>CM065808.1:101690916-104101593 GCA_033398695.1 Orobanche coerulescens
GCTTCCGCCTGCTCCTGTAGAGAGACTGATTCCTCATGCGGGATGGCATTGGATTCTTCTTCGGCTTGGGCGGCGACTGGCTCGGGTGCCTGTTCGGTATCCGGTTGATCCTTGTCGATAGGCTCGGGTGCCTGCTGCGAAACAGATTGTTCCTCTATGACATGAGGGACTGAATCCTCGTTGTCAGGAATAGTGTCTTGTTGCTGCGAAGGGGACTGATTGTGAGTTGATGTCCCATCACCATTTTGTTGTTGACGCTGGGAGAATTCTTTTTCTCTAGCTTCCTCACGACTCATCTTCAGACCTGCCTGAAAGGCGTCGTCATCATCGTCTGAGTCATGGTCTGATTTTGGACATTTGGGAGATTCCACGGACTTGGCATTTCCTTATTTCGTGCTTCGGATTTATCCAAAAGGTGGCTCTCAATTATCTCTCTAACGCATAGGTTGTCCCATTGGATCAGGACTTCAACATCTTGACTGTTCGTCACTTCTAGAATAAATCTTTCTTCATTGCTCCATTCGCTCCAGTTGTACAGGTCGTCGTACGGAGCAAGTATGTAATTTTTCTATTGGACAAACCTTTCAAATGCCTGTTTGATTTGCACAGAAAGTAGGGTTTTGTTAATAATTGTGTCCGGGGAGGGGCTGCGTACAGCACCTGAGTCCGCTGTAGGCATGGGTTCCTCTACAGGTGTGGAATCCTGTATCGGAGAGGGATCCATTACAGGGGTTGGTATCCTGATGGGAGATGGATCCTTAACGGGTGTGGAATCCCGTATAGGAGAAGTAGCTTTTGGCTCCAAAGAGGGAGCTGATTCGCCAGAGTCTTGTAGGTTGGCAGATGCCTGAGTATCCGTCCTAGCCGCCAATGGCTCGGGATCTACTGTATGGACAGTAGTAGGATTCTCTTCCACAGGGGTTGTCCCCTGGGGGATTTGTTCAGTGGGTTGTGCCACGGAAGGAGCGTCTTTGGAGATTTTTGTAGCCTTAACTTTTGAAAGCCTCCTTAGCTTCCTTTTCGGCTTCTCAACAGCAACTGGAGTTTTGCTGTGTGATCTTTTTCTCTTCCTTGAAGTCTCCTCGCTCTGAGACTTCAAAGATGCATCCCTTCGGTCGGCAGAAAGGGGCAGTTTGCGAACGTAAGGCCTGTTTGAAATAAGGGGTCCTTTCTTGAAGACGGTGGGTCTAATGCTTCCCATATAAGTGCGATAAGTGATCTTCTTTGCTTTTTCATCTTGCGGAACACCGCATCTGGTCAGAATATAATTCAAATGCAAACCAAAGGATTTCTTCTGCGAGGCTGGCTTAGAAACTTCTTCCTGCAATTGTTTGAAGATGATTTGACACCATTTCACCTTCTCACAGGTCATTATTGCAACCATCATCCTGAACCTAAGATTGGTGCACATCTCGAAAGCACCTGTTATGTTCTCAATAATACGGCAATGGAAATCGTGTAAATAGACAAAAGGTAAACAAAAGTTTTTCTTATAGCAAGAGGTATGAACTGCTTCCACCGATGCTGAGCCAGTGAACAAGCCATAGTAAGCGGTCAAGAGTTCTTGGGACCCAAAGGTCTCAAGATCTTCCATTGTTAGGCCATCAGCAGGTGGCCTGTAAATATTCTGAAGAAGCTCTTGGTTAACACGGACTTCGACTCCGTGAATGACGGCTGTGATGTCAGCAACATGTCCTCCCTGAGCCAGCGAAAGGAAACGAACAGCAGCATTGAGGTAGAACTCCTCAACCAGATGAACATAAAATCGTTCTGCGGTGTGGCTGCCAAGGCGATAAAGGCCTTGTTGACGAATCGTAGTGATGATGTACTCTATCGATTCAACGTCATCCACTTTGGCATGAACACGTTCAAGCCCGATAGATCTAGAAAAGATCCGTCCGTCGATGATGTTGGAGGATTTCTTGAGAGAGATGGAAGAGGTCTGGGAAGACGCCATTGATGATTCTCGAAGAAAATTTAAAAAGGATTCAAAGAGAATGCAGTAAACACAAAAGTTTGTAGGCTGTATGCTCAAGAACTCTTACAATATGCAGAAAGCGTAAAGAGTCTCAAATGGCATTTACAGTTCTTTTATATTGGGCGGCGAAGAAGGGTTTTCAGAGAATGAACGGTCAGATTTAAGGGATGGGAACCGTTTGTTTAAAATGGACGATCACGATGGACTTAGTGTAACAGATACAACTTATCCATCTAATTTAAAATAGGAGCGGGTCCTACTTCTGACTTTTCAAATTACCCTCATTGCCCAAAACGGCGGTGAATATATTAAATAAGTTTAAAATATCGCGTCGTTTGATAAAGTTGTCCAGATGTCGTGTAAAGCATTTAATGCAAAAGACGTTTAATTATGACAAGGCACGTGGACACAAAGATCATTTTAAAATAAATAATATGATAATTGATTTCCCATAGAGTGTGCTGTATCCGCGAAAATACAGCGTTCCCCCTTAAAAGGTATGTACGGGTTTCAATTTGATACAGCAACTTTCGGATTTATGCTGTATTCATGGGTCGTACTGTATTCCCCCTTAATTATTGCACACATCAGCTATAGGATAATTTATATCACTTGGTTCCTACAGTGCTGTTCTGATAGACTGAGTGTATAGAAAACTAACGGTGGATACTGTATTCTTGGGTCTTACAGTATTGCCCCTCAATTTGCTGAGTAAAAGCATTAAAAATTACAGGGAGTCAGGCTGTAGCAATCCCAATTCATGTCGAAGCATGCGGAATCTTGCTGTGTCGAGAGGCTTGGTGAAGATGGCGGCTAACTGGATATTTGTATGGACCTTTTCGACCTGTGAGATCTGCACTAAAAAGTGGTTAAATGAATTGATTTGGACTACTCATACCAACAAGATGCATCTTCTTTTCTAGTATTCATCTCATAGAAACTCCAAAGTTAAGCGTGCTTGGCCTGGAGTAGTTATGAGATGGGTGATCCCCTGGGAAGTTTCCTAGGTGCGCGTGAGTGAGGACAAACCGCGCTAGAAAAACACTATTTATGAATATGTGGAATAAATATTCTAACAATCTCCCCCTTTTTGAAGATTTCAAAACAACTCTTGAATTGGATAAAACCTGTAAAATAAAAATATATGTATATGTACGTTTCAAAGTTTCCGGCTTTGATCGTGTCGTTAGTTTCACCCATTTTATTTTTCTTTTATCATTTTCGACTTCTTCGTTTTCCTTCGTTTCTCCCCCTTTTTGTATGCTTTCTTCTTCTTTTTGACTTCTTCGGTTTTTATTATTTTCTCCTCCTTTTTACCTTTTATTTTTCTCGTCATATCTTTCATGACGCTTTTATCCGATTCAACTTCTTCTCCCCCTTTTTGTATTCAGCAAAAAGTGTAAAAAGAATATAGAGGATACCAATTTGAATATGTAAATATGCATGAATATAAAAAATATGCAATAATAGGAAGTATCTCCCCCTGAAAATATTGTCTCCCCCTTTGTAAAATATTAATTGTTAAAAATTAACTTTTGGGGATCCAACCTATAGTTGGATTTTCTTTCGAGACGTAGACGATATTTGAAACAATTGTTCCTTTGGGAACCAAAATTTTCTTAACTTTAATCGTCCGTCTTGGGCTCTTACAGTTTGAAATATGGTGCCCAATTTTCAAACACTTTTCACACCGGGGTATTTTGAAATTTATGGATTCAGTTTTAAAACGTGGTTTGAATCCTAACCCCTCTTTATTTAACGTGTATTTTTGAACCAAGAGCATGTTTTCAAATTTCTCGTTTCCGAGAGAAAATTTCTTCGTTAAATTTTTGAGCTCGGTTTGAATTTTAACAAGATCATTCTTTAAAATATTCTCATTTTCAATGCATTTTGAATGATCGATTTCAACAAATTTTCCCTTCTCAAGGATTTTGGAATTTTCATTTTCCAAAGATTTATATTTGGTTTTAAGGGATTTAATCTCATTTAAAGCATTTTGATAATCGGTATGTAATAACTGGAATGCTTCAAAAAGTTCATCGTAAGAGTTACTTACTTGGCTTTCGACGTCGCTATCGTCGAATGAACTCCGGGCCATGAGCGCGAGATTATTTTAATTCATGAAAGCATCATCAGGATCTTCGTCACTCCATGTTGCAACTAAAACCTCTTTGGGTTTAACCCGACAATTCTTAGCAAAGTGGCCTGGTTTACCACATAATCGACAAGTGTTGTTGAATTTCTTAGATTCGCCCTTTTGGATGTTCCGCTTCCTCCGGTTTAATAAGTGTTGGAACTTAATAATATTCTTGGCATAATATGCCGATTCTTCATCGCTTTCGTCTACCGGGATTTCTTCCTTTCTAGATCTAGACATCTTAGCCTTCATGGCTATCGATCTTTCATTCGGTTTTGGTTTGGCATTCCGAGATTTTAGAACAATCTCGTAGTTGATGAGAGAACCAACGAGAGCACTAAAATCAAGATTATTTAAATATTTAGATTCCATTATTGTCGTCACCGTACCGTCCCATTCTCAAGGTAGTGATCGGAGGATTTTTCTTTACTTTCTCACTACTCGAAAGTGGTTTTCCAAAACATGCTAATCTATTTGTGATAACCAAAAAACGGTCAAGCATTATCGTGATGGATTCGTCGTCCTTCATTTGGAATAACTCATAATCGTGAAGGAGCATGTTTATTTTCGTCTCCTTGACTTGAGACGTACCTTCGTGTGTTACCTCAAGCATTTTCCAAATTTCTTTGGCACTATCACACGATGATATCCGGTTGTGTTCTTCTAGATCTAAGGCACAATAAAGAAGTTGAGTTGCCTTACAATTGTAATGGTCATTTTTCCAATCGGAATCGGCATATTCTTCGAAAGTTTTAAGCGTACCGTTGGAATTTGTCGGAATTTTCGGACCAAGACAAATCACCTTCCAAAGCTCGATGTCGTAAGCTCGAATGAATATCGACATCTTTTTCTTCCAAGTCATGAAGTTCGATCCATCAAAGAATGGAGGTCGGTTTAGCGCAAGACCTTCGACTGAAGCAAATTGGAGAGCCATTGGATCTTTTCTCCTCGGATGTAAAGCCACTTATAGGAGTACCGCTCCGATACGAATTGTTGGAGTAATATCGGTATTTGTGCCGTTGTGCGGAAGCATAAATTAAATTGCGGAAATTAAATGGCACACGAGGATTTATAGAGGTTCGGCCAAACGTGCCTACGTCCTCTCTCGATGTATCTTTTTCAATAGGTTAAAGATCAAAACCTCTGCACCTCTCTTCTATCGGTCGAGGGATTACCGTTACAAGCTCATCTTCTATCGGTCCGAGTAAAACCGTTTTCCTTTTCTATTGGACAAGGAATCAACCACTCTAGCTTTATATTGGTACTAGATAAACCTCACTAAGATAGCGATTGCGATTCTAACAATGCCGGATCCTTGATCCTAATAACACCGAATCTAATCGTATCTTTTCTTTTTCTCACTCGTGTATGATTTTGTGTATAACACTCAATCACTCTAATTTAATCTCAAGAACAATAACTATAATGTTTACAATGACATCTCAAGTGTATATGAGTTGCTCAATGTTTTTGTTTGGAATAATACCAAGGTTGTGGTATTTATAGCCTTCTTCCACAAACTAGCCGTCACTGCCAGTTGTTTATTAGCGTGCGCTAGGCTGACTTTCTTAGCATGCGCTATCACGTATATTTGCCTTAACGTACGTTGTGTAATGCATGTTACGTACATTAGCATCTTCTAGTTTTAGTCCAGTGGCTTCTGTCCTTCACAGTTAGCGTGCGCGAACACTTTCTTGTAGCGTGCGCTAATCATGCATCATTGCATGCGTCATATATCCATTTATACTTTTTTGACTTGCAGCAGATTATCCCCAATGGATTGATTGACTTGATTCAAACTTTGATATTTAGCGTACGCTAAATATCATCTCTTGCATGCGCTAAGCTTACTTCACTGCATACGTCATTCTGTGTTTGAATCTCTTCACAATGGTAATATAAGCTCGATAGCGTGCGTTAATCCTTATGTGTAGCGTGTGCTATCTTCATCAGGTGACTTCTCTTCAGGTTACTTCGAACTCGTCTGAAATGCAGAGATGTCCCGTTAGCGTGCGCTAACGTTTGAGTCTTAGCGTGCGCTAAGCATGTATTTTGTCCAACTTTTTGCATCTTCGTCTGCTTCGATGTTTGCTTCGCCTTGATGTTGTTTTGTTTTGTTTAGCAACTTAATCATCAAAACACTATTTATAAATATGTGGAATAAATATTCCAACACGCTACGCTATCCTTCGTAGCGTATGCTATACTTGTCAACATAACGTACTTTAAGCTTTCCTCTTAACGTACGTTAACACGTATTTGCATGAAAAATTTACGTGCTGATATTATCATGCACATGGATACGTATTTGAGAAAGATCATATTTCGATTATCGATATCACAATTCCGAATAATACAGGGTTCAATTACAGATAAAATACTCAATAATTAATCCGGATATTACAAAAATCGCCTCTGGAGCTCACTCCCATCGGAAGGGATGAAGAAGGGAGAGAAAATGACGAATTAACGCTGCTGTCCAGTATTTCTACTGGACAGTTATTAGCGTGCGCTAAACACCCTGCATTAGCACGCGCTAACGGGGTCAACGCCCCAGAAAATACCGCCTATAACACAGTTAGTGTGCGCTAGTCCAATAAGCGTAGCGTGCGCTAACGGGTCACGAAACCAGTCCAGTAGCCCCTGGAAAGATCTGCACCTACAAGGTAGCATGTGCTAGAAAGAACGATTAGGGTGCGCTAAGCAGTCGATAGCGTTCGCTAGCTACCAATTTTAGCATGCGCTAACGAGACCCCAGTCCCAGTCCAGTAGCTCCCGGACTGCCGCTGGACTGCCACTTAGCGTGCGCTACACATCCGGTAGCGTGCGCTAACCACAACACAATAGCGTGCGCTATGCCACAAGCATTAGCGTCTGGTACACCACAAAAACCCAAAAACTCGCATAGTGATCTAAAATGCCTCCAAACACATGTCCTAATAAGGCACACCCAAAACATGGCACAAAATTCCAACGATGAGGACAATACCAATCCGGTAAAACCCAAAAAACTCGATGAATCCGGAACAAAGATCTTGGGTATTACAGTAACTCCTTCCCTTGGTTGCCTAACACCTCTTGATAGAAAACCCATGGATGCCTCAACAACTCGCGAGCTACCTATCACCTTCCAATCAAGAACTCGTTGTAATATCCGCAATTTCGATTTCTGGTAATTTTCTTTTTTTGGTGAGAGCCTGGTTTGATGACTCGCTTGTAACCGTTTCGTCATTCCGAGAATCATTAATTCTGCACTTTTAGACATCCGAGTTCGTTTCGATGTTGTTTTGTTGAGTTCCGTGTGCCTAGGCGACTTTTCCGCGCTTGAGTTCGATTCATGCGAATCTCGTTCGAAACTGTTGTTTCGGGCTTCTCGTAAGTTCATTTAACATTGTTATAAGTGTTGTGAGCTTCGGTTTGATTATTCGTTGTCGTATCGTGATTTTTGGGCATTTGGGACCGTTTTGTAATTTCCCAAAGTTGTGGGTATCCGTCGTCGTACCCATTTCCGAGAGTACTGTTGTTGTCCTTCTAAGTTGTTAGCGCACGCTACACTTATTAGTTAGCGCGCGCTATGGTGCGGTTGTTAGCACACGCTACGGGTGGGGTAGCGCACGTTAACTGGTGGTGCAGAAACAGTGCAAAGGCTACTGGATTGGGTTCAGACGTTGATCAGCGCACGCTATTTAGTATCATAGCGCGCTAGAGTGCATTAGTAGCGCATGCTAGGGTGAGGATGGCGCGCGCTACCTGGTAGTTCGGGGCAGTCCAGGAGCTACTGGACTGGGTCTGAAGGTCCCATTAGCGCATGCTAACACTTGTGGTTAGCGCACACTAACAGTGTATTTTTGTTCAGGGAGTTTTACTTTGGTGCCTCAATAGCACACGCTAATCTTAAATATTAGCGCACGCTAAGCTATCCAGTGTATATAAACTGGACAGCAGTCGTGATACATCATTTCCACCTCATTTCTCCTCCTTTCTGGGGGGTTGAGCCAAGGGTGACTAAGGATCGCGATCTTGGCCGATTTTGCTCAATCCAAATGTGTTTTGGAGCATCCTAGGTGATTATAACATCATATAATCCATTGTTCTTCGCCGAATCAAGGTATTTTTCTTGAATCTCTAGAGTTGACTTTTTGGGGAGTTTTGTTCTTGATCTCGTTTTCTATCCGATTTGATGAATCGGTTGTTGTTAAATGATGTTGTCAAACATATCCTATGGGTTGAATATCCATATTCCGGTTTGGAATTTCGTTTTCATGTTTTGGTCGGTCGATTCGTGTTCTTGGCCATTTTGGGGGAAACCCTTGAACTCTTGTCGTTTGTTCCTCAACTCAATGGCTTTGAGTCGTGCTATGGAATTCATTTTCATCGTTGTTATTGTCCTTCGTAGTTTATTATCTCGAGTTGGCGTTCGGCGGAGTCGGCGGGTTCGTAGTTGGTTCGTGCCAACCTATTTCGGTCGATTCCTCGCGTTTGTGGTTATTCGAGGCAAGTATCTTGTTCATACATTTCTTGTTTTGTGGATATGATGATTGGTAATCATTTTGGTATGTTTGTTTAGTTGTTTGGAATGAACTTTCAAAAGATTTGGTTTAGCCTCGTTAAAGGCTCACTTTCAAAACGCGTGTGTTTTGTGAATGTTGCGTCTCGTGAATGGTTATGAATATGGTTGGTGTTGTTGTTGTGCTTTGATAATATATATACATATATTATCTCATTTCGATACGTTGTGATTTGACAATGGTGTCGTGCTTTGTGTTTGCTGCCTTTGGGTGAATTGTTTGGATATCCTTTGTGTGATATGTTATTTGTGTGAATGTGTGGATATGGTCGAAGGTCTACGGTGACACATGGCATGTGATCATGTGGTAAGGATGCAACAAGTGATTGATCCAACCGTGAGAGCCTAAGACAATCTACGGTGACACATGGCTTGTGATCATGTGGTTAGGATGCAACAAGTGATTGATCCAACCGTGAGATGATAAGACCCACGGTGACATATGGCATGCGATCATATGGTCAGGAGAAAACAAGTGATTGATCCAACCGTGAGATTACGTGGAATGTGTTCATGGTGTTATGTATATGATTGTGAATGTGTTTTGCTCACCTCGGGAGGGTCCGGTGAGGCCTCGAGGGAATCCAATGGTATAGCCCTGGATTCACGAGTTGGTGTGTATATGATTTGTGAATGTATTTTGCTCACCTCGGGAGGGTCCGGCGAGGCCTCGAGGGAATCCAATGGTATAGCCCTGGATTCACGAGTTGGTGTTGTATTCGTTGACCAAGATTTGCGTATCTTGGGTGATTATGTTGTGTTGATTTTTATGTCCGTCGAGGACACGTGATGGGTTTTGACCCTGTGATTTGTTGTTGGTTTTCTATTTGCGAAAACAAAACCTTTGGGTTGTGACCCCTGTTGATTTTGGAAATAGAAGTATTCGATAATCCTAAATTGTTTTCTATTAAAACTCTCGATGGCATTTTAAACTATTTTATAAATTGTTTCCCTTGATTTGTGATCTTTCGACTTCGGAAAGTCTTACTCAGACTCTTTCCTCGGGAAGTACTTTTTGTTATGTTTGAATCTTGGAGGATTCTTTGTTATTATTATTCTTGGAACTTGAATTGTATGACTCCTATTTGCACTTTGTACTTACACTATCAAAATAGTGGAATTTTGCTAAGCCCCGTGTATTCGGGGGGTGGATGTCTGTATTGCATTCAGGTTTTGGGGAGCATAACACAGGGTTGGCATAAAGGATGATGAATGATGATCGATACTAATCACATGAGGACCCGTACGTTGTTGTATTGGTTCAGTTGTACTTTATTTTCCGCTGCAGTATTCTTTCCCCGTTGTACGGGAGTGTGTTTTGACCCCTGCGTGGGCATGTATTGAGATTGAGTTGTATGTATTTATTGAAAGACCAAATTGGTCTACTGAGTCTTTTTAGCCTTAAAGGCGTTTTTGAGATGTTCGATTTTGTTACCAGTCTGGTAGATCCTTGAGGAAAGGGTCTACGATGTGTAATATCCCTGAGTGGATTGGGGGTGTTACATAAATAGTATCGGAGCTTTAGGTTGTGGAAACCTAGGTTGTCGGGTCGAGTTGTGTCTGTTGAGTTTTGCCGCGTCGAATTTTGTCTTATTGAGTCGTGTCGCGATGCGTCGTCTGAGTTTGTTGGTCGTGATTAGTATCATGGGGCGATCATCATCTTCGTGTAACCTGTGGATGTAAGTCTCCCTTCTTTATGTTGTGCCTCGTGTGACACGAGTTACTGGTATGATTATGTGTTAAGTGATGGAATCTTGGTGTAGAATCTTGATTTCGTGATGTGTGGTTATTCGGCTCTCATATTTTATTTATATGAGGAGGGTTGTCGCTACTAATGTATTTTTGACTGTTGACTTCGTCCGCTGTGTGTGTATTTCAACTTGATTTGCTCGCTTTGCAAGTATTTTTGGAAGACTTTGTGCTTAATACGGAATGGTGGTGTGATTGTGTGTGCTTTGCTCACCCCGGGAGGGTCCATCGAGGCATCGAGGGAATCTAATGGTATAGCCCTGGATTCACGAGTTTGATTCGCTAGCCAGCTCGGGAGGGTCCTTAGAGGCCTCGAGTGGGACCAATGGCTTCACCCCGGTCCTAGGCAAATTGATTGTTGACTGTTTGTTTCCTGGGAAGAGACATGTATTGTGTTGTTTTGAACGACTTGACACGTGTGCTATGAGCTTGTAACCGAATGTTGATACGCATGAGTTTTTGGGCATTCTAGCCTAATGGATTTTTTTGAAAACCATGAGTATCTTAGAAAATAAATTTGGAGACGTACTTTTAAATAGATTGTATTTTCGAGGCGCCTACTAGCGCAACTATCTGATCCAAAATTCTTCTACTTGGAGGACCAAAATATTTTTAGATATTTCAGTAATTTTGGTAACGCATTTGCTTAGACCCAAAGGGCGTATATTTCTGAAAGTTTTAATTTTAAAAAAAAGTGTTCTCATTTTTTTCAAACGCAAGATGGTTTTTCAAAGTCTCGATAACGATGTTTCATGTTTGTATTACTTTTTGAAATATGATACCCAAGATCGACTGATGTTTCCAAATTGTTTTCAAAAAGGTGGTTTTCGTTTTTAAAACCTATCATTCCTATTTGCGGTTCGGTAATGTATGTATGATGTTTGCACTTTTGTTAGGGTGTTAATGTAATATCGCTACGATTCTTCGCATTATTTTATCCAAGTTGTATTGTACAGAGTGGGACCGACACAGTATGGTGGATAATTTTGGGAACTGTGACAATCGTGCCAGTATGTCTATCGAGGTTATTTTAATTCTAGGATATTACATGCTTGATATGTTTTTCGATGTCGGATATACTGTATGAGTATTTGTACAACTGCCGTACTTGGTCGACAGTTGTATTTGAGGTATCGTGCATCAGAAGTATCATATGAGAAGTATCATACGACATTGTGGTCGTGTCGGTCTTTCATGATCGAGTTATTGTTGCTCCTTTGGAAAGTCTTCTGATCCTTGTTGGATATGCATTTCTTCGAGATTCGTTGTCATGTTGTATTGTGACATATCTGGAGTCAGATATGTTCTGATCGTTCATGTGTAGGATTTTCAGGGCGGGCACGTGTAGCATATGTTGGTTTCGACCTCATATTGAACCGTGCGCACGAGACGTATTTCGTGAGGCTGATTAGGTATGAGACCGGACGTGTATCTGATCAATACCCGTGGTTGGCTTCTTTACGAACACATGTCCGGATCGGGCGTATCGTGACGTCCATCTTGAGTCTTATTGATTGGTCGTTCACAGTCCATGTATAATCGGGTCTGTTCGATGGTCGGGTTGTCTTTGAAATCCCATATATATGATTTGTATATGGTTGACAATTTTATTCTCTCGTGTATCTGTCACCATTGACCCTTTACTAATCTCGTTTGGAGTTACCATATCGATAGTCAACTCATTTGTTATCGACCCTTTATTAATCTCGTTTGGAGTTCCCCCTGTCATTGGTAATCTCGGTCGTTATTGATACTTGTTGATTCTGTTTGGGAGTTTTCCTTACCGTTGGTATTCGCGGTTGTTAGTCCTTGATTGATCTTGTTGGAGTTTACCGTGTCGCCGGTATTCTCGGTTGTTGATCCCTCATTGCTCTTATTGGAGTTTACCGTGTCATCGGTATTCCCGATTGTTGATCCCTTATTGCACTTGTTGTAGTTTACTGTGTCGTCAGTATTCTCGGTTGTTGATCCCTTATTGCTCTTGTTGGAGTTTACCATATCATTGTTATTCTCGGTTGTTGGTCCTTAATTGATCCTGTTGGAGTTTACTGTATCATCGGTATTCTTGGTTATTGATCCTTTATTGATCTTATTGTAGTTTACCGTGCTGTTGGTATTCTCTGTTGTCGATCCTTTCTCGGTCTTGTTGGAGTGTACCGTGTCGTTGGTATTCTCGGTTGTTGATCCTTCATTGATCTTGTTGGAGTTACCACATCATGGTATTCTCGTTCGTGGTTGATCCTTTGTCGATCTTGTGTGGAGTTATCATGTCATTGATATTCCCATTTTGATGCATTGGTTGTTTATCATTATTGATTGTGTGAGCATTCATGCCTTGTATTGATATCCGGGACTTGCCATTGTCTCGAGACAGTTGGTTTACAGATGTGCCATGTGATATCGGTTTTATCAGGATTGGGATCCGATTGTGCGATCCAGCGGACATAATCGGTCTTGGCCAGATTATTCTATATTGGAGATATGTTATGTTTGAGAATCTTGGTATCGTTTCGGATACAGTATAGATGGTTACTTTTGAATTCATTCGTCACTTAAGGACGTGAGACGTGGATTATGATAAGGATTGATTTGATATGGATTGTGATGGGTTGGTAAGGTTACTTCGGCAAGATTACGTAGGGGAATGTTCTTACTCTATAAATTACATTGATATGTAATTGTTTTTGTGATGTGATCGTTATCATTGTTGAGTATTATGGCTGACCCCGTCGTGGGCTTTATCTTTTAGGTACTCGGAGTTCGAGCTAGTAGCGGTCGTGAAGGGATGAGCTTCCCGGTGATACTGGCTATGGCGTGGTTATTGGGGTTCGAATGTTCTTTCTGGTTTTTATAATTCCACTGCAAATGTATTTAATTATGTCTCTATTCGCTGCATGTGTAATTTTATAATGGCTTTCAGTATTTTTCCAACTCGTGTTTACTTTCTAAATGCCATTTTGGCGTTTTTGCCTTGTGCTTTCAAACGGTATTATCTGACGGTAATTGGGAGCAACGTTTTGAAAAATATTTGAGTATTTAAAACATTACCGTTATTGGCCTTTTGGCATTTTTAAATGTTTTCGAAAATGATTTTAGCCTTGTGGGTTCCAATATGGGGCCCACGGCGCTATAATATTCCCGGTTGGTTTTGGGGTGTTACAGTTAACCCCCGAGTTGTGATTGAATTAGTGGTGCGAGCGTTGAGTAGTTCGCCACGCATTTGTTGTGTTGGCCCTCTGTGAGAGGTGTGAGGTTGATCTTTAAAGTTGGCATTTCGTGGTGATTTGCGTGCTATCGCACCTGTGCGAGCTGTTAGAGCTTGGGTTTGTATGGCTGTGTACATCTGTGATTGCTTCATGATGTTTGGTGATTATATGCTGGTTATCATTCGGGCCGTTGAAATCGCCGAATGTATGCCGTCGTTGTTGTGATTCTGTGTATGTGGGTTACCTTACATTGATATGTTGTGTTGAATTGGCATCTCCGGCATGTTGTTTTGCGAGTTGGTTACCAATTCTTTCGGGGTACGAACTTTAGCACAGTTATCAGGATCGGCTTTGAGAGGCCTTCGAAGGATGTTTCTGTTGGTTGCTTGTTGTGTTGTCACCTTTCTTTCGTTGTTATGAGTTTCGGGGACGACACTTCTTTTAAAAAGAGGTCGAATGTAATACCCGTTTTTTACTTCTGCATTTTCCCCTTCTAAATTCTATCGACTCGCTCATGTTCGTTGATACTTTTTGAACTTGTTTGGTATCTCGATTGTCATCGTTCGAATGGGTTGTGACCTTGTTTCAAATCAATCTGTTTATCGTTGTGACTTTTCCGAGTTCGGTTCGATTCTTGTGAACCTTGTTCGAAATTAACGTCTTTCAGATCTATAAGTTCTTTTAATGTCTCGAGTTGAAGTGTGAACTTCAGAGTCGTTGTTCGACCGTTGTCATTCGATCATTGTTGTCGATCGTAGTTTTTTCGATCGTTGTTGTTCGATCGTTATCGTTTAATCATGGTTGTCCGATTGTTGTTGCCTGATCTCGTACCGCGAAGAATTATCGTTCACCGTTAGTCAGCTGTTTCAAGTGTGGCCAGGTGGGTCATCGAGCCGTGCATTGCGAGATGGTAGCTGAGAGATTTGGGGATAAAGTTTGCATCTCTGCTCCGAAAGGACACGGAGATGCCTAGTGTGGTTTTTGAGGATTTCGGCGTAGTCCGAATTGTTTGTGATTGTCCTTGTGAATCATTTTGTGTTTAATTTCTGTTTTCTCGACTGTGCGTGTTTCCTTGTAATAGGTGCTTTGTATTTTATGATTGTTCGAATAATTGACTTGATTGTATTATCTGTTTGATGACGCTTGTCACTTGTTGGTTTTATTATGTCTCTACCTGTGGCATTGTGTTGGTCGTCGTGGAGCGTGTTGTCACGTTGTATGTTTCTTTGCGTTGCTTGTAACGTTTCACCGTTGGGCGCGAGTTTTCGGTTCTTGTGTATCTCGTTGAGTTTTCTGTAATACCCGGTTGTAATTCATTCATTATCATTCAGTAATTATCAGTCAGTATTTGTCACTCAGTAATTTTCACTCATTAATAATCACTCATCATTCGTGATTCATTCATTTGCGTTCATTGTGGGCATGTTGTAACCGTGTATCAGTTACCGATCGTCATTTCATCTCCGTTTGAGTGTCGAGACGGGGGTTTTATCTCTTCCTTTGTGATTGGTAGTCTTGTGCTGGAAGTATCATCTTTGGCATGTGTTGGACTTGTTCACTTTCACATACGTATGGTATGTCGGATCATTCATCAATCGTAGCGAGAAATCGGAGTTGTCGGATTTTCATCTTGTCCAGCAACGAGTTACGGCCGTAACTAGTCGTACATTACGGCCGTGACATGCATTCGTTGGTTCAAGGTGATTTTGGACGAAGGCGAGTTACGACCGTAAGGATTGTTGGATACGGCCGTAACAGGCACTCGTTGATTTCAGGCCAGTTCGGACGAATGGGGCTTACGGCCGTAAGGGTTTCGGCATACGGCTGTAAGATGAGGAGTTACGGCCGTAAGGAGTGTTCATAATTTTCAGGATTTGTTGGACGAGAAGGACTTATGGCCGTAGGGGTTGCGGCATACGGCCATAAGATGAGGCAGGTACGGCCGTAAGGCTTGGCCGGATACGGCCGTACGTTGCAGGCAGGGTGCCTGGTCAGTTTCGACGAAGGGGTCGTACGCCCATAAGTTTGGCCGGATACGGACGTATCGTTCGAGTTACGCCCGTAAGGTGTGCGGGTACGACCGTATGGATGTTGGCAGGTGTTTTGGACGAGGGCGAGTTACGCCCGTAAGTCAGGTGCGGGTACGGCCGTATGGCTGTCGGCAGTTTCTGGACGAAGCCGAGTTACGGCCGTACGAGATGGCTGGTTACGGCCGTAAGGCCGTTGACCTGGGATGTTACGGCCGTAAGTAGGCCGAGTTACGGCCGTAACTTCCGGCAGTTTATAAGGGATTGGACGGGACTTTTTACTCATTTCCTCATTCTTCAACTTATATCCGAGAGAGAGAGCTTGAGGGAGAGAGTTTTCCATCATCCATCACTTGGGTGTTAGATTTTCATCATCTTCATTCGTTTGGGAAGCTTGGATACTCGATTTAACTCGTGTTCATCGGATCGAAGTGTTTGGATCTTCAAGAGGTAATTTCTTCAATATCTTGGATTTTGATTTTCTGTTGAGATATGATGTTTTGGATGTTATAATCATGTTGTATGAAGAGATATACTTATGATTATGAGTTTGTATAAATATTCATTGAATTATTGAAGGATTATTCAAGAACACTTCGAATATTAAGTTGGATTTGGGGGTTTTCGATTAATTGTTGTTGAAACCACGAATTTGGATATTCATATTAGATTATTGATTGTATTGAAGATGTTTTGTTGGTTGGAAACACTTCTTGGGGTTTTGATATTGGTATAATTGAAGTTTGGTTGTAAACGATCGGATATTGGTCTCAATGTGTTTGTTATAATGCCCCAATGAACTTGGTTTAGTCGTATCGACGTTTTGAATTAGTAATAATCGTGTTTGATACGTATATTGAGCGGATTGTTGGTAATTGTGTTATTCAAGGTTGTTCGAGCGACCGACATCTCATTTAGGACGTTTGTTCGTGGAAGGACAATAGTCACCGGTGTTGAGTAAGTTAATCCTTACTCGGTTAAAAGGATATTCATTCCTTTTGTTGTTGATTCATTCATAATCATAACTCATTCATAATGTATTAACCGTGTTGAGACTTGTAATTGTCGAATAATCACTTCATTCACGAGGAACGATGGTTCCAATCATTTCATTGAGCTATCATTCACTTCACTATTATTTTCATCTCGGTGAGTCATTCTTGACTTTGTCGGATTATTATTCATTGATACTCATTTTGGTCATTCTCGTTTATATGACCTTCTGGGTTCATATTGTGTGGTCGGGTGTGGATGTGTGGAATTTTTAGTCGAGCACACGATAATCATGTGTTGGGTTCACCGATACATTAGACTGTGCACACGATAACGCTTACCTCCGTGGAACTAATTAGGTACAAGGACGGGTGTGTCCGGTCATTCGTCTTGTACACTTGCACAGAACATTACGGGCGTACTATGATGCTCCTCTTCAGCTTAAATTCATAACTAAGGATATTTCATAATTGGGATATATCATGATTGTGTATATTCAACCCTTGAGGATTGTTGTTCTGTGTAACTGACCCCGTTGAGGGATATTGTTTTTCAGGTCATGGCAAGGCAAAAGCACGGGAAGAGCATCTTGATGGCAAGGAGTCCCAGTTATACTAGTAGGGGGCCCCAGTCCTTTCAGTCATTCTTGTTTTTCTTCATTGTATTTCCGCTGCAAATTCCGTTTGAGATGTTTATTTATTCAGGGTGGTGTATTTTATCTTCATATAAAATATATTAGTATTCTGTATTGTCCTGGTGTATTGTACTTAAGCTCCTCATCAGAGTATTTGGTAATACAATGTGGTTCGGTACTACAATTATATTATTTAATTCATCAGTTTTCATTCGCCTGGTGCGTCCCAGTCGAGGGTCCACGGCACTGTAATATCCGCCTAGTTTGGGGTGTTACAGAGTTGGTATCGGAGAGTGGTTTTGAATACTACCTTTCGAGTCATGTCTCATTTGAAATCATCGTCATCGGACTAGTATCATTGGACTTTCGTGTCACGTGTGACCTGTGCAAATGCCGAGCCCCTCAGACCAAGAACTGTAAGATTTCTAACGCCATGGTATAATTTCTGGCAATAAGAATCATTCATTCATCATTCATCAGTCAACAATCCTCATCATCATTCATTTTGATCAGGACGATCATGTTAACTCATTAATCACTCAGTTCATTTCACAGTTCAGTTGTTGATCTTGAGGATCATATCATTAATCTTGTTAACTTGTTCAAGATAATCATTTCAAGAATTTCATCAGATAATCATGTCACCTCAGTTAATCATTCATGTAATCACTATGCTAGAGCGCGTACGCTCATTTTCATCATTTCATGACGTAATCATAATGTGATATTCATACGAGAGATATAATCATCATGTGACTTTCCTACTTCAGTATGGAGAGAGCAGGCAGAGGACGCAGGGGACGAGGCCGCGGTACGGGCCGAAACCCGAGAGCTCGTGTGAATACACGTGCGAATGCTAGGAATAATGCTAACTCATCAAGCAGCGACGCTGCCACTCATTCACCTGGACGTGATCATTCACTATCGGGGAGTCGTACCCGGGACACAACTCAGTCAGAAGGTGTTCGGGTTGACTCACTCGCTTTTATGCAGGGCATGATGGCCCAAATGACTCAGATGGCACAACTGATGGAGACGATGCATAACTCAGCTAATCAAAATCAACAGGCTCCTCCGCCGTCACCTTAGAGGCAAGAGAGGAGTGTGGGCAGTATCATCGGCGACATCACTCGCCAAAGGCCACCTACTTTTGAGGGCTCATCTGAGCCGGCGGATATTGTTCATTGGCTCGAGCATTTCGAGAAGTTATTTGCTATGGTAGAGTGTCCCGAAGGACACAAAGTTTCAGTTGCGGCTTACTATCTGGGTAAGAGCGCTCATTCTTGGTGGTTATCGTTGAAGCCCACTGGCGGATCATGTACTTGGGATCAATTCAAGACTCTCATGATGGAGAGGTATTATCCGGCCCCACTCAGAAAGGCCAAACTGTCAGAATTACTCACTCCCGACCCCTCAGCAGACGAGGATGTTCTCGCCATTGCCGAGAAATTTCAGGAACTTATTCCGTTCGCCTCATCTATCATTCACTCCGAGGCGGATAAGATTAAGTATTTCAGCAAGAGGCTGAAACCCTGTATGCGGATGCAGTTACTTAATCATAATTGCACCACTCTGGCCGAATTCATCGAGAAAGCTCTTACCTATGAGCTTGCTGCTAAGGATATTGCTAAGCAGCAACCTTCATCTGCTAGCAAGAAGTCCAAGAATCGTAATCAGTATGAAGCCGGTCAGACAACCTTCAAGAAGCCTCGCGCGGGCACTACTTTCTCTGAGCGACCTCCTGTGGCGCCCAAACCGGCGGAATCGCAGTCCCGAGCGTCCAGTTCGGCCATCACCTGTTTTAACTGTGGGGATCTTGGTCAGGTCAGCACCAAGTGTCCGAGGCAGACTATCACGTGCCATAACTGTGGGATTGCTGGGCATAAGGCCCATTTTTGCCGAAGGGACTCCAAACCTACTCCGGCATCATCTCAAGCCCCGAAGAAATCAGCTGTTCATAATCAGCCCACTCAGTCTGCATCGTTCAAGACGACGAGAGCAGACAAAGGCGGGGCCAAGAGCTATCAGACAGGAGCATCCGGTTCGGGGGCCGGCAAGCCCCGAATTTATGAGATGAAGAAGACCGACGATCCGGAGGCCTGGATGATCTCAGGTACACTCGATATTCTATCTGAACCTGTGTGTACCCTTTTTGATACTGGTGCATCACATTCATTTATTTCCGAATCATGTTTGAGTAGACTACGTCTGGGTAGTGCTACTAGTTGTGAGCCTTATGTCATTGGTCTACTTGATGGTAGAAGAATTATCGGGAATCGTGAGATTCAGAATTGTCCGATTCAGTTTCATGGCCGTGTATGGCTAGCAGACCTAATTGTGGTAGATTTGCCGAGAGACGACATCATCTTGGGTATTGATTGGATGGATCGTCACGATACCATCATTAGTGTCCGTAAGCGTATGGTCACTATCATTTCAGACGATGGGGTTGAATGTGTTTTTCAGGGAGGCAATACCGGCTGTTCTGGTAAGGTCATTAACTTGATGAAAGCAGTGAAATTACTCAGTCAGGGGTGTGTTGGTTATTGGTGCTATATGACCAAAACCGAGAAATCACTAATAATGTTGACGAATATTCCGGTAGTGAGGGAATATGCCGATGTTTTTCCAGACGAGTTACCTGGTTTGCCTCCACAGAGAGATGTGGAATTCACGATTGAGTTGGAGCCCGGTACGTCCCCGATATCGAAGGCACTGTACCGGATGGCCCCGATCGAAATGAAGGAGTTGAAGAATCAACTTGAGGAATTGTTCGAGAAAGGTTATATCCGAACGAGTGCGTCCCCGTGGGGAGCACCAGTGTTATTTGTCAAGAAGAAGGATGGTTCATTTCGCTTGTGTATTGATTATCGGGAGTTGAACAGGGTGACGATCAAGAATAAGTATCCTCTACCCCGTATTGATGATATCTTAGATCAACTTCAGGGAGCTTCAGTATTTTCCAAGATCGACTTGAGATCTGGATATCATCAGTTACGAATTCGAAAGTCGGATATCGCAAGGACAATGTTTCGTACACGCTATGGTCATTATGAGTTCGTGGTAATGCCGTTTGGATTAACTAATGCACCTGCGGTATTCATGGAGTTAATGAATCGGGTTTTCATTGACTTTTTAGATCAGTTTATTGTTGTCTTCATTGATGACATTTTGATTTATTCTCGTGACCGAGAGGAGCACAAGGTTCACCTTCATCAGGTTCTCGACGTGTTGAGATGAGAGCAACTATATGGAAAGTTTTCCAAATGTGAGTTCTGGATGTACGAAGTGACGTTTCTCGGGCATGTAATTTCATCAGACAAAGTGCGTGTTGATCCTCAGAAGACGGAGGCTATCCAAGATTGGTTACCTCCGAAGAATGATAAGGAAATCCGAAGCTTTCTCGGATTAGCCGGTTACTATCAGCGGTTTGTGGAAGGATTTTCTAAAATCGCTCAACCAATGACGAACCTTTTGCGAAAGGATAAGAAATACGCGTGGTCCGACGCATGTCAGCAGACTTTTGAGGAACTCAAGAGCCGGTTAATTTCAGCACCTGTACTTTCCTTGCCACAAGGGACGGAAGGCTTCGTGGTTTATAGTGACGCGTCTGGACATGGTCTCGGATGTGTATTAATGCAGAATGGGAAGGTTATTGCCTATGTTTCATGGCAATTTAGACCTTACGAGGTTAATTATCCGTCCCACGACCTGGAGCTAGCAGCCGTGGTTTTCGCGTTGAAGATTTGGCGTCATTACCTTTATGGCATTACCTGTCAGATATACACTGATCATAAGAGTTTGAAGTATATATTTACTCAGAAGGAGTTAAATATGCGACAGAGGCGGTGGTTGGAACTAATCAAAGATTATGATATCGAGATCTTGTACCACCCGGGTAAGGCAAATGTGGTTGCCGATGCATTGAGTCGTAAGTCCGTTCAGGAGCAAATGCTTGCTCGTTTAACAGTTCAGAAGGAGCTTCAGCAAGAATTCCTTAGACCCGAGATCGAGGTCTGGCTTCAGTGAGTGCAAGGGCAACTTTGCATGTTAGAGATTTCATCGCCACTTGAGGAGGCAATCAGAGAGAATCGGGGTTCAGACCCATCATTGTTGCGCATCCGTGAGGATGTGGCTCAGGGGAAAGCCCCTGGATTTATGGTCCATGAGGATGGACTTTTGCGATTTAAGAATCGGTTGTGCGTACCGGCGAATGACGAGTTGAAAAACTCGATTTTGAGAGAAGCTCATGCTACCCCTTATTCCGTTCATCCGGGGTCTAGCAAGATGTACAAGGACTTGAAACAAAATTACTGGTGGAGTAATATGAAGCAAGAAGTCGCAGAATTTATTTCGAGATGTTTGACCTGTCAGCAAGTCAAGATAGAACATCAGCGACCGGCGAGTATGCTGAAACCTCTCCCTATTCCATAGTGGAAGTGGGAAGACATTTCTATGGATTTCATCACGATTTTGCCGACGAGTCATCGTGGCATGAATACAATCTGGGTAATTGTGGACCGTTTGACTAAATCGGCTCATTTCCTTGAGATTAAGGATACGTGGGGTCCCAAGAGACTTGCCCAGTTGTTCATCAAAGAGATAGTGAGACTGCACGGTACTCCTAAAAGTATCGTTTCCGATCGTGACGGACGGTTCGTGTCTCATTTTTGGAAATCGGTTCATCGTGCTATGGGAACTCAGCTTAATCTCAGTACCACTTTTCATCCTCAGTCCGACGGACAATCATAGAGGACTATTCAGACATTGTAGGATATGTTGAGGGCATGCGTCCTCGATTGGAAGGACGATTGGGAAGCCCAATTGCCGTTGATTGAGTTCACGTATAATAATAGTTGGCACGCTTCGATTAAGATGGCGCCTTACGAGGCCTTGTACGGTCATCGTTGTCGATCTCCTTTGTGTTGGGACGACTTATCAGAATCAATCGGCACCGATCCCGATATGCTTATAGCCGCCCGTGAGAAGGTAGCCTTGATCAGGAGTCGTTTGTTGACAGCTCAGATTCGACAGAAATCATATGCAGATAATCGTCATCGACCACTAGAGTTCGAGACAGGTGACCACATGTTGGTCAAGGTATCCCCGAGTCGAGGTATTTTCCGTTTTGGAAAACGAGAAAAGTTGAGTCCGAGATTCATTGGACCGTTTGAGATTTTGGATCGAGTAGGCGAGTTAGCTTATCGATTGGCTTTACCTACGGCGTTGAGCTGAATTCATAATGTGTTTCACGTCTCTCAACTGCGGAAGTATATGTCTGACCCGAGCCACATACTTCAGTTCAACGAAATCAAGATCGCGGATGATCATTCGTATGAGGAGCATCCTATACGAGTTTTAGAGCAGCGAATCAAACAGTTGAGGAACAAGACGATTCATTTGGCCAAGATTCAGTGGTCTAGACACGGAGTCGAAGAGGCTACTTTGGAAACCGAGGAGAGTATGCGGGAGAGTTATCCCGAGTTGTTAGACCCTTAGTTTCGGGGACGAAACTCTTTTGAAGGGGATGAGTATGTAATACCCGGTTGTAATTCATTCATTATCATTCAGTAATTATCAGTCAGTATTTGTCACTCAGTAATTTTCACTCATTAATAATCACTCATCATTCATGATTCATTCATTTGCGTTCATTGTGGGCATGTTGTAACCGTGTATCAGTTACCGATCGTCATTTCATCTCCGTTTGAGTGTCGAGATGGGGGCTTTATCTTTTCCTTCGTGATTGGTAGTCTTGTGCTGTAAGTATCATCTTTGGCATGTGTTGGACTTGTTCACTTTCACATACGTATGGTATGTCGGATCATTCATCAATCGTAGCGAGAAATCGGAGTTGTCGGATTTTCATCTTGTCCAGCAACGAGTTACGGCCGTAACTAGTCGTACATTTCGGCCGTAACATGTATTCGTTGGTTCAAGGTGATTTTGGACGAAGGCGAGTTATGGCTATAAGGATTGTCGGATACGGCCGTAACAGGCGCTCGTTGATTTCAGGCCAGCTCGGACGAATGGGACTTATGGCCGTAAGGGTTTTGTCATACGGCCGTAAGATGAGGAGTTACGGCCGTAAGGTGGGCAGGCTACAGCTGTAAGGAGTGTTCGTAATTTTCAAGATTTGTCGGACGAGAAGGACTTACGGCCGTAAGGGTTGCGGCATACGGCCGTAAGATGAGGCATGTACGACCGTAAGGCTTGGACGGATACGGCCGTACGTTGCAGGAAGGGTGCCTGGTCAGTTTCGACGAAGGGGTCGTACGCCCGTAAGTTTGGCCGGATACGGCCGTATCGTTCGAGTTATGCCCGTAAGGTGTGCGGGTATGGCCGTATGGATGTCGGCAGGTGTTTTGGACGAGGGCGAGTTACGCCCGTAAGTGAGGTGCGGGTATGGCCGTATGGCTGTCGGCAGTTTCTGGACGAAGCCGAGTTACGGCCGTACGAGATGGCTGGTTACGGCCGTAAGGCCGTTGACATGGGATGTTACGGCCGTAAGTAGGCCGAGTTACGGCCGTAAGTAAGCCGAGTTACGGCCATAACTTCCAGCAGTTTATAAGGGATTGGATGGGACTTTCTACTCATTTCCTCATTCTTCAACTTATATCCGAGAGAGAGAGCTTGAGGGAGAGATTTTTCCATCATCCATCACTTGGGTGTTAGATATTCATCATCTTCATTCGTTTGGGAAGCTTGGATACTCGATTTAACTCGTGTTCATCGGATCAAAGTGTTTGGATCTTTAAGAGGTAATTTCTCCAACTTATTGGATTTCGATTTTGTGTTGAGATATGATGTTTTGGACGTTATAATCATGTTGTATGAATAGATATACTTATGATTATGAGTTTGTATAAATATTCATTGAATTATTGAAGGATTATTCAAGAACACTTTGAATATTAAGTTGGATTTGGGGGTTTTCGATTAATTGTTGTTGAAACCATGAATTTGGATATTCATATTGGATTATTGATTGTATTGAAGATGTTTTGTTGGTTGGAAACACTTCTTGGGGTTTTGATATTGGTATAATTGAGGTTTGGTTGTAAACGATCGGAGATTGGTCTCAACGTGTTTATTATAATGCCCCAATGAACTTGGTTTAGTCGTATCGACGTTTTGAATTAGTAATAATCGTGTTTGATATGTATATTGAGCGGATTGTTGGTAATTGTGTTATTCAAGGTTGTTCGAGCGACCGACATCTCATTTAGGACATTTGTTCGTGGAAGGACAATTGTCACCGGAGTTGAGTAAGTTAATCCTTACTCGGTTAAAAGGATATTCATTCCTTTTGTTGTTGATTCATTCATAATCATAACTCATTCATAATGTATTAACCGTATTGAGACTTGTAATTGTCGAATAATCACTTCATTCACGAGGAACGACGGTTCCAATCATTTCATTGAGCTATCATTCACTTCACTATTATTTTCATCTCGATGAGTCATTCTTGACTTTGTCGGATTATTATTCATTGATACTCATTTTGGTCATTCTCGTTCATATGACCTTCTGGGTTCATATTGCGTGGCCGGGTGTGGATGTGTGGAATTTTTAGTCGAGCACACGATAGTCATGTGTTGGGTTCACCGATACATTGGACTGTGCACACGGTAACGCTTACCTCCGTGAGACTAATTAGGTACAAGGACGGGTGTGTCCGGTCATTCGTCTTATACACTTGCACAGAACATTAAGGGCGTACTATGATGCTCCTCTTCAGCTTAAATTCATAACTAAGGATATTTCATAATTGGGATATATCATGATTGTGTATATTCAACCCTTGAGGATTGTTGTTCTGTGTAACTGACCCCGTTGGGGGATATTGTTTTTCAGGTCATGGCAAGGTAAAAGCACGGGAAGAGCATGTTGACGGCGAGGAGTCACAGTGATACTAGTAGGGGGGCCCAATCCTTTCAGTCATTCTTGTTTTTCTTCATTGTATTTCCGCTGCAAATTCCGTTTGAGATGTTTATTTATTTAGGGTGGTGTATTTTATCTTCATATAAAATATACTAGTATTCTGTATTGTCCTGATGTATTTTACTTAAGCTCCTCATCGGAGTATTTGGTAATATAATGTGGTTCGGTACTACAATTATATTATTTAATTCATCAGTTTTTATTCGCCTGGTGGGTCCCAGTCGGGGGTCCACGGCACTATAATATCCACCTAGTTTGGGGTGTTACATTTTCCTGGCGCGATATTGCTTCTCCCTACTTGTTTTAAGTTTCGGGACGAAACTTCTTTTAAGGAGGATAGTATGTAATATCCGCAATTTTGATTTCTGGTAATTTTCTTTTTTCGCGAGAGCCCATTTTGACGACTCACTTGTGACCGTTTCGTCATTCCGAGAATGATTAATTCTGCACTTTTAGACATTCGAGCTCGTTCCGGTGTCGTTTTGTTGAGTTCCGTGTGCTTAGGCGACTTTTCCGCGCTTGAGTTCGATTCTTGCGAATCTCGTTCGAAACTATTGTTTCGGGCTTTTCGTAAGTTCATTTAACGTTGTTATACGTGTTGTGAGATTCGGTTTGATTATTCGTTGTCGTATCATGATTTTTCGGACATTTGGGACCATTTTGTAATTTCCCAAAGTTGTGGGTATCCGTCGTCGTACCCATTTCCGAGAGTACTGTTGCTGTTCTTCT
The DNA here is from genome assembly GCA_033398695.1 of Orobanche coerulescens. Taxonomy (NCBI): domain Eukaryota; kingdom Viridiplantae; phylum Streptophyta; class Magnoliopsida; order Lamiales; family Orobanchaceae; genus Orobanche; species Orobanche coerulescens. Next base: position 101,716,884 of record CM065808.1, read on the forward strand.
GAGTCGTTGGCGCACGCTACACTTATTGGTTAGCCCGCGCTATGGGGCGGTTGTTAGAGCACGCTACGGGTGGGGTAGTGCACGCTAACTGGTGGTGCAGAAACAGTCCAGAGGCTACTCGACTGGGTTCAGTATCAGCGCACGCTATTTAGTATCATAGCGCGCGCTAGAGTGCATTAGTAGCGCACGCTAGGGTGAGGATAGCGCGCGCTACCTGGTAGTTCAGGGCAGTCAAGGAGCTACTGGACTGGGTCTGAAGGTCCGTTAGCGCACACTAACACTTGTGGTTAGCGGACGCTAACAGTGTATTTTTGGTCAGGGAGTTTTACTTTGGTGCCTCGATAGCGCACGCTAATCTTAAAGATTAGCGTGCGCTAAGCTGTCCAGTGTATATAAACTGGACAGAAGTCGTGATACAACATTTCCACCTCATTTCTCCTCCTTTCCGCGGGGTTGAGCCAAGGGCGACTAGGGATCGCGATCTTGGCCGATTTTGCTCAATCCAAATGTGTTTTGGAGCATCCTAAGGGATTATAACATCATATAATCCATTGTTCTTCGCCGAATCAAGGTATTTTTCTTGAATCCCTAGAGTTGACTTTTTGGGGAGTTTTGTTCTTGATCTCGATTTCCATCCGATTTGATGAATCGATTGTTGTAAAATGATGTTGTCAAACATATCCTATGGATTGAATATCCATATTCCGGTTTGGAATTTCGTTTTGGTCAGCCGATTCGTGTTCTTGGCCATTTTGGGGGAAACCCTTGAACTCTTGTCGTTTGTTCCTTCAACTCAGCGGCTTTGAGTCGTGCTATGGAATTCATTTTCATCGTTGTTATTGTCCTTCGTAGTTTATTATCTCGAGTTGGCGTTCGGCGGAGTCGGCGGGTTCGTAGTCGGTTCGTGCCAACCTATTTCGGTCGATTCCCCGCATTTGTGGTTATTCGAGGCAAGTAACTTTTTCATACATTTCTTGTTTTGTGGATGTGGTGATTGGTGATCGTTTTGGTATGTTTGTTTTGTTGTTTGGAATGAACTTCAAAAGATTTGGTTTAGCCTCGTTAAAGGCTCACTTTTAAAATGCGTATGTTTTGTGAATGTTGCGTCTCATGAATGGTTAAGTGAACCCTATGAATATGCTTGGTGTTGTTGTTGTGCTTTGATAATATATATGCATATATTATCTCATTTCGGTACGTTGTGATTTGACAATGGTGTCGTGATTTGTGTTTGTTGCCTTTGGGTGAATTGTTTGGATATCCTTGGTGTGATATGTTATTTGTGTGAATGTGTGGATATGGTCGAAGTTCTACGGTGACACATGGCATGTGATCATGTGGTCAGGATGCAACAAGTGATTGATCCAACTGTGAGAGCCTAAGACAATCTACGGTGACACGTGGCTTGTGATCATGTGGTCAGGATGCAACAAGTGATTGATCCAACCGTGAGATGATAAGACCCGCGGTGACATATGGCATGCGATCATATGGTCAGGAGACAACAAGTAATTGATCCAACCGTGAGATGACGTGGCATGTATTCACGGTGTTATGCATATGATTGTGAATGTGTTTTGCTCACCTCGGGAGGGTCCGGCGAGACCTCGAGGGAATCCAATGGTATAGCCCTGGATTCACGAGTTGGTGTGTATATAATTTGTGAATGTATTTTGCTCACCTCGGGAGGGTCCGACGAGGCCTCGAGGGAATCCAATGGTATAGCCCTGGATTCACGAGTTGGTGTTGTATTCGTTGACCAAGATTTGCAAATCTTGGGTGATTATGTTTTGTTGATTTTTATATCCGTCGAGGACATATGACGTGGGTTTTGACCCTATGATTTGTTGTTGGTTTTCTATTTGCGAAAACAAAACCTTTGGGTTATGACCCCTGTTGATTTTGGAAAGAGAAGGATTCGATAATCCTAAATTGTTTTCTATTAAAACTCTCGATGGCATTTTAAACTATTTTATAAATTGCTTCCCTTGATTTGTGATCTTTCGACTTTGGAAAGTCTTACTTAGACTCTTGCCTCGGGAAGTACTTTTTGTTATGTTTGAATCTTGGAGGATTCCTGGTTATTATTATTCTTGGAACTTGAATTGCATGACTCGTATTTGCACTTTGTACTTGCACTAGCAAAATAATGGAATTTTGCTAACCCCCTAGTATTCGGGGGTGGATGTCTGTATTGCATTCAGGTTTTGGGGAGCATAATACAGGGTTGGCATGAAGGATGATGAAAGATGATCGATACTAATCACATGAGGACCCATACGTTGTTGTATTGGTTCAGTTGTACTTTTTTTTCTGCTGCAGTATTCTTTCCCCGTTGTACGGGAGTGTGTTTTGACCCCTGCGTGGGCATGTATTGAGATTGAGTTGTATGTATTTATTGAAATACCAAATCGGTCTACTGAGTCTTTTTAGCCTTAAAGGCGTTGTTGAAATGTTCGATTTTGTTACCAGCCTGGTAGATCCTTGAGGAAAGGGTCTACGGTGTGTAATATCCCTGAGTGGATTGGGGGTGTTACACCCGTGGATGTATCAACCTCTTACTTTCAAGAAGCTCGTTCAAGAAAATACCCCGTACTCAAACTAAAGACAAGAGTATTTGTCTTCTCTAACTTAAGAGCTTCTTTGTATTTGCTTCATGATATAGCTCTTCATGATGCTATAGATGTATATAGCTTATGTTTGCTTTGATTGCTTTGTGCTCAGGTGTTCTTTAGATATTTATAGTATGATCTTTGAGCTCTTCATAGCCGTTACATCTTGTAACAAATCTTTCCGTTGGAGAATGAACTTCTTTGTTTATCTTTTTATCTCTTTGCAACGCTTTCCTCCGTTCTTCAAATCTGACCATTTGAAGATGCATGTTGCCGTTGCGCTACTTTCTTTGATTACTATATTTAATAAGACTTCTGGAAGCGAGTATTAAGGGAATAAAATATTCCTTAACTTTCGAGAATCAATCACTTTGTCCCCTTGCTTTAATTAAGTCTGTACGTGACTTTCCATCATTGTTGACTTTTCAACGTTTGGTGACGTGAACTTAGTTGATGTCCAAAACTTAGCTGATATTCCGTCATTGATAAAGCTCACCTGATATTTCCTTTTGGTCAAACCTGGCTGGTGTGTTGGTCAAACCCGGCTGATGTTCTGCTTAGACAAAAGCTGGTTGATATTTGGTCTTGATGAAAGTTGGCTGATATTTGCCTTGGTAAAACTCAACTGATATTTTGCTTTGACCAAACTCGGCTGATGTCTGTCATGTCAACCTTAGCTGGTATTCTCCTTTGACCAAACCCGGCTGATATTTTAGCTATTTTGTACTTAGCCAAAATTGTCTTCAATGATATTCAGCTGTATTTCTGACTTGGTCAAATCCGGCTGATATTTTCTTTTGATCGAAGCCAGACTGATGTTTATCGGTCAACCTTAGTTGAGATTATTCGTTGACCAAAAACCCGACTAATATTTTTAACTGGTCAAGCTTAGCCGATATTTGCCTATTTTTATACCTAACCAAATTTCTACCTGATCAACATGAGCAATACTTATGGTGACGGATTCGGGCTCCGTCGTCTCATGGCTGGGACCAGAATGGCCCGGTCGCCACGCTGGGTCGCTTCCTAGGCGGATGAAAACGGAGGTGTCCCGCCTTGCGAGCGCCTTTTCTTCGAATCGGGGCCTCCTGGTGATCGCTCAGCCAGTAACCCCTTGAACTTCCGTTTGCTCACGTGGTGGATGGCCGAGGGGGTTATAGCAAATCAGCAGGGGGCCGCGGCACGGCGGGCATATGTCGCGGCCCGGAGTACAGTAGGTGGAGGAATGCTGAAGAAAAATGTGTGCCGCGGCCCGGAGGGCTTGTGCCGCGGCCCGGAGTCCAGTCGACTCCGAGAAGACCTATATTTCGGAAATAACTCCTCTCTCTCTCTCTCTCTCTCTAAGAATTTTGATCTCCCTCTTCTGTTTTCTCATTAAACTTGCTGATCTCCCTCCTAAAAAAAAACTCCAAAAACAATGAAGAACCTAAAACACATGAAAAAAAACAGTAATCCTTAAAAATACTCATTTAGTTCTTCTTTACAATGCCAAATACATACATTTTAAATAATCATTGAATACAGGGATGATAACATCAAAATCTTAAAATTATATTCCTAACAAAATAAAGTACGACAAAAGGTAATATAAAATCATTGCCTGCGTAGGAGACTTCAACAGTAGTTTTTAAAATAGAAGATGACTATTCAACTAACTCCATCAGACAACAAAGAAATTTGGGAATTAGCTTCCAAAACTCGAGCCTAATAACATCATGGATGACCAATCTTCGCGTGCGCTTCCCGTTCCTGCTCCTCGTGTTGTCCATTACCTGAAATGCATAAGATGCATTTCCCCCATTTAAGGGGTTAACATTCGAATGGCCAATGCAAGTACACAATTACACAACATTATATACAAATACAATTCCAACACCACTTTCTCATTTTAGATATATTTGTAATGCAATATTCTGGAATATCATGTCTCGTCAAAAATAATATTATAAAGATAACACGTCACCACGCATAATTATCACAAATAATAACACACAAGGTAACCCGCGACCATGCCCCTTAGCATCAACCCCCAGAGCGCAACCAAGCGTATAGACGACGGCTCGTGTAATGCGGACACTACAATCACGTATGTCTCATTTCTTATATGCCAAAACTACCACAATGATGCAAAAAAATTCAAACCGAAATGAATACTCGAGGGAAACAAAAATCGCATAATGCGAACTCGACCAATACTCATCCGTTTCTTCAAAAAGAAATCAGTATCATATAATCAATCTTACACAAGACTGCATGAAATATTCATGAATGCAAATAAAGTCCAGAATATAGAACACAAGCAAGGCTAGAATCAATAACAACGAAAAATAAATAACAACTCAAAAGTACCCCCCCAAACTTGAGATGTACATTGACCTCAATGACAACAAATCATAATATGCAGTAAGAGAAAGGTCAAGTACTCCCCTAAGATAAGTTCAGGTACTGGCATCGGCCTCGTCCGGCGAAGAGGGTGGTGTAGGTGGCCTGACCGGAGGAGTGAAAGGTCCGTCCGGGCGAAGGATGTGGTCCATCCAAACAGCTAAATAGTCCCAGTGGTAGGCGTCTCTCGCAGCTATGCGTCTCTCCGTACGCCGATTGGCCCGGCGGACCTCCTCTCGAACGGCTGCGAGGACGCTCTCTCTCTCCGCTCGCATCTCCTCCCTCAAGATATCAAACATTGCCTGAAGGACGTGATCTCTCACTGGCGGCGGGGTGGACTCAGTATCAGCCGTCGACTCATGTGTCAAAAGAAGCGGCTCGTGAGAGTGCTCATGTGGCTCGTCCAAAAGAAATCCTCATCCCCGCGGATGTGCCCGCGCGCCACCCCACTAGTCGAAGTGAGAGATAATGCGATGATCGATCGGACCCTGGGGTGCTAGCATCAGCTCTTCATCCGAACAAGTCACGCCGGACTAGCGGCATAAGGCACAAATGAGAGAGGGGTGTTTCAGCCCCATCTTGGCCCCTCCCTGGATGAACTGTAGAATAGACCGGACCATCCGTGGGGCCACATCGAGTCGCAGTCCGTCCGTAATGGCATAAAGAAGTTGGGCACGAGGAAACAGGACCGAACGGATCTGCGACGTCGGGTCAACTCGCGAGCAGAGAAAATAAAGCCAAGCTCGCCCGAGCCGACTGAGGCGGGAACTCTTGAAGAAGAAGGTCGTCGATCCCGCGACTCGCGCCTCCCAAACAGAATCTGGCTGAGCAAGCGCCTCTAGCAAAGCTTCCCTCGATAGGCTAATCACTGTCTGCGTGTACACCGATTCGTCAACCTCGGGGAGCTCATATAAGCTCCGTATCGCAGCTGTCGAGAAATCCACTTTCTGGCCACGGACGACGACCTCAGTATGTGTATCCGGTCATCCCATCATCTTCCCTGCCTGGATATGCCGTAATAATGCGCTGGCGTAGAATTCTTGGACGATAGAAATAACTGTCGGCTCGGGCTGTGCAGTGAATCGAGTCTATCCCATTTCATTAATCATCATTAGTAGCTCGCCGTCTTGGGGAGCGGGAGTGAATCCCCGCTCCGGAATTATAGGACGAGGATGGATTCCCTCGTTGAAAATTCGATGGATTTCAGGGTCGGAAAATTGGTGGGATTCCCCTTCCGCTCGGTTTTGTGACGTTTCCCCTCTCGCGGGAAATGATCACGTCATAGCCCTTGTGCTCAACTTTCTCTTTCGAGCCATAGCGACGTCCTGAAAAATAAACGCAGGATAGTTTAGACGACTTTAAATAACACTACACACATCTCAACTTATGACGTGCGGGAAACGAATATAGCAACAAAACTTGCACTTCCGTACGAGGGATATGATGCAAAAATTTAAACTCAAACTTGACGTAAGGGTTGGGGGGACATATTATTCTGATAATCGTATTCGTTGCAAACAATTTGGAGATATTTAGATCAAGAAATTTCATTAGGGTATTTCATCGAACACCTTGCGTACGTAAATTTAAATGAAGAACAAAAGTAATCATTACTCAATTCAATCCCCAACAACAAACAAAATCGCAAGAATCATGACAAAACAATGAAACATAATCCACAATCAATCGATAATCACCATATTCTGATAAAAAAATCGTGGTAGAACTTTAGGAAATAAAAACAAATTCATGAATGAATGAAGAATAATACCCCACTTCTCAATCCATGTTGTGAATCAAGCTAAAGATTTACCTTGTGTTGGATTGAAGAAAATGAGAAGAAGAAGAGATTCGAATGGAGTCCTATAGCGCCACGCGGAAGAGGGAAAGATTTGTGATACCTTATTTGTTTCGGCCGATGGAATTCTGAGCAGCCCAGCCCTTTTTAAATTTTCGGCAGGGGCCGCGGCACGTAGAAAGTGAGCCGCGGCCCACAGTACAGTGTGTTTTGGGCGAACAAGGCATCTCGCAGCGTGCCGCGGCTCATTGCAAGGGTGCCGCGACTTGAAGGGTTAGTGTGTCGCAGCTCAGCGCCTTCGTGCCGCGGCACAGAGTACAGGTTGTTGGGCTCATGCCGCGGCCTGGCTTTATCATGCCGCGGCTCATGGGGCAAATGTGCCGCGGCTCAGAATGAGTGTGCCGCGGCATAGAGTACAGGTTCTTGGCCGAACTTTTGAGACTTGTGTGTGCCGCGGCCCGCTCTTTATGTGCCGCGGCCCTGGGCTTAAAATTCCCCCTGGAGAGTTCCTGCACAGATTTTTCAAATGAAAACACCTAGAACATGAAAGATAAGCATAGCAAAGCCAAAAACGCCAAAAAATAGACTCCTAAAATGAAGGAAAATAGCAAAAAAAGACTAAAATCTATACTAATACTCGGGTTGCCTCCCGAGAAGCGCTAAGTTTATAGTCTTCAGCCGGACTTTGCTAGAATTCACTCTGCGGCGGATAGGACGACTGTCGACTTCTGCATGTCCATTGGATTTCCCGTGTAAACCTTCAACCGCTGCCCATTTACTTTAAATTTTCGGTCATCTTTTTGTACTTCCACTGCTCCGTGTGGAAATACTTGAACTACAGTGAACGGTCCCGACCATCGTGAATGTAATTTCCCAGGAAACAACCTCAACCGAGAATTAAATAATAGCACCTCTTGACCCGGAAAGAACTCTCGATGTGCAATGTGCTTATCGTGCCAATTCTTGGTCCGCTCCTTATAAAGTTTCGCATTCTCGTACGCATCATGATGTATCTCCTCCAGCTCATTCAACTGCAAACAACACTTTTCACCAGCTGATTTAAGATCAAAATTTAGTTTCTTTATCGCCCAATATGCATGATGTTCCATCTCTACCGGCAATTGACAACTTTTCCCAAAAACCAATCGATATGGTGATATGCCGATAGGTGTCTTGTACACCGTACGGTATGCCCAAAGTGCATCATCAAGTTTGAAGGACTAATCTTTTCGAGACGATAGCTGACTGTTTTTTCTAAGATCCACTTAAGCTCTCGATTTGATATTTCAACTTGACCACTTGTCTGGGGATGATAGGTTGTAGCAACACGATGAGTGACTCCGTATTTCTTTAAAACCGCATTAAGGAACTTGTTGTCAAAGTGTGAGCCACCATCACTGATAATAGCACGTGGAGTCCCACAACGCGTGAAAATATATTTTTTTATGAATTTGATCACAACATTGGACCCATTTGTTGGTAGTGCCACCGCTTCGACCCACTTTGAGACGTAGTCCACTGCTACTAGAATATAAAGGTTCTAATTTGATGGGGGAAATGGACCCATAAAGTCGATCCCCCATACGTCGAACAATTCAACCTCAAGTATGGTGTTCAACGACATTTCATGTCGTTTTGAGATGTTTCCCATCCGTTGACAACGGTCACACGTGGACACAAAGGAATGAGCATCCTTGAATAATGATGGCCAATAGAAACCTGATTGCAAGACCTTTGCGGCTGTTCTATTTCCGCTAAAATGCCCTCCGTAGGGTGATGCATGGCAATGATTCAGCACACTGCGAATTTCTTCCTTTGGAACACATCTTTTAAACAAAAAGGGGTCGTCCCACAAGTAATACTTAGCGTCTGAAATCAGCTTCTTCTTTTGATGACGCGAGAGATCATTCGGAATTATTTTGCTTGCAAGATAGTTCACTAGGTCAGCGTACCAAGGTGCTTGTTGCGAACCCACCTTGTAGAGCTATTCATCGAGGAAGTTTTCCGCAATTTGTGGATGACTCTCCGCCTTTTCGAGGGGGTTTTCTAAGCATGAAAGGTGATCGGCAATGACATTCTCGGTCCCCTTCTTGTCTCGAATTTCCAAATTGAACTCTTATAGGAGAAGCATCCACCTAATCAACCTTGGTTTAGCGTCCTTCTTCTCCAAAAGGTATTTAATCGCCGAATGGTCAGTCCACACGACTACTTTCGTTCCCAATAAATAAGCCCGGAATTTATCAAAAGCAAAAATCACAGCCAATAATCCTTTTTCTGTCGTGGCATAGTTTCTTTGGGCGTCGTCAAGAGTTCGGCTTGCATAATACACGATGTGGAACACTTTCCCTCGTCTCTGTCCCAAAACAGCCCTAATGGCAAAATCACTAGCATCACACATCAACTCGAATGGAAGGCTCCAGTCTGGAGCGACTATGACCGGGGCGGTGCTTAGAGCCTTCTTCAATAGGTCAAATCTCTCTTTACATGACTCGTCAAAATCAAACGGGACATCCTTCATGAGCAAATTGCACAACGGCTTCGTGATCTTCGAAAAATCCTTAATAAAATGGCGGTAAAAACCGGCGTGTCCCAAAAAACTCCTCACCTCCTTTACCGAAGTAGGCGGAGGCATCTTCTCGATTGTTTCAATTTTTGCACGGTCGACTTCAATCCCATGGGCAGATATGCGATGGCCTAGAACAATGCCCTCCTGGACCATAAAATGGCACTTCTCCCAATTCAACACCAGATTTGTTTCTTCGCATCGTTTCAGGACTTTCTGCAAATTCTGCAAGCATAAATCAAACGAATCACCGAAAACAGAAAAATCATCCATAAAGATTTCAATACAATGTTCAACCATGTCAGAAAAAATAGCCATCATACACCTTTGAAAAGTGGCCGGCGCATTACATAAACCAAAAAGCATGCGCCTATAAGCGAAAATGCCATAAGGACATGTAAACATCGTCTTTTCTTGGTCTTTTGGGGCTATATAAATCTGATTATACCCAGAATAACCATCAAGAAAACAATAAAAATCATGTCCGGCTAATCTATCCAACATTTGATCAATAAATGGTAAAGGAAAATGGTCTTTTCTAGTGGCTTTATTTAATTTCCTATAATCTATGCACATACGCCACCCCGTAACAATTATAGTGGGAATTAATTCATTATTATCGTTTTGAATAACCGTTATCCCACCCTTCTTTGACACAACTTGAACCGGACTTACCCACTTGCTATCAGAAATAGGAAAGATCATACCTGCGTCGAGGAGTTTTAAAACCTCGACTGTTACCACCTCTTTCATGTTTGGATTTAACCGACGTTGGTGCTCCACAGATGGTTTGTAGTCTTTCTCCATCAAAATCCTATGCATGCAAATGGACGGGCTGATTCCTTTGATATCCGCAATAGACCATCCAGGGGCAGATTTGTACTCCCTCAAAACTCTCAATAATTTCTCCTCTTCATCACCCGCCAAAGTGGCAAAAAGAATGACCGGCAGGGAATCGTCGGGTCCCAAAAATGCATATTTTAAATTATTTGGTTGCTGCTTGAGCTCTAGCTTTGGGGGCTTCTCAATTGATGGGACGGGTCGAGCTGGTGAACTTCCGAGCTCCTCACATGGTCGACGAGTTAAAAATGGTGGTGAAGCATCCATGTGTCGTAGATAGGCTACATGCTCTAGATTTAACTCGGTAGAGGATCCAACTAAAACGGACTCCAATGGATCTGATGGATAGCTCTCCCGAAAATCTCTTCTTACACACGAGTCAATAACGTCAATTTGAAAGCAATTCTCAACATCACTAGGATGTTGCATAGATCGAAATATATAAAATGTAACTTGCTCCTCTTGAACTCGTAGAGTGAGCTTCCCTTTTTCCACATCAATGAGAGTTCGTTCGGTTGCTAAAAATGGTCTTCCCAAGATAATTGGGATGTCATGGTCCTCCTCCATATCAAGCACAATAAAATTGGCAGGAAAGATAAATTTATCGACCTTAACCAAAACGTCTTCTATTACCCCTCTCGGATACTTGATAGATATGTCAGCTAATAGCAAAGAGACCATAGTCGGCTTGGCCTCCCAATACCTAGCTTCTTAAAAATGGAAAGGGGCATAAGGTTAATGCTGGCTCCGAGGTCACATGAAGCTCTGTCAAAGGACGAATTTCCAATGGTGCATGGTATAGTGAAACTTCCCGGATCCCTCAATTTAGGTGGGAGCTTCTTCTGTAGAATAGCGATGCACTCTTCCGTCAATGCCACTGTCTCATACTCTTCAACCTTCCTTTTGTTCGATAAAATCTCCTTCATAAACTTTACATAGCTCGGCATTTATTCTAAGGCATCGGCAAATGGAATATTGATATGTAATTTCTTGAAGACGTCAAGAAATTTGGAGAATTGCTTGTCCAATTTTTGCTTTTGCAGGCGTTGTGGTAATGGGATTGGTGGTGTGGGATGGGCAGTCGAGACTACTTTTGACTTGGGCTCTTCATCCTTCGTTTTCTCACTGGGGCTGCTCTTTTCCTTGCTACTCTTGGGCTGCTCGTGTAGCTCCTTTCCACTCCGTAGTTCGATAGCTTGCACATTTTCCTTAGGATTCATCTCGGTAGCGCTTGGTAATACACCTTGAGGTCGAGAGGATAATAAATTTGAGATCTGCCCCATTTGTACTTCCAGATTCCGAATAGAAGTGGAGTGATTTGTAGAGTAGTCTTCGTTCGAGTCATGAATTGGCTTGTGTTAGCCGCCATTTAAGCAAGAGCATCTTCCAAAGAGACTTTTGATGGTTGAGGGGGCTGCTGTGGGAGATGAGTGAATTGAGCTTCTGGAGGTTTATTTAATGGTTGCCCGTTCCTCCACGAAAGATTGGGATGATTTCGCCACCCTTGGTTGTAAGTGTTAGAATATGGATTGTTCTGGCGATTTCCGTTCCCCACAAACTGAGCTTGTTCCATCTGAGATTGCTCGAAAGGATTTCCGACTTGGCATTCAGCACTAGGATGAGACCCGTTGAACCAATTACATGTTTCCATGGTGTTGGTAGAAGGGGTATGTGAAAAAGCTTGCAATTGTTGAGTTAGAGCTGCAACTTGGGCTGATTGTGTAGAGATTGGATCGTTTTCAGAAATTCCCATAACTCGCTTTGGTTTCACCCGTTCAGAAGGCCACTGATAAGCATTTGCAGCCATCGCTTCCAATAGAGAATGAGCTTCAGCCATCGTCTTGCCCATTAAAGCTCCTCCAGCAGCTGCATCAACAAGAGTGCGTGTAGAAGCACTCAGTCCGTTATAGAATATCTGAATTTGCAGCCAATCCGGTAGACTATGGTGTGGGCATCTCCTTAGCAAATCCTTGTATCGCTCCCAAGCTTCATGAAGCAATTCCATCTCAAATTGCCCGAAGGTCGCTATTTCATTCCGAAGTCTCGCTGTCTTTGCCGGCGGAAAGAACTTAGCCAAAAAGGCTTGTGCTAACTCCGCCCAAGTCGTGATAGAGCCCGGCGGAAGTGAATTCAACCAAAATTTGGCTTTATCCCTCAAAGAAATGGAAAAAGCCATAGATGAATGGCGTCATCAGAAACTCCATTATTCTTGAATGTATCGCATATCTCGAGAAAGGATGCAATATGAGCATTAGGATCATTGTTCGCCAGTCAACAAAATTGGATCGCTTGCACCATTTGGATGATAGCTGGCTTAATCTCGAAATTGTTTGCTTGGATGGTTGGACGCCGAATCCCCGAAAAGTCCACATTGATTTGTGGCAGTGCATAATCACGGAGTGCCAATGTCGGTTGAGCTTGCTGAATGGGATTGTCGATCCCTTGGTTTCCAGTGTTGTCGGCCATGGTAATCGTAGTTGACAACTCACGCCTTTCCTTCCTGTGTTTTCGCAAGGTGCGCTCGAGTTCGGTATCCAAAGGGAGTAGACCTTCGTCACTAAATTTTCTCATGCACTAAACGAAACTCCTGAAAGGAAAACAAATAAAAACAAATTTACACAAAAATAAAATAATGTTCAAATTAAGACTAAAAATACTGAAATTGATATTAGTAAAAATAATCAGTCCCCGGCAACGGCGCCAAAAACTTGTTACGTAATTTAGTGAACGCAAGTGCACATTGTCGTAATCAAGTAATAAAGTGATAAGAAAGATATTGTTCCCTCGAGGACTGACGTACTAATTACCAATTTATTTGTATTCTAGTTTTATTTGAACGATCGAATTTTGTGGTGGAAGAATTATTAAAAACTAAATAATGCAATAAACTAAAAATAGCTAATAAAATCAATAATCCGGAGAAAGGAGATCGAATAAGAGAAGAATCTAGGATTGAGAATCCACCTCAATTAATCCGTATTAATCTTGATTAATTTTCTCCTCCTCTTTGATGATGACATTTTCTGACCTTCAATGCCTTTTCATAACTTTTCTTCCACCTCTAAAATGCGTCCGATAATTAGGTCGAAAACGGCCTTCAAAATAGCCAAAATCGCGGGATGCGCCCCGGCTTTAGTCGGAATAGAAGATGCGGGTGGAATACCCCGAACTATTTGTTTCTTAAGTTTCGGGACGAAACTTCTTTTTAGAGGGGGATAATGTAATACCCGGTCGAAAGTCATGTCATTTCAAACCTTTCATATTCTTCGGATCGTGATTTGTTGAGCGAACCCTTGTAATCATTGCTTGGAACCACCGTTTTGGGGTTTCCGTACTTCTATTTTCGTGTTATTGTTGCCCGTACATTGAATCCTATTACTTTTATTCTCTTCCCGGGCCATTTTCCATCATTTTAGGACCCGAAGGGGGTGTGAGCCGCGGCACAAGGAGTGTGCGCGCGGCACACATTTCTAAATTTGGCCGAGCAAGCTATCTGGGTGCCGCGGACACTCCAAAGAAGGCCGCGGCACCTTGCTGAGTCATTGCCGCGGCACACCTATCTTGAGCCGCGGCACACCGGTGTTGCATCCTCGGCCAAAACCGCTGTGCCGGTCTTTGCGGCACACAGTGAGCCGCGGCACCTGCCGAAACACAGGAACAATTTTTAGGCACGTGCGCGGCACACCTATGCTGAGCCGCGGCACACAATGCGGTCAACTGCATAATTCGGCTTTTTAAGCGAGATTTCAGCCATTTTCCTCCATTTCTTCTTCCATCGCGAGAGAGAGAGTTTGATGGAGGAGCTCTTTTCATAGCTATCACTTGTGTGTTGAAGATTTACCACTTTCAATCGGTTGGGAAGCCCGGATAGTCGATCTATCGCGTATTCCTAGGATCATAGCGCTTGAATATTCAAGAGGTAATTTCTTCGACATCTTGACTTCTCGATTTTGTGTGGGTTTTGACGTTTTGGATGATAAAATCATGGTGTATGATGTGATATAGGCGTGATTATGGATATGATTGGGTATTCATCGGATTATTGAAAGATTATTCAAGAACACTTTGATTTTGTGTTGGTTTTTGGGGGTTTTCGTAGATTCGTCCGTTTTATCCGATTGAAGCTTGAGAACCTTGAGATTTTGATATATCTATACCGTATGAGTGTTTTCTTCCGATTTTACGGGTTGGATTGTGCCGTTTTCGGACTTGTGGGGAGTTTGGGCGATTTCCCAACCTTTAGTTATCCACCCGTATATTTTCTTGAATCGTAGACGAGTTTCGGGAGTCTCTTCGTATAATTGGAGTATGGATAATTAATTGTAATATTCCTTGCGAATCGTTTAGGTGCCGGAAGCGCGTTCTCGGACCTACCGAACTCATACCTTTCCTCCGTTCGATTTCTCGATGTCTCAAAGGCAAGTATACATTTATGATTGTACGTTCTCGACTTTGAAAGTAAGAAATATTGATGGCATATCATGAACGAACCGTTTTTACGGCATTCATAGATATATTGTTGGCATGTAATGAACGAACCGTTTTGACGGCATTCCTACATGTATCGGCGTATGAGGTGAACGAACCGTTTTTACGGCATTCACATACGTAACGGCGTATGAGGTGAACGAACCGTTTTGACGGCATTCACATACGTCTTATGAGATTTTAGTTATTCCGGAATACTAGTCTTGAATTGATGAATTGACGGTTACATTTACTTTATTGTCGAGGAGTATTGTGTTTCATATTGATATACTTGCACTAGCTATTCGACGGCTAACCCCTTTACGGGGGAAATACGTTTCATGTAGTTCGGGTTCCGGGAGGCGGACGGGCGGTATCGGGTCGGGACTAGGATTGTTGGCTAGTGTGATACTGTGTCTTTCTTCCAGTTATGTTTGGAGTTCCGGTTCAGTGTTGTTGTACTGGATTGTCTTTTGAATACTCGAGTATTGTTTTCCTTTTTCCTTGATGTTCCGGCCTGTGTTTGCCGAAGTATTGAATTGAGTTGTGATGTCCGTGAATACATTGGTTATGTTTCGAATACCTTTGTATCGTTTTTCATTCCTTTGTGTGTAGACCTTATCGGTCAAAATTTATGGTTACGCGTATGTATAGCCTTGTGGGTCCCACGGCGGGGCTTACGGCGCTGTAATATCCCTGAATAACTTGGGGTGTTACAGATAGGTCCACATTTGTTTCCATACACCATCTGCTGGATGAGTACAACATTTATATTTCCTTGTACATACAATAATCTAGTATTTAATTTCCCGATTTAGCAAGCTGGACAGAGCATGCAATACATGTCAAGGTCATTAGTTTATGATTGGAATACCCAAATCATTACAAATTAACATATAGGTAGCTGCCAGCTAACGGTTATATTTAACTTGACTGACATAATTGTAACAATACCACTAATCTAATGTACGCTTCTGGCCGTACAATTTCAGTAACGTACGCTTCTGGCTGCACCGTTTAAGTACTATATGCTTTTGGCTATATAGTTTAAGTATTGTATGCTTCTAGCTATACAATTTAAGTATTGTATGCTTCTCACTATAAATTCAAGTAATATACTCTTTCGGCCGTATAACTTGACTGATGTACGCTTCTGGCTGTACATTTTATATTGTTACTCAAAGGCATTCGCTACCTTTTCATTTAGTGGTTTCAAGTTGATAACATTTCTACTTGAATATATTTAACAACGTTCTTCTCAAACGTGGGAAATATATTGTCTCATTGTTGATAAAGTGAGCACCATTAAATAATACTAGCTTGGCCGTAACATGACCTCTTAACAAATTGATGGCTAAACGTGCCTATGCATATTTGAAATCAATCATGCATACAGTAATTTGTTAAGTATGAGATTATCTTATAACCATAGTAATCAACAGATTATCAAACAATATCCGAAATTATATCAAATTAAGATAATGGCATAATTGTGCCAGATAAACCATGCAAAGTTTACATTATCTTCAGGATAATGAATTTCAATCATGTATGCTTCATAAGCATAGTGTCATTGTGACTCTAATTGTAACGTTGTTCAATGCACGACAGGTGCATGACCAATGACAACAAGTTCCGCATCTATTACAGATGTTAGATACATCTATATATTTTTCAGGCCAAACGGGCCTAAATGTTTATTGGATCTGCTAGGTCAGAACATTACAAAACTAATTGTTGTTCCTTTTATCATGCAAACTTTCAGTTGAGTTATATTGTCATAACTTTGGCCATTACTAGGCTAATACATTTCTACATGCTATCTCTCTCTTTTAATTTGGCTCAAATGAGCAACAACATCTATTTCAGGATGTGTGACCACAAATGCTTCAGGCACTATGTGTGTTCTTAAAAAGATCGTTTCAGTTTGATCATATCACAATATGATGCTATTGTTCATTTCAGTGAATAACATAATAAATATCAGCTCGGTAACTCTGATAAGAATTATATTGTTGCTACAGGACAATATTAGTGAGAGAGATCATATAGATATCATAATGACTTTTATTCGAAGTCTTTGAAGTCATATATATAGAGGTATTGTCAATAACTCATTGTTTCAAGCAAAAACATTGTTAAATGCTCTTCAGGAGCTACCCAAATTGTGTTTCAGATTTTTCTTATTCAAATAATTTCATGAATAATGTTAGGTGTCATTATCCTTGCCTTCCGGGCATTAATTCACACATTACACAAAGATAAACATATTCGCCTTATTTTATTTGGAGTTGCATATTTGTATGTACTTTGCCCCATTTCGAGTAGTTTCTTCTGGAAACATCGTAACCATATATCAATCGTGCTACTTCGGGAGCAACAATATATAATCATAAATATTATATATAAATCGTAAAAAATACGATTATTACATCAATATGAAATACATCTTGCAATAAAATATATTTTTCACAATTCACAAAATCAAAGCATATTTACAAATTAAAATGTGCTATAAATCAATTTCAATGTATATAAAATTAAATGCTTTGGAACGCTTACTTACTCCATAAATAATTTCAGATCTGTAATCCTTGAACGGGATACTAAAATATGGCTTATCTCCATAGCATGCACATTATCATGGGCATATTTTCCTATATGCACGTAAAACATAAATATGGTTAGATTCATAAGTGTACAAATTAATGGACAAATAAATCATTAATTAGAAAAAGATGGAGAGTTGAGAAATGCCCGGAAAAGGGGGCACTGAGCTCGATAATTGGCCGAAAAAGGACTCGAGTGCGGCAGTACAACAACTCGGTGTTGGATGAGGCCAGATCTTCAAATTTCCTCGTAAAAATCTGCTTCTGTTCGGCAATAGATTCATTAAGAAATATTACACAAAATTCGATATCCACCATTGAATATATAGATATTTATGTTAGAAAGTTGCTGCCAAAATTTCAACCTGATCCGACGGTTAACGATGCGAGAAACGCAATTTTTACGTGGCCTCACAGTGCAGAAATCTGCTTGCGGATTTTTTTTTTTTTTGTGAATTTCGGAAATCAGAAGGAAAAGAAAAAACCTGCTGTTAGAGTATCGTGCTGATAACGTGTTATAAAATATAACAATAAAAAGAACAGATTTATTGACCCAGTTGGTCAATAATGACTACATCTGGGGACATACCAAGCCAGGAGAGTATTCACTATAATTTGTATGTTTCTCAGTACAAGAATACAATCAGAAGAGATATATTTATATTAATAAATAGGAATGTAACCTTAAAAGCCCACTAGGCATCTTAGCCCATTAAAACAAACGTTGTTGTGGATGCTCTAAGTCGGAAGGCCTCACTGGCATCTATCACCCAAGTGCAGTGTGACCTTGCTGACCGGATAAGAGACGGAATTACCCAAGACCCCTTGGCCAAAAATCTGGTGGAACTGGCAAAGGAGGGCAAGACAAGGAAGTTCTGGCAAGAGAATGGCTTACTCTTTACTGTCGGAGATAGGTTGTATGTGTTGGGATTCGGTGACTAAAATGAAGGCCCAGCGGAAGCGGTAAAATGAAAATTAATTCGATCCAAATCCCTACGAGGATCGATCGAGCTACGTATATATGAATTTATAAACGAAAAGCAAGAGTCGTAAGAAACTAACCCTCGAAGTCCGTTGATTAAATGGTAACCTTCTCTTGAGCTATTCCCCAAGCTTTAGTTTGATCTCTACGAGTTCAATCCGCTCCAAGCCCTTGAACGATCCAACGCCGAAAGCACCGCGTCTCTACTTGCCACGCGCCGGAAAAACGAACGGAATAACAACACTTGATTAACCTCTAAGGTTACGGCTAGAATCAAGTGATGAAGCTTTTATTACTACACTCTAAGTGTATAATATATCTCTCAATAATTTCTCTCAATTTTCTCCAAGAAAAATGAAGAAGAAGTGAATGAAGAAGATGAAGAAGACAATTGAGAAAATAGTTTCTCTCTCTCTCTCTCTATCTCACTTTCACGTAGGAATCATATGGGAGAGATATGAAGTCTTCCTCCTTTTATTCTTATTCCACCCTCATGTGAACAACTCATGTCACATGAGATCAAACCCCACAAAGTCATCTTTTTCATATAAAATGAAAACAACAAGACAAGAGGAAAGTGGGTGGAACTTAGGGGGGCGGCTACCATGCAGAAACGGATGAGTTCGGTTCGTTTCGGACTCCCGTGAGTCCAAACAGATAAACTACAATTCCGTTCCGATGTATTTGTATAGATTAATTAATCCAATTAATTAAACATATAAAATACAAAATAACATAATTAATTTCTCCAAGAAATAATTATATTCATGAATTAAATTAATCACCCAGTGATATATTTAATTCATTAAGCCGTAAATCAATTTATCTGATAAGTCGATTTAAACATCCAATGTCCCAAATTTAGATATCCAATATCTAATATTCATAATGAGAGAATTAGCTTGATTCATTCCGTCGTCAATCCTATTGCGCGACTCGGTAGGTTCGTCTCAGTCAGTAATGGGAGGAACCAAAGAGTAGTAGCACCACCTAGCCAGCCTGGTGGCCTACACTGTACCCCGACTGAGAACGAATGATTGGGATCATTCAAGAACCATTCTGTCGTGAATACCAGTAAACGTATAAACCCTTCTTTCAAATGTCCCGATCAAGTTATGGGGTCACGGTCAGTCAAACCCCATCTGTACTCGACGCTATGCATGCGTTAATGCAAATCGAGATCATCGAGCTCTCGTGTATCTAATACAGCTAGCTCCAATGCTTTGGCCAAAGACTTATGATCTCATCTGCCAATAACCGCATCGGACATATAACCCGTTCACTAACAGGAGAAAGAATTCTATCTTCGTATTCAGTAGGACCTGCTACTTGCCCATCAAGATGCACGTCGAGGTTGACCCCCGCCTTCCGGTTTATAGGGTCGAACTACTCTAATAAAAATCTTGACGTCACAAGCACATCCCTACTAAATCCTCAAGTCGAAGGTTCACGAATACCTATCACAACCTTTCGATTCCATCATTGACTGTCCCGGAGTGAAATCCGTGTGACGAATCGAGAGTGAGTCGGTTCGAGTATACTAATATAATTAGCATACCTATAACATGTGCTCCCACTAACCATTAGTGTTCGACAGGCACTCTCCTTGTCGAAGAACACGTCATACAAGTCTTCACATAAACTTAACGCCCAGTCAAGTTTCATCGACTTGCGAACGATTAAGTATTTGAGCTATAAACCTTTCCAGTGCCGACCCGCTTATCAAATAAGGAGTGGAACGTTTTGCTCTCAAATACAGGGAATAGTTTCTATATATATATATTTACGAGTTGGGAATGCCAGTAACTACCAGTAAATAAAGAAACATTCATTGCCTTATATTGATGATTTACATAATAACAAGTACAATGCCCTCACTCAACATCCTCTGAGTGGCATTCGAGGGCATACTCCTAACAATCTCCCACTTGCACTCAATGCCACACACTATGGTATCTAATACCCATGTTCTCCAGATGACGCTCCAAGCTAGTCTGAGAAAGTGGCATGGTCAGTGGATCGGCGACGTTGTCGGCCGAGTCTACTCAGGCGGACAATGTATCCCTTGCGAACAAATTCTCTTACGAGATGATACTTCCTCTCAATATGTTTGGTGCTGTTGTGAAACCTCGGCTCCTTGGCTGCGCTACTGACTCGTCGTTGTCGCAGATGCAACAGAACAGCAAAAAGACATGGTATCACTTGAAGTTCTCCTAGAAACTTCTTAATCCAGAACCCTTCCTTGGAAGCCTCCGAGGCTGCTTGATACTCAGCCTGACAGGTGGAATCAGCAGTCGTGCTTTTCTTGGCGCTACGCCAAGATACTGCTCCTCCATTAAGAGTAAATATGTAGCCACAAGTAGACATCGAATCGTCCTTCAGTCCTTGGAAGTCCGAATCAGTGAATCCCACCACATCCAATTCTCCACCGCCATACATAAGAACCATATCTCTAGTCCTTCTTAAGTACTTGAGAACGTTCTTTACGGCAGTCCAATGTTCCCTACCTGGGTTTGCCTGAAACCTACTCACCACGCTTACAGCATGCGCGATGTCAGGTCTTGTACACAACATAGAATACATAAGGCTACCCACGGCCGAAGCGTATGGTATATTACTCATTTCCTTCCGTTGTTCCTCACTTTGAGGACACATCTTCAAGGAGAGTTTTATTCTATGTTGCATCGGTAGAAACCCTCTTTTAGAATCATCCATCTTAAATCGCTTTAAGATCTTATCTATATAGAGGGCTTGGGAAAGGCCTATTGTTCTCTTCGCTCTATCCCGGTAGAGTCGAATTCCAAGAATATATGTTGCTTCTCCCAAGTCTTTCATGGAGAAATTACTCAAAAGCCAAGCTTTTACAGAACTGAGCATTCCCACATCATTTCCTATTAGTAGAATATCATCCACATATAGTACTAAGAATGCGATCTTGCTCCCACTAACCCTCTTGTATACACAAGGTTCCTCTTCATTTTGCACGAAGTCAAACTCTTTGACCGCCTCGTCAAAACAACGGTTCCAACTACGCGACGCTTGCTTCAGTCCATAAATGGAACGCTGAAGCTTGCACACTTTCTGAATATCGACTTCGGATATAAAGCCTTTAGGCTGCTCCATATAGATTTCTTCCTCGAGAAATCCATTAAGGAAAGCCGTCTTTACGTCCATTTGCCATATCTCATAATCGTGGTAGGCAGCTATAGCAAGCATCATGCGAATAGACTTGATCATGGCTACGGGCGAGAAGGTATCGTGGTAATCGATCCCTTCCTTCTGGGTATAACCCTTTGCCACAAGCCTGGCCTTATCGGCGTCAACCTTGCCATCACCATCAGTCTTTCTCGTGTAGATCCACTTGTTCCCAATAGGCACTATGCCCTTGGGGTAGTCTACTAGAGTCCAGACCTGATTGACATGCATCGAGTCTATCTCAGCTTCCATAGCTTCACGCCATTTCGCGGAGTCTACATCCACCATCACTTGGTCATAGGTCGTCGGGTCGGTCTCTTGGCTATCACTTGGAACCTCATGGAGACCCATCTCCTCCAAGTGCACAAGCCC
The DNA here is from genome assembly GCA_033398695.1 of Orobanche coerulescens. Lineage (NCBI taxonomy): Eukaryota > Viridiplantae > Streptophyta > Magnoliopsida > Lamiales > Orobanchaceae > Orobanche > Orobanche coerulescens. Next base: position 101,738,704 of record CM065808.1, read on the forward strand.
ATACCTCTTAGGTAAATGAGACACCCTACTAGACCTACGAGGTGGTTGTACTTGTGTTTCAGAAAGTTCGGTTCTAGTTTCTTGTACAGGTGTCTGTCGAGGAGTTTCATTGTATTCTTCTAAAGAAATACTTCTACCTGCTCCGCCTTCCTGAATGAACTCATCTTCCAGGAAGTGTGCTTGTAAAGCAACAACGATCTTTTGATCTTCGGGCATGTAGAATAGATATCCCATCGTCCCAGATGGGAATCCAATGAAACGTCCCTTCGTAGACCTAACTTCCAACTTTTCCACCTTAGTCTTCTTGACATAGGCGGGACATCCCCAAATCCTAATATGATTAAGACATGGTTTCCTTCCCTCCCACATCTCATGTGGAGTTTTAGGAACGGATTTGGAAGGACATCTGTTCAAGATGTAAGCGGCAGTCAGGAGTGCATACCCCCACAGGTAAATCGGCAAGTTAGTATAGCCCAGCATGGAACGGACCATGTTCAACAAGGTTAGGTTCCTTCTTTCTGACACACTATTTAACTGAGGAGTACCTGGAGGTGTTAGTTGTGAAACTATTCCATGTTCCTTAAGGAACTCGTCAAACTCTGTACTCATATACTCGCCACCTCGGTCCGACCGAAGTGCTTTGATTGATTACCAGTTTATTTCTCGACTAGGGCCTTGAATTCCTGGAATTTCTCAAAGGCCTCGGATTTATGTTTCATTAAGTATACATAACCATACCTAGTATGATCATTTGTAAACGTAATGAAATATTGATATCCGTCACGTGCTGCTTCCAAAGCACCACATACGTCGGTATGGATTAATCCCAGTTTATCAACGGCTCTTTCAAATGTCCCTGTGAAGGGGGACTTAGTCATTTTGCCTTTAAGGCAAGATTCACAAGTAGGAAAGGGATCTGATCCCAATGGATCCATAAGTCCATCGTTTTCCATCTTGTAAACCTTGGTCTGACCAACATGACCAAGTCTAAGATGCCATTTTAAAACTTGATTGGTTTCATCCCTACCACGTTTTCTAGTCATAGTATTCACAACTACTTTGTTGCTGAGATTTAGATGATACAATCCATTCAACAATGTAGCAGTACCCACTAGTTTATTTCTAAAATAAATTTTGCAGGAACCATCACCAATGAAAAATGAAAAGCCTTTTCGGTCCATGACCGGAATGGATACAATGTTTTTGTGCCCCTTGGAAAAAACAAGTACATCTTCTAAAGTCAAAACAAAGCCAGATTCTAAACCCAAAAGAAGTGATCCTATGTTGGTCGCCTCGACACTATGCCCGCTTCCGAATGTGATCATAACTTCTCCAGCTCCAAGCTTCCTACTTTGTTCCAGATCCTGATTCACGGTACAAATATGAGAACTAGCACCAGAATCCAGTATCCAGGAAGTAGAAAATACAGTAGCAGAACAAGTTGTTTCCAAAACTAAAAGTTCTGTACCTGAAGTGCCATGATGAATCGGACAGTCTCTAGCCCAGTGGCCCAGCTCACCGCACTTGAGACAAGCATCCTTCTTCTTCTTGTTCTTCGGAACCATCGGGGCCTTGCCCTTACCCTTAAGGTCCTTAACTTGTGGTCCATTTTGCTTCTTGGTCTTTTTCTTCTTGTTCTTAGACCTCCGAGGTCCAGAAGAAATCAAAAGAGCAGACTCCTTCATCCGCGGAGTCTTCATCTGAGACTGAGCGGTCACAAGTTTGTTCATTAGCCCAGCTAAATTACATGCAATCTCATTGCAGTTGAAGTTCATAACAAACTGTGAGAAGAAATTAGGGAGAGATTGTAGGATAAGGTCGGTTTGGAGAGAAGTATCCATTTTAAAATCAAGAGTCTCCAATCTCTCGATCATGGATATCATTTTGAGGACGTGTTCCCCAACCTTCTCACCTTCCTTCATCCTTGCACCGAACAGTTGCTTGGATATCTAATATCTAGCAGTTCTGCTGTGCTCACCATAAAGTTCAGTTAGGTGAGATAGAATCTGCCTAGCAGAAGTCAATTTCTCATGAGCTCTCTGAAGCTCATTAGACATGGAAGCCATCATATAAGCACGGACTTTCACGTCATCCTTAACCCACTTTTTGTGGTTTTCAATCTCTTCCTGATTGGCTCGGGTCCGCACAGGAGGCGCCGGAATGTCCGTCTCCAAGACGTATCCCAGTGCCTCTATACTGAGGACAATCATCAGATTGCGGAGCCAATCCACAAAGTAAGTCCCATTAAGGTGTTCTTTTCGAGCAAAATTGCGAGTGGATTCATTGTCATATTGAGATTTGAGTCTGCATTAAGTACGATAGATTAATTAGTGACTCATTCAATTGTGTTCTGAGTATAGAATTAAGGTCTTTTCTATTCTTGTTACCCAGCTCCCACTATTTTTATCGGAATAACACACTCCTATGTGAAATCCGGAAGTATCGTCGCTCTACTTCATAGTGGTGATCGAGTTCTTTATAAATCTTAATAGAGGGCAACCGAACAGGTTTCTAGTCTATTAATTTTCATAAAATGGTGTCCAACACCAACCCATCTAATGGATGATTCGATCTTCTTTTTCCCCTTGTTCACTCCCCTCAACCTATACAGTTTCTATGGTTCGTGAACAAGTTAAGTTTATACCATCGACGCAAATCAGTTTCACAATTGAATCTTATCCGGCAACCTGTCAGGTTTCTAGGGATAAAATTTGCTCCAACCGAAGGCATCCAAATGCGCTCCCGGTAATTTATCCGTCCTCCCCGAACGACTACCCCGATAACTCGGAAGCATAGCACGTCCGTTTTGGATTTCAATTTCCCAAAAACTCGATGGAGGGAAGGAAAACCTTGAAACCTTATAAACTTAATAATTTATCGTGGGAGAATTTTCGCGATTAACGTTACACTTTGCACATTAATCGTTTAAGCGCGTTTGTGGCATTCATACAATATGAAACAACCATTCACAACCTAGTTGCTACCAACATGTGGTTCATGGACCGTTCCTCGAAAACAAAAACTCCATCTAATTACAAGTCTTCGTCTTGAATCTTCGTCTTCTCGAAATGGATCTTCCTCCGGTCTTCGTCATTACATATAAATTTTACATTGAAAATTGCATCCTAGATACAAATATTTCTAGTAAAATAAATAGGCTCAAAACGGCCTTTACAACCCAATCGAATAAAACCGAACGATTCAAAAACTAGGTCCATGAACCACATCACCATTCAAAAAATAATGCATCCAACACATTAAATAAATGGCATTCATAATGAATCTGAATATTGATCCAAACAATATAAAACAATCCATCCAAAATGAATTAATCCAATTAATTCAAACAACCGTCACTTTTAACTTGTTCCGGACGAGAAAATATTTCATTAAATTAATTCCCCTAAGAATAAAATTACCATAATTAAATCTTAGTCAAATTAAATCCAATTTAATTTGTGGGAAATTCATTATCGAACGAAATATAAAAAACGGAGTCGGAAAACGGCGGGCCAAGCCCGGACAACGCCAAGAGTCCGCGAGGCAGGCTCGCACAGGTGCCGAGAACGGAATCCTGCCGACCAGACTCGCTCCTGGCAGCGTGCATCATGTCCATACAGTGCACGGCGAGGCTCGGCAGCGGCTCAAGCCGCGGTCCGTTACGTTCGGCTCGTTTTTTCGCCCCGATTCCAAAAATAATATTTTTCTAATCTTTATATTACTCATTTAAATCAGTTTCTCAAAAGAAAAATAGATTTATATTGTTACATAAAATCATGAAAAATTAATTTTTAGATGAACAATAGAAAATCAACGATTAATACGATTATGATTTCAAATCATACACCATCTAATCAAGCATTCCAAATGCCAATATCGTATATACGATCGCAAGACCTACGCTCCGATACCACTGTTGGGATTCGGTGCCTAAAACGAAGGCCCAGCGGAAGCGGTAAAACGAAAATTAATTCGATCCGAATCCCTACGAGGATCGATCGAGCTACGTATATACGAATATATAAACGAAAAGCAAGAGTCGTAAGAAACTAACCCTCGAAGTCCGTTGATTAAATGGTAACCTTCTCTTGAGCTATTCCCCAAGCTTTAGTTTGATCTCTACGAGTTCAATCCGCTCCAAGCCCTTGAACGATCCAACGCCGAAAGCACCGCGTCTCTACTTGCCACGCGCAGGAAAAATGACCGGAATAACAACACTTGATTAACCTCTAAGGTTACGGCTAGAATCAAGTGATGAAGCTTTTATTACTACACTCTAAGTGTATAATATATCTCTCAATAATTTCTCTCAATTTTCTCCAAGAAAAATGAAGAAGAAGTGAATGAAGAAGATGAAGAAGACAATTGAGAAAATAGTTTCTCTCTCTCTCTCTCTTTCTCTCTCTCTCTCTCTCTCTCTCTCTATCTCTATCTCTCTCTATCTATCTCACTTTCACGTAGGAATCATATGGGAGAGATATGAAGTCTTCCTCCTTTTATTCTTATTCCACCCTCATGTGAACAACTCATGTCACATGAGATCAAACCCCACAAAGTCATCTTTTTCATATAAAATGAAAACAACAAGACAAGAGGAAAGTGGGTGGAACTTAGGGGGCGGCTACCATGCAGAAACGGATGAGTTCGGTTCGTTTTGGACTCCCGTGAGTCCAAATAGATAAACTACGATTCCGTTCCGATGTATTTGTATCGATTAATTAATCCAATTAATTAAACATATCAAATACAAAATAACATAATTAATTTCTCCAAGAAATAATTATATTCATGAATTAAATTAATCACCCAGTGATATATTTAATTCATTAAGCCGTAAATCAATTTATCTGATAAGTCGATTTAAACATCCAATGTCCCAAATTTAAATATCCAATATCTAATATTCATAATGAGAGAATTAGCTTGATTCATTCCGTCGTCAATCCTATTGCGTGACTCGGTAGGTTCGTCTCAGTCAGCAATGTTGATAGGACGTCGAATGTACGCTCCCTGAAAACCCGGTTTAAAATATGGACCAATAAAAGTCCGACCTAGGTTCTTAGATAAGGAGATGACAACCCCAAGGTCCTTTAGAAGGTCTCCGACCTCGGAGACCCCACTTAGCTGTAACATCTGTTAGAAGGGCGCCGACCTCGGAGGCCCCGTTGACCTAGGATATCTGATAAAGGTCGCCGACCTCGGAGGTCCCGTTTAGCTGTGACATCTGTTAGAAGGGCGCCGACCTCGGAGGCCCCCGCTGACCTATGATATCCGATATGTGTCGCCGACCTCAAAGGTCTCTCAAACTACCGATTTGAATAGGGATGAGCCGACATAAAAACCACCGAACTCGGGAAGGTCGAACTCTTGAGAAAGAAGATCCCGACTCACCCGACGTAATCCCTAAGATCCAGGGGTTGAGAGCCCATACCTTGCCATCCCGAGATCCGAGTTGAGAGCCCATACCTTGCAATCACGGAAATCCAGGATGGAAAATCGCACTGAATACCTGGATATCCGGGATTCTCTCTGGGAATCAGGAAAAATCTCAGATAACAAGGCACCCTCCTCCTATAAAAGGTAGAGAGGGGGTTCCTCAAAAGGAGACACACTCTGAGAATACAGCATATTTTAGAGAGAGAAAGAAAAGAGAGTACTTCATATATTTTGGGTTTTCTTAGCTAAACTTCTAAGATTAACCCGGTTCTTGGTGACCGATCAGCTCGGTTACATCAAGTGGCGCCGTCTGTGGGAACTGTGATATCGAGTCACTTTGAGTTGAGACGTGAGGTTAGTAATGGCAGAAGAAATGAACCAGAAGAGAACAGGGGAGTTAATACCCAGAAATCTAGAAGAGGAACTAGCAGCGGCGGGTGGAGAAGCGACTCTGTAGAAAACACTCGTCACCCCTGTAGAAGAAGTCGCACCAAGCACAATTACACTGACGAAGGAAGCCTTAGCCGACATAATCGCCAGTGCAATCCAGAAGAGCCGGGAGGTCGAAAAACAAAGGGTACCACGAAAAATAATACCCATCCTTTCGGATGGGCCGGAAGAAATTGATCAGCAGGAAGAACATGGGGAGAGTTATCCAAAAATATGGGAGTGATCTAGGCAGGAAAAAACGCAGGATCCCTTGATATCCAGCATGCAGGACGAGCTGGAAGAGTTGCGACAGAGGGTTGCGGGGAGGGACATGGAAAGTCATCCAGGCCATCCCTTCTCAGAAGGCATACTACAGGCCGAGCTCCCGTATGGGTTTAGGGCTGTTACCTTCACCTATGATGGACTCTCAGATCCTACCCGACATTTATACCGATTCGAGAACATGGCGGTACTACATAGATATTCGGATGCCGTGAGTTGCAGGGCATTCTTGGTCACACTAACAGAGTCAGCTCAGGATTGGTTCCACCAGATACCCCCTGGGTCAATCACCAGCTTCAAAACTTTCAGCTCCGCGTTCTTGACGCACTTTGCCAGCGCCAGGGCGCACCAAAAGACCTTCATGTCCTTGTTCAGTATCAAGCAATATTCTGGAGAAGCGCTGAGAGCTTATCTGACCCGATTCACGAAGGCGTGTCTGGAGGTACCCTCGTCGTCAGAAGAAGTAAAAACCAGTGCCTTGACGCAGGGACTGAGGCCGGGGTTGTTACGCACCTCATTAGCTAAAAAACCAGCCAGAACATACGATGAGGTCTTAGCCCGATGCTCGAAGTACATCAATGTTGAGGAAACCGAGAAGGATATGGAGGAGTTGCATGAAAAGCCCGAGGATGGGGAAAGGGGGTCCAGCAGATTGATACGACGGGAGGAGTACACCTTTCAAGGAAATTTGCCTCGGGAAGAAATGTCACGGGGAAAAACAGATCGGAAGAAGAACGATATCGTTCTAAGGCGACCAAGATTTGACCAATACAGCCCACTAACAATGAGGAGAGCCCAGGTTTTGGAAGCAGTTGAGGGTAAGATGAGCAGGGTCATCGAGTGGCCTACATCTCGCCCTAATAGGCCCACCCAGCCGAAATCAGAGCTTTATTGTCGATTCCACAATGATTACGAGCATAAAACAGATGAATGCAAGCACCTTAAGGATGAGATCGAGAGGCTGGTCCGAGCGGGACATCTGATGGAGTTCACATATCAACAGAGAAATGGAGGTCGGAGGCAACCACCCATGCCCCAAGGAGGCGGGGTGAAAAGAGAAGCTCCTCGGGGACCCGCCGCTCCCGGCTAAAAAGGAGTGATCCACATGATATCGGGGGACCAACCGGAAGTTCTAATCAGCTAGAAAAGCCCACGCACGAAAGGCTAGGTGTCATCAACTCAAGGAGGTCGCCTCAGTGGCGGTGGGCCTATCATTCATTCAGCCCCATGGATTATAATGGGATACATACGCCCCACAATGACGCGTTGGTCATCACAATGAAATCGCCGATTACGATGTGCAAAGGGTGTTTATCGATACGGAAGCTCGGTAGACATCTTATTCTATGACTGTTTCAAACAGATGAACACGGAAGTGGAATTGAGAAAGGTAGATACCGCGCTCTATGGGTTACAGATGGCCAGAGGTGCAACTTGATTGGAGAAGTGGTGCTTCCAAGAAGCACTAGGTCGGATGCCCCATCGGAAGGTCAAGACACTCGGATTTTTAGTGGTGGACACCAAATCGGCCTATAACGCCATTTTAGGGCGACCGTGGCTCAACAAATTGACGGTAGCCTCTACCGCTCACATGAAAGTAAAATTCCCCGTAGGAGGTGAGGTGGGAGAAGTAGCAGGAGATCAGTTTGTCGCCCGTTCTTGTTATCAAACAACCGTAAAGCAGGGAGTGCAGCGCGGAAAGAGGACACCCGAGCTCGGGGGTCCGGATCCGGAGTCTAAGAGGAATAAGCAATCGAAGGCACCCGAGGAAGCTGAGGAAGAAGGTGTCAAGCCCAACGAGGAGTTACTAGAAATAGAATTGGTTCCAGGAAAGCCGGAAACAAAGACTCGCATGGGAAGTCGGTTGGACGATGGAATAAAGGAAAGCCTCATCAGCCTGCTAAGAAGATTCGTGGACATTTTCGCGTTCGCAGCTGAGGATCTGGTGGGAATCAGCCCCACAATTGCCGAACACAGGTTGAACATCGACCCCACCATAAGACCAGTAAAGCAGAAGAGGAGGCATTTCGGGCCAGAGATGGATGGGGTCATTGGGGAAGAGGTCGATAAGCTCCTCCGAGCTGGGCACATAATGGAGATCCAGTTTCCGGAGTGGCTATCCAACGCTGTGATGGTAGGGAAGGGCCAGGGGAAGTGGAGGATGTGCATGGACTTCCGGGACCTAAATAAAGCATGTCCCAAGGATCACTACCCGTTACCCCGCATAGATCAGCTGGTGGATTCAACCTCAGGGTGCGAGTTACTCAGTATGATGGACGCTTCCCAAGGATATCATCAAATTCCTCTACTTTGAGAGACGAAGAGGGTTAGTTTTGTGGTTTCAAAGGAAACTTTTTGTTATGTACGCATGCCTTTTGGATTGAAAAATGCGGGAGCTACATATCAGAGGATGGTCGACAGAATCTTTAAATCCCAAATCGGCAGAAACATGGAGGTATACGTGGATGACATGCTAGTGAAAAGTGTGAAGGCAGGAGAACATATCAGGGACCTAGAAGAGACGTTCGAGAACCTGCGCACGTACGGAATGAAGCTCAACCCATCAAAATGTTCTTTTGGAGTCAAATCGGGAAAATTCCTGGGGTATGTGGTCACAGAACAAGGAATCGAGGTCAACCCGGAGAAGGTCAAGGCAGTACTGCAAATGAATCCTCCAAAAAATATAAAAGATACTAACGGGAAGAATAGCAGGGCTGAGCCGTTTCATATCACGCTCAGCCGAGAAGGGGTTCCCATTTTTTAAACTCTTAAGAAAAGGGAACAAGTTCGAATGGACCCCGGAAGCGCAAACGGCATTCGGAAATTGAAAGAGTATTTGGCCGAGCTGCCCCTACTCACCAAACCGGTACCATGAGAGGATCTTGTACTCTACTTATCCGTGGGAGAAGGAGCAGTGAGCTCGGTCTTGCTAAGAGAAGAAATGAATAAACAAAAGCCCATTTATTATACAAGCCGAATCTTGCAAGGAGCAGAACGGAACTACTCCGAGCTAGAAAAAGGGGCGCTGGCGTTAGTGGTTACGGCCAGGCGATTGAGGCCCTATTTCCTAGCCCACCGGATAAAATTGCGAACCAACTTGCCCTTGAGAGAGATATTAGGGCGACCTAATGTGTCAGGTCGTCTGGTGAAGTGAGCGGTAGAAATGGGGGAGTACGACATGGAATATGAGCCGAGAACGGCGATTAAAGCTCAGGCCCTAGCAGACTTTATCCAAGAGGGGGCCATGCCATCGCCACCAGAAGGACAGTGGTTGTTGCATGTGGATGGATCGGCGACAACCAGTGGTTCTGGGGCAGGGATAATCCTCACTACCCCGGAAGGTGAGAAATTAGAGTATGCCATAAAATTCGATTTCAGGGCATCTAACAACGAGGCCGAATATGAAGCCCTGGTTAAGGGAATGTAGCTGGGAATAGACTTGGGCGCGCGACGACTCATTGCTTACTCTGATTCCCAACTGGTCACACAACAGGTAGAAGGAAAATTTGAGATAAATGAAGATCGGATGAAGAAGTATGTGGAGGAAGTGAAAGAGGTGCCAAAAACTAGGGAATGGAAGTTAATCCATATCCCTAGGTCGGAGAATGCAAAAGCCGATTACCTAGCAAAGATGGGAAGCTCCTTAGTGGATTGCCGCTCGCGAACGACGATTAAGGAGCAGGCCAAGTAGCATCATGAAACAGGTGATGGAGGTGAATGAGATGGCAGATTGGCGAACTCCTTTGTTGGCATACCTAAGAAGGGCGTAATTACCCAAGGAGAGACAAGAAAGAATGAAAATTGTGCGAAGAGCGGCGAGGTTCGCCGCATTAATGATGAGCTATATAAGAGGTCCTACCTCGGGCCATACTTACGATGCATCTCGGAAGAAGAAGGGCGAAGTGTATTGGAAGAAATCCATGAAGGGTGCCGCGGAGACCATACCAAAGGAAGAGCGCTGATTAGCAAAACGCTAAGGGCTGGTTTCTTTTGGCCGACCATGAGCAAGAAAGCGTGGAAATGGTTAAGCGATGCCAAAATGTCAAGTGCACGCACCCTTAATTCATATCGGCCGAGGATATGATCACCATGGGAGCGCCCATCCATTCGCTAAATGGGGAATTGATATCATGGGGCGCTTACACACTCGGGAGGAAGAAAGTTCTTAATAGTAGCCATAGACTACTTCAAGAAATGGGTAGAAGCCGAGCCCGTGGCCACCATAACCGAGCAAAGAATCATAAGTTTCTGTTTAACAACATTTCTTTGCAGTACGGGCGCGGATACTCATCTTAGATAATGGAACCCAATTCAATGGGAAGAGAACCCGATCTGGTGCGAGGGTATGCATATCAAGCAAAGGTTCATTGCGGTTGCTCACCCGCAAGCTAATGGGCAAGTAGAGGTAACTAACGAACAATCTTGCGGGATAAAAACCCGCTTAGACAAAGTGGGAGGAGGATGGGTGGATGAACTTAGCTCGGTACTATGGTCGTGCAGACCACACCTAGATCGTCAACAGGAGAAACACCCTTCGATATGGTCTACGGGTCCGAGGCCGTCATCCCCTGCGAAGTCGGAGAAATGTCCCATCGGGTTCGATGGTTCAACGAGGTGGAGAACGAGGAAATAATGAAGGAGGCGTTAGATACCATAGAAGAAAGGAGGGAAGCGCGGCAGACAGTGAAAGATACAAAAGCGACAAAAGCGGCTCATGACAAAAGAGTCGGGAAGAGACAATTCAGTCGGTGATTTGGTGCTTAGGCGGTGATGCCCTCGTAAAAGCAGAAAGCTGGAGCCGAACTGGGAAGGCCCTTACAAGGTAATCTGAATTTATGCGGGAGGAGCTTACGAGCTTGAGGATATGGAAGGGCACCTCATCAAAAGACCTTGGAACGTATGTCACTTAAAAAAGTATTTTGTGTGAAGAGATGTGGAAAAAAGCTTATGTTGTTTTAATGAAAGTCTATTACAAAAATATATCTCTCTGAATGTGTTGATCAAGTAAAACTAGAAATGACATCTGAATAGGCGAAACGCCTCCAGATCCTAGTAAGGGTGAACCGCCCTCTGACATCTGAATAGGCGAAACGCCTCCAGATCCGAGTAAGGGTGAACCGCCCTCTGACATCTGAATAGGCGAAACGCCTCCAGATCCGAGTAAGGGTGAACCGCCCTCTGACATTTGAATAGGATAAACGCCTCCAGATCCGAGTAAGGGTGAACCGCCCTCTGACATCTGAATAGGCAAAACGCCTCCAGATCCGAGTAAGGGTGAACCGCCCTCTGACATCTGAATAGGCGAAACGCCTCCAGATCCGAGTAAGGGTGAACCGCCCTCTGACATCTGAAAAGGCGAAACGCCTCCAGATCCGAGTAAGGGTGAACCGCCCTCTCACATCTGAATAGGCGAAACGCCTCCAGATCCGAGTAAGGGTGAACCGCCCTCTGACATCTAATAGGCGAAACGCCTCCAGATCCGAGTAAGGGTGAACCGACCTATGAAGCTATGACTAAGGGAAATACCCAACCTACACTAAAGATCGGTGAAAAGATTAAGTCAAACTGGTCGGATTACATTTAGAATTTTTCGAAATTTAAAAGTCGGGCCGTATCGGAAAGTAATCGTATCAAATCAAACAGGCACAAGATACATCAAGGTTACAAGCAACACCGAACTATATCAACTTGTCATACAAAGCACACAAACCCAAAGTATATTCAACTCAAAAAATTGTCATTCAAAATAGCTGTGCTAGTACTAATAAAGTAGGGAAAAAGAAACAGAAGAAAAATATACATTGTCTACACTAAGCTACAGGCTCTGAAGATGGAGGAGGCAACGTAGGAGAAGCATCACGATCGGTCCCAACCACCTCGGGACTAGGAGTGCTGGCCTTAACAGGTGAACTGGGAGGATCAGAAGGCAGCTCCAAATCTAAGCCAGATTGCTTTATGGACTCCTCAAGGGCGTCCTTCCACCAAGCCGCCTCCGGAGATTCTTCCACGTCCCCGGACCAACCCGAAGGCAGGAGCCCGTCAATGCGGCATCCGGTCAGTTCGCGAAAAGCCCAATGAAGCTAGCCGCTCACGAGCACAAGTCGAGCAAAATCAAAATATTGTGTCGCACTGGGGCTAGCTTAACCAGAATGCGGTGGAATTATGATACCGGCCGAGGAGGCGGAACGGTAGGCCTCGTAAAAGAGTGACCAACGTCACTAGTCGAATCGACGTCGGCCATCCGTCGCCCGCGCTCATAAGGCGATCCTCGGATCTAGCCTCGGCTAGTTGAGTCTCAGCAGGTCACCTTTTCGATGCCGCTCTAGCTTGAGCTTCGAGGTCGGCGACCTTCTCCAACTAAGCCTTAGCCCGTGCCTCAAGTTGAGCTATCCTTTCGGATTCGGCCCTAGCTTGAGCAAGCGAGCCTCGAGTGGCCCACCTTCTCGTTTCAATCAAGACATGGTCTTCCAAAATTTCACTCTTGGTTTAGGCCGAACATTGGCCATCTGGGCCCGCTCTAAAAGCGCCTCCCACTCGGAATCTTTCTTAAGGCGGCATCTAAGCGATACTCCCTCTCCTGAAGCCGGGCGAAAGATCGGAATTAGCCGACAGGCGGCCTCGTGTCGGCTTGCATCTGGGTGAGCTGCGAAGAAGAAGTAGCGCCGAGCTTATGATCCTCGCGAAGGTCACAAAGGTGGCGAAGAACCGCACAAGAAGTTATATCAGTCGGCAGAGGATAATAATAAACATAAAAATAACCAAAAGGGGTATGAAGGCGAAAAGGGAATACCTTCCCAAAGTACATCATCATAGCATCAAATTTAGGGTCCTCCTCGGCGTCTCGTAACTGACTTATCCTTAGCGGGACCATGGAGCTAAAATAAGGAGAAATCTCTCAAACTCCTTGCAACGGAGAAGAGTCTCCATAGCCGGACTGGAGGACCCGCGGTCTTAGGCCGTTTGGAAGCGGGGAGCTAGGAGAAGAGGCCCTCGAGTGACACTGAAGGCCGCCGAGACGAGCTTGCGAGCCTCGTCCAGGTGGTCAAGGTAGGAGCCGTGTCGGATGGGAGAGTTACCCCGCACTTGGGGCGGCAGAACCTTCCGTTTAGCTTTGGACGAGCCCTCCGCCCTCTCCTTGGGAGGATTCGTCGACTTAGGGACCTTCTCTTTTATTGGTTCAGCCGGCTTGGAGGCATCCGACTGGCAGGTCCGCATGAACCGATCTACAAAAAACAATACAAACGGTCAAGGAAATAGCTAAAAAGCAAAATAACAAAGATCTAAAAATATATATATATATATATATAGATAAAGCCTACCAATGTCAGGGATAGCCGGATAGGGATTCGAGCTCACCCACAATGGAACAGAAGATCATGGAATTGCGTCAGCTGGAAAGCATTATAGGGAATGGCATTCCATTCCCGAACTTTCTCGACCCACGCAGCCCGGATGGAACTACGCCTAGGAATAGGATCACGGCTCGGAGTAGCTGCGTCCATTGCGTAGAAAGCCCCAAGAATCGGATGTGGGGAGCCGAAGGAAAAGAAGCGGGACCTCCAGTCCTTCACATTGGAAGGAGGTGGGTGAAGAAATGGGCGTTGTTTCGGAAGTCAAGTAAAAGAGCCTTTAAAACTCTTTAGCCCAAAGCAAAAATAGAAATAGCCCAGGTCGGGTTCCTCATGTCTGTAATGACACAGCACGAGAAAACCCACCATGTAGCGAAAAGAGTTAGGAGAGAACTGGTTGAGGGGAAGATTGTATTTAACGGAGAGAGAGACAAGGAAGGGATGGGGTGGAAAGCGAAGACCACTGCTCACCTGATCCACAAACCAGGTAATATGACCCGGAGGAGGATGATCAGGGGTATCGCTAGCCTGAGGTGTGACAAATTCCCACCCCGGGGGAAGCCTAAGAAATCTTATAAAACTAGCCAGCGCGGCTGGGCTAGTCCTCGATAGAGGATGGGGAGGGAGAACTCGAGTCGCCCCTACAACCGTCTGATATGGGTCGGCTAAAAGGCCGGTCACAGTTACCTCGTCCATGGGGGGAGGGGAAGGAGGATCTACAATGATTAGGGGGATGCCAGAGGGAGGGATGTCACCTAGCTCGGACCAGTCTACGTCACCTAAAGGCTCATCCCTAAGACGGAGAGAGGAACCAGTAGCTCGCCCCGACCTACCCCCCGAATCCCCATCAGAAGAGGAAAGACCCTCCAAAAAAGAGTTCACGGCCGATTCGCCGGAAATATTTTGAGAATCCGAAGCAGACGACATAACTAAAGGAAGAAAAGGGGAGGAAGAAGAAAAGGAAAATATCTGTAAAACAAATCAAAAAGCTAAAGAGATGTTTAGATGAACATACCCATGGGATTGGGTGGAAGTTCGCCGGAGAAAGGTAGAGCAAGCGCGTCGCCGGGGATAGATAGCTGTGATCGCTAGTGTCGCCTGAGAATTTTCGCACGCAGGTTGAGGGTATAAAACGCGGAAGTGATAAAGGGAAGAAGACCTCCTTTTATAGGAGGGAGGGCAAAAACCAAGAAGGGTAGGGACGATCTGGGCGTCGATGCTCTATTCGAAGGTACTGGTGGGATTTGGCACCGTCTTAGCCGACCTATGGCGGAGTCGACACACTGCCGGCCATCGACGCGACGTTTGGGAGGCAGGGAAAGGAAAAGACAGGTTAATTATAGCGCACAAAGTCCGAAGAGCCTCGTTATCTGGGAACGGGAGTCCCAAGGATAATTGCGTCAAGGTCGTCCGGTTGTAAACAAATCTTACTCTACTCGGTCTTACAGCTCGACTAGAGTAGGGGGTACTGGTTGATAGGACGTCGAATGTACGCTCCCTGAAAACCCGATTTAAAATATGGACCAATAAAAGTCCGACCTAGGTTCTTAGATAAGGAGATGACAACCCCAAGGTCCTTTAGAAGGTCGCCGACCTCGGAGACCCCACTTAGCTGTAACATCTGTTAGAAGGGCGCCGACCTCGGAGGCCCCGTTGACCTAGGATATCTGATAAAGGTCGCCGACCTCGGAGGTCCCGTTTAGCTGTGACATCTGTTAGAAGGGCGCCGACCTCGGAGGCCCCCGCTGACCTATGATATCCGATAACAGGTCGCCGACCTCAAAGGTCTCTCAAACTACTGATTTGAATAGGGATGAGCCGACCTCAAAACCACCGAACTCAAGAAGGTCGAACTCTTGAGAAAGAAGATCCTGACTAACCTGACAGAATCCCTAAGATCCAGGGGTTGAGAGCCCATACCTTGCCATCCCGGAGATCCAGGGATTGAGAGCCCATACCTTGCAATCCCGGAAATCCAGGGATGGAAAATCGCAGCCTGAATCCCTGGATATCCGGGATTCTCTCTGGGAATCAGGAATAATCTCAGATAACAAGGCACCCTCCTCCTATAAAAGGGAGAGAGGGGGTTCCTCAAAAAGGGAGACACACTCTGAGAATACATCATATTTTAGAGAGAGAAAGAAAAGAGAGTACTTCATATATTTTGGGTTTTCTTAGCTAAACTTCTAAGATTAACCCGGTTCTTGGTGACCGATCAGCTCGGTTACATCAAATGGGAGGAACCAAAGAGTAGTAGCACCACCTAGCTAGCCTGGTGGCCTACACTGTACCCCGACTGAGAACGAATGATTGGGATCATTCAAGAACCATTCTGTCGTGAATATCAGTAAACGTATAAACCCTTCTTTCAAATGTCCCGATCAAGTTATGGGGTCACGGTCAGTCAAACCCCATCTGTACTTGACGCTATGCATGCGTTAATGCAAATCGAGATCATCGAGCTCTCGTGTATCTAATACAGCTAGCTCCAATGCTTTGGCCAAAGACTTATGATCTCATCTGCCAATAACCGCATAGGACATATAACCCGTTCACTAACAGGAGAAAGAATTCTATCTTGGTATTCAGTAGGACCTGCTACTTGCCCATCAAGATGCACGTCGAGGTTGACCCCCGCCTTCCGGTTTATAGGGTCGAACTACTCTAATGAAAATCTTGACGTCACAAGCACATCCCTACTAAATCCTCAAGTCGAAGGTTCACGAATACCTATCACAACCTTTCGATTCCATCATTGACTGTCCCGGAGTGAAATCCGTGTGACGAATCGAGGGTGAGTCGGTTCGAGTATACTAATCTAATTAGCATACCTATAACGTGTGCTCCCACTAACCATTAGTGTTTGACAGGCACTCTCCTTGTCAAAGAACACGTCATACAAGTCTTCACATAAACTTAACGCCCAGTCAAGTTTCATCGACTTGCGAACGATTAAGTATTTGAGCTATAAACCTTTCCAGTGCCGACCCGCTTATCAAATAAGGAGTGGAACGTTTTGCTCTCAAATACAGGAACTAGTTTCTATATGTATATTTACGAGTTGGGAATGCCAGTAACTACCAGTAAAAAAATAAACATTCATTGCCTTATATTGATGATTTACATAATAACAAGTGCAATGCCCTCACTCAACATCCTCTGAGTGGCATTCGAGGGCATACTCCTAACAATCTCCCACTTGCCCTCAATGCCACACACTATGGTATCTAATACCCATATTCTCCAGATGATGCTCCAAGCTAGTCTGAGAAAGTGGCTTGGTCAGTAGATCGGCGACGTTGTCGGCCGAGTCTACTCTGTGCAGCACAATGTATCCCTTGCGAACAAATTCTCTTACGAGATGATACTTCCTCTCAATATGTTTGGTGCTGTTGTGAAACCTCGGCTCCTTGGCCTGCGCTACAGCTCCGTCGTTGTCGCAGTACAATGAACAGCAAATTTCAAAGACATGGTATCACTTGAAGTTCTCCGAAACTTCTTAATCCAGAACCCTTCCTTGGAAGCCTCCGAGGCTGCTTGATACTCAGCCTGACAGGTGGAATCAGCAGTCGTGCTTTTCTTGGCGCTACGCCAAGATACTGCTCCTCCATTAAGAGTAAATATGTAGCCAGAAGTAGACATCGAATCGTCCTTCAGTCCTTGGAAGTCCGAATCAGTGAATCCCACCACATCCAATTCTCCACCGCCATACATAAGAACCATATCTCTAGTCCTTCTTAAGTACTTGAGAACGTTCTTTACAGCAGTCCAATGTTCCCTACCTGAGTTTGCCTGAAATCTACTCACCACGCTTACAGCATGCGCGATGTCAGGTCTTGTACACAACATAGCATACATAAGGCTACCCACGGCCGAAGCATATGGTATATTACTCATTTCCTTTCGTTGTTCCTCACTTTGAGGACACATCTTCAAGGAGAGTTTTATTCTATGTTGCATCGGTAGGAACCCTCTTTTAGAATCATCCATCTTAAATCGCTTTAAGATCTTATCTATATAGAGGGCTTGGGAAAGGCCTATTGTTCTCTTCGCTCTATCCCGGCAGAGTCGAATTCCAAGAATATAGGTTGCTTCTCCCAAGTCTTTCATGGAGAAATTACTCGAAAGCCAAGCTTTTACAGAACTGAGCATTCCCACATCATTTCCTATTAGTAGAATATCATCCACATATAGTACTAAGAATGCGATCTTTCTCCCACTAACCCTCTTGTATACACAAGGTTCCTCTTCATTTTGCACGAAGTCAAACTCTTTGACCGCCTCGTCAAAACGAAGGTTCCAACTACGCGACGCTTGCTTCAGTCCATAAATGGAATGCTGAAGCTTGCACACTTTCTGAATATCGACTTCGGACACAAAGCCTTTTAGGCTGCTCCATATAGATTTCTTCCTCGAGAAATCCATTAAGGAAAGCCGTCTTTACGTCCATTTGCCATATCTCATAATCGTGGTAGGCAGCTATAGCAAGCATCATGCGAATAGACTTGATCATGGCTACGAGCGAGAAGGTATCGTGGTAATCGATCCCTTCCTTCTGGGTATAACCCTTTGCCACAAGCCTGGCCTTATACGCGTCAACCTTGCCATCACCATCAGTCTTTCTCTTGTAGATCCACTTGTTCCCAATAGGCACTATGCCCTTGGGGCGGTCTACTAGAGTCCAGACCTGATTGACATGCATCGAGTCTATCTCAGCTTCCATAGCTTCACGCCATTTCGCGGAGTCTACATCCACCATCGCTTGGTCATAGGTCGTCGGGTCGGTCTCTTGGCTATCACTTGGAACCTCATGGAGACCCAGCTCCTCCAAGTGCACAAGCCCATACCTCTCAGGTAAATGAGACACCCTACTAGACCTACGAGGTGGTTGTACTTGTGTTTCAGAAAGTTCGGTTCCAGTTTCTTGTACAGGTGTCTCTCGAGGAGTTTCATTGTATTCTTCTAAAGAAATACTTCTCTCTGCTCCGCCTTCCTGAATGAACTCATCTTCCAGGAAGTGTGCTTGTAAAGCAACAATGATCTTTCGATCTTCGGGCATGTAGAATAGATATCCCATCATCCCAGACGGGAATCCAATGAAACGTCCCTTCGCAGACCTAACTTCCAACTTTTCCACCTTAGTCTTCTTGACATAGGCGGGACATCCCCAAATCCTAATATGATTAAGACTTGGTTTCCTTCCCTCCCACATCTCATGTGGAGTTTTAGGAACGGATTTGGAAGGACATCTGTTCAAGATGTAAGCGGCGATCAGTGCATACCCCACAGTAAATCGGCAAGTCAAGATAGCCCGGATGGAACGGACCATTTTCTACAAGGTTCGGTTCCTTCTTTCTCGACACACCATTTAACCGAGGAGTACTGGAGGTGTTAGTTGTGAAACTATTCCATGTTCCTTAAGGAACTCGTCAAACTCCGTACTCATATACTCGCCACCTCGGTCCGACCAAGTGCTTTGATATGATTACCGTTTATTTCTCGACTAGGGCCTTGAATTCTGGAATTTCTCAAAGGCCTTGATTTATGTTTCATTAAGTATACATAACCATACCTAGTATGATCATTTGTAAATGTAATGAAATATGGATATCCGTCACGTCCGCTTCCAAAGCACCACATATGTCAGATAGATTAATCCCAGATTTATCGGCTCTTTCAAATGTCCCTGTGAAGGGGGACTTAGTCATTTTGCCTTTAAGGCAAGATTCACAAGTAGGAAAGGGATCTGATCCCAATGGACCCATAAGTCCATCTTTTTCCATCTTGTAAACCTTGGTCTGACCAACATGACCAAGTCTAAGATGCCATTTTAAAACTTGATTGGCTTCATCCCTACCACGTTTTCTAGTCATAGTATTCACAACTACTTTGTTGCTGAGATTTAGATGATACAATCCATTCAACAATGTAGCAGTACTCACTAGTTTATTTCTAAAATAAATTTTGCAGGAACCATCACCAATGAAAAATGAAAAGCCTTTTCGGTCCATGACCGGAATGGATACAATGTTTTTGTGCCCCTTGGGCAAAACAAGTACATCTTCTAAAGTCAAAACAAAGCCAGATTCTAAACCAAAAAGAAGTGATCCTATATCGGTCGCCTCGACACTATGCCCGCTTCCGAATGTGATCATAACTTCTCCAGCTCCAAGCTTCCTACTTTGTTCCAGATCCTGATTCACGGTACAAATATGAGAACTAGCACCAGAATCCAGTATCCAGGAAGTAGAAAATACAAGAGCGAACAAGTTGTTTCCAAAACTAAAAGTTACAGACGAAGTGCCATGAAGAATCGGACAGTCTCTAGCCCAGTGGCCCAGCTCACCGCACTTGAGACAAGCATCCTTCTTCTTCTTGTTCTTCAGAACTATCGGGGCCTTGCCCTTTCCCTTAAGGTCCTTAACTTGTGGTCCATTTTGCTTCTTGGTCTTTTTCTTCTTGTTCTTAGACCTCCGAGGTCCAGAAGAAATCACAAGAGCAGACTCCTTCATCCGCGGAGTCTTCATCTGAGATTGAGCGGTCACAAGTTTGTTCATTAGCCCAGCTAAATTACATGCAATCTCATTGCAGTTGAAGTTCATAACAAACTGTGAGAAGGAATCAGGGAGAGATTGTAGGATAAGGTCGGTTTGGAGAGAAGTATCCATTTTAAAATCAAGAGCCTCCAATCTCTAGATCATGGATATCATTTTGAGGACGTGTTCCCCAACCTTCTCACCTTCCTTCATCTTTGCACCGAACAGTTGCTTGGATATCTAATATCTAGCAGTTCTGCTGTGCTCGCCATAAAGTTCGGTTAGGTGAGATAGAATCTGCCTAGCAGAAGTCATTTTCTCATGAGCTCTCTGAAGGTCATTAGACATGGAAGCCATCATATAAGCACGGACTTTCACGTCATCCTTAACCCACTTTTCGTGGTTTTCAATCTCTTCCTGATTGGCTCGGGTCCGCACAGGAGGCGCCGGAATGTCTGTCTCCAAGACGTATCCCTGTGCCTCTATACTGAGGACAATCATCAGATTGCGGAGCCAATCCACAAAGTTAGGTCCCATTAAGGTGTTCTTTTCGAGCAAAATTGCGAGTGGATTCATTGTCATATTGAGATTTGAGTCTGCATTAAGTACGATAGATTAATTAGTGACTCATTCAATTGTGTCCTGAGTATAGAATTAAGGTCTTTTCTATTCTTGTTACCCAGCTCCCACTATTTTTATCGGAATAACACACTCCCTTGTGAAATCCGTAAGTATCGTCGCTCTACTTCATAGTGGTGATCGAGTTCTTTATAAATCTTAATAGAGGGCAACCGAATAGGTTTCTAGTCTATTAATTTTCATAAAGTGGTGTCCAACACCAACCCATCTAATGGATGATTCGATCTTCTTTTTCCCCTTGTTCACTTCCCTCAACATATACAGTTTCTATGGTTCGTGAACAAGTTAAGTTTATACCATCGACGCAAATCAGTTTCACAATTGAATCTTATCCGGCAACCTATCAGGTTTCTAGGGATAAAATTTGCTCCAACCGAAGGCATCCAAATGCGCTCCCGGTAATTTATCCGTCCTCCCCGAACGACTATCCCGATAACTCGGAAGCATAGCACATCCGTTTTGGATTTCAATTTCCCGAAAACTCGATGGAGGGAAGGAAAACCTTGAAACCTTATAAACTTAATAATTTATCGTGGGAGAATTTTCGCGATTAACGTTACACTTTGCACATTAATCGTTTAAGCGCGTTTGTGGCATTCATACAATATGAAACAACCATTCACAACCTAGTTGCTACCAACATGTGGTTCATGGACCATTCCTAGAAAACAAAAACTCCGTAATCTAATTACAAGTCTTCATCTTGAATCTTCGTCTTCTCGAAATGGATCTTCCTCCGGTCTTCGTCATTACATATAAATTTTACATTGAAAATTGCATCCTAGATACAAATATTTCTAGTAAAATAAATAGGCTCAAAACGGCCTTTACAACCCAATCGAATAAAACCGAACGATTCAAAAACTAGGTCCATGAACCACATCACCATTCAAAAAATAATGCATCCAACACATTAAATAAATGGCATTCATAATGAATCTGAATATTGATCCAATCAATATAAAACAATCCATCCAAAATGAATTAATCCAATTAATTCAAACAACCGTTACTTTTAATTTGTTCCGGACGAGAAAATATTTCATTAAATTAATTCCCCTAAGAATAAAATTACCATAATTAAATCTTAGTCAAATTAAATCCAATTTAATTTGTGGGAAATTCATTATCGAACGAAATATAAAAACGAGTCGAACACGGTCGGGCCAAGCCCGGACATCGCCACAGCCGCTGAAAGGTGGCTCGCACAGGTGCCGAGAACGGCTGGAAGCTCGCCGACTGAGACTCGCCTCGCCGCTGCATCAGCGGTCCATACAGTGCACCGCGAGGCGGCCACAGCAACTCCAAGCCGCCGGGTCCGTTTACGTTTTGGCTGCTTTTTCGCTCCGATTCCAAAAATAATATTTTTCTAATCTTTATATTACTCATTTAAATCAGTTTCTCAAAAGAAAAATAGATTTATATTGTAACATAAAATCATGAAAAAATTAATTTTTAGATGAACAATAGAAAATCAATGATTAATACGATTATGATTCCAAATCATACACCATCTAATCAAGCATTCCAAATGCCAATATCGTATATACGATCGCAAGACCTACGCTCCGATACCACTGTTGGGATTCGGTGCCTAAAACGAAGGCCCAGCGGAAGCGGTAAAACGAAAATTAATTCGATCTGAATCCCTACGAGGATCGATCGAGCTACATATATACGAATATATAAACGAAAAGCAAGAGTCGTAAGAAACTAACCCTCGAAGTCCGTTGATTAAATGGTAACCTTCTCTTGAGATATTCCCCAAGCTTTAGTTTGATCTCTACGAGTTCAATCCGCTCAAGCCCTTGAACGATCCAACGCCGAAAGCACCGCGTCTCTACTTGCCACGCGCAGGAAAAACGACCGGAATAACAACACTTGATTAACCTCTAAGGTTACGGCTAGAATCAAGTGATGAAGCTTTTATTACTACACTCTAAGTGTATAATATATCTCTCAATAATTTCTCTCAATTTTCTCCAAGAAAAATGAAGAAAAAGTGAATGAAGAAGATGAAGAAGACAATTGAGAAAATAGTCTCTCTCTCTCTCTCTCTCTCTCTCTCTCTCTATATATATATATATATATATATATATATATATATATATATATATCACTTTCACGTAGGAATCATATGGGAGAGATATGAAGTCTTCCTCCTTTTATTCTTATTCCACCCTCATGTGAACAACTCATGTCACATGAGATCAAACCCCACAAAGTCATCTTTTTCATATAAAATGAAAACAACAAGACAAGAGGAAAGTGGGTGGAACTTAGGGGGGCGGCTACCATGCAGAAACGGATGAGTTCGGTTCATTTCGGACTCCCGTGAGTCCAAATAGATAAACTACGATTCCGTTCCGATGTATTTGTATCGATTAATTAATCCAATTAATTAAACATATCAAATACAAAATAACATAATTAATTTCTCCAAGAAATAATTATATTCATGAATTAAATTAATCACCGGATATATTTAATTCATTAAGCCGTAAATCAATTTATCTGATAAGTCGATTTAAACATCCAATGTCCCAAATTTAGATATCCAATATCTAATATTCATAATGAGAGAATTAGCTTGATTCATTCCGTCGTCAATCCTATTGCGCGACTCGGTAGGTTCGTCTCAGTCAGCAATGGGAGGAACCAAAGAGTAGTAGCACCACCTAGCCAGCCTGATGGCCTACACTATACCCCGACTGAGAACGAATGATTGGGATCATTCAAGAACCATTCTGTCGTGAATACCAGTAAACGTATAAACCCTTCTTTCAAATGTCCCGATCAAGTTATGGGATCACGGTCAGTCAAATCCCATCTGTACTTGACGCTATGCATGCGTTAATGCAAATCGAGATTATCGAGCTCTCGTGTATCTAATACAGCTAGCTCCAATGCTTTGGCCAAAGACTTATGATCTCATCTGCCAATAACCGCATAGGACATATAACCCGTTCACTAACAGGAGAAAGAATTCTATCTTGGTATTCAGTAGGACCTGCTACTTGCCCATCAAGTTGCACGTCGAGGTTGACCCTCGCCTTCCGGTTTATAGGGTCGAACTACTCTAATGAAAATCTTGACGTCACAAGCACATCCCTACTAAATCCTCAAGTCGAAGGTTCACGAATACCTATCACAACCTTTCGATTCCATCATTGACTGTCCCAGAGTGAAATCCGTGTGACGAATCGAGGGTGAGTCGGTTCGAGTATACTAATCTATTTAGCATACCTATAAAAGAACACGTCATACAAGTCTTCACATAAACTTAACACCCATTCAAGTTTCATCGACTTGCGAACGATTAAGTATTTGAGCTATAAACCTTTCCAGTGCCGACCCGCTTATCAAATAAGGAGTGGAACGTTTTGCTCTCAAATACAGGGACTAGTTTCTATATGTATATTTATGAGTTGGGAATGCCAGTAACTACCAGTAAATAAAGAAACATTCATTGCCTTATATTGGTGATTTACATAATAACAAGTACAATGCCCTCACTCAACATCCTCTGAGTGGCATTCGAGGGCATACTCCTAACAGTATGTACCCCGATGGGACAACCTTAGAAGGGAAGTGCTGAAAGAGTGCCATGATTCGAAATGGGCGGGACACCCAGGTACTCTTTGTACTAAAGCGCTGGTTGAGCAGTCATTTTATTGGCCTAACCTGCAGGATGACGTGAACGCCTACTTAAAGACCTGCTTGGTCTGCCAGCAAGACAAGGTCGAACAAAGTAAACCGACAGGACTGCTAGAGCCATTACCTATTACCGAACGTCCGTGGGACAGTGTTACGATGGCTTCATATCGGCACTACCAAGGTCGGAAGGATGCGGGTCTATCATGGTGGTAATTGATCGGTTCTCCAAGTATGGGACATTCATACCGGCAACAAAGGATTGCAAGGCCGAGGAAGCTGCCCGACTATTCTTAAAGCATGTGGTGAAGTATTGGGGAGTTCCTCGGAGTATCATAAGTGATCGAGACCCGCGATTTATTGGAAAGTTTTGGAGGGAGTTGTTCAAGTTGATGGGGTCAAACCTCCACTTCTCGACGAGCTTTCACCCCAAACAGACGGCCAAACGGAGCGAGTAAATCATTTGCTGGAGATTTATCTCCGACACTTTGTAAGTGCCAACCAGTCCGACTGGGCTCGTTTACTTGATGTTGCACAATTCTCTTATAACTTGCAGTGGAACGAGTCCACCCAACGAAGTCCATTTGAGCTAGTGATGGGGAAACAACCAACGACACCTCAAGAACTAGTTCGGAAATATGAAGTTGCGAGTCCGGCAGCGTACAAACTTGCTAAAGGTTGGAACGAGGAACATGACATAGCAAGGGCGTATCTTACTAAGGCTGCCAAACGAATGAAGAAGTGGGCGGACGACAAGCGCCGTCCGAGGGAATTTCAAGTAGGGGACCAAGTGTTGGTCCGAATGATCGGAAGGAACGTGAAGACGATCCGTCAAGTACACAAAGGCTTGACACGGCGATATGAAGGACCCTTTGAGGGAGTAAAGAAGGTCGGAACGCGATCCTATCGGCTCAATCTTCCTAATGACTTCAAAATTCATCCGGTCTTCCATGTGAGTCTTTTGAAACCATATTACAAGGATGAGGAAGACCCAACCCGAAATAAGTCAGATCGAGCCCCGCCTGCCCACACGGTGTCCTTTGAGAAGGAAATCGAAGAAATCTTGGCGGATCGACAGGTTGGAAAATGGGGAACACCCCGCTGGACGGAGTACTTAGTGCGCTGGAGAGGTTTGCCAGACAGCGAAGCTTCATGGGAAAAAGAACAAGACTTGTGGCAATTCAAAACAAAAATTGAAGCATACAAGGCAAAACCTTGACGAGGACGTCAAGACTCAGGTGGGGGAGAGTTGTCACGCTTTGGCTTTGGAAGCTTCTAGAAGGGTCGAGATTCTTCTCCAGATTTCTTTGTATTTACTTGATAGATGTTGTAACATTCCGGAAGCCCTCCGGAATGATCATAGAAAGGATTAGAAGGATGTAGATTGTCTTGTAATCTCTTGTATGTTCTAGATACTTGTAGATTATTGTACATTCTAGAAGATGTAGATGGAGACCTATATAAGGAGCTCCAAGCCCCTCATTTGTAATCATCCAAGTTTGAGCAAAGTGAATAAAAGTTCCTTTCAAAAGAGCAGTTTCTCTCTCTAACTTTCTCTCTCTAAAATACTTCAATCTTCCACACTTAACCGATAAGGGTTGGGAAAACCTGCCTTAGTGGCAGAAGGACTGAGTTACTAAGGGGCGCACGGCATAACTCGACGGACTGAAGTTTGCCCGTGACACGTAATGTCCATAAAATGATAAATTTACAATAATAATAAATAAATAGGGAAGATTAATTGAAATGTACGGGAAAAATAACTAAAAAAGTAATTACTTTATCCTTTAATTAATTATTTTAGGAAACCGAGGGGAAAGAGACAAATATTGGCGCGACAATTAAAAATGGTAAAAAATTGTATTAAACACACCAATGCACAGAGAATTAGAGAAACAAAAACGACACTAAACCATGAAAAACACCGCATAATATGGTCCCCATTCTCCACTCCCCCCTCCATTTTCGTTCCCATTTTCAACTAACCTATATCATTTGCGCTTTCATCTCCTTGTTTTGCCCCTTTCTCTCCCATTTATCATCACTATCGTCTTTATTCATTTTTATACTTTCGCTTTAACTTTTCATCTTTTTAGATAATTTTTTCGGCCTCGAAATTTTTCATCGGACGGGGTTCTGATATTTGATCTTGAAACTCTACGATTGCGTATTGGAGATGTAGTTTTCTTTCAGAGATTTTTTCTGGTATTTTTTTCTAGGTTAGATGTTGTTCGAAATTTGAAAGGGGGGAGTGAGATCATTAGTTGTAAAAAAAATTGTGAATTTTTGGTCAACATATACAAGAGGGAAAGATGTATTTCGCAAGGCTAGATGATTCCCCTATGTTTCGCCAGCAGGTTAATTATTTCTCTACTCTCTGTTTAATACTATGAAGATTTGCCTAGTTAAATGCAGTAGAAATATTCATTTTTTTTTTCCTTTTTTTTGTTGTTTTAAAAATTAGGTAAAGAAATTATAATGAGGTTTACAATATACAGTATGTCTCAACGTCATAAGAAAGTAGACGGGTTTATTTTAATTCCGCCATGATGCAAAATCACTTCAGTTTTGGGGATTTTAGTTGGTTATTTGAAGGTTTATTTAGGAAATATTTTGATTTCAGTTATAATTGGAACTAAAAGGTTGAGCTACAATAAAATACTATTCAACCCTTAATAATTATGACTGTGTAGTGGACATTATTGATTAGAGTGCTAAAATTTCATAAAGCCACGGCCTATTTACTAAGATCATCATGGATTATTAATGTTCTTTCATATGTGCATCGAACCCCCTAAGTTATCAAAATTGCATAGTACTGCCAATCAAGTTGTACATGTTCGTTGCGCAAAACCCCCTATCATATAAAATATACCTTATGTGTTGGAAACGTGCCAGTTATAAGAATGGGCAAGATATTTGCCTGAAAAAACGTGTACAATGTCCAAAAAATTTTATTTAAATGTTTTCATTTTTTTGTTTATAATAATTTTTTTAGTTCTATTTTTTTTGTGTTTTTGTACATTAAGAAGTTTTCTTTATTTTTTATTCTTATAAGATTATATTTATTATTTTTAGATTTTTTATTTTTAAATACTTTATTATTATTTTTACTTATTTTATCTTATTAGCTTAATTAAGCTAAATTACATTTTTCTAATAAATTCTTCATTTCTTTTATAATTTGTTTTTCGCTTTAGTTAGTTTATTGATTTTTATATTTAGATCATTAATTAGGGTTATCTAGGGACCAAACTGTAATTTCGGAAACAAAAGTTAGCCATTTTATAATGGAATTGGATGGAGGGGGTAATTTGCAACAAATATGTAAAACATAGGGGTTTATGCAATTTTGGGAACTTAGGGAGTTTGATGCTCTCATGAAAGAACATGGAGGTTATGCACCTTACCCTAGAGAATTGTTGTAATTCCCGGTTGTCTTATTGATTCTTGGGTTTAATTGGACAAGTGGCCTTTTTTATGATAGAGCTTTTGTGTGGGAGGCACCAACTCCATAGGCAAAGAAGTGAAAAAGAAAGGCAAGCCTCAGGAATCAGCTGATAGAATTACTAACTAGGGAGAAAAACATTGTTTCTCTATTAATGGCCTAAGAGGTTTCTATTATGGTTTGTCTCTGGCATTAGCTCACTAACTCAAGTTAAGATTTTCTCCTAAAGTACAGGTAATAATGTAGTTGTGAGTCATGTACCTTCGCATCTGTTGAGCATAAACAACGTTACTATCTTCCCATATTTTCTTTTCCTTTTTGGTTATTTTTACGTTTCATGTGCTGTTTGTTCAAGGAGATTCATAACATTAAGAGATTGTGAACTTATGGAAAGTTGACCATAAGAGGGTAGAACTTACTAACTCTATTATACAGCAGTATAATTATATCGACAATTGATGTAGCCTCATATTTATACAAATTGAAAAATTGAAATTATGACATCAGTAAATTTGAATAAATGAACAGGATCTAACCACCTGTTTGCTCTGTATGTGTAAAACTAGCAACTACTTACATATCCTATTTATATATTGTCGAAGTTTAAACTCGGACTGTTTGGTACCTATTGACTGTTAGCTTCTGATTAACTGCTGACCGGTGTCTTGAGGCTACCAAAGTTGTAGTTACATAAAAGAAAGAGAAGATTTTTCCTGATCGATAAAAGAAATTTATTTGGAGTCATATTCTATGTACTTGTGATTTTACAATATTAATCACGTAATGTGACATGACTATAGCAATTATCTCGAATCATCACCGTCTCATGTTGTTTTTCATATAACTGGAAAAACCTATGACGTTGATGTTTTTTGGAATTTCATCTAACTTCTCCTTCATATGAAGGTTGCGACAGTGGCGTAAAACTTTGCCACTTTGTTTTTTGCATGAATTGTAGTGTTAAACTAATTTTAGACAGTTAATTGGCACATAAGTTCATACCACCAACCCCAACTATGTTGGGATTAAGGTGCAGTTGATTTGATTGATAAAAGAAATTTATTAATTAGAGTGCGAGGGTACTTCAACCCATTAAAGAGGATACACCAAGCTTCTTACATTAAACTCCTATATCCTTATGCTATTACAATTTGTGGTTCTTGAAACCTATCCAAGAAAGAGTAGACACCTAATCTGGAATCTGTGGCCGTACACCAACTCTACATCCCTGCTTTACATTCTTCCACGTTCTTACTCGAATTTGTATCGAAAACTTTGAAGTTGCCAAATACTAACCTCCTTTTCCTTTTACCACCTTTTTATGTTGTAAGAGGTGACATGTGTAACACCCCCGTCCCGGTCCGGACTGTTACAGCGCTGTGGATCCATTTCGGGAATCCACAAGGCAAGACCTGTTATAGCACATACACACACAACAACTAATCCGGTCAAACGTAAAACCCAAAACAGAAGACGTGAACCGTCCAGGTTGACAACACAACACAACCTCAACATCACGACCGGAAAGATCGAACATGTCCGCAGTCGCAACTGGCTCAACATGCATACAACGAACTCCAAGACAGTTCCCAAGCCTATACACGGGTGTAATGTCGATAAAAATAGTACTCGTGAGTACTTACATAAAACAATTAAAACGACATCGGCGACCCGAGAAAATATCAGTGCTGCTCGTCATCCTCGTGCTCTTCCTGGCTCGTCATTAAGACCTGTTCCTGAATACACAAAAAGTTATCCACCCCCGAAGGGGTCGGCAAACAGCCAGTGCAAATACTTGATAACAGGTATATGTATAACGCGCAATAAAAGAAATTGTGATGATCGATTATATTAGTATAGCAAGGAAAAGGATATTCTCACCAAGTACCAGTCCCTCAACAGTATAGTGACAACGACATCGCTCACAATCCAAAAGTATAAGCAATACCATGTCACGTCATTATTCCGGAATAATACGTATATCACATTTCAAAAGAAAACCACATGGGACCGATATGAGGTATGCACCCCATCATATCCCAGAGCCCTCGTCAGGGCAGTCCCCGGTTGTATCACCCGGTCGAGTAGCACGTGGTTCGCACCCCAACGCACCCCAGAGTCCTCGTCAGGACAGTTCCCGACTTTACTCGACTCGTCGAGTGATACGTGGTTCGCACCCCAACGTATCCCAGAGCCCTCGTCAGGGCATTCCCCGACTTTACTCGACCACAAAATACAGTTTCACAATGTTGGTACAGCTTCAAAAATATCATATTCCAATCATATCATTCCACATTTCAAAGTACGTTGTCACATAACTTTAACGACGCAAGCCTCAGATCATTATTTAAAACTTCCAACAACTTTGCTTTTCAATCTCATTTGAAATAATTTTTCGAGGCATCCTCGATAAAATAGTAATCAATATCAGTCATCCAGTATTTGCAGAAAATCTCTCTCAAATCGTTTTCAAAAACATTTTCGAAATCCTTTTCAAGAACATTTTCGCAATTCTTTTGAAACATAGTTTATTTTAAGAAATCATTTTCAAAAATATTTAATAATCTCAACGTAGAGTTGCTGAATTCAGAGCATGAACAAAACCATTTGGAAATTACGGTGTATACATATCCAGTTGCAATTTATACATAAAGCACGATCAAATACTTGCCTGGTCTTTCTACGAATGGAAAAGTTCGATTGATAAGGTGGAATGGACGATTCCTCAGGCTTTTTATCTCGGTAAGCTCTCATGAATCTTCCGAAGAGCACGGTCCATCGGAAACTTCGAAACCTAGAGGAGAACGACGAATGGGAGGGTTTAATACCAGCTCCTCGCAGGGAACTCGATCCTAATATCCTATCATCAATTAAACAACGATCACACAAGGGAAAACATCGTAGAACGCCTTAATTCCTTCTACGACATTTTACCGGACACCTTGAAGGCGTTGATTTAAAACTCAACAAAACGACGAATCACGGGCGATTAAACCGTGGAAGAATAATGAAATTGGTAGGATATTGCTAGATTATTGATAATCCCTCAATAATCTAGGCTAATTCGGAATAAACCGGCCAAATCATTCAAAATACCCCAAATTTCCCAAAACTAGGATTTTAGGAAAGCTTACTCTGATTTGGCCGATCGGAGGAGATTAAAAGATGATTTAATCGTTGTTAGGAACTAAAAAACCTTGTGGATTGGTAGTTTTACAGCATGCCTTCGTGTGTTCCAAGTCCCAATCGTGGAAAGGAGAGAAGAGAAATGAGAAAGCACGTAAAAATTCGACTGCGCGGTCATATTTATAGACCTGCCCGCCGCCTTCCGGACACGCCCGAGAACCTTCCGGACACGCCCGAGAACCTTCCGGACACGCCCGAGAATCTTGCGGACATGCCCGAGAACCTTCCAGACACGCCCGAGAACCTTTCGGACAAGCCCGAGAACCTTCCGGACACGCCCGAGAACCTTCCATGCACGCCCGAGAACCTTCCAGACACCCCCGAGCATCATGCTCGGGCGTCGTGTCATGTGCCGGGTCGTGCGCTGCAATGCCTGCCGGCCAGTGCCCCGCCGCCAGGACTCGACGACTCGATTTCCTGAAATCGCACGGGAACGAACATGACGAAACGCTCGGTAAGGGTCTCGATCACGAATTCAAATTTTTAATTGCGCACCGGGGGAGAACATAGCGGGAGGAAGAAAAACGGACGATCGGCACAAATGAATCATAAAAATCTAGATATACGAAGACCGGGAAAATAAAATTATTACATTCATCTTCCCTTAAAATAAGTTTCGTCCCGAAACTTAAAACGAAGAGTGGCAGTACAATCAGAATAACTACTCTACTCAGCTCCAAATCATCATGACCAACATGTGACCGCGGCAATCCTTTAATGCAATGAACTGACTAAGTAAACATTTGGTGCACGAGTTGAGGCGATCAACATACCTATGATCACGAGGAATCGAAGTAGAGGTGCACGAGTTGAGGCGATCAACATACCCGTGATCACGAGGACTCGAAGTAGAGGAATATGGGTTTGGAAATAAATGCTCCAAGAGTTAGGAATTTTTTTTCTAAAATGACTCAATGTCGTGGAATCACGTCTTGAGCCCAAGCTCCTAACATGTCTGCAATATTAATTGAACAAACAGAAACCATTAGATGTAAGTTTCGAACGAAATTTGCAAGGATTATGAAGGTTAACGTATATTATGGGGGCTCGGGATTGGAACAGGAACACTCTCGAAATCTTAAGTCGGTTGAACCGTAACGTACATTAGCTGCTAACATACGTTATCCTTGATCACGTCTTACCCATAGTCCAACCAATGGTCACAATTCAGTTGTTGGATCTAAGGCGGATTTCAGAATGATGAAAGGACCCTCAACGTTAAAGTAAATCCGTAAGGTTGATTAACCCACCCTTAAGCACTCTATTGAACGTGATATGACTACACACATTACGATAATGCTCAGCATTAACACGGTCGGTTCTTACGACGCAAGTTGAAACCAAGATAAAGCACAACACACGAATAGAAACGGGTTGTTCGAGTGGAATCACGAGTTACCAAGGGGAATAAGGTTCAATATTCATCAGTAGGAGGATTATACAACGAGGTCTTAAGACCAACACATGGCGGAAATCATAATCACGATAAGTTCAAATATCAGGCTAATAATCGCAGCATCATAGGACTCACAAGTTCCACAGTGCGACATCAGAATCCACACATAAAGGTTCAAAATCCTAAGTTGTACAAGCGTAAAAATCCCAGTTATTACACCCTCTCCTCCTAAAAGGGAGTTTGGTCCTCAAAACATAGAACCGGAAGGAGGGTGTTAAAACATATTTAGATTATAGGTCACATCCGTGGATAATTTTCTTCTTAAATAATAAACACTACGTCGGCACATATTTGTGAGGAAAGATCAATACATTACTAGGCATACTTCATGGGTTAATGACGACGGGGTCTTCTTCAATTTCCTCTTCAGGATCATCTCCGGGATCTTCCTCAGGATCCTCTTCAACCTCTGCGACTTCTTGTTCCACTACCGGAACTGGGGCCGCTGGGAAGACCGCAAGAATCTCTTCCGCACTGGCTCGAATCGTCTCCCTCTCTTGATGAATTTGATCCTGGAGGGCCTCTCTTGCCTGATTGTACTGAGCCTCCATTTCTTGAAGAGTACGCCGTACTATATTTAGTTGAGCTTCTAGCTGCATAGCACGCTCGTGTTCTCGTGTAGCTGTCGCTTGCGCAGTCTGACTTGCGTCCTGATGAAATTGTGCTAATACCTCCAAATGACTGATATGTTCCAGGCAACGGGTATGTTTGGCAGGATCGATCCTTATAGGATCACTCAATTGTTTCCTTTCGGTTGTCGTCTTAATTTCACTAGAGAAGTGCCTTCTAGGACCCTTATATACACATTAAACCGACTTTAAGTCGGTGGCTCTAGCGAGCACTACAAAGATTTCTTAGCCGCCGTAATTTCGGTCGTAGTAGGTATTGGATAATGACTGTAATATGGTTATTATTCCATCAACCAACTCACTTGCTTCCGGAAAGTTTGACCGACCTACGTAGCTACAGCTGTAAGAGACACCAACATACGGCTGTAATACGACCTCTAGTATCTTCAGCTAACTGCCACTATTATGGCCGTAGCAGGATCTCTCGCAAGTCCGGCCAACTGATTTCGGTGGCAATATATGGTCGTCATGCCCCATAATGAAGGGCTACCAAGAAAATATGTCGTCAATTAGGTACAAAGAAAAGAACTTGCTTCTCAAAAAAGGTAAAGGATAAAAACACTTAAAGCCTACAGGAGGATCGTCCGCAACGGGTCGGAATGTTAATGTGTCGTATCTAGATTGGAGCGACGAGGCCACAAAGCTCCAATTGTGAACTCATTCTTTTAGAACAATCCGTGCTCAGTCATTTACGTGACCTTGTTGTAGCTATGATGCATCTCTTACTCCCGGTACATGGGCTCGTATATTTGTTTCTCAGGAAGAAGCTTTTTACATTCACATGTTATGTTTATACGTATATACTCTCGTCGAGGAGTTTTTAGTGCATAAATCAATTCCCTATTTTAACTCTGAAAACACTCGGCTTGAAAAGTACAAAAACTCGATTTCTATCATCGAGAAGTGCCGACATCTTTTCAAAATGATGCCATTTCTTAATTCTCGTTGGTTCTGAAAAAAACTTATATGTCTCATCAAAATCGTGTTGCAAGATAACTTAATATGCATGCTAAATCTGCACGTCGTATACTCGAATCTAGAGTCCAGAATTAGATCTATAGAATATCTAGATCCAAAATTTCGAAATTAAATTTTCCCTTTTTAGAAAAAAATGGCATGCGTTGTTCTTTCAAAGGGTTTTGAAAACTTTTGCTGTTATCCTAAAAAAATGGTAATAACATGGGTTGTAAAAATATCTTAGGCCCTGTTCTTTTGGACTTACTTTTCGCTTTTCGCTCAGTCATGTCAGTCCATTCGATTGATTGCCGCCTTCAGTCCATTCGATTCGATTCAGATCCATTCACTTCAGTTCAGTTCTTCTTGTTCTTCTTCTTATTATTATTATTATTATTATTAATCTTAATTATTATTATTGTTATTATTACTAATAATATACTATTATCGTTGTTGTTGATTACTATTATTATTATTATTTACCATTATTATTATTATGATTTACCCTTAATATATATTTCAGTTCAGTTCAGGTCAGGTCAGTTCAGTTCAGATTCATTCAGTCCAAAAGAACATATCGCATTCAAATAAATACATGAGCCTAAGTACCGCTGAGCATTTCAATCCGACAGTGACGTTATTATCTCGTAGGATTTTGTCCTATCTCATTGAGACCTGGAATCTCCAGTCCAAGGAGTAGAATCTCGCAGGTATTGAAAGATCAACACCATATATTCCTGTCCCAAAGGAATTTCTCTTGGTAACCATCACTATACGCCAGTATACATAAACTCCTCAACCGTATAGGGAAAGGAAAAATAATGAACACATTTCGAATGAGATCAAAGTACAAACAGGTTACCCTAGTTCCTCGCAGAATCCAGATAGGATCAAAATAAAATTAATGGGCCGATTCCAATGAAGGCCCCTTGTCTTAATACAAGGTCCAAACACGTTCAGAAAAGAGACTAAAACAGGTTTAGAAAAGAAATTAAGGATAGGAAGACTTACAGCGCAGGTTGCACGAGACGATGGCAGCCAACAATATTACTCAACACAGACGACAAACGACGACACAACAAGATAGACCCAATAACCGACGACCTAGGTATCCAGAAACCTATGCTCGGATACCACATTCTGTAACACCCCCATCCCGGGTCGGGACTGTTACAGCGCCGTGGATCCATTTCGGGAATCCACATGGCAAGACCTGTTAGCACACATACACACACAACGACCAATCCGGTCAAACGTAGAACCCAAAACAACAGACGTCAACTGGCCAGGTTGACAACACAACACAACCTCAACATCACGATCGGAAAGATCGAACATTCCACAGTCGCATACATACAACAAACTCAAGACAGTTCTCAAGCCCATACACAAGCGTAATGCCGATAAAAGTAGTACTCGCGAGTACTTACACAAAACAATTAAAATGACATCGGCGACCCGAGAGAATATCACTGCTACTCGTCATCCTCGTGCTCTTCCTGCGTTGGCTCGCCATTAAGACCTATTCGTGAACATAAAAAGGTATCCACCCCCGAAGGGGTCAGCAAACAGCCGTGCAAGTACTTGATAACATGCATATGTATAACGTGCAACAAAAAAAATATTGTGATGATCGATTATATTAGTATAGCAAGGAAAAGGAGATTCTCACCAAGTACCAGCGCCTCAACAGTATAATGACAACGACATCGCTCACAATCCAAAAGTATAAGCAGTACCATGTCACGTCATTATTCCGGAATAATACGTATATCACATTTAGAAAAAAAACCACATGGGCTATACCGATACGAGGTACGCACTCCATCGTATCCCAGAGCCCTCGTCAGGGCAGTCCCCGATTGTATAACTCGGTGGCACGTGGTTCGCACCCCAGCGCACGCCAGAGCCCTCGTCAGGGTAGTCCCCGGGTTTACTCGACCCGTCGAGTGATACGTGGTTCGCACCCCAACGTATCCCAGAGCTCTCGTCAGGGCAGTCTTCGACTTTACTCCACCACAAAATACAATTTCACTGAGTACAAGTTCAAAATATCATATTCCAATCATATCATTCCACATTTCAAAGTACGTTGTCACATAACTTTAACGATGCAAGCCTCAGAACATTATTTAAAACTTCCAGCAACTTTGCTTTTCAATCTCATTTGAAATAATTTTTCGAGGCATCCTCGATAAAACAGTAATCAAGATTAGTCACCCAGTATTTGCAGAAAATCTTTCTCAAATCGTTTTCAAAAACATTTTCGAAATCCTTTTCAAGAACATTTTCGAAATCCTTTCGAAACATAGTTTATTTTAAGAAATCATTTTCAAAAACATTGAAAAATCTCAACGTAGAGTTGCTGAATTCAGATCATGAACAAAAACATTTGGAAATTACGGTATATACATATTCAGTTACACGATCATTGGTCTTTCTACGAATGGAAAAGTTCGATTTATAAGAAGGTGGAATCACTGTTGTTACGGCGCTCGACTAGTCGTGACTAGTCGACCAGGCGATGGAGGATGGTCGCCGCGCCACTCCGACTCGCCGTGTGTAAAAATGTCGCCCGACTTGGGTCGACTGGGTCGCCTGGTCGACGACTTGGGTCGATCAGGCATTTACTGGGTCCGACTTGGACCCGCGGATTTTTTTTTTTTTTAATCGCAGGCAGAATACATAAAAAGAAAAAAATGTTTTCTTCTTCTTCTTCCTAATTTGCCGCGCCGATTCTTCTTCCTATTTCTATTGATATTATATATATATATATATATATATATATATATATATTATATATACACGCACACACTAATATACTGACACACTAATATACTGTGTGTGTATATATATATATATATAGCAGTATCTAATATATACTGGATATACTGGATATACTAATATATTGGATATATATATATATACATACATACAGCCAGTATATATATATATTACTTTATATATAATCAGTATATATATAATATATAGTACATACAGTAGTATACATATTACATATAAATATATATATAGTACATACAATAGTATATATATTAATTTATTTTGCACTCTATTGGATTCTACTTTTCTTTTGTTGAAACTTGCAACTTAAAATTGGATGATTATTGTTATTCTATTTTGCAATGTGGTATTTGTCAATTGTCATTACATATTTACACAACAATTTCATATATATAATTATATATATGTAATTATATATATATATATATTACTATATATATATTTATAATTAGTCGACTAGTCTCGACTAGTCTACGACTAGTCTACGACTTGCCATGCCGGACCTCCGTCGACTCGACTCGACTTACCGCCATAACAACCATGGGTGGAATGGACGATTCCTCAGGCTTTTGATCTCGGTAAGCTCTCGTGAATACTCCGAAGAGCAGGATCGATCGGAAACTCCGGAACCTAGATGAGAACGATGAACGGGAGGGTTTAATCCCAGCTCCTCAAGGGGAACTCGATCCTACTATGCTATCATCAATTAAACAGTGATCACACAAGGGAAAACATTGTAGAACGCCCGAATTCCTTCTACGACTTTACCGGACCCTTGAAGGTGTTGGTTTAAAACTCAGCAAAACGACGAATCGCGGGCGATTAAACCGCGGAAGAATAATGAAATTGGTATGATAGTGCTAGATTATTGATATCCCTCAATAATCTAGGCTAATTCGGAATGAACAGGCCAAATCATTCAGAAACCCCAAATTTCCGAAAACTAGGATTTTAGGAAAACTTACCTTGATTCGGTCGATCGGAGGAGATTAAAATATGATTTAGTCATTGTTAGGAACTCAAAAACCTTGTGGGTTGGTAGTTTTACAGCATGCCTTCGTGTGCTCCAAGTCCCAACCGCGGAAAGGAGAGAAGAGAAATGAGAAAGCCCGTAAAAACTCGACTGCTCGTCATATTTGTAGACCTTCTCGCCGCCTTCCGGACACGCCCGAGAACCTTCCGGACACGCCCGCGAATCTTCCGGACACGCCCGCGAGTCTTCCGGACACGCCCGCGAATCTTCCAGACACGCTCGAGAACCTTCCCGACACGGTCGAGAACCTTCCGGACACGACCGAGATCCTTCCGGACACGCCCGAGAACCTTCTGGGCACGCCCGAGAACCTTCCAGACACGCCCGAGCATGATGCTCAGGCGTCTGGTCGTGCGTTGCACTGCCTGGTCCCTGCCGCACCTGGCCGGCCAGTGCCCAGCCGCCGGGACTCGACGGCTCGATTTCCCGAAAGCGCACGAAAGCGAACATTACGAAACACTCGTTAAGAGTCTCGGTCACGAATTCAAATTTTTAATTGCACACCGGCAGAGAACATAGCCAGAGGAAGAAAAACGGAGGATCGGCACAAACGAATCATAAAAATCGAGATATACGAAAACTGGGAAAATAGGATTATTACAACATGATGGGTCTATGTGCATTGTTGTAGAAATTCTAGGCCGTTTTTAGCAATCCATCCATACCTTATTGTCCATCCTGCATACAACAACAATATGTCTTTAGTTTTTTTAATAAAAGGAAATCTAAAAGAGACAAAAAAAAATTATGAATAACAAATAAAAAAGAGAAAATAGAAATATAAGATATGAAAGAAGAGTAGCTACATGAAATCATAGTACCTAAACTCCCCTTAGGTTCTTTAGTCATTAGATATAAATACTATATTACATGTTTTTTGTCATGTGTAAAGAGGAAGCGCTTCTCTCTCCTAAGCATTAGTGTTACCAAAAATTATCCTCGGGTAAACTTGGTAAATGAACGCCTTTTTTAAATAATGTCAGCCTCTTGTGAGCCTTTTTTGATAGGAAATCTGTAACGAAAACATTACTTTACATAATCAGGTGAGAAGTACGAGGTTCTGTGTTCTCGTCGTATTTGGGGGGTGACTAGTGATTATCCCTATGGAATGCCAACTATAGTACTATGCATACACATTGTTATTAATAAATTTTTGGGCACGTATGCTATTTGTTACTGTAACGTTCATAAATGGGCATCAGTTTAATAAATTATGTCAACTTGATTAACACACATCATCTTGGTTAAAAAAGCAGATCCAATTGATGGAAGAAAGTGCCGAGATTTTAAGGGACAGAAGTCTTAAGTTTCATAAAGGATGTCGAAAGTACATGTAAGTATTATGCCATACTGCTTCATATTCTTCTTTGACTAGTTAGACAACGTTATAGTTTTTGGACCTCCAATGATGTATTTATGTTTATGCATGCATGTATTCTTCATATATGAGTGCAATTATATTTTATGAATTTTTGGGCAACTAGAGTCATGTTCCATGATGCACGTGTTGATTTTACAATATCAATCACGTAACGTGATATGACTATAGCGATTATCTCGAAACATAATTGTCTCATGATATTTTCCATACAACAACAACAACAACAACATCTAAGCCTTAGTCCCAAAATGATTTGGGGTCGGCTAACATGAATCAAACTTTGAAACCGTCAATAATCGTTACATAAATAACATAAAAGGAAAAAAGAGGGAAAAAGTAGAGAAAAAAGCAAATAAAAAAAGAGAATGAATGAAAAAAAAAAAAAAAAGAAAAAAAGAAAAAAAAGAAAAAAAGAAAAAAAGAAAAAAAGATAACATGAAATAAAAGAAAATAGGAAATTAAAAAAAAAAAAAAAATCAGACTCCATCCACCATCCGTATTCTTTCCCGCCACATTTGCCTCTCCATCGCCATACTTTCTCCAATTCCAAGAAACCGCATATCATTTTCAATCATCTTTATCCAAGTTTTCTTGGGTCTTCCTCTACCTTTCACAACATTACTTGCTCCCCAACTTTCTAGCCTCCTCACTGGGGCATCAATAGGTCTTCTTCTCACATGACCAAACCATCGTAATCGATTCTCAATCATCTTGTCTTCTATAGACGCAACTCTTACCTTCTCTCTGATCACCTCATTTCTGAGCCGATCCTTTTTTGTATGACCACACATCCATCGTAGCATACGCATCTCTGCCACATTCATCTTTTGAACGTGACACTGCTTTACTGACCAACACTCGGTGCCATATAACATACAGCCTAATTGCCGTGCGGTAAAATTTACCCTTTAATCTATGAGGCATGCCGATCACATAAAACCCCGTGGCACTCTTCCACTTCAACCACCCCGCCTTTATTCTCGTGAGCCACATCGCCATCTAGCTCTCCATCCTTTTGGATAATAGATCCAAGATACCGAAAGAAAGTGGATCCATGAACAACTTTCCCATCAAATGTGATCATCCCCGCCTCTCTATCACTGTTTTCGCTAAACCTACACTCCATATATTCGCCTTTACTTCGTCACCTAAAGCCTCGAGCTTCCAAAGTATCCTCCAAAGTTCCAATTTCGTTGCACTCCAACCTTCGTTTCATCAATCAACACAATATCATCTGCGAACATCATACACCACGGAACGTTATTTTGAATTTCTCTTGTCAATTCGCCCATGACTATGGCAAAGAGAAAAGGACTAAGAGCAGATCCTTGATGCACCCCAATCGTAATAGGAATTCTTCTGTCCTCCCAACATTAAGACGTACACTTGTACTAGCTCCTCATACATGTCCTTTATAATGTCAATATATTTCCGCGATACACCCTTCTTTGCTAAGGCCCACCAAAGTACTTCTCTTGGTACTTTATCATACGCCTTCTCTAAATCAATAAAAACCATATGCGATCTTTCTTTTATCTCGATAATGTTTCATCAATCACGGATAAGATAAATTGCTTCCATGGTCGATCTTCCGTGCATAAATCCAAACCGATTTTCTGTTATCTTCACACATTTTACGATCCTTTGTTCAATCACTCGTTCCCACAACTTCATGGTATGACTCATTAGTTTAATTCGCGATAATTAGAACAATCTTGAACATCACCTTTTTCTTATACAAAGGGACGAGTACTTTTCCTCCATGCCGACGGCATCTTATCGCTTCTCCAAATCTTATTGAAAAGCATAGTTACCCATTCGATCCCTCTCTCCCCCAAACACCTCCAAACTTCAATAGGTATACCATCCGGTCCTTCCGCTTCTTTGACCCCATCTTCTTCAATGCAATTGTCACTTCACCCTTTTGGATTCTTCTCTTAAACTCTCG
Organism: Orobanche coerulescens; assembly: GCA_033398695.1. Lineage (NCBI taxonomy): Eukaryota > Viridiplantae > Streptophyta > Magnoliopsida > Lamiales > Orobanchaceae > Orobanche > Orobanche coerulescens. The sequence continues at coordinate 101,779,866 of CM065808.1, forward strand.
GTTAACCATACTTGAGGGGATGTTTAAATTCCCGATATCTTGTTCTTGATGGCCATCAATAGGGTATCAAAGTATGACCTCCATCTCTCTTTATCTCTTTATCTTGAACCAAAACTTTTTGGTCAAGATCTTTACACATTTAACTTTTCCAATATCTCGCGTCTTCTTCTCTCTCATTCGAGCAAGTTTATAGATATCTTTTTCCCCTTCTTTAGTATCTAATCTTGCATATAATTCTTGATTGACCTTTGATCGGGCATTTCGCACCGCCTTTTAGCTTCGCTCGAGCTTTCTTGTACTTCTCATAATTCTCATCGCTCGAGCATTTACCCAAGACCTTATAACATTCACGTTTGGTCTTTATCGCTTGCTTAACTTCATCATTCCACCAAGATGTGTCCTTACTTGATGGTCTGCTTTTAGATTCTCCTAGGACTTCTTTTGCAACTTCCTTTATGTTGTGTTCCAACAAGTTCCACATCGAATCTATATCCATCTCCGTGCAATCGACCAAATACCACTATCGCAATCTTAGCCACAAAAGTATGTCGACTCTCCTTGGAGCTTCCACCACTTAATTCGAGGGTCAACTTGTGGTCTTCTCTTTCTTAAGTGCCTCTTACCTCGAAAGTCAAGCACCACAACCCTATGCCGTGTTGCAAGACTCTCACCGGTATTACCTTGCAATTAGTAAAACTTTTCCTCCAAACATTCCTTACTAAAAAGAAATCAATCTGACTTGCATTACCTCCGTTTCTATATGTCACCAAATGAGAGTCCCTTTTCTCGAACCAAGTGTTCATAATACCCAAGTCATGAGCTAATGCAAAATCCAATATATCATTTCCTGCTTTATTCCTGTCCCCAAAACCAAAGCCACCATGAATGCTCTCAAAGCCATCTCTGCTAACACCGACATGCCCATTGAGGTCACCACCAATGATCAATTTCTCACCCATAGGAATTCGTTCGACAACCTCTTCCAAATCTTCCCAAAATTCTTGTTTGATCGATGCATCCAATCCTACTTGTGGTGCATAAGCACTTATGATAGTTAGAAACTCATCCCCTATCACAAGCTTAATACTCATTATTCTATCGCTCTTTCTTGACACTTCCACCACATCATCAATGAATTCTTTATCAATGACGATACCCACTCCATTTCTACTTCTATCCTTTCCAGAGTACCAAAGCATGTAACCCCAAGGAGCTAACACTCTTGCCTTCTCGCCAACCCACTTAGTCTCTTGTAGACACATTATGTGAATTCTCCTCCTTTTCATAACCTCCCCACTTCGCCGATCTCCCCACAAAGAGCCAACGTTCCAAGTTCCAAACCGCACCTTACTACCCTTACTAGCCGCAAGAACTAACTTCTGCTCTGTCTCGTCCACGCTGCAAGGATTCTTGCACATTTGACACCACACCCATACTTCGAGGTGGCGCGCCGCTTCCGGCGACGACCTAGCAACCTCGCATATTTTCCACTACACCCGGCCTATGAAGTGTAGCGCATCCTTGCTCATTTGACACCACCCTCGGATGTAAAGGTGGCGCGCCGCTCGGGCGACGACCTAGCAACCTCGCATACTTATCACCGCACCCGGCCTATGAAATGCGCGCCGCTTCGAGGAGACGCCCCAACGATTTTCAATGTTTGATTCATGTCCATGGAATGTGACGAGTTTTACGCTGGCTGCCACTAACCTACCGCAACCCTCCTCTTTTATCCGGGCTTGGGACCGGCAATGGATGTCAAGAAGACACCCACAGGCAGAGTTTCTCATGATATTTTCCATGTAACTGGAAAAACCTATGATGTTGATGGTTTTGGAATTTCATCTCATTTCTCCTTCGTATGAAGGTTGCAACAAAAAGACCATCCGGTGTAAAACTTTGCCACTTTATTTTTTGCATGAAATATAGTGTTAACTAAATTTAGACAAGTAATTTGCACTATAATCTTCATGTCACCAACCCCAACATAGTTGGGATTAAGGTGCAGTTGATGATGATTTGGGCAACTATATATTATTCGGCAGGTTTCTGAATTCCAAAATTCTTATAGATGTTTCTTAAGTCAATCAATATGTTGTAAGTAAATTAATATGTCGCGGTCATGCGTGTGTGCACATACATTATTCCTCTAAACTTTCGTACTTAGCAGAAAATGAAAATACTACTCATTTCTGACCCGCTTTGATATGCGACAAGAAACAAGAGCAATATATTTTTTTTACTATGTAATTGTGTCATCCACCGGTTCATTATTGTATCTTGATTTCTCTTCTTTTATTTGCTTGAGGGTGTAGATAGAGATATGCGCTTTTGGTGTGTGAACATCTTCTTTGGATACTAGGCCTTGTGCTGTGAGTGCATATCGCAGAGGCCAGCAGGCCACATAAGCACAAGATCATAAGGTCTTAGGATTAAATGTCCATGATTTGTATGCTGATGGCATATTATGAGTGCTATCTACCTTCATCGCTTTGCCACCTTCCATTTTGGGGTTCCTCAGAGTTTAACTAATTTATTACTAGCAAGAGTTTGTGCATTAACCATCGGACAGTATCTTTGCAATTTCTCCTATTTCTATTACTCATTTACTGCTCATGGATAGAATATAAATGTACCACAAATTAACATACTAAATGTTGCTTAATGACGAGTGTTGCGGACTAACAAAATAAGGTTTATCTGCCACGACTTTGTTTCTTGATAATGGTTATAGATATATAGGTGTGTGTGTGTGTGGTGTGGTGTGTGTATTTACACACAATTGTCTGTTCTTGGGAATTTTAAACTTCTGTTTACAAGTTAACAATGACAAAATTCTAATAGCAGTTTCTCGTCATTATCACTCTCTTTATACTTTGTTTGGATCCACAGAGATGGGCTTGGAGAAGCATATGATAGGGATATTGCTTTTGCAAGTGCACTTGAAACTTTTGCTGGAGGACATCATGATCCTATATCTATAGCATTTGGAGGTATAAATTATCTGAATACATGTTTATCTTCTAACATAATTTTGGGGAGCGTGACTAGTAAAGTTCATATCTTCCGCTATAGTTGTAAAGTCTTGCGCAAAGGTGGCGACACAAGAAACATACTTGCATTGTCTCGCAATATGTTCGAAGTTTTGTCCAGGTCTTCGCTAACTAATGGACTTGAAGAATGAAGGATAATATTCTTCATGGTGCTTTAGTTCTCTCTCAGAAACTATATGCATTGGCACCGTATAATGTCTAATCTATATGCATTTGATTAACCTAGTTATTTATGTCCAGTGGACAACATGATCTCTGAGTATCCTCTGCCTCTTCAATTCCCAACCCTTTGATTTGACGTAAGGTTTAGGGTAACTTGCTTATGCTCATGCAAAGAATTCGAAGCCAAAAACAAGAACAGGCACTTCTAGTTAGTTTTACATTGAATAAGAGTTGTTCTGTCTTTTTCCTAGATATCACAGAAACTAACAGCACTTGGCTATTCGAAGATTTCTTCAAGCATGAGCTGCAAAAGAGCTGCTGCACAAAGCTACCTGGACCAGAAAACAAAAAGAATGCTGTTATCCTACAATATGTTATATTTAACTTGTTAAAAAGGATTTTATTGAAGATGCTGATTTATTCTACTTCTGTCTGTAGGCCCTGATATGGCAAAGTTCGCAATTGCACTGAGAGAAGTCGGAACGTACAAAGAAATTCTTCGGGCACAGGTGGAAACTTTATTGCTCATACTGTTTCCTCCGAGAACGTGCAATAGCTTGACCTATTAAATGTTTTGACTGCACCACTATTCTTACAAATGCTAGCTTACTAGTGTTCATAATTGGAATACTTCTGTTGTGTTTGGATCAAGTTATTTAGAAACTAAGAATTTCGAATTTACAAAATCCAGTAAACTTGTCTGTTCAGTTTCAATTTTACAATGGGTTCAAATCTCTCAGCACCCATTTTAAGTTATTTTTAAACCAATTGGTATTTCATTTATATCCACTAATAGAGTCATATTTGACCATCATCATCTGCCACCTTAATCCTGACTACGTTGGGGTAGGTAGCATTAAGATTATTATGTCAATTAATAATCTAAAGTTAGTTGATACTATAAATTCATGCAAACTGTAGGAACCTTCACGCCTAGGATAATGGAGTCATTTTTTATCTTTAAATTAGATCCCCTGCTTGATAGAGTCAAGGGCACAGGGTGAATGCAAATAATAATAATATTAAGCAAACTATTAACAACAACGTTCTCCTCAGAATAAATCCCCACCCAAGCTGAAGCCGATAACATTATTGCCAAGATAATCTCTATCCTAAGATAATATGCTACCTAGACATAACGTATCCCTACGAGCCACAAGCCCCATTGAAATAACAATTAATTAGAATTGTTACACTTTAAGAAATAAATATTAACGCAATAATAATAAGAAGCCCAGCTCATCTCAGCTCGTCCCGCCGCGGTGTCTGCCCACCAGCGCCTTCCCTTCCTCCGGCTGCACACCTGTGCGAAATGATCCTTAACACTTCTTAAACCAAAATCCTTTTTGAGTTTTGACCAAGTACTACCTTATGTACTTGAAATCGATCAAAATATGTACAAATAAGAAGCAGGGCAATCAGGCTGCATTTATGTATTTATAAATCCTGCCTTGTGTGCATCAATTTTTCAGTAAATTACATGTATTTTCAGCAATCTGATTGGGCCTACATGAGATTGTTGTTGCTTGATCACAGGCCTTCTGTTTATTTTTCTTCTTAAACTATCTGGATATGAATCTTACTCCTTCACATGAACATTCTATATCCTTATTGGCATCTTTTTACTGACATCTTCACTTGTATCCCCTAGGTAGAGCATACGTTGAGTGACAAACTCATAGAATTTGCCAATGTCGATCTTCAAGACGTCAAGGTACTTCGATGAAATGTCTGTTCCACGTATTTTAGATTTTGGCTGCTCTTAAATTTCATTGTAGGCATTGTTGTTTTAGTTGCAGCGTCAATGAAGGGAAAACTTAACAATCAAATTGGCATTTTCAGTTTAGTGCTCATGCTATATTTTAGCATCTAAAATTGTTGTGTATATGCCTGAAAATAGAGTTGTATGTTTAAATGTGGACGAATTGGTAAAAATAGGACGGAAGCATGCCAATACGTTAATAATGAAGATACGGGAGAACAACATAAATTTAAATAATTTTCAGTAGACAAATTTGTTTACTTCCTCACGAACACTTAATGATGAGTAAGGTATGGGTATTTTTCGTTTTTGTTGTGAACAAGCAATTAAAACAAACATGTACTACTTCACTTCGTAAATGTGGCAAAATGGATTTTCCTATTTACTGAATTGTTGATAAACCCAGTTATTGCATCCATATATGAGCCTAAAGGACACTGAATGCATGGATTATAAATTTGTACGTGACCCGTATTCCTTTGTTAGAGAAGGTATCTCTGAACTATGATCAATTAAAAAGTTAAAGAAAAAAATTCGTAGCCTGAAGTCTAATCGATTTAGCATTTGCTTTCATGTGATTTTATCTTGAGGGAATGGCGTCCACTCTTTAAAATGTTCATTGGTTTGTTCGCTTTCATCTTCTTTTGCTTTCATCCCACTTTCTTTCTTTTGAAGATTTTGTGTCTAATATCACAAAATTTTGTGTCAATATGCAGGAAGCCCACAAGCGCTTTGACAAAGCCACTGTCATTTATGACCAGGTGTGAATGATATATTATTAATTCATCAGCAACAGAAAGCTTCATATTGACAATTGTGCTTGTCTGATGATTCCCTCTCTTCCAAAGATTTTCTTATCTTTGAACATTGTTTTGCATCACTTAGACACTTTGCAACCTTATGCCACTAAATTGAGTCGTTAATCTCAGTGATCAATATTTCTTTCATCAAATGAACAAGTGAACTTCCATGATGTAGTGTTGATTTTGCAATATCAATCACGTAATGTGACATGACTATAGCAATTATCCCGACTGATCACCGTCTCATGATATTTTCCATGTAACTGGAAAATCCCATGATGGTGATGGTTTTGAAATCTCATCTCATTTATCCTTCATATGAAGGTTGTGACAGGAAGGGAATCCAGCATAAAACTTCGCCCCTTTTCTCTTTTTTTTTGCATGAAATTATAGTGTTAATAAATTTTAGAAACTAATTGGCACTATTATCTTCATGCCACTGACCCCAATATAGTTGGGATTAAAGTGTAGTCGTTGTTGTTGTGAGATGAACAAGTTATTAAAGAATATTCTAGTCCCTAACTTTACTTTAGTAAGATCCAAATAATTAGCATAATTGATTTAGTCAATAAAATGTAATTATGATTAATTGTACTTTTCCTAATTCTACCTCCTGTAGCACCTATATATTGTACCTATCATCAATGTAAAATTATCAATTACCAAAGAGTGACATTCTCTTATATGGTATCGGACTAAATCCCTTCTCGCACGAGAAAATGGATACTACCATATTTCTCTTCATATCCACCGCTACCCATCTTCTCCTTCACCATGTCTCAAGAATCTTCAACTACAGCCGCCTCACCATCTTCTGCGGCTGTCATACCCATCACCACAAACCAACACCTTCCAATTAAACTCACATCCTCCAACTACTCGGCCTGCAGACCTCACTTAGGCCTTGTTCTTTTGGACTTATTTTTCAGGTCCATTCAGTTCAGTTCAGTTCAGGTCCATTCAGTTCAGTTCAGTTCAGTTCAGGTCCATTCAGTTCAGTTCAGTTCTTCTTCTTCTTCTTATTATTATTATTAATCTTAATTTATTATTATTGTTATTATTACTAATAATATTACTATTATCGTTGTTGTTGATTACTATTACTATTATTATTATTATTTACTATTATTATTATTATTTACCCCTAATATATATTTGATTCGATTCGAGTCCATTCGATTCGATCCGATTCGATTCGAATCCATTCAATTCATTCGATTGCCTTCGATTGATTCATTCAGTCCAAAAGAACAGAGCCTTACTTGCACTTCTCAATGGTTATGCACTCAACAGTTATATTACCGGTGAAACCAAGCGCCCCGACCCTGTCAAAGATCCGGTAGCCGCGGCCTGTTGATTTCAACAAGAGCAACTACTTTTGGCCGCAATACTCGGCTCCGTCGCAAACGATATTTTGCCCCTAATATCATCATCATCGATCTCTGCCATGGCATGGTCAACTCTCAATCTGACCTTTGATAACACTTCTAGGGCCCGCATAAATCAATTACGCACAGACCTCACTCGTGCCTCTATCTCTATCGGCTCTCGCTCCATTCTGGAGTAACTTCAATATGTAAAATCTAAGGCGAACGCCCCTAATTGACGAACCCGTTCGAGAAGACTATCTCAAATCTCAATCTCTATGTCATCAAAGGCTTGGGACTGCTTACCTTGAAATTGTGGCTCCTATTCGCAACCGTGAAACATCCTTCACTTTTGAAGAATTACGTGACTGCCTCCTCGAACATGAACTCTACCTAAAAAATATGGAAGTTGAAAACGCTCAATTTGTAGCCACTGCAAATCTGGTACAATCATCGCAAACACACTTCAACTTCAAACAACATAGTGTTAGTATCATTCATGCTCCTCCAGGACAGATTCATTCCGGGCGTGGCTGTAATAATTTTACAAATCGTGGTTGTGGCGTTCGTGGCCGTAATAGTTTTACAAATCGTGGTCGTGGCGGTCGTAGGACCGATGGTTGAGTGCCACCTGTTATATCAAATATGTGCATATCCGGGTCATACCGCACCGTATTGTCGTCGCCTCAATGCTACAACACATATTGCCCAATCCCCATCTCGCCGTTCTTCACAACCGTCTTGGCTTGTCGGCTCTGCGGCATCACATAATTTAACAAATGATGTTGCCAACTTATCTATCCACTAGCACCGATGAACTGCATATCCACTCCAAATATGACAGCACCGATGAACTGCATATCCACTCCGTTCGGGTTTTGCTCCTACTTTTGTGTTTTTTTTTTTGGTTTTGTGGTGATTCTATTCGATGGAGAAGCTCAAAGGACGACTTTCCGGTTGAGGAAGGTGCGCTCTTGGTTTGTGATGAATCAGATGCGGCGGAAGAAGAAGCTTTTCAACGCTCGCTTGCAGGGAAACTGTGGATGGAGAACCCCTTCAATGCAAGGGCTTTTTTCAAACAGACAATCGTGCAAGCTTGGCGTTTGAAGAGACCTGTGGAAGTACAAGAGAGGGGAAGAATATCTTCTTGTTTATCTTCTCCACCAAACGGGATCTGGAAAATGTTCTGAAAATTTGGGACCTTGGAACTTCGATCGCCATGTGCTCGTGCCCAAGCGCATCTCGGGGAGTGAACTACCTTCGGATTTGGCCCTTGATTCAACTTCTCTTTGGGCGAGGGTGTACGATCTACCTTTGAGACTTCGAACTGGAAGTATGGCAGTAAGATTGGGGAACATGATGGGTGTTTTCGGAGAGGCTGATATGCGTGAGTGTAATAGACTTGGAAAATTTATGAGGGTGAGGGTTGCTCTGGATCTGAAGAAGCCGGTGAAAAGAGGAACGGTGGTTCGATTTCAAGGCAAAGATCTAAAAGTTTTCTTCAGGTATGAACGTCTTCCTGCTTTTTGCTTTATCTGTGGGAAATTAGGGCAACAAATGCGGGAAGGTGATGATAGTGACAACCCTAGTGATGATGGTTATGAAGGCTTGGAGGAAAAAGACCTCCCTTTTGGTCCTTGGCTCAGGGCTTCTCCCCTACCAAAACTAAACTACGAAGTAAGAAAGGAAAGCTATCCTAGCTCCTTTAGTAAGAGCTTATTTGTGTCTTCTTACATTAATATTTGTACTCAAACGTATTCTTATTAATAACATCTCGCGAGAGCATTCAAGCCCGGGCCTAACAAACCCGGCAAATCTTGTGTAATTTCCATTCCCTCGGACGTGCTCTCGCAATTTGCTGTTGCTCGACCGTTCCAGCAATATCTATCTCCGGATAATATTTTGGGTAACAACACATGACATTATGTAAAGAGTTGAATCTGCAGAAGCCTTTATTTCTCTCTGATGCTGCTGTTGCAGTTGAGTGTATCTTGAAAAGATTAAGTAGATCTGCCTTAGAACCTATTGCTCATGATTGTAGGGAGCTCTTGAATGGAATCGAGGATGCCCCTTCGCATCACATTGGAAGGAATCACAACCCTGATGCTCACAAACTGGTTTAGCTAGAACTATAGGTGACCATGTTTGGTCTAATGTAACCTAAGTAGCTGATTTAGTTTCCACGTTTAAGTTTAATCTGGTTTGTAATGACTCTTTCTTTATTTAATGAAATTTGAAGTTGACACCAAAAAAAAAAAAAAAAGATGAACTGCATATCGCTGATGGAACCGGACTTCCAATCACTCATACTGGTACATCATTATTAAAATTTTCATCTCGCAAGTTTTTACTTAATGATGTTTTATGTGTCCCATCTGCCACACGAAATCTATTATCGGTCCATCAATTAACTAAAGCTAGTAATGTTCCGATGGTATTTTTCCATTATATTTTCTTATTAAGGATCCATTCATGGGGGTGCCTTCGGCCCGCGGACCATTCAGTGATGGTGGCGCCTATCAGCTCAATCCGCCCTTATCTAATTCCGTTTCAAAAGTTGCAGTGCTAGGTATACGTACCTCTTCCCCTCACTGTCATGCTCATCTTGGTCATCCATCGAGACATACTAGTTCATTTATTATATCTCATTTTAATCTTCCTACATTGAATAAATCCACTATGGATCAGACTTGTGTTTCATGTGATGTTAGTAACTCCCATAAATTGCCATTTACCAGATCGTTTTTTCATGCTTCATCTCCATTGAAATATCTATATGCGGATGTTTGGAGTCCTTCCCCCACTGTCTCTATTGATGGCTGCAACTATTTCTTACTTTTTATCGACTTCTTTAGTCGCTACTGTCGGATCTACACGGTAAAAGCAAAGTCACAAGTTGAATCAATATTCCAACAATTTCGAACATTAGTGGAAAAACAACTTAACACTTCGATCCGGAACTTCTACACTGATAATGGTGGGGAATTTCTCGCACTCAAACCATATCTGCTATCTCAGGGAATCAATTGGCTCACTACTGCACCATACACCTCAACAAAATGGTATGTCTGAACGTCGGAACCGTCACATCCTTGAAATGTATCGCACACTCATACATCATGCTCATCTTCCACAGACCTTCTGGGCATTTGCTGTCCATACATCATGTCTCCTACGTTAACACTGTTGATCAACTTGCCGACCTACTTACTAAATCTCTAACTCGATCTCGATTCGAGTCATTGCCATCCAAAATTACTGTTGCTGATGGAACCTCAATTTTGCGGGGCCATATTAAAGAATATTCTAGTCCCTAACATTAGTAAGATCCATATAGTTAGCATAACTGATTTAGTCAGTAAAATGTAATTATGATTAATTGTACCTTTCCTAATTTTACCTCCTGTACCACCTATATATATTGTACCTATCGTCAATGTGAAATTATAATTACCAAAGAGAAACATTCTCTTATACAAGTAATGATTGATAAAGGCATTGTTAATGAATGACCTGAGGCAAAATACTTGCAGAAATGTCTGAATGAAATGCCTCATGTTCATAGATGTCATAGTACAACACCATCAGTTGCTGGAATTGAGCTCTAAACAGATAGCTAGTGTTATTTTTCTTATGAGAAGCTCTTGCTCGAGATACTCACATGCATATCTTGCCTTTAAAGTAATTGCACGCATGCAAGTATGCTACTTGAAAAGTTTTCTTTCAGTGGAGTTATGGAGTCTTTCTTCCCTTCGTAGGACTGCAGGAATAAGTAAAACATTTATTTGCACTCCTTTAAACCCTTGAACTGATTAAGCTGAATATTCCAAGATATGACTTCTATAAAATAAATCATTAGTTTATGCTACACTATTTCTATGAGCAACGAGGACATTGTTTTCGTATTCCGTTCAAGAGTAGTTGGTCCAAATCCATAAAACGTGCTGGACTAATTACATTTCAGGTTCGTGAAAAGTTTCTATCATTGAGGAAGAGTACGAGGATGGACATAACTACTGCCGTGGAGGAGGTATATGATCATTTTTACTTCGCAAATCTCTCTCTCTCTCTCTCTCTCAGGTGGCTGTAACTGTTCAAATAGTTGGCATGGGTAACCATCAATTGTTAAATTCTAATTTGGTAGAGAGACGTTCCAGGAACTTCACAATGCAAGATCAACTTTTGAGCAAACACGCTTTAATCTGGTTTGTTGATCTCTTTCTAGTTATATCTAATTCAATGTTATCGAAGTATTCAGTTAGAAATGGCAAGATGTTGAATACTTCAGAGTACATCTTTGGTTGACTAGGTTAGTGCCCTCTCTGCTGTTGAGGCAAAGAAGAGGTTTGAGTTTTTAGAGGCTGTTGGCAACACGATGCAGGCTCATCTTCGTTATTTCAAACAGGTTTTTTGTATAACGAAAATTTCGTGTTCATATATATCATGCTTTTTATTTCTTCTTAAATGATGATTTTTCAAGTTCCCCAATCTTGACAGGGATACGAGCTATTGCATCAAATGGAACCATATATTAATCAGGTTCTCTGTTTTTGTACTTAGTAGTATACTTTGAGTTTCATCATCATCTGTCAAAATAGCCTCCTTATTTTTTCCTATATAATACATATTCTCCAATTGTTTACTTCATCTGACAAGTACTCTCTAGGAAATAGTATAATTACTGGACTAGAACCCTCCCTCTTTTTTGAATTATTTCAACCTCACCTCTAAACTTTTGCCATTAAAAAACACAAAATCTAGATGCCATTAAATTCAAAAGCCCGCATTCTCACATGTCACAACGCAAACATACACACATGGGAGCGATGGGGATTCTGATGTGGTACGATGCTCTATATTACTTCAGGACTGTGTGCATGAGTGGTGGTCTGCTTGGAAAGTGATAGTGGTGGGCGATGGTGGATGATGTGGTTTCAATAAAACGCTGAAGATGGAAAAGAGAGAAGAGAAGGGAAAAAAGAAAGCTTAAAGTAAAAATAAAGAAAATATTAGTGTAATTATTTGAGTTTGTTTATAGGTTTGTTAATTAATACATTTGGTTTTTATTATAATTAAATTGGTAAGTAATCAGGAATTGCATATTACTTTCTTAAATATTTAACGATTTTTCAATAATACCTGATTTTATTGATCAATTATGAGATATAGGTAGTACTAATAGAAATAATTGCAGGAAAACTTTCTACGTTTAGTAGATTATTAGTTCATAAATATCTCAAACAGTAAGGTCTAGCACAAAATAGGCAATTTAAATATATATTTTTCTTACATCAGTACTTCATCAAAAGCTGAGACAGGAGGAAGTTGGTGGTACACAGCGAAAATTTTGGAAGAGTGGTTCTGGTGATTTCGGAATAGTAAGGCATTTAGTCCCAAGCTATGCTGTTCTCCATGGTCAATAACCCTAACCACAGTGGTATATACAAAAAATAGCAACTTAATATCTGAAACCTGTAATTTCCAGTAGAAACTTTAGAGGATATATACTTCAGTTTATACTGAAAAGCTAGCACTAAGTTTGTCGATGCTGGGAAATGCAACAGTAAATAGATGCTTCAAAAATCTTATATTTGAATTTTTTTTTCTGAGTTTAATGATGATGATAAGATTAGGATATACTACAATGACTAATTGCCTTCAAAAGACAAATGTGATACCGAGCAGCTCTAAAGAAATCCAACCTCACCAGGAAAACCATTATCAGGGGCTTATGAAAGAATTCCAAGTTGCCAGCATTAAATCCTTTTGGGGAGAATTATTAAGTTTCAACTTTCCGATATAATAATATTAATTGAACTAGAAATGAATACAAATGAAGATTATCTCGCTCTCACTAATAAACCCATATTCTGTTCTCTGCTGCAGGTCTTCGCTTACGCTCAACAGGCAAGGCAAAATTCCAACTACGAGCAGTCGTCTCTGAATGAACGGATGCAGGAGTATATTCGACAGGTTGATCAAGAAAGTCGAAGGTCTTTCAGTGGATCTCATGCTTCTCCTAATAGAGATGGCATACACCCTTATCCCAGAGCTTCTCATAAATTGATAGAGGCAGTGATGCATTCCGCTGTTGAGGGAAAGGTGGCCCTTTATTACATTATTTTAAAGAGTTATAAATTGTATTTATACTCTCGGGTACCATAACTAACGCTTCAATAGTTTAGGTACAAACCATTAAACAAGGATATCTTTCTAAGCGATCTTCCAATCTGAGAGGTGACTGGAAGAGAAGATTTTTTGTTCTCGACAGCCGGGGAATGCTATACTATTATCGCAAGCAATGGAGCAGGCCAACAGTAAGTTATGGAATGAGAAGATAATTTTTTGATGCGCTAAACTGCGATCCATAAGCTTTTGGGGGTGACAGTTTTGGTCCTTTTTTAACTTTTTGATGTGGCAATTTCAGTCCTTGACGATTTTGCCTTTAATCAAAATAGCAATTTCAGCCTTATGGCTTCCATAAACCGTTTTGAATATTTTGGTACTGAAGGACATTTTTGGTATAAATGGAGTAATGGATAAGACATTTTGGACCAAAATTGCACGAGCTTGAAACTTATAGGACCATAAGACATTAAGGACCAAAATTTTCCCTCCTTTAGTAGTTACCGGACTATCTTGCGATTGAGATGCCATTTCTATTATATGAAATCCTACATTGCTCTCTAACATCATTGGGCATTCATTCAGTTCCAAGGAACCAGCAGTCAGATTCCTATCCATAGAAGTTCACCCTCTGAACCAGGTTCTGGGCTGTTAAGTCGGTGGCTTTCATCCCATTACCATGGTGGCGTACATGATGAAAAATCTGTTGCACGTCACACTGTGAATTTGCTTACATCGACAATAAAAGTTGATGCAGAACAGTCAGATCTTAGGTTTTGTTTCAGGATTATTTCGCCTACTAAAAACTACACTTTACAGGTACATGTTTTCATATTGGATCTTTCTAGTAAACTTGGCTCGGGATATGGATTAGATATTGGGATAGTTGCAAAAAGAATCACCTTGAGGATTGACCTAATTTTAAGAAAAACAGTTAACTTTTAAAATTACAAAAACACCCCTGAGGTACTTTTGTACCCTTATTTTCTGGTCATACTTTCTAGCAACAGTACAATCTCAATGGACATAGTGCTCGATATAATTCTAAAGTTTTCTTGTTGGTGCAGGCAGAAAATGCAGCAGAGCAAATGGACTGGATTGAGAAAATAACAGGAGTTATTACCTCTTTGCTGAGTTCACAATCACCTGAAAGGGTAAACATAAGTAAAAATAAAAGAAGATGAATTGATGAATTCCCCCCTTTATTTCTTTGTTCCCTTTTTTTTTCTCTTGTCAGCATGATCACGATTCATTTGTATTTCAGCAGTTCTGCTTTAGTCCGGTTAGTGAAAGTTGTTCCATTGGAAGTCCTGATCATGATATAAAGATCATCCAAGAATATGCATCAGAAAAGAATCACTTAACTAAAAATATGTTACGGGCAAACAGAAGTTCCCTTCAGTCTCATTGCAGCTTAAGAAATGAGAAGCCTATTGATGCACTGAAGAAGTTGCCTGGGAATGATAAATGTGCCGACTGTGGTGCACCCGAACCAGATTGGGCTTCCTTGAATCTCGGAATTCTTATATGCATAGAATGCTCTGGCATTCATCGTAATCTTGGTGTGCATATATCCAAGGCAAGTAGTTCTAGTTCCTAGTTGCACCTAATCCTCGTAATTTTCTGTAGTTTTATATTTCCACTAGCTACGCACTCCAAAATTTTATTTTTGGTATATATTATTGGGGCAAGGCAGGTGGGTGGGGTTGCGTGTTTGGGGTTGTTAATCTGTCTTGAAGCTTTTAGTTATATTAGCGTTGTGGTTTACTTCTTTAGTTTAAAATAATAAAATCAGGTTCAAATTGTAAAGATTAATGAAAAACCATAAGCATTGTAGCTCAAACGAACCGTCGAGCCTTGTGCCCTTTAATTATTTGGTCCCCCCCCCCCCCCCAACTATTAAAACGAAGTAAGAATTTAAGAAACTTCTATTATAGTTCTTAATATGCAAATTATATCGACTGATGATGTGATGAAATGATTATTTATATTTTATAGTGTATTTAGTCATTTCAAGTATCTTAAGGTTGTGTTTGGATTGAATGATTAGAGTTTTGTATTTCTTATTTTATCGCATGCTTAAATTCATAACTCTATATATAGGTGATCATCATAATACTGAATCAGGTGAGAACGACGTTATTACTGTATCATTTGGCACTTTACTCATAGATTAAGGTGAAATAATAAATCTACCTTTCGTGTTCATGTTCTTCCTTGTCTCTTCAGTTCATACTTACAAATTTAATCTAAAATGGTATTGAAAGCAGGTTTCAGGCGTGCTTCATTCTTTCATTTTGCATTAATCGTGGTACTATGAGCTTTTGATATTGAAATCTTTTAGTGGGCAGTGTATTATTTCGCGCGTTCTTTTATAGCTATGGATACAATGATTTTGTATAAATGACACCTGAAATCATGTTGATGATCCAAGACTTTAATAAACATTTGACCTTTGGTTCAAGTTGAATACTTCAATCAAGATCTACATGTTCAACTTGAGGGGAAATGTTAAGAACCAAGAGCTGATTTTTGATATATCTAATTAATTGATGTGATAGTTTTTTTTACTTTACTTTGTAGTGATATCCTTCAATTGTCTTTCTCCACTTGTCTAGTTCACCTATATTAATAGGTGGTTATTGAAACATGGATGTAAGCGAGAACAATATAGTTGTTACTTGTGGTTGTAAGCCAAGTAACTAGACCCCGTCATGTCTTTGTGTTCTTTATTGTCTTATCATAGTTCAAAATTTTAATGAAAATGTAACAACTTTTGAACTGCATGGAGAATGCATCCCATTTTAATTCTTCTTTAGGTTAAAAAAATATCTGTAGAGTTTTTTTTTTTGGTAAATGAATATTTTATTAGATACCAAATTAGTGTATTACATCGTCTTCAAACCCGTTCATGGGACGCATGCCATGCTCACAAAAAAAAAACAATCAACACTAGGATAAAGCCCCTACGAGTTTTGCCTTCTTCAATCATCTAGCATACACAAGCAAACATTTATCTCTGACAATACTGCTTTCGTGGCACTGGGTTTTTTGGAATCTCCTACAATTTCTCCCCTTTCAAATCATGTATATAGCGGTAGATAAAGCACATCTATATATCTGATGCCTAGCACCGTTTCTATTGAAACAAGTAGTTACTTTCTGTATTTCATCTTCCATGCACCCGGGATCTCTAACCTGTCTAAGACACTGTAGAGTGGCTCTCCAAATTTCGTTAGTAAAGTCGCACAAGAAGAAAAAATGAGAGCAGGTCTCAGTTTCCGTTCCACATAATATACAGGCCACGTTGAATACCTATTTTCTGTAAATTTTTAGATGCCGCCAGTCTTCCAAGCACAGCAAGCCAACCATATTTGCGAGATTCTTCATTAACATTAAAGGAGTAAGAGACAGTAGAGATGCAAGCCATTATCATTCCACAGATCGGTAAGGAAATCCCAGTTCAAGTAGGAAGTATTGGATAAAAGGCCATTCCATAGACTCATAAGCCTTTTGTAAGTCAATCTTAACCATGCATCTAGGATATATGTTCTTTACCATTCATATTTTCATTTATGCGTCTTTTTTTTTTTGTGTGTGTGTATCGTTGCCGGTTTCGAATGATGATTCACGTTAGCCGACCCCAAATCATTTTGGGATTAAGGCTTAGATGTTATTGTTGTTCTTGTTGTACCATTTTATCACTAAGTAAAATATTATCAAATATCACTCCCCCCTTTACAAAAGCAGATTGACATTCGCCCACAAGATATTCTATTACAGCCTGCATTCTGTTAGCAAGTGTCTTTGATATAATTCTTTACAAAACAGAGCAGCATGTAATAGGCCTGAATTTTCTCATTGTACAAGCACTGTCCACTTTAGAGATTAAAGTGACATAAGTGCAGTTAACCTGCTTAGGGAGCACACCAGTGTTAAAGAAGTGTTGAACTGCTGCCACAATCTCTTTCCCTATGTTGAACTGCTGCAACAATCTCTTGCCCTGTAATATGACAGGCTTTCTTGAAGAAGTTTACATTAAATCCATCAATTCCTGGAACTTTAATAGAGTCCACGGTAAATAAAGCCCCCTTGACCTCGTTCTCTGTGCAATTCTGACAGAGAAGCCTAGGGTTGAATATATTTCCCCTAAGGACCACATCCCATTCACCGTAGGTAAGGTAGTGGCAGCATTACCCATGAGATTCTGATAGGAGGATCCTCCTCCTCCTTGATATGTTCATGACTACAGAATCGAGTGCCATCTTTCTTAAGAAGAAATTTAATAGTATTTTGATTTTGGTTAACTTTGGTATAAGCAAAGAAATAGTTGGTGTTAGTATCTCATAGTTAGTCAACTCTGGACTTTTGGTGCCAAAGTCTTTCTTCAAGATTACCCCATTTCTTTAAATCCTGTAATAACTTCTCAGCTTCAGTGGAAACATGTTTAGGAATCTCTCATTGATCCATCCTGCTTTTCTGGGTTGCTGGTTTGTGGCTGTTTTTAGGAATATTGTCCTGTACATCTGAGTTGGTCTTTGGCGCCTTCTTAGGAACTCATTGCTTCTTCTGTTGTACTTTTTCATTCCCTTTCTGTTGACCTGTAGGGCCCGCCTGTTCACAAACATGTCCTACTAGCTAACATTTCTTGCATAAGGTCTGAATCCAATCATATTTGATTCTCCGAGCAAAAACTTTTCCACTTGGGTCTTCAACAATAACCTAATGTATTATTAGTCTAGTGGCATCAACCTCAATAAGCATTTGAGCATAAGATATTCTAGATTGAACAATCGTACATTCATTTGCAAATAGTGGTGTATCAGTAGTGCTACCAATCCGACCCAAGGAATCTATTCCCCAGCAATTTAAAGGCAGATTAGTAGCTTGACCCATAATGGAATCACTTTCAAAATCTCATCACTGAAGTTAAAGTCAGCAGACCAGGTTTCAACAGTCACTGGTAGTGGTTTGTTGGCAAATATATAAGGTCCCGAGTATAAAACTTCATTTTGATTCATCCATGTTTGGAAACCTGACGATAAAATATCCTTCACTGTGATAGAACACTTCAGGGTTTTGAGCACAGTTCCATTGTTTTTCAATGGAAGTATTCGGGTAGGATAAGGTGGGCTTATCACCTACCACATACAGAATCATAGCAGCCTTCCATTTGTTGGATTCAATCTCAATCTCCTCTCTCTGGAGACAAGCAGTGGGATTGCCATTTTTAAGGATTGGAGCAACATAAGAGAGTTCCGTACCTTGAGATGCCTTTCGAGTTTTGCAGATCCACGCCTTCTCCAGGATCTGGGGGGGATAGGTGAATCCTTTAGCTCTAATCGTCGTTTCATCTGGGTGCGGTCAGTTGTCCCAGCGGCCGACACTGCAAATACACTAGTATTCTGAGTAGAGGCCTGTACATCAGTTCGAATTTCAGAAGCTTGCCCACCAGTATAGGAGTACAGTTTTCCTTCGTAACTGACAACAACATCTAAGCCTTAGTCCCAAAATGATTTGGGGTCGGCTAACATGAATCAAACTTTGAAACCGTTAATGATCGTTACATAAATAACATAAAAGAAAAAAAAGAGGGAAAAAAGTAGAGAAAAAAGCAAAAAAAAAAAAAGAAAAAAAAATGAGAAGTCCTGAAAAATAAAGATAACATGAAATAAAAGAAAATAGGAATAAAAAAAAGGAATTAGATTCCCCACCATCCGTATTCTTTCCCGCCACATTTGCCTCTCCATCGCCATACTTTCTCCAATTCCAAGAAATCGCATATCATTTTCAATCATCTTTATCCAAGTTTTCTTGGGTCTTCCTCTACCTTTCACAATATTACTTGTTCCACAACTTTCTAGCCTCCTCACTGGGGCATCAACAGGTGTTCTTCTCACATGACCAAACCATCGTAATCGATTCTCCATCATCTTGTCTTCTATAGACGTAACTCTTACCTTCTCTCTATTCACCTCAATTCTGAACCGATCCTTTTTTGTATGACCACACATCCATCGTAGCATACGCATCTCCGCCACATTCATCTTTTGAACGTTACACTGTAAAAACAGCGTAACACTCGGTTCCATATAACAGTGCAGGCCTAATTGCCGTGCAGGTCTAATCTATGAGGCATGTCAGGATCACATAAAACCTCTATGGCACTCTTCCACTTCAACCACCCTGTCTTTATTCTGTGAGCCACATCGCTATCTAGCTCTCCATCCTTTTGGATAATAGATCCAAGATGCCGAATGAAAGTGGCTCCATGAACAATTTTCCCATCAAATATGATCATCCCCGCCTCTCTATCACTGTTTTCGCTAAACCTACACTCCATATATTCAGTCTTACTTCTGCTCAGCCTAAAGCCTCGAGCTTCCAAAGTATCCTCCAAAGATCCAATTTCTATTGCACTCCAACCTTCGTTTCATCAATCAACACAATATCATCTGCAAACATCACACCACGGACGTCATTTTGAATTTCTCTTGTCAATTCGTCCATGACTATGGCAAAGAGAAAAGGACTAAGAGCAGATCCATGATGCACCCCAATCGTAATAGGGAATTCTTCTGTCCTCCCAACATTAGTACGTACACTTGTACTAGCTCCCTCATACATGTCCTTTATAATGTCAATATATTTCCGCGACACACCCTTCTTTGCTAAGGTCCACCAAAGTACTTCACTTGCTACTTTATCATATTCCTTCTCTAAATCAATAAAAACCATATGTAAATCTTTCTTTTTATCTCGATAATGTTACATCAACAGCCGGATAAGATAAATTGCTTCCATGGTCGATCTTCCAAGCATAAATCCAAACTGATTTTCTATTATCTTCACACATTTCCTGATCCTTTGTTCAATCACTCGTTCCCACAACTTCATGGTATGACTCATTACTTTAATTCCGCGATAATTAGAACAATCTTGAACGTCACCTTTGTTCTTATACAAAGGGACGAGAATACTTTTCCTCCATGCTGATGGCATTTTATTGCTTCTCCAAACCTTATTGAAAAGCATAGTTACCCATTCGATCCCTCTCTCCCCCAAACACCTCCAAACTTCAATAGGTATACCATCTGGTCCTTCTGCTTTCTTTGACCTCATCTTATTCAATATCATTGTCACTTCACCCTTTTGAATTCTCCTCTTAAACTCTCGGTTAACCATACTTGAGGGGATGTTTAAATTCCCAAATCTTCTTCTTGATGGCCATTGAATAGGGTATCAAAGTATGACCTCCATCTCTCTTTTATCTCTTTATCTTGAACCAAAACTTTTTGGTCAGAATCTTTCACACATTTAACTTTTCCAATATCTCGCGTCTTCTTCTCTCTCATTCGAGCTAGTTTACAGATATCTTTTTCCCCTTCTTTTGTATCTAATCTTGCATATAATTCTTGATTGACCTTTGATCGGGCATTTCGCACTGCCTTTTTAGCTTCTGTTCGAGCTTTCTTATACTTCTCATAATTCTCATCGCTCGAGCATTTACCCAGTACCTTATAACATTCACGTTTGGTCTTTATCGCTTGCTTAACTTCATCATTCCACCAAGATGTGTCCTTACTTGATGGTATGTTTCCTTTAGATTCTCCTAGGACTTCTTTTGCAACTTCCTTTATGTTATGCTCCAACAAGTTCCACATCGAATCTATATCCATCTCCGTGCAATCAGACCAAATACCACTATCAGGAATCTTAGCCACAAAAGTATGTCGACTCTTCCCTTGGAGCTTCCATCACTTAATTCGAGGGTCAACTTGTGGTCTTCTCTTTCTTAATTACCTCTTACCTCGAAAGTCAAGCACCACAACCCTGTGCTGCGTTGCATCACTCTCACCGGGTATCACCTTGCAATTAGTAGAACTTTTCCTCCAAACATTCCTTACTAAAAAGAAATCAATCTGACTTGCATTACTTCCGTTTCTATGTCACCAAATGAGAGTCCCTTTTGTCGAACCAAGTGTTCATAATACCCAAGTCATAAGCTAATGTGAAATCTAATATACCATTTCCTGCTTCATTCCTATCCCCAAAACCAAAGCCACCATGAACGCTCTCAAAGCCATCTCTGCTAACACCGACATGCCCATTGAGGTCACCACCAATTATCAATTTCTCACCCATAGGAATTCGTTCGACAACCTCTTCCAAATATTCCCAGAATTCTTGTTTGATTGATGCATCCAATCCTACTTGTGGTGCATCAACACTTATGATAGTCAGAAACTCATCCCCTATCACAAGCTTAATACTCGTTATTCTATCGCTCTTTCTTGACACTTCCACCACATCATCAATGATTTCTTTATCAATGACGATACCCACTCCATTTCTACTTCTATCCTTTCCAGAGTACCAAAGCTTGTAACCCCAAGGAGCTAACACTCTTGCCTTTTCGCCAACCCACTTAGTCTCTTGTAGACACTTTATGTGAATCCTCCTCCTTTTCACAACCTCCCCCACTTCTGCTGATCTCCCCGTCAAAGAGCCAACGTTCCAAGTTCCAAACCGCACCTTACTACCCTTACTAGCCGCATGAATTAACTTCTCTAGCCGCATGAATTAACTTCTCTGTCTGGCCCCGTCCACGTTGCAAGGATCCTTGCACATTTGACACCACACTCATACTTCGAGGTGGCGCGCCGCTTCCGGGCGACGTCCTAGCAACCCTTACATATTTTCCACTACACCCGAGCCTATGAAGTGTAGCGCATCCTTGCTCATTTGACACCACCCTCAGATGTAAAGGTGGCGCGCCGCTTCTGGGCGACGACCTAGCAACCCTCGCATACTTTTCACTGCACCCGGGCCTATGAAGTGCAGCGCGTCGCTTCTGAGGAGACGCCCCAACGATTTTCAAAATTTGATTCATGTCCAAAAAATGT
Organism: Orobanche coerulescens; assembly: GCA_033398695.1. Taxonomy (NCBI): domain Eukaryota; kingdom Viridiplantae; phylum Streptophyta; class Magnoliopsida; order Lamiales; family Orobanchaceae; genus Orobanche; species Orobanche coerulescens. The sequence goes on from CM065808.1 coordinate 101,802,045, forward strand.
GACGAGTTTTACGCTGGCTGCCACTAACCTACCGCAACCTTCCTCTTTTATCTGGGCTTGGGACCGGCAATGAATGTCAAGAAGACACCCACAGGCAGAGTTTTCCTTGGTAACTGAAAGGCCAGAAAATCCACAGTGGATCCCTTGTTGTTTCGCTGAGTTGATTGCTGGTTAGTATTCTTCCTTGGATGACCTCACTTAGCCATTTCAATGGTGAAGGTTCCAGTTAGCACTTCACGGTAATTTGTGCCAAGAGAATCATAGAGAGAGATTTTTTATGACTTGTATCTATATAGTTTAATGCTTTTATATATGGAAGTATCTATTTGAGATACCTTACAAATGTTTGATATTGTATCTACCGAGACCTGATCTCACACCTTTCATCGTCAATTCTCTAATGCAGGCAAGATCCTTGACACTGGACGACCTCACTTAGCCCTTTTATTGGCGAAGGTGCAAGTTAGCACTTCACGATAACTTGCGCGGAGAGAATCTGAGAGAGAATATTTTATGACTCGTATCTATAGAGTTTAATGCTTTTATATATGGAAGTATCTATTTGAGATGCCTTATAAGTGTTTCATATTGTATCTACGGAGACCTGATCTCAGAGCTTTCATCGTAAATTCTAATGTAGGTAAGATCATTGACTCTGGATGTGAAAGTGTGGGAACCATCTGTCATTACATTGTTTCAGGCACTGGGTAATGTCTATGTCAACTCAATATGGGAAGGGTTGTTGAGAGCAAGTAGAACTGTTCAGGCAGATGAAATACCAATACGGTAAATATTGCAAGGTTTAGTGCACTGTACTTGAGTATTTGATATTTTGTTAATGAGAACTATACTTTTTGCTGTAGGTCTCTTGAATCTGATAAATACAAACAGTTCTTTACGAAACCACATCACAGTAATCATATATCAGTGAAGGAGAAGTTCATTCAGGCAAAGGTATTGCTCCAAATGAACAGTTTGTGCCTTTGTTTTCTACAATTTTAAGAATTAGGAATATTGATGGATGAGTCATGACGAATAGATGTCATAAGCTTGCTGTGTATATCTGTGTCCTTGCAGAACAATAATGTGGATGTTTTTTCTCAGAATATGTTGTGTATTCATTTAATAAATTCTGTTTTACACTCAATTTCTACTTATATAACTTTTGACCCTATATTTTTTGGGGATCCTGGGCGAATGATTTTACGTTGGGTTCAGTTACTCTAATATGAACCTGTGTAAACACAGACCAGATATTAATGTGTATTGAAATAAATCCACCACTACGTTATAATACTTTATTGTCACTTTTGGTTGGTGGGTCGCAATTTGATAGAACTTGTTCTTTTTCGCTTTTATTACTTTATAAACAAAAGAAACAAAATTCTAAATCATTGTCTTAGAGTTTTATCATACCTTATGGAGGTATTTCCATATGTTTGGCATATCCGATCAGTCTTATGACGAAATCACTCTCTTACCCTTTAGCCCATTTGGTCCCTGACTGAGAAGAAAATCTCCTTTAATACATATATCACTAATCAAAACTTATTTCCTGATATTAACATAGCAGGGCTACTGGAGTTTCTTGAGGTTTTATTTGGTAGTGTTTGCAAACACTAAAAAACAAAATGTGGTCCTCAGCTTTAGAGGGGAAATATTCTTGTATCCTGTTACGGAGCAAACAGTCGTCACCAATTAAGGGGCAAAGCGCAATTAATTAATTATAGGTTTAATAATATCGTTATGTAATTATTCATATATTATTAAGTGTCCTACTAGGAATAGAATTCTAGTAGCTTGCCGGCTAAGTTACAGTTATTTAATAGTTCCCTTACTTGAGGGAAAGTATATGACTATATATATGTGGTTAGGATTAGGTATTCTTAATATTGAGAATTGATATTATTTAAGCTTTGGCCTCGGACAAGATGTTATCTTGTCGGACAAGACGTTATCTTGTCGAGTATCCTTTTAATTATCAATTAGTTCTTCAATTTTCCTTCTCTTGAAATCTCGTCATAACAACTTGTCGCCGTCTGTGGGAATTTGAGACGGCATGATGTCATAAGGGAGGAACAGGTGCAGATCCGGGATGAAATTGCAGGTCTGCGCGAGGACATGGAGGCCCGGTTTGCGGGCATTGGTACGTTTTGCCGAGCTGCTGGCGGGGGTAGCAGCGCTGAAAACGGGAGCTGCAGCAGGCAAGGCGCCTGCAGGGGGGATCTGGACAGGAGGCCATCGTTGTGATGGCAGAGCGCGGCCGGGCAGTCCCGCGGGTCATCCGTGAGGCAGAGGCGAACCGGGGCTGCAGGCAGTGAATTTGTCTGTTTTTGATGGGACCGACCCGAACGGCTGGTTGGCTAGGGCAGAACAGCAATTCGATATCCATGGCACCCCTGAAACGCAGCGCACTAATCTGGCGATGGTGTCCATGGAGGGAATAACACTAGGTTGGTTCCGTTGACTGCATTCTCGAAGGGGTAATTTTTCGTGGCGGGAATTTTCACAAGCCATGGTGTGTCGGTTTGATGGTCGACATAAGGGGAACACATATTAGCAATTGGCGGAGGTGAAGCAAGCACAATCAGTCGACGCTTATGTCGGCGAATTTTATTCAATTAGCCAATTGGTGTGGGGACTTCAAAACAATCATTATTTGGATATTTAATGAACGGCTTGAGCGAGCCAATTCGGGTCAACTTACGCGTGTGGGATCCATACAATTTAGATTTAGCTATGCATATGGCTTGCAACATAGAGGCAAACCTTCGGTTTGATCGTGGAGGGAGTTATGTGTGCACTGCCCCACGGCAGCCGCGCGAATACCGAGGGTTTCTACCCAACTAACTCGGATCGACCAATTGATAAATTTTTGATGGGGCTTTGGTCTCGACCACCTACCCAAGAGGCGCCTGCCACCACCAAACCACAACTGACTCGATCAAATTTGCCTAGTGGTCGCAGGCCGATGCGGAGGATGTCGCAACAAGAATATAATGATTTACAGGCAAAGAAATTATGTTTCCGTTGCAGGCAGCCCTATCAAATATTACATGAATTCCCGAGCAAGCAATTGAGGGTGATGCTCGCTGGGTATCATTGTATGCCCGGGTTAGAGCTTGTGGAGGTAGCTAAAAAAATGGAGGATGAGAATTAGCTGAGCCATGGCGAAGACAGTTCTGTGACGATGCGACATAGTTGTCAATAGCAGCAGTTAGCGATGCCATAGCATTTAGCGACGCGTAGCGATCTATCATCTCTAAGTGGGTTATGTGTCATTATGGCCTTTTAGCTGGATTTAGCGACCAAATAGCGGATAGCGGAATTCTCAATACCCTAACACCCGCCTTGGAGACAACTATTTCTACAGGCCACTATTCACCATTGACAACTATGTGATGCGATTTGGCTGAATGAAGGAGTGGAATTCTCAATACCCTAACACCCTCCTTGGGGATAAGGCGATTCTTGAAGGGAAGGAGTTGTTACGGAGCAACACCCCTGTCATCAACTAAGGGGGAAAAGTGCAATTAATTAATTATAGATTTAATAATATTGTTATTTAATTATTTATATATTATTAAGTGTCCTAGTAGGACTAGAATTCTAGTAGGAGTATATTCATTAGTGTCCTAGTAGGAAAAGAATTCTAGTAGCTTGTTGGCCAAGTTAGGATGTTATTTTATAGTTTCCATATGACTATATCGGCACCCTTCCAGTCCCGGAAGGGTGGTATTATACCAGCGCCTACGTGGCGCTGATGTGGTATATTTTAATATAAAAAAATAGTAGGGGGGATACAAAAACACCCCTACTATCTACACCATGCTTTGTAGGGGTTGTACCGGATGCTGTATATGTAGTAAGGTTTTGATAGTAGGGGTGTTTTTGTATCGCCCCTACTATTTTTTTATATTAAAATATACCACATCAGCGCCTAGTAGGCGCCACATCAGCGCCACGTAGGCGCTGGTATAATACCACCCTTCCAGACGCTAGGACTGGAAGGGCTCCGATGACTATATATATGTGGTCCGGGTTAGGTATTATTATCATTGAGAATTAATATTCGAGCTTTGGCTTGGGACGAGACGTTATCTTGTCGAGTATCTTTTTAATTATCAATTTCTTCTTCAGTTTCCTGTTCTTGAACTCCCGTCGTAACATATTTCTCCTCCTCCCTTAAAAGCTGAGTTTTTTTTTGGGGGGGTTTAGTTATTTGCAAAAAGTCCCTATATATGATTTAGCATATTCAACCTAAACTTCGTCTCTTTTTACTGCAGTATGCAGAAAAACGTTTTGTCCACAAACCAAAGGACAATCAGCATCTTTTTTCAGTCGCTGAACAGTTGTGGGAAAGTGTTCGATTAAATGACAAGAAATCTGTGTACCGCCTCATCGTCACATGGGAAGCAGATCTGAATGCAGTTCGCGGTCAGGCATCACCTATTACATCTTTAACTTTAGCCAATGTAATGAGATTGCATGAGCAAGCAAATTCTGATGACAACCACCTTCATGATCTAGTAGATGATAGCACTTCGAAATCCATGGAGACACAAGGAGAAATCGAAAACCCATTCGCCGAAGAGGTTTTCGATGGGTGTTCCTTGCTTCACTTAGCCTGCCAAACTGCTGATATCGGCATGGTGGAGCTTCTTTTGCAGCATGGCGCGAACATTAACACTTGTGATTCAAAGGGTCATACGCCACTGCATCATAGCATTATGAGGGGTAGAATTGGAATCGCAAAGCTGTTGCTCATAAGGTAAAATGTTTTTTTTTTTCCGCCTTTCGAGCTAGCTGCTTCTTTTCTGTCTTGACGACAAAAATGGCCTTGCCTCGCAGGTTATCTTTTGCCAACTTCATATAGTCAATTTTCGGTTTGCAAGTTTGCTCCTGTAACTTGGTAGTTTTTCAATTTTAATCCTTTAACTTCTAAAGTTGCAGTTTTGGTCCTGGACATTTTTACCCTTTTTGTTTAAATAGCTTTTCAAGTTGGGTAACATGTGTATATATATATATAGTCCTGTACCTTTCTTGGTGTAGCAATTTTGGTCCTACCAGTCAAAATTACCATTTTTTCTAAATTGTGTCCAAATTGACGCGAAAGGTCTTTATTTTCTGATACATATTTGGCAGAGCATTCTGGGAATAATAACTTAAAAGACAGCCCTTGACGACCAAAACAACACCAACTAAGGACATGTAAGACCAAAAGTACACAGTCAAAACTGATAGGACCAAAACAATGAAAGGGTTAATAACAGCATTCCAAAACTGCAACTTCCGATCTTAGAGAAACCAAAAGTGAAATGAGGCCAAGTTATGGGACCAGTTTTGCAATTTTGCATAAAAGATAACATCTGTATTTATTAACTTTTCTCAACAGCATATGGTGTTTGGAGTTTCAGAATTTGTATTGGGATTTCCATATTTCCAATGTCGTATATGGCTACTGCCTGGTTATGATTTCAGCATATTGACAAAATATTTGCGGTGTTTTAAATAGCTCTTTCTGTAGACGTTTTGCGTTTTTGGCTTGTATAATATCTTGTGTCAGGAGCATATAACTATATAGTGGCCATTAAGTATATAAATATACTCCTGAGGCTTTAGCCTAATTTCATTTGGAAAAAAGACCAGTTCTCTTTTAAAATTACAAAGACTCCCTTGGTATTCATGTTAATCTTCGTCTTAATATCTATCAATTATAAAAAATAATGAAGGGTTAATCGCAAAAACTACCCCTGATGTTTACCCTAGTTACATAAAGAACATAGTTGTCTTTCCAATTTACAAATACGGATACCTCCTTAACATTTGACTCTATTTTGCAAGTTTCACCCTCAATAAATACTATTCTAAATAAGGGTGTTTACAACACTCGGGGGTGGGGTGGGAGTGGGTGGTGGGTATTTGTAATTTTGAAAGATCGCTGATGATTTTTATATAGTTAGACCTAACCTCAGTCGAAGGTAATTAATTGTGAAACTATTGGTACTGTCTTAGGATGTTTTATACAGGATACCTCACTTCCTGCAATTGATCCAAGACAATTTTTGCGTTGTTATTTAGTTTCTGTTCTAATTTCTGTAATTTACACAGGGGAGCGAATCCAGAAGCTGTTGACAAGGAAGGTAAAACACCTTTGGAGGTCCTTGCAGAATCGTCCATTGATGATGTTGAGCTTCTTGCCCTCATGAAAAATGCCCATAGATAGTATTATTTGCAGAATTGAGTTACTTATAACAGTTCTAATGCAATCAATGAATTATATTTATTAGCTTGTGTTATGATGTGATGAGCCTTTACAGCGCAAAAATGCAATGATTATTTCATCATGCCATCTTTTGAGAAACATAAAATTAATTAATTCTTTCTGAGGGAGGGAGGGAGGGAGGGTATACTGTTTTCTTATGATTAAGAGTCGACTGAGGCTGTATGTGTTTTCTTATGATTAAGAGTCGACTGAGGTTGTATGTAAGATCTGCCTTAAGAGAGAGACAGAGAGAGAGAGTATATTGTTTTCTTATGATTAAGAGTCGACTGAGGCTGTATGTAAGATGTGCCTTATATCAATCACTGTCAGAGAGAGAGAGTACTGTTTTCTTATGATTAAGAGTCGACTGAGGCTGTATGTAAGATGTGCCTTATATCAATCACTGTCATTTGCAGATAATGTAGAGTAGGATTCTATGTTCTATATAACTGCTAAGTTATCTGTGCATAATTCTAAGCACGGATAAACCCTAGAGCGGCGATTTCACACACTTCATATGTATCATCTTCTCCATGCAACCCGACCATGGATCCAACTCGAATTCAATGCAAATCCATACAGGGTCTCCATCGCTGCAACGTTTCACGCCGGATATAGGAAAAATCACCGCCTGCATCCCATCCTTTGCCGACGATTTCAATATTCCGGAGTTCTTGAATCTTGTTGAGAGGGCTGAAGATAGTAAGGCAGCGACGGAATCAAAGGTTAATTTGCTGCAACAGGATACCTATCAACCACGCTCCACGTTCGCTGGTATTTAGGATTCTAACGAGATTCTTAGGGGTAAACGCAGTAAGGAAGGTCGGGCAGAAGGAAACCCTAACCCTAAGGCTATTATGGTAGCGAGTAACGTTATGGCTGCTTCATTGTCTTCACCTAAGGCGAAAGTTCATGATGATAGCTTGTTCGTTGGTAACATTAAGATCCCGATGGAGGAACCTATAGTGAATGATTATGCTTTCTCATCATCTACAAGGCGAACCATGCAATATACTCCACCAGAAATCATAGATGGGCATGCACTTGTCAAACCTCCTTGGCATGTTGCTTCTCTCGGCATGACAAGATGGAAGTCCACGGCTGTTGGTTATTTTTTGGGGCTGAAGCTTTCTTTCTTTGCTGTTAAGAACTTCACTACGTCATTATGGAAGGGACTGAAGGAAGTCAGAGCTAAATCTAATGATTATTTTTTCTTCGAATTTGAATCAGAACGTGCAATGGTTGATGTCATCGAAGGAGGTCCCTAGCTTTACTCGGGACAACCACTGTTTCTGGAGAGGTGGAAAGAAGGGATGTCATTGGAAAAACGAAATCACACTGAAGTGCCAATATGGGTGAAGTTTAAAAATCTTCCAATGGAGTACTGGACCACGGAGGGGCTGGGTTTTGTGGCAAGTGTGGTGGGTAAGCCATTATATACTGATGCTTTTACTTCCACCATGGCTTAGACTTGATTATGCTAGAGTTTGTATTGTGGTTGACATTCATTCTAAATTTCGAGATCACGTTGTTTTGATGCTACCTTCGGAATCAGGAGAATATAATGGGAATTGTAAAATCGATGTTGAATACGAATGGAAACCCCCGATTTGTTCGTTGTGTATGTCATTTGGTCATATTGATAAAGAATGTCCTACGGTGAAGAAGAAGATTCCTTATGTTAAACCAATCCAAGTATATGTACTGAAAACTCAAAAGGCTTCGAGAGTTGATAATGAGGGATGGATGGCAGCTCGGTCTAAGAAACGTCCTAATTCTCCTTCGTTCCCCGCGAATATGGTGAAAATGGTTGATGAGGTTCTTGGCTCTCCACGTCGAAATATAAATGACAAGGGGAAAGATGTTATAATGGATGCTGATCCATTTGCGGTATTGGATGTGGCGGAAGGTATGGAAAGGAATGATCAAGTTATGGCTATTAATACTTCTTCTCAGGGTCCTAGAGCAGCCCTTCAAGATGTTGTTAAATGATTCCGATCGCTTGTTGGAATGTACGTGGGCTTAATAAGCTGGACCACCAACAGGTGGCTTGAGAGCTTATTTTGTCTAATCAAATAAGAATCTGTGCATTTTTGGAGATTAGAGTGCAACTACGCAATGTGAGTTCTATATGTGAGCGTATTCATAAATTATGGAAATGGCTTATCGATTACTCTAATGGCCCGGCGAACCGTATTTGGGTTGGATGGGATAGTACGTACTTGACTCACAATCTATTTGTTATCTATCTTTTGTATTTGGGCATAACACGTTTATTGAGAGGATGAGTCTTTGGTACGAACTTATGTGATTCTCGAAAATCAAAATTGAGGATTCGTGGCTTGTGATGGGTGATTTCAATGCTATTCTGAACTACAGTGAGATGTTAGGAGGTGAAGAAGATCACACCATTAATGATGAATTTTCAGCGTGTTTAACGGTATCAGAATTAATTACCCTTCCAATGAAGGGTCCTTGATTCTCATGGTCTAATCGCCAAGTTAGTCCGAACTGTATTTGGAGGAGATTGGATAGGGTGGTTGGGAATCCAGCATGGTTCACCAAGTTTCCTACCGTGCATTATTGTTGTGGCTAACCTAAAACATCAGATCACTCACCTTTGATTCTTCAACATGAAATAGGGGAAAGAGGTAAAAACCCAGGTTTTCGATTTGATAATTTTCTAGCGGACAAGGCCGAATTTCATACCCTTGTAGCTAACATTTGGAGGCATCAGATTTATGGTATACCTATGTATTCGATGATAAAGAAACTTCAAGTCCTTAAACCGGGGCTGAAGGAATTAAGGAGAAGTAAAGGCAACTTGAGTAAGAATGTGATGGAAGCAAGTGCTTTTTTGGATATTGCTCAGCAATATGTGGCCAGATTCCCTTTGTTTCAGCCACTACTTGATTTAGAAAAAAGATGTCGTTATATTTATGCTATCGCAGTTAAGCAAGAACAATCTTATCTCAGTCAGAGGGCGAAGGTGGATTGGTTAAAAGATGGGGATCAATGCACGGCCTATTTTTTCCGTAGAATGTCAGTAAAAAAGGCCAGAAGTCGTATATTACGTATTGAGAGCTCAGATGGGGATATATGGTGGATGAACCAGGATTAGTTCGGGAAGAGATCATTAGATATTATTCTAAATTACTTGGTAGCTCTATTCAGCCCAATATTAATCGGGAAGCGCTCCAACCATTTATTACAAAACGTTTGTTACCGAAAGATGCATCACACATGGTTAGGCGAGTTACCGAGGAGGAAACTAAGAGTGTTCTGTTCGGTTTTAAAGACAGTAAGGCTCCGGGACCTGATGGATATACGGCTTGCTTCTTTAAGAAGGCGTGGGTGCTTGTTAAAGAAATTAACGCTACCCGTATTGCGTTGATTCCGAAGGTGGAGGTACCGAACAATCCTAGAGATTTCATACCTATTTCATGCTGCAACGTAATCTATAAAGTCATTTCCAAAATAATTGCTAATCGGTTGTGCGATTTTCTGGGAAATTTGGTAGATAAATCTCAAACTGCATTTATCCCGGGTAGGCGAATTAGTGACAACGTGCTATTGGCTCAAGAACTATTATATGGTTACAAAAAGAAGGATCTACCGGCTAGGTGTGCTTTCAAAGTTGATCTCATGAAGGCGCATGATATGGTGGAATGGGAATTTGTTTTGATTATGTTGGAGGAGATGCACTTCTATCCGCATTTTGTTGGATGGATTCGTGCATGCATGACATCTCCGGCCTTTTCTATTAACATTAATGGCACGACCGCAGGATATTTTTTTGGCAAACGGGCGTTGAGGCAAGGCGATCCAGTTTTGCCTTATCTTTTTGTGCTTGTTATGGAGGTTCTATATTAAATCAACATATTGCTTCCCATCCGAATTTTAGACACCATTGGAAGTGTCATCGTACTAAAACGGTAATGTTGAGCTTTGCTGATGACTTGCTTTTATTTTGCAATGCAGACATTGAATCTGTCAGGGTATTACAAAAGGGGACGGATTTGTTTGGCCAAATGTCGGGATTGCGAGCTAATACATTGAAAAGTAATATGTTTCTTTCTGCTCGAGCCAGTCCACTAACCGATGTGTTGCAACCCATTGTAGGGTATAACACCAGTTCTTTACCTGTACGATATCTTGGAGTTCCACTCATTACATCAAAACTCATTATTGTTGACTGTAAACCACTTCTGATGAAACTGGATGAACGTGTAGGGTCGTGGTCCAACAAAATGTTATCTTATGCTGGTCGCTTGCAGCTGATCCGTTCTATTTTAGCCACATTGCACATGTATTGGGTTGGTATCTTCGTCCTCCCAAACGGAGTGATCCGTAACATCGAATCAAAGTTGAGAAACTTTCTATGGAGCGGATCAACGGGTTCGGGTTATGCAAAGGTAAGCTGGTCCGTTATATGCAAACCGATTGAAGAGGGGGGTCTTGGCATTACTCCTTTGTTAAACTACGCGATAGATGGCTTTCTACAACACTTGGGGGGTGTTACCTTCTTGGATGTTACCATAGCTATGAAATTTTGGACATACCACAACGTTCGGGTTATGGTGTTACCAAATCCTGAAATATATGTTACTCTAGCTATAAAAGGTGTAACTCTCAGTAACACCATGAGATGTGTTACCTTAGAGTATTAATAAATAAAATTTTTAATTTTATAAAATTAATGATTTAATAAATTTTTAACTTTAAAAATAATTAATTTTAATAAAACATTGAATCGATTTTTATAAAAAATTATTCTATCAAACAATGAATTATATATATATATATTATAAATAATAAAATATTTTTAATAAATTTAAATTGAAAAGGTTTTAAAATAAAGTAGTATTTGAAAATTAATAAATTTTGATTTAAATAATTAAAAAAATTATTAAAAATAAAAGCTTGTAATAACTATGGATAATTACAAAATAATTAAAATAACAAATTTAATGTCTACATATAATAATAATTTTAATCATTATAAAATATTATGATATAATGACTGAAAATGAAAATAAAAATATATTGCATAAAATTGAATGGATTATTAATATTAATTTAAGAGTTAACATTATAAATACCTTGGGTCAAAATAGAACTGGATTTGAAGGTATTATACATTGTCTGGGTCAAATCAGAATAATTAGAAATGTCTGGGGTTAAATTGAAGGATTATGGAAAATTAAAGGCTTAATTGAATAAGCCTAAAAACTAAAGGGTATAAAAAACCCTCCAACCGATCGGCCGCTATCCTCATTTCTCCCACTTCTCTCCTACCTCTCGACCCTCTCCCCCCTCTCTCTCTCTAAACTCTCACACACACACTCACTCTCACTCTCGGGCTGACAGATACACACACACACACACATCGATCGCGGTTGTACTGAAATTGGATGGTGGTGGCAGAGTAAAAGGGCTTTCCGTCGGATTCTAACCCGTGCCATATGGCAGCGGCGACCTCAGCTTCATGCGATGCGGCGGCATCTCACGACCAGTGGTGGCAGCGGGTTCCGGTTTAGGTGAGTTTGGATATGGGTTGAGTTCCAGGTTTTTGTATTTTATTTTTAATTTCTTTTGTATTTGAATCAGATTTTTAACCCCTTGTTTGAGGAAGCAGTCTTAAATGTCAGCAAATTAGTATGCTTGAGTGAACTGAGCCACATAACAACACATCTGAAAATCTCGCTACATGTAAGGAAATTATTTTTTGCATTCTAGGTTTTTGCTTCTCATTCTTTTTTTATGCTAATATTATGAATTTTCCTTTTCCTCCTTTTACTGATTCTTTTTTCCTATTGTCGTGTCTTGTTTGCTTCATTGTTGGTTAGTGTCATTTTTCTTTGTTTCTCTCTTGCTGTGCTACAAAAATCCTGCGTGAAGAGAACTGATTGTTTTCTATGATTTTTTTTTCCTTTTTTGACAGGTTTGTTATTTGCGATTAGCTTTCTTCGGCTTACCCACATTTCAGTCCTATTTTTTTTTGTTTCATTTGTCAAAAATTTACTATGCATTTGTGATTTTTTGGAATGACATATTTGGTTAGTTTCCTGTATTCATTTGTCAACAAGGAAAGAACCAACATGGGTTTCATTACTGCAAGATCAATAAATGTCGAGCTATAATTTCTAGATACCAACTCAGTCTTCCATTGAAGGGTTCATAATCAGAATTTACTTACTTTCTGTTCCGAGTGTATCGAATAATTATTTTTATTTTTTTGGAAGGAAATTCTAGAGATCACTATTAGTACACCACCAAAGCATAGACTCAGCACCCCAAGCGTAATATGACCCGTTAATCCATTCACTTCTTTCGCTTGTAGAATATCCACTGCTTCAGTAGAACCTCAACTCCTTCCTTGAGGCTAGCTCTCCTACTCTCGTTTTAGTTCTACAGTTCTGAAATAATATACCTCCCGCTAGGGTTATATTCATTTACCTCAAACAAAGATGATGTCACAGCATTGTAAACATCGTCACCATAACTTTCCTTCAGATCCCTCAGTTTTTTGTCATCTTCTTTTATCACAGTCTGACCAACAAAGTCAGTTCTTTTAAGAACCTTAAAATCGTATTTTTTTTGGTTTCATTTGTCAAAAATTTATTATGCATTTGTGATTTTTTGGAATGACATCTTTGGTTAGTTTCCTGTTTTCTTTATATGAACATTCTTGGTTCAAGTGATATTTTCAATTTATCAGAAACTAGAAATTTTTATATGACTTTGCTTCTTTTCTTCTCATGTCCTTAATATCTTTTCTTTTTTTGGTAGATTGTGTATCTGGCGAGCATTCCTCATCCGTAAACCTCTGCCAATCCTCATCTGCAATCCTCCGCCACTATGTTTTAGTTTTGTTTCTTTTTGGACGTTTTGTCTTCTTCCTTTTTATCTTATTTCTTTTGTATTTGTGATTCTTTGAGTTTCTTTTGTAATCTCCCATTGTTCCTTCAAATCTCCTTTTGCCTTTGATAGTTGGGAATATACCTCATGCTGCAACTGAATAATAGATGAGAGAAACTTGTGAGGTGGTTGACCTTGTCATTTCATTCAGGTTTGTTGTTATGTCTGCTTAGTTCCTAATTTGTTAATGGCATGTAAAAGATTGGATTTTAATGATTGGGTTTCTTTTTTACCTGCATAGGTTGCTTTAGTAATTTGGATCTAAAATACGTTCTTTTTCTCAAATCGTTCCCTTTTACCGTGAGTTTCCTTTTTCTTTCGATTAATATCTGAAATAACCTCTATGGATCTATTTGAATGAGCTAAATGGCATGCAAAAGTGTGTATTTTAATCATTCAACTTTTTTTCTTCATTAATTATTATTAAGATTAAATGTTACCTTACTTGAATTGCACAGAGGGCATTTTGCCAGTAAAGACTACTTATGCATTTTTTTAGTCAATTCCCTGGATCCATATTTTATCTTCCTCTATCGATTAATTATTTTCATATATTGATGTTGGTTTACTTTGTAGGCTACGATTAAGACCAAACTCAAGTCATCATCAGGATTTGATGGAATTGAGGCACTAGTTTCAATGAAGAAGTGGATGTCAAGGTGAATCAGAAGGTCCAAGACAACTTGACATTGGTCCCGAAAAAATTGGCTGAAGCAAACGCCACCTTGCAAATTAATTTTGGTGAAATTTGTGCCACAATTTCTATCAACACATTAGGAGATGGTACTCCCATGACCGGCGGCCCTAGTGCCTAGACATCCACTTTCATATCTTTGTACCTTTTGAACTAGTGTGTTGGTTCTTTTATCGTGTTTATGTTATATTTTTGTTCTAGTACTTAAAGTTGGAGTTGGCGTATATGGGTTGATGTAGTTGGTGGATGATGTAGTTTTGGTTTTGAACTGAAGTAGTTGGTGGTTTTATGATTGGATGGTTTTTTGAATTGGTTTGTTGGTATTTTTAATGGGAAATGCAATTTTTAAAGTTTATATTTTTATTTTGTTAAACTAAGGTGTTACCTTAGGTATAATATATATGTTACCAATTCCTTGTATTGGCAACACACAGGGTGTTGTAGTAGGTAAAATAGGTGTTACACTAGACTAACTAATGTTTGATCTTGTGGGCCCCACAAAGTGGATCCTAGACAGTGGGCCCATGTGGGCCCAACCTATGGGCCCCATCAAGGCGGGCTCCATAAAGTGGGCCCAAATGTGGGCCTTCCTGTGGGCCCACCAAGGTGGATCCCACAAAATGGGCCCACATGTATATTTTGTAAAATCATAAAGTTTGTTGTAACACAGAATTTGTGTTGCTGTAGGATCCTCATGACGTTACTGTAGAGTTCTTTAGTAACGAGTTTGTCTATGTTAGCTTAGGCTGCTTATCTTGTTGTCTTTGAGTCCAAATGTTACTGCTCACAGAGCAACTTAGCTAAAGTGTTACCTTTGCTCATTTTGGGTCTGTGGCAACAGAAAATCAGGTCTAAGATTACACACTTATGTGGTTGCCAAAGGCCATTTATGGCGTAGTGTTACATCATAATAGAGCACTGATATTACGTCATATCTGGACCTTACTAGTAGATGATGGCAGCTCTGTGTGGGCGGAATGGGTTCACGAATACCGTTTAAAAATGGACTCTTTTTGGCACCTAATGATTCCTTCCTCTTGCCCTTGGAGTTGGCGGCAAATGCTTAAACTTCGCCATCAAGTGCAAAAAGGTTTTATTTATCATGTGGGAGATGGGCATCGCTTTCTACTTTGGAAGGACCCATGGCATCCACACGGAATCCTTATTGACAAGTACCCACTTGGCTCTATGCTTACGAGGTTATCGCATGATGTTAAATTGGTTTGGGTTATTAACAGGGGTGTTTGGGATTGTAACACCCCCAAGTTATTCAGGGTATATTACAGCGCCATGAGCCCCGTCATGGGACCCACAAGGCCATTTACACGCGGAACACATGAACTCTGACTGAGGAGGTCCAATACAATGAACTGAGGGACAATAAAAATGGTACTCGAAACATATCTAATACACATCCAAATACAATACATCTCAATTCAATAACACGGCAACACAGGCCGAAACATCAAGGAAACTGAAAATAATACTCGAGTATTCAAAAACCATTCAAGTACAATATCGTTGAATGGAGGAAATACAGAACATAACCAAAGACAAGACACATCATCACACTTGCACATCATCTTCATGCCGACCCAGTACATGCCTATCCGCTCTCCTGGATCCTGAAATACATGAAAGGTATTTCCCCCATAAAGGGGTTAGCCATCGAATAGCTAGTGCAAGTATATCGAATATGAAACACAATACTTCTCGACAATAAAGTAAAAGTAATAATCAATTCATCATTTCAAGACTAGTATTCTGGAATAACTAAATCTCATTTCAATACATACACGATTAACCATGGAACCGCACCAAAGGCAACGGAACCCTCTGATGCCCCGTCGGACCCTCCCAGAGTGGCTAACCCAAACTATTCATAGAACCCCACCAAAGGCCACGAAATCCTCTGAGGACCCGTCGGTCCGTCCCAGAGTGAATATATACAATCATACAATTCATATACCTCACTTTCAAAGTCGAGAACGTACAATCATAAACGTATACTTGCCTTTGAGACATCGAGAATCGGAAGGAAAAGAGTACAAGTTCGGTAGATCCAAGAACGCACTTCAGGCACCTAAACGATTCTTAAGGAACACGATAATCAATAATTCATACTCAAATCAAATGAAGAAATTCCCGAAACCCTCCTACGATTCACAAAACTACAAGGATAATTACTTAGAGGTTTGAAAATCACCCAAATCCTCTCAAGCCCGAACAAAGTACGAAACCATCCGTATAATCGTAGAGAAAACATGGGTACGAGGTATATACATCATAATCTCAAAGGTTTCAAGTTCCAAAATGGATAAATCGGACGAATCTATGAAAATCCCCCAAAAATTCCCAAAACTAGGGTTTTAAGGATTTACCTTGATTTGGAAGATGGAAATGGATTAAGTGTTGTGAAATCATTGTTATCCAACTCAAGATGATGATTGTTGAAGAAGGACCGCCTCAAATCACCCCAAATCGCCTCTCCCGAGCTCTCCCGATCGGAATAAGTGAAAATGATGAAGAATGACAAGTGCAAAGTCAATTGTCCCTTATATACTGCGTTCAGTCTAGCACACGCTACGCCTCAATATGAGCGTGTGCTAACGGGGTCACCCGGTAGCCCAGTGGCTTCTGCCAGCATCGTTAGCGTGCACTACTTATACTGTAGCGTGTGCTAATGCCTTCCTCTGGCGTGCGCTATCCTAGAGTTAGCATTCGTTACCTGGGAGTTGGTGCCTAGAAATTGGAGTCCAGAACCTACTATCCTCTGCCCTGCTCGAGCCTTAGCGTGCGCTACCACTATTTCTTAACGTGCGCTACTAATACAGCTAGCGCGCGCTGTCCTCTACACATAGCGTGCGTTACAATTCTTCATTCCAGTTCAGTACCTACTGGACTGTCTGCCTCAATACACTAGTAGCATACACTAATGCAGATAGTTAGCGTGCGCTACTAGTACTTAAATAGCATGCGCTATAAAGGGAGTGTAGCGTGCGGTGCGCCTCATGTAACACCCCCAGATCCAACAGGGAATATTACAGCGCCGTGGGCCCCGAGATGGAACCCACAAGGCTGAAGGAAATTTTCGCAAATATTTACAAACGCCCAAGAGGCTAAGGACGGTATTATCTATTAAAAACATTCGAAGATTTATAAAGATCGTTTATCAAACTGTCGTAAAAACTCATTTGAAACCGCAAGGCCCGAAATGCCAAGACTCAACAGTTTAAAAACATACGTTAAGCTATCGCTTAAACGTACCGACAGAATAGTTTAGAAAACGATTGCCCAAGTAACCCAAGTTACCAGATACCAAAAGGCCATTTAAAAATACTCACGCAGCGGATAAAGACAAACAATTAAAATACTCTAGCAGCGGAATACAAAAACTGATCAGAAACTCAACACACGATTACATGCCCTAGCCAGTATACTCCAGGAAGCTCATCTCTCCACGACCGCTACAAGCTTGGTAATCCAAGAACCTAAAAGAAAGCCCACGACGGGGTCAGCCATAATATCCAACAATGATAACCATCACATCACGTCAATAATTAAATATCAATGGAAATACTAAGTAAGAATACGACCAATGTAATCTTACTGTCGTAACTTTATGAAAATCCATGATTCGTACCCTTAACAACACATTAAGATAATACCGAAATATCTGTACGGTATCTCAACAATACCCAAGGTTCTCAAAACATGATCATAACTCGCGATACGGAAATTATACCAACTCTGGCCAATTCAATCAATCGGATGACGTCGACAATTCCAATACGATAATCGATTGTCCATCAAAGACAAGTACCAAGGAAATATGGAACATACCTCAAGATACGAAATACCATTACCATCACGTCAGTCTAATCCGAGATCAGATCAACACAACATACGGACATGGTCCTAACACAAGACCTACAAATGCATACTCATATGACAACGTCAATATGCTCACAACAATAACAACAATGTATACTTATGTCAAACCCATAATATACATATGCACAACAACAATACATATGGTAATCCAACGATCCAGCGCACACAACTATAGATTCCCATGATGATCCCGTCGGACCAAAGCATGGTGGCATTACCTGTCCAACGATCCAGCGCACACAGCTATAGATTCCCATGATGATTCCCGTCGGATCAAATCATGGTGGACATATGACAACAATGCACAACTGCACAAAACAACAGTACACAATGTACGACAACAACAATGCACAAATGTATGACAACAACGATACACGAATGTATCACGACATGATCAACACAAATGACAAAAATGATTAGAGTACTTGCTCCGAGTCCTTCGAGAGCAATCTCGATGTCCAAACCATCACGAACCATTATTCTGAATATTCGACGATCCAAAATGTCACGAACAGTAGATAATTCACGTCTTCGTCTATACCACAACATATTTTCGATACCAAGTATACCAACAATAAATGTGAATCATATACCTTATGATTAAATTCCCAAAACTCGAATACAACCTATAATCCCAAATCCCCTGTGATTACGATTATAAACATTGCTATACGAATTATAAACGAATGAAACTGAAACCATTTATTAAATATTACAAACTGAGCAAGTAATAACTTGCCTCGATACCTTTACGACGATGATGAAGCCGTCACTACTCTCATTGTCTTCGTCTACTAGCTCCTCGGCCCTGACCAAAACCATTCACGAACATTCTCGAGCTCGACCGCAACACACGGTTGTAATCACCGATCGATATTCTCAACCTATTACAGTAATCGATAGACAACAAGTTCGATAACAATCAACAATCGATAAAACCAAATCACAAACCCAACGGCTTGACAATATCTTGATTAAACACTAGTCGGATCAATCCTACTCAAACCAGCACGAATTCATAACCACAACACGAAAATACTGCACTTCCTGCCTTCTTAGCGCTTGTTAATCACTTAAAGTAGCGTGCGCTAAGTTGCTCCCGTTAGCGCGCGCTAGGCAGTAAACGTAGTGTGCGCTAATGCTGTACAGATGCATGTTTTTCAGATACCGATCAACTTATGGCGATTTCAAGAACACTAAGTGATTCTGAACCATGTTCATAGCTATCAAAACAACGAAATCCAATATCCTTTAACATATAGGTAATCATCCGACTCTTAATTCAAGTCATATATTCATATTTCATCTTCCTTAATATCAACAACATAAAAGATCCGAATTGAAGGAAGACATTAGCCAACATGTCTCTTTGAAGATAAACAACACATTCGAAACCATCCAAATCATTTCAATATCTTCATATCAACAATAACATCATCATAATCCGGTAATCCAACTCATACTCATGCCTATCAACTTGTTTATATGATAATCATCAGCTCAAGAACATCATATACAATCCAAAACGAAATCTCAAAGTGAAGAGTAATTACCTTTTTGGAAGGAATTGATTGATTTCCAAGGTTGAATCCATTTCCAAGAATCATTAATGATTTCAAGCTTCAAATGTTGTTATGGATGATTAACTCCACCTTAATCCAGTGTTTGGAACCTCAAATACTTCTCAAGGCTCTCTCTCTATCGGCTCACATGAAGAAATGGATGGAAATGACGAAAAATAGCCAACTGCCCTTATATATATATATCAGACATTATTAACGACGCTAACATCTTCGATTAACGTCGTTACACACTTAGCGTGCGCTAATCGTCTTTGTTAGCGTGCGCTATCAAGTCGAGAGGCAATCGCTTATCGAATGAAGTGATTTACGTACGCAATGCCCATGCAATAGCGTACGTAAATGCCTCTATTTAGCGTACGCAAGTGTCCTACCTTAGCGTGCGCTACTCATAGTTGACTCGTTTGTCTGTATGCTTCCGAAGACAGGCCCACACGCCGAAAGTGCTGACGAGGATAAGATTCCTTTTTGTCCGATATATCATTAGCATGCGCTAACCTTTAGGGTTTAGCGTGCGCTAGTACTACATTACAAACATCCGTTGACTTATCAGAACGTGCGCCGAAAGTGGCCTGGTCCACACATAGATTCCCTCTGATCTACCTGCACTAGCGCGCGCTATTATTTTACCTTTAGCGTGCGCTACACCTGCACGTTAGCGTGCGCTATGAATGAGTATTAGCGTGCGCTAATAAGGCTATGTTTAGCCATTATCATCTACTCTTCTCCAACGTCTCGACATGCAGAATACGAACATACGGCATACTGAATACATATACATATACCAACAACATTCCCATACGATAAGCCCGACACACAATGTCTTCCAATACAACTGTCAACCAAGTGCAGTAATAATACTAATACAGGTGTCTTAATCCTTCATTTATTTTATCCATACTGTACAGATTCCACGTTGTACAACATAACTTGGATAAAATAATATTAAACAACAGTAGAGAAATTGCGGATATTACACCTCACACACAGGTGATAGCATCGCAACAAAGATCCAAAGCAGTAACGATCCGAACAAGAAAGAGTAAATTCCAAATGATATGAACTCCAAGATCAACATCGACATAATCTCAAAGTATTTACAGAGCGACAAAATAGGAAGAACGACAAGGTCAAATAGTCAATAAAAAGTACGGATATTACATTCTCCCCCTCTGAAAAGAAGTTTCGTCCCAAAACCCAAGAAATAAAAAGTTTGTGGTAATCCGATCGCATTTTCTCTTCCCTCTCCCAAGTCGCCTCCTCGACTCCATGTCTCGACCATTGCACTTTAACCAACCGGATGGTTTTGTGCCGAAGTTGCTTCTCATGACGTTCAATGATCTTCACCGACCTCTCCGTAAAAGTAATGTCCTCGGCTACGTCAATCTCACCATAGTCGATAACATGTCCGGCACGTACTTCCTCAACTGAGAAACATGAAAAACGTTATGGATATGACTCGAAGCTGGAGGCAACGCCAAGCGATAAGCTAAATCTCCAACCATGTCCAAAATTTCAAACGGTCCGATATATCGCGGGCTAAGTTTCCCATTTTTCCCGAAGCGGAAAACTCTTCTGGTCGGCGACACCTTGAGTAGAGCATGGTCTCCCACTTCGAATTCTAAAGGTCGACGATGAGTATCAGCATAAGATTTCTGACGGCTCTGGGCAGTCAACAACCGGTCTCGTATAATAGAAATCTTCTCCTTGGTCCCCAACAACATATCCGGTTCCATTCCGACTAGCTCCGAAACCTCGTCCCAACATAATGATGATCTACACCGCCTACCATAGAGTGCCTCTAATGGTGCCATTTTGATCGATGCATGCCAACTATTATTGTAGGCAAACTCGATCAACGGCAATTGAAGCTCCCAATCGTTACTCCAGTCTAGAGCACAAGCTCGCAACATATCCTCCAACGTTTGAATTGTCCGCTCCGTCTGCCCGTCTGACTGAGGGTGAAAATATGTGCTCAATCTCAACTCGGTGCCCAAAGCCTGATGAACGGCTTGCCAAAAATGCGATATGAAGCGACCATCTCGATCGGAAACAATAGTCTTTGGGGGCACCATGTAATCTCGCAATCTCGGCTATGAAAGTTAGAGCCAATCTCTCTGGTCCCCAAGTATCCTTAATACCTAGGAAGTGTGTAGACTTGGTCAACTAGTCGACAATTACCCAAATCATATTCATTCCAGCTCTAGTTCTTGGCATCCCAGTAATAAAATCCATAGAGATATCTTCCCACTTCCACTCCGGAATGGGAAGCGGCTTCAACAACCCCGCCGGTCATTGATGTTCAATCTTGACTTGTTGACACGTCAAACACCGCAGTACAAACTCCATGACATCTTTTTTCATTTTATTCCACCAGAAATTTCGCTTCAAGTACTTGTACATCTTACTCGTTCCAGGCTGGATTGAGTAAGGCGTAGCATGAGCTTCTCAGAGAATTCTCTGCCTCAACTCTAGATCATTCGGAAAACAAAGCCTGCCCGAAAATCTCAGAATACTATCCTCAT
Source organism: Orobanche coerulescens (assembly GCA_033398695.1). Taxonomy (NCBI): domain Eukaryota; kingdom Viridiplantae; phylum Streptophyta; class Magnoliopsida; order Lamiales; family Orobanchaceae; genus Orobanche; species Orobanche coerulescens. The sequence goes on from CM065808.1 coordinate 101,823,924, forward strand.
GGACCATAAAACCAGGGGCTCTTCCTTTAATTACATCTTCCTTTAGTTGAGAGATCATCGGGTCACTCCACTGTTTCCTTTTGATGTCATCAACCAAAGACGAAGTAATTTCAAGAGTGTACAACTGTCCTTATACTCTTTGAAGCCAAACTTCTATTCCTTGCTCGATTAAATCCTGACGAATCTTCTTTTGAGGTGTAAGTACCTCGAGCATCTGGAACAATGCCGATTTGCGGCTCAAAGCATCCGCGACGACATTGGCTTTTCCCGAATGGTAAAGAATTTCCAAATCGTAATCCTTGATCAATTCCAACCAACGTCTTTGCCTCATGTTCAGCTCTTTCTGACTAAAAATATACTTCAAACTCTTGTGATCGGTATAAATCCGACGCGGAGAGCCATACAAATAATGCCGCCAAATCTTAAGAGCAAAGACAATTGTGGCCAACTCCAAATCGTGAGTAGGATAGTTCATCTCATACGGCTAAAACTGTCGTGACGCAAAACCTATCGTCTTATCATGCTGCATAAGCACACATCCAAGTCCTTGTCCCGAAGCATTGCTATAAACTGCACATCCTTCACTACCCTGAGGTAAAGCTAAAATCGGCGCTGAGGTCAAACGTCTCTTCAGCTCATCGAAGCTCTGCTGTCTCTCAGTTGTCCACACAAACTTTTCTGTCTTCTGGAGTAGTTTCGTAAGCGGCCAAGTGAGTTTCGAGAACCCCTCGACGAACCGATGGTAATACCCAGCAAGACCCAAAAAGCTATGAACTTCTTTAACATTTTTAGGCGGTGCCCAATATAGCATTGCCTCAATCTTCTGTGGGTCTACATGAACTCCTTCGACTGAAATCACATGGCCGAAAAACATAACTTCTTCCAACCAGAACTCACATTTCGAGAATTTTGCATAGAAGTGCTCGGTTCTCAAAATATCTAGTATCAAATGCAAATGTCGGGTGTGCTCCTTCTTATCCCGAGAATAAATCAAGATGACGTCAATAAAGATGACCACACACCTGTCGAGGTACTCGATAAATATCTTGTTCATCAGTTGCATGAACACTGCTGGTGCATTAGTCAATCTAAAAAGCATGACCACAAATTCGTAATATCCGTACCTCGTGTGAAACGCAGTCTTCGAAACGTCGGACTCTTTCACCCGGAGCTGATAGTACCCTGATCTCAAATCAATTTTCGAGAATACTGCGGCTCCCTGCAACTGATCAAATAAATCATCTATACGAGGCAAAGGATACTTATTCTTGATGGTCACTTTGTTCAGCTCACGGTAGTCGATGCATAAACGTAATGAATCATCCTTCTTCCTCACAAAAAGAACAGGTGCGCCCCAAGGTGAAGTGCTCGGTCTGATGTACCCTTTCTCCAATAATTCTCTCAGCTGACCCTTTAATTCTTGCATCTCGGAAGGTGCCATCCGATAATGTGCTTTAGAAATCGGAGCCGCGTGAGGCTCTAAGTCCACAGAAAATTCTATCTCTCGATCCGGCGGTAATCCCGGGAGGTCGTCCAGAAAAACATCGGGATATTCATTAACAACTGGAATTGAAGAAAAATCGACTTCGTCCCTTCCGTGTTCAAAACATAACACCAATAGCCCGTGCAACCTTTATTCAAAAGTTTTACGGCCTTCATGGCGCTGATAAGCAACTTAGGTTGGCTCGAATTACATCCCAAAAATGAGTACCCAGATCCGTCTTCAGTCATCATACTGATAACCTTAGTACGGTAATTCATAATCGCTTGGTGACCGTCAAGCCAATCCTCTCCGAGGATCACATCCTCGCCTTCCATATCAACCATAATCAAATTGATAACCAATCCATACCGGCTATATTCACTGGAAAATCTCTAATCTTCCGATTCCCCACGATTATATCCCTGCTAGGTAGTTTCACAATAAAAGGATCGCAAGTAGTCATACAAGTTATATTCAAACGGCGTACACACTCCAAGGAGATGAAAGAATGTGTAGGACCCGTATCAAAAAGTACACGAACTGGATGAGATAGGATATGAATGGTACCTGAGGCCACTGCCGCATCTGGTTCGTCTGCTCGACGCATCTCATAGACTCGTGGGTGTACCGAACCGATGCTAGAATCTCCCCTTCTAGCGTTCTGACTCCGTATTCTTCGATTCTTCCGTGGTGTCGTTGTGGGGACTCAACATGTCATAGGCCAAAGCCCTGTCTTGGTGATACTTCAAGGTAGTACAAGCAAACACGGCCATATAACGCTGTAAATCTATATTCATCCGCATATCAAAGTAACGGATCTTGTCACGCTCATCCCGCACTTGATTCTTCACGTGGGTCAACTGTTGATTGTATTCCACTATTGCCTGCGAGACTGGAATATTCTGCGGCTTAGCCTCGAAAAAGGCTCGGATTCTGCCTTCTTGCACTGGCCAAGGACAAAAATCGGCCTCCAGTAGCTCTTTAAATTCTTCCCACATAGCAGTACGATCCTGTGGCTTGATAACTTTCCATCAAGTTGCGGCTTCCTTGGTAAGGAAGTACTGAGATTCGGTACCTTCCTCACTTCCGGGCAATCAACCGCTTCAAACACTTTCTATAACTCCGCTAACCAATTCTCCTAACCCATCGGGTCTGTAGCACCACTGAACTGCGAAGGATGCATACGGATCACATTATGAAGTAAGGCATCCGATGTCGGGTTCGAATTGTTCAGTTGAACGTCTTGGGCCAGGATAGTCATCTGATTAGACAATTGCTGAAGGACATTTGTGACTACAAAATCTGCGTTATTCCCTTGGCCGGTCTACTGGTCGTGATGTCCTTCGGTATCAGGGTGCACTGAGTTTGATAAGCTAGGGGTGGTCGACCCCGCAACGGAACTGAGGGAAGCGGCCGCACCACGTCCTTGTCCGCGTCCACGACCACGGCCTCACCTCTGTCCCCTCTCAGCACACATTCTAAAGGATACACAAAGCACATATGTACAATTCAAGTCGCACATCATCGAAGTGACCGATTCCCAAAATACCAGTTCAAAAGTAAAACGATTATGGAAACATTAGGAGAGAAAGAGGTCTTACAAGTACCGGTCGCACTGTGATGATGGCAAAGTAGTGATACTGTAGGCAAACGATGACTCAATCGACCCAAAAGACCGACAGCCTAGGTATCCATAATCCTAAGCTCTGATACCATATCCTGTAACACCTCCAAGTTATTCAGTGTATATTACAGCGCCGTGAGCCCAGCCATGGGACCCACAAGGCTATTTACACGCAGAACACATGCACTCTGACCGAGGAGGTCCAATACAATGAACTGAGGGACAATAAAAATGGTATTCAAACCATATCCAATATACATCCAAATACAATACATCTCAATTCAGTAACACGGCAACACAGTCCGGAACATTAAGGAAACTGAAAATAATACTCGAGTATTCAAAAACCATTCAAGTACAATATTGTTGAATGGTGGAAATATAGAACATAACCAAAGACAAGACACAGCATCACACTTGCCCATCATCTTCATGCCGACCCGGTACATGCTTATCCACTCTCCTGTATCCTGAAATACATGAAAGGTATTTTAGCCGTCGAATAGCTAGTGCAAGTATATTGAATATGAAATACAATACTTCTCGACAATAAAGTAAAAGTAATCATCAATTCATCATTTCAAGACTAGTATTCCGGAATAACTAAATCTCATTTCAATACATACATAATTAACCATGGAACCGCACCAAAGGCAACAGAACCTCTGAGACCCCGTCGGACCCTCCCAGAGTGGCTAACCCAAACTATTCATATAACCGCACCAAAGACCATGGAACCCTCTGAGGACCCACCGGTCTGTCCTAGAGTGAATATATACAATCATACAATTCATATACCTCACTTTCAAAGTCGAGAACGTACAATCATAAATGTATACTTGCCTTTTGAGATATCGAGAATCAGAAGGAAAAGAGTATAAGTTCGGTAGGTCCAAGAACGCACTTCCGGAACCTAAGCGATTCGTAAGGAACATGATAATCAATAATTCATACTCAAATCACACGAAGAAATTCCCGAAATCCGCCTACGATTCACGAAACTACAAGGATAATTACTTAGAGGTTTGAAAATCACCCAAACCCTCTCAAATCTGAACAAAGTACGAAACCATCCATATAATCGTAGAGAAAACATGGGTACGGGGTAGATACATCATAATCACAAAGGTTTCAAGTTCCAAAATAAATAAATCGGACGAATCTAAGAAAACCCCCCCAAAATTCCCAAAACTAGAGTTTTAAGGATTTACCTTGATTTGGAAGATGGAAATGGATTAAGTGTTGTGAAATATTTGTTATCCAACTCAAGATGATGATTTTTGAAGAAGGACCGCCTGAAATCACCCCAAATTGCCTCTCCCGAGCTCTCCCGATCGGAATAAGTGAAAATGATGAAGAATGACAAGTGCAGGGTCAACTGTCCCTTATATACTATGTTCAGTCTAGCGCACGCTATGTCTCAATATTAGCATGTGCTAACAGGGTCACCCGGTAGCCCAGTGGCTTCTGCCAGCATCGTTACCGTGCGCTACGTATACTGTAGTGTGCGCTAACGCTTTTCTCTGGCGTGCGCTATCCAAGAGTTAGTGTGCGTTACCTGGGAGTTGGTGCCCAGAAATTGGAGTCCAGAACCTACTGGCCTCTGCCCTGCTCGAGCCTTAGCGTGCGCTACCACTATTGCTTAGCGTGCGCTACTAATACAGCTAGCGCGCACTGTCCTCTACACATTGCGTGCGTTACAATTCTTCATTCCAGTCCAGTACCTACTGGACTGTCTACCTCAATACACTAGTAGCGTGCGCTAATGCAGACAGTTAGCGTGCGCTACTAGTACTTAAATAGCGTGCACTATAAAGGGAGTGTAGCGTGCGCTACGCCTCACACACAGGTGATAGCATTGCAACAAAGATCCAAAGCAGCAATGATCCGAACAAGAAAGAGTAAATTCCAAATAATATGAACTCCAAGATCAACATCGACATAATCTCAAAGTATTTACAGAGCGACAAAATAGGAAGAACGGCAAGGTCAAACAGTCAATAAAAAGTACGGATATTACGGGGATTGGCCTTCTACTACTAGACTGCAGATTGGTTGTATTGTTGATGATTTGCCCATTATTACTCAGTCTGAGAATGATCGTATTTTGTGGGGTCTTGCACCAAAGGGTAAATACTCATCAGCTGCTTTAGCTATGCAATTATTTAGAAATACTGGCCCAAAGATGGATTGGTATGTGTTGATCCAAGGGAAGTGCCGTATACCGAGCCATTTATTTATCCTTTGGTTAGCTAACCGAGCCCTCAACATCATACGAGAAAAATTGATCATTATGCAGATTCCTAATTCCTTGACGAGTATGGTATTCGTAGATTGTGGAAAATTGCTTGATAGAGTTGTATGTTTTTATTTTTACTCTATTGTTAGTCCCTTGTGATATAGTGTCATATCGTTAGTAGGGTAGTTGGTTGGAGTTTAGGTCTTTTTACGTTTTGTGATGAGGCCAACCATCATGCACTTTTCTTTGTACTCTACCTTTTATTTATTGAAATTGACCATTAAACTCAATAAGTTATCTGTGCATTGAAACGAGAAACAAATGTTTTGTTTCAACCATTAACAGCAATGTATTGCTCTTACCTTACTGGTGTCTCAGTTCTTGGTTCAGTTGTTAAACAATTCTGGCTAAGCAGCGAAGGTCAGGCCTAGGCCATTGTTGGAAGTCTGGCCTATTCCCACCTATACCGACTGCCCATTCATTATTAGGTGCACTCAAGTGTGGCTGTTGTCGTGAGGTCTGACCTATTACCACCTCTACCAATAGCCCATCCGTATTAGGTGCACTCAAGTGTGGCTGCTGTCGTGAGGTCTGACCTATTACCACCTCTACCAATAGCCCATCCGTTATTAGGTGCACTTGAGTGTAAAACTCATTGAAAACTTTTTAGAACAACAATAATGATCTTTTAGTGAAATAATAATGTGCATCTTATCAAGTAAGAATTAGGTGAATTTTAGAATTTAGAACATAATTGTGAATTTTTATTTACCAGAAAGTGATAGAACACATAATGTTAGATTGTCGTGTTACCAAAAAATCACTATTATTATTCTAGAAGCTCACATGGTTTTGCATTTGGGTATATCATCCTAAGTACATTGGGGTGCACTTAATTTGCCCCGACAAACCGCACAATATTCATTATGTCATATTATTGTAAGAAATGTCATTGCCATTGAAATTAATATTTAATGGAAAATTAAATGAATTTATAATTTTGTACATGTATAATACTAAACAAACGTCCAGATACAAGCATATAGGATTGAATATCTCTTTTATTATTAAGATAACTAGATGTTCGCCTGTGCGATGCACCAGACAGAACTTTCTTTTACTTAAAAAATATTCTATCTATCCCCAAATTTGTTCTTGGGGATTTTCGATATGGATCTTAATAAAAAAATATTGAATGTATCATGAAGTGTAATGTAATTGGAGAAGAAGTCTCACATTAGCGTTGTTAAGTTAATTAGTATCTATTATATGAACAAATTTGGGGTACATACTGAAAATAAGAGGTAGGAACAAATTTGGGGACGAAAGTAATATGTGATTAAGTCCTAATATATGTGTGTGTTTGCAGCATGTATTTTACTATTTTTAGGTATTAAAATTAAATAAATATCATAATTTATTTTTATGTCGACAATATGAATCTTAAATCTAATTTCTTAAAAGTGAATAAACATATGTTTATTCTATAATAGTTAATTTTACTGAAAATTAATATTCATATTTTTTTAATAAAAAAATTTTGTGCAATCGGTCATTAATTTAATCATATCAAATTTATTATATTCAATATGAAATTCTAATTGAAGATCGTGAAATAAGAATTAATTTGATATATTTTTCATTAAGAATGAACTTGTTCCAAAAAAATTATAAACATTTAGAATCTTAAGTTAGAAAAAAATTATTGATAAATAAGTGTAAGTTGTGGAATAAAACTCATATTCAGATTTTTTTTTTTATATTTCCAAAATTTTGAGAAGACATCTCAAAATTTTGATGCAATCATTCTGCCCTTGGTGGGCTCCAAGCAGCAATCTGTTAACAACGCGACTTTGTATGATTACCGTTGGTGGGCTCCATGGGGGCAATTTGTTAGACTTCGCGAGAAGTAGTAAGGGTAGTTTACATATATATATATATATAGGGGAGGGTTATAATAGAAACTACTCCCTATGTGTTAACTAGGAACCAACCTACACTCTTGATCGAATTTATTTAGACGCCTTTCATTTTATTTAGTTATGAATATTGAATTGCTTAGTATCTCTAATTAGTCAACTATGAAGGGTAGTTATGGATTTGGCTTATAACTCTCTAATTATCTCATGCAATAATTATGGAAAAATAATTATGACATTAATCATCTTCCTATATATATATTTCCATAATCAAGCATATGTTTATGAGGTGCTTAAATTATTATGATATCAAGAATTTATCTAAATTCGTATTTATAAGGTTCTTAATTAGTATTATTAAGCTTGTTATTATAATTTTAATCAAACAAGGAATATTAGTTGCTTACCTTATACATAATTTAAGCTTAGATACGACTACTACAATGCTTATAATTTTATTATGGCACTGAAGATTTAATTATATTGGTACATATAAAGGTTCTTGTAATAGTTTATTAAGCAAGAGGTATGCTTATTTATACAAAATCAAATATTTAGTTTTGATTGTATAGCTTGCTATTTTTTAAAGTGATACAGTTTGCTATTTAATGGCTTATCGATTGCTTATTTATAATCAAATTGATGCTTAAATCATATAAATACAAAAGTTTTATTGTTGGTTAATTTGCCTACATGTTGTGCTTTGAAGCAAAAGCTTTTACGAAATTAATGTCTATCTATTTATTTAATTTAAATTTGTAAATTGAATTTATATTATTTTAATGTAAATTTACCTGTAATTTATATGGAGATTGTAGTGTTGGTTGTATATGGAGGTTTTGTTTACAAATTTACACTTAAATGTGGTTTATTTTGGTTGTGTGAATTGCTTAGATAATAAATTTTGAATTGCTTATTAATAATGAGAAAGATATGTTCACTTTGAATTGCTTAATTAGATAATTTTTATTGGTTAAGATAATTGGATTGCTTATTTATAGTTATTTGCTTACATTGCTTATTTACAATAAGAATGAGGCTTAAAATTTGCTTACACATTGTTTACCGATAATCTTGAAAGTGCTGAGTTAGTCGAATAGATAAAAGTTTATTTTCAGTTAATAATATCGAAATGGGTGAACGACAAAATAAGGAGAAAAGAAAGATTGATTTTTTTTTAGTAAAACAACACAATAATGTGTAAAATATCCACCAAAATGAGAGATGTGAGTAATGGAATAGAAAATTTATGATTGAGAATAGATTAATGAACCTACCAATTAAGGATTCTACGGTTACCATTAAGCTTAAGTTACTATAATGCCATTTTGTATAATAAAATGAATGAAACAAAAATGAAAGAAGCAGTAAATATCATCCGTTGATTTAAAAATTTGAATGGATTAGATTAGTTCCTAGTTAACACATAACAAAAAGTTTCTATTTGAACCCTCCTCTATATATATATATATATATATATATATATATATATATATACACACACACACTAGGGTTGGCCACCGTGCGATGCACGGTGGTGCTCATTTTGATGTTGGATATTTTTTTAGAATTTAATAATAGGGTTGAGTTCGTCCTGGCTGCTGTTAGGATGATGTCTATTGTATATGAGGAGTATGTATTGGCCAAGGAAATACAACAAAACATTATTAGAAAACATTGATATAAACAGCAAGCAATGTCACAGTCTGTTCCAACTTCCGTATATATAACCATGAGAAAAAATATTTTCCTGTAAAAGGAAAATAATCATTAGAAACACTGTAGCAATTAAATAGCATTTTATATAAAAGATAAAAAGAAATACATTTCGTACCAAGAATACACATTCAGTGTTTCCAGCTTCATAATAAACATCAAGGAACAATTCATCCTGGCGAGTCATATCACGAGACATCATCAATTTTGCTAAAATCCCGCGGCTTTCTTAAAGGCCTCACAACTACAAACAAAAACATTGAAAAATCGCACACAACAAAAATATTACATTTTAGGTATAATAGAATTATAAAATAACCATATTTCTGCATTGAACAGGTCATGAGATGTAGAGGACCCCACGCGTGGTAGAACACTGCCTATTGGAAAAAAATCGCACAAAAAAAAAATAAAACAGCTAAATGAGGACGTGGATTAACTGTTCGCGCAGTATAATAGACAGTTGCCCAAATCATAACCACAACGTTCAAAACAAATACATACTAATTTTTAGTTAGCCACGTAAAGTATCGATCAGATTTGAGTATCAAATGCACAATCTTATTTCCAACAGATCTACCAAGGCGAAAAAAAATATTGCCTTAAATCACAGGAAGTTTGAACCGTTATTTAAGACCAGAAAAAATAACAACTTAACCAGGAGATGAAATTCTAAAACAGAGAAGTGTAAACAAATGAAACTCACCAAGCAGAGCTGCTAAAATAACAACCCAAAGCTGATAAAAAAAACACACACAAAGCACAATCAGCAGGCAAGAAGGGCACAAATCTGAGAAACAAAATCAATAATAGGCAGCATACATATAATCAGTTTAACACGCGAAGAAATATATACAGATAAACCTACCAAACAAACCACAAGATGTAACTGGCAAAAATATAATAACCATCGCAATTGAACATGCACCTGATAATCAGAGCACGAGAAGAACAGAAATCTAAAGAACAAAATCACTGCATTCGGCTATATAATTTTAATATTTTCATTAACAGAATAGATATAGATAATTCAAAATGAAATAAAAACACACGAAATTCTGTAACAATATTATGAATTTCAAGTTCCTCAGCTGCTACCGATGAATTGAAATCAAGGGGAGGGGACTGCCATCAACAGGCGAGAAAAGGAAAAAAACGTCCCAGCCGCGCAATGCGCGGGGTGCCCATTATTGGTTTTGTTGGCTAACAAGCCACAACTAAACGCAATATATTGAACATGCACCTGATAACGAAAATACTATAACAACCAAATCCGAGGGTCAAAAATGGAGGTTCGAAAAAGTAATATTTTGCAGCAGACAATCCCATTATATATATATATAATCCCATTATTGTGTTTGGACGAACATAAAGTGATCAGCGCGTTTATATATATATATATATATATACACACACACACATAGGTAATAGAATTCTGAAAACAGATAAGAGGTGGTTATACGGGAAAGTTCGTTTTATTGCATACCAGTAATATTTTTGGCTCTTGGAACATGAACAGGTACGCCTGACCTGCCAAAAAAACACAAGGAAAATCATAAGAACCATGCCGAAATAAGAACTGGACATTGGTGTAGAACATATATCGTCAATAACATACAACCGACAGAAAAGAAGTAAATAAATACACAATAGCAGCTTGAGATTACGAGTCGCAGCTGCTGGTGGAATTTGGATAATTTGTTGTCGAGGATTCGTAATCTTAACGGAAACCTAGCCTTGGAATCTACCTTTCTAAACTCTTGTGTTGGTCACTTAAGTATACTGGATACAGTTTGGAAAAGTAGTTTAAACAACAAACTGTATGGAATCTAAATCTGAGTGCGTAGCGGAAGTCTTGGATACAGTTAGTTGCCGTGGATACAGCAACGACGTATTAGGTGTATACTTAATATATCACAGTAATTTCAAACAAGAAAAGGAAGGTAAATAACACAATTTAAGTGGTTCGAGGTAAACCCTCTACGTCCACCGGTCCTCCACACAGAGTAAAGTTTATTATATAATTATCGCGTACACAACTACGTAATTATAAACAAACCTATCCTTGTATCGTTCACACAGATTGATACAAAGAATATCACTTTCAACCGCTCACACATTGGTTAAAGCTTCCTTCTTGACTAGCTTCTTCACACACAGCCCAAAGCTTCGTCCTTATTCGTCCCACACAGTCGAATAACTTGTTGAGTTCACACAGAGCTCGGTTTTTACACAGAGGTAAAATGTTAGGTAACTGTAAGAACAGCACTTTGAATATCAAGATCCGATGATAGTCGTTTCTTGATGTATGAGCACCGTATATCTCTTTCGTTCTAACTTGCAGTTTGCTCTGGAGATATGTTTGCTCAGATGATAACTTTGATAGCTTTGAGAGTTATATTACTTGGGGTTCGTAATTGGTGTCTGATCTTCAATGTCTTCAAGGATATATATAGCCTCTGAAGAAAGTATCCGTTGAGATGTCCGTTTGAATAAGATTTCCTTCAACGGGAATATGACATGATCCGGATTTCATGGATTCTGAAGATCTGAAGACTGACAGTATTTAAATACTTTATCTTTGAGTATTTAAATACTTCTTTGTTCAACGGGACTTGACTTGTGTTCTTTCTTGTCCTTTTGTGAACTGTATGGAAGGTGACTGTATTTAGGGCATCGAGACAGTTTTCCCTACTTGATCTTTTACAAGTCTTCTTGCTGTACTGACGAGCTTCACTTATGCTGATTCGAGGCTGATCTTCGATACATGATAAATCCTTGAATCCTCGATACAGTTTTCCATACTGTATTTGGCATATATGTCAAAACCTTTTCAATAACAAATAACAATCGATACAGGGATCGGGTATCCCGGCTGAATCGATACAGGGTGTTTGTTTTTCCTAACAATTTCCCCCTTTTTGACAATTTGCCAAGACTTAACTTAAACTCTTCGAGTCTTCTTGATGATGCCAAAACCTTCTTAATGAAGCATTCATCTTCGATGACTTCTGGCAGGTTTCTTGGTCTCTTGTCAATAGGTCTGACTTAGTGACTTAGTCTATAATAATGAACTGCTCGCAGGCACGTTCGATACAGTTTGAGATTTATTACAACTTAAGCCTATGATTGGCGCGCAGGCACAATCTTACAATGTATTCTAAATTTACAACTGAAACTATGAACTGTTCGTAGACTAGTTCGTACAGCTTAATTTTTCAATCAAGTTTATCTAACTTGAGATTTCTATCAAACAATTTAAGTAATCATACATAAACACAGTAGATTACGAGTTGTAATCTTTCAAGACAAACAAACTATTTTATTGATATTCAAAAAGATTGAGTACAAAGTTTGTGTCGAATAGAAATTACACAAATAAAAATAATATACAAAATTTCAGCTCTTTATCTTTGATCCGCATGCCTCCAAGGTCTCCTTCCTGGCTCATTCTCGGTGCCGCGCCACCAGTTTTGAAGTGAATCATTGCCTCGTTCTTGGTAAATTGCTCTTCCTTCATAAGAACGATCAAAGGCAAGTATCCAATCCTCTGGATGGGTGACCCGATCTCCTCTTCTATGTTTTGATTTCATCTCGATTTGGAGAGGGAGCTTACCTTCTTCTAGCATCTTCGAAAATTTGTCCACGCTTCCGCCAATGTCTTATAATTCTTGAAGATGGCGGATTCCCGATGAGTCGACAAAATATCTCATCGCTCATTCTTCCTCCAAAGGCTTCACTTCTTCGGCATTGGATTGCGGTTGGTTGGCGACGTATTTCAAGGTCTTTGAACAAGATTTTGCCAAGGGACATTTGGGTCATGGAATTCAGTCCGGAGCCCGAAATTCTAAAGCTTTGGGGTTGAGGTGCTAGCTTGTTCAATTCGGCAAATATACCGCTTTGAGCAGCCTCAAATTCCTTTCTGTTGAAGTCTTATTCTCCTTGCAGCCTTCTCGAGCTTCTTCCCCCTTTTGGCCTCATCAAGACTTTGCAGGATTTCAAGAGCGGCGTCTGTTTGGTCTCGATCTTTTTATTCTTTCAACGAGGGAGGAAAGAGTCTCGACATCTCTTGAATGGATTTGTCATGCGCACGCAATGAGAGCTTTCTCTATCATAGCACAGCCGTCTTGGCTTCAGCAATTCTTGTCTTCGAAGCTTCCTCCTTCAGCAATTGCGCTTGTTTATCTTCCATAATTTTCAAGGCTTGCTTGAACACTTCTGGCAGAAGAATGAATGCATCAACAACTCTAGATACTTCGTGTTGCAGAGTTGTCATTTCTTCAACTGCAGAGGTGTGCATCCAGTTCAGAGCCTTTTCTACGGAAGAGAGAGCGTTAACTGCATCTTGGATAAATACAGTCTGAAGGCCAAGAGCTTGCAGGCGCTCTTTGCGTGCAGCAGAGATAGGAGAGTCAGGCTGGGAGAAGTCTTCAGCACCGTTTAACCTTCTTACGTTCACGGATGGACGTGAAGTAAGTTGGACATCCTCAGGTTCGTTACCGTCCTCGGATTCCAAGGTTGCAGGGGCGTGAGTAGCTTCTTGTGGAATGGCGACAGCTGGTTCAGAAGCGTCCTGTGGCGAAGGTTCTTCGGCAGATGTGGATGCAGGAGGGACTGAGTCCTCCTGTTGTGGCGAAGGTGGATTGGCCTGATTAGATGGCCCTTCGTCGGTTCTGGGTGGAGAGGAGGCTTGGGCTTCGGCCTCTTCACGGCTTAATCTCAGACCTGCTTGAAGAGCATCGCTGCCGCTGCCTCGAGTCGTGGTCGCCGTCGTCTTTTGGATGGACGGAGAGTCCTCCGACTTCTTCTTTCCTTTTCTTCAAGGCGTCGGATTTGTGCAACAGTGGCTTTCAATGAGATCTTTGCAAGAAGCGTTGTCCCATCGGCAAAGGCCTCAATTTCGCTGAGTCGATTACTTGGAGACAAATCGCTCTTCGTGGCTCCATTCGCTCCAGCTTGTACAGTGTCGTGAGCTAGCCTAAAGCTTTTCCATTGCAGAAATCGTTCGTACGCTTGTTCAATTTGTACTGAAAGAAGTGTTTGATTTATAATTGAGTCGGGGGAGGGACTTCGAATCACGTCTGGAGACGCTGTTTCGAGGGATTCCGGTACAGGTATGGGATCCTGCACGGAAGATGGACTCCTTGCAGGGGATGGTGCCCCGAAGGAAATTGGATCCTGTACGGGTGTGGGATCCCGTTGAGGAGAAGTAGCTTTTGGCTCCGAATGGGCAGCCGACGTGCTAACGTCTTGAATGTTGGCAGATGTCTCTAAATCCGTCGTAGCCGCCAAGGGCTCGGGATCTACTGTCGATGCAGTAGGAGACACCTCTTCCGCAGGGGTTGGGCCCTGGGGTGCTATATCAGTGGGTTGCGGGCGAGACATCCTCGGAGTGTTTGGCTTTGATTTTTGAGAGCCTCCGAAGTCTCTTCTTCGACTTCTCATCAGCAGAGTGCTTCTTGCTGTGAGAACGCTTGCGCTTCTTCTTCGAAGATTCCAATTCAGGGACCTTCACGGTTTCGTCTCTGGGATTGTCAGAAATAGGCATGTGACGTGTTCTCGGGTGGTTGGCTTGCATTGTGCTCTGGTTATAGGCAGAGGGTTTGACGCCTCCTAAATATATTCGAGAGCTGTTTTTCTTGGCATCGGCGGATTGCTTGACTCCGCACTTTGTCAGGATGTAGTTTAGCATTAAACCGAATGATTTCTTTTGGGTGGCCGGTTTGCACACCTCTTCTCGAAGTCGTTTCAAAATGATTTGGCACCGCTTACCTTTTCACAGTCAAGATGGCGACCATCATTCTCGAACCTAAGATTTGTGCACATTTCAACGCACGTTCGGTTTCAATAATTCTCGAACAGAATCGTGGAGATAAACGAAATGAAGAAGAAAATTTTTCTTGTGGCGGTGGTTGTCACCATGTCAACCACCTTGGACCCGATAAATAGTCCATAAAACTTGGTAATCAGCCCTTGAGACCCAAACGCCTCAAGTCGTCCATGGTCAGCCGGCGGCACTGTAGATTTTCCAAGTAGGTCGGTATTGATGCAGACTTGCACTCCTTGGATCAAGCGGTGATGTCGCAACATGTCCTCCCGGCTAGTGAGAGAAAACGAACGCGCGTTGAGGTAGAATTCCTCAACCAGATGAGCGTCGTATTTTCGGCGGTTTTGCTTCCGGCGATAAAGACCTTGTTGTTCCGCATTTGTAATGATATACTCCATCGGTTCAAAGGTCGTTGGTTTCGAGATGATACGCTCGATGATGACGGTTTTCGAGAAGATCCGTCCATCAATGATGTTGGAGGTCTTCTTCGTAACGGGGATGAAGATTGACTAGCCATGGGTGTTTTCTTAAAATGAAGGTGTTAGAAAACAGTAGAAATTCGCAGTGAATATGCAGAGAATATGTAGGCTGTTTGCTTGAGATCTCTTGTAATTGCAGTAAGCGTAAAGAGTCTCCAATGGCAGATACATTCCTTTTATACTTGGGCGGCGAAATAGGGTTTACAGAGTACGAATGGTCAGATTTTAAGGGATGGGAACCGTTTTTGAAATCGACGGTCAGGATGGATTTAGTATAACTGGTACGCTAATCCATTAAAAGGTTTTAAAATACAATGGGTCCCACTTCGACATAGGTTGAATACCCTAAATGCCTAAAACGGCGGTTTAAAAATAATAAACAATTTTAAAAACATCGCGGCTTTTGAGATTCATTGTCCATGTCGTAAGGCATTTAATGAACATGACGTTTGACATAAAACAGGCACGTGGACAAAAATTATTTTAAAAAGGAAATAATATTATATTATATACCGAATCGAAATCCTATAGTATGTGCCGTTCTCCGCGTCGATACAGCGTTCCCCCTTAAAAAGGTACTAATAGGTTTTAAATTCCATACAGAATAGTTGGATTAATGCCGTATTCATGGGTCCTACAAGATTCCCCCTTAATTATTGCACACATCACCGTAGGATTCATATGCCTTCGCTCACATGATCGTATTGATGTTTCGAGTGTACAGATAATTAATGTTGATATCGTATTCACGGTCGTACGGCATTCCCCTCAATTGTTGAGTAAAAGCAAGAAATTTACTTACAGGAGTCCGCCGCAGATTCCCACCTGTTCTTAGCATGTTGAATCTTGGCCGTGTCGAGAGGCTTGGTGAAAATGTCGGCCACTGGATGTCTCAGATGGACTTTTTCCAGCGAACATCCTTGTTCTCGACATGATTCCGATGAAATGATGCTTCATGTTGATATGCTTAGTGCGCGAGTGCAAACAGATTGTGCGTGATTGCAATTGCACTCGTGCTATCACACATGATTGGAGTCTCTCTAGCATCGATTCCATAATCTGACGCTGTTGCCGCATCCAAAGGATTCGCATACAAGACTACCAAAAGATAGTACTGATTCACCCGTGGAAAGGAGTTAGCCAATTGCTTCTTCTTGAACCAAGATACGAGTCTAGGTCCGAGAAAGTGACAAGTTCCACTTGTACTCTTCCTATCTAGCTTGCGACCTCCGAGATCCGAGTCAGTCAGATCCAACTAAATCGAATCCGCCTTCCTTAGGGTACCACGATCCGCATCGACTGTTCCTTTAACGTATTTCAGATTCGTTTAGGCGTATTGAAGTGTGATTCCTTAGGTGCAACTTGGTATCTCGCACACACTCCAACAAAGATATCTGGATATCGGCTCAAGCCGTTAGGTACAGGAGCGAACCAATGAGCTTCTGTAGAGTGATTGGTCAAACGGCTTTCCGGCTTCATCAAGCACTAATTTGCACGGAAGTGCTCATGGGGTTGGCGAGGATTTGGAAGTGTTCATTCCAAATTTGTTGAGAAGCTCCTTGCCGTATTTCTCTGGTTGATGAATATACCCGTAGGCATCCGCTTTATCTCGCAAACCTAGGAAATAACTAAGTTCCCCATCATACTCATTTCAAATTTGCTTTGCATGAGATGTGAGAACCTTTGACATAGAGCAAGGTTAGTTGAACCAAAATAATATCATCAACATAAATTTGTACCATTAGAAGGTCATCTCCTTCCCGTATTTTGAACAATGTTTTGTCGACAAAGACCTTTCTCAAATCCGTTGTTGGTTAGATATCGGGACAGGTTTCGTACTGTGCTCTAGGGGCTTGTTTAAGTCCGTACAGTGCTTTCCTTAGCCTCGTAAACTAGATCGATACCGTCTGTGTTGGCAAACCCCGGTGGTTGTTCAACATAAACTTCTTCCAAAGCTCTCCATTCAGAAAGCACTCTTGACGTCCATTTGGTATACGATAAAATTCTTATGGGCGGCAAAGGCTAAAAATATCCCGATGGCTTCTAGTCTCGCTACAGGCGAAGGTTTCATCATAGTCAATTCCTTCTTCCCGACAATAGCCTTGTGCTACTAGTCCGGATTTGTTTCTTATGATAAGTCCATTTCCATCCTTTTTGTTTGAAATACCCATTTGGTTCCTATAACCGATTGGTGTGTCTGGGTACAAGATACCATACATTGTTTCTTTCAAACCGTTAAGCTCTTCTTCCATAGATGTAATCCAATGAGAGTTGTTAAGAGCGTCTATGGTCGAAACAGTTCGGATCGGGCTAAGAATACAAATGATAGTGCACATATTGAGTCTCCTAAGTTCGGATTGAGATTTCCATTCAGAAACCGTGAGACTTGAGATTAGATTCTTCTTGTGCACAAAGTACATTTCCTTGTGTACTCTGTATTCTCCTACGAGTAGAAACACCTGCATTAATGTTTCCAATGATCAGCTCTTGCGGGTGATCTCTCAACCATCTTCGGTCGGGTTCTAGTTCAGGGTCCCGTACTGTATTGAAAGTTTCTGTGGGAACAGCTTCAGCTTGTACAGCTTCAGCTTCATCCACATCGATTCTTACAGCTGCGGGGTTGATTTCTAAATCAACTATAGGTTCAATGGGTGTAGGTGGATCCAAGATAGATAGATGGTGAATGTCCTGAGTGATATTATCTACTCCTGTAGGATCATGGTGTGGTTCGTCGAACACTACATGAACTGATTCCTCGATCGTCAGCCTCCTTTTATTAAAGATTCTGAAAGCTTTGCTGACAGAGGAGTATCCTACGAATATTCCTTCATCTGATTTTTCATCAAATGTTCTAAGTTGGTCCTTCCCATTGTTCAATACGTAACACCTGCATCCAAAAATGTGAAAATACGAAACTAATGGAGTTTTGTTGTTCCATACCTCGTAAGTCGCTTTGTTGTGATGCTTGTTGACGATACTGGTTTTGAGTGTAGCATTGTATTGGTTGCTTCACCCGTAAACGTCGCGGCAATTTGCTTTCGGCAATCATTGTCCTAGTTGCATCTTTCAACGCCCTATTCTTTCGCTCGGCAACACCATTTTGTTGAGGTGTTCGGGCAAATGAGTACTCGTCTTTGTATTCCATTCTCCGAACAAGATTGCTCTATAAAGCGGTTAGTAAATTCAAGACCTCTTTAACGAATGCACACGATACTCAATGCTTTTTCATTCTCGCAACTTTCTCAGAGCTCGGGCACTTTGATGTTGTTTCCTTCTTCTTGCTAAGAAAGATCGTCCAAGCATACCCGAATAATCATCAACAACAACCATACAATATTTCTTACCTCCCAAACTTACCGGGTCTACAGACCGTAGAGATCCATGTGTAGCATTTCCAATACTCTTTGGGTTGAAAGGTAGGATTTGCTCTTCGTGGTTGACTTGATTTGCTTGCCTTTTCTGCATGGTCCGCAGACGCTGTCCTTTTGAATGACACATCGGCAAACCTCTTACCATACCCTGTCTTGAAAGCTTGTTGATCGTCTTGAAGTTGACGTGAGACATCCTCTTGTGCCATAGCCACTAAGATCTGCAGTGCCTTTGGCAACAAAACATGGAATTGAGGAGCTCATAGGCTTCCAAACAAGAATGTACATATTACCCGATCTCGCTTCGTAAGCACAACTTCCTTGGTTTGGGTGTTCTTGACTCTACAAACGATCTATATAGAACTTCACCGAGAACTGTTTATCACGTAATCAAGCTAATACTAAGTAGATTATACCGTAAGCCTTCAACATATGCGACATCGGTGACTTTGAATTTCCCGACAAGTAGGTTTCCTTTCCTCTTGTTCTTCCTTTAGATTTATCACCGGCGAACTTTTGGACCGCGACCTTCTACAAAATCGATAGCTTGCTCCTGTCTCCACCATGTGACGAGAGCATCCACTATCGAAGTACTGTATCCTCCTCTAGAATGTCCCGTAACAAAGAAATTAGGTAGATTTAGGTCCCCTTTGATTTTTGGGTCCATATATGTTAGTTCCTTTAGGTACCTGATTTTCCCGACAGAATGGTTTATCGTAGGATGTACTCGGTGCAGATTGCGGTATCTACGGGGCATATCCGTAGTTGTTATAATCATGATAATTACTATGCATGTAAAATTCAGGATTATTATTATTATTCCAGTACGAGTGCCGTCTAGGAGGTGGAGCCATTTTCCTCGGCCTAACAGCTTGTCTTCTGGGTCTCCAGTTGGATTCCCATTGCTGGTGTTGATACCGGACTGCATCTCTGTCTTGAGGGATAACGGGGCTCCTGTATTCAATACCTAGGTGCACTGCATCGATAGTACCGCTGCGGGCCTTTGGTGGTTGGATGACCTTCCTTCCGAACGGCCGTTGACGCCGTTGATATGCTCGGGAGCATGCCGTTGAGTGCGCCACAAAGTTGAAATGGCTTATGATTCCATTGCTCGGTATAGGTTTGCGGGGCGGAATTGCAGCCTTCGGTTTTCTGCAAAGAGGTTCCTTTATAGACTCGGGAGTATCTTTCGATTCGAATGTGTTCCACACTCTTGACGAACACAAGACTAGTTTTACCTTTATTCGAACATGAGCCGTATCCTAAGCCACTTTTATCATGAGCATGTTGCCCAAAGGCTCAATTTCTTCCATTCTTTTGGACGATTTTTCAAAAGACTTCGTAATGGTCTCAAGTTCAGCCGCTTCTCGAGAGTTGTAATTTTGGTTTGTAGTAGAACCAAATCATTTGTCTTGCTCTCATTATGGGTTTTAACCTCATTTAGTTCATGAGCAAGTTGATGATTGCTCTCCATGAGTTTTTCAAATCGACCTTGCCGGTTTCACAATCAAGAGACATATTATCATAGTTTATCTTGAGAAGTCATTCTCATCTTTCACTCTAGATTTGTTAATTGAAGTCGTATATTCTCGATTTTAGACTCTCATGGGCTTTTTGAATGTTTTTGAATTCATTCATCATATTTTCAAAGTATGAGATGCATTAGATGGAATAACCGAGGTTGAACTTACCTCATCGTCATTGTCTTCACCTTCCGAACATCTTTAGCCATAAAGCACATGTATGCTTTATCATCGAACTCATCGCCGATGAATCACTTTCTGACCACCGAAGACATTCCGCAGATTTGGATGGTGTGGGGAGGCTTCGATTCTCCAATCGTGGCCTTGAGCTTGTCTTTCCAAGCACGTCTTCTTTCATCTCGCTCTTGTTGCTCGGCCTCCGGCAACCTTTGGACTTTGGGATGAGGACATTTGTTTGCATAATGGCCTGGTTTCCTGCAGCTTATAACACAGTTAGCATCGGATGATGTTTCAGGCTTACCTTGTTGACAAGTTTGGGCCTGTAGGAGTCTTTCCAGATCGCTTGATGAACTTTTTGAACTTATGCATTAGAAGCGCCATTTCATCTTGTGACAGATGTCGCTGCCGCCGCCACAAGACTCTTGTGACTGGCTTCGACGAGCTAGGCATGCCGTGTCGATTGTTCGATACAAGCCGAGAGCCGTGACCTTTGAGGGAGATTCTTCACTTTCTCTCTTCTGTCTATGTCATACTCAAAAGCTTTAAGGTCGGAGAAGAGATCAAAAGTGGATATTTCATTAAGATTACATGAAACACGCATAGCCGTGGTCTTAATGTCCCATCGGGCCGAGAGATCTCAAAATTTTTAAGTTCTTCTCCTTTGGGTGTAAATCTTGCCCAACGCTTCAAGTTCACCAACAATACCAAGAACTGAGGTCAAGTTCCTCAAGTGTTTCCGTTGGTTTCATTTCAAAAGATTCGAATTCGAGTGAGTTTTGAAATTTTGTTTTCTTTTGAGAGCCTGGTTCCCTCACAAATTAACTTGAGTTTATCCTGCATTTCTTCGGGTCTTTTGCGGCTCTTTACCTTTGAGAACGTGCCTTTGTCAAGAGTGACAAATAACGCGTTCTTAGCCACGTTGTCTAGGTTGGCTCGCTTCCTTTCATCGGTTGTCCATTGCTCGCGTTCCTTCTCGAGCATTTCAGATGGGCTTGGCCCTCAATCCTTGCGGCCGGATTGACCTTCATAATCTTGATCGGACCATCCCGTATAACAAAGATCATCTCTTCGTGCATTGCCGCAAGATGAGCTTCCATTCTAATTCTCCAACGTCAAATTCGTTAATAGAGAACATAGGGACTTTGTTAATCATAGAAGTATCCATACCGATAATATAGGAATGAAAGAAACTGTTTTGAAAATAAGTGATTTGAATCGATTCGTTAAAAGAAATACGACCGATTCTTTTTAGAATCAACCGCTCCGATACCACTTGTTGGTCACTTAAGTATACCGGATACGCTTTGGAAAAGTAGTTTAAACAACAAACCGTATGGAATCTAAATCGAGTGCGTAGCGGAAGTCTTGGATACGCTTAGTTGCCGTGGATACAAGAACGACGTATTAGGTGTATACTTAATATATCACAATTTCAAACAAGAAAAGGTAAGGTAAATAACACAAGAATTTAAGTGGTTCGAGGTAAACCCTCTACGTCCACCGGTCCTCCACACAGAGTAAAGTTTATTATATAATTACCGCGTACACAACTACGTAATTATAAACAAACCTATCCTTGTATCGTTCACAGATTGATACAAAGAATATCACTTTCAACCGCTCACACATTGGTTAAAGCTTCCTTCTTGACTAGCTTCTTCACACACAGCCCAAAGCTTCGTCCTTATTCGTCCCACACAGTCGAATAACTTGTTGAGTTCACACAGAGCTCGGTTTTTACACGAGGTAAAATGTTAGGTAACTGTAAGAACAAGACTTTGAATATCAAGATCCGATGATAGTCGTTTCTTGATGTATGAGCACCGTATATCTCTTTCGCTCTAACTTGCGCTTGCTCGAGATATGTTTGCTCGATGATAACTTTGATAGCTTTGAGAGTTATATTACTTGGGGTTCGTAATTGGTAATCGATCTTCAATGTCTTCAAGGATATATATAGCCTCTGAAGAAAGTATCCGTTGAGATGTCCGTTTGAATAAGATTTCCTTCAACGGGAATATGACATGATCCGGATTTCGCGGGATTCTGAAGATCTGAAGACTGACAGTATTTAAATACTTTATCTTTGAGTATTTAAATACTTCTTTGTTCAACGGGACTTGACTTGTGTTCTTTCTTGTCCTTTTGTGAACTGTATGGAAGGTGACTGTATTTAGGGCATCGAGACAGTTTTCCCTACTTGATCTTTTACAAGTCTTCTTGCAGTCTTGTGAGCTTCACTTATGCTGATTCGAGGCTGATCTTCGATACATGATAAATCCTTGAATCCTCGATACAGTTTTCCATACTGTATTTGGCATATATGTCAAAACCTTTTCAATAACAAATAACAATCGATACAGGGATCGGGTATCCCGGCTGAATCGATACAGGGTGTTTGTTTTTCCTAACATCTTGCAATTCGCTTTAATTCGGATATTTTTAATTGTTTTAATTTATTGTCATCATTTTATTTTATTTCATTAACCATCCATTTCACCTTTCGATCGTCTAGATAAAACCAGAAATATTATAATCTAGTACTCAATACAATATGAATATTTAGTCTCTGTGGAATACGACATTGCTCGCCGCTTTCTACATTTACTCCGTACACTTGCGGATTGTTTAAAAATATAGTGAATATTCACCAACTCCTTTATGAGCGGCTGAAGAAATACACCCAACTGCATCTTAGGATTGCATGGCCCTAGTACTAAGATTGTTATGAACATGAATTGTTCCTTCATATAGAACCAAGGTTGTAAATTGTAGGGTGTGAATATAACTAGCCATGACGTATATTGTCGCCGTGATTGTGCAAAAGGTGCAAAAGCATCAGTCGATAATGTCACATTTCTAGCCTTCGCAGCAAAATTTGGATAAATAGTGTCAAGGTGCCTCTATGCTGGAGAGTCTGCAGGATGACGCATAATTCCATCATTTGAATAGAACATGAAGCATGCCACCTCATATATGCCGCGGTAGAATTTGACATGTATAGCCTTTGCAATCGGGGAATAAGAGGAAAGTAGTACATCTTCATAGCTGCCACTTTTTTCCTCCTACGGCTTCATGAGGCACGACACATATCTTTATAGCGTGATGTACCGCATAATATACAACTCTCACTATCCTTGTAATGGTCCCAATAAATCATGCAGTTGTTTGGACAACAATCTATCTTCTCTACAGGTAATCTCAACCCACATAATAATTTCTTTGTACTATAGAAGTTATCGGGACATAGATTGCCTTTTGGATGACTGTCTTTCATGTGCAAACTGATTAAAACACTTTTCTGATAAGTGGTTCTCTACCTTCAAACTCATGAAACGAGTCATATAAAACAATAGGGAGTAATTAGCACAACCAGGCCACAACTCTTTGTCTCCAGCATTCAACATGTCATATATTCGTTTTGCTTCAGGATTTGGTGGTTCTTCCACATTCTCAACATTAAATTGAGGCCCGACATGCTCCCTGACCATCGTACGGTACGCATTGGATCCCGACTTGTTGGTATCCATATTCATATCTTCATCCATATCTTCATATCCCTCATCCATTTCAATTTCACCGTGAAAAATCCAAGTTTTATACTCTCTAATGAACCCAAATTTCCCAATGTGATACTTAACTTTTTTTGTATCATGAAACTGTATATTATCACATTTTTTATATGGACATCTTATTTGGCCACCCGACATGCAGTGCGGCTGACTACTTGCATACTCGATAAAGTCATTAAATCCAGAGAAATTCAGGATTCCTGTAATACCCGAGATTCTAATGTGTATTTTGAACATGGTGACATTGTATATGTTGTATTTGATCTGAGTATTATCCAGCGTATTTCATGATCCGGTCTTGTTGAGCGTATGATTTCATGAATGTGTTCAAAATTGTGATTTTGCACTTGTAGCGCACGCTAACGACTAGGCGTGACGTATGCTAATTGGGTTTCGTAGCGTACGCTGTGTATGAACCTTAGCGCGCGCTATACATAGTCAACTTGATTAAGACAGGGTGGTAGGTGAGATCAGCTGCGGATCTTGGTCGGGACATGTCGGGATGAATCTGGACGGCTTTTGGAAAAGTCGAGTCAATGGTGCCTAGCGCACGCTAAGTCTAGTACAGTGAGGACAGTGAACTTTCGTTCAGTCGTTAGCGCATGCTAAAAATAGTTGTTAGCGTACGCTAATCGTTGATTTTAGCACACGTAAGGCTGTTTAGCATACGCTATGCCAAGACCCGTCAGAGTCAGTAGGCTGCAAGCTCGTTAGCGCACGCTCGGGATAGAGCCGTAACGCGTGCTAATAACCCTTTTCTATAAATAGGATAGCACCCATCTTCATTTTTCAGTTTACACTTCTTCCCACATCCGATTTTTGGGACTTTGAGAGTCACTCCCTCTATCCAAATCCTGCATACCAGCCTCCTAACATCACCATTGAAGACAAAGGATCTTTGAGGATTGGTGTTCTAGCTCTTGGACGTGGAGTTCATCAAGATATTTCAACCTTTGTTTCCGAATAAGTATGTTATGGTCTACCAAGCCGAAATTTACATTCTCAGCTATATTTTGAGCCTGCTTTGGAAATCCTTAGGCTATCTAATGATCTTATGAATCCAGCAACATATTTTTTTGAAGATTGAAACCCAGTTATATCTTGTTTTTCTTTCATTACTAAGAGTGTTGATCTAGCCTCGGTGGATAAAAACCTTAAGATGTATTATCCTTAATTCGTTAGAATCATGAGCATGATTTTAGTTAGATTCTATGAATTCCTATGATGTTCCACCGATGAAATTCATGTTTGCTAGGGATATTTGTTTTGACAATATTCTTCATGTTCATGAGGATGATGAATCGGCCATGTCATTGAACTCAACCCGGATCACCATAGTATCGTTTTCCTTGCGTAGTACTTGGGCATGCTTGCTATCTTGAGTCACATTTGTGGTAAATCGTAATAGCCGAACATATGAGAATTTGGAATTGAAGTCCATATTTAAAGCCGAAATCTTTAACCACTTGTATATCCTTGAATCCATAAACATCGGCGCTTCGCCTCTGAAATAATCATTCAACTCACATGAAGTGTATCATTATTTCCGGTTCAGCTTTCATCTAGTATACTAACCGCAAACCGGCCTTACGTCACTATTTAACGATTCTAGTATTGAATATTCGGTGACCATACGTTAGTTTTGAGTAGAATGTTGAGTTCCTTGTTATCTATTTTGATCAAGGTCTGAACCTTGCATAGTAATCGATCAAGCGACGGCGGCCTGCGGACGTGTGAAATTCGTGGGAGTACTTAATCCTTGCCATCTTTGAGGCAAGTATCGTATGTTGAGTTTGGTTTATATTGGAACTTTGATCATGCATACGGTTTTGTTTATGTTGTCGAGTATGAGATTATTTTCTCTGATTTGTCGTGGTATTCGTTATTGATTGTTCGTGTTGATGAACATAATGAATTGCATATATGTATGCATGATTGCATGGTTTATATTGTAAATGATCCGAGGGGGTCATGAGGATCTATGCTGAGGGCACTAGATCGAATGTCCACCATGCGTTGGTCCGACGAGATCATCATGGGGATCTATGCTGAGGGCGCTGGATCGTTGGACAGGTTTTCCACCATGCGTTGGTCCGACAGGATCATCATAGGGATCTATACTGAGGGAGCTGGATCGTTGGATTACCCTGTATTGTGTTGATGGAATCGTGAGGATTCGCATCGTTGGATTCCGGTGATGGGAGTCCGTTTTGTATGTTTTATGATGCATTGTTGATTTATGTATTATGATACTTGTACTAGCATCGTTTTGCTAACCCCTTTGGGGGTGGACATTTGTTTTGATGTTCAGGTAGCAGAGGAGCGGGGAAGCAACCACAGTACCGACATGACGATGAAGTGGCTCAATGATGTGGATTATGTTGTCTTGTTTTCTGGTTATTTTTCAGTACTCGAGTACGCTTATGTTGATGTTTTGGGGATGTTTTGTAATAATGGACTCATTTGAATTGTCGAACGGGTTTTGAATTTCTTTTTCATTAATGGCACTTTAGTATTATTTCCGTATTTCTCAAATTAGCCTTGTAAATTCTTATATAAAGGATTTACAGCGCTATAATTATTCCGAATATATCGGGGTGTCACGGAATATGGTATCGGAGCTAAGATTCATGGATATCTTGGCAGTCGGGTTAGTTGGGTCTGTTTACGTTATTTGATTTATGGGTCGTTTGTAACATCACTGCTGAGCCAGCATCGTCGTGAGGACCGTGGTTGTAAGTCTCCTAATCTCAAATACTACCGTTTTATTTAATTCCTGTTTTTTGAATATTAACGGACTTTCTTTTAGAAAATTTTGCCCTGGATATTGAGTATTTGTGTTTACCGTATATTGAGGGGAGGTCGTGGACGCGGACATGGTAATGCGAGATAGGAGGATTCAGCATCTACCCCAGAATTATCGGCTAGTCGAACTGATTCCCATTCTGGAGGACAGCAGGGATCAGCGAATGATAACGCAAATCCTCACATGCCAGGAGTGCTTCAACAGGTGGTTGCTCAGATAAACCAGTTTGCTCAGGTAGTTAACCGCATGCGACGATTTATGGGACAAAGAAAGATAACGAGGATAATCGGGGAGACAAATGGCTTACTGAGGTGGTCAAATTGCACGCTCGAAAATTTGATGGTTCTGCTGAGACACTTACTTGGGATCACTGGCTGAAGGAGTTAGAGAAGATCTTTGCAGAGATTAACTGTCCCGACGACCGAAAGGTTCCGATCGCCCAGTATCGATACTGGGGAGGCTTTCGACTGGTGGGAGGCCATTCGACCTGAGGATCATAATGCTGACTGGACAGAATTCAAATTAATGATGGAAGCGCAATATTGTCCTCGCCCAGTTAGAGAGGCCCGAGTCCGGGAGTTTTTCTCACCACAAAATCTTGAGGCATCTGTGACAGACGTGATTAAGACTTTTAATCACCAGCTGACTTATGTGCGCCACTTGGTCAGGACCGAGGCGGAGAGGATTTTCCATTTCGACATGCGGATGAAGCCGGAGATTCATCAATATATGTCCGGATTTGAATGTACCACCTTGCGACAGTATCAGGACAAAGCACTGGCCTACGATATGAAAGATGCGGCAGTGGAGAAATCCATGGAAGCAAAGAAGCATAAAGTGTCTGGCAACTTCACGGAGAACAAGAGTAGTGGGCCCCGCAAGGGCTAGTCCTCATTTCATTCATCTAGGAGACCTCCGCATCCTTCCCGAGGTGGAAAGAAGTTCCGGGCAGCATCAACAGCTTCAGACGCAGCGAAGAAATGTTATAACTGTGGCAAAGCAGGGCATGTTCGATGTGATTGTTACGCACCTGCTGTGACCTGCTTCGAGTGTGGACAGGAAGGACATCGCGCAACATTTTGTGGAAATGCGACTAGATCTTTTGGTACTCGCACTCCTGCACCGGTTCTGAAGGATACAGGTGTGAACCAGACGCAGCAGAGTGGTTTCCAGCAGCAGAATGTTGGGAAAAGAGAGGCGTCCAGCACTAGGTCCGTTCCTCCGCGCATTTACGAGATGAGGATGTTAGACGATCAGAACACTGCTGTTGCATCAGGTACGATTCAGATCCTTTTGCAACCAGTTAGTGTCTTATTCGATTCAGGAGCTACGCATTCTTTCATATCTTTGAACTGTATTAATCGTTTGAAAATCTCGTGCTTGTATGATTGTGAGCCTTATGTTGTGGGATTACCGAGCGGAGAGAAAATTGTGGGAACCCTAGAAACTAGAGATTTTCCAGTATCTATAGGAGGGAGAGATTGGCCATCAAATCTTATTGTAGTCGACATCCATGTTGACGATTTAATTCTCGGAGATAATTGGCTCAACCGTTATGGAGCTATTTTAAATTACCAAAAGAGAGTCATTTCTATCATTGTTGATGACGGATCTGAACATTTATTCAAAGGATGGAGACTGGGAAGCTCAGGAAAATGGATCAAAGCTATGAAAGAAGTGAAATTACTGAAGCAGGGATGTCACGGATTTTAGTGTTATGCCATGAAGAAAGAAGGAGTAGAGCTCTCATCTATTCCAGTTGTGAACGAATTCTCAGATGTATTCCCTGACGAACTACCTGGGTTACCTCCGCGGAGAGAAGTGGAGTTTAATATCGAATTGGAGCCTGGAGCTGCACCTATTTCTAGAGCACCATACCGTATGGCGCCAACCGAGATGTATGAACTAAAGAAGCAGCTTGAGGAATTATTGCAGAAGGGTTACATTCAACCAAGCGTTTCTCCTTGGGGAGCACCCGTTCTCTTTGTCCAGAAGAAAGATGGATCCCTCCGATTATGTATTGATTACAGGGAGCTAAACAAGGTAATGATCAAGAACAAATATCCTATACCTTGGATCGATGACTTGTTTGACCAACTGCAGGGGGCCAGAGTATTCTCTAAGATTGATTTGCGATCAGGATACCATCAGTTGAGAATTAAGGAATTGGACATACCGGAATCTGCTTTCAGATCCCGGTACGGGCACTATGAATTTGTGGTAATGCCATTCGGACTTACAAATGCTCCTGCAGTATTCATGCAATTGATGAATCGGGTATTCTTAGAATACTTAGATAAATTTGTGGTAGTCTTCATCGATGACATCTTGATCTATTCGAAAGACACAGAAGAGCATGCTGAGCATTTGCGTATTGTTTTGAGAACCTTGAGGAATGAAAAGCTTTATGCGAAACTTTCTAAACGCGAATTCTGTCTTAAGGAGGTGACCTTCCTTGGGCATGTGATATCGGCTAATGGAGTTCAGGTAGACCCGAAGAAATTCGAAGCAATTTTAGAATGGGAATCTCCTAATAACGTGAAAGAAATCTGAAGTTTCTTAGGACTTGCGGGATATTATCGCCATTTTGTTGAAGGCTTTTCCAAAATTGCTCGTCCGCTTACTCATCTATTGCAGAAGACTCAGAAATTCGTGTGGAATGAGAAATGCTAGGCTAACTTTGAGAACTTAAGAGGAGACTGACAACAGCACCTATACTAGCATTAGCAGATGGAACCGAGGGATTCATGGTGTACAGCGACGCTTCAAATCAGGGTCTGGGATGTGTGTTGATGCAAAAGGATAGGGTGATTGCCTATGCCTCTCGACAATTGAAACTATACGAAGTAAATTGCCCAACTCATGATTTGGAGTTAGCAGCTGTAGTCTTTGCCTTGAAGATTTGGCGACATTATTTTTATGGCACTCATTGTCAGATCTTCACAGACTATAAGAGCCTCAAGTATATCTTCAGTCAGAAAGAGTTAAACATGAGGCAGAGAAGGTGGCTAGAACTGATTAAGGATTACGACCTGGAAATTCTGTATCATCCAGGCAAAGCAAACGTGGTAGCTGATGTACTGAGCCGCAAAACTGTTTCTCTTCGAGTGTTGGAAGCACTCACGTCCCAAACCAGCATTCAACGAGAACTAATCCGCGAAGGGATTGAAGTATGGTCACAAGGAGTCCAAGGGCAACTATACGTGATGGAACTAACTTCGTCATTAGTCGAAGAAATCAAATCTAAGCAGTTGAATGATTGTCAGATTCTTCGGTTATGTGACGAAGTAAGAAAGGGAAGGCCTCTGGATTCGTAATACAAGACGATGGAGTTCTGAGATTTCAAAGTTGACTTTGCGTTCCCGATGATGATGTCTTGAGACAGACAATTCTGAAAGAAGCTCACAGCGCGCCCTATTCTATTCACCTGGGCACCAGTAAGATGTATAAGGATCTAAAACAAAATTTCTGGTGGGGAAATATGAAGAAGGACGTAGCAGAATACGTTTCGAAGTGTTTAACCTATCAGCAGGTTAAGATTGAACATCGACCGACTGGATCACTGAAGCCACTTCCGATCCCTGAGTGGAAGTGGGAGGATATATCGATGGACTTCCTCACCAGTATGCCAAGGACCAAGACAGGAATGAACATGATTTGGGTTATAGTTGATCGACTAATCAAGTCAGCTCATTTCCTGGGTATTAAAGACACTTGGGGACCCAAAAAGTTAGCACGAGTATTTATTACGGAAATAGTCCGATTCCATGGTACACCGAAGACCATTATTTCGGATCGAGATGGTCGCTTCGTGTCGCACTTTTGGACGGTTAGTCCAAAAGGACTATATAGACAGTAGAAGACATGCTTAGAGCTTATGCCTTAGATTGGTCAACCGATTGGGAGGTTCACTTGCCGTTGATTGAATTCACCTATAACAATAGTTGGCATGCTTCCATTAAAATGGCACCGTTTGAAGCACTGTACGGGAGAAGATGCAGATCGCCCCTCTGTTGGGATGATTCTTCAGACTTGATCGGTACGCATGCTAATGCTATTTTAGCGCACGCTAATGGGCTGTGGCAGAATGTCCAGTTCTTTTTCAGGCTCATTAGTGCATGTTAATTTGGGGATCTAGCGCGTGCTAACTGAGTCGAGTATATAAGTACAGACAACGGCATTTTTTCAGCATTTCTTCTCATTTTATAACCCTAACCGACGAGAGAACAATAGAGGGGCGACTTAGTGGCAATTTGACGTGATTCTTCATCATCTATCATCATTTCTTGAGATAATAATCAATATTAAACATTATCTAATCCATCTTTCCTTCCAAATCGAGGTAAATCCTTATAATCCTAGTGTGGGTATTTTTGGGGGTTTTGTTAGAGTTGCCCGATTAATCCATTATTGCGGGTGGAAACACTTAGGTTATGATTAATATTACTTCTATATTCATTACTCTATGATTTCATGTTCTAATTATGTATGTGTTGCGCATTCGAGGGGATTTGGGTGGTTCCCAACCGCTAAGTGTATGTTATGGTAATCGAGCGATTCGTAGGCAGGGTTTTGGGGTGTCTTTCTACTTTAAACTCATCTGTATCGTTGTTAATCATATTATGTTCTTATCACCTAGGGGCTGAAATCCGTTCTAAGTCTGATTGTCCTTGATTATTCAATTTCCATCCCTAGCGACGATGTCTCAAAGGCAACAGTGTTCCTACAATCCATGGAACGACGGGTCCTCTGAGGGTTCCACTGTCTTTGGTGCAGACCACAAACATCTTTTGAGTTAACCACTCCAGGACAGTCTGATGGGCCTCTAAGGGGTTGTTGCTTCTAGTGCAATCCACGGTTAATCACGCATGTATTTGATATATAACATGTTATGAGATTTGGTTATTTTCGAATGCTAGTCTTGAGCTTCGTGAAATTATGTTATGCTTACTTTACTATTCGAGAAATATTGTTCTCATAATCGATATACTTGCACTAGCTATTTCATGGCTAATCCCTTCAGGAGAAATATGTTTCATGTATTTTAGGCTCCAGGCGAGGAGACGCGCGGGTATCGGGTCAGCACGAATATGATGGGAGGAGTAATATTGTGTTTTTTCTTATGTCTCCATCCTTTGAATCTTTCATTTATGATGTCGTACTTTGGATAGTTTTGGTACTTGACTACTACAGGATGTTTTGTTGATGTTGTGATATTTCCTTTGGTGGGATTACGCTTCCGTTGACTCTTGTTCATCGATTTGAATATTGTCACGAGTGTTAATTTCCATGGTCTTTATCATTGGTTTATGTTTAGACCTTGTCGATCAAGTATTGTGATATGTATGCATATAGACTTGTGAGCTCCATGGTAGGGGCTTATGGTACTGTAATATACTCCGAATATCTTGGAGGTGTTACAAAATATGATATCAGATATTAGGTTTATGGATACCTTGGCTGTGAGTTTTTTGGGTCGAATTGAGTCATCGTTTGTATACAATATCACTACGTTGCCCTCATTTCAGTATGACCGGTACTCGTAAGTTGTCCTTATCTCTCTTATCTCTTCCTTTATGATCATCCTCAAATTTGTATCTTTGGGAATAGGTCACCTCGATGGTGTGTAATCTGGATTATACTCACGAATATTCTCATTGTTCCTCAGAATGTCTATGGGTAGAGAGCGCGGACGTGGGCATAGAGCAGCCGGTGGGGTGGCCATGTCCTTCATCCCTGATGCTAGTTCGACTACTCCCATGTTATTTAATCCAGTGCAGCCGAGCACTAATGGTGATTAGGACCAGTCAGTCGAGCAAGGAAATTCTAAAGGAAACAACACGGATATCAACATGGCGAATATTCTGCAGCAAGTGGCCAACCAGATGGCCCTCTTGACCCAGGATGCAGAATAATCCAAACCCAACGGATAATACGGGTGTGGAAAAATGGCTCCAGGATGTAGTCCATATGCATCCTCCGCAGTTTAAGAACCTGATGAAGGCTGAGTTTTGTCCTTGGCCAGCTCAAGAGAGTAGAATCTGAGCCTTTTTAGAGGCTAAGCCGCAAGATATCCCAATTTCACAAGCAATAGTCGAATACAACCAGTAGTTAGTCCATGTGAAGAATCAGGTGCGCGATGAGCGTGATAAGATCCGCCATTTCGATATGAGAATGAAGATGTAGATACGACGTCACATGGCCGGGTTCGCCTGTACTACACTGAAAGAGTACCAAGACAATGCACTGGCCTATGACTTATTGAGTTCGGGGACTGAGACAGCTACCGATCCAAAGAAACAGAAAATCATCGGGAATTTTTTTGGTAATAAGTGTGGTAATTTTCAGAGATCCCAATTAGTTAACCATCCTATCGGGAATCCATCACGTTCTTTTAGGGGAGGGAAGAGTTTTTGTTCTGCCTGGGTACCTCGACTCGCGAGGTGACATGCTTTAATTATAGTTGTACTGGCCACATCAATGGCGAGTGCCGTTTTCCACCTTTGAAATGTAATGCTTGCGGTCAGATGGGACATAGGGCGATTTATTGAACTAAATAGGATAATACCTTCAGTAATCAGTCTTCTACCCCAGCACTCAGGGATCCGAGTGTGAATCAGCAACAGTCAATTGGCCAGTCACAGTAGTTTACGACAGAGGCAGAGGACGAGGTCAGTCTGTTAGAGGGGAAGCTTCTACTAGTGGTTCGGTACATTCACTCATTTACGATATGCATCAAGTAGGCGACCCAGATGTGACGGTGGCCAAAGGTACTGTGCACATCCTATCTCATCTAGTTAGAGTACTCTTTGATTTCGGTGCAATGCATTCTTTCATCTCATCGGACAATGTGCATAGTCTGAATATTGATTGTATGAATGCTTGTGAACCTTTTATCGTGAAATTGCCTAGTAGGGATAGAATCGTGGGTAATCGAGAGATTAGAGACTATCCAATGAGTGCTGCAAGTAGAGTTTGACCGTCGAACTTGACTGTGATTGAGATCGAGGGGGATGAGTTAATCCTCGGAAATGATTGGCTTGATAGACATGGGGCGATTATGAATTATCACACTAAGGCTATTACCATCATGAAAAATGATGGTTCTAAATAATCATTTGTGGGCTATAAGCTAGAGAGGCAGAAGCTTCTTATCAGCGCCATGAAGGTCGTGAAACTTCTGAATAAGGGTTGCACTGGCTATTGGTGTTATGCTTTAAATTTGGAAGAGGGGGGGAGTCAATCTATCATCGATTCCGGTTTAATTGAGTGTCCAGATGTTTTCCCGGATGAACTTTAGGATTTGCCACCAAATCGTGAGGTGGAAATTTCAGTCGATTTAGAGCCTGATGCGGCTCCCATTTCTAAGGCGCCTTATTGTGTGGAACCTTCGGAAATGCAAGAACTGAAGATTCAGTTAGGAGAGTTGTTGGATAAGGGATACATTAGACCGTGCGCTTTGCCTTGGGGCATGTCGGTCCTATTTATGAGGAAGAAGGATGGTTCATTGCTTTTATGCATCGACTATCGTGAGTTGAACAAAGTAACCATCAAGAACAAGTATCCGTTACCTCGTATAGATAACTTGTTTGATCAGTTTTAGGGAACCACAGTATTCTCAAAGATTATTTTGAGATCGGGATACTATCAGCTTCGAGTGAAGGAGTCCGACGTCCCAAAGACGTGTAACACCCCCAAAATTTACCGGGGCATTAAAGTGCCGTGAATCCCATGTGGGACTCACAAGGCTATGTTAGAAAATTGTTATTTTAAATAAGGCATTATAAAATGGGTGAGTCCACGGTTACATAACATGAAACGGGGTGTCTTGAAGGAAAACATAATTCAAAACACGATTATTACATTGTAATACCCGGTTGTAATTCAGTCATTATCATTCAGTAATTTCATTCGGTGATTGTCACCCAGTGTATATTCGCTCGATTATAATCATTCACCAATCATATTCATTCACCGTGTTCACCGTTCGAAAAAAACTTCGAGTGGTGTATCGTTATTGTTCATTGTTTCAACTTTCCTCATATGAGTTCGACTTTGTTAGATCACCATTAATTTTTGGTAACTCCAAAAATTCTAAATCTTTGCAATATTATAGAGCATCGAGTTAGCTTTCCAATGGTTCAAACGGTGAGTCAATCGGAGTCCGGACGAGAGAGTTATGGTCGTTTTAGCTCAACCGCTCATTGGCGATCATCGCCGAACGAACTCGCCGTGTCGTCCGACACGGCCCGCGGCCGCATTTCGTCCGGAAAGTGCCGAAGTGTTCGCCTCGAGACCCGACCGTGTCGCTGGGCACGGCCGAGTCGCACTCTTCCGGATAAGCTGTAACCGATCGCCAAAGACGCCCGACCGTGTCGCTCGCACGGCCGAGTCATGCCGAGTCAGCCGGACGGGTCATCGGGAGGCCTTCCGCGCCGCGACCGTGTCGAAGCAGACACGGTCGAGTCACCGCCGGCCAGGCGACACGACCGCGCCGATCGGCACGGCCGTGTCCGGCAGCACCAACTCCTATAAATTCATTTTTTCAGATTTCAGCCCATTTTTCTTCCTTTTCTTCACCTTCAACCGAGAGATAAGGCTTGAGGGAGGGTTTTTCCTTCACAAATCATTTGGGTGTTTGATTTTTTCATCTCCTTTCGATCGTGAAGCCCGGATAATCAATCTAACGCGTGTTCTTCGGATTATAGCACTTGGATCATCAAGAGGTAATTCCTTCAACACTTGGACTTCGATTTTGTGTTGAAATAGGATGTTTGGACGTTATAATCATGATATATGAAGGGATATGTATATGATTATGAGTTTGTATAAGGATTCATTGGATTATTGAGGGTTTATTCAAGAACACTTTGAATATCGAGTTGGAATTGGGGATTTTCGACTAATTGTTGTTATAATCACATTTTGGATATTCATAACGGATTATTGATCGTATTGGAGATGTTTTGTTGGTTTGAAACACTTCTTGGGGATTTTGATATTGGGATATCGAGGTTTGATTGTAAACAATCGGAGTTTGGATACAACGATTCGATATAATGCCCCAATGAACTTAGTTTAATCGTATCGACGTTTTGAGTTCGTTATATTCGTGTTTAATTCGTATATTGATCGGATTGTCGGTAATTGTATTGAATTAAGGTTGTTCGTGTTACCGACACTTCATTTAGGACGTTGTTCGTGGACGGACATTCTTCATCGGTGTTGTGTAAGTTAATTCTTACTCGGTTAAAAGGATATTCATCCCTCTTGTTGTTGTTCATTCATAATCATAACTCATTCATAATTATATTAACCGTATCAAAACTTGTTGTTATCAATTAATCATAACACACATAAGGAACGACGGTTCCAACCTATTCATTGAGCTGTCATTTATTTCATTACCATTCCACCTCGGTGAGTCATTATTCATTTTCGATGTCACTTTTGTTATCGTGGCATTCCGGGTCATACTGGCGTGCCGGTTGGTATGTGTAGGGTTTTCATGTCGGGCACATTATAGTCGTGTGTTGGTTGATGGCCTCACATTGGACTGTGCACACGAGATTGATTGTTTCGTGAGACTGATTAGGTACAAGACCACACGTGTATTCGATCGATACTGTTGGTGGCTTGTGCACGGACACATTTCCATCCCGGCGTAGTGTGGCGCCACCCTTGAGCCGCATCGTTAGTTGATTCATATAGCATGTTTGATTGCGTATGTTTCGACAGGATATTTCATAATTTCGTATATAATCATGATTGTGTATTTTCAACTCTTGAGGATTGTTGTTCTATAATCGACCCGTTTGGGGATTTTGTTTTTGTGTCTTGGCAAGGCAAAGGCACGGGAGAACATGCCGACGTCGAGGAGTCCCAGTGATACTAGAAAGGGGCCCCACTGCTCACCACTTATTCATCATTTATGTTTCCTTTATTTATTCCGCTGCAGACATTCCATTTGAATACTCGTTTCATTCGGTGTTGTGTATTTTATCGTCACATAAGATACACATGTATTCTATTTTATCCTGGGTGTGTTGTATGAAACTCCTAATCGGAGTAATTGATGTTGTAATGTGGTTCGGTACTACATTTACCCTGTAAATCATCCTTTTCATTCGCCCGGTGGGTCCCATCGGGGTCCACAGACCGTAATATCCGCCTAGTTTGGGGTGTTACAGAGTTGGTATCGGAGCGTGGTTTTGAATACTACCTTCCGAGTCATGTCTCATTTGAAATCATCGTCATCAGACTATTATCATTGGACTTTCGCGTCACGTGTGACCTGTGCAAATGCAGAGCCAATCGACCTAAGAACTGTAAGATTTCTAACGCCATGTTATAATTTCTGTCAATAGACATTCATTCATCATTCAAAAATTAACAATCCTCAAACATCATCATTCATTGTGATTAGAACGATCATGTTAACTCATTAATCACTTAATTCATTTCATTACTCGATTAATAATCGTGACGATCATGTTAACTCATTAATTACTCAATTCATTTCATTATCCATTGTCAATCTGGATGATCATATTATCAATCTTGTTAAGTTATTCAAGATAATCATTTCAAGAATTTCATCAGATAATCATGTAACTTCAGTAAATCATTCATATAATCACTAAGTTAGAGCATGTATACTCATTTTCATCATCTCATGACATAATCATAACGTGCTAATCATGCGGGAAATATAATCATTATGCGACCTTCCTACTCCAGTATGGAGAGAACTGTCAAGGGATGCATGGGGAGAGGCCGCGGTGCGAACCGAAACCCGAGAAATAATCACGCCGGGAAATCGTGCCCAGGACTCGGTTCGATCAGAAGATGTACGGGTTGATCCACTCACTTTTATGCAGGCCATGATGACCCATGTGCAGTTGCTCAATCATCATTGCGCCACTCTGGCCGGATTAATCGAGCGAACTCTCCCGTACGAGCCAGCTGCTAAGGAAATTGCTGAGCAGCAACCTGCATATGTCAACAGGAAATCAACGAAGCGTAATCTATCCGAAGGCGGTCAATAACCTTCAAGTAGCCTCGTGTGAGTCTTATCGCTTCGAGCGATCTCCTACGGTGCCTAATCCTACGGATCTCGGTCCGAGCGGCCTCGGCCATCATCTGTTTCAACCGTGGGGCGCGGCCATTTCAAGATTAGGTGTACGACGCCGTCTATCACATGTCATAATTGTGGGAATTTCGGGCATAAGGCCCGTTTTTGCGAAAGGACTCCAAGTCGGCTCGGCGGCATCTCAGCCCGAAGCAACCAGGCGTTTGAATCGATCGCCTTGTCATCGCTGCTTAAGACAATGGAAGCAAATAGAGTTGGAGCTCGTATTTATCGACGGAGCGTCCGGTTCGGGACAGCAAGTCCTGCATTCATATGATGAGGAGGATCGACGATCCGTGGTCCGAACGATTTCGTATACTCGTAATTTTATTTCAACTTGTGTGTACCTTTTGATGCTGGTACACCGCATTCATTCATTTTCGAATCATGCTTGAATAGACTTATTTCGGTATAGTCCTACTTAATGACCGCGATGGGTTGATGGATCTAATCGTGGTGAATTTATCTTAGGACGATGTAATTTTCGGTATTAGTTGGTTTGATCGTCTCGATACTATCCTCAGTGTTTGTTAGCGTTTAGTCGCTATCTTTCCGTCGTTGGTTGTCGAATGTGTGCTTCAGGGAAGTAGTCCCGTTGTTCCAAAGAGAATTTTTATTATGGCGGAAGCGAAGAAATTCCAATCGAACTATTCAATCATTCATTATATCATTTTCATCGATTGGCCTTTCTAAGGCAATCGAGTTATTCAGTCATTCCTTATATCATTTCCATCGATTGGCTTTTCTAAGACAATCGAGTCATTCAATCATTCATTGTATCATTTTCATCGATTGGCCTTTCTAAGGCAATCGAGTTATTCAATCATTCAATGAATTATATTCGACGATTGTCCTTTCAAAGGCAATCGAGTTATTCAAACATTCATTGTATCATCTTCATCGATTGGCCTTTCTAAGGCAATCGAGTTGTTCAATCATTATTGGTATCTCTTTTTATCAATTGACCATTCTAGGGCAATCGAAATGTTCAATCATTCGTGGTATCATTGTCATCGATTGACGATGTATTTCAGCGAGTTATCTAGTTGCCTTCACATAGAGTAAGGGAATTCAGAGTGAGTTGGAGCAGTCGTCCCCTTTATCGAAGGCACCGTATCGGATGGCCCCGAGAATGCAGGAGTTGAAGATTCAACTTGAGGAGTAGTTCGAGAAAGGTCATCTCCGACCGATTGCGTCCCCGTGAGGAGCACCAGTGTGATCTGTCAAGGAGAAGGATGGCTCGTCTCGTGTGTGTATTAATTACCAAGAGTTGAACAGGGCGATGATCAAGAGTAGTACCCTTTACCTCGTATTGATGATCTTTTAGATCAACTTCAGGGAGCTTCAGTATTTTCCAAGATCGACTTAAGATCGGATATCACCGATTCGGATTCGAGAGTCGGATATCGCGAGGACAGCGTTTCATACACGCTATGGTCATTGTGAGCTCGTAGTTATGCCGTTCGGGCTAACTATTGCACCTGTGGTATTTATGGAGTTAATGAATCGGGTTTTCATCGACTTTTTAGATCAGTTGTTGTTGTCTTCATCGACGACATTTTGATTTATTCTCTTAGCCGAGAGGAACACGAGGTTCATTTTCTTCAAGTTCTCGACGTGTTGAGACGAGAGCAACTTTATGGAAAGTTTTCCAAATGTGAGTTCTGGAGGTCCGAAATGACTTTCTCGGGCATGTAATTTCATCTGCCAGAGTTCTTGTCGACCCTCAGAAGACGGAGGCTATCCGAGATTTGCAACCTCCGTAAGATATTAAGTAAATCCGATGTTTCCTCAGATTAGCTGGTTAATTATCCAACCCACGGCCGGAGCTAGTAACCGTGGTTTTCGCGTTGGAATTTTGGCGTCGTTACCTTTATGGAATCACTTGTCAGATCTTCACCAATCACAAGAGTTGAACTATATATTTACTCACAAGGAGTTAAATATGCGGCAGGACGGTGGTTGGAACTAATCAAAGATTTTGATATCGAGATCCTTTACCACCGGGCAAGGCGAACGTTGTCGCCGACGCCTTGAGTCATAAGTCCGTTCAGAGCAGATGCATGCTCGTTTACAGATTGAAGGAGCTTCAACAGAATTCCTTAGACCCGAGATCGAGGTCCGGCTCAGCGAGTTCAGGGACACTTTGTATGTTAGAGATTTCATCATCTCCGAGGATGCAATCAGGGAGAATCGTGGTTCGGACCCAGCATTGTTGCGCATTCGTGAAGATGTGGCTCGGGAAAGCCCCTGGATTCGTGGTCCACGAGGATGGACTTTTGAGGTTTAAGAACCGGTTGTGCGTGCGCGAATGACGAGTTGAAAAATTCTATTTTGAGAGAAGCTCATGCTACCCCTTATTCTGTTCATCCTGGGTCCAAGAAGATTTACAAGGACTTGAAACAAAATTACCGGTGGAGTAATATGAAGCGAGAAGTCGCAGAATTTGTTTCGAGATGCTTAACTCACAACAAGTCAAGATGGAACCTCGGCCCGCGAGTATGCGATACCGCTCCCTATTCCTAATGGAAGTGGGAAGACATTTCTATGGATTTCATCACGAGTTTGCCGACGAGTCGCCGTGGCATGAATGCGATCTGGTGATTGTGGACCGCTCAACTAAATCAGCTCATTTCCTTGAGATCAAGGATACGTGGGGTCCCGAGAGACTGGATCGCTTGTTCATCAAGGAGATAGTGAGACCGCACGGTACTCCTAAGAGTATCGTTTCCGATCGTGACGATTTAATTGTTTCCCATTTTGGAAATCACCATCGTGCTATGGGAACTCGGCTTAATCTCGATCGCTTTTCATCCTCGGTCGACTGGACAATCGTAGAGGACTATTCGGACATTAGAGGACATGTTGAGGGCATGCGTCCTCGATTAGTAGACGATGGGGAAGCCCAATTACCGTTGTTTAAGTCCACGTACAAGATAGTTGGCATGCCTCCATTAAGATGGCACCTTACGAGGCCTTGTGCGGTCGTCTTTGTCGATCTCCTTTGTGTTAGGATGACTTGTTAGAATCAATCGGCACCGAGCCCGATATGCTTATAGCCGTCCGGGAGAAGGTAGCTTTGATCAAGAGTCGTATGTTGACACTCAGTCGAGTCGCGAAATCGTATGCGGATAATCGTCGCCGACCACTAGAGTTCGAGACGGGTGACCATGTTTTGGTCAAGATATCCCCGAGTCGAGGTATTTTTCCGTTTCGGAAAACGGGGAAGTTGAGCCCAAGATTCATTGGACCGTTTGAAATTTTGGATCGAGTAGGCGAGTTAGCTTATCGATTGGCGTTACCTCCGGCTTTGAGCAGATTCATAATGTGTTTCACGCCTCTCGATTGCGGAAGTATGTTGCCGACCGAGTCACATACTTGATTCGACGAAATCGAGATCGCGGATGATCATTCGTACGAGGAGCGTCTGTACGAGTGTTAGAGCGGCGAATCAAACAGCTTGAGGAACAAGACGATCCCTTTGGTCAAGATTCGGTGGTCTAGACACGGAGTCGAAGAGGCCACTTGGGAAACCGAGGAGAATATGCGGAGTGTTATCCCGAGTTGTTTGACCCTTAGTTTCGGGACGAAACTCTTTTAAGGGGGTGTATGTAATACCCGGTTGTAATTCACCATTATCATTCAAGAATTTCATTCGGTGATTGTCACCCAAAGGTATATTCACTCGATTATAATCATTCACCAATCATATTCATTCACCGTGTTCACCGCTCGAAAAAACTTCGAGTGGTGTATCGTTATTGTTCATTGTTTCAACTTTCCTCATATGAGTTCGACTTTGTTAGATCACCATTAATTTTTGGTAACTCCAAAAATTCTAAATCTTTGCAATATTATAGAGCATCGAGTTAGCTTTCCAATGGTTCAAACGGTGAGTCAATCGAGTCCTGACGAGAGAGTTATGGTCGTTTTAGCTCAACCGCTCATTGGCGATCATCGCCGAACGAACTCGGCCGTGTCGTCCGACACGGCCCGTGCCGTACTCGTCCGGAAAGTGCCGAAGTGTCGCCTCGAGACCCGACCGTGTCGCTCGCACGGCCGAGTCGCACCCTTCCGGATAAGCTGACCGATCGCCCAGACGCCCGACCGTGTCGCCCGGCACGGCCGAAGTCATGCCGTCGGCTTCGGACGGGTCACTGTCGGGAGGCCCTCGCGCCGCGACCGTGTCGGCGAGGACACGGCCGAGTCACTGTCTGCCAACTCGCCGGCCGGTGACACGACCGTGCCGATCGGCACGGCCGTGTCCTGGCAGCACCAACTCCTATAAATTCATTTTTCAAAGATTTCAGCCCATTTTTCTTCCTTTTCTTCACCTTCAACCGAGAGATAAGGCTTGAGGGAGGGTTTTTCCTTCACAAATCATTTGGGTGTTTGATTTTTTCATCTCCTTTCGATCGTGAAGCCCGGATAATCAATCTAACGCGTGTTCTTGGATTATATCAATTGGATCATCAAGAGGTAATTCCTTCAACACTTTCTACTTCGATTTTGTGTTGAAATAGGATGTTTTGGACGTTATAATCATGATATATGAAGGGATATGTATATGATTATGAGTTTGTATAAGGATTCATTGGATTATTGAGGGTTTATTCAAGAACACTTTGAATATCGAGTTGGAATTGGGGATTTTCGACTAATTGTTGTTATAATCACATTTTGGATATTCATAACGGATTATTGATCGTATTGGAGATGTTTTGTTGGTTTGAAACACTTCTTGGGGATTTTGATATTGGGATATCGAGGTTTGATTGTAAACAATCGGAGTTTGGATACAACGTATTCGATATAATGCCCCAATGAACTTAGTTTAATCGTATCGACGTTTTGAGTTCGTTATATTCGTGTTTAATTCGTATATTGATCGGATTGTCGGTAATTGTATTGAATTAAGGTTGTTCGTATGACCGACACTTCATTTAGGATGTTGTTCGTGGACGGACATTCTTCATCGGTGTTGTGTAAGTTAATTCTTACTCGGTTAAAAGGATATTCATCCCTCTTGTTGTTGTTCATTCATAATCATAACTCATTCATAATTATATTAACCGTATCAAAACTTGTTGTTATCAATTAATCATTTCACCATAAGGAACAGCGGTTCCAACCTTTTCATTGAGTCGTCATTTATTTCATTACCATTCCACCTCGGTGAGTCATTATTCATTTTCGATGTCACTTTTGTTATCGTGGCATTCCGGTCATATCGGCGTGCCGGTTGGTATGTGTAGGGTTTTCATGTCGGGCACATTATAGTCGTGTGTTGGTTGATGGCCTCACATCGACTGCACACGAGATTGATTGTTTCGTGAGATCGATTAAGTACAAGACCACACGTGTATTCGATCGATACTCGTTGGTGGCTTGTGCACGGACACATTTCCATCCCGGCGTAGTGTGGCGCCACCCTTTGAGCCGTCTTGTTAGTTGATTCATATAGCATGTTTGATTGCGTATGTTTCGGCAGATATTTCATAATTTTATATAATCATGATTGTGTATTTTCAACTCTTGAGGATTGTTGTTCTATATCGACTCCGTTTGGGGATTTTGTTTTTCGTGTCTTGGCAAGGCAAAGGCACGGGGAGAACATGCCGACGTCGAGGAGTCCTAGTGATACTAGAAAGGGGCCCCACTGCTCACCACTTATTCAGTCATTTATGTTTCCTTTATTTATTCCGCTGCAGACATTCCATTTGAATACTCGTTTCATTCAGTGTTGTGTATTTTATCGTCACATAAGATACACATGTATTCTATTTTATCCTGGGTGTGTTGTATGAAACTCCTAATCGGAGTAATTGATGTTGTAATGTGGTTCGGTACTACATTTACCCTGTGTAAATCATCCTTTTTCATTCGCCTGGTGGGTCCCAGTCGGGGGTCCACGGCACTGTAATATCCGCCTAGTTTGGGGTGTTACATACATAAACAGAGCTTTCGGAATTTTAATTAAAACATGTGGTAGCAGAATTTTATTCCAACACCGTTCAAGCCTGACTGGAACCCTCGGAAATGTCCTACACATATTCAACAATTTTACCTGACACGACGAATCGTGCCAGACAAACCGGGATCAGATAATGATAATCAATAGCAACATTTCACAACAAAATACACGATTCGATAACACCGTACCACATAATATATAGATGATAATTCACAGTATAGCCGATGTTGTGTTTCTCTTTTAGCACATAAACCCCAAGGTCGCGACCAAGTGTCACAGAAGTATCTACACGGAAATACTCCGGAATGTGGGTGCCATTTTAGGTCTTATCCCTCAACACATTACCACACAGGTACCATTTAAGTTTTACCCCCAACACGTCGGCCTATTCATAATATAGTTTCTAGAGAAAGACAATCATTCGGCATTCATCACGCAACAGCACATTCATGTTTTATGAATATTGTAAATAAAATTAACATAATCCGAGTAAGGTTTCACTTGCCTTAATTCCGACGGTAAGTGCCTTATGACAATTTGAACTTCCACGACCGATCGAGTTCAACCTAATCACATATTCCTTGATTAACATTTCGTAAGGATAACGGCGAATAAAACTAGTTTCCCATTCCCTTTCCTAATCGAATTCTTAACTTAGTTTGATTTTGCAAAGCTAATATCATGATTCTAAGCTCAATAGTAAGGGTTGCTAGGTCGTCGCCCGGGTGTAGTGGAAATATGTAAGGGTCGCTAGGTCGTTGCCCGGAAGCGGCGCGCCACCTCAAAGTATGGGTGTGGTGTCAAATGTGCAAGGATCCTTGCAGCGTGGATGGGGACAGACAGAGAAGTTAGTTCATGCTGCTAGTAAGGGTAGTAAGGTGCGGTTTGGAACTTGGAACGTTGGCTCTTTGACGGGGAGATCAGCAGAAGTGGGGGAGGTTATGAGAAGGAGGAGGATTCACATAATGTGTCTACAAGAGACTAAGTGGGTTGGCGAAAAGGCAAGAGTGTTAGCTACTTCGGGTTACAAGCTTTGGTACTCTGAAAAAGGATAGAAGTAGAAATGGAGTGGGTATCGTCATTGATAAAGAAATCATTGATGATGTGGTGGAAGTGTCAAGAAAGAGCGATAGAATA
This sequence comes from Orobanche coerulescens, assembly GCA_033398695.1. Classification (NCBI taxonomy): domain Eukaryota; kingdom Viridiplantae; phylum Streptophyta; class Magnoliopsida; order Lamiales; family Orobanchaceae; genus Orobanche; species Orobanche coerulescens. Next base: position 101,868,902 of record CM065808.1, read on the forward strand.
ACGAGTATTAAGCTTGTGATAGGGGATGAGTTTCTAACTATCATAAGTGCTGATGCACCACAAGTAGGATTGGATGCATCGATCAAACAAGAATTCTGGGAAGATTTGGAAGAGGTTGTCGAACGAATTCCTATGTGTGAGAAATTGATCATTGTTAGTGCCCTCAATGGGCATGTCGGTGTTAACAGATATGGCTTTGAGAGCGTTCATGGTGGCTTTGGTTTTGGGGAAATGAATGAAGCAGGAAATGGTATATTGGATTTCGCATTAGCTTATGACTTGGGTATTATGAACACTTTGTTCGAGAAAAGGGACTCTCATTTGGTGACATATAGAAACGGAGGTAATGCAAGTCAGATTGATTTCTTTTTAGTAAAGAATATTTGGAGGAAAAGTTTTACTAATTGCAAGGTGATACCCGGTGAGAGTGCTGCAACATAGCATAGGGTTATGGTGCTTGACTTTCGAGGTAAGAGGCAATTAAGAAAGAGAAGACCACAAGTTGACCCTCGAATTAAGTGGTGGAAGATCCAAGGAGAGAGTCGACATAATTTTGTGGCTAAGATTGATGATAGTATTTGGTCTGATTGCACGGAGATGGATATAGATTCGATGTGGAACTTGTTGGAGCATAACATAAAGGAAGTTGCAAAAGAAGTCCTATGAGAATCTAAATGAAGTTAAGAAAGCGATAAAGACCAAACGTGAATGTTATAAGGTATTGGGTAAATGCTCGAGCGATGAGAATTATAAGAAGTACAAGAATCTCGAACAAAAACTAAAAAGGCAATGCAAAATTCCCGATCAAAGGCCAATCAAGAATTATATGCAAGATTAGATACAAAATAAGGGGAACAAGATATCTATAAACTTGCTCGAATGAGAGAGAAGAAGACGCGAGATATTGGAAAATTTAAATGTGTGAAAGATTCTGACCAAAAAGTTTTGGTTCAAGATAAAGAGATAAAAGAGAGATGGAGGTCATACTTTGATACCCTATTCAATGGCCATCAAGAACAATATATTGGGAATTTAAACATCCCCTCAAGTATGGTTAATCGAGAGTTTAAGAGGAGAATTCAAAAAGGTGAAGTGACAATGGCATTGAAGAAGATGGGTCAAAGAAAGCAGAAGGACCAGATGATATACCTATTGAAGTTTGGAGGTGTTTGGGGGAGAGAGGGATCGAATGGGTAACTATGCTTTTCAATAAGATTTGGAGAAGCAATAAGATGCCATCAACATGGAGGAAAAGTATTCTCGTCCCTTTGTATAAGAACAAAGGTGATGTTCAAGATTGTTCTAATTATCGCAGAATTAAACTAATGAGTCATACCATGAAGTTGTGGGAACGATTAATTGAACAAAGGATCAGGAAATGTATGAAGATAATAGAAAATCAGTTTAGATTTATGCTTGGAAGATCGACCACAGAAGCAATTTATCTTATCTGGCGGTTGATGGAACATTATCGAGATAAAAAGAAAGATCTACATATGGTTTTTATTGATTTAGAGAAGGCATATGATAAAAGTACCAAGGGAAGTACTTTGGTTGGCCTTAGCAAAGAAGGGTGTATTGCGGAAATATATTGACATTATAAAGAACATGTATGAGGGAGCTAGTACAAGTGTACGTACTAATGTTGGGAGAACAGAAGAATTCCCTATTACGATTGGGGTGCATCAAGGATATGCTCTTAGTCTTTTTCTCTTTGCCATAGTCATGGACAAATTGACAAGAGAAATTCAAAATGACATTCCGTGGTTTATGGTGTTCGCAGATGATATTGTGTTGATTGATGGAACGAAGGTTGGAGTGCAATAGAAATTGGAACTTTGGAGGGATACTTTGGAAGCTCGAGGCTTTAGGCTGAGCAGAAGTAAGACTGAATATATGGAGTGTAAGTTTAGCGAAAACAGTGATAGAGAGGCGGGGATGATCACATTTGATCTGAAAGTTGTTCATAGATCCACTTTCTTTCGGTATCTTTGATCTATTATCCAAAAGTATGGAGAGCTAAATGGCGATGTGGCTCACAGAATAAAGGCAGGGTGGTTGAAGTGGAAGAGTGCCACAGGGGTTTTATGTGATTCTGACATGCCTCATAGATTAAAGGGTAAATTTTACTGCACGACAATTTGGCCTGCACTGTTATATGGCACTGAGTGTTGGGCTGTAAAATAGTGTCATGTTCAAAAGATGAATGTGGCAGAGATGCGTATGCTACGATGGATGTGTGGTCATACAAAAAAGGATCGGCTCAGAAATGAGGTGATTAGAGAGAAGGTAAGAGTTGTATCTATAGAAGACAAGATGGTGGAGAATTGTTTATGATGGTTTGGTCATGTTAGAAGAATACCTGTTGATGCCCCAGTGAGGAGGCTAGAAAGTTGGGGAACAAGTAATATTGTGAAAGGTAGAGCAAGACCCAAGAAAACTTGGATACTGATGATTGAAAATGATATGCGGTTTATTGGAATTGGAGAAAGTATGGCGATGAAGAGGCAAATATGGCGGGAAAGAATACAGATGGTGGATGGAATCTGATTTTTTTTAATTCCTATTTTCTTTTATTTCATGTTATCTCTTAATTTATTTTTCACGATTTTTCATTTTTCATTTTTTTTTTGTTAACATTCATTCTCCTTTTTTTTACATTTATCTCTACTTTTTTCCCTCTTTTTTTCCTTTTATGTTGCTTATGTAACGATCATTTACAGTTTCAAAGTTTGATTCATGTTAGCCGACCCCAAATCATTTTGGGACTAAGGCTTAGATGTTGTTGTTGTTATAAGTTCAATAGCAACATGCATTATTACATTTTTTAATTCTTTGATTATCGATTGTCATAACAATTTGCTTAACAAGATTATCCCCAACATTGCTTCAGTTGTCAACAATCGACTAAAGTAAAAGCGAATTCCATTATCTACTAATTCAATTCGCTACTCCGAGTCTCAATTGGGTGGGTTACCGTTTTACATAATGATTTTAAAGGTCGATTCTTAATGATGGTAATACTATCAAGCTCGATTCCACCTAGTTGAATTAACGTTTGATAATTATACTAGCAAGGTGGGTTTCAACGAGTTTAGCATATGGTGATTGGATTGCTAAAACAATTTCTCCTAAAGTTGATTCGTTAAAGTTGGTGTTTCCTAGGTCAATTTAAATGTGAAATTCACATATGATTATTACAACAAGATACATGAATTAATGGTTCGAGAACGAAATATAGTTACATCGATAGTTTTGATTACTACAAGTTCATCCGGTTTGTTTGTCTAAGAAAGTTAAGCAACAAAACTACCGAAATACCCGTAATCCAATTTACATAACAACAATACCGAAAAATAACTTCAAGGATTTGCTAGACTTACCTTAATAGACGAAGAACAATGGAGAACGATGACGAACTAACAAAGAACAACAAGGAGGAACGAAGAATGGATCGATCGACCTAGATAACCTTCCACGGAGCTTGAGTAATCCTCTCCTTTATGTCAATGCAAGTGTTTTGGAGGCTAAGAATCATCTAAGGGGCTGGGAAAGGTTTTAAGAAGGATGCACAAGTGTTTTTGGCCGAGGGAAATGAAGAAGGAGGTTTTAATTTATAACACATGATTGCGTTTTACGTACGCTAACTCTCAATGGTTTACGTACGTAAAGAGCATTACATACGTAATGTCTTCTAGTTAACATATGTAATGGTCGATCAGAGGCTACTGCCTGGATTGTCCCCACCTATAACATACATAGGGGGATCATAACGCACGCAAGCAACCTTATAATAGCGCATACGTTAAGCTCGACAATTAACGTACGTTACAAGCAGTTGACTCGTTTGTCTTCTAGCCCACCGAAAGTATCCAATCTATGTCAAAAGGAAAGATTCTGGTCGAAAGACCAATTCTCGCCCTACGTACGTAACCTAGTCATGTTAATCTATGTAATGCTGCGAATCTAACGTATGCTATGCATGTCATCTAGCGTACGCTAGTCACTCAGTCCCTTAGTCATTTTATCGCATTTTAACCATCTCGGGGTGACTACCTTTTCACTCGTCAATAATTCTTCGGGGAACAATACGTTGGCCACCGTCATATTCATACCAATAATCGTTCAACAACATCAAGGTACATCACCTCCATTCCATTCACATCACATAATTATATCGCAATAGCACTTTAATGAAACCACATAATATAAGAAGACAACATCACAAATGATAGAAGTTGCATTATAACTTATGAAATACACGGTAATTAAAGCATGAAATACCCGTGGTATTACATACCATCCCCCTTAAAATAGTTTCGTCCTGAAACTAAGAAAATAACTCGGGATGATTTTCCGTCATGCTCGACTCGGTCTCCCAAGTTTATTTCTCCATGTCGTGGTGCGACCACTGAACCTTCACAAGGGGTATAACCTTATTTCTTAATGTTTTCATACGCCGATCCAAGATAGTGATCGACACTTCTCTAAAGGTAGCGTCATTAGAAATTTCTACTTCTTCGAAATTGAGTTTGTGACTCGAATCGTAGACATACTTTTTTAAATAGGAGACGTGAAAGACATTATGCACTCCAATATCTCAAACGGGCCAATATCTCGAACGGGCCTATGAACCTTGGTCTTAACTTTACCTTATGGCCTAAACGCCGGATGTCTCGCATAGGCGATACTTTGACCCAAACATGATCCCCGACCGTAAATTCCAACGGTCGCTGCCGGTTCTCGGCATATGATTTCTGCCGACTTTGCGCTGCTAACATATGTTTTCGAACAACAAAGATCTTCTTAATGGATTCCTAGATCAGATCTAGCTCGGTATCCACGGTGTCAGAAGCATCATCCCAGCGTAACGGCGACTTGCATCTTTGTCCATACAGGGTGTCAAATGGTGCCATGCCTCACTCGCATGCCAGCTGTTGTTGTACGAAAACTCTACTAACCCGAGATGCTTAACCCAATCCTTACCCCAATCGAGCACACATGCCCTCAACATATCTTCCAAGGTTTGTATCGTGCGCTCGGTCTATTCATACGTCTGAGGGTGATAGGCTGTGCTAAAACGCAACTAGGTTCCCATATCCTTATGGAAGACTTTCCAAAAATAGGACACGTATCTGGTGTCTCTATCCGATATGATTGATAAGGGAACGCCGTGCAGTCTCACGACCTCCCTAATGAAAATAGCGGCTAAATGCTCTGTTCCGGTCGCTTCCTGAATTGGAATAAAATGTGCTGATTTCGTTAACCGATCAACGATAACCCAAATTGTGTCCTTCCCTCCCACCGCCGTTGGTAACTTAGTAACAAAATCCATTGATATGCTTTTCCATCTCCACTCCAGAATGGGTAAGGGTTGCCTGATTCCGGCTGGTCTGCGGTGTTTAATTTTTACTTGTTGACACGTCATACAACGGGCAATGAATCTAGCCACATCCTGTTTCATATTTTTCCACCAAAAACTCTGTTGTAGATCCTTGTACATTTTGCTTGCTCCGGGGTGAATGGAGTAGGGAGTGGAGTGTGCTTCTCTCAGTATAGTTTACTTTAGCTCGTCATTCGGCAGAATACAGATCCTAATCTTGAACCTCACCAAGTCGCCCTGGATCTTATAGTCATAAACATTTCCCTCCTCGATTCTCGCACCGATCGCACGTAGTTCGGGATCCTCCATCTGTGCTAGACATATCTCGTTTAATAAGGACGAATGTATATTGATTGAGCATAATTGTCCTTGACTGTGTTGTACCCATACTTCAGTACCATTCCTCATGACGTCTTGCTGTAGTTCGGGTTGAACCGTTAGGCTGGATAACATTACTTCCCGTGTAGTTTTCCGACTGAGTGCATCAGCTATGACATTAGCCTTTCCGGGGTGGTATGAGATTTCCACATCGTAGTCTTTGATTAGCTCCAACCAGCGCCTCTGTCTCATGTTTAATTCCCTTTGGGTGAAGATATATTTCAGACTCTTATGGTCCATGAAAATCATACAAGTGACTCCGTTCAGTTGTTGGGATGCGTACGCAATAACTCTGTCGTTCTGCATGAAGACACACCCCCTCCCATGCTTAGATGCATTCTTGTATATAACGAATCCTTCCGTACCCTGCCGTAGCACTAACACTGGAGCAGTGGTCAACCTCCTCTTGCGTTCATCAAAGCTCTTCTGACAGTCCGTAGTCAAAACAAACTTGGTACTTTTCTTTAGTAGGTTCGTTAGTGGTCCAGTGATACAGGAAAAAGGTTTATATCTCAAACAAAATTGATATTTTTCCTTAGTATGCCCTCGAATGCCACTCAGAGGATGTTGAGTGAGGGCATTGTACTTGTTATTATATAATCATTATCAAAAGGCAATTGTTTGTTTCTTTATTTACTGGCTGTTACTGGCATTCATGACTCCTAAATATATATAGAAACTAGTCCGAGTATTTGAGAGCAAAACATTCCACTCCTTATTGGATAAGGGGATCGGCACTGGAAAGGTTTATAGCTCAAATACTTAATCATTCGCAAGTCGATGAAACTTGACTGGGCGTTAAGTTTATGTGAAGACTTGTATGGCGTGTTCTTTGATGTGGAGAGTGCATGTCGAACACTAATGATTAGTGGGAGCACACGTTATAGGTATGCTAATTGGATTAGTATACTCGAACCGACTCACCCTCGATTCGTCACATGGATTTCACTCCAGGATAGTCAATGACGGAATCGAAAGGTTGTGATAGGTATTCGTGAACCTTCGACTTGAGTATTTGGTAGGGATGTGCTTGTGACGTTAAGATTTTCATTAGAGTAGTTCGACCCAGAAAACTGGAAGGTGGGGGTCAACCTCGACGTGCGTTTGACGTTCAAGTAGCAGGTCCTACTGAATACCAAGATAGAATTCTTTCTCCTGTTAGTGAACGGGTTATATGTTCTATGTGGTTATTGGCGGATGAGATCATAAGTCTTTGGCCAAAGCATTGGGGCTAGTTGTATTGGATACACGAGAGCTCGATGATCTTGATTTGCATTGACTCATGCATAGCGTCAAGTACATATAGGGTTTGACTGACCGTGGCCCTATAACTTGATCGGGATATTTGAAAGAAGGGTTTATACCTATACTGGTATTCACGACAGAATGGTTCTTAAATGATCCCAATCATTCGTTTTCAGTTGGGGTACAGTGTAGGCCGCCAGGCTGGCTAGGTGGTGGTACTACTCTTTGGTTCTTCCCATTGCTAACTGAGACGGACCTACCGAGTCGCGCAATAGGATTGACAACGGAATGAATCAAGCTTATTCTCTCTTTATATATATATATATTATATTATATATCTAATTTATTGGACATTGGATATCTAATTAATTTTGGGACATTGGATGTCTAAATTAATTTATTGGATGACTTAATTTACAGCCTAATGAATTAAATAAATTACTGGGTGATTAATTTAATTCATAGATACAATTATTTCTTGGATAAATTAATTATGTTATTTTGTATTTGATATGATTAATTAATTAGATTAATTAATTGATATAAATACATCGGAATGGATTGGAGTTTATCTGTTTGGACTCACGAGAGTCCAAAACGGACCGAACTCGTCTGATTCCTTCTAGATGGCCGCCCCCTTCCACTCACCTTCCCTCTTGGTCTTTGTCTCCATTTTATAATAGAAGACTTATTGTAACATCTGCATGCTTTATTAATAATGTATTTTATTAATGATCGTATTCTGTTGAGAGTTAGTTTGGGAAAGTTCCATATCATACTGTTTGTTGCCTGGAATCATATGTATGTTGGAGTTGGAACTGGTATGTTGGTTGTTAGCAATGGACGAGTCATGTGCTTGTCAGGATGTGTTCGTTCTGGCCAACTTCATAGTGGTGATATTGAGAAACAGCAATTAGCGCATGCTAGACTGTGTTGCTAGCGTGCGCTAATTATGCATTAGTAGCGCACGTTGGTTGGCCATGGTAGCGCACGCCATTATGGCCGGTCCGTTCATGCAGAGTGTTCTGGAATCTGGATAAATAGCAGGTAGCGCACGCTAAACCTTATGGGTAGCGCACGCTAGCGCGGCCAGTGTAGAGAGTTCTACACGGCCTTTCAAAGGCGGTGGGCTGCCATTTAAGCCCGATAGCGCACGCTACGCCTTACCCGTAGCATGCGCTAATCACGTCCAGTATAAATAGGACATCGCAGTTCATTTATGCCATTTCATTCATTCTCCTCTCCTCCTCCGGCGGCTGGGCGATCGGGGCGTAGGAAGGTGCAGGTTTTGGCTAGTTTTCGCTACCCAACAACGTTTTAGAGTTCCTGGAACAAAGTTAACAAGCTCTTAACAGCTTTTATCGTTCGAATCAAGGTAAATCCTTCAAAACCCGTGTTCTTCATACCTTACGGTTTTCTTGAGGTTTTATGCTCTAAAGTTCAGATTTAGCCGTGGTTGTGTTGGACTATGATGCTGTGATTATAATCCCTTGCTTTTTGTTGAAGTTTAGGGATTAAGTTTCGAGTTTTCTTCCGTAAACACGTATGATCCGATCTGACTCTATAGTGTCCGTTTGATTGTCCCTAAGAGTACAAATTTGGGTAAACCTTTCCGCTTCTGTAGTACTATGTTTTATATAGTGCTGTGTTGTGCTAGGACCTCATCGTTGAGGGAAGTTCGAGAAGCAGGTCCTTTTGTTCACCTTCCCTGTACCATTGTAATTGAGGCAAGTACTTTGATTGTGTTTGATGTACTTCGTGTGAATATGTGGAAAATGTGATTTAACGAAAAGTGGTAATTTCAGAAAAATGTGATTTGTGCCATTTCGTGAAAAAGTAATGATTTTTGAAAGTGCTACATGTGGTCGTGTGCCAAGTAAAACCAGTGAGGGTCCATTGGGTTCCGTAGACTGAGGCCTCTGCGGTTCACTTGGTTGGGTTTGTACAACCAGGGAGGCCTGATGAGGACTCCCTAGGGAGAGGTATGTATTCCGCGTGGGGTACAGTTCCTGTACGGCCCCCATTGATGTTTTGTGATGATGATTGTGATATGGTACTCCGGATTACCCGTAATGGCACTCTGATTTCTGTTATTCATTAGCTGTACATATTCATGAATCGTTGTACCTGTACCAGCTGTTTGCTGACCCCTGTTGGGGTGGATATACTTGTGTATTCAGGTACAGATCTTAGTGGCAAGCTGGCGCAGGAAAGGCATGAGGTTGACGAGCAACACTGATATCACGTGTTATTGTGAGTTGGTGGTTGTTTTGGCATGGTCAGAGTTGTGTTTTGGTTTTGTACTCGCGCGGGTACTGTCATATGTGCTTTTGTGGTAGTGTCCGAAGTCGATGAGGGCAGGTTTTGTACTCGCGCAGGTTTTGTACTCGCGCGGGTACTATCACTGGGTTGCTGTCATGCTTGGATTGTGAGTTCCTCATGTGAATTGTGTCCCATTGGAGTTGTGTCTATTGTTTTCCTTTCCTTATACGTCTAAGGAACTGGCGCATGTTGAGGTAGGGAGAAGGTAAGTCTTTCGATTGTAAGCTCCCTCCTATCTGTGTGATGGTTGTGTTGTGTGAACTTGATTAGCCCTAGGTTGAGGGGGCTAGAGTTTGTTGATGGTATTGGGATTGTTGGGATGTGCATGAGTATACATACGGTTTGGGTGAAAATAGTTGCATAAGGTATATTGGAAAACCGGGAATGTTATTGATTCCTGCATTTTATGAGATTTTTAAGTATCAATTTTATCTACTGCGTGAGTATCTTGAGATGGCATTTGGTATTTTGCCAACTAGGTTTTATTTTGTAAAACCGATTCTTTAAAGCGAGTTTTGGCATTTTGGCCTTGAACGTTCTGACGATATTTTTATGACGGTATTTGGTGCCTTATAAATGACTTTGTGGGTAATTGAAAAAAAAATATTACCATCATCGACCTTTTGGGCGTTTTGAACATTTTTGGAAAATAGTGTTTAGCTTGGTGGGTTCCGGTGCGGGGCCCACGGCGCAATAATATCCCAGGCGGTTTGGGGATGTTACATATTATGGTGAAACATTTATAATGGCTTTTGAAACCCTTTCAAATGGTGACAAATCTGCGATTTAATATCGCTATATCAAATGAGTATGTATTCGGTAGAAAATCTTTCTTTTAAATCAAACAACTAGCAGAAGGGAAGAACTTTCAATTATCCAAATCCGAGGTAGATTTTTGAAATAATTTCGTATTATAGACGTTTCTGAAAATTTTAAAATTACAAATTATTTTGTGCATTATCTAAAAATGATTTCAAAATCGACATGTAAAATAAAACTTCCTCTTCTAAAGTATTCACGAGTTTTAGGCGAAATGTGATTCGCCCTTAATTACAAAGATTATGTTTCGGACATGGTATTATTATTCCTGTCAAGAGACCAAAAGTTGATTCTAAGTAGAATATGTATGTGCATATATATTCTCACCCTTGTATATAGTATACGTGCCTCCCAAAATCCGATATTCTAGTGTTGCCTAATCTGAGTACTCGGAGATGTTGATTGAGAAATCCTCACGATGTTAGTAGTCATTCCGCATGCGTCAGGATGCCCAGAGAGTTGGTCATCCGACCTTATGAAATTGCTTGTTACGTTATTACCTTGCTTCCATTGTTCTAAATTTCGGGAACAAACTTTTTCATTTAAAATGGATCGTGACACCCGAGTTTTGACTTCTTTTTCCACCCTAACTCACTTATGTTCGATGGTACCTTCTGAATTTGTTTTGTTCTTCGATTTTTGTCATTTGAACGAGTTGTGATATTGTTTCAAATGAATTCGTCCACAATTGTGCCTTTTCCCAAGTTCGGTTCAATTCTTGTGAGTCCCATGTGAAATGAACGTCTTGTAATCCTTACAAGTTCATTTGATGTCTCGGATTGAGGTGTGAACTTTGGAGTTGTTGTTCGATTATTATCGTCCTGTTGATTGTTGTTCAATCAATATTGTTCGATCGTTGTGATTCAATTGTTGTTGATCGATCTTGCATCGTGATTATTGAGCATCTCACTTCTTTAAGGTTCAGGTATCTGTTCCAATATGTGATTTTCCCAACCTTTGAAGTTGTCGGAATTGTATATATTTGTTCAGCATTAAACCCACATTTTGATGGTTGTACTATTCGGATTATCAACCGTAGTGGTTCATGATCATTGCACTTCGTAGACATTTTTGCATATTGAATTGGACCGCAGTAAGACATAGAGTTTTGTGCCCGTTATTGGCAGCAGATATCGTGTGTCACCTAATGTTTGCATTTTGTTAGCTTGACTAATGTTTTGGTCGTATTCGTGTGATTGATAAACTCGATCCTTATCAAGAATCTTCGTTAGTCTATCATCAAAATTTTCATCCCTATCATTGTTATTATTGTGGCGGCGGGAGATAATTAATGCTAGATGACGGCGCCGCCATAATAGCGGCTACTAGAAACAACTGTGGCACCGCTAGGGCTGCCGACTTAAAATCGGTCTGGTGTGTATATAAGGCCCTGAGAGGTGTTTCCATAGTAGACTCAAGACATTGATCGAAGGGAAACAGTTGGGTAACCTTGTGAGTATGGATCCTACTAAGCATACTCATTGCTTAGAACATATCAATTATCTAGAGGCCGTAGCACAATTTCATCGAGACGCAAGTCAGGCTGAACAGGAAGTAGCTACCCGAGAACGCGAGCATGCTGTGCAGCTAGAAGCTCAAGTTAGCTGCAGCACAACGTACCCTTCGAGAGAGGGAGGCCCAATACACTCAGGAAAGAGAGGCCCTCCAGGATCAGGTGCAGCAAGAGAGAGCAATGATACGGGCCAACGCTGAAGAGATCCTTGCTATCCTCCCAGCAGCCCCAATTCCGGTAGTGGGACAAGAAGTCGCAAAAGACAAAAAAGATCCTGGGGAAGATCCCTAAGAGGACCCGGAAGAGGAGGTCGAAGATAACTCTGTTGTCGTTAACCCATGAGCTGTTCTCAATGGGGGCAGGCTGTGTATTGATGTTTTTATAGTTGTGTATTGGTATAATGTTTACGGTTTGAGAATAAATTGTGTGTGAATACAGTTGATGACTCATACATATATTCCGACGACCCCATTTCCTGTTACAAGTTTCGAGGATGAAACTTCTTTTAAGAGGGTAAGGGTGTAACATCTGCGTGCTTTATTAATAATGTATTTTATTAATGATCGTATTCTGTTGAGAGTTAGTTTGGGAAAGTTCCATATCATACTGTTTGGTGCCTGGAATCGTATGTATGTTGGAGTTGGAACTGGTATGTTGGTTGTTAGTAATAGACGATTCATGTGCTTGTCAGGATGTGTTCGTCCTGGCCAACTCCATAGTGGTGATATTGAGAAATAGCAGTTAGCGCACGCTAGATTGTGTTGCTACCGCGCACTAATTATGTATTGGTAGCGCACGTTGGTTGGCCATGGTAGCGCACGCCATTACGGCCGATCCGTGCATGCAGAGTGTTCTGGAATCTGGATAAATAGCAGGTAGCACACGCTAACCCTTACGGGTAGCGCACGCTAGCGGGGCCAGTGTAGAGAGTTCTGCACCGCCTTTCAAAGACGGTAGGCTGCCTTTTAAGCCCGATAGCGCACGCTATGCCTTACCCATAGCACGCGCTAATCACGTCCAGTATAAATAGGACAACTCAGTTCATTTATGCCATTTCATTCCTTCTTCTCTCCTCCTCCGGCGGCTGGGCGATTGGGGCATAAGAAGGTGCAGGTTTTGGCCAGTTTTCGCTACCCAACAACGTTTTAGAATTCCTGGAACAAAGTTAACAAAATCTTAATAGCTTTTGTCATTCGAATCAAGGTAAATACTTCAAAACCCGAGTTCTTCATACCTTAGGGTTTTCTTGAGGTTTTATGCTCTAAAGTTCAGATCTAGCCGTGGTTGTGTTGGACTATGATGCTGTGATTATAATCCTTTGCTTTTTGTTGAAGTTTACGGATTAAGTTTCGAGTTTTCTTCGGTAAACACGTATGATCCGAGCTGACTCTATAGTGTCGGTTTGATTGTCCCTAAGAGTAGAACATAGGGTAAACCTTTCCGTTTTCGTAGTACTATGTTTGATATAGTGCTGTGTTGTGCTAGGACCTTATCGTTGAGGGAAGTTCGAGCAGCAGGTCCTTTTGTTCACCGTTCCCTGTACCATTGTAATTTAGGCAAGTACTTTGATTGTGTTTAATGTACTTCATGTGAATATGTGGAAAATGTGATTTTATGAAAAGTGGTAATTTCAGAAAAATGTGATTTGTGCCATTTTGTGAAAAAGTAATGATTTATGAAAGTGCGACATGTGGTCGTGTGCCAAGTAAAACCAGTGAGGGTTCACTGGGTTCCGTAGACTGAGGCCTCTGCGGTTCACTTGACTGGGTTTGTACAATCAGGGAGGCCTGACGAGGACTCACTGGGAGAGGTATGTATTCCGTGTGGGGTACAGTACTTGTACATCCCCCGTTAATGTTTTGTGATGATGATTGTGATATGGTACTCCGGATTACCCGTGATGGCACTGTGATTTATGTTATTCATTAGCTGTACATATTTATGAATCGTTGTACTTGCACAAGCTGTTTGCTGACCCCTGTTGGGGTGGATATACTTGTTGTGTATTCAGGTACAGATCTTAGTGGCAAGCTGGCGCAGGAAGGGCACAAGGATGACGAACAACACTGATATCACGTGTTATTGTGAGTTGGTGGTTGTTTTGGCATGGTCAGAGTTGTGTTTTGGTTTTGTACTCGCGCGGGTACTATCATATGTGCTTTTGTGGTAGTGTCCGAATTCGATGAGGGCATAAGTGTTGCCGAGCTATGTTACGCTGCAATGTGCAGCTTCTGTCGGGAAGTGCACGTCCGGTGCCACCATTCAGGCGCGGGTGCGCGGTTGGCATGTTCAAGGTGCGGCTTATGGCATGGAGTGAACGCTAGTTTCACGGTGACCAAGAGAACTACTTCGGCTAGCTTCTCGACTGAGGATACTTGTGGTTTAATGTGTTGATGTTGGTTATTGTTGATGTGTTGGATCAGTTATGAGTTGTTGTTTTGGTTGTGATCCAACATGACCATGTATTGGTATATTTTGGCGATATATGTCATCTTGAAATTTGACGTTGGTTTTAAGTGTGTGAATGTCTCATTTCTATTGATGGTCATTGTCTTTTATGTTGGTCCATCCTGGTAGGGTCTCCAAAAAGAATCTACGGTGCTGTAATACCTCTGTAAATCACGGGGGTGTTACACTTATGACCTTAAGAGATATCAAATCTCTTTTTATATTTGAAAGGTGATTTGGGGAGATATGATTAAGAATAAAAGGAAGACCACAATCTCTCTTCCTTCACTTTTAGCATCTCACGGTTTTGGGCAAGAAAAAAGGAGAGGAAAATAGTTTTCCAAGTCTTCATATTGTTCTTCATCTTCTTCATAGTTTACTTGGAGAAATATTGTGAGGATATATTGAGAGATAAAGATTAAACACTTAGAGTGTTGTAATCTTAATTAGAAAGCTTCCATCACTTGATTCTAGCAGTAACCTTGGAGGTTAATTGGGTAATCGTCGTTCCGTTCGTTTCTTCGGGCGCATGGCAAGTAAAGACGCAGTGCTTTCGGCGTTGGATCATTCAAGAGCTTGGAGCAGATTGGATTTGCGGATAACATTTAAAGCTTGGAGAATCATCTTCAAGAAGTACACCATCTAATCAACGGCCTACGAGGGTATTATTCCTTATCTTTCTTGTTTTCATTTTATATTCGTATATACGTAGCTTGATCGATCCTCGAAGGGACTCAGATCGAATTGATTTTCATTTTATCGCTTCCACTGGGCCTTTGTTTTAGGCACAGAATCCCAATAGTGGTATCGGAGCGTAGGTCTTGCGATCGTATATAAGATATTTGCATTTGGAATGCTTGATTGGATGGTGAATGATTTGGAATCATTTATAGTCATAATCGCGGTGTATGTTTTTCGTTAGCTGTAGTTATATTTTTCGTAAATTTCTGTCTAAATATAAATCTTTAATTTCTGGGAAATGTGATTTATATTGAAGATATGAAAGTCGGAAAATATTGATATTAGATATCCGGTCGAAAATCTATCCCTGAATAGTCGTTGGACGACTTTTCAGACGAGGGATGGAATCTGGATGGGTGACCCACCGTGTCAGGTGGCCAGCCTAGGGACTGCCGGGGTAACCCGACCATGCCAATCGGCACGCGCCGTGCCGGGCAGGCAGATGACTGCCGAGGTAACCCGATCGTGTCATTCGGCACGGGCCATGACGGGCAGGCAGATGACTGCCGAGGTAACCTGACCGTTCCATTCGGCACGGGCCGTGTCGGGCAGGCAGATGATTGCTGAGGTACCCCGACCGTGCCAATCGGCACGGGCCGTGTCGGGCAGGCAGATTCGTCCCGCTTCGATTTTTCGTGTATTCTAGAAAATTAATATCCCGCATGTTAAATTGGATTTAATATGATTAAAATAATTTATGGTATTTCATTTTATACGGGAAATTTGATTAATTGGAATACTTGTGGATGACCAAATTATTTTGAACATTTTCATATTACCGGTTGTGTGAATTGATTGGATCAATTCTATTTATTGATTGGATCAATACATATTTATACACTGTATCCATTTATTTAGTATTTATTGGATGAATGCTTTTTGAATGGGGATGTGGTTCATGGACTTAGTTTTGAATCGTTCGGTTTTTTATTTGATTGGGTTATAAAGGCCATTTTGAGCCGATTTATTTTACTAGAAATATTTGTATCTAGGATGCAATTTTTCAATGTAAAATTTAGATGTAATGACGAAGACCGGAGGAAGATCCATTTGAGAAGACGAAGATTCAAGACCGAAGACTTGTAATTAGATTACGGAGTTTTTGGTTCTAGGAACGGTCCATGAACTACATGTTGGTAGCAACTCGGTTGTGAATGTTTATTCATATGGTATGAATGCACAAACACGCTTAAATGAATTAATGTGCAATGTGTAACATTAATTGCGAAAATTCTCCCACGACAAATTATTATGTTTAAAAGGTTTCAAGGTTTTCCTTCCCTCCATCGAGATTTCGAAAAATTGAAATCCAAACCTGATGTTCTATGCTTCCGAGTTATCGGGGTAGTCATTCGGGGAGGATGGATAAATTACCGGGAGCGCATTGGATGCCTTCGGTTGGAGCAAATTTATCCCTAGAAACCTGTTCGGTTTCTGGATAAGATTCAATTGTGAAACTGATTTGTGCCGATGGTATAAACTTAACTTGTTCACGAACCATAAAAACCATATAGGTTAAGGGGAGTGAACAAGGGTAAAAAGAAGATCGAATCATCCATTAGATGGGTTAGTGTTGGACACCACTTTATAAAAATTAATAGACTATAAACCTGTTCGGTTGCCCTCTATTAAAATTTATAAAGAACTCGATCACCACTATGAAATAGAGCGAACGATACTTCCGGAATTCACATGGGAGTGTGTTATTCCGATAAAAATAGTGGGAGATGGGTTAAAGAATATAAAAGACTTTAATTCTATACTCAGATCATAATTGAACGAGTCACTAATTAATCTGTCATACTTAATGCATACATAACTCTCAATATGACAATGAACCCACTCACAATTCTACTCGAAAAGAAAACCTTAATCGGACCTAACTTTATGGATTGGCTCCGCAATATGATGATAGTCCTCAGTATAGAGGTACTAGGATACGTCTTGGAGACGGACATTCCGGCGCCTCCAGTGCGGACAAGATCCAATCAGGAAGAGATTGAAAACCACGAAAAATGGGTTAAGGATGACGTAAAACTCTGTGCTTATATGATGGCTTATATGTATAATGAGCTTCAGAGAGCTCATGAGAAAATGACTTCTGCTAGGCAGATTTTATCTCACTTAACCGAGCTTTATGGTGAGCACAGTCGAACTGCTAGATATGAGATATCCAAGCAACTGTTCGGTGCAAGGTTGAAGAAAGGTGAAAAGGTTGGGGACCACATCCTCAAAATGATATCTATGATCGAGAGATTGGAGGCTCTTGATTTTAAGATGGATACTTCTCTGCATACCTGTAATATCCGCAATTTCGAATTTCGGTAATTTTATTTTTTCGGCGGAAGTTCGTTTTGACGACTCGCTCATGACCTTTCGTCATTTCGAGAATGATTAATTCTGCACTTTTTGTCATCCGAGTTCGTTTCGGTGTCGTTTTATTGAGTTCCGTGTCCTTAATCGACTTTTCTAAGTATGAGTTCGACTTTGTAAAGTCACCATTAATTTTTGGTAACCCCAAAAATTCCGAATCTTTGCAATATTATAGAGCATCGAGTTAGCTTTCCAATGGTTCAAACGGTGAGTCAATCGGAGTCCGGACGAGAGAGTTATGGTCGTTTTAGCTCACCCGCTCGTTATCGTCGATCACCGGGCCAACTCGGCCGTGTCGTCCGACACGGCCCGTGCCGTGCTCGTCCCGGATAAGCCGGAAGTTTCGCCTCGTGGCCCGACCGTGTCGCCCGACACGGCCCGTGCCGAACTCTTCCGGATAAGCTCGAGATGATCGCTGACACGCCCGACCGTGTTCCGTGACACGGCCGAGTCGCCGAAGTCGCTTTCGGACGGTCATCGCCGGAAGGCCCCTCCGCGCCGCGACCGTGTCTCGGCAGACACGGTCGAGTCCTCGCCGGTCAATCATGCGCCACGACCGTGTCGCGGACACGGCCGAGTCCGCTGTGCTATTTAAAGCCCAGCAATGCTTTTTCGCCATTTTTTCTCCTTCTTCCACTTCTCTTCAGCAGATGGGCGTGTTCCAAGATTGTAGCCATGTTGTTTAACAACATATACATGAAGTTTGGAGGTTCATATCATCAATCATCCGTCCTATAACATCCTTTGATCGAGCGACCGCCGATTTCCTAGAAATATAGTTTTGGGGAATTTGGGGGTTTTGTTGTTTTCGTCCGATTAATCCGATTTAACTTAGGATTTTGATGGATTGATGATTATTTAGATGTATTATATCATTTCCTTTATTATTCCATGGTTGGATCGTATCGATTCGTTGTTTGAGTCGAGTTCTTGACCGACGCCTTGAAGGTGTCCTAAAATGTCTTAGAGGGGTTTTCGGGCGTTCTACGATTATTCTTCCTCGTATGGTCGATGATTTATTGATTGTATGATGTTAGGGTCGTGTTTCTTTCGAAGAAACCGTGTTGAACCCTTTCGCTCGCCGCCGCCTTCCGCTTCGATAGATTGGGCGTTTCAAGCTTCCGCTGAGCCGTGTTCGTCAATACTTGCGTATCGATTTTGAGGCAAGTACCTTGCCCATACTTTTCTCGCTTTATGTATATGATGATCGGTGGTCGTCTTGATGTGTTTGTTTGGTTATTTGAAATGAAGTTTCAAAAGGATTTGATTTGGCCTCGTTAAAGGCCTTCTTTAAAAACGCTGTGTTTTGTGAACGGTGTTTTGAGAATTGATTATGATTTGATTATTTTGAATGTTGAAGGATTTTATGAGGATACTCCTCTTGTTTAAAGTTATGGAATCGTATTCCGTATTTAAGCTTGTTATTGTATTTTTGAAGAGTTTGGTAATGGTGTCGAGTTAATGGCCATCTCTAGTGAGTATTCTTAATGAACTTACATTCTTAGCATGTTAGTATTGCATGAGTAACGTGTGTGTGTGTATGCTCACTACGGGTTAGATCCGACGGGTCTCGGTAGGGCTCCACGAAGGCCGTGGACCGCGAGCTTGCTTTTAACCACCGCGGGTTAGATCCGACGGGGTCTCGGCAGGATCCACGGCCGTGGGTCCGCGGTTAATTGTGGTGCATTTTGCAAATGTGATTCGATATTGGCATTTCCTAAATGAGTGCTTTTGAACGGTTTTCATGATTGCATGCATTGACTAAGTGTGTAAGAGGTAAGTTGTTCGCTCGCCTACTTGGCTAGGATGGCTCTAGAGTATTTTGTGGTTTATGTTTTAAATCCTTTATTTGTGGATTTTGATGTTGGGAGACGAACCTTGTGGTCGTTCTTGTGTCTTGTGAGTTGATGAGATTTGGGGCTAAAATCCCAACGATTTGGTTAATGTCATTTTCCGTAAAGTAAACTTTTGGGGCGGTGACCCCTTTGTCTTTCGATTTTTGAAAAGTAGGATTTGATAATCCTAAATTGTTTTCTATTAAAACTCTCGATGGCATTCTAAACCGCTTTATAAATTATTCCCATTGATTTATGATATTTCGTTTTGAAATGTTTCCTCAAACCCTTGCCTCGGGAAGTACTTTTCGCTTCGTTTGGATCTTTGAGGATCCTCGGTTATTGTTATTCGTGGAATGTGAATTGTATGGCTCGTATTTGCACTTTGTATTTGCACTAGCAAAACAAAGGAGTTTTGCTAACCCCCGAGTATTCGGGGTGGATGTCTGTTTTTGCATTCGTGTTTTGGAGCATAACACGTGGTCGGCACGAAGGATGATGAAAGATGATCGATACTAATCACATGAGGAACCGTATATCGTGTGTTGGTTCGGTTGTACTTTATTTTCCATTGTATTGTTCTGTTATGCAGGGTGTAGTTGTATTTTGGTCCCTGCGTGGGCATGAGTTGTATGTATTTGTTGAAAGACCAAATCGGTATCGAGTCATTTTAGCCTCAAAGGCATGGTTAAGTTGTTATATGTCGTTACCACTGGTAGATCCTTGAGGAAAGGTTCTACGGCGTGTAATATCCCCGAGCGGATCGGGGTGTTACATAAATGGTATCGGAGCTTAGGTTGAGGAAAACCTAGGCCGCCGGGTCAAGTCGTGTTGTTTGAGTCTTGTTTCGCCGGATTTTATCTCGATCGAAATGTGTCGCGACGCGTCGTTTGAGTTTGTTGGTCGTGATTAGTATCGTGGAGCGATCATCATCTTCGTGCGACTGTGGAAGTAAGTCTCCTTTTTTTGGTTGTGCCTCGTGTGACACGAGCTATTTTTATGATTATTTGTTAAGTGGTGGAATTCTTATGTGAATTTTGATTTCACGATATGTATTTAGTCGACTCGTATTTGATTTATACGAGGAGTGTCGCACTTTTGATGTCTTTTTATTGTTGTTTTTGTCGTGGTGATGAATTTCGAATCGATCCGCACGCTTTACAAGTTCTATTGTGGAAGCTTTGTGCTTATACGCGTTCGACTTGTTCACTAGCCGCCATGGAGAGTATTTTATCGCTGGTTTTGTTCAATGTGGTATTTTATCGCTTATTTCCGTTTAAAGACATGTGTTGTCTTGATTTTAAACGCTTTGATGCGTGTGCTAGGAGTTGTTTTAGTGAACGTCGGTATGTGTGAGTTTTGGGCATTCGACCTATTGGATTTTTGAAAACCTTGAGTATCTTAGAAAAATAAACTTGAGACATACTTTTCAAATGACTTATTTTCTTGTGGTACATCCTAGGTGCCACAATATATTTCAAAAATTTTCTACCTCGAGGACCAAAATATTTTTGAGATATTTTCAACACTTTTATTTAGACCCGAGGGTCGAATATTTTGAAAGTTTTCACTAAGAGAAAATGTCCTCATTTTTATCAAATGTGATATGGTTCTCCAAAGTCTCGATAATGATGTTTCACGTTTGTACTTTTGAAAGGTGATACTCAAGATCAATCGGTGTTCTTCTAAATTACTTTCAAAATGAGGTTTTCGTTTTAAAACCTATCCATTCCCGTTTGAGGACCGGGTATGTATGTGTGATGTTCGCGTTGTCATTTTGATACTTTCTCCCGAGTATGATCGATTGGCGGTGTGAGCGTTGAGACGCTTTCCACACATTGGTTGTGCTAGCCCCTGTGAGAGGCGGAATGTTGGTATTGAATGTTGTCGCCGTGGCGATTTCTCGCGTTGTCGAGGTGTGCGAGCTGTTAGAGGTTGGTATGGTATGACCGTGTGCATCGGTGATGGTTCCGTTATGCGTCGATTGTTTAATGTCTTGTTACCTTGCTCCCGTTTTTGTGAATTTCGTGGACGAGGCCTGAGGTAATGCCCGTACTATTTTGACTTCGTATTTTCTCTTTCTCCAGTCTATCGATTCGCTCATGTTCGTTGGCACTTTGTGAACTTGTTTTGTATTTCGGTTTCATCGCTCGAGCAAGCCGTGATCTTGTTGTGGGCCGATCTGGTTATCGATGTGACTTTTTTCGAGTTCGGTTCGATTCTTGTGAACCTTGTTCGGGAGTGGCGTCATCTGGTTCTATTAGTTCTTTTATTCGAAATGGATCGGATTTAGAACTCTTGTGTTTTCGACTTTGTCGACTCATCATGTTCATTGACCTTTCTCGAGTTTGTCCCGCCTTGCCTTTGTTGATCGAACGAGGTGGTATTATTTCGCATTTCGCTCGTTGTGACCTTTCAATCGTTACTCCCTTTTCGTGGATCTCGTGCAGTGTGCATCTTGTTGTTTTCATCGGATCATGTTTTGTCTCGAGTCGAGGTGTGAACCCTGAGTTGCCGTTGAACCTTATTGTTCTTCGTGATCCGAACATGATCGCTCGATTTTTGTTGTCTCGATCTTTGTGGTTTGATCGCTTGATTGTTCGGTTTTTGTCAATCTCGCTTCGTGATTGTTGAACATTCAGACTCCTTCAAATTTCCTTAAGTTCGGGAAATTAGTCTCGTTTTCGATCTTCCAACCTTTGGGCGGTGGAATTTCGTATTTGTTCGGGCCGGTGGCTCATGTTTTGATCAATGTACCGTTAGGTTAGTCAATCGTATTGATTTTCGTTCGTTGTGTTTTGTGATTGTCGGATAATTGACTTGGCTATATTATCCGCTTGTTGACGCTTGTCGTTTGTTGGTTTTATTATATCCCTAACGGCGAAGTCGTGTTGGTCGCCGTGGAGCGTGTTTACACGCCGTATATTCTTTCGCGTTGTTTGTAACATTTCGCCGTTGGGCGTTGGTTGCGCATTCTTGTGTATCTCGTTGAGTTTTTCCTGGCGGAATATTTCTTCCCCTACTTGTTTTAAGTTTCGGACGAAACTTCTTTTAAGGAGGGTAGAATGTAATATCCGCAATTTCAATTTCGGTAATTTTATTTTTTCGCGGAAGTTCGTTTTGACGACTCGCTCATGACCTTTCGTCATTTCGAGAATGATTAATTCGCACTTTTTGTCATCCGAGTTCGCTTTGGTGTCGCTTTATTGAGTTCCGTGTCCTTAATCGACTTTTCTAAGTATGAGTTCGACTTTGTAAAGTCACCATTAATTTTTGGTAACCCCAAAAATTCTGAATCTTTGCAATATTATAGAGCATCGAGTTAGCTTTCCAATGGTTCAAACGGTGAGTCAATCTGAGTCCTGACGAGAGTTATGGTCGCTTTAGCTCACCCGCTCGTTATCGCCGATCACCGCCGGCCTTCGGCCGTGTCGTCCGACACGGCCCGTGCCGTGCTCGTCCGGATAAGCCGGAAGTTTCGCCTCGTGGCCCGACCGTGTCGTCCGACACGCCCGTGCCGAACTCTTCCGGATAAGCTCGAGATGATCGCTGACACGCCCGACCGTGTTCCGTGACACGGCCGAGTCGTGCCGAGTCGCTTTGACGGCCATCGCTTAAGGCCCCTCCTCGCGCCGCGACCGTGTCCGGGCAGACACGGCCGAGTCCTCGCCGGTCAATCAAGCGCCACGACCGTGTCAGCGGACACGGTCGAGTCTGCTGTGCTATTTAAAGCCCAGTGATGCTTTTTTCGCCATTTTTCTCCTTCTTCCACTTCTCTTCAAAGAGATGGGCGTGTTCCAAGATTGTAGCCATGTTGTTTAACAACATATACATGAAGTTTGGAGGTTCATATCATCAATCATCCGTCCTATAACATCCTTTGATCGAGCGACAGTCCGATTTCCTAGAAATCTAGTTTTGGGAATTTGGGGTTTTGTTGTTTTCATTCCGATTAATCCGATTTAACTTAGGATTTTGATGGATTGATGATTATTTAGATGTATTATATCATTTCCTTTATTATTCCATGGTTGGATCGTATCGATTCGTTGTTTGAGTCGAGTTCTTGACCGACGCCTTGAAGGTGTCCTAGAAATGTCTTAGAGGGGTTTACGTGCGTTCTACGATTATTCTTCCTCGTATGGTCGATGATTTATAGATTGAATGATGTTAGGGTCGAGTTTCTAGCGAAGAAACCGTGTTGAACCCTTTCGCTCGCCGTCGTCTTCCGCTTCGATAGCATTGGGCGCCAAGCTTTCCGCTGAGCCGTGTTCGCCGGAATACTTGCGTATCGATTTTGAGGCAAGTACCTTGCCCATACTTTTCTCGTTTTATGTATATGATGATCGGTGGTCGTCTTGATGTGTTTGTTTGGTTATTTGAAATGAAGTTTCAAAAGGATTTCGGTTTGGCCTCGTTAAAGGCCTTCTTTAAAAACGCGTGTGTTTTGTGAACGGTGTTTTGAGAATTGATTATGATTTGATTATTTTGAATGTTGAAGGATTTTATGAGGATACTCCTCTTGTTTAAAGTTATGGAATCGTGTATTCCGTATTTAAGCTTGTTATTGTATTTTTGAAGAGTTTGGTAATGGTGTCGAGTTAATGGCCATCTCTAGTGAGTATTCTTAATGAACTTACATTCTTAGCATGTTAGTATTGCATGAGTAACGTGTGTGTGTGTATGCTCACTACGGGTTAGATCCGACGGGTCTCGGTAGGGCTCCACGGCCGTGGACCGCGAGCTTGCTTTTAACCACTGTGGGTTAGATCCGACGGGGTCTCGGCAGGGATCCACGAAGCTGTGGGTCCGCGGTTAATTGTGGTGCATTTTGCAAATGTGATTCGATATTGGCATTTCCGGAAATGAGTGCTTTTGAACGGTTTTCATGATTGCATGCATTGACTAAGTGTGTAAGAGGTAAGTTGTTCGTTTGGCCTACTTGGCTAGGATGGCTCTAGAGTATTTTGTGGTTTATGTTTTAAATCCTTTATTTGTGGATTTTGATGTTGGGAGACGAACCTTGTGGTCGTTCTTGTGTACTGTGAGTTGATGAGATTTGGGGCTAAAATCCCAACGATTTGGTTAATGTCATTTTCCAGAAAGTAAACTTTTGGGGCGGTGACCCCTTTGTCTTTTGGATTTTTGAAAAGTAGGATTTGATAATCCTAAATTGTTTTCTATTAAAACTCTCGATGGCATTCTAAACCGTTTTATAAATTATTCCCATTGATTTATGATATTTCGTTTTTGAAATGTTTCCTCAAACCCTTGCCTCGGGAAGTACTTTTCGTTTCGTTTGGATCTTTGAGGATCCTCGGTTATTGTTATTCGTGGAATGTGAATTGTATGGCTCGTATTTGCACTTTGTATTTGCACTAGCAAAACAGTGGAGTTTGCTAACCCCCGAGTATTCGGGGTGGATGTCTGTTTTTGCATTCATGTTTTGGAGCATAACACAGGGTCGGCACGAAGGATGATGAAAGATGATCGATACTAATCACATGAGGAACCGTATATCGTGTGTTGGTTCAGTTGTACTTTATTTTCCGCTGCTGTATTGTTCCCGTTGTACGGGTGTAGTTGTATTTTGGTCCCCTGCGTGGGCATGAGTTGTATGTATTTGTTGAAAGACCAAATCGGTCTACTGAGTCATTTTAGCCTGAAAGGCATGGTTAAGTTGTTATATGTCGTTACCAGCCTGGTAGATCCTTGAGGAAAGGTTCTACGGCGTGTAATATCCCTGAGCGGATTGGGGGTGTTACAATACCGACCTTATCCTACAGTCTCTCCCTAATTCCTTCTCATAGTTTGTGATGAATTTCAACTGCAATGAGATTGCGTGCAACTTAGCAGTGTTGATGAACAAACTCGTGACCGCTCAGTCTCAGATGAAGACTCCGCGGATGAAGGATTCTGCCCTTGTGATTTCTTCTGGACCTCGGAGGTCTAAGAATAAGAAGAAAAAGACCAAGAACTAGACGGGACCACAAGTTAAGGACCTTAAGGGTAAGGGCAAGGCCCCGATGGTTCCGAAGAGCAAGAAGAAAAAGGATGCTTGTCTCAAATGCGGTGAGCTGGGACACTAGTCTAGAGACTGTCCCATTCTTCATGGCACTTCAGGTACAGAACTTTTAGTTTTGGAAACAAATTGTTCTGCTACTGTATTTTCTATTTCTTGGATACTGGATTCTGGTGCTACTTCTCATATTTGTATCGTGAATCAGGATCTGGAACAAATTAGGAACCTTGGAGCTAGGGAAGTGATAATTACTATCGAAAGTGGGCATAGTGTCGAGGCAACTGACATAGGATCACTTCTTTTGGGTTTAGAATCTGGCTTTGTTTTGACTTTAGAAGATGTACTTGTTTTACCCAAAGGGGCATAAAAACATTGTATCCATTCCGGTCATGGATCGAGGCTTTTCATTTTTCATTGGTGATGGTTCTTGCAAAATTTATTTTAGAAATAAACTAATGGGCACTGCTACATTGTTAAATGGACTGTATCATCTAAACCTTAGTAACAAAGTCGTTGTGAATACTATAACTAGGAAGCATGGTAGGGATGAAACTAATCAAGTTCTGAAATGGCATTTTAGACTTGGTCATGTTGGTCAGACCAAGGTTTACAAAATGGAAAAAGATGGACTTATGGGTCTATTGGGATCGGATCCCTTTCTTACTTGTGAATCTTGCCTTAAAGGCAAAATGACTAAGTCCTCCTTTATTGGGACTTTTGAAAGAGTCACTCAGTCTCAGATGAAGACTCCGCGGATGAAGGAGTCTGCCCTTGTGATTTATTCTGGACCTCGGAGGTCTAAGAATAAGAAGAAAAAGACCGAGAAGCAGACGGAACCATAAGTCAAGGACCTTAAGGGTAAGGGGAAGACCCCGATGGTTCCGAAGAGCAACAAGAAAAAGGACGCTTGTCTCAAATGCTGCTTTGGAAGCAGCACGTGATGGATATCAGTATTTCATTACATTTACAGATGATCATACTAGGTATGGTTATGTATACTTAATGAAACATAAATCTGAGGCCTTTGAGAAATTCCATGAATTTGAGGCCCTAGTCCAAAAACAAACTGGTAATCATATCAAAGCACTTCGGTCGGACCGAGGTGGTGAGTATATGAGTGCGGAGTTTGATGAGTTCCTAAAGGAACATGGAATAGTATCACAACTAACACCTCTAGGTACTCCTCAGTTAAATGGTGTGTCAGAAAGAAGGAACCGGACCTTGTTGAACATGGTCCGTTCTATGCTAGGCTATACTGACTTACCGATTTACTAGTAGGAGTATGCACTCCTGACTGCTGCTTATATCTTGAACAAATGTCCTTCAAAATCCATTCCTAAATCTCCACATGACATGTGGGAGGGCAGGAAACCAAGTCTTAATTACATTAGGATTTGGGGATGTCCCGCCTATGTCAAGAAGACTAAGGTGGAAAAGTTGGAAGCGAGGTACGTAAAGGGAAGTATTTCTTTACACGCACACTTCCTGGAAGATGAGTTCATTCAGGAATACGGAGCATGTAGAAGTATTTCTTTGGAAGAATATAATGAAACTCCTCGGGATACAGCTATACAAGAAATTGGAACCGAACCTTTTGAAACACAAGTACAACCACCTCATAGGTCTAGTAGGGTGTCTCATTTAACTGAGAGGTATGGCCTTGTGCACCTGGAGGAGCTGGGTCTCCATGAGGTTCCAGGTGATAGCCAAGAGACCGACCCAATGACCTATGACCAAGTGATGGTGGATGTAGACTCCACGAAATGGCGTGAAGCTATGGAAACTGAGATAGACTCGATGCATGTCAATCAGGTCTGGACTCTAGTAGACTGCCCCGAGGGCATAGTGCCTATTGGGAACACGTGGATCTACAAGAGAAAGACTGATAGGGATGACAAGGTTGACGCCTATAAGGCCAGTCTTGTGGCAAAGGGTTATACCCAGAAAGAAGGGACCGATTACCACGATACCTTCTCGCCCGTAGCTATGATCAAGTCTATTCGCATGATGCTTTCTATTGCTGCTACCACGATTATGAGATATGGTAAATGGACGTAAAGACGGCTTTCCTTAATGGATTCCTCGAGGAGAAAATCTATATGTAGCAGCCTAAAGGCTTTATGTCCGAGGTCGATATTCAGAAAGTGTGCAAGCTTCAGCATTCCATTTATGTACTGAAGCAAGCTTCACATAGTTGGAACCTTCATTTTGACGAGGCAGTAAAAGAGTTTGACTTCGTGCAAAATGAAGAGGAACCTTGTGTATAGAAGAGGGTTAGTGGGAGCAAGATCGCATTCTTAGTACTATATGTAAATGACATTCTACTAATAGGAAATGATGTGGGAATGCTCAGTTCTGTGAAAGCTTAGATTTAAACTAATTTCTCCATGAAAGACTTGGGAGAAGCAACCTATATTCTTGGCATTCAGATCTACCGGGATAGAACGAATAGAATGATAGGTATTTCCCAAGCCCTCTATATGGATAAAATCTTAAAGCGATTAAAGATGGATGATTCTAAAATAGGGTTCCTACTGATGCGACATGGAATAAAACTCTCCTTGAAGATGTGTCCTTAAAGTGAGGAATAACGAAAGGAAATGAGTAATATACCATAGACTTTGGTCGTGGGTAGCCTTATGTATGCTATGTTGTGTACGAGACCTGACATTGCGCATGCTGTGACCGTGGTAAGTAGGTTTTAGGCAAACCCAGAGAGGGAACATTGGACTGCCGTAAAGAACGTTCTCAAGTACTTAAGAAGGACAAGAGATATGTTTCTTATGTATGGCAGTGGAGAACTGAATGTGATGGGCTTCACTGATTCAGACTTCCAAGGACAGAAAGACGATTCGATGTCTACTTTTAGCTATATATTTACTCTTAATGGAGGAGCAGTATCTTGGCGTAGTGCCAAGCAAAACGCGACTGCTGATTCCACCTGTCAGGCTAAGTATCAAGCAGCTTCGGAGGCTTCTAAGGAAGGGTTCTGTATTAAGAAGTTTCTGGGGGAACTTCAAGTGATATCATGTGTTGAGCTGCCTGTTCCGCTGTACTGCGACAACGACGGAGCTGTAGCGCAGGCCAAGGAGCCGAGGTTTCACAACAGTACCAAACACATTGATAGGAAGTATCATCTCATAATAGAATTTGTTCGCAAGGCATACATTGTGCTGCATAGAGTAGACTCAGCCGACAACGTCGCTGATCCACTAACCAAGCCACTTTCTCAGACTAGCTTGGAGCGTCATCTGGATAACATGGGTATTAGATACCATAGTGAGTGGCATTGAGTGCAAGTGGGAGATTGTTCGGAGCATGCCCTCGAATGCCACTCAGAGGATGTTGAGTGTTGTGAGGAATCCCTCACACTATGCCGCAAGTGCACGGTGTCAATAAGTAATAAAGTGATAAGTAAGATATCGTTCCCTCGAGGACTGATTTCACTAAGTACCAAAATATAGTCAACTCGTAATTTTATTTGAAGAACAATTATATAGAATTTATTTCTAAACTAATTGCAGAAAAATAAATAGAAAATAATAATAGTAAAAAAAAAATAATAATAACAAGGGCGTAGGATTATGATTTTCACCTCAAACAATCAGGAATGATTTCTATTTAATTCAATTCACTTTTATTCAATTAATTGTAAGCCAGGAATTCCTAAATTATACTAAAGTCTTTCCCAAGATCGATAGAAAATACTAAGAATTATTAACTCGATATATCCCTATTCGAATTAGATAATTAATAGCTAAAACAGTTCATGAATTCCCACAATAAACAGGCTTCACAATTCCCATGAGTATATCCCTATCTCACGAAAATCATGATTTTTCTCAAAAGAACTATGCCTAAATTTCATCTCCCGAATCCATAAAGACATTCAAATCAATTCAACTATTGGCCAGACAATTGAAAGCATTGAGAATAGTGAGAAGAATCTAATTCAATACGAATAACGTGTGAATTGAAATAAAAATAAATAAATCAAACCATCATGTAATCGGCTACAATCACAATCCTACTCAAAAAGATCTAGAAAATAAAATGCGGAAAAATTAAGAAAAACCGTAAGGGATCCGTGGTCTTGTCGTCGCCCACAAATCTCTTCGTTTCCGCTTTCCCCGGATTCTTGTGTTCTTCGATCCCGTCCAACGATTCCTCAATGATGATCCTTTTTCTGACCTTCAATGTTTATTTATAGCTATCCTTAGCCTCCAAAATGCGTCCGTGGGTTAGGTTGAAAACGGGCTTCAGAAACGGCAATGAAACGCGGCCATTACAGCAGGACCGCCCCGTGGGCCGCGGATCACTTAATCTGTGCCGCGGCCCCTAACCTTCAGCGCGTTGTACCTGGGTGCAAATTTCTTCGTGGGCCGCGGCTCAGAATCCTTGTGCCGCGGCCCCCGGTACATTTCGCTCGGCGTTCTCTGTGTGTCGTGCGTGTGTCGCGGCCTGCTTTCCTTGTGCCGCGGCCCCAGGCCAAATATTGTTGTTTCGGCCTGTTGTTCGCCGTTTGAGCTTCCGGACTCCAATTTTCTACAAAACATATAAAGATAGTGCATTAAAAGCTCATTTATGCAGATTTAGGCTCAAAATGGATATAAAATAATGATAAATAAGCGCATAAAAATATGCCTAACAAATACCCCCAAACCTGAGCCTTTGCTTGTCCTCAAGCAAAAATAAATTTTCAAATAAAAATATCGTGAATGATCGTGCAAATCCATAGTGCTCAACTTAATCAATACTACCCTGAAAATATCAAAGAATAATATGAGTATCGTAAAAGTGAGTCACATCAAGGACACTGATTCCACAAAGTAACCATTTTTAATGCTAATCAATCGTTTATGAAGAAAGTCAAGCTCAAAGATTAACAAGCGTGAATTTAACCGACCGCCAATACGAAGGGTTAGAATAAACAAGCCAACTCGCCCATTCCCACAGTCAAGTGGCAAAAATTTAAGAGTTTCATCATCAAAATTACTCCTCGGATAGCATTCCCTTATGTATGATCATAATAAAGATTCGAGTTAACCACTAGGTTTGGATCTCGGGATGTTTCATCGGGATAATCCTAGGGTGGATTTCCATTCTCATATATTGGGGAACTGTTTGACGTAAAAGACACTCATGGGGCACATGGATGCTTCTAGTTACTAAGTCCCCCTCTACAGCGGAGAAAAAACTCGAATAGCAATTCCCGCACGTCAAGGTTGCTGTTTTACGCGAGAGTAAACAACGGGTCACGTGAATACCCCCGGTTACTAGGCTTCCCATCATCGGTAATGCGATATTTCTAAACCATTAGTCTATTCAGGGTTGTCGTTTTACGCGAGAGTAAACAACGGGTAACGTGAATACCCCCGGTTACTAGACTTCCCATCATAGAACATGTATAAATTCTCGACTTTTTGGGAAAAACTGTCCGACTCTAAACACTTTAACTGCTCACAAGACTCATGTTACTGGACGGCTAGCTGCGCGAAAAGTGTAACCAAAAGTATAGACGGTGATTTGAAAACACGTATGTCTCCTTTCTTATCTGCTAAGATTTCTACAAAAAACAAAAAAATTTCGGACCTAAATGAATACTCAACGGAAACAGATATCGCTGACTGCAACTCGACCAAAAGTCAACCGTTTCTTCAAAAAGAAATCAGTATCGTAACATCAGTTTTACACACGGAATCACGAAAAATTCACGAAAAATTCACGTTTTTGGAAAAGACCATCAGCAGCATGCAAGAAAAATAAAGCAATGATGAAATCACAATTTATAACCAAGAAAAATTAAGAAAATATCGCATGCTTCAATTTATTCCACTACTTATGTGAAAATAAAAGAGATAAGGAAAAGTGAATCTTATTCCAAATGTATTCTTGAACGCCAGCACATGTCTGAGTGGAATCGTCTGTCAATCCATACTTCAAATAATGCCCAACATCACCAGGGATCCCCAAACTGAGTCTCTAGTCATGAAATAACTATAGACATTAAGTCAAGAAAGACTAGAATATGAAGGATAATAACTCATTGGGATTATATAAAAAATATTTGAGAAATAAGGGCCAACAAGAATACACGAATTCAAATGAAATAACAAAACAAAGAAAAAAAATTTATTAACGAAAAATCAAATAAAAACAACTAACTAGAAAGCAAGTAAAAATGATGGGTTGCCTCCCATCAAGCGCTCTATTTTACGTCTTGAGCACGACGTGGCAAATAAAAAAATTAACGTGGCTTCTTTCTAGGGAGATTGCCAAATACCCCCTTCTTGCAATCTATAAGCCTCTTATTCCACAAGGGAGGCTTTGGTTCATGACTGGTTGCCAAAAATAATGAGTAAGAATAATTATGCGGACAACCAAAAAATAATGAAAGAATATAATAATTATAAGGTATGAAAAGATAAGCAGAGTTCGAATGGGTAAATAATAAAGACATATCATGAACAAACTCATTAGAACTGAAAGAATCAGCCTCAACAAAATCAAAAGTAATGGGGCCAATCTCTCCCAATATGGATTTAGGAAAATTATGCATGGCACCGTTAATAAAATTTTAGGCACAAAAGTGTTCACCTTATTATTCGAAGTTTGATGACAAATTAATAAAATTTCTTTGGAAACATCATCAATGGTAACTTCTTCTACAACCTCATCACACTTTATGTAATTATCAGGTGCTGGGGGATCGACCCTAAAACTAAGCATGTCTTTCTTCTCAACCTCCCTCTCTACTTCACTACTAAAGCGATGAGCTGGAAAATAACCATAGTGAATCTCAAGACCACGACTTGCACATTCTCGCTCAAGAGGGGTACTATCGGGATTTTTGAGAGCGTCTTCACAATGTTCAAACATGTTCTTTTGTTTTGGGGGAGGGGGTTGACTGACCCTATTAGGCAAATTATTAAGATCATCAAAATTTATGAAATGCCAAGGGTCACGATAATCAAAGGAAAACATAATAAAAATATAGAGACTAAAGAAAAAAAACTTCAAATTAAAATTAGAGTCGCTTGGTAATGATATTAGCGAAAAATCAGTCCCCGGCAATGGCGCCAAAAACTTGTTGTGAGGAATCCCTCACACTATGCCGCAAGTGCACGGTGTCAACAAGTAATAAAGTGATAAGTAAGATATCGTTCCCTCGAGGATTGATTTCACTAAGTACCAAAATATAGTCAACTCGTAATTTTATTTGAAGAACAATTATATAGAATTTATTTCTAAACTAATTGCAGAAAAATAAATAGAAAATAATAATAGTAAAAAAAATAATAATAACAAGGGCGTAGGATTATGATTTTCACCTCAAACAATCAGGAATGATTTCTATTTAATTCAATTCACTTTTATTCAATTGATTGTAAGCCAGGAATTCCTAAATTATTCTAAAGTCTTTCCCAAGATCGATAGAAAATACTAAGAATTATTAACTCGATATATCTCTATTCGAATTAGATAATTAATAGTTAAAACAGTTCATGAATTCCCACAATAAACAGGCTTCACAATTCCCATGAGTATATCCATATCTCACGAAAATCATGATTTTTCTCACAAGAACTATGCCTAAATTTCATCTCCCGAATCCATAAAGACATTCAAATCAATTCAACTATTGGCCAGACAATTGAAAGCATTGATAACAGTGAGAAGAATCCAATTCAATACGAATAACGTGTGAATTGAAATAAAAATAAATAAATCAAACCATCATGTAATCGGCTACAATCACAATCCTACTCAAACAGATCTAGAAAATAAGATGCAAAAAAATTAAGAAAAACCGTAAGGGATCCGTGGTCTTGTCGTCGCCCACAAATCTCTTCATTTCCGCTCTCCCCGGATTCTTGTGTTCTTCGATCCCGTCCAACGATTCCTCGATGATGATCTTTTTTCTGACCTTCAATGTTTATTTATAGCTATCCTTAGCCTCCAAAATGCGTCCGTGGGTTAGGTTGAAAACGGGCTTCAGAAACGGCAACGAAACGCGGCCATTACAGCAGGACCGCCTCGTGTGCCGCGGCCCCTAACCTTCAGCGCGTTGTACCTGGGCGCAAATTTCTTCATGGGCCGCGGCTCAGCATCGTTGTGCCGCGGCCCCCGGTACAGTTCGCTCGGCGTTCTCTGTGTGCCGTGCGTGTGCCGCGAGAAGCAGATGAATATCTCCTTCCACTTTGGGTGATCCACACACGAACAATTCCACAAGCCGGATTGCTAGATCCTTACAAATAATATTGATAACTAGTACAACATATATTCCTTACAAGAATGATTGTACTATTGATCAAGATCAACTAAAGGAAGACAAGATGACCAATATTAATCATATACAGTAGAAGAATTTCGGCGAGGCTAGTGAGAACAGAGGGGTCCGATTTTTATCTGTGTAGGCTAGGGTTGTGTAATTTTCTTCTTATGACAACTCCTTGTCCAAGACCTTATATTTATACTAAGTAAATCCTAGATTCAAGAATCTATTATTTGCTTAGTTACCCCTCATCTTATTAAATAATACAATATATATATAATATCTAATATTATATATATTACTTATTATTTAATCTCCTTATAAATATAATATCCAATATTATATTTATTATTCCCAGTTGATATTTATTCCTGCTTGTCTATAATTGTCGTACATGCGACCCAAAGGCTTATATTATGTTGGCAATTATTTAATACCTTATTAAATAATAAATAATAAGCGGCCTCTAGCAAGACATTATGATTACCTAAACAATATAAGTTAATAGTCTATTAAACCTTTTAACGCGTCAAATCCGTTTGTCACGCGATATCATATTTGAACTAAGTCATGGAGATTGTCATACTTATTATGTTCAAATGCTTTCTCGATCTTAAGTAGACTGATTGAATCAAATGACTCTTCATTTGAGCATGGCCAGGCATTTCCTTCAGTCCTACTTATCGAGGGCCCCAACAGATATCTCTCTCACTAAAGAGAGGGACAAATCCCCATCTTGATTATTCATTGTCCTCAACATGACTCTCACTAATCCCGATCACTAACCATTATGATCACCATGTTTCAGATGACGTTGGATTATGTCAAGGCATAGCAGTTATCATGTTGGACTCTATGATAATCTCAGGTTCAAGGATTTATTGATATACTGTTATATTGAGATTCACTTATGATATTTCCATGCAGTGATCTCAATGCGGGTCTGTCCAATATTAGTTCTCCAACCAATACCCATAAGATTGATCCATGCCATATGCATATTCATCCGATGATTATCAATCAAACTTATACTAGTATATTAATCACTTGAATCTCTACTCAACGCGATTGTACCAGGGACATTTGAATAATCTTATTATTCCTGAATAACTATTATTCGATTATTATAATATTAAAACATGCACATATTATAATAATAAACAAGAAATAAATGATATCAAATAAATTTATTTAAATATAACAATTACAAATCTAGGCACATCGAATATCCTAGGGCACTATTCCCAACAATCTCCCACTTGCACTAGGACCATTCAATGACTTTTAGTCCTATCGCTCGAGCATGCTCAACATGCTTCCCTTGTGAGAGAGACGTGGTAAGTGGATCTGCAACATTCTCTTCCGTTGCTACTTTGCATATTGTAATATTTCCTCGTCTGACGATCTCTCTGACTAGGTGATATTTTCTAAGTATATGTTTAGAATTATGATGGGACCTAGGATCTTTAGCTTATGTAATAGCACCATTATTGTCACAGTAAAGGCTTATGGGACCCTGAATGGTCGGCACCACTCCTAGTTTGGTAACGAACTTCTTGATCCATACGGCTTCCTTAGCTGCATCCGATGCTGCCAGGTAATCAGCATCTGTAACAGAATCAGAAATCATGCTTTGATTGGAACTCTTCCAACTCATAGCACCTCAATTCAATACAAACACATAACCAGTTTGTGATTTAAAATCATCTCTGTCGGTTTCGAAACTTGCATCGGCATAACCATTTACAGCCAGCTCGTTTCCCACCCCTCCATAAACTAGTAAATCATCTTTAGTTCTTCTTACGTACTTTATGATGGTTTTCACTGCTGTCCAGTGACACATGGATTCGATTGGTATTGACTTGTCATGCTAAGGGCAAACGATACATCTAGTCGAGTACAAATCATGGCATACATGATCGATCCAATGGCCGAAGCGTATGGTATCTTGCTCATGCAGGCTCGCTCATCAGGAGTTGAAGGACTTTGAGTCTCACTCAGATGAATTCCATGTGACATTGGCAAGAGTTCGCTCTTGGAGTCTTGCATATTGAACCTCTTCAATATTTTATTAATGTTGGTACATTGACTTAGACCAATCAATCTCTTTGATCTATCTCTATAAATTTTTATCCCAATAATGTAAGCAGCTTCTCCCAAGTCTTTCATTGAGAAACAACTTCCCAACCAAGTCTTGACTGTCTGCAGGGTGGGAATGTCATTTCCAATGAGTAATATGTCATTTACATATAAAACTAAGAAAGAAATTATGCTCTCATTAACCTTCTTGTACACACATGGGTCATCTTCATCTTGAATGAACCCAAACTCTTTGACAGTTTCATCAAAACGAAGATTCCAGCCCCGAGAAGCCTGCTTCAACCTATAAATGGATCTCTGAAGCTTGCAAACCTTTTTAGTATATTCTAGATGAACAAAACCTTCAAATTGTGTCATGTACACATCCTCGAGTAATTTTCCATTAAGGAATGTTGTTTTGACATCCATTTGCGATATTTCATAATCATAGTATGCGGCAATGGCAAATAAAATTCTAATTGATTTAAGCATGACTACTGGCGAAAAAGTCTCATCATAGTTAACACCATGAATCTTTCTATAACCTTTTGCCACTAGTATAGCTTTATAGGCCTACAGATTATCACCAATGTCTTTCTTTTTTTTATAGACCCATTTGCACCTAATGGTTTTAACACCCTCAGGTGGATCTATCAAGTTCCAAACTTGATTATCATACATGGACTGCATCTCTAACTTCATGGATTCTATCCATTCCTCGGACTCTGGTCCTGAAGAAGCTTCTGTATAGCTACTACGCTCATCATCTATGAGCGAAGCATCATCATCCTCTGTTACGAGATAACCATATCTCTCAGGTTCATGTCGCATCCTATCATATCTACGAGGGACTTGTGTACTTTGAACGGGCTCTTCAACTGATTGTTGAGACTGTTCAGTTTCCATCGGTGAAGCAATGTCTTCTTGTGGTTCTCAAGTTTGCTCGAGAATTACTCTTCTCCCACTGTCTCTTTTGGAAATAAATTCTCTTTCTAAGAATACAGCATTTCGAGCAACAAACACTTTGTTCTCTGTGGGCTTATAAAAGTAGTATCCTTTAGTTTCCTTAAGATATTCCACAAATAAACATCATTCCGATCTGGATGCCAGTTTGTCAAACACTTGGCGCCTTACGAACCCTTCGTAACCCGAGATCATTAGAAAAGACAAGTTTGGTCTCTTACCAGTCAATATCTCAAATGGTGTCTTTTAAACTGCTTTAGATGGAATACGGTTAAGGGTGAATGTTGCTGTTTCTAAGGCGTGTCTCCAAAATGATAATGGAAGCTCTATTCGTCTCATCGTGGATTGAACCATATCTAATAAAGTTCGATTCCTCCTCTCGGACACTCCATTATGTTGGGGTGTTTCGGGAGGAGTAAGTTGTGAAACAATTCCACAACTCCTAAGATGATCATTGAATTCTTAGCTCAAGTATTCGCCACATCGATCCGATAGAAGGGCTTTAATTGTCGTGCCAAGTTTATTATGTACTTCATTCTGGAATATTTTGAACATTTCAAAAAGATTCATGTTTATACTTCATAAGATAAACATATACAAATTGGCTAAAATCATCGGTAAATGTAATGAAGTATTGGTATCTGCCTCTAGCATGAGTGCTAAGAGGTCCGTATACATCAGTATGTATTAGGCCTAATAGATTACTAGCCCTTTCTCCATGACCGGTCAAATGATTCTTTGTCATCTTGTGCAATAAACAAGATTCGCATGTCCCATATAATTTATAGTCAAAAGAGTCTAAAAGTCCATCATTATTGAGCTTAGAAATGTGTTTCTCATTTATGTGACCAAGTCGACAATGCCATAAGTAAGTCGGATTAGAATCATTGAGCTTAGGTTTCTTCGATGCAATGTTATAGACATCCAAAGTGTCGGACCCATCTAGATCAATATTGTAAAGGCAAGTATATAACTTTACAGTACCATAAACCAAGTCATCAAAGAAAATATGAATAATCTTATTCTTAGTAAGAAAACTGTAACCTTCACAATCTAATGTAGAAACAGAAAAAATATTCCTATTCATAGCAGGAACATAATAGCAATTGTTCAAAACTAACAAAAGCCCATTGGGTAAAACTAGATCATAAGTTCCTACGGCTAGTGTTGCAACTCTTTCTCCATTGCCGTCTCTTAGATCCACTTCCCCTTTCTTCAGCTCTCTACTGCTTCTCAACCCCTGCACATTTGTACAAATGTGAGATCCACATCCAGTATCTAATACCCAGGAGTTAGAAGTAGATAAGTTAACTTCTATAATAAATATACCTGTGGTAGTCTCACTACCCTTGGTACACTTTAACTCTTCCAAGTAAACCTTGCAATTTCTTTTCTAGTGTTCTGGTTTATTGCAATGATGGCAATTTCCATCTTTGGGAGCTTTAGCCTTGAAAACTGACTTATTAGAGTCTTTAGATTTGGCAACTTTTGCTTTACACTTGCCCTGGCCTTTGTTCTTAAAGGACTTCCCTTTGTTGACCATCAACATGTGGCTTGGCTTCTTCTTAATATTCTGCTCAGCTGTTTTAAGCATCCCATACAGCTCAGTAATGGACTTCTCCATCTCATTTATATTATAGTTCATAATAAACTGACCGAAACTATCGGGTAATGAGTTTAGGATCACATCCATGGAGTGCTCCTTAGAAAGTGAAAAATCAAGCCTCTCAAGATGACCAATATATCCTTTCATCTTGAGTACATGAGCGCTGACTGATGTCCCCTCAACCATCTTGCAAGCATATAAGGCTTGAAAGGTCTCATACCTCTCTTGCCTAGCATGCTTCGAGAAAGTTTCCTTGACGTGAGCATTTATCTTATAAGCTTCCATTTCCTCCAGATTCTTCTGAAGTTCTGGAAAAATGGTAGACGACATAAGACAACTGACATCAATAGAATCATCACAATGTTTCTTTCATTTGTATTTTGTTACTTTATTTGCATTGTCAGCTGGCTCATCGGGAATTTCTTCCTTAAGAACATACAACTTTCTTTCTTGCTTGAGAACTATTCTCATGCTCCGGATCCAATCCAGATAGTTGCTGCTGTTTTGTTTGAGCCTATCCTTCTCAAGGACTGATCGCAGTGAAATGGTGGACATGTTGTTTCATGCCATTCTATATTATCTACAAAATTCAATATGCAAAGTATTTACTCACATTATTTTATTTCTCCAAAAATACTCCCACTAAAACAATGTACCTTCAATTTTACAACATTTGTAATTTTAGTGGGCTAAGATCCCATTTTGCACAATCCTAAACTCAGCTTTGGCATGACGCCTATAATTGAGCTACTTTAGATGGATAACTCTTTATAGATTACATCATATGTAACTCTTAGATTATATTCATGGGATTTGGCGTCTTATGCCCAAGCATGTTATAATCCCATCTTATGCCTTAAGGTTCAAAACTCTTTTGAATTCTTAGTTCATTAAAACACATAGGTATCACTATTACCCATCCTACCTTACTAAGATAATCCGAGCGCCCATCTTTGGCATGACCCACTCAAGATTATCGAAGTCCTGGTAGGTGTTTTTCAAATGAACGACATTTAAAAAATTTAACGAGGGATTTTTATCTTTTGTTAATGTCTATGTTTGCTAACATATATCTAAACATACATAGCATCACATACATGCATAAATTTAAATATACATCACATCACATGACAATAAAAAGCATAGGACCGTGTATAGCATGACCATAATTCCTACGTGATTTCCATGAGCCAACATGAAAATCACAAGGGTCAATCTAAAAGGTTGCAATTGGTCTTCATTGATCTTCCCAGCTCCTTCGAACGTCATATGCGATCAATTGGCTCCTCGAGTCTGTCCTTCTCCTCCTTCTTGTCTTCATTACATTAATGAATTCTAATACTACACTAGTAAATTAAATTACAAGAGGTGCAAACGACACGCAGGCCGTAAAATAATTAAGTAATTTAAATAGACGACTCGCATGCCATAAAACTAAATATAATTAAACGACACGCGAGATGTAAAACCAACCCATAAGGAAATAAAGTATCCAATCACATTGGTCAATTTATGATCATGCCATACACCATACACATACCATAAATAATTATCAAATAATTAATAAAAGCATGTAATCCACTAAATAATAAATCTGTCTGACAATCAGACAATAAATAAAATCTTTGTCATAAATCAGCAATATAGGACCATATCCGAGTTGGCTGGCAGCATGCTCTGTCCACGGATCCATCCGGGTTCGAAACCTTGCGGAAGCAATTGCAACATTTTGCAACTATTATTTTCAAATTTCCTTTTATTTTAAAACAGATTAGATACCTCTTATAGAAGATCCGTGTAACATTTAACAAACGAACAGTCAAACCAGATGGTAAGTCGGCCAGCGATATCCGATACACACGGGATCGAGTCCCGTGTTCAGCAAACATTTTGTAGACATTTTTACAGCCCGCGGGTCCTGACCCGACCCGGACCCGACCCAATCCGACGACCCGACAGATTTATTCTAGAATAGTTCTGGACAAAAACCAAACCAAACCAAACATGCCCAGTATATCCCGCTCAGAGCACGGTCTGGGGAGGGTAAGATGTACGCAGACCATGCCCTTACTTATTACGGTAGGGAGGCTGTTTCCGTGAAGACCCCCAGCTTAGTGCGTAGCAGAATCTTGTGTGATAAATACTAAGGAAAACATATGATTCGGTAAAGCTCGAGACCATACCTGAGCCCATGGATTAATCCACATGGAACTTACCTAAGCGGAATTTAGCTACTTCACTCCCGATGAACGCTGCTCTAACAAAGGAGAGGTTGGCTCTGCGCACAGCTCCCTGTCAGAAATACACCACACGCAAAGACAATAGGGTAAAATATACAATAAAAGTAAAAACAATACAATGCTCTAGGTCAAAGCTAACCGAGACAACCCAACCCTGAAGCTCTCAACTACAGCACCGCTCCCTACAAAAGGATCCACAACTCTGATCTGGCACCTCCAAGCGCACCTATCAACAGTCATGGTCTCGGAAAGGTTTAAGGCCTTCAAATCTAATCTCAGCTGCTCCTACCACGTCCTCCTCGGTCTGCCTCTCCTCCTCTCCCCGACAGCCAATAAACTCTCGACCCTCCTCACCGGAGCAGACGCCTGCCTCCTGCGGACGTGGCCAAACCATCTCAATCTCCATCCTCTAACTTTCGCTGAAATGGGCGCCACTTCCAGCGCGTTCCTAAAAACCCCATTCGTGATTCTATCTAACATTGTGCGACCACACGACCAACGTAACATTCTCATTTCAGCCACTTCCAACTTGCTCTCAAGCGACTTCTTCATCGCCCAACATTCGGAGCCATACAACATTGCAGGTCGGATTGCCGCTCTATGGAATTTACCCTTCAACTTAAGAGGGACTTTCTTGTCGCACAGGACCACTGTCGCTGCTCTCCACCTTAGCCACCCCACCTTGATGTGATGCGTGACATCATCTTCACACTCACCTTCCTTCTAAATGATCGAACCCAAATACTTGAACTTATCCGTACGGGGTACGATCTGATCCACAATCATTACCTCTACATCTTCCTCGTTGTCCTCACCACTAAAGTTACACCAGAGATACTCGGTCTTAGACCGGCTCACACGCAAGCCCTGTGATTCTAACTTAGCCCTCCAAAGCTCCAGCTTCGAGTTCACCTCCCTCCTAGACTCCGCCACTAACACAATGTCGTCAGCAAAAAGCATGCACCACGGGATGCCATCTTGAATCCCTCGCGAAATGACGTCAAAGATTAGAGCGAAGAGAAGAGGGCTTAACGCCGACCGCTGGTGTAGCCCTATCTCAACCGGAAAATACTGGGTGTCACCAACAGGGGTCCTAACGCACGTCCTAGCTAGGGAGTACATGTCTTGGATCGCCCTAACGAACGGCAACGACACCCTCCTCTCTACTAGGCTCCTCCAAATAACATCGCGCGGAATGCTATCATAAGCCTTCTATAGATCTATGAACACCATATGGAGGTCCTTACGCTGCTCTCTAAACTTCTCCATAAGGCGTCTGACGAGATGAATGGCCTCAGTCGTGGACCTCCCCGACATGAAGCTAAATTGGTTCTCTGAGATCTCAACTTGTCTTCTAACCCTGTATTCCACCACTCTTTCCCAAAGTTTCATAGTATGACTGAGGAGTTTAATACCCCTATAGTTACTACAACTCTGAGCATCGCCTTTGTTCTTGAAAAATGGCACGACAATACTATGCCTCCACTCAGTCGGCATCTTAGAACCTCTAAGGAGGATGTTGAACAACTCTGCTAACCACTGAACTTCGACTTCCCCCAGACA
Organism: Orobanche coerulescens; assembly: GCA_033398695.1. Taxonomy (NCBI): domain Eukaryota; kingdom Viridiplantae; phylum Streptophyta; class Magnoliopsida; order Lamiales; family Orobanchaceae; genus Orobanche; species Orobanche coerulescens. The sequence continues at coordinate 101,910,707 of CM065808.1, forward strand.
AAGCCACACCTCAATAGAGATCTGATCCGGACCTACAGCCTTAGCTCTACCCATTTTCATTAGGGCACCCTTAACTTCCTCATTGCTGATGCTCTCACAGGAACTAAATGAACGAGCAGAAGATAGACTAACTCCTTGCACCACCGAGTCACTACCTCTAGCCTCATTGAAAAGTTCGAAAAAATACCTACTCCACCGCTCCTTAATAGCCATATCTTTCACTAACACTTGGCCCAAATCATCCTTAATAAACTTAACGGGACCCAGGTCGCGCCGCCCTCTTTCCCTTGCTTTCGCTAGTTTAAAAATAGCATTCGCTTCTTCTTTGGTGTCTAGGCGCTTGTACATCTCCTCGTAAGCCTCACCTTTAGCCTTATCCACTGCCTTCTTAGTCTCTATTTTCGCCACCTTGTACGCTACAATCTTCAAGATTCTCTCCTCCCCAGCACTAACCGACAAAAGCTCCTTAAATAGCGCTTGTTTTGCCTTAACCTGGTTTTGGACCTCCTCATTCCACCACCATGCCTCTCTAGGTCCACTAGACCTGCCCGAAGAAACCCCTACCACCTTCTCGCCCACTCTCCTAATAGTATTAGCCATGCTGGTACACATAAGGTTAGCATCGCCCCCACGCAAAAAACCTCCTTCACGGGTCAGAGACTCCTTGAATATTGTCGCCTTCTCACCCTTCAGATCCTTCCAGAGAATCCTAGGTCTAGCTACTCTAGCCCTGCTAACAACATGACCTCCCATGGATAAATCCATAGCCAGCAGCCGGTGTTGAGAAGCACATGCCTCGCTCCGGAATACCTTGCAGTCCACGCACGCCCTAGCATCACGACTGCGCAAAAGAAGGTAGTCAATTTGCATGTTGTGCCCCCCCACTACTGAAGATGATGAGGTGCTCAGCTCTCTTATGAAAAACAGAGTTAGCAATTACCAACTCATGCGCAGTGGCAAACTCCAACAGTGCGGAACCTCCTGCATTCCTAACTCCGAAGCCGAAACCCCCATGCGCACTATGATAACCATCCACCCCCTCACCAATGTGCCCATTGAAATCGCCCCCCAAAATAATAAATTGATCGTCCGGAATACACCCGACCAACTCATCTAAACAGACCCAAAAAGCTTCCTTATCAAGCACACCCAAACCAACATGAGGGGCATACGCAAAAACAGTCCCGAAAATTGATTTTTGACGATCCGATTTAATCAAATTAAACCAGAAAAATTATTTTATAAAATATCTATTTTTATAAATATAATCAAGAATATAATTTATACATAAACATGTTCTATATATATAATTAAATTACTTACAACCTGACCAATATTAATCTTATACAGTAGAAGAATTTCGGCCAGGCTAGTGAGAAGTGAGGGGTCCGATTTCTATCTGTGTAGGCTAGGGTTGTGTAATTTTCTTCTTATGACAACTCTTTGTCCAAGACCTTATATTTATAATAAGTAAACCCTAGATTCAAGAATCTAGTATTTGCTTAGTTACCCCTCATCTTATTAAATAATACAATATATATAATATCCAATATTATATATTACTTATTATTTAATCTCCTTATGATTACCCAAATAATATAAGTTAATAGTCCATTAAACCTTTTAACGTGTCAAATCCCTTTGTCACGCGATATCATATTTGAACTAAGTCATGGAGATTGTCATACTTATTATGTTCAAATGCTTTCTCGATCTTAAGTAGACTGATTGAATCAAATGACTCTTTATTTGAGCATGGCCATGCATTTCCTTTAGTCCTACTTATCGAGGGGCCTAGCAGATATCTCTTTCACTAAAGAGAGGGATAAATCACCATCTTGATTATTCATTGCCCTCTACATGACTCCCACTAATCCCGATCGCAAATCTTTATGATCATCATGTTTCAGATGTCGTTGGATTACGTCAAGGCAAAGCAGTTATCATGTTGGACTATATGATAATCTCAGTTTCAAGGATTTATTGACATACTATTATATTGAGATTCACTTATGACATTTCCATGCAGTGATCTCAATGCGGGTCTGTCCAGTATTAGTTCTCCAACCAATACCCATAATATTGATCCATACCATACACATAATCATCCGATGATTGTCAATCGAACTTATACTTGTATATTAATCACTCGAGTCTCTACTCAACGCGATTGTACCTGGGACACTTGAATAATCTTATTAATCGTGAAGAACTATTATTTGATTATTATAATATTAAAACATGCACATATTATAATAATCAATAGGAAATAAATGATATCAAATAACTTTATTTAAATGTGACAATTATAAATCTAGGCACATCGAATGTCTAGGGCACTATTCCCAACAAGTTGAACGATAAGTTAAGAAAGAAGAATGGCAATCGTTACAAGTTCAACAAAACGACAAATCATAAACAGGTCGAAAATTAGAAGATATTTAGGGGTAAAAATCTTGTGTCTCAAATGGATAAAGTTTAGACTACGGAAAAGAGGGGAGGTCGTCGGCTATATGTTAGAGTTTAGCCCATGACTAATTTGGCTAAACTGTATTTGTTTTAGCCGACGGCAAAGATATTGTCGGCTAAACTCTAGCTGTTTTATCCGACGACTCCATGGTTGTAAGACTTTAGCCGACGACAAGCCATCGGCCAAAGTCTTGTAGTCTTCGGCTAAACAACTCCAAGTCGTCGGCTAAAGTCTTGTAGTCATCGGCTAGACTACTCTACTTTAGTCAATGGCTTGCAGGACTTTAGACAACGACCAAAAGTAAAGTCGTCGGCTAAATTTGTTTAGGCGACAACAAAAGCATCGTTTGCTAAACTTTTGACTTTTAGCCAACGACCGCGGCGGGTCGGCGGTCGTTCTCCAGAAAGTCATCGGCTAAAGTTGTAATTTTGGTAGTGCAATATGATTATCATTCACTTAGAGAGTAGACACAATATAAGGCGCTATCTCAGATGGTCTAGAGCGATATCTACAAATGAAAGGCATTAGATATATAGTAATGGCATTGAGTGCAAGTGATAGATTGTTACGAATATTGCTCAAATGCCACTCAAATAATGATAGAGTGAGAATTTATTATAATTATGAACATCTAATTCATTAATGATAAGGCATTTGTTATATTAACATTATTGTATGTCATTATCTTCATGATTTGGTATATAGAATAATTGTCCTTGCATCTAAAAACAAACATTTTATGGAACAAGAAGAATGACACTAGAAGTATTTAGTGCTCAAATGATTAACTGGCTGGCAAGTCGATAAAACTTAATTAGGCATTAAGTTTCGATAAGACTCACACAACATATACTTTAACATGTAGAGTGCTTGTCTATACTAAGAGTTAGTAAAATTACACGTTATAGCTATTCTAATGAGATTAGTATAAACAGACACGACTCACCTTGATTCGATAATATAGATTCCACTATTGGATAGTCAGTGACTGAATCGAAAGGTATCAAAAGGTTGTGATAGGTATATGTGAAACTTTGACTTGAAGATTTAGTAGGACATGTGCTTGTGACATTAAGTTAGTCACTAGAGTAGTTTGATCCTATCACCCTGAGGTGGGATCAACCTCAAAGTGCAACTTGATGGGCAAGTACCAGTCTCTACTGAATACCAAAACATGATTCTTTCTCCTCTAAGTGAACAGGTATCCTATGCAGTTAGTGGATGATGAGATCATAATCTTTCGCCAATAAAATTAGAGCTAGCTATTTTTGCTGCACGAGAGCTCAGTGATCTCGACTTGCACTAACACATGCATGTCATCAAGTTATAATGGGGATTGACATTTCGGTGACCCTAGTACTTTATCGGCACATCTGATTGAAGGGTTTGCATGTATATAATATTCATAAAGAAAAAGATTTTGGAATGATCCCTATTATTTGTTCTTAGTTGGGTTACAGTGTGAGTCATGAGACTAGCTAGGTGTTACTCACACTATTTGGTTCCTCCCATTGCTGACTGAGACTCACCTACAGAGTCGCGCAAACAATATAGAGGATAAATTAAGTTGAGCAGATTCTCTCTTCCTGAATATTGGATATTAGATGTCTAAATTGATTTATTTGGATATTAGTTGTCTAAGTTGATTTATAATTTAATTTGTAAATAATTATATTAATATAATTAATAATTTAATTAGTTAATTATAGATACATTGACCAAGGTGTAACTATCGGACTATATGCATGTGGGTCTGGTTCATGGACTAAGAGGTTCGACCACTTAGACTTTACTCCATGATACCCCTATGCATGTTATGGGAATATCTTTAATTTGGTTTTCTTCCATTATTTAAGAGGACCTTATCACTTGGTATGGGTTTCTTGGTTCCTATTTTCATCATGTGATTAAATATAATGGTGAAGAAGGAGGCAAAAGACATATAAGGGGAAATTTCTTTATCTCATGTGATGAGATATTATAAATAAGAAGTTAAGATCATGTGGAAGCTTACACTTTGCAAGGACCAGAATAATCACTTTCATTTTACTACACCTAGAGAGAGAAAGCAAAGAGAATAAAAACTCTCTCCGCTACATTAGAGGAGAATATTTTCGTCCACTTTTCCACCACGTGATACGTAGAAACATCATAGTTTCGGTTTTGGATTTCTAAAAAGTTTTACGAATTGGATTCAAATTCATCATCTTCATCAACAACAAATAACCAAAGGTCTAGGTTATGAATTCATTCATATACTTTTTCTATTCTTCATTTATATGATGCTTGATAGATCCTAGGTTGGGGTTTGGATGAGCACGTTTTGTGTGACTTTATTATTCTATTGGGTATTTAATTTTGTCTCAAATTCCAACAAAAATATGGTTAAAACCCTTCAAGTTCGATGGGATTGGGGCATAAATGGAGGCGATAAGGGAGTGTTTGGGGGTAGAAATGGTGAGTTTGATCCTCCCAGCAACATATATATGCGGCCATGTTAGGGTTGTAATCAACAACACATACGACGGTAAACTTAATATCTTACGACCATAATGGGTCTTCGAGGTTTTATGCCACAACCAAGTTTTCTTGTTACGACCGTAACATTTCTGCATATATGGTCATCTACCCATATACAATCGTAACACTTCTGCCTTACGTCCGTACTTATTCTACGGCAGTTTCGACAAAGCTAACCTCATCATGCTATTGCTGTATCCATCGTTATGGTCGTATCCTCCCTTACTCAGGACCACATCCTCCCTTACCTATGGCCATAAGCCTACTTCATAAAAAGGCAATTCCATTAATCATATCGATTAGGCTCGACTCTGCTTACTGTATCCACTTGAAAACACACATAAGATCAAGTGAAGCAACTTCATGCATAAAATTTCACATTTAACTCGACATGACACAAACACGGTTCTGATTTGATTTCTCATGAACTGTCCAAAATTGTAATAAATCAACATCCATTAAAGTAATAAAACTTTAATTACATCTTAATTTCTGATTTAGAAATCCTGGATATAGCACTTATAGCCTTCATTTTGTCTGAAAACATTAAAATCTATAAAGTAGGTAAGTTGTCTGCTGGACATGGTCCATGTCCATATGACAAGACTATATCTCCCTTGATTTACATTTTTGAATAATTTGTAAACGGACATGTCTAACTAATACGTCATGTCACCTGAAGATGACCCGTGTCTCTTGATAGGATCCGGGTCATGCCGCCTTTTAACAAGTCCGTTTTCTCATTTTTTTTTTTGTATGTTTCAACTCTCATGCATCGACTAGTGAGTCTTGGGGCTCTGTACATCCATCATGATTGTCTCCAACTATATTACTACAAAAATACCTTTAATTTAAATAAAAGACACATAAGCATAATGTTGCCCAACATAATGAATTAAAGCACAACAATATAATTATCGCATATTTATATACAATATGGATCATTTCACCTAAAATATATGTAGAACCATATGCTAACAAAATATAAAAATTAAATACTGATATCCCAATTAATGCAATGAAACAGATAACTACATTAAGAATTAAAATTAAAATCAATATCCAACAGGTCTTAAGAGACTGCAAGTTTTGAATATGCATCAAGGCCAATACCTCAAATTCAAGATTCTCACTAAAAAAGTGTATGAAATCAATCACAGTGATATAGGGGGCATGTTTATGATCAAAATGATTCAATTAAATAAAAAAATTATAAGCTTGCAAATCTTTTAGTATCTCAATCTTTTAGTATCTCAGCCACTCAATGTGTATTCAAATTCATGATTCAAAATAATTTTTTATTATATTATATTGTCTTTAGTTAGGGTAGGAATATATAGATAATTTCACTCAAATTTTAGCAATTAGAATTAAATAAGAACTTAGAAGCTAAAAATGAATGCAAGATTGTTTATATACTATATTCATACAATATGTTATAAGCATATAATTTCCCGTGCAAGAACTTCTTTTGTCGAATGGATTAATTTCACCGTTTTACATGTTCAATTCCACATTGTTTTCTTGTCATATTTGACTTATGATTATTTTGTGAATGTATATATGTGATGCTTAATAGAGGTGAATACTGGATTTTGGGTTATGTTATTTCAGATCGAATATTTAGAATTGATTTAGAGGATTAAATCGGGGGACTTTACTTTTTTTATTCCGCTAATACTGTATGAAATACGATACAATATGGCGTAAAATGCCCCATGTGTTGAGCCGTATTATAATATAATGTAGAGATATAAGAGAATATGTTGCGCTATGTTCAGAATTTTGTTTTGGGTAGCTATTAAACACGATGCATATCTGGGACGAATATTGATATCTATACTTTCTGTTTGATTATTTTGTATTTACTTAATCAGTTGTTCATGATTCGTCTATTTTTATATATTGCCGGATAAACCACATTGTATTTATATGCTTTTTGTTATGAGTTACGATGTGTCAATATTCTTGCAATTTGGTATTTTTCACGAGGTTGTATTGTTAGGATATGCTTAATATTGTTGTTACTGTTAAACAGTTGACTCTCAAGTTCGTGAATGACATATCTTGTTGTAGCATTAAGTCATATTTATCGGTACTTATTAGCGTGTCGGCATGTTTCGGTTTTTATAATTTTCACCATTTTGTTTGTTTTGTCGGCTATCGTGCTGTCATTAGGGTTGTGTTTGTGAATCATGTATAATATCTTTTAGATGAGACAATATCGCTTAGGTCCATATAATCTATACACAGAAGCATTTCACCACTTTCCGTGCTTTCAGCATTTCGATCATTGTTTAGGCTATTTCGGACTACTGTGCTGAATTTGCTGTGCAGCAGCAGATTTACGGCCGTAATACTTGAACAATTACGATCTTAACACATGTTGGCCACAGAGTATACAGTAAACATCTTAGAAAGGGAGAATACAATAAGTTGTATGTTTTTCGAAGTTATTTTTGTAGCAAAAGACTAATATTGAGTTGATGTAAGTACAAAAACTAGGTACTCTCCTGTTTGCCTGATGCGTATAGGGTTTTTACAATGTATACTTTAATCGCAGTTATAAATGAAAATAGTAAGGACAGAATGTAAATAACATACAGATATAAGTGGTTCGAAGTAAACTCCTCTACGTCCACTGGTCCTCCACACAGGAGTAAAATGTTTATTAAAATCACGATGTACACAACTACGTGACTTTAACTAAATCTGTCTCTGTATCATTCACACAGATTGATACAGTGACCATAGCTTGGGCCGTTCACACAGATTGGCTTTAGCTCTTTTGACTTGCTTCTTCTCACACAGATCGAAGCTTCATCTTCAATGTTATTCTTCCCATACAGGTCATAACTAAAGGACTTAGTCCACACAGGGCTAAGGTTGATCTCAATGGTAAAGATATGGTAGAACAACTTCAAACAACAGCTATATGCTTTGACGAGCGATTGTTGTATGCTGTGTTGTTATGCTCAGGAAATATACTGCTATTTCTTAGCGTGATATTCTGATTGTCAGAGCTAATTGTGAGATGTAATGTGCGAGATGATTACTTGTTGTTCTATATGATGTCTTCTGCTTCGGGCTATTTATAACCTTGGAAATAGATCTGTTATAAATGTATCCGTTGGCCGGTTGGTGAGATTTAGACGGCTCTAATTGGCGGCTGCAGAATGTTTGAATTAAAGGTGATTCGCATTTAATGCTTCAGACATTCTTTTTAACTTTGCATTAAATGCTCTTCAGCGCGTTCAGTCTGTTTTCTCTTTCGGCCGCATTAAATACTGTCAATCAGTAATAAATGCTGCTTTAACCGTGAATACGTTATGAATAAATAAGGTTTATTTCACAACGGTTTAAAGCTATTCTTCAGTCCTGTTGGATGTGTTTTACTTTTGCTAAGTAAAACTCCTACAGCAAGATTGATGTATCCAACTCTCTTCACTTCTGCTGTGTAAATTTGTAGGCACTGTAGGATTAGACTCTGTAGGAAGATCTCTTGCTGTATGGATAGGCTGTATGGAGCTTCCTAATAGCTTCCATACTTAAACGAAATGCTGACTTTGAATACTTCATGCTGTTTGTTGGCGATTACCAAAACAGGCTATATTTATCCCAACAACTTCCCCCTTTTTGGTAATGCTAAAACTTCCTAGATACGGAGAGGCTGTCTTTAAGTCCTCTATTCGAAAGATTTGATCTTCATGACTTAGTCTAAAAATTTGAACTGCTCGCAGGTAAGTTCTATAATGAAAATCCAATAGAACTAAGTGTATTAAAATTTAACTTATGATTGGCGCGCATGCACAATCTTACATAATGTAATATAGATTGAATACAACTTAATATATGAAGTGTTCGCCAACAAGTTCTTATAGCTTGTGGCTATAACAAGTTTGTACTTGTTGAATATATCAGTACTTGATCATAATCAAAACATTAAAATAGTAAAACTAGATTACGAGCTGTAATCTTTCAAGAAACCAAAATTTTATTGATGATTGAAAATTACAAGGCTTGAAAGATAAAAATACACATTGAAGAGCATACAGGTGGATAAAGTATAGCATATAGCTAACAGAAGCTAGTCCCTATAATGAGAATGTTTCCAAGTCCTTCGAGAGGGATCATGATCGGTTCCTTTCCATCAGTTGACTAAGGAGTCTTTACCTCGGTCCCTTGAGATACTTCGTCCTTCCTTCATGGGAGACGTCGTAGGCAAGAACCCAATCTTTCGGATTGGTTACCCATTCACCCTTCTGGTGTTTAGACTTCATCTTATGCTGTAAGGGAAGCTTTCCTTCTGCCAGTAGCCTCGAGAACTCGTTAGCGGCATCCTTCAATGTTTTGAATCTGTTGAGCAGGGCGGACTCCCTAATGAGAGTACAAAAGTATCTCAGCAGTTTATTTTTTTTCCATGCTTTCAGATCCTCTGCGTAAGGATGTCGGTCCGTTAGTAGAAATATTTCGGCAGGCTTTCATATTGTATTTTTCCATGGGAAACTGGGATACTAGAACTCAGGTCGAGAACCAATTACCCTGTATCCTTTCGCTCCTTGACCTGGCCCGGATCCGGCCAATCATTCGATTGAAGTAGCGATGCTTTCTTCTAGTGCAACCTCCATTTCTCTTTCTCTCTCCAGCCTCCAATTTTTGGCAGCCTCTCTAGATTGTTCCACTTTTTTGGCATCATCATCAGAGACTTTGTCGTGAATATCCCGAAGGAGCTTCATAGATTCGGATTGTTGGGTCTTTAGATCATTGACGCTATCAACCAGCCTTGCAACCACTACTGTAAGATCGTCTATCTTGTGATCTTGGTTAGTAAGTTTTGAGCCGGTATATTCAAGGGCGGCGACAGTCTCAGCTTCAGCAACACGAAGCTTCTCTTGCTCTTGCTTTAGAATCCGCTCCTGATGCTGTTTCAATTGATTCAGGGTGTTCCACAGTGTTGTTGGCATGAGGTGAAAAGCCTCTTCCACATCATTGGTGGCCCTTTTCAGCTTCGGGCGCTCGTCCTGAGATGTTTCGCACATCCAGTCTAACTCTTTTCCGACATCATAAGGGCCTTGATGGCATCCTGCAGAAATAAAGTTTCGCGACCGATGGTTTGAGTTGTTCAATTCGTGCCTCTGTGCACAGAGATCTAGGTCGCACAATATTCGAGCCCAAAGGTTCACCGAGCTATCTCAGAACCACGTCGTGATGGGTTTCATGGTCTGTCTTCAGGAAGGAAACTGTCATTAGATTCAGAGTGGGAACATGTAGGTATAGGATATTCAACCTGTTCGGAAGCAGGTTGAGCAGCAGGGGCTGTCTGGGAGATAGGAGGGACTGATTCCTCCTGCCTCTGTTGGTTTTAAGTAGTCGGAACTACAAGAGGGACTGATTCCTTCTATCGACTCTTATCTTCCGCATGTTCCGGAAGAGGGACTGATTTCTCTTAGCGGACGGCGCAGGTGGCGTATTCTTATTCCTCTGTCGGATGGACAGATGCATCTTGTACAAGATGGGCTTCATGTAGCAGAGAAGTAGCGGGTTCTTCATTGATGACAGGAGGGACTAATTCCTCCTGTTTCTTGTCTTCAGGGGCTACTTCTTCCTGTTTCGGGGGCGGGGACTGATGTTGCTCATGGGATGTCCCCTATCCCTGTTGGGCTTGGATTTTGGCAAGTTCTCCTTCCCTAGCGTCATCTCGACTTATCCGAAGACCTACCTATAAGGCCTCATCGTCGTCATCGAAGTCCGAGTTGGAGTGGTGACTTGGTGATGGAGCATTGTCACTGGACTATGACTTCCCTTTGAGTTGGACCTTTTCTTTTGCCATGAAATTATTTGTGATAAGCTCATGGCAAAAGAGATCTTCTCATCGGATCAGGACCTCGATGTTTTGGGTGTTCGTGACCTCCAGAGCAAATAACTCCTCTTCTTTCTAGTCGTCCCAGTTGTACAGGATGTCGTAGGGGGAGACCCTGTATGATTTCCAAACTTTGAAGCGCTCATAGGCTTCCTCTATTTGGACTTGAAGGAGACCGTTCTTGATAATATCCGTTGGGGAGGGACTCCGAACAACAAATTTCCCACATCGACAAAAGATTTGCCGGGGTTGTTAGTCCCGGGCTTGAATGCTCTCGCGAGATATTATTAATACGGACGCAGCTTTAGAGTACGAGTATTAATGTTAGAGTACAATTACAAGGAGTGTAATGCCCCTAGTTATCTAGATATAGAGTGCTGTTTGATTGTCGGAAGAACCAGAGTTAGAGCTCTGTGAGTTCTTGTTACAAAGATGAAGTGTTCTCTGTGTGTAGTTGTGTTCACGTCCTAATGTCCCCTTTGGCCAATGCTAGAGGCCTCCTATTTATAGGAGAGGAGGTTGTTGGGATGTCCCTATCCTGCATAGGCGATCGTCGTTCCTGCATTAAATTAAGCGGGCGATCATTCCAGTACGTGGGACTATTTCCTTAAAGTCTGCAGCCGCTGCTGGCAGTCAGATTCGCGAACCAATGAGGAGGCGGCATGTGCCTCATGTCGCAGTCTTGGGAGGTCCCACCTAGGACCTTTCGGCGGGTCTGTAGGTAGGTGATGTCGTCCTTGTCGCTGACAGTTGTTGACGGGCTGGAGTTAAGCCTATTCTTGCAGCGCCTTTTGCGGATCTGCACGTGGGCCTTCGTCCCGAGGTTCGGTCTTTGCAGACTTTGATGGATGTCGGTTTTACACGTGGCATAGGACGGTTGTCCTCGATCGGGTACTAGAGGCGATCGCCAGGTGCCAATAGAAGATCGCCTTGGACATCGACCGCTAGACACTTGACCATGATATGTCTTCTTCGGTTGGCATTTGACCATTATGCCGATCGCGTTCGAGGCGTATAAATCGCCGCACAACACTACCTTAACAAGAGGGATCGCAGTAACAATACCTTGATTATTCTTTTGTAGAACTTGAGATAGCTCATTTGTGATCCCCAATATTAACCTCATAAGATGTAACACAAAGATAAACTCAAATAGGCCAAAAACTTCTAACAAATCAATAGCTTCATATCTATGCGTACTATCAACCATTAGTCTGAATATAGTCAAGAACATCAACAACAGAACTAAATTAATGAATCAAGCTTATGAGAGTACCTTGAGGAAAACTCCAACGAGTATCCCTAGGACGCTTTAATGCCATTTCTGATTCAATCCTCTTTCAATCTTGATCTCATCACTTGCAATACCAGCCATAATCTTTTCTTTTGCACTCTGTCGAAGCATATCTTTGCGTTTACGTGAACCTCCAACAGCATTACATAAACGTGAGATGTTATTGAAGAAAGTCCCAACATTTCGATGATTTTTTGCAACAGCAGCAATTGTTTGTTGGAGTTGATGAGCAAAACAATGAAAATAATACGCATTAGGATTCCTCTTAAGTATCAAACTCTTCAATCCATTAAATTCACCACTCATGTTTCTTCCACCATCATATCCTTGACCTCTTAAACTAGAAATGCTTAGCCCAAGAGTAGAAAACAAAGCATCAATACCTTTCTCAAGTGTTGTGGCACTCGTGTCTGTAATATTCGGGGTAATTTTTTCATTTTTATTGCAGCATCATACATATTCATTTGGAATTGTACGAGTGGTGTTTTATTAGATGGATACAATGTAAATTGTAAAATACGGGGGAAGCAAAATAAACAAAATAAAGCAAAAAAACGGCTGCCTAATATTTCACCAAAATGAAAATTACTGCCTAAGAATTAGATAAAGAAAAATATGGGGGAATCAAAATAAACGAAATAAAGAAAAAAAAACTGCTGCTAAAAAAAATAGAATAAAGAAAAAAAAGGAGTTCGTCGGAAACGTACGGGGGAATTCGGAGCCTCAGAGGTTGCTGGAGGTCGGAATCGCTGTCGGATTGGAGGTCGGAGTCACCGGTCGCTGGAAGTCGGAGGTGAAAGTCGCAATGGAGTCTTGGTGAATTAATCAAGTTTTGATTTCACAAGAAGGAACTGAAGTAAACAATTGAAGAAACAAGTGCTTCTTGTGTTTCATTCTGATTGTTAACTTCATTATGTGAATGTGTAGTCCATTCATATAGTTACACTAGTTTTGCACCCCGTGCAGGGATGCCCATGGATGATGTTGTAACACCCAATATACAAATGAAAATTTAATAAATTTAATATTGGCTTTGTGATATGTAATTCGAAAACAAATTGTTCCAACGATCTTTGGAAATTAGAGGTTCTTTCTCTCTCTTTCACCCTTCTTCGAAATTACGAAAATTGTGTGCGACGTGTTCATGTGTATTACTGGATGGAATAATTACGTTGTAGTTCATTTTACATGAAACCGATACTATGTCTCTCATGAGTAAAAGGTAAAACCAAAACATTTAGCAAATAAACTATACACACTACACGACCTATGAAGCTACAACTACCTCATTAATCGACCAAGTAAATTAAAGGTGTCTGTGTTTGTAAAAAATTTGTTGTCAACCCTCTGCCTATTTTGGAAAACCCTATTAGAAAAATAAAATAAAATATTAGGGTCTGTAATACCTGGAAATCACGGATGACGGAGGACAGCTCAATCTTCAGTAGTAGTCCGGAAACAAAATAGTTTGAAGAACTATTTAAAGAGCTGCCACTTGCTAGTGGTATATTTATGTATGCACACTATCTAAGTGGACTGATTTAAGAGGAACCTTGATTTCATTACTACACGCGAGCAACCAGTGTTAGTACTCGAGATGTCATAGCATAAGAGAGACTATGTGCACAGCATGTATCTGATGGAGTATAAGGTTTACCTCCCTCACCAACATCTGCAATGGAGGTAAATCAAAAAAAAGGAGGAACCTATAGAGAAAACAAGCGATAGGCGGAGATAGTTGGTGAGGATTTTATTTCTAAGATAATTGAATATGAGATGTATCATTTTATATGCGCTGCAAATGTTGGCGATTGTCGTATGTGATGTGCTCGCAGTTGTGCAGATTTTGTCTGGAATACTATAAAGCCTATTTTGCAACAAGGATGTCGTGCCAACATTGGATTATCAAGATTTTTGTCTTAGCCCTGTTGTTATTGAGCTCCACAGTACCTAACGTGATTTCTATCATTATTTCACTACAAGAAAAACTACATCAGACAATGGTTTTAGTCCATTGTCTAACTTCCTGTTTTCCCGTTGTCTATTGAGACGCCATCTCTTACCTGCCTCACACAACAGTACAGAATCTGTTGTGTTAAAGAGTGAGAGACAACGACTTCAGCTCTAGAAAACGTTGTGTAATATCCAGAAACAACAACACTCCACTTAGAAACCATTGTTGTTTGGGGTGCTACACAATAGTTTTTGAATAATACTCACTTGTCAGAAAGGATATTACACAACATTTTTGTAGAATTTGTCCATTGTATGTCTGCTTATAACTCAAGTGTAGTTCATTAAAACATGTTGTTAGAATTTATCAAACACAATTGTTTTTTATTTTGAATATGTTGCTAATATTTTATAAACACAATGGTTTCTTAAATTACCTAATTGCCTAATGACAGATTAGGCAATGATTTTATTTCCATTAAAACTACTCATTTAGACAATTGTATTTTATTTTTATTATTTTCCATGCTGCAGTTGGGTTCGACTGCAAATCACAATCAAAAGCTACATAAACACATCATTAATCCAATATATATAAAAAGAACAAACATATGTGTTAAAAATGTTTAAAAACAAACCCAAAAATGGCATATTGATACATTGAAGAGCCATCCAATCAATCGTATGTATTAATTTGACGGTGACTCGTTGTCGCACATTATCCACATCCACAACTTACAATACACAAAGCTCGAGCTCAAACAAGGATCCAATAATGTGTTGCAAACATCAACAAAATTTCTAACAAACTTATTGAATCAACTCCCCATGAAAACAAACTTGTCCTTCACTTCATGATTGAGAACATATAAGATATATTTGATTAAATGCATGCATCCATATTGAACTCATGCAACATAAACCGAGCACAATTTATTCTCTGGAGCCTGTGATATACACCAAGTAAGGATTGAGAACGTGTTCTCTTAGTATTACACCAGGAAATTCAACTATTCTAGTTACAAAGTCAGTGGTTCGTTCACATATTTCTCATACATCAATCGCAGTGTTATTTCTATATCAAATCGACCAACGGAGCTTCAAGGGTGGCATCACAATCTACTTTAACTATTGGATTGTAGTTCTTGCTTCCACAACTAGCTAATGTAGAACTGCAAAAAATTCCACTAAAAGTTTTTAGAAGATGGTAGTTTATGCATACAGGTTGCTTTACCCTCTAACGTAATGGTAAAAGATAGATATAAAAAAGTATAAATGAAAACTGTAGTGCTGTACAGAGCATAAGAACATAGACAAGCATTGCAAATTAACATTAATCTTCGAATAAATAAACTCAACCACCAGAGTTTTCTAAACAGTAAAGATATAATCCACCACCAAAAGGTTCACCCGAAAGGCAATAAGCTACCAAGATAAGATTGTATACCAGAGACATGAGAGGTCCTTCATCTTCATCAGTTGTCACATGAGTCATCAGAGCCAGATTTTTCACCAATCCACAGGCTTCACCTTCTGGAGTATAGCAGGGACACAACATGGCCCACTGAAGATAAAGTGGTTTAGTAAGATCATACATCAAATCGAATGATAAGAGCAAATAATTGAAAAATACAATGTTATGATCGGCTGACGAAGATAGCAGTTCACCTGGCTAGGTTGCAAAGCTCTGGGGCCACTATTCAAATTGCAGTGAGACTCTTGTCATGTAATCTAAAGTTCCTATGTACGACAGTCTGGCTATAACCTAAGCTAGGAAACTTAGCAATCAATCTCAATTGTTCAATAAAAAGTTAAATCTCAAAACAAACGAATGTTGAAGACAGGAAGGCTAAAACATGGGCAATGTTTCAAGTACCTCAGTCATTCCCTTCCGGTCAATCCTGAATCTTTTAATCTTCTAATTCCCAGTAGAAATAGATCTTTCCAAATCAACAGTAGTTCTATCTTTCACTATATACTGAAAGTAAAGAAAATGATATGTGAACAATAAAAATAAAATACCACTAACAGCACCTTCATGCTAAATAATAAGACACATGTATACCATATCATAGTAAACGTGAGTACAAGTGAAAAATACAGTAACACAGTATAACCATATTACCATATTGAGAAGAATCTGAAACACAAATATCAAAGTAATAGATATTAGCGCACGAAGATCTGTTCTATTTGTAAGGAGACTTTTCTGCAGAGATTGAACCCAGGGGGAAATTTGACTCTTCTAACTAGCCAAAAAAGACAAAAGAGAATAAGTAGCAGAGCAAGAATGTTGTGTCTAGAGACAAACAAAAAGCGAAACAAGGGAGGAAATAGTGAGAAAGAAAGAAGTTGCCACAACCTATGAGACAGTCAATAACTTCATAACTAGTATATGTTGTAAAATAGATAGGAGCCGCTGTGGCACCTCACCACCCCGACGCGGCCAAACCCCGAATCAGAAAACCCACAACCAGCACCGATCGACCTCAACCTTTTTCAAACTCGTGAACTCAAAGTTGTGGCCCGAACCTTACCTAGAATAGCCGCTTCCACCGTTCTGACCACTTGAACCTCCGGTACACAACATGCAGCACACCATCGATCGCCGTGAGCAGTCCGTTGGAACCACCGCCGCTGCAGGCGCACATCACGGCCTAGGATCTACGCCGCCGCTTTCTTTTGGATTGCCGCCGGTCACGTAGTATGTGTGAAACTGTGTTAGTGTGTGTGTGCATGTGTCGGACCATGTGTGTGTGTGTGTGTCTGCAAGTTGCGGCCGAGAAGATTTTGGGAGAGAGAGAGACGAGAGGAAGGAGTAAAGTGAGAAATGAGGGTGAGATAGCGGCCGATTGGTGTTAAGGGTTTACATATCCGGAGTTTTAGGTTAAGATCAATTAAGTCTTTTCTTTCTACATTTATTCAGTTTCATCCCAGACATTTTTTAATTATTACAATTAACCCCAGACAACTTATTACATCTTCAAATCCAGTCCTATTTAGACCCAAGTCATTATAATGTTACCTCTTCTTGATGATACAACCGTACGGATGTCAATATATATCTAATTTAGTTATTTTCCCAAAATTTCAAAAAATACAAAGTTAATTTGGTTTGAGATCTTAGCAAACCACTACTAAATTGACTAGTGCTAGTAACTAGTGATTTTCACAGATTATTATTTCTATTTTTATAAAATATTTATCGACGATCCAACCATACGGATGTTAATATATATCTAATTGAGTAATGTTCCCAAATTTTAAAAAAATAAAAAATTAATTTGGTTTGAGATCTTAGCAAACCACTACTAAATTGACTAGTACTAGTAACTAGTGCTTTCCACAGATTTTTATTTCTATTTTTGTAAAATATTTTTCGACGATCCAACCGTACGGATGTCAAGATATATCTAATTGAGTGATGTTCCCAAATTTTCAAAAAATAAAAAATTAATTTGGTTTGAGATCTTAGCAAACCACTAATAAATTGACTAGTACATTAACTAGTGATTTTCACAGATTATTATTTCTATTTTTTTAAAAATATTTATCGACGATCCAACTGTACGGCTGTTAACATATATCGAATTGAGTGATTTTTCCAAATTTTCAAAAAATAAAAAATTAATTTGGTTTAAGATCGTAGCAAACAACTAGTAAATTGACTAGTGCTAGTAACTAGTGCTTTTCATGGATTATTGTTTCTATTTTTGTAAAAATATTTATCGACGATCCAACCATACGGATGTCATCATATATCTAATTGAGTGATGTTCCCAAATTTCCAGAAAATAGAAAATTAATTTGGTTTGAAATCTTAGCAAACCACTACTAAATTGTCTAGTACTAGTAACTAGTGCTTTCCACAGATTTTTATTTCTTTTTTGTAAAATATTTATTGACGATCCAACCATACGGATGTCAAGATATATCTAATTGAGTAATGATCCGAAATTTTCAATATATAAAAATTTAATTTCGTTTGAGATCTTAGGAAACCACTACCAAATGGACTAGTACATTAACTAGTGCTTTTCACGGATTATTATTTCTATTTTTTAAAAATATTTATCGACAATCCAACCGTAGGAATGTCAAGATATATCTAATTGAGTAATGTTCCCAAATTTTCAAAAAATAAAAAATTAATTTCGTTTGAGATCTTAGCAAACCACTACTAAATTGACTAGTACATTAACTAGTGCTTTTCACGGATTATTGTTTCTATTTTTTTAAAAATATTCATCGATGACCCAACCGTACGATGTCAAGATATATCTAATTGAGTGATGTTCCCAAATTTTCAAAAAATAAAAAATTAATTTGGTTTGAGATCTTAGCAAACCACTACTAAATTGACTAGTACATTAACTAGTATTTTTCACGGATTATTTTTTCTATTTTTTTATAAATATTTATCATTGATCCAACCATACAGATATCAAGATATATGTAATTGAGTGATGTTCCCAAATTTTCAAAAAATAAAAGTTAATTTGGTTAGAGATCTTAGCAAACCACTACTAAATTGACTAGTACTAGTAACTAGTGCTTTGTCCCGAATTATTGTTTCTATTTCCATAAAAATATTTACCGACGATCCAACCGTACGGATGTCAAGATATATATGATTGAGTGATGTTTCCAAATTTTCAAAAAATAAAAAATTAATTTGGTTTGAGATCTTAGCCAACCACTATTAAATTGACTAGTACATTAACAAGTGCTTTTCACGGATTATTGTTTCTATTTTCGTAAAAATATTTATAAACAATCCAACCGTACGGATGTCAAGATATATCTAATTAAGTGATGTTCCCAAATTTTCAAAAAATACAAATTTAACTTGGTTTGATATCTTAGCAAACCACTACTAAATTGACAGTACTAGTAACTAGTGCTTTTCACGGATTATTGTTTCTATTTCTTTAAAATATTTATCGACGATCCAACCGTAGGAACGTCGAGATATATTTAATTGAGTGATGTTCCCAAATTTTTAGAAAAATAAAAAATTAATTTGGTTTGAGATCTTAGCAAACCACTACTAAATTGATTAGTACATTAACTAGGGCCTTTTACGGATTTTGTTCTATTTTTTTAAAAATATTTATCGATGATCCAACCGTACGGATATCAAGATATATGTAATTGAGTTATGTTCCCAAATTTTCAAAAAATAAAAGTTAATTTGGTTAGAGATCTTAGCAAACCACTACTAAATTGACTAGTAATAGTAACTAGTGCTTTGTCCCAAATTATTGTTTCTATTTTTATAAAAATATTTATCGACGATCCAACCATACGGATGTCAAGATATATCTGATTGAGTGATGTTCCCAAATTTTCAAAAAATAAAAAATTAATTTGGTTTGAGATCTTAGCAACCACTACTAAATTGACTAGTACATTAACTAGTGCTTTTCACGGATTATTGTTTCTATTTTCGTAAAAATATTTATAGATGATCCAACCGTACGGATGTCAAGATATATCTAATTAAGTGATGTTCCCAAATTTTCAAAAAATAAAAAATTAACTTGGTTTCGTATCTTACCGAACCACTACTAAATTGACTAGTACTAGTAACTAGTGCTTTGTCCCGGATTATTGTTTCTATTTCATAAAAATTTTATTGACGATACAACCGTACAGATGTCAAGATATATCTGATTGAGTGATATCCCCAAATTTTCAAAAATAAAAAATTAATTTGGTTTGAGATCTTAGCAAACCATTATTAAATTGACTAGTACATTAACTAGTGCTTTTCACGGATTACTGTTTCTAGTTTCGTAAAAATATTTATAGACGATCCAACCGTACGGATGTCAAGATATATATAATTAAGTGATGTTCCAAAATTTTCAAAAAAAAAAAAAATTAACTTGGTTTGATATCTTAGCAAACCACTACTAAATTGACAGTACTAGTAACTAGTGCTTTTCACAGATTGTTATTTCTAGTTCTTTAAATATATTTATCGACGATCCAACCGTACGAATGTCAAGATATATCTAATTGAGTGATCTTCCCAAATTTTTTAAAAAAATGAAAAATTAATTTAGTTTGATATCTTAGCAAACCACTACTAAATTGACTAGTATATTAACTAGTGCTATTCACGGATTATTGTTTCTATTTTTTTAAAAATATTTATCGGTGATCCAACTATACGGATGTCAAGATATATGTAATTGAGTGATGTTACCAAATTTTCAAAAAATAAAAATTAATTTGGTTAGAGATCTTAGTAGGGTAAAAATAAGAAACTTCTAGATTTCAATGAAGGGCTCTTATTTCGCCACCTCAACAATCCAGGTGAAAGCTTTTCCATCAATCACGTGTTTTCACAGCAGACAACAGTTTATTTGTAAAATCCTTGTATAAATAAATTTATGACAGCAGTTTAAATTTTCAAAAGCTTGTATGAAAGTGTTGAAGACAACAGTTTAATATACAAACCTGTTTTATGACACGTTGTGTGAAATGTAATACAACAAGCATAGTTAAAAATACTTGTTATTTCAACAACGGTTTAACGTGACATTGTCTTAAGTTAATTCCCACAATATATTTTTAAAACGGTTGTCTAATCCTTCGAGTTTGCATAACACCACCAACAAAAAGCATTGCCTGATTGGTGTTTCTAGACAATGGTTTTTAAACCGTTGTAATGTACTTGGATTACACAATATTTCTTCGAGGATAAAAATAAATCGTTATCTGTTAATTTCAGCCAACACTTTTTGGCCGACTATTGTCTAATTAGTGTTGTTTGATTGTGTTTTCCCAGTAGTGTTTGGAAGTACGTGAATTTGGAAATGAAATTTCCATTGGCTAATCTTGTAATGGCCTTGCTGAACTTACTGTATGCTGTTTTTGCGTGTTATTGTCTGAAAAAGAGTGTGATTGTCAAGCATTACACAATTACGGAAGTGTGCAACCCACTCGAATAGAATAGAGATAGGAAATTAAGAAATAAACTTTTTAAAACGGTTGGTGCATGTTTAGTGTTTGGAGGTAGAGTAGGCCATACGATTTATGTTTCGTTGTCCAATGAAAGAAGTAAGACAATGTTATTCGGGGTATCTTGCTTTATGGAATTCTTCGATACTATTGCAGGGATATAGGGGATGTAGACCAAAGCAAAGTCTTCCATCGCCGATGTCGAAAATTGGATCCCACGTACCAATGGAGGCGAGGGTGGAGATAACGAAGACCACAGAGCTACGTTGCTAAGCCTAAGTAAGAAACAGGCTAAAGAAATTGTTACTCTCTCTCTCTCTCTCTCTCTCTCTCTCTCTCTCTCTCTCTCTCTCTCTCTCTCTCTCTCTCTCTCTCTCTAAATTCAGGGAATGGTTACTTTGACGTCCGTGTCATGTGTTAGTTAACAACATAAATATACAGGAACGCGTTATTATAATGTAACTTTATATATATGGGAAAATTACAGTCAACTACCCTATTAGATGGTCTCTTTACACTTTAGTCCCTATTGTTTCATAAATTACAGCGAAGGACAAAAATCTGAATTGGTATTGACTTCTATTAAAAAGACGAAAATGCCCCTCTATTTACTTGAATAACACATTTCTTTTAAAATACATTTCATATTAAACAAATAGCTTATAAATTATTAAAGTGTTTGGCTAATAAATTTCTTTTAAAAAATATTCTTTTTTCAGAAAATAATTTTTTTTTCGAAATATAATTTTTTTCCAAAAAATATATTTTTTTCGGAAAAATATTTTATTTTATTTTTTTTCCACAAAATATATTTATTTCGCAAAAATATTATTTTGCCAAAAAATATTTTTTCCTCCAGAAAATATTTTTTTAATTTTTTCGATTTTTTTTGTTTTTTCCAGAAAATAATTTTATTTTTTCGGAAAAATAATATTTTTTCCAGAAAATAATTTAATTTCGAAAAAATATTATTTTGCCTAAAAATACCTTTTTCTTCAGAAAATATTTGTTTAATTTTTTCGAAAAAATATTTTTTTTTATTTTTTTTCCAGAAAATTATTTTATTTTTTTCAAAAAATAATATTTTTTCCAGAAAATAATATTTTTTCCAGAAAATAATTTTATTTCGAAAAAATATTATTTTGCCAAAAATTAATTTTTTCTCCAGAAAATATTTTTTAATTTTTCGAAAAAAATAAAAATTCCATAAAATAATATTTTTTTCGAAAAGATAATTTTTTTCCCAGAAAATAATTTTTTTTTCGAAAAATAATATTTTTTTCTAGAAAATACTTTCTTTTTTGGAAAAAATATTTTTTTGTAGAAAGCTTGAAAATTATTACACTGAAGTCCAAAAGTGTTATATATATTACAATGCGGTCCAGCATGTGCCACCCACATGAGGCGAAAAAAAATAGGTAAACAAGAAAAGAAAAAATAAAAGGGCAAATTTGGAATATCAGTACTCTCTCTCCAGTGACATCATCTGAAAATTTGACTTTTGTCCTTCGTTGTAAATATAGTTTCTGGACAATGCAAAGTTTGTCATTCATTGTAATATCTGAAACAATAGGGACCAAATTGTAATTAGACCATCTAAAAAGGTAGTCATATGTAAATCGCCCATATATATATATATATATTATATATATATAATATAATATAATATATATCGGATGGGTTCAGGTGATGCATATAATGCAATATTTTAATACATCGATATTTTGATGCACGAAATGCATATATTTCATGTATAGTTAGTACAACTCATGCATATTCACAATTCGCAGGATAAGAATCATTCTCATTTGATCCTTAATCTAATATATATTATAACATAACTTTGAACATACATATGAATATAAATATAATATATATTTATATTGGCCATATTTACATATATATATATATATATATATATATATATATATATATATATATATATATACCAAGAGGCAAAAATAAGAGGTCAACAAAGTACAACAAACCAAAAATGAGGGAATCGGAAAATGCTAACAAAAATGAAAAGGGAAAAATTGCAGAACATAAAACTTAGAATAATTGAGTCGATGAGTAAATGTTGAAAAGAATGGAAAATCATTGTCACAAAAAGTAAAAATACAGTTTTTTCAAATGATTTATATACATTCAAGAAAATCTAGAACAACCTAAATTGAAACCTATAAATAACGACAAAAAGAAATTTGTCATCCTAGTGATATTCGCAAGGCCTATAAAATAGAATTGTATGTAAGTGGATCGATGTACAAACAAAGTCGTACCAATACATACACACACACACTATATATATATATATATATATCATTTTTCTCCTTCTCTCGTTCATCAGAAATACTGAATACAAACTGTTGCTCTTGCTTCTTTGCTCGGGTAAATTATCAACTCATCCCTCAATCTTGCTTTATCTGAATTTTGGTCCGTTTCATTGTTTGTTGTTTGTTTTGTTCTGTTTTCTATGAGTTATTGAGTTTTTTATTTCCAGTTCTCGGCTATACCCTTATGAATTTGAGGTTCTTGTGGAACTTGGCTAGTTTTTTTATTTTTTTGGTTCTCGATTGGGTTGTCTTTCTTTGGTAGTTGCAGCTGAAAATTTCTTCCTCGTTCGTTTTTTTTCTTGTGGTAGATTAATGGTATAACATATTTTTCTTAATGAATGATGTTGTAACACGAGTACGTTCACCCACTCCGCCAAATACCCTTAGCCCCGGAATAAGAGCAGGGCATTCAAGTAGGGGTTAGGGCCAGGCCAGGACCTTCCTAGCGATCACTTTTCTAAAATACAATTCTTTTAATTTTAAGAAGAATAAAAAAAATTGCAGCGGAAATACATTTTAAAAAGAGACAAACTTAATAATCGCAAGTATTAATCCCAAGTCACCATTAAATAAATACATACTTCGACGTGAAATTAAAGCAAATCGAACAATTATTCATAAAGCGTAGCTTGAGAAAAATTATAGTAAATAAATAAATAAATATCAACTCATGAGGTTTGATAATCCCACACTCAAGCGCGTGCCACATCGAGCTCCTCAACCTGAAAGGGGTAAATAGTGGGGTGAACTTCCAACTCGCTCAGTGTGGAGAGTACGCAATATGTCTACGTTAATTACTAAATATATTAGCAAGTATAAACAAGATGACTGATAAATTCTGAAGCCCGTCGGCTAGCCCGAAGGCTTTATGCACAATTAAGTGCTTCTGACTGATTTGCACATTTAAGTACTTCTGACTGATTGCACATTTAAGTGCTTCTAACTGGTTGCACATTTAAGTACTTCTGACTGATTGCACATTTAAGAGCTTCTGACTGATTTCACGTGCACATACGAGACAATATATAAAGTAATTAAAATAAACAAAAGCGTAATAAATCCCCACACCTAGATAAAATGCAGTTCTTGACTTGAATGTGATGAAATGCTTGACTTGACGATTCTAGGCCCGTAAATTCTCCTTATTATCTACAATTAGTAATAATAGAAAATTATTATTATTATATGACTGAGAATTAAATTATGAGTGAATAATAATATAAATTAAAAAAAATATCAACATGTAAAAACTTGGCCGAACGAGACTGAAATTGTAGAAATTATAATTCTGATTGGGGCTAACTGAAATAATTATAAACCAGACTGGGGCAAGAATAAAGAAACTGAAAATTAGGGGCTGAAATTAGTATACCCTGAAAATGATTTGGGGTCAATTTGAGAGGGACTAGAACTTGGGGATTAAATTGAAGAACCCTAAAAGAAATTGGGTACAAAACAAACCCTTCCACCAAAGAAGTCGGCCGAACACTCCTCACTTCTCCTCGTTCGGCCGACACCCTCTCTCCCCATCTCCCTACGTTCTTCTCTCTCTACTGTCAAAAGAAAATCTAGAATTCTCTCTCTAAAAAATCGCCTCGGCCAACTCTCATCTTCCAAACACATAAAAACTAAAACTAAAACCTGTAGAAAGACACACTCAAACATATGCACACACACGCACACACAAAGACACACACACACACCAAATCACGACGGCCAAAAAGAAAGGGAAGGGAACGACAGTTGCGGCCGGATGCAGGGCGGAGGTCCAAGTGGCGGTGACGATGGTGAAATCAAGGCTATGACCTTGGACCGACGAAGGGATTTGAGTGGCCATGGCTGGCTCTAGCCGGGGCTCGGGTGTGGGTCAATGGCGGCACACCAAGTTTGGACAGCTCGCATACAATCGCGGCCGCCCAGATAACGCTTCGGGCTCAACCCGTGATGATGCTGGTGGTTCAATTTCCATTTGGGTTTGGATCTGAAAATTTGTTCTGAGTTGGATTTGGGTTTGAACATGGGTTGACTCGGTCCAGATCAGATTTCTGGTTCAGACCATGGTGTTTGGTCGGATCCCAAATGTGCTTGCGGGTTCGGGCCGCGGGTTTGAAGCTACTGAAAACATGGTGGTGGATGATGGTTGTGAAATTCTGGTGTCAGGCCGACAATTTTATTTTTAAATTCTGGACTGGGTTTAGGAACAGGTTTTGATGTTTAACGGTGGTTCTTCAGACTCAAACGGTGAGATTGACACCAGGAAATATTGATTAATATATACACAACAGAAATTAAACTATGGGATTATGAGTTTACCTTTGTTGTTGAGGAAGATGAAAAAAATTACAGAACGTGAGAATTCAAGAAGGGAACGGCTGGAGGCAGAGAAAAATATGTTTGTGTATTCTGTATTCTGGCTATATTACAATATTTATATTGTATATAAAATTAGGTTTAGGGTAGAAAAACTGTGTGGGCTTAAATTTAGGACTCTCAATTGGGCTGGAAAAAGGGTTTGGATCACTAAACAAAATTAATATGGGCCACAATAATATTACTATTAATAATAATAACTGAGTTTAAAATAATTAACAATAAATATAATCGGGCTGTATTAAATAATAATAATAATATTAATAATAGTAATAGTAATAATAATAAATAGTAATATTATTTAGCTTGTAAAATATTTTGGGCAACAATTAATATTGTTTAAAATTTGACTCGGGCCTAGAAATGACGAGATGAGACACAATGAAATAAAGTGACGAGAGTTAATATGACATGAAATGAGATAGTGAATTAATTAATTTGACATGCGTCAAAATAAAATGAAATGAAATGAATTTGCATGATCATCAGAATGAGATGAATTGAATGATAAAATTATTCGGGCATTAATTTAATAAAATTGAACATGTTTTCTATAATTCACAATAAATGTATATGTGTAATCGGGGTTGGTTGTTTTCTACAACCAACCCCCTTTAACAAATTTTCGTCCTCGAAAATTAAGTTACGTACCTTGGAAAATGAATGTTGGATACTTAGAACGGATCTCCTCTTCACGTTCCCAAGTTGCCTCATTTGGTCCATGACGACTCCATTGAACTTTCACCAATTTAACCTCTTTATTTCGTAACTGATGTACCCTACGCTCCAAAACAGCTGTAGGTACCTCTTCATAAGTCAAGTTCTTGGCTATATGCAACTCTTTGAAATTGCATATGTGATGAGGATCATGTATGTACTTTCTCAGCATAGAGACGTGAAAGACATTGTGCACTCCTGATAACTCCAACGGCAGTGCCAAACGATAAGCAAGGTCACCAACACGACCCAAAATCTCAAAAGGTCTGATATAATGAGGTTGTAACTTTCCCTTTTTACCGAATCGTACCACTCCTTTCATCGGTGCTACCTTCAAGAACACTTTCTCTCCAATCTCAAATTGGATATCTTTCCTTCGTTTATCAGCGTAAGACTTCTGTCGATCTTGGGCGGTCTTAATCCTACTTTTGATCTCGGCTATCTTCTCTACAGTCTGCTCGATCAATTCTGGACCCAAAATCTTTCCTTCTCCAACCTCACTCCAATAAAGAGGCGGTCGACATTTCCTTCCCTAGAGAGCCTCGTACGGGGACATTTATATAGTTGCTTGGTAACTATTGTTATTAGCAAACTCTACTAACGGCAAAATATTCTCCCAATTCTCACCAGTATCAAGAATACACGCCCTCAACAAATCTTCAAGTGTCTTGATAGTCCGCTCAGATTGACCATCGGTTTGCGGATGATATGCAGTACTGAAATTCAACTTAGTGCCCAATGCACTCTGAAGACTCTTCCAAAATTTTGACGTAAATCGCGGATCTCTATCTGATACGATTAACACTGGAACACCATGTAGCCTCAAAATCTCCCGAATATAAATCCGTGCATATTGTTCCATACTATAAGTCATCCTCACAGGTAGAAAGTGAGATGACTTCGTCAAGCGATCTACTATCACCCAGATAGCATCGTTCTTCCTCATTGTTCATGGCAAACCAACCCCGAAATCCATTGTGATATGCTCCCATTTCCATTCTAGGATTTCCAATGGTTGGAGTAAACCTCCTGGCCGTTGGTGTTCTGCCGTCACCTGCTGACATATCATACACCTTTCTACAAATACACCAATGTCCTCTTTCATTCCTCTCCACCAAAAGAACTTCTTCAGGTCGTGGTACATCTTTGTACCTCCCGGGTGAGCGGAGTATGGTGCACTGTGAGCTTCTTCAAGAATTTGCTTCCTAAGGGATGGATCCTTAGGAACACATAACCTCCCATCATAAGTCAAAACATCATCTGCGACAACGATAAATATCTCAATACTCCCAGCTTGTGCCCGATCTTTCATCTTGCACAAGAATTTTCACGTGGTTGAGCCTCCTTAATATTATCCCTCAAGTTTGGTTGCAAGACCAAAGATGATAGGATTGCTTTCGAACTCTTTGAAGACTCAACTACCTCAATCCTCGACTCGGAGAACTCCTTTATCAAACTCTCCTGATCGGTCAAGCAAGCTAACTCGCCCCTAGTCTTTTGACTCAAAGCATAAGCTACCATATTAGCCTTATCGGGATGGTAATGGATGGTACAATCATAGTCCTTCACCAATTCTAACCATCGCCTTTGCCTCATGTTAAGATCCTTCTGTGTGAAAAGATATTTCAAACTTTTATGGTCCGTGTATATCTCACACTTCCCTCCGTAGAGATAGTGGCGCCAAATCTTCAGTGCATGAACTACAGCAACCAACTCCAGATCATGCGTTGGATAGTTCAACTCATGCGGTTTAAGCTGTCTCGATGCATAGGCTACTACTTTACCATGTTGCATCAAAAAACAACCCAAATCCTGCTTTGAAGCATCACTATAAGTAACAAAGTCATCCGTCGGATCAGGAATCGTTAATACTGGTGCCGAGGTTAGTCTCCTTTTAAACTCTTGAAAATTTTCCTCGCACCCCTCACTCCATTCAAACCTCACGCCCTTCCTTGTTAATTGAGTCATATGAGTGGCGATTTTAGAAAATCCTTCAATAAATCTTCTATAATAGCCAGCTAGGCCCAGAAAGCTACGAACTTCGCTCGCATTCTTGGGTACTCCCCAACTACTCACTGCTACAACCTTATCAGGATCTACCTCAATTCCTTTTGAGGTCACCACATGTCCAAGGAATCCAACTCTATTTAACCAAAACTCACATTTCTTGAACTTGGCATACAACTTCTCTTTGCGAAGTGTCTCCAATGTAACCCTCAAATGCTCTTGGTGTTGTTCCTTGTCCTTAGAATACACCAAGATATCATCTATGAAGACGATCACGAACTTATCCAAGTAAGGTTGGAACACCCTGTTCATCAAATCCATAAAGACTGCTGGTTCAATACTCAGACCAAATGGCATCACTACAAATTCAAAATGTCCATAACGGGTCCTGAAAGCCGTCTTGGGAATGTCACACTCCCTAATCTTCAATTGGTGGTACCCTGATCGCAAATCGATCTTCGAAAAGGTTCCGGCTCCCCTCAACTGATTGAATAGATCCTCGATTCTCGGTAGTGGGTACTTATTCTTCACCGTGAGTCGATTCAACTCTCGGTAATCTATACACATCCGAAGTGACCCATCCTTCTTTCTTACAAACAGCACTGGTGCACCCCATGGTTACACACTAGGATGAACAAATCCGAGCTCCAACAACTCTTGAATTTGGACCTTCAATTCTTGCAGTTCCCTCGGAGCCATTCTATATGGCGCTTTGGATGTTGGGGCCGCCCCAGGGACCAAATCAATACTAAACTCCACTTGTCGGTCGGGTAGGACTCCCGGCAAATCTTCTGGAAACACATCCAAAAACACCCGTACTATAGGTACGTCGGTAGGGGACACCTCATTAGTACGGGTGTCGACCAAACTCACCAAATAACCCTGATATTGCTCCTTCCTTAGACTTCTTAGTGCTTTCATAGCACTGATTACTCTGGGTACTGTCCTACTCTTAGTACCATAAAAGGTGATCGACTCACCTTCCGAACACCTCAATGTTACCTTCTTATCACGGCATCTTATATCGGCATCATGTCTATCGAGCCAGTCCATACCAAGGATCACGTCAAAATCCATCGAGTTAATCAAATATAGGCTAGCATCAAATTCTCTACCTCCTATCTCAATATTCTCGTCAATCATTGTATTAGAGAGGATCGTATTTCCTGACGGTAAGCTAACCTCAAGAGACTCAACATTTCTAATGTTTCTATGACCAATGGCATGATAAAACTTTGCAGACATAAAAGTATGTGTGGCACCAGTGTCAAATAAAGCAAAAGCAGGCACGTTAGATATCATAAGCATACCTGACACCGTGCCGGGATTCTCATCTGCATCCTTTTGGGTCGAAGAATAAATACGAGCCTTTCCTCCAGAACCTTGACCTTTGGCCCTTTAGAGATGACAATTCGAAGATGCATGCCCTGGCTCCTTGCACCTGTAGCAGACACCTTTTCCATACAAACACTCCCCGCCATGATTCTTACCACACTTCGAGCACTGTGGCTTACTGGTTTGAGGCTTAGGTCCCGACCTTTGATCAACCTTTGCTTGCTTATTAGAAACCATGGCCTTATTTTGGTTCCCATTCCAATGCCTCTTACCGGTACTAGGCTTAACTGACTGTTGCTGATCCAGATTGTGACTAGCCTCAACCTCTTTTGCTCGAAACACTGTCTCGGTATACGGTAGCACCCCATGACTAGCCACGATGTGACGAATACTCGGGCATAAACCACTCCGAAATTTAAGGGCCCTCTTCCGATCTATATCCACCATGTGCTCCACAAAGAAGCTGATTTGGTTGAATTTCCTCTCATATTCTTCAACCGTTATCCCTCCTTGTTCAAGATTCCAAAACTCTCTCTCCATCTTCTCTCGGTAATGCTGTGGGTAGTACTGTTCCATCACTATTTCCTTGAATCGACCCCAAGTCAATGCAACACGCTTGACTGCCGGCCTCAAATGCCAATAGCTTATCCACCAGCATCCAGCATCCTCCACCATTTGGTATTGGCCGCAAAGAATTCTTTGCGCATCAGTGAACCCAATGAGCTCAAAGGTGCGCTCGAGCGACATGAACCATTCGTCAAAAAAAGCGGGTCCTTCTCGACCATTGAATGTTGGTGGGGTGAAACGCCGGAACTGTTGCACGACTTGTGCCTGAGTAGGAGCTGGCACGTTATTGTTGTGGTTATCCTGACCTCCGTCACCACCACCAAGGTTGGCATTCTTACCACCGAGATTATCTGCACCTCGGTTAGCTGGGCGTCCACGTCCACGAGTTGCCATTATCCTAAGGTATACCACACGCAGCGATCCTTCAGTACTTACCCAACGAGAGGGAGAAAATAGGATGGGGAGTTACATTGCATCTATAGGTTGAGAACCAGAGATTTCTAGTAATGATGATTTACGCATGTCGCACATATATTTATGAATTTATAAGAAAACAATTTCATGCCCAAATACTTTATCATAAAATTCTTATGCACAAAATAGACTGAAGATGCATCTGTAATACATGAATCATGGTTGATCTGACAAACTACATTTATCACATAATGAATAATCATAACTTAATGTACCTTGGAGTTGACGTGGAGCGGCAGAGGTGGATGATCATAATTGCTAAAAAACAAAAAAATATTTGACTACTTACGAAAATAAAATTTCAGTTTATAAAAAGAAACTATTTTAACGAGTCTACAGAACCGTAGACCCGCTCTGATACCACTTATGTAGCGACCACTTTTATAAAATATAATTCTTCTAATTTTAAGAAGAATAAAAAAAAATTGCAGCGGAAATACATTTTAAAAAGAGACAAACTTAATAATCGCATGTATTAATCCCTAGTCACCATTAAATAAATACATACTTCGACGTGAAATTAAAGCAAATCGAACAATTGTTCATAAAGCGTAGCTTGAGAAAAATTATAGTAAATAAATAAATAAATATCAACTCATGAAGTTTGATCATCCCACACTCAAGCGCGTGCCACATCGAGCTCCTCAACCTGAAAGGGGTAAATAGTGGGTGAGCTTCCAACTCGCTCAGTGTGGAGAGTACGCAATATGTCCACGTTAATTACTAAATATATTAGCAAGTATAAACCACATGACTGATAAATTGTGAAGCCCGTCGGCTAGCCCGAAGGCTTTATGCACAATTAAGTGCTTCTGACTGATTTGCACATTTAAGTGCTTCTGACTGATTGCACATTTAAGTGCTTCTCATTGGTTTCACATTTAAGTGCTTCTGACTGATTGCACATTTAAGTGCTTCTGACTGGTTTCACGTGCACATACGAGACAATATATAAAGCAATTAAAATAAACAAAAGCGTAATAAATCCCCACACCTGGATAAAATGCAGTTCTTGACTTGAATGTGATGAAATGCTTGACTCGACGATTCTAGGCCCGTAAATTATCGTTATTATCTACAATTAGTAATAATAGAAAATTATTATTATTATATGACTGAGAATTAAATTATGAGTGATGTTGTGTCGAGACTTATTCACCTCGACAGGCGATCGACTACAAGGCCGAGCGATCGAGTCCCCAACCAATCAAGCTATGGCGAAACTCGCCTAAACGAAGATAATAGTCCGCCTCCGAGTATCTAGTGATCGACTCTCAAGGCGATCGCCTTTAGCACCTAGCGATCGACTACGTTGCCTGACCTAGGACGACCGTCCTGTACCACGAACAGAGACCTTCGTCCGTCAAAGTCTACGAAGACTGGATCTCAAAGCAGCGCCCATGTACAGATCCGCGACAGGCGCCGCATTTCATGGATCGTTGACCAGAGCCTGTCACCACCTTATCACCTACCGACAAACCCGCCGAAATGTTCAAGGTGGGACCGCCCGTGACAGCGACTCAGACCCGTGCAGGCTTCTCATTGGACCGCACAGCTGTCTGCCAGCAACTCCTGCGGACTTTAAGGAGACCAGCTCATTTGCTAAAAGACGATCGCCCTCTTATTATAATACAGCAGAGGCGATCGCCCAGCATCTCCCAGTCCTATAAATAGAGAACTTCCAACAACTGGAAAAAGGTTCTCTCCTCTCAATTGGCAACTACGTTGGCAAATACATACAAACATACATACTTTCATTCTCTTGGCTTCCTTTCCCGAATCTACCTCAGGATTTCTCTCTCAGCACCTCTCAACCAGAAGACGGTCGGCAGAGGCAAGAAGTCTCCACAGTGCAGATTCGAAGAGACTCACAAGCCCAGGAGCTCAAACATACAGCAGCTACACACCGTGAGAGACTATCGATTTCTCACGGTTGTCACAGCTCATCAACGTTGTTACAAGAACTCACAGAGCATCATATCTGGTTCTTCCGGCAATCTACACGCTCGCTAGCTAAGATAACCAGGGTCTTTATACTCATTTTAATTGTACTCTAACATTAATACTTGTATCCCAGAATATTTGTATTAATAATATCTCGCGAGAGCATTCAAGCCCGGGACTAACAACCCCAGCAAATCTTGTGTTATTTACTTTCCCACGGAAGTGTTCTCGCACTTTGTTTGCTATCCATCCATTCCAGCAATATCTATCTCCGTATAATATTTTGGGTACCAACAATTGGCGCTAGAAGAAGGGCATCTTAACCTTCATTTTTATTCCTACCGTCCCGAAGAACACTCACTGTTCTCGAGGCATATACTTGAAGTGACACTCACTGCGCTTCAAAGAAAGCTTTCAGAATCATGACGTCCGCCACTACATCGAAGAGAGCCGCTCTCCGAACCGCCGGGCACCATATACCGGCTCAATCCGAGCCCCAGTCGACGGCAGAGGGAAGCCTCGGTAACGCGAGACTCTCGATCACGCACCTGAGGGGTGGCCCCAGTCTCTCACTCGACCAATTCCAAACCGCGGAACAGATCGAAGAGGCTATGGCCATCCTAAAGGAGCGACGAAGAGCATGCGAGGCGCCCGCAATAACTCCCTCGGCCATCCGCCGCGTGGGCAAACGGAAGTTCAAAGGCCTACTGGGCGAGCGATCGTCAGAAAGCCCCGATTCGCGAGGAAAGGCTCTCGCACGGCCGGACGGGTCCGTATTCAGTCTCTTGGGAAGCGACCCATCATGGCGACCGGGGCATTCTGGCCCCAACCACGAGATGGCGGAATCTGAGTCCGTCACCAGGAGTTCGGCATACCCAACTCCCAGCCGAACACAGGTCAGCCGTCTGACTCCCGCTCCGAACGCCAGGGGGTCAGTACTTGATCGCCTCGGCTCCCGCTCCGAGCGCCTAGCCACGAGCAGCCAGGCCACGGCGATAGCCGCTATGCAACGCCAGCTCGACGAGATGAAAGCACTCTTGGATACTGGGGCAAGCATCAGTAGAATGATCATCGGACTGACCGAGCCACTCGCGGTCCACATCGAGCTTGCCCCCGTGCAACCAAGGATCGCTCCTCCCAAAACACCTCTATATGAAGGGAGATCGGACCCCGAGACCCACCTAAGTAAGTTCTGGATTTACCTGACCGGGTGTGGGGCATCAGATGCAACCAAATGCCGAATCTTCCCATTAACATTGGGCGAGCTGGCCTATAGGTGGTACGTCTCACTACCACCACGATCGATCATCTCCTTTGAGAAACTGGCGAATAACTTCACGTCATACTTCGCCGCTAAGGTCAACAGACGCGAAGGCCCCCACCGCATGATGAAAATCAGGCAGCGGGAAGACGAATCCGACACAGATTACATTGATTGAGTAGACAAAATTGTCCTCACCGGCGAGCCCATCAGCGACGAGCTCGCTCTCTACTCGGTCCTGGGGGGATTCTACGGTCATTCACCCATGTTTAGACATCTCACAAAGGACATCCCCCCAACCTACGCGATCTTTTGCGCTAAAGGTGCCGACTTTCTAGCCAGTCAAAGGCTACTCACCCTCCGCCTAGGCGAGGGAACGCCTCCTCCTGTCCGGAAGACGGCGATCGCCAAAACCATAACGACGGTCGCCAAGCCATCCGGTGACCACAAGGCCTTCGAGGATGTGGAAACCCATCTCCTCCACAAGTTTAACCAAACTCCGGCCCACATTTTTTACGCCATCAAGGGGCGCGAACCGCTAAACAAGCCGAAGGCAATAAGGGACCACAGTCATCTGGACCACAATCAATATTGTGCCTACCACAAGAGTCCCGACCACAGCACCAACCAATGCCGCAACCTCCTCAGACAGCTCTGGAGATTGTTCGAGGAGGGAAAGTTGGACAGTTTATTGGCTTAGCCGGAGCCCCACCAATCTCCCAACACGGTCGCCCGAGTCGAACGCGAACAGGCTGGAAAGCTCATACGATCCGACCCCTCGATCAACCTCGGCGACCGTATCTACATGCTTCAATGAAGAGAAGGGAACTTCGGAAGTCTCTCCCTGATTTCCCACCTCATTGAACAAAAGGCTACTGCCTGAGCTAACGCTTCGAAAAAGAGGATGACTCGCTCGCCCTCTAAAGTTAGTCATCGACATGATGGACCTAGGCAGCGATCGCCTCCCCTAGCACAACGTATACCGTCAAGGATTGTCATCTGACATGATGGTCCTAGGTAGAAGAGTGCCGCCATGGTCGCGAAAATTGATTAAACCGACGATCCGTCCATGTAAGGTTCCTTTGGGCTTCGATCGCTCGCCCTTTGTTTAAATACGAGGCGGGCGTAGCTGAAGGTCTTTCCAAAATAAATCAGAGGATTACTCGCTCGCTCTCTAAAGTTTGTCATCTACATGAAGAACCTAGGCAGGCGATCTCCTCCCCTTACACAACGTATACCATCGAGGATCGTCATTTGACTTGATGGTCCGAGGTAGAAGAGTGTCGCCATGGTCGTGGAGGACGATGGAACCGTTCTTTGCGCCCATGTAAGGTCCCTTTGGGCCATGATCGCCCGCCCTTCGTTTAAATACGAGGCCGGCGTAGTCTGAGGGCCCTCCAAAACTAATCTGTGGACACGTTCGCCCGCCCTCAAAGGTCCATCACTTAACGTGGTGGGTCCTTCTCGGACAATGCGACACGTCCCTCCCCATGTCTCAACGTATAACATCGAGGGTCGCCATCTTAATGGCGGGCCGAGGTAGAAGCAGAGCTAACAAGCCACGGACGTGGAGTTTATTAATCCGACGACGCCCCGCGCAAGGAATCTTCCAGACCAAGACTTGAAGAGATAAATTCACCACTAGAAGGGGGGTTGAATAGTGGTAATGCGGAATACCGAAATTTCTTGCGAATAAATAGAAAATAGTGCGGAATTTAAAGACTCAAGGATTTATAGAGGTTCGGCAACTTGCCTACGTCCTCTCTCCGACTTTCTTTTTCTATTGGTTCAAGAAACAATCACAATCTTGACTCGTCTTCTATCGGTCCGAGTTCACAACCGTTACAATCGCTTGTCTTCTATCGGTCCAAGCTCAACCTCTCCCTCAATATAAATGTTTGTTTATCTAGTGTTCTATAGGAACTAGATAATCCTCACTATACGAATATGGGAGTATAATCCTAACAATGCCGGATCAAAGATCCTAATAACACCGGATTAGTGACTCTTGATTCGTTTCTTTTACGCTCAAGTGTAAGTGATGCAACACTTACAATCAAATGAAAGAATACAAAGAATAGTAGATATTACAATGAAAATCACTCTTGTATCTTTCTTTTCTCACAACTTGAAATGCAATAAAAGATATAAAACTGAGCTCAAGTATGCTTTGATTGTTTGAATGCTTGAATGCTTGAATGCTTGAAGTTGTGTGTTTGATACCCAAGTCCTTTGGGTATTTATAGGTGAGAGCCATCCTTCAAATGCTGAAAAACGTATTATTAGCGTGCGCTAATAATGTCCTGTAGCGTGCGCTATCGATTTTTGACTTGGCTTCTCTGAACGGTCACAAAGACTGTTGCAACGGTAAAATAGTATGGCTAGCGTGCGCTAGTCATGTATCGGTAGCGTGCGTTAACGTCTGGTCAACAAGTCTTTAATCTTGACTTTGAAAATGTCCGTTTGTCTCTCCAACGACTCTTTATCCAACGGCTAAATTTGAGATTAGCGTGCGCTAGCATTAATTAAATCCAACTTTTCCAGATTTTCTGGATCTTCATTGACTCTTGCCTTCCAACGGTAGAAAATCAAACGGTAATATGCTGACTCCTTTTAGCGTGCGCTAATGCCTATACCTTAGCGTGCGCTACTAATTTCTTTCATTAACGTACGTTACCCTGTGTAGCGTACGTAAAGACCTTAACGTATTGAGTCCAGTAGCTACTGGACTACTGACCGTGATATCGGTAGCGTGCGCAAGGGCTGAGCAGTTACGTGCGTTATATCCTTGCTTTAGCGTACGTAAGTTGATGTATGTAGCGTGCGCAAAATCCATTTCTGATTTCCTTCCAAACCTCACTGTCCTCTGGAATAATACGATAGCGTGCGTTATTGTTTACTGTATAGCGTGCGCTAACTGTAGTTACTTAGCGTGCGCTAACAATGAATGACTTGCGTGCGCTATCCATCAGGTGACTTCACTTGGCTGTAGCTGACTGTCTGGGCTGTACATTCATTGCTCGATAGCGTTCGCTACTATAAGATGAGTAGCGTGCGCTAGCATTATTTAGCTCCTTCAAAATACTATCGATCTGAGATTGATCTAATTAAATGTTTTGAATGGAATAATCATCAAAATACATTTTGAGTCAACAATCTCCCCCTTTTTGATGATGTCAAAACATTTAATTAATACCTGCAAAAACATTTTAAATGATTCGAATCAAGGTGAACTTGTTCGATATATTAGTATATTTTGGTTTTTGGAGTATTCTCCCCCTTTTTGACATAAACAAAAAGGAGCTCCCCCTGAATTATTGCGTTATAACAAATATCAACGAAAATGCCATTATTCAAAGCGAAATTACGTAAACAACAATACTTGTAAACAACAAATGCCAAATGAAGTGAAATGCGAATATCATTAAGATGGAATTCAAGCAATACATAGAGTTTTCATGACATGAGACATAAAGATTATTCGAATAATAAGATTCTACAACCAAGCATCAAAATCCTCAAATCTAAGGGTCGGAAGTAGATGAGGGGAAAGGAAACGAAGGGTGTGTGTAACGGATGAAATCGGATATCAACCCGCGCACTTCCCGGACTTCCGAATGAAGAGCCCGAACATCCTCTCGAATTTCAGCCTGAGAGGTCTCGATGCTCCGCATCCGAGCGCAAAGGTCGCTTTCCTCTTCCTCCGTGACAATATCTCTCATCGGGCGCTTCCCTTTCGAAGTGGGCTTCCTCACGAACTCCCCGGTTTGCATCTCTCGAAGAGTATGAGGTCCCCGACGAGTGATTTTCTCCTCTGCAGTAGGCATGCGCGATCCTTTTTCCACTTGGTCGTCGTCGCGAAGATACGGGAATAGGATCCAGCCTCGGTTGGACGTCCGGACATAGTGCATAGCCTTAAGCGAAGAGTCCGAAATCTCATGACCGAGAGAGACGGGGACAGCCTTGTCTTTCGACAAATCGACGTGGTGAAAACTGAATATGGCCGTGAGAATGGAGCCATAAGGCATTCCAGCCTTGCGGGAGCGAGATGCGTAGTTTTTCGACCGAAAAAGGTCGCCCTTCACCTTCATCCAGCTGATGATGATATCGGCAAAATTCACTTTATCATCATTAAGAACTCGATACACCACATGCTTGTCGACTCCCACTAATTTGTGCTGGGAATTCACCTTCGGCATTAAGCACTTTGTGAGAGCTACTAGGAGTAGATGAATGTTGATCCCAAAATCATTGTTTTCGAAGAAATCGTCCGTTATGTCAATAACAGCCTTTGAGCTAAGGAACTCTTTGACATCGATTTCCCCGACTCCATTATCATCGGCAATAGTTTTTCCAGTACACACAAATCCGTCAGATGATAAACCAAAAATTTGCGACAAAATATCCGAGGAAACTTTCACTCGTGTTCCTCCGACAAAACTTCCTAACACAAGGGATGAAGACCCTTCACTGTCGGCCACATGGAGATTGGCGTAGAACTCTCGGACAAGTTCAGGGAAAATGGGGTTTTTACATTCTACAAAACGGGCAATTCCAAGCGAAGAGAAGAAGTTAGAGATGTCGACATTTACCCGTTCCAGACTCGAAAGATTGAAGAAATAACAGTCTGTAATGTGTTCTTGTGGAAGGATTTCAAAGAATACCCTCGATGCGGTGGATGAGATGAATCGAGTCGCATCATATTGTGCATTGAGGGGTCGTTTTAGGTTATTGTATGTTTTTGCCATGGCTGTTCGGTTCTTGCTCGACATCAATCGGAGAGGAATTGAAGATCTGAGGAAGTTTGAAGAATCCGATTAGCGGCTAGGGTTTCTCTGAAAAGAGTGTTCTTACGATTGCGTGCGTTAGAAAGGATGAGTGTGTTTCTGGGTTGTACTGAATATATATAGTCAACGGATTTTTAGTTAGCGTACGCTAGGAACAAAGAGTTAGCGTACGTTAGGTATAAAATGAAAAGCTTACTGGACTGTCCAGTAGCTGATATGGAATTCGAAAAGTTTTTAATTAGCGTACGCAAGGAAGTGAGGTTAGCGTACGCTATCGAAAGCAGTTTTTAGCGCGCGTTATGAAAGTGAAGCTAGCGCGCGCTAGCGAGTGAACCGAATCAAGGATTTTGATATTTTGAGTAGTAAGCTTATTTCAAAAGTTGTCTACATGTCCCATACCAAGTTGTAAACGAATGGAATTAAATGATTCTTCGGGAAGAGGTTTTGTAAAAATGTCAGCAAGTTGATCCTTCGTCCCGATAAAAATTAAACAGATGTCTTTTTTCTGAACATGATCACGTAAAAAATGATTTCTAATATCTATATGTTTGGTTCTACTATGCAACACAGGATTTTTGCTCAGATTAATTGCACTAGTGTTATCACATAGGATAGGGGTATTTTCAAAATGTATGCCGTAGTCGCGGAGTTGATTTTTAATCCATAACACTTGAGCACAGGCGCTCCCTACAGCGACATATTCGGCCTCAGCTGTAGACAATGCTACACTGGTTTGCTTTTTACTTCCCCAAGATATTAAACATGATCCAACAAAATGACATGTACCACTAGTACTCTTCTTGTCAATTTTACATCCGCCGAAATCGGCGTCACTATATGCAATTAAATTAAAATCCAAGCAAGAAGGATACCATAGACCTAGTCCAATAGTTCCTCTCAAGTAACGAAAAATGCGTTTGCAAGCATTTAGATGTGATTCCTTGGGATTAGCTTGGAATCGAGCACATAAACATGTAGCAAATATTATATCTGGCCTAGATGCAGTCAAATATAGCAAAGATCCGATCATACCTCGATATAATTTTTGATCTACGGATTTGCCATTTTCATCTTTCTCAAGCTTTAATGATGAAGACATTGGCGTAGATATCACCTTGCTACTTTCCATATTGAATTTCTTGAGGAGGTCGTTTGAGTACTTCGTTTGATGGATAAAAATTCCATCTTCGCATTGCTTGATTTGAAGCCCGAGGAAGAACGTTAATTCTCCCATCATACTCATTTCGAATTCTCCTTTCATAAGATTAGAAAAATCTTGGCACAAAGATTCATTAGTAGCTCCAAATACAATGTCATCAACGTAGATTTGGCAAACAAGTATATCATCATTTAATATTTTAACAAACAAGGTATTATCGACTTTGCCTCTTTTATAATCATTTGCAATTAAAAATTGACTTAAACGATCATACCATGCTCGGGGTGCTTGTTTCAACCCGTAGAGTGCCTTGTTGAGCTTGTAGACATGATCCGGAGATTGATGATCTTCAAAACCGGGAGGTTGCTTGACGTAGACTTCTTCTTGAATGTACCCATTCAAGAATGCACTTTTCACATCCATTTGAAAAAGTTTAATCTTTTTATGGGCGGCAAATGCACATAGCAAGCGAATGGCTTCGAGTCGAGCCACGGGAGCCAAACTTTATTCGTAATCAAGACCTTCCTCTTGATTATATCCTTGAGCGACCAAACGAGATTTATTTCGAATTGGATAGCCGTCATCGTCACTCTTGATTTTATGCACCCATTTAGTTCCGATAATTGTTTTATCTTTAGGAGCGGGAACTAAATTCCATACATTATTGTGCTTGAATTGCACAAGCTCCTCTTGCATTGCCATCACCCAACTTTCATCATCGAGAGCTTCGGATATATTCTTGGGAACTATTTCGGATACAAAAGCACAATGAGCCATAAATTCGGTGGTTCTCCTTCGGGTTTGAACACCGTCTTCAATGTTTTCAATCACGAGATCCTTTGGATGATCTTTGATGTGCCTCCAATCTTTTCGTAGATCAACGATTGTGTTCGTTTCGATTTCCGAAATTTTCTTCACTTCGGGTGAGGGATCCGGAAAAGTACCTGCATCATCAAAATATTCTACCTTTCTCGGGGGTGAGATCATATCATTGAATTTAACATGTATGGACTCTTCAACTTTATTCGTTCTAATATTATAAACACGATATGCTTTGCTATTAGTACAATAACCAAGAAATATTCCGGAGTCGGATTTGGCATCAAACTTGCCTAAGTTATCCTTGCCATTGTTCAAAATAAATACATTGCAACCAAAAGGATGAAAATAAGCAATATTGGGCTTCTTGCCCTTCCATAATTCATACGGGGTTTTAAGATGAGTTCTATGAATATGAACCCGGTTAATCACATAGCATGCCGTAAAAATTGCTTCGGCCCAAAAGTATCGTGGAAGAGAGTATTCATTAAGCATTGTCCTCGACATTTCTTCCAAAGATCGGTTTTTCCTTTCAACAACTCCATTTTGTTGAGGCGTTCTAGGAGCCGAAAAATTATGATTAATACCGTATTTATCACATAAAAGTTCAAACGGGGTGCAATCAAATTCACCTTCGTGATCGGTGCGAATAGAAATTATGGAGAGATTTTTCTCATTTGATACCAAACGACACCATTTAGAAAATTCGGAAAATGCATCATCCTTATGTGCTAAAAATCTAACCCAAGTAAATCGAGAGAAATCATCAACAATAACCAAAGTGTAAAGTTTACCATTTAAACTAACATGTCTAGATGGTCCAATCAAATCCATATGCACAAGTTCAAGAACTCGACTAGTGGAAACCTCGAATTTTGGTTTGAAAGATTCTCGAGTGTGTTTCCCTTTTATGCATGATTCACACAAATGCTTTCTATCAAACTTGAGTTTGGGCAATCCACGAACAAGGTCGTGTCTAGATAAAATAGAGATAATAGGTAAAGAAGTATGCCCCAATTTTCGATGCCATAAATATGCATTGTCATCCAAGGTAATAAAACATTTTTCATTGAATGAACTTTTATCGTTAAGATCAACAATATAGATGTTTCCACATCTCAAACCAATGAATGCAATTTTATTATTTCTAAATGCCGTGCAATGCGTTTGCTCAAATAGAATTTTAAAACCTTCATCGCAAAGTTGCGAAACGCTAAGAAGATTATGATGCAAACCTTCAACAAACAATACTTTGTTGATAGAAGGAGAAGGTTCCTTACCGACATTGCCGATGCCTTTGATTTTTCCCTTTTGATTATCTCCAAAGGTCACATGTCCTTGATCTTGATATTCGAGGTCTTCAAATAAGTCCTCGGAGCCACACATGTGCCTTGAGCATCCGCTATCAATGTACCACTTGTTTTTCCTTGGTGCCGGTACCTACAAAAATAGAGTTTCTCGGTTGTTTCGGTACCCAAGCCCGTTTGGGTCCTCCAAAGTTAACTATGCTTATAGCATTCGGAACAATTGTCCCTTTAGGAACCCATATTTGCTTAACTTTGATGGTTCTTAACTTTGAATGAGCATTAACATTGTGAACTCGTTTGAAAGAATCTTTTGAGTTCTCGGTTTCGGTTTTCTTTATTTTGTCAAGGTTGATAAGGGATTGTTCCCGTTTAAAAGGATCGAAAACAAGACCGTGTTTGAGCAAGGGCGATTTTTGAATAGATAGGAGCCTTTCGAATTTCTCGTTTCCGTGAGTAAATTTGTTCAAAATATATTTTAGCTCCTTTTGAGTTTTTGTTAACTCGATTTTCAAAACATTTTCTTTTTCAAGGCATGATGTATGGTCGATCTCGGGTTTTGCCTTTGTTTTGAAGAGAGGAATTTTCGAGTTCTAGAGATTTTATTTTTCTCTTTAAAGATATGTTTAATTTAACAATCTCATCATACTCCGTATTCAAGGATTCAAACGCACTCAATAACTCATCATCATGATGAACTTCTTGTGAATCACAAAAATCAAAAGAGTCATATTCGTCATCATTTAGTTTAGAGCTTACCTCGATATTACTTTCGGAGTCGAGGGCCATGAATG
Source organism: Orobanche coerulescens (assembly GCA_033398695.1). Lineage (NCBI taxonomy): Eukaryota > Viridiplantae > Streptophyta > Magnoliopsida > Lamiales > Orobanchaceae > Orobanche > Orobanche coerulescens. The sequence continues at coordinate 101,953,650 of CM065808.1, forward strand.
CAAGATTTGCGTCTAGAGATCTTTCAATCTCCTCCTCGTCATCACTCCAAGAAGCGATTAGGGCCTCCTTCTTTTTGAATCTTTCCATTTGAGGTTTTGAAGAGGATCCTCGGCATTCTTTGGCATAGTGACCGGCTTGACCACATTTCCGACAATTATTGTCGAACTTCTTGATGGGAGTATAGCCATTCTTCTTTTGCTCCAGTTTGCCATCCCGACCAAGAAAACTTCGCCTCTTTTGAATTAGGTTTTTATACCTTCTAAAATTTTTTGCATAGAGAGCGAGTTCCTCGTCGTCTTCATCTTCGGGAACATCTTCCTCAACGTCGCTATCAACATTGAATGCGACTACTCTTTCCCGAGGCTTTGGTTTTGTGCCTCTAGACTTGAGAACGATCTCATAATTGATGAGTGACCCGATGAGGGCACTAAATTCGCTTGTTCAGATCTTTGGACTCCATGATCGCGGTGACCGTGGCATCCCATTCTCGTGGCAATGATCGAAGAATTTTCTTAGCTTTGTCGCTGCTCGATATAGGCTTTCCGAAAGACGCAAGACCATTTGTTATAGCCGAAAATCGATCCAACATATTTGTAATCGTTTCCTCGTCTTTCATGGAAAATAATTCGTAGTCATGGAGTAACATGTTGATTTTGGTCTCCTTGACTTGGGTGGTTCCCTCATGAGTGACTTCGAGAATTTCCCAAATTTCTTTTGCACTTTCATAGGACGATATCCTATTGAGTTCTTCGGGATTAAGAGCGCAATAGAGAAGTTGAGTAGCTCGTGAGTTGACGTGCGTGTTTCTCCAATCCTCGTCGTTGAATTCTTCGATCTTTTTCAACGATCCATCCTCTTTCTTAGCAAGTTTAGGACCAAGAGCAATCACTTTCCAAATTTCAATATCGTAGGCTTGAACGAAGATCGCCATCTTCTTTTTCCACGTCATGAAATTGGAACCGTCGAAGAAAGGAGGACGGTTGAGAGCATTTCCTTCAATTTGGCCAAGAAGTGCCATTTGCGGATCTTTTTCTCTTAGGTGGTTAAACCTTTAAAAAGAGACCCGCTCCGATACCAACTGAAGAGATAAATTCACCACTAGAAGGGGGGTTGAATAGTGGTAATGCGGAATACCGAAATTTCTTGCGAATAAATAGAAAATAGTGCGGAATTTAAAGACTCAAGGATTTATAGAGGTTCGGCAACTTGCCTACGTCCTCTCTCCGACTTTATTTTTCTATTGGTTCAAGAAACAACCACAATCTTGACTCGTCTTCTATCGGTCCGAGTTCACAATCGTTACAATCGCTTGTCTTCTATCGGTCCAAGCTCAACCTCTCCCTCAATATAAATGTTTGTTTATCTAGTGTTCTATAGGAACTAGATAATCCTCACTATACGAATATGGGAGTATAATCCTAACAATGCCGGATCAAAGATCCTAATAACACCGGATTAGTGACTCTTGATTCGTTTCTTTTACGCTCAAGTGTAAGTGATGCAACACTTACATTCAAATGAAAGAATACAAAGAATAGTAGATATTACAATGAAAATCACTCTTGTATCTTTCTTTTCTCACAACTTGAAATGCAATAAAAGATATAAAACTGAGCTCAAGTATGCTTTGATTGTTTGAATGCTTGAATGCTTGAATGCTTGAAGTTGTGTGTTTGATACCCAAGTCCTTTGGGTATTTATAGGTGAGAGCCATCCTTCAAATGCTGAAAAACGTATTATTAGCGTGCGCTAATAATGTCCTGTAGCGTGCGCTATCGATTTTTGACTTGGCTTCTCTGAACGGTCACAAAGACTGTTGCAACGGTAAAATAGTATGGCTAGCGTGCGCTAGTCTTGTATCGGTAGCGTGCGTTAACGTTGTAACACCCCCAATCCACTCAGGGATATTACACGCCGTAGACCCTCTCCTCGAGGATCTACCAGGCTGATAACTAAAATCAAACATCTAAACATCGCCTTTAAGGCTAAAATGACTCAGTAGACCGACTTGGTCTTTCAATAATAACATACAACTCAATTCCAAACACATACCCACGCAGGGGTCAAAATACATTAAATTCCCGTACAACGGGGAAAAGATACCGCAGCGGAAAGGAAGATACAACTGGACTGATACGACATCAACGGAACCTCGTGTGATTAGTATCGTTCATCTTTCATCATCCCTCGTGCCGACCCTGTGCTATACTCCAAAACCTGAATGCAAAAATAGACATCCACCCCCCGAATACTCGGGGGTTAGCAAAACTCCACTGTTTTGCTAGTGCAAGTACAAGTGCAAAAATACGAGCCAAACAATACAAGTTCCAAGAACAATAATAATCAGAAAATCCTCAAGGTTCCAAACGTAACGAAAAGTACTTCCCGAGGCACGAGTTTGAGTAAAACTTTCCAAATCCGAAAGATCACAAATAACGAGAATGGTTTGCAAAATGGTTTAAAATACCCTCGGAAGTTTTAATAGAAATCAAATTAGGATTATCAAATCCATATCTTTCCAAAAATCAATAGGGTCATAGCCCAAATGTTTTGTTTTCGCAAATAGAAGACCAACAACAATTCACAGGGCCAGAGCCCAACATCACGTGTCCTCAACGGACATAAAATCAACACAACATAATCATGCACAAGCATCGCCTTGGGAACAGAGTAATATCATAGATTCCCGCACGAGGCCTCGAAGGACCCTCCCGCACTGGCTAGCTAAACAAATCACAACATAAGCATCGCCTTGGGAACAGAGTAATATCATAGATTCCCGCACGAGGCCTCGAAGGACCCTCCCGCCCTGGCTAGATAAACAAATAACAACATAAGCATCGCCTTGGGAGCAGTAATATCATAGATTCTGCACGAGGCCTCGAAGGACCCTCCCTTTGGCTAGCTAAACAAATCACAACATAAGCATCGCCTTGGGAACAGAGTAATATCATAGATTCCCGCACGAGGCCTCGAAGGACCCTCCCGCACTGGCTAGCTAAACAAATCACAACATAAGCATCGCCTTGGGAACAGAGTAATATCATAGATTCCCGCACGAGGCCTCGAAGGACCCTCCCGCGCTGGATAGCTAAACAAACTCAAGCACGAGTAATAGATCACACCGAGGATATCCAAACAATTCACCCAGAGGCATCAAACACTTAGTAAAACAACACGTCAACCACAATGCACCGAAATGAAACAATATACGTCTACACGCAATTACCAAGTGCATCATCAACACCAACATGTCCATAAGATTCACATACTCGTTCGAGAAACACACCGATCACAAAACACACACGATTTTGAAAGAGGGCCTTTAACAAGGCTAACCAAATCTTTTGAAAACTCGTTTTAAACAATCAAACAAATATATAAAGACGATCACCAATTATCACATTCATAAAACAATAATAGTATGGGCAAGGTACTTGCCTCGAAATCACGATCGAAATAAGGCAGCGAGATAGGACGCGGTCGAATAGCCCCGAACCCCCGAACAATATCAAGAATGTGATAGCACCACGAGTATTACGAGAATAACACCACACGAATCATCAATCACCAAACGGGATTCAACATCGGAATCCTCGAACACCTATAAACCCCCGTAAGGAACAATAACACATGGTTACGACGAGAATCAAGGCCAAAACAACGGAAATCCCAACAAACTATCGAAGGGAAACTCATTGGGACATTTAATCGAACATTAAATGTTCAAGACCCTTCAAGAACAAAGAAATCACCCCTCGGGTCGAACGAACCAAAGATACGAGTATCCAATCCGTAGAACAAGTTCAAAACAACGTTTATACAACAACTAATTGATCAAAAACGGATTGGAATTGAAATCAAAAAGGAAAATCCCCAAATCTACAAAAACAAGGGTTCAAGCCAAAATACCTTGATTTGGATGAAGGATTCAAGTAGAGGTCGAAAATCTTCAACAAGACTTGAGGAGGATGATCTCTACAAGTTTGGGAGCACTCAAAATCGCCCAAAAATCGCCCACAAATCGCCTAAGATGAAGGAGGAAGAAGAGAGGAGAAAAATGAAGTTTTTCTCCTCGCAAATCTGCTAAAAAACGCAGAAAAAGCCCGTGTGCCGCGGCACAGGATGAGTGTGCCGCGGCCCAGGGCCAAGAAAAACGCCCAGGAATTAGCTTAGTGCCGCGGCACAGCTGAAGTGTGCCGCGCCACACGGTACAGCCCCCTTTTACACCAAAAAGGCATATCGTGTAGTCTTGGCTATTTTGACCATAACTCCTTCGTCTGGACTCCGATTGACTCACCATTTGAACCATTGGAAAGCTAACTTGATGCTCTATAATATTGCAAAGATTCAGAATTTTTGGAGTTTCCAAGAATTAATGGTGACTTTACAAAGTCGAACTCCTACGTGAAAAAGTCGATTAAGGACACGGAACTCAACAAAACGACACCGAAACGAACTCGGATGACAAAAAGTGTAGAATTAATCATTCTCGAAATGACGAGACGGTCATGAGCGAGTCATCAAAACGGACTCCGGCCGAAAAAAGAAATTTACCGAAAATCGAAAATTGCGGATATTACATTCTACCCTCCTTAAAAGAAGTTTCGTCCCGAAACTTAAAACAAGTAGGGGGGAAGCAATATACCCGCCAGGAAAACTCGACGAGATACACAAAAATAGGAAACTCGCACCCAACGGCGAAACGCTGCAAGAAACGCAAAGAGACATACGGCGTGAAAACACGCTCCACGACGACCAACACAACGTCGCCGTTAGGGATACAATAAAACCAACAAATGACAAGCGTCATCAAACGGATAATATAGCCAAGTCAATTACCCGACAATCACAAAACACAACCAACGAAAATCAATACGATTGACCAACCCAACGGTATATCAATCAAAACATGAGCCACACGCTGGACAAATACGGAATTCCACCGCCCAGGGGTTGGAAGATCGAAAACGAGACTAATTTCCCGAACTTAAGGGAATTAGGAAGGAGTCTGAACGCTCAACAATCACGAAACGAGATCAACCAAAAACCGAACAATCAAACGATCGAACCATAAAGATCGAGACAACAAAAAGCGAACAATCATGTTCTGATCACGAAGAACAATAAAATTCAAACAACTCCTCCAAGGTTCACATCTCAACTCGAGACAACATATGATCCGGTGAAAACAACAAGATGTGCATTCACATAAGATCCACAGGAAATGGAATAGCAATCGAAAAGTCACAACGACTAACGAGTTATTCCGAAATAATACCACACTCGTTCGATCAACAAAAGCAAGGGGCAGGACAAGCTCATAAATGTCAACGAACATAAACGAGTCGACAGAGTCGAAAATACAAAAGCTCAAGATCCAGTCCACTTCGAATAAAAGAACTAGTAGAACCAAAAGATGTTACTTCCGAACAAGGTTCACAAGAATCGAACCGAACTCGGAAAGTTACAGCGATAACCAGATTGACCCAAAACAAGATCACACCTCGTCCGATCAATGAAACCGAAATACAGAACAAGTTCAGTAAGCATCAACGAACACGAGCGAGTCGATAGAATCGAGAAAGAGAAAATGCAGGAGTCTAAAAACAACACGGGTACTACATTCGACCTCTTATAAAAGAAGGTCGCCCCCGCAACTCACAACAGCGAAATCAAGGTGACGACACAACAAGCAACCGACAGAAACATCCTTCGAAGGCCTCTCAAAGCCGATTCTGATACTTGTGCTGAAGCGCGAACTCCGAAAGTCTCGGTAGCCAATTCGAAAAACTGAATTCGGTGTCCCTCGAGTCCCCACTTGAAATGTGTTATCGACGAGAAGGACAAGTTTACACGTGCATGCCCCGGCACATCACGATTGAAACACCTCGGCTCGGCATACCGAAAATACAAATGCTAGATACAATGGGGCATAACGTCGCAAAACAACATAGCGGAGATGCCAACTCAGCACAACAAAGAATCATAACACATACCATATACAACGATTACCATCGTAAAGTAATACACACACAAACACTACAACAACGACGGTATCGTTCGGCGACCTCAACGGCCCGAACGATAACCAGCACATAATTACAACCATCATGAAACAATCACACATGTACACAAACGTACAAACTCAAGCTTTAACAACTCACACTCGTGCGACAACACGCAAATCACCACGAGGTGATAAACAGTAAACACGAGTTCACACCTCTCACAGAGGGCTAGTACAACAAATACGTGGTAACGCCTCGACATTCATGCCACCAATTCAATCACAATTCGGGGTTAACACCGTAACGAAAGTTCGAAAACCATACACGCATTTCCGGTTCGCAAACAGGAATGATAGGTTTTAAAAATGGAAACCACCTTTTGAAAATAGTTTGGAAACACCAGTTGATCTTGAGTATCACTTTTCAAAAAGTACAAACGTGAAACATCGTTATCGAGACTTTGGAGAACCATTTCGCATTTGATAAAAATGAGGACACTTTCTCTTAGTGAGAACTTTCAGAATATTCGACCCTCGGGTCTAAATAAAAGTGTTTATAAAACATTTGAAAATATCTCAAAATATTTTGGTCCTCGAGTTAGAAGAATTTTGAAATATATTGTGGCACCTTGGACGTACCACGAGAAAATAATTCATTTTAAAAGTACGTCTTGAATTTTAATTTTTTTAAGATACTTAAGGTTTTCAAAAATAATTCAATGGGCTAGAATGCCCAAAAAGTTTAGGTACTTATACGGAATCATTATAGCGCCGTGTGTCCTACGGAACCAAGAGCTAAAAATCCATTTACAAAACGCCAAAAAGGCCGATGACGGTAATATTTCAAAAACTCACGAGAAGACATTTAGAAAATAATAAATACCGTCATAAGAATTTACAAAGCGATCAAGGCCAAAATGCCAAAAACTCGGTTAAGGAATCGGTTTTCGAAATAAAACTCAGTCGGTAAAATACCGAAAGCCATTACAAAAGAACTCACGCAGCGGATAAAAGAAATAAAGTCAAACATGTACAAGACAGCAACACTACTCCTCATATTAACGAAAAATGGGAGTCAAATAATCACATATCACGAAATCAAAATCCATAAGAGGATTCCGTCAATTAACTCATAATCATAAAAATAGCTCGTGTCACACGAGGCACATCACAAAGAAGGGAGACTTACATCCACAGGTCGCACGAAGATGATGATTGCCCACGATACTAATCACGACCAACCAACTCAGACGACGCGTCGCGACACGACTCAGTCAGACAAATTCTGACGAGACAAGAACTCAACAGACACCACTAAACCCGACAGCCTAGGTTTCCACAACCTAAGCTCCGATACCATTTATGTAACACCCCCAATCCACTCAGGGATATTACACGCCGTAGACCCTCTCCTCGAGGATCTACCAGGCTGATAACTAAAATCAAACATCTAAACATCGCCTTTAAGGCTAAAATGACTCAGTAGACCGACTTGGTCTTTCAATAATAACATACAACTCAATTCCAAACACATACCCACGCAGGGGTCAAAATACATTAAATTCCCGTACAACGGGGAAAAGATACCGCAGCGGAAAGGAAGATACAACTGGACTGATACGACATCAACGGAACCTCGTGTGATTAGTATCGTTCATTTTTCATCATCCCTCGTGCCGACCCTGTGCTATGCTCCAAAACCTGAATGCAAAAATAGACATCCACCCCCCGAATACTCGGGGGTTAGCAAAACTCCACTGTTTTGCTAGTGCAAGTACAAGTGCAAAAATACGAGCCAAACAATACAAGTTCCAAGAACAATAATAATCAGAAAATCCTCAAGGTTCCAAACGTAACGAAAAGTACTTCCCGAGGCACGAGTTTGAGTAAAACTTTCCAAATCCGAAAGATCACAAATAACGAGAATGGTTTGCAAAATGGTTTAAAATACCCTCGGAAGTTTTAATAGAAATCAAATTAGGATTATCAAATCCATATCTTTCCAAAAATCAATAGGGTCATAGCCCAAATGTTTTGTTTTCGCAAATAGAAGACCAACAACAATTCACAGGGCCAGAGCCCAACATCACGTGTCCTCAACGGACATAAAATCAACACAACATAATCATGCACAAGCATCGCCTTGGGAACAGAGTAATATCATAGATTCCCGCACGAGGCCTCGAAGGACCCTCCCGCACTGGCTAGCTAAACAAATCACAACATAAGCATCGCCTTGGGAACAGAGTAATATCATAGATTCCCGCACGAGGCCTCGAAGGACCCTCCCGCACTGGCTAGCTAAACAAACCACAGCATAAGCATCGCCTTGGGAACATAGTAATATCATAGATTCCCGCACGAGGCCTCGAAGGACCCTCCCGCACTGGCTAGCTAAACAAATCACAACATAAGCATCGCCTTGGGAACAGAGTAATATCATAGATTCCCGCACGAGGCCTCGAAGGACCCTCCCGCACTGGCTAGCTAAACAAATCACAACATAAGCATCGCCTTGGGAACAGAGTAATATCATAGATTCCCGCACGAGGCCTCGAAGGACCCTCCCGCGCTGAATAGCTAAACAAACTCAAGCACGAGTAATAGATCACACCGAGGATATCCAAACAATTCACCCAGAGGCATCAAACACTTAGTAAAACAACACGTCAACCACAATGCACCGAAATGAAACAATATACGTCTACACGCAATTACCAAGTGCATCATCAACACCAACATGTCCATAAGATTCACATACTCGTTCGAGAAACACACCGATCACAAAACACACACGATTTTGAAAGAGGGCCTTTAACAAGGCTAACCAAATCTTTTGAAAACTCGTTTTAAACAATCAAACAAATATATAAAGACGATCACCAATTATCACATTCATAAAACAATAATAGTATGGGCAAGGTACTTGCCTCGAAATCACGATCGAAATAAGACGACAGATAGGACGCGGTCGAATAGCCCCGAACCCCCGAACAATATCAAGAATGTGATAGCACCACGAGTATTACGAGAATAACACCACACGAATCATCAATTACCAAACGGAATTCAACATCGGAATCCTCGAACACCTATAAACCCCCGTAAGGAACAATAACACATGGTTACGACGAGAATCAAGGCCAAAACAACGGAAATCCCAACAAACTATCGAAGGGAAACTCATTGGGATATTTAATCGAACATTAAATGTTCAAGACCCTTCAAGAACAAAGAAATCACCCCTCGGGTCGAACGAACCAAAGATACGAGTATCCAATCCGTAGAACAAGTTCAAAACAACGTTTATACAACAACTAATTGATCAAAAACGGATTGGAATTGAAATCAAAAAGGAAAATCCCCAAATCTACAAAAACAAGGGTTCAAGCCAAAATACCTTGATTTGGATGAAGGATTCAAGTAGAGGTCGAAAATCTTCAACAAGACTTGAGGAGGATGATCTCTACAAGTTTGGGAGTACTCAAAATCGCCCAAAAATCGCCCACAAATCGCCTAAGATGAAGGAGGAAGAAGAGAGGAGAAAAATGAAGTTTTTCTCCTCGCAAATCTGCTAAAAAACGCAGAAAAAGCCCGTGTGCCGCGGCACAGGATGAGTGTGCCGCGGCCCAGGGCCAAGAAAAACGCCCAGGAATTAGCTTAGTGCCGCGACACAGCTGAAGTGTGCCGCGGCACACGGTACAACCCCCTTTTACACCAAGAAGGCATATCGTGTAGTCTTGGCTATTTCGACCATAACTCCTTCGTCTGGACTCCGATTGACTCACCGTTTGAACCATTGGAAATCTAACTTGATGCTCTATAATATTGCAAAGATTCAGAATTTTTGGAGTTTCCAAGAATTAATGGTGACTTTACAAAGTCGAACTCCCACGTGAAAAAATCGATTAAGGACACGGAACTCAACAAAACGACACCGAAACGAACTCGGATGACAAAAAGTGTAGAATTAATCATTCTTGAAATGACGAGACGGTCATGAGCGAGTCATCAAAACGGACTCCGGCCGAAAAAAGAAATTTACCGAAAATCGAAAATTGCGGATATTACAAACGTCTGGTCAACAAGTCTTTAATCTTGACTTTGAAAATGTCCGTTTGTCTCTCCAACGACTCTTTATCCAACGGCTAAATTTGAGATTAGCATGCGCTAGCAAGTATGCATAGCGTGCGCTAGCATTAATTAAATCCAACTTTTCCAGATTTTCCGGATCTTCATTGACTCTTGCCTTCCAACAGTAGAAAATCAAACGGTAATATGTTGACTCCTTTTAGCGTGCGCTAATGCCTATACCTTAGCGTGCGCTACTAATTTCTTTCATTAACGTACGTTAACCTGTGTAGCGTATGTAAAGACCTTAACGTATTGAGTCCAGTAGCTACTGGACTACTGACCGTGATATCGGTAGCGTGCGCAAGAGCTGAGCAGTTACGTGCGCTATATCCTTGCTTTAGCGTACGTAAGTTGATGTATGTAGCATGCGCAAAATCCATTTCTGATTTCCTTCCAAACCTCACTGTCCTCTGGAATAATACGATAGCGTGCGTTATTATTTACTGTATAGCGTGCGCTAACTGTAGTTACTTAGCGTGCGCTAACAATGAATGACTTGCGTGCGCTATCCATCAGGTGACTTCACTTGGCTGTAGCTGACTGTCTGGGCTGTACATTCATTGCTCGATAGCGTGCGCTACTATAAGATGAGTAGCGTGCGCTAGCATTATTTAGCTCCTTCAAAATACTATCGATCTGAGATTGATCTAATTAAATGTTTTGAATGGAATAATCATCAAAATATATTTTGAGTCAACAAGACTGCACCCCCTTCGTTTAAATACGAGGCGAGGCGCAGCCTTTGGAGGACCCTACCAATTAAGTGAGTCGCGAGAACTTAGCAATCCGACGGAATGTCGCTCGCGCACAAGACATGATCGTGGAGATCGGTCCATCGAACTCCACGATCGTGCACGGCTCCTCAAGACCGAGATGGACGGCCTTTCGAGATTTCGACAAAATTGAAGACCGCTCACTCAACGATTTATTTTCGTCCCCTTACTTTCACTAAGTGAACAAAAACAAGGGGGAAGAGTGCGGAGATATTTATACGACGATCGTCCCTATTCAATTACATATGGAGATCGGCATTATTCAGATGTTTGTGCAGCGATCGAATTTGTTGTAAAAGTTATCTATATGAATTTATCAATTCACTTGGAGCTACACTCGCAACAATATCTCCTCACACATTTGTACGAAGTCATGCAAAGACTCAGAAAAGCAATCATTCAAGTAAAAAATCGGAGAATCAAACATTCATTTCATTACTTGAAGTTTCAGAAGGACATACACGGTCGCCCGAAGGCCTAAGTATTACAAAAGAAAGATACAAAATTACAAGGCAAAAAAGCTAAAAAACAATAGGAACGAAGAGCCTCATACCCCTGCCTGGCCTTCGCCTTCAACCTCCGGATCGGCCCGTGACCCTTTTCCAGCTTCCGGAGCGGCCTCCCCGTCCTCCGGAGCGTCAGGATGAACAAGGTTTGCCGGAGTCGGATACCAGCTCAAGTCCATGCCGATGTCCGTGAGGTCCAAGATCAGAGAAGGCAGGATGAAGAGGGTGCTCCAACGCATACGCCTTGAAGTTTTCAGCAAGAGGGCCGACCTCCAGCCCTCCCTTCTTAGCAGCTCGGAGTGAGTCAGCGAACGCAATATAATAGGCAAACTCACTGACAAACTCCACGTTGAGAAAGGGATTGGCATCGGTCGCCTCCAGCTTCCCTTTCAACTCGGCAACTGCCTGTTGCGCATCCTGGAGCTCGGCCTCCCTTGCAGCCATCTCTCCCATCGATGCTGCCAGCTCGCTAGTCAGCCGAGCGACCTTCACCTTCAGTTGATCGGCCTCCTTGTCAGCGTCCGCGTGCAACCGTCGGGCATTTGTCATCCGATCCCAAAATCGGTCGGCCGTCGCCCGGGCTTGCTTGGCATCCTGTCTCGCCAGCTCAAGTTCATGACTCGCCTGCTTAGCTGCATCCATGGAGTCATTCTCCAAAGCCACAATCCTGTCGGCGAACTCGGCGTTCTCTTTTCGAGCGGCCTCGAGGTCCGCCTGCAGACGTGTAGTAGAAGGACGCCCCTCGAACTCCTGCACTGCCTGGGCAGCCATCGTCGCCGCCTAGAGGGAGAGAGCGAAAGTAGCTTGCATCACATTCCCAGATTGCTGGCGAGCGAACGCATCTAAATCCGTCATCCAGGCCTTCGGCAAAGCAGAAACGGCCCGGTTGACGTATAGCGGGATATCACAGGCCTGGCGAGGAGATCGGCTCGCTAAGAAATCCAGCACCATCTGCGGGCAAGATGGATTAGTGCTACGGATCCTGCATCAAAACGACAAAAAGTTAGCACATCTCCCACGCAAGTGACGAAATTCAACAAACAAACAAAGTCTACCTCTCGGCTCTCTCGGGGTCGCGACCAAAGTATGGCTTCCCGCGAGGGGTCTCAGCCTCAGCGATCGCCATCTCTCGCAAGAATGCCGCAGAGGGCGTAGACTCATCCACCGGAGGGACCGCGGTGATCGGAGGCGCGGCGATCGGCACGTCACCGGCAGGGGCAGAAACCTGAGGTTCCCCCGACCTCTGCCGCTTGCGGTTCGTCCGTAGCCCCTCCTCTCGAGGTTCCTCCCCTGCTATGATCAGCTCCACGACGGGCCTCACCTCCGGAATGATAGGTAACGCTACAGGAGGAGCCCGAGATGACTTCTTCTGGCGAAGACGGCTCAGAACTCCGGGGTTCGACATGGCTATCTCCGCTGGAGGCTCCAAGAAACGAGGAAAGCGGACTTCTGCAATAAAGAACAATCAAACAACAGCCAGACACACTCTCCAAGCAGGACGATTGCCCAACAATTAGAGATCGCAGAAACTCATACATGAGACCGAGAGATGTCTCGAAAAATGGAATAGCCGAGCAGACAACCAACAACTCTCCTTGTTAATCCAGTGAGCGTCTAAGTCTTCGTCCGGTAGATTTCGTATCTGCTCCCAGACGACCAAAAAATCGAAAGGCAGCTCGTCGATCACCGAAATATGGGAACCTGCAAAAATGAAACCAAATTAGATCAGTTCAGAACACATCCGAACAAAGGGAGAGTCAAAACCCTTACTCGGATTCCTCTCCCGAAAGCTTGTGGGAATGCGCAGCTCGCCCATAGGATTGTCACTCGCTGAGGCCTTCCAGGCACCAACGACCCAGAACCACTTCGCCGGGTCGCCCCGAACCTTGTTTGGGACTCCGAGGATCACCCGACCGGATCGGCCTTGAATATGATAGCCTCCGACCGACCCTTTTTGAGCTGTCAGCTTGAACAGGTGGTTCATCTCCAACGGCGAAGGAAGGCGGTACAGTCGGTGATCTCCGAACAAGGTGAGAGTGCAAATGATCTGGAGCCAGGCATTCGGAGTCAACTGGAGAGGCGCCACGTTCCGAGAAGCTAGCAAGTGGGAAACATAAAAAGACAGAGGGAACCGTAGCCCAGCCTCCATGATTGCTTCGTTCACGGCGACCATGCCCTCCGGAGGCTGATCGGCTCGTTTATTCTCGTCCGGCACAAAAAGATCCACATCTGAAGGGACATGAAACCTCGTCCTCCAGACGGACAGGTCCTTCCTAGTCGCCGAGCTCCTTATCTGGCCCAGGGACCATAGCGATCGCTGCGCAGCCCGAAAAAGCGATCGCATAGGAGGTTGATAAGGATGAGCGATCGAGTACTCCCGGTAGTTGAATTTAGGAGATTGACCGGCCAACCTCTCCATGATTTCAGCAAAGGCCAAGTAGGCCTGGCTAAAAGCACTATGCTGCTCCCAGTAGGCCCTCACTGCCAGATCTCTCTCCATCTGCGAGCATCTTTGCTCAACCACCGCCTCCCTAGCAACGTCGGCCTCATTAAAGAGCGCCTCGACTTCCACGGGATCAATACCGGCACAGATAGCTTCGGCGGCCGTCTCCAGATGGAATCCTGCAGAGGGTCCTTCCCGAACATTGGAAGCCTCGGCGGCGGAGGTGGTGCCCTTTCCGTGCGAAAAAGATATTCCAGACATTCTCAAAACAAGAAGAGGAGAAAATGAGTGTTTTCTTACCAAGGATGGAATCGATCGACGATCGGCAGTCAAATCTTCAGAAATATTCTTCAGTAAAATCCTTCTTTCTCCGGTAAAAAAGCATAAGGGTCTTAACCCTACAACCCAGCGCCTTTTTATAGGAGATGGCAGGGGCTTCTATGCAATTAAGGAGAATCACAAGGGTCGGAGTGCAACCGTCGCAATTAATGCTCCATTGAAACCCGCGTACGCGTCTTTTCAAGGACGCGCCAGACGAGGAGTCGTAAATGACCGTAGGTCTCCCCCAACAGGAACCCGACACGTGCCCCGGAGACTTTTCCGCATCTGCTGCCATTTCCCGCTCATTTCAGCGACCGACCAGGTCATCCAAATTGTAAACCAAACGGCTCAAAGACGATCGCCAGTTCCGTAAAATGCAGAGTCACTCGTCAAAATTCAGCGATCGCCAGCAGAACCACCTCACCCCACGTTTCCAACATCGGAGCGAGCTGGGGGGCAATTGTTGTGTCGAGATTTATTCACCTCGACAGGCGATCGACTACAAGGCCGAGCGACCGAGTCCCCAACCAATCAAGCTATGGCGAAACTCGCCTAAACGAATATAATAGTCCGCCTCTGAGTATCTAGCGATCGACTCTCAAGGCGATCGCCTTTAGCACCTAGCGATCGACTACGGTGCCTGACCTAGGATGACCGTCCTGTACCACGAACAGAGACCTTCATCCGTCAAAGTCTACGAAGACTGGACCTCAAAGCAGCGCCCATGTGCAGATCCGCGACAGGCGCCGCATTTCATGGATCGTTGACCAGAGCCTGTCACCACCTTATCACCTACCGACAAACCCGCCGAAAGGTTCAAGGTGGGACCGCCCGTGACAGCGACTCAGACGCGTGCAGGCTTCTCATTGGACCGCACAGCTGTCTGCCAGCAACTTCTGCGGACTTTAAGGAGACTAGCCCATGTGCTAAAAGACGATCGCCCGCTTATTATAATACAGCAGAGGCGATCGCCCATCATCTCCCAGTCCTATAAATAGAGAACTTCGAACAACTGGAAAAAGGTTCTCTCCTCTCAATTGGCAACTACATTGGCAAATACATACAAACATACATACTTTCATGCTCTTGGCTTCCTCTCCCGAATCTACCTCAGGATTTCTCTCTCAGCACCTCTCAACCAGAATATGGTCGGTAGAGGCAAGAAGTCTCCACAGTGCAGATTCGAAGAGACTCACAAGCCCAGGAGCTCAAACATACAGCAGCTACACACCGTGAGAGACTGTCGATTTCTCACGGTCGTCACAGCTTATCAACGTTGTTACAAGAACTCACAGAGCATCATATCTGGTTCTTTCGGCAATCTACACACTCGCTAGCTAATATAACTAGGGTCTTTACACTCATTGTAATTGTACTCTAACATTAATACTTGTATCCCAGAATATTTGTATTAATAACATCTCGCGAGAGCATTCAAGCCCAGGACTAACAATCCCGGCAAATCTTGTGTTATTTACTTTCCCACGGGAGTGTTCTCGCACTTTGTTTGCTATCCATCCATTCCAGCAATATCTATCTTCGGATAATATTTTGGGTAGCAACAAGTGAATAATAATATAAATTAAAAAAAATGTCAACATGTTAAAAGCTTGGCCGAAAGAGACTGAAATTGTAGAAATTATAATTCTGATTGGGGCTAACTGAAATAATTATAAACCAGACTGGGGCAAGAATGAAGAAACTGAAAATTAGGGGCTAAAATTAGTATACCCTGAAAATGATTTGGGGTCAATTTGAGAGGGACTAGAACTCGGGGATTAAATTGAAGAATCCTAAAAGAAATTCGGTATAAAACAAACCCTTCCACCAAAAAAGTCGGCCGAACACTCCTCACTTCTCCTCTTTCGGCCGACACCCTCTCTCCCCATCTCCCTACGCTCTTCTCTCTCTCTATTGTCAAAAGAAAATCAGAATTCTCTCTCTAAAAATTCGCCTCGGCCAACTCTCATCTTCCAAGCACATAAAAACTAAAACTAAAACCTGTAGAAAGACACACTCAAACTTATGCACACACACGCACACAAAGACACACACACCAAATCACGACGGCCAAAAAGAAAGGGAAGGGAACGACAGTTGCGGCCGGATGCAGGGCGGAGGTCCAAGTGGCGGTGGCAATGGTGAAATCAAGGCTATGACCTTGGACCGACGAAGGGATTTGAGTGGCCATGGCTGGCTCTAGCCGGGGCTCGGGTGTGGGTCAATGGCGGCACACCAAGTTTGGGCTACTGCATCTGATCGCGGCCGCCCAGGTAACGCTTCGGGCTCAACCCGTGATGATGCTGGTGGTTCAATTTCCATTTGGGTTTGGATCTGAAAATTTGTTCTGAGTTGGATTTGGGTTTGAACATGGGTTGACTCGGTCCAGATCGAATTTCTGGTTCAGACCATGGTGTTTGGTCGGATCCCGGCTGTGCTAGGGGTTCGGGCCGCGGGTTTGAAGCTACTGAAAACATGGTGGTGGATGATGGTTGTGAAATTCTGGTGTCATGCCGACAATTTTTTTTTAAATTCTGGACTGGGTTTAGGAGCAGGTTTTGATGTTTAACGATGGTTCTTCAGACTCAAACGGTGGGATTGACACCAGGAAATATTGATTAATATATACACAACAGAAATTAAACTATGGGATTATGAGTTTACCTTTGTTGTTGAGGAAGATGAAAAAAATTACAGAACGTGAGAATTCAAGAAGGGAACAGCTGGAGGCAGAGAAAAATATGTTTGTGTATTCTGTATTCTGGCTGTATTATACAGTATTTATACTGTGTATAAAATTAGGTTTAGGGTAGAAAAACTGTGTGGGCTTAAGTTTAGGACTCTCAATTGCGCTGGAAAAAGGGTTTGGATCACTAAACAAAATTAATATGCGCCACAATAATATTACTATTAATAATAATAACTGAGTTTAAAATAATTAACAATAAATATAATCGGGCTGTATTAAATAATAATAATATTAATAATAGTAATAGTAATAATAATAAATAGTAATATTATTTAGCTTGTAAAATATTTTGGGCAACAATTAATATTGTTTAAAATTTGACTCGGGCCTAGAAATGACGAGATGAGACACAATGAAATAAAGTGACGAGAGTTAATATGACATGAAATGAGATAGTGAATTAATTAATTTGACATGCGTCAAAATAAAATGAAATGAAATGAATTTGCATGATCATGAGAATGAGATGAATTGAATGACAAAATTATTCGGGCATTAATTTAATAAAATTGAACATATTTCTTATAATTCACAATAAATATATATGTGAAATCGGGGCGTTACACCATACATACACGAAAATTTAATAGATTCAGTTACAAATCATATAGTTACCAATAAGCAAAAATAAATGGTAAAAAAGAAACAACAAACAGCTTTAAAAAAATCAGCACTCAAACCAAAACGTATTTATGCGAAATGCATAGGGAAAATAAAACGCTCAAATCTTGATGAGTGATGACAAAGAGAAGACCATTCTCCTTAAGAACTCAGCATAGGCGAGCAAGAAATGAATGAAACCGATAATCCAAACTCCACCGCATAATCAAATAAAATCAAAAGTATGAGTAACCCTAAAAATATGATCCGCAAACTCAATCCAAAACATACAATCGATCACAACCAAGGCCAAGCTGGAACCGAAATCTCAAACGTTGATTGCTCTGTAACTGCAATTCTTTCGACACATGAGGCCAACAACTTGCATAACGAAGCAAGAAATACAAATTGAGAATTAAAAATGTACAAATACAAAGAAAGCATAAAACCTTTGAATGCAAAAAAGATATAAAGCAACAAAGGCTTCCGGATAAATTCCAAAATAGGAGATAACAAATTAGGGTTTAAAAAGTATCTTTCAAACTATATATATATAGTATATGTATGTAAAAATTCAACCTAGTTTTATAACCACCAAATTCAACCTAAATATACTTTTTTAAACATCTGGAAAAATTAAAATAAGATAGATGGAGAGTTTTAACTAATTGGTCTCACCAAATATGAAGTATGAGAAACTCACAAAGCAATTGATTCATACATGTGGTGCGCATATACCGAAAGCGATTACCTCTAAGAAGATGAACTGATGAAGAAATACCCTTAGGCATGAGGGAGTGGTACCCTAGTACCCTAATACCCTAGGAGTGCCACATCACCTCTATCCAATAAAAACCTTCTAATTCAAAATTATCCCAATACTACCCTAACACTACCCTACGTGGAGGGAGTGGTACCCTAGTACCCGAATTCTATTTTTTTTTTTAAATACATAAAATCACATACAATATTTAAAATAAAAACATACCATTTCATTAAAAATAAAAATATTACATAATACTTAAAAAAAACATAACATAATACTTAAAAATAACTAGATTAAAATAAAAAAACCCACTAATCATCGAGATGCGGCAAGTATTCACGTGCTCCGTGCTCCGTGAGATCATATCGAAGACGGTCATGGAGAAATTCGTCTAGTAACTCCGCTACTACACTGTCGTCGAACACTGGCTGGACCGGCGCATCCATTATATGAACCGGTGAGAATAACGTAATCGGAAGAATCGGAAGACATTTTTTTTTGGAGAGATTAGTGTGTGTGTTTTTTGAAAGGTGAGGGTAATTAATTTTTTTTGAGAGATGAGTGTATGTTATTTGATTTTAAAGGGGAATTTTTTTTTATTTATTTAATGCATATGACCGTTTGTAAACGGTCGAATATACAAAATCATCACGGTAGACAATCGAGCTCGGAACTCGAATTACATCGCCGAACGATGTACCCGAGCTAGGCGGGGTGGTGTACCCGCTCGAGTACTTGGTACTCGATCCCCTACCGAGAGGCACTCCATCCTCTCTTATTGTGCTAGTCCAACGTAGCAGCTGAAAATACAAGGCCACATATGATAGTGGCAATATTCTATATGAAAATATGTCAAAGATCTCATTGATAATAAACATGGGCGACAAAAAAAGACGTAGCCTAAAAGAAATATACATAATAAAATATCCACTTATGAATGTCTTCAAGGGGAGTACGGTTTAGATCAAACTATAATAACTCCAAAAAAGCACAAACATCTATAGAGGAGGTAAACCGAAAAAGAGAGGCACATGGAGAGCAAACAATCGAGAATGATGAATTAACTAAAAAAGATATTGCAAAACAAGTTTGACAAAAACAAACCAAAAAGTCAAAACTTCGGAAATTTATATAACCCGAGCAGTTAACTCCCTAGATATCAAAATAACGGCAGAGAACATTTCAAGAGAGCACAGCAAAATAGACAAAGTAGAATAAGGATCTGATGGTGGCATGGATGTTCAGTACAAGGTTGGTTGCTATTGAATGTGCCGTTCAAAGTTATGTATATAAATATACAACTAATTTATTCGTACAAAATTGTATTACATGTTCAAATTTACATATGAACGTTGGTGGTGATATATTCGAGTTTTTAGGCCTTCAATGTTTGCCCGCGTGATGATGTATATTGAGAAGACATGCTGGCATATATTTAGTAGAATATATGTGGGTGAAATATAATAATATGAAATTACCTTCGATTGTTGAGTCTTTGAACTTTTTGGTGCGCAACCTTCATTATGGGCGTTGACGTCTGTGTCATGTGTTAGTTTACAGTGTTAATAGTGAGAAAATATTGTAAGAAACAACATAGCTTTCATTATGGGCGTTGACGTCTGTGTCATGTGTTGGTTAACGGGTGCGCTATGAATTATTCCATTTCAGTCCAGTACCTACTGGACTGTCTGATCGAGCATTAGCGCGCGCTACACTGACTCCTTAGCGTGCACTATCCAAAGCGGCTAGCGTGCGCTACTTACTATTCGTAGCGTGCGCTACTACAACCCAATTTCAGTCCAGTGCCTTCTGGACTGTCTGCCTCTATGCGCCAGCGCGCGCTGACATACGACGATAGCGTGCGATGAAAAACACTGTTAGCGTACGCTATACTCCAAGAGTAGTGAGAAAATACTGTAAGAAATAATATAAAATAAACGGGGACGCTATTATTATAATGTAACTTTATATATATAATATAATATATATTATAACATAACTTTAAATATACATACGAATATTAATATAATATAACATTAAATATATATATATATATCTTATAATAGAACTTATTATATAAATTATCATATAACCTACATTATAATCCAGTATATAATATAAATTTATACCTACATATCATAATATAAGTTCAAAAATATATATTAATATTAATTATTTAAAGTCATAAAATTACATAACTATTTATTTTTTTTAAAAATTAATATGACTATATATGTTATAATATAACTATATGTTTATATATATAAAATATAATGTAAATTTAAATATATAAACTATAATATTATTTAATATATAAATATATATTATTATATAACTTTAAATATAATTTATTAGGGTCTTCTTAGAAGGATATTGCATAATTTCTTTTGGGATGATAATTTCAACCTCTGTATCTCAAATTACTCGTCAGGAAAATAGAATAAATATTAGGTGTTGTAGTGAATTCCAGAGTAAGATGTATTAAACATTTTTACTTACTTGATGAAGAAGAGGGTAATGTATCATTGCTGGATATTGTTGTTGAATATACGTCATGGCATTCTCATGTTCGTATGGTATGCGACAATATATTTGTGTTGTCCCGTTTGTTGAATATTGTAATATCCCCAATCCGCTCAGGGATATTACACGCCGTAGAATCTTTTCTCAAGGATCTACCAGGCTGGTAACAACATTAAACATCTCGACAATGCCTTTAAGGCTAAAATGACTCAGTAGACCGATTTGGTCTTTCAATAAATACACACAACTCAATCACAACATATGCCCACGCAGGGATCGAGTACAACCAACTCCCGTACAATGGGGAAAGAATACTGCAGCGGAAAATAAAATACAACTAAACCAATACGACATCAACGGGTCCTCGTGTGATTAGTATCATTCATCTTTCATCATCCTTCATGCCAACCCTGTGCTATGATCCAAAACATGAATGCAATACAGACATCCACCCCCGAATACTCGGGGGTTAGCAAAATTCCACTATTTTGCTAGTGCAAGTACAAGTGCAAAAATACGAACCATACAATACGAGTTCCAAGAACAATAATAACCAGGAATCCTCAAAGATTCAAATACAACGAAACATACACTTCCCGAGACAAGAGTTTGGGTAAAACATTCCAAAACCAAAAGATCACAATCCAGGAGAAAACAATTTACAAAATGGTTTAATGAGCCATCAGGAGTTTTAGTAGAAAAAAATTTAGGATTATCAAATCCTTCTCTTTCCAAAATCAACAGGGGTCATAGCCCAAAGGTTTCATTTTCAAAAATAGAACCAACAACAATTCACATGGCTAGAGCCCGCATCAAGTGTCCTCAACGGACATAAAATCAACACAAGATAATCACATACAAGCATCGCCTAGAACCGGAACGAAGCCACAAATCCCACTCGAAGCCTCTAAGGACCCTCCCGAGCTGGCCACAATCATAAAACAAATCACGCACATGCATCGCCTAGGACCGGGACGAAGCCACAAATCTGACTCGAGGCCTCTAAGGACCCTCCCGAGCTGGCTAGCTAAACAATTCACACACCATATCTCATGGTTGGATCAATCACTTGTTGCATCCTGACCACATGATCACAAGCCATGTGTCACCGTAGATTATCTCAGGCTCTCACGGTTGGATCAATCACTTGTTGTATCCTGACCACATGATCACATGCCATGTGTCACCGTAGACCTTCAACCAAATCCACACATTCACACAAATAACATATCACATCAATAATATCCAAGTAATTCACTCAATGGTGACAAACACAATGCACAACGCAATGGTCAAATCACAATGCACGGATATGAGATAATATATACATATATATTATCAAAGCACAACGACAACACCAAGTGTATTCATAGTAATTCACGTAACCATCCACGAACACAATGTTCACAAAACACACGCGTTTTGAAAGAGGGCCTTTAACAAGGCCAACCGAGTCTTTGAAAGTGAAATTCAAACGATCAAATAAAAACAAGGAGACGATCATTAATTATCATATCCATAAAACAAGAATTGTATGGACAATGTACTTGCCTCGAATAACCACAACGCGGAGGATCGACCGAAGTAGGTTGGCACGAACCGACTACGAACCCGCCGACTCCACCGAACGAAAACCCGCAACAATAAACTACGAACAACAGTAAAAACAATGAAAATGAATTCTATAGCACGACCCAAAGCCTCTGAATTCAAAGAACAAACGACGAAAGTTCAAGGGTTTCCCCCAAAACGGCCAAGAACGCGAATCGACCGACCAGAACATGAAAACGGAATTCCAAACTGAAATATGGATATATAATCCATAGGATATGTTTAACAACATCATTAAACAACAATCGGTCTATCAAAACCGAAAGGAAAACGAAATCAAGAAGAAATCCCCCAAAAAGTCAACTCTAGGGATCCAAGAAAAATACCTTGATTCGGTGAAGAACAATAGATTGGATGATGTTATAATCACCTAAGATTCTCCAAAACACCTTGGAATGGAAGAAAATTAACCCAGGTAGCGAACCCTAGTCGCCACGTCTCGAACCCGCGGAGGAAGAAAAAGAAAATGAAGAAAATGCAGATTAATGACTGTTGTCCAGTTTATATATTGGACAACTTAGCGTGCACTAATCCTACCTGATTAGCGTGCGCTATCGAAGCATCAGAACAAAACGTTCTGCCAACATGTACAGTTAGCGCGCGCTAGCTACAAAAATTAGCATGCGCTAACGAGGCCCAAGACCCAGTCCAGTAGCCTCTGGACTGTCCTGAACTACCGGGTAGCGTGCGCTATCCTCCTCCCAGCGTGCGCTACCAATGCACCCTTGCGCGCGTTATGTTACCACATAGCGTGCGCTAACCAACGTTCTAACCCAGTCCAGTAGCCTCTGGACTGATTCTGCACCACCCGTTAGCGTGCGGTACCAAACCTGTAGCGTGCGCTAACAACCGCACCATAGCGCACGCTAACCAATCGGTGTAGCATGCGCTATCGACTCAAAAGGACAGCAACAGTGCTCTCAAAGCCGATTACAACAACGGATTCCTCCGATCGGAACACAAAGTTCAAGATACGCACAGAAAGCTCCAAAATAAGATCATACTAAGAGCTTGAGTTACAATCAAACTCACATGCGATCATAAAAAGGGCCGAGACAACAAATACGTATACGGATACCCACCACTTTGGGTAAATTACAAAATGGCCCAAAACACCCGAAAATCACGATAGGTGATCGAATAACCAAACCGAAGTTCACATCACGTCTAACCAAGTTAAACGGACTTACAGGAAACTCAAAACAATAGTTTCGGACGAAATTCGTAAGAATCGAACTCAAGTGCGGAAAAGTCGCTAAAAAGCACTCGGCAAAACGACACTGAAACGAACTCGGACGTCGAAAAGTGCAGAATTAACCATTCTCAGAATGACGAAACGGTCACAAGTGAGTCGTCAAAACGGACTCCCGCCAAAAAATGAAAATTATCGAAAATCAAAAATTGCGGATATTACATTCTACCCTCCTTAAAAGAAGTTTCGTCGCGAAACTTAAAATAAGTAGGGAGCAGCAACATCCTGCCAGGAAACACTCAACGAGAAATACAAGAAATGCATAACTTTCGCCCATCGTCGAAACGTTACAAGCAACGCAAAGGAATATACGGCGTGAAAACGCGCTCCACGACGACCAACACAACGCCACCGGTAGAAACATAATAAAACCAACAAGTGACAAGCGTCATCAAACAGATAATACAATCAAGTCGATTATTCGAACAATCCCGAAACACAAAGCACCTATCACAAGGAAACACACACAATCAAGTAAACAGAAATAAACACACAAACGATCCACAAGGATAAAGACAAACAATTCGGACTATGCCAAAATTCTCAAAACCACACTAGGCATATCCGTGTCCTTTCGAAGCAGAGACGCAACCTCGATCCTGAATCTCTCAGCTACCGTCTCTCAATGCACGACTCGGTGACCCACCTGGCCACACTCGAAATAGCTAACTAACGGTGAATGACAATTCTTCGCAGTATGGCCCGCTCGACTACAGCTATAACATATCTTCGAGTTGTTCACATAACTCACCGCAGGGGTACTACTCCACTGATCACGCGATCGAGGAATCGCCTTAGGAGGACGAAATGAAGTCCCCAACTCAGGGGGCCCACTCCCCTGATTTCCTGAAAATTCCCCAACGGTTTTCTATTTCTTCGACGCGGACATATTCTCGGTCAGCAATCTGGATATCTCATAGGCCAACGCCCTATTCTGATAATCTGTCAAGGAAGTACAAGTAAGACCTGCCATGTACTGACGAATCTCCAGCTTCATCCGCCTACTATAATGACAAATCTTGTCCTCCTCTGTCCTTACTTGATTCTACACATAGCTGAGCTGTTTGCTAAAATCAATAATAGCTTGAGACAGCGGTACATCCTGCGGTTTCGCCGAAAAGAATTCATTAATCTTCTGATTTCTAATCGGCTCCGGACAAAACTCATCTCTCATGAATCTATGGAACTCTGCCCATGTAACAACACGATCTTGAGGCTTAACAGCCTCCCACCAGCTAGCGGCATCCTTGTCAAAAAGATACTGAGCTACCGGGACCTTACGTTCTTCTGGACAATCAACTACCTCGAATATCTTTTCCAACTGGAAAAGCCAACCATCCCAGCCTAATGCATCTGCAGCACCAGCGAAACGAGGGGGGTTCATACGAACCACTTCTCAAAGCCACTGATTTGCACCAGTGTTCTGGGTCACATCTGTAACACGCTGAACTGCCTGAGTCAACTGAGTCATCTGTGTGGCTACCTGCTGTAAAATAGTAGCGACACCGATACCGACATCATCACTGGTAGCATGATCTTGACCACGCGTTTGATTGCCACGACCACGACCTCGGCCCCTCGGCATACTGAATAAGTAATCACTCAGAACAACAGAAAAGAAAATCATAACACATACCACACACAACGATTTCCATCGTAAAGAAACACGCATACTAAAATCATAGCAACGACGGTATCGTTCAGCGATCTCAACGTCCCGAGCGATAACCAGCACATAATCACAAAACATCATGGAACAATCACGTATATACACGAACGTACCAACCCAAGCTTCAACAGCTCACACTCGTGCGACAACATGCAAATCACCACGAGGCGACAAATAGTAAATACCACTTCACACCTCTCACAGAGGGCTAGTGTAACAATTGCGTGGCAACGCCTCAACGTTCATGTCACCAATTCGATCATACTCGGGAGCTAACATCATAACGACAATGCGAACATCATACATACATCCCCTGACCACAAACGGGAAATGATGGGTTTTAAAAATGAAAACCACCTTTTTAAAATAGTTTGGAAACACCAGTTGATCTTGAGTATCACTTTACAAAAAGTTGAACAAACATCATTGTCGAGACTTTGAAAACCACCTTACGTTTGAACAAAAATGAGGACACTTTACTTTAAATCGAAACTTTCAGAAATATTCGACCCTTGGGTCTAAGCAACTGCGTTTCTAAAAATAATTGAAAATATCTCAAAATATTTTGGTCCCCAACTGGAATAATTTGAAATATATTGCGACACTAGAAAACACTTTGAAAGTACCGCGAGAAAATAATTTATTTTAAAGATACGTCTCGAAATTTATTTTCTAAGATACTCAAGGTTTTCGAAAATATATTAGGCTAGAATGCCTAAAAACTTATGTAACAATATTCACTTACATACCATCATAATACACGCATCAACTCGCTCGAAATCAAGACAACACATGTCTTTTACCGGAAATCAAACAGTCAAAAGGACATAAATAATAACAACACTCCTCATATAAACGAAATATGAGAATCACACGAACGCATCACGAAACCAAGAATATACATGAAGGTTCCATCACTTAACAAATAATCAAACAAATAGCTCGTGTCACACGAGGCACAATACAAAGAAGGGAGACTTACGGCCACATGTCGCACGAAGATGATCGCCCCACGATACTAATCACGACCAACAAACTCAGACGACGTGTCGCGACACAACTCAGTCAGACAAAATCCGACGAGACAAAACTCAACAAACACAACTGACCCGACAGCCTAGGTTTCCACAACCTAAGCTCTGATATCATTTATGTAACACCCTCAATCCGCTCAAGGATATTACACGCCGTAGAACCTTTCCTCAAGGATCTACCAGGCTGGTAACAACATTAAACATCTCAAAAATGCCTTTAAGGCTAAAATGACTCAGTAGACCGATTTGGTCTTTCAATAAATACACACAACTCAATCACAACATATGCCCACGTAGGGGTCGAGTACAACCAACTCCCGTACAACAGGGAAAGAATACTGCAGCGGAAAATAAAATACAACTAAACCAATACGACATCAACGGGTCCTCGTGTGATTAGTATCATTCATCTTTCATCATCCTTCATGCCGACCCTGTGCTATGCTCCAAAACCTAAATGCAATACAGACATCCACCCCCCGAATACTCGGGGGTTAGCAAAATTTCACTATTTTGCTAGTGCAAGTACAAGTGCAAAAACACGAACCATACAATACGAGTTCCAAGAACAATAATAACCAGGAGTCCTCAAAGATTCAAATACAACGAAACATACACTTCCCGAGGCAAGAGTTTGGGTAAAACATTCCAAAAGCAAAAGATCACAATCCAGGAGAAAACAATTTACAAAATGGTTTAATGAGTCATCGGGAGTTTTAGTAGAAAATAATTTAGGATTATAAAATCCTTCTCTTTCCAAAATCAACAGGGCTCATATAGCCCAAAGGTTTCATTTTCACAAATAGAACCAACAACAATTCACAGGGCCAGATCCCGCATCAAGTGTCCTCAACGGATATAAAATCAACACAAGATAATCACATACAAGCATCGCCTAGGACCGGGACGAAACCACAAATCCCACTCGAGGCCTCTAAGGACCCTCCCGAGCTGGCCACAATCATAAAACAAATCACGCACATGCATCACCTAGGACCGAGACGAAGCCACAAATCCCACTCGAGGCCTCTAAGGACCCTCCCGGGTTGGCTAGCTAAACAATTCACACACCATATCTCATTGTTGGATCAATCACTTGTTGCATCCTGACCACATGATCACAAGCCATGTGCATAGATTATCTCAGGCTCTCACGGTTGGATCAATCACTTGTTGTATCCTGACCACATGATCACATTCCATGTGTCACCATAGACCTTCAACCAAATCCACACATTCACACAAATAACATATCCCATCAATAATATCCAAGTAATTCACTCAATGGCAACAAACACAATGCACAACGCAATGGTCAAATCACAACGCAATGATATGAGATAATATATACATATATATTATCAAAGCACAACGACAACACCAAGTGAATTCATAGTAATTCACGTAACCATCCACGAACACAATGTTCACAAAACACATGCGTTTTGAAAGAGGGCCTTTAACAAGGCTAACCGAGTCTTTGAAAGTGAAATTCAAACAATCAAATAAACACAAGGAGACGATCACTAATTATCATATCAATAAAACAAGAATTGTATGGACAAGGTACTTGCTGTTGTGGGAAAATGCCTCACAATATGCCGCAAGTGCACGGTGTCAACAAGTAATAAAATGATAAGTAAAGTATCGTTCCCTCGAGGACTGATTTCACTAAGTACCAAAATGTAGTCAACTCGTAATTTTATTTGAAGAACAATTATACGGAGTTTATACCTAAACTAATTGCTGAAAATAAATAATAGTACTACTAATAATAATAATACTAATACGGGTGTAGGATTGTAATTTTCACCTCAAACAATCAGGAATGATATTTATTCAATTCAATTCACTTTCATTCAATTGATTGTAAGCCAGGAATTCCTAAATTATTCTAAAGCCTTTCCCAAGGTCGATAGAAAATACTACGAATTATTAACTCGATATATCCCTATTCGAATTAGATAATTAATAACTAAAACAGTTCAAGAATTCCCACAATAAAGGCTTCACAATTCCATGAGTATATCCCTATCTCAAGAAAATTATGATTCGTCTCACAAGAACTATGCCTAAATTTCATCTCCCGAATCCATAAAGACATTCAAAACAAATTAACTGTTGGCCAGACAATTAAAAAGTATTAAGAACAGTAAGCAGAATCCAATTCAATAGAATAACGAGTAAATCGAAATAATAATAAATAATCAAGCCGTCATGAAATCGGCTACAATCAAAATCCTACACGAATAGATCTAAAAGCTAAGATGCAGAAAAACTAAGAAGAACCATAGGGAATCCGTGGTCTTGTCGTCGCCCACAAATCTCCTCCTGGTGTTCTTCGCCCTAGCTATCGATCTTCCTCTTTAGATGATGATTCCCCCTTTTCTTCAGCCCTTCAATGCTTATTTATAGCAGTCCTAAGCCTCCAAAACGCGTCCGTGTGATTAGGTCGAGAACAGGGTGCAAAACGGCCCAGATACGCGGAATATTCAGCAAAACCGCCTGGTGGGCCGCGGCTCACTAAATCTGTGCCGCGGCCCCTATCATTCAGTGCCTGTTGCCTGGGCACCTTTTTCCTCCTGTGCCGCGGCTCACTTGGTGTGTGCCGCGGCACAATCTGATGTGCACGACGTTTCTTTGGTTGTCTTCGTGTGCCGCGGCTCACTTGGTTTGTGCCGCGGCTCATGACCAAAAACTGCTGTTTTCGCCCGTTTTTCATCGTTTTGGCTTCCGGACTCCGATTTCCTGCAAAACACATAAGAATAGTGCATTAAAAGCTCATTTATGCTGAATTAAGCTCAAGATGGACATAAAATAATGATAAATAAGCGCATAAAAATACACCTAACACTTGCCTCGAATAACCACAACGCGGAGGATCGACCGAAGTAGGTTGGCACGAATCGACTACGAATCCGCCGACTCCACCGAACGACAACCTGCAACAATGAACTAAGAACAACAATAACAACAATGAAAATGAATTCTATAGCACGACCCAAAGCCTCTGAATTCAAAGAACAAATGACAAAAGTTCAAGGGTTTCCCCAAAACGGCCAAGAACGCGAATCGACCGACCAAAACATAAAAACGGAATTCCAAACTGAAATATGGATATACAATCCATAGGATATGTTTAACAACATCATTAAACAACAATCGGTCTATCAAAACCGAAAGGAAAACGAAATCAAGAATAAATCCCCCAAAAAGTCAACTCCAGGGATCCAAGAAAAATACCTTGATTCGGTGAAGAACAATGGATTAGATGATGTTATAATCACCTAGGATACTTCAAAACACCTTGGAATGGAAGAAAATTAACCCAGGTAGCGAACCCTAGTCGCCACGTCTCGAACCCGTGGAGGAAGAAGAAGAAAATAAAGAAAATGCAGATTAATCGATCGTTGTCGGTTTATATCTTTGGACAGCTTAGCGTGCGCTAATCCTACCTGATTAGCGTGCGCTATCGAAGCATCAGAACAAAACGTTCTGCCAACATGTACAGTTAGCGCGCGCTAGCTACAAAAATTAACGTGCGCTAACGAGGCCCTAGACCCAGTTCAGCAGCCTCTGGACTGTCCTGAACTACCGGGTAGCGTGCGCTATCCTCCCCCCAGTGTGAGCTACCAATGCACCCTAGCGCGCGTTATGTTACCACATAGCGTGCGCTAACCAACGTTCTAACCCAGTCCAGTAGCCTCTGGACTGATTCTGCACCACCCGTTAGCGTGCGCTACCAAACCTATAGCGTGCGCTAACAACCGCACCATAGCGCGCGCTAACCAATAGGTATAGCGTGCGCTATCGACTCAAAAGGACAGCAACAGTACTCTCAAAGCCGATTACAACAACGGATTCCTCCGATCGGAACACCAAGTTCAAGATACGCACAGAAAGCTCCAG
Organism: Orobanche coerulescens; assembly: GCA_033398695.1. Lineage (NCBI taxonomy): Eukaryota > Viridiplantae > Streptophyta > Magnoliopsida > Lamiales > Orobanchaceae > Orobanche > Orobanche coerulescens. The sequence continues at coordinate 101,983,951 of CM065808.1, forward strand.
AATAAGATCATACTAAGAGCTTGAGTTACAATCAAACTCACACACGACCATAAAAAGGGCCGAGACAACAAATACGTATACGGATACCCACCACTTTGGGTAAATTACAAAATGGCCCAAAACACCCGAAAATCACGATACGTGATCGAATAACCAAACCGAAGTTCACATCACGTCTAACCAAGTTAAACGGACTTATGGGAAACTCAAAACAATAGTTTCGGACGAGATTCGTAAGAATCGAACTCAGGTGCGGAAAAGTCACTAAAAAGCACGGAACTCGGCAAAACGACACCGAAACGAATTCGTACGTCGAAAAGTGCAGAATTAAACATTCTCAGAATGACGAAACGGTCACAAGTGAGTCTTCAAAATGGACTCCCGCCGAAAAAAAAAAATTACCGAAAATCGAAAATTACGGATATTACAAATATACCCAATTCTTCTACTGTGTAGCAAGGAGGCTTTCTTTTGAGCGTCCATTGATGCATACACGGCTCGTCTTCTTGCATTTTTCTAGTGTGACCTGGCTTAATGGCAAACAAATAGTGTGGAAGTTTATCCGAGCATTAATATCAGTAGATGATAGTGATAAAAAATAAGCAAGAAACATACCATAATGCAGTGACTGTGTATCGCGAGAACAGCCAGTCTGAGGTTCCATACTAAATAGGAGGAAGACATTTTGCGACATATTGATAACAACAGTATGAGGCAAGAAATCAAACTTCCATCAAAGAGAAGCAAATGAAAGGCATTCATTGACTTTGGCATTGGACCTTCGTTAAAGAGAAAAAAAACACAACAAAAAAGGATTAAATCTAATATCATCTATTTGAAAGAAAATTTATATATATTACCAAATATGCTACTCCCTCTGTCCCATAAGACTGTGCTCACTGTTTAGGGACACGAGTTTTAATTAAAGTTAGGTAGTAGTAGCAAACATATACTTCCTCCGTTCTCTTATTATTACAACGTGTTGACTATTACACTGTTCAAATACTCTCTTTTGACCATATTTTGTGATTTATACATATGAAAAAATTATAGTCATGTGATATCTTATTAGATTCATTTCGAAATATACTTTTAAAATATCAACTTCTTATAATTTTTAAAAATAAAGAATCGACGATATTAATAATCAAAGTTGTGCATTGGCAAGCGTGAAAGTCCAGATGTTGCAGTTATAAGAGAACGGAGGTAGTAAAAAGTATTTTCTAAAAATGAAATGGACACATTCTTGTGGGACAGAAGAAAATGACAATTTTTGCGCACACTCTTGCCCGATGGAGGGAGCCATGAGAGTAAGATTGATTTGATTGAGATACAAAATATCTCAAACAATAATGACCTTGAAAATAATAAATAATGCCAAATGCATGTAATTCCAGCAAAAACTAACTTACCAAATAATTTCTTTTGAGATATAGACCTTAAAAAAAGGTCTCATCAGACGATAAGATTTCTAGTTCAATTGCAACGAATAAAAATTTCCACGCAATACGAATCAATTGGAAAAGATAAACGGATGGAATTTGAATTTAGAAAATTAAATTACATGTCAGAAATAGAAATTACGAAATGAGTTAGCGCATAACCTAAGATCAAAGATACGTCGGCCGCCACCATCATCAAAGACAAAAACCATGATCTAGGTGTCCTAAAAGCGATATCGTGAAGCGAAGTAAGGGTATGATGAGCTACGAAAAATATGAAAATCAGAAAAGCACCACAAAACAAATCAGCAAATCAATTATTTGTTTTAACAAACATCATGAAATTAAAACGAGAAAATCCTACGGTTAGATCCAATTACAAAGTAAAACATAATTATCTTTCAATATTACAAATACCCCCTAACCGGGCATATTGTAAAATAAAATAATAGATCAATCAAGATGGTATTTGAAATTATAAAAAAATATGCTGGATTTTTATAATTAGAAAATCAATCACCATGGCTAAATGAACTTTTCAGATATTGTCCTATTTTTATTTTTATCAACAATGGGGCATTATTATTAACCTCTTTCTTCATCAACACTAGTAGCGTTGCCACGACATGATTTCCTTTAAATCAGTAATATATGAAATAAAATATCGTTCAAACAATAAATAATATTAAATAGAATTAAAGGTTCAGTACATCGAAAAATATGAAAGAGAATGCAAAATCAACTTGTACAATCACCGTAGACATTTGAATTGTAACACCCCAAACTAGGCGACTATTACAGTGCCGTGAACCCCCGACTGGGACCCACCAGATGAATGAAAATTAATTACTTAAATAATATAATCGTAGTACCGAACCACATTATATCATCCATTACTCCAATGAGGAGTTTCATTACGATACACCCAAGACAATACAGAATACAAGTATATTTTATATGAAGATAAAATATACAACACTGAATGAAAATAAGTATCCAAATGAAAATCTGCAGCGGAAATAAAATGAAGACAACATGAATGACTGAAAGGACTGGGCCCCCCTACTAGTATCACTGGGACTCCTCGCCGTCAACGTTCTCTTCCCGTGATTTTGCCTTGCCATGACCTGAAAACAATATCCTCCAACGGCCGTCGATTCTGAACAACAATCCTCAAGGGTTGAATATACACAATCATGATATATCTTAATTATGAAATTAAGCTGAAGAGGGGCATCGTAGTACGCCCGTAATGGTATATGCATGTGCACAAGACGAGTGACCGGACACACCCGCCCTTGTACCTAATTAGTCTCACGGAGGTACGTTACCGTGTGCACAGTCCATTGTGTCGGTGAACCCGAACACATGACCATCATATGACCGACTAAAAATTCCACACATCACCACCCATCCACGCAATACGAACACAGAAGGTCATATGAACGAGAATGACCATGATGAATATTAATGAATAACAATCCGACAAAGTCAAGAATGACTCACCGAGATGAAATAATAGTGAAGTGAATGATAGCTCAATGAAATTATTGGAACCGTCGCTCCTCGTGAATGAAGTGATTATTCGACAATTACAAGTCTCAATACGGTTAATGCATTATGAATGAATTATGATTATGACTGAACAACAACGAAAGGAATGAATATCCTTTTAACCGAGTAAGAATTAACTTACTCAACACCGGTGAAGAATGTCCTTCCACGAACAAACGTCCTAAAAAGGTGTCGGTCGCTCGAACAACCTTGAATAACATAATTTCCAACAATCCATTCAACATACAAATCAAACACGATTATAACTAACTCAAAAAGTCGATACGACTAAACCAAGTTCATTGGGGCATTATATTAAACACGTTGTAACCAATCTTCGATTGTTTACAACCAATCCTTAATTATACCAATATCAAATCCCCAAGGAGTGTTTCAAACCAACAAAACATCTTCAATACAATCAATAATCCAATATGAATATCCAATTCGTGAACAACTAATCGAAAACCCCCAAATCCAACTCAATATTCAAAGAGTTCTTGAATAATCCTTCAATAATCCAATGAATATTCATACAAACTCATAATCATATGTATATCTCTTCATACAACATGATTTTAACGTCCAAAACATTATATCTCAACAAAAAATCGAAATCTAAGATGTTGAAGAATTTACCTCTTGAAGATCCAAATACTTTGATCCGATGAACACATGTTAAATCGACTATCCAAGCTTCACAAACGAATGAAGATGATGAAAACCGAACACCCATGTGATTGATGATGAAAAATCTCTCCCTCAAGCTCTCTCTCTCGGAAACAAGGTGAAGAAGTGAGAAAAATGAGCTCAAAGTCCCGTCCAAGTCCTTAAGTACTGCCATGGTTACGGCCGTAACTCGGCCTACTTACGGCCGTAACATCCCCAAGTCAACGGCCTTACGGCCATAACCATCCATCTCATATGGGCGTAACTCGTCCTTATCCAAACATCTGCCGACAGACATACGGCCGTACCCGCACATGCCTTACAGGCGTAACTAGACTTATACGGCCGTACTCGGCAAGACTTACGGGCGTATGACACCTTCGTCGAAACTGATCGGGCACCCTGCTCGAATCGTACGGCCGTAACCGGCCAAGCCTTACGGCCGTACCTGCCTCATCTTACGTCCGTATGCCGCAACCCTTACGGCCGTAAGCCCTCTTCGTCCGACATTTCCTGAAAACTACGAACGCATGTTACGGCCGTAGCCTACCTATCCTTATGGCCGTATCTTACCTTAGGCCAAAACAAACTTAAGCCAACGAATGCATGTTACGGCCGTAATGCATAATTAGTTACGGCCGTAACTCCTTGCTGGAAGTGACGAAAATCCGACAACTCCGTCTACTCGCTACAATCGGTGAATGATCCGACATACAATACTTGTATGAATGTAATTAAGTCCAATAACACGCGATAGATAATACTTCCAACACAAGACTACCATTCACGATGATTCTGATAATACTCTCGTCTCAATCCTCAAATGGAGATGAATGACGATCGGTAACTGATACATGGTTATAATATGCCAACGATGAATACAAATGAATGAATCATGAATGATGAGTGATTATTAATGAGTGAAAATTACTGAGTGACAATTACTGACTGATAATTACTGAATGATAGTGAATGAATTACAACCGGGTATTACATACTCACTGACACTTCTTTAGTATCGCAAGTGCACGATATCGTATCAAGTAGTAAGTGGACTTTTTGAGTCCGCTTTATCTATCCCACGAGGAAGTTAGGTTATATATTGAATTATACACATTATCTATTTGTTATAGGGAGTAAGATGAGTGAAACACATAATTTAAGAGTTTGGTTTGACAATTGCAATGAAAATGAAATAATAGTTCTAAAATTAAAGGAAATGAAAGATTGCACTAATAATTGTTTAATAAGAAGTAAAATGAAATAGTTGGGATTACAAACTTAGTTCATCATTAGTTATAGAAGATGTATAGGAGATCATAAGATTCATTTACTTATTATGTTGTGTAGATTTGATTTTCCTTAAAAAGACGATTCCTCTTTCGAATGTCAAAACGCCCCTTATATATTGAATCAATCCACTATATTTCTATGTTGATTGGCTTCAATACATAGCATTAGGTTTTATGAAAATAACTCAAAGAATCATCTAAGGTCTAGAGGTATATTTCTATCCCCTAGAACAACTTAGAGTGAAGATCATTTGATCTAATAAAACATATTTTCTTTCGAAACATATGAAGACCATAAATATCATCATTTATTGGCCAAATAAATAAAGATTGGTAAAACAATGAAAATCACACACAATAATAAGTAATCCATAATAAATCTTTATACAAACTTAAATAACATGACAAACCTTGTTTATAATCCCAACTAAGGATAACTTAGCCCATGAAGTGTTTATACAACATATTACAAGCTTGAGTGGTCATTAATAGTTGAAAAAGGGAAAGAATTGATACTAACTCACTTAGTAGATAAAGGAGAAAGAAGCAATAAAGTCCCTCAACAACATAAGCTAAACCACACTTACACAAATCACTCAAGAACACAAGTGTGTTCTTCACACAAAAAGAAAAAGTATTACAAAATGAGAAAATAATAAGATGAATGATCCCCATGATGGATCTAAAGGGGTCTATTTATACACCTAAAGTAATCTAATAGCTCCAAAACTCCAGCATTATTACATTAGATCGGATCAATGCCGGCCATCCCCTCAATAATAGACCAAAAGTATAAAAAAATTAGACAATGATCAATAATTTGTCAAGAGTTACGGCCGTAACTTGCAGATGTTACGGCCGTAACATTGAGGTCCTATGGCCGTAACTTTCAGATGTTACGGCCGTAACTTTGCTTCGGCTTTTTGTACACTGGTTGCTTTGTGAGTTACGTTTTCAGCCCAGAATTTTCTAGACTTTGCGTTTTTACCCCAAATCTTCTTCGGATGATAACTTTTGATATATATAACTCTGATTTTGAATCCGAAAAGAATGTCGAACTCGTCTCGGAAAGCCCTACAACATGAATACATAAAAACTCAATAAAGAGAATATTTTATAAACATGTTATTTTTTGAGTAAATCAGTAATTCAATCCGATTAAGGCTAAATTTACATCTTCATCTTATAAAAATAAAATTTATTAAAAATTAATTAATTCAAAGTAAAAACGAGTAGACTAGCTCATAATTATGGGTTAAATATATCAATATTAATCACGGATAAGTGTATAAAACTGACACTTATCACACCCCCAAACTTGAATTCTTGCTAGTCCCGAGCAAGACTCTTTATTATACACGCTCAAAATAAAAATAAAAAAAATAAGACACAAAATAAGAAAAATAATACACACACAAATTAAGAAAAATAATTATATATATAAAGAGGATAATAGATCAAAAATGCCATTATTACACAATAACCAGCTTTATACAGTAGATAGAAATGAATCAAGATTCAAAATAAATCTACCAATTATTTTGAAGTTAAAACACGGTTTTATTTTTGTAATTCCAAAATACAAGGTTTCCCCCCAAAAAGGTTGATTATTTCTTTCCCACTCGTGACACACACGACTCCCTTTAATGGTTGCTCTCGATCACTTGTTTATTTTTCGACTCAATATGAAAAAGAATTTCATCGGCGTCATCAAATATTGTGTTTGTTCACGAAATTGAGTGTATTGAAATTCAGCCACCAATTAATTCAAATCTGCTCATAATCTACATCCCTTTTAGTGATAGCTTTCATACCATTATTTGCTAACGTGTAGCTCTTTTCACCAACACATTTTCCATTTTTTTTAGGTGATAGCTTTCACACCGTTATTTGCTAACGTGTAGCTCTTTTCACCAACACATTTTTTTATTTCGTGTGAGACGGAAGCTACGCACCAACAATGGTTAGTCCTTAATTTTTTTCGCAATATTTTAGGACCCCCAAAATTAGGCAGCTGTTGCTGCTCAACACCCTTCCCTTTTTTTTCGACTAACTCCTTTCACCAATGATATTACCCCTTTTTTTTAGGAATAGATTTTTTGCTGAAAATCATTTATTAGTTAAGCATGAAAAATCAAAAACTCCATAAATTAAGTAAATTTCAGTTCTATTTTTCATCAACCGACTGATTCTTCTTTTCTCAAGGTAACGAATGACTCGATTTTATATGATAACTACAAGGCTTGGAAAGAGAGATTAAGGCTCAAAAATTTTGAAATATACAATTTTTTTTACCGGTTAAAATGATTTTAGAAACTTGTATATAGCTAAATTATTGGTCGTATGGCCAGATCTAGAAATTTCACAAAACAATATATATATATATATATACACTCACCTCACCTAAAAAAAATCAAAGCCAAATAAAAATAATCAAAACACACCACACACTACACACCAATAACACAATCATACGATTCAAAACAAAATAAACATTACAGTTCAAAAACACCCCCAAACTTAAAGATAAAACTGTCCCGAGTTTTTAGAAATGAAAGGCAAGTGAGAAAAAACAGAAAACACCCTGAAATTTTAGGTTTGTGATCCGCCAGGTGTGTCACCAGGGATGTTTAGAAAACGGAAAAGCTTTTCAAAGCACTTCTCCATTTCTATTTGTCGCTCGATTATTTCATTCTGGTTTCTCACTATTTCTGCCTGGGAAGTCTCTAATCCCCGAACTCTTTCAAGCAAATCTGTCTCAAAAGGCATCAAGTCTTCTCTGGCATCGTCCTCGGGCTCAAAGTCTTCCTCGTGGCTACTTTCCTCTTCTGGTTCCACACGTGCCCGTTTGCTCCTTAACTGAGTACTTCGAAAAATACTACTCCGGTTGTTTAGTCGATCCCCATGCATTAATATATCACCCCCCGCCGAAATTTTCACCTTCTGGTTTCTGCAAATACCGGTGATAAGGCATGGGTACGACATCTTTTGCCTAGTAGGGACCGTGCCGGCATAGTGACAAATAGTATTATAGATGTGAGTACCCAAATCTATTTTGACCCCTCGGCGGATAGCAAATGAACCTCTCAGATGGCCGATGGAAACTGTAGTCAGAGTCGAAGTCAGGTAAATACTCCCGGCTGCCCACATCCATAAGTACCAAGCATCATCAATGAGGTCCGCCTGGTTGTATCGGGGTTTGATGATCCCAATACTGTCATGGAGCTCGCTCATTAATGCCCATCGTAACACCCTATCATCCGGCACATCCTTATTAGGTAAGATGGAAATGTCTACCGCATTAGTGGAATCAACCCCCAAATACATGTTAATCACATCCGGTGAGAAATTAATCACTTTCCCTTTCACCGTCGTTTGATGATATGTAGGCGACCCTACCTGCCCAATGGATTTGTTGAAAGTATTGTAAAAGTTTAGGGTCAAGGTGGGGTTACCATTTGGGAGTTCAGACACGAAAATTTTCCACCCGTTGTCTATGAACTTTTGGATGAACGGTGAAGTGATAGTGTCGGTATCCGAATCACCAATGAAATTATCAAGTTTGAACAACCGCTCCTTAATGCACCATGTGTTTTGAATTCTTTGCAGTGGTGCCGGTTCTTGAGACGACGAACCGACCTTCTTTTTTCCTTTTGAGGATTTCTTAGGTGCCATCCCTGAAATTAAACAAAAACAACTTCCTTTTCATCACACGACTATAATCAACAAGTAAAACTATAAAAAAACATCAAAAAATTCAAAGATTTTTGTTTGTGGCATTTTGTCGGACACCTTGAGTTCATAAGTTTTTTTAACAAGTTTTACAATCAAACTCAAATCCACAAAGTCATCACAAATCAATAAAACAAATAACCATGCAAATATCAACAATACAAACAAATAAACATGCTCCAAACAAAGAATCCTACGAAAATAGAAATCGAAAAACAAATATAAATTGAGAAACTAAAACCATAAAAATCGAAATTAAAACAAGGATTGAACAAAAAACCTGATGATTTAGGTGTTAATGATGAAAGGAGAATGAATTGTGATGAGGAATTTGACTTCTTGAAAGTATGGATCGAAAAGGGGAAAATTTTCGCCTCTCCGCCTGTGTTTCCCGTCGGGTTTGTGAATGTGATTCTAAATCCCATGTTTTTTTATAGCAGGCGAGTTACGGCCGTAACTCTTCCGAGTTACGACCGTATGGTGCTTTCGGCTTTTCACAATTTTTTTGGGTTACAGCCGTAACATACAAGAGTTACGGACGTAAGGTGCTTTCGTAAAAATCACACTGGAAGAACTTACGACCGTATGACTTAGAACTTACGGCTGTAACACCCCCAATATATTCAGGAATATTACAGCGCCGTAAATCCTTTACATAAGGATTTACAAGGCTGAAGAATTGAAAAGACATTAACAGGTACCAACGTATAAAAATAACAGAATTAAGATACAACAGTTCTGACCAAATACCGAAAATACAAATGTCCAAATGGAGAATATTAATACATCACTGAAATCCAAACATCACAAATTATGACGTACTCGAGTACTTATTAAATAACCAACAACGGATAATAAACCCGACCGGAACATCACTCTGCACCCTCGTCGTCATGCAGCTCCAGTGGTTGTTTTCCCGCTCTCCTGGATCCTGAACATAAACAAATGTTCACCCCCGGAGGGGTTAGCACAACGATGCTAGTACAAGTACCACAACATATTATTCAACATCTCACGAAGAATAATAATAACGTAAATGACAAAATACCAACGAGTTTTCTCCTACGAGAAACTCATAAATAACATACACAACTGATAATCACAACATGATATCATAACATACAAATGGTAATTCCGACGATCCAGCGTTCACTGCCTAGAACCCATGATGATCCCATCAGACCAACCCGTGGTGGAAAAACCCGTCCGCTGATCCCGCGCACGCTAGCATAGATCCCCCGATGATCCCGTCGGACCAACAAGAGGTGGGCATACAACAACGACATATATGCACGACAATATGTACAACATCAGTACGTAAAACAATTAAGGTACTTACCTCGATTCGAAGACAAGAACAATATTTCCACAAAAAACGAAATACTCGAAGGTCGCCCCTTCGATCAATCACGTAGCAAGCTCGAACCTTAACAAAAGAAATAATATAGAATTCATTTCAAGTCGAATGAACATCTAACAATCCAAATTACGGTCGGAAATTCTTAAAATGAAATCTGTCTGGATTGCTTAACGCACGCTACGCATCATATGTAGTGTACATTAAGGCTACTCGTTAGCGCACGCAAATACACACAGCCTAGCGTACGCTAACCATGTACAGTCAGTACCTCACTGATCAGCCGACTGACTCGCCTGATGACTTAACGCACGCTAAGTTTCAATCGTAGCGCACGCTAAATAAGCCCGTTAGCGTACGTTAATTCACAAAGCTTAGCGCACGCTAAGCGTGCATGGCAGTTCACTGTAGGGCAACAGACTAGTTCTAACGGTGATGAAATTTACGAACTCCTCAGTGATTAACGTGTGATATCCGTCTACATGTCATATTCATAACTTATGAAATGATCTTACGGATTAAACGACTTCGAGATACAAGGATACATATAATCATCACAACACCATAATCCATCTTGATTACAATTCTCATGCGAAGTTTGATGTTCTTAAGGTAAAAGCACTAGATTTCAATATCATCATTACATCCCGATTTAACCATGGAGATAAACTAATAATTCCACCTTATAAGAAAGGATGCAATCTAAGATGATTCTTTCTTAACTCCATATAACCAAAAGTGATATCATCTCCAAGTTTATAATCAATATAACAACATAATTCATACGTATAATAATTTTCAGAATGTTCCTCTCATCAATTGACGTACTAAGATTCCAATTACGAGGTTCCAACGACAATATCATCAACATAAACATTCCAATCTTTTAAACATGATGTTTGTTGAATAATTCACCAAAGGAACTTAATATCTTGCTAGTATGATCATCTTATTCTTTAGAACCCGAATCTAAGACTGGAGATAGAATTAACATACCTTATTATGACGAAATCACTGAACCAAAAAGGTAGAATCCGACTCCGGTTGGTTGCATGCCACTCCAAGGTGCTACTCCACTTCAATGATCAATCACAAGCAATATCCAATATCCAATGATCAAGTAGATGTGTTCTAAGTGTGTTTGAGGAGGATAAAATGCTCTCTGGACTATCAAGTACGAAGGTTACTCAAAGGAAATGAGAAGAAAATGGAGTGCTATCCCTTATATAAAGTTTCTGCACACTAGCTAATTAGCGCATGCTACATAACATTATTAGCGCACGCTAATAAGCGTTGAATCCAAATCTGTCCAGGTTCATCCGTGGGAATCTTATCCAGACCCATGTCCCGGTTGGCGCATGTGCTATCCGCCCAGCTCAATAATTGACTGCCTAGCGCATGCAAATCCTACATTCGTAGCGTGTGCTAGTTGTAGCCGATAGCGCGCGTTAAGCTACATTCCTAGCGTGCGCTATCACGAGTTCGCATGAGAAATTTATGCATGACGATATACTTATGTACAAAGATACCAATGTGAGAAATATCATACTCCAATTATCAAGACCACAAATCCGAATAATACAGGGTTCGAATACAGATGAAATACACAATAATAAATCCGAATATTACATACTCTCCTACTAAAAAGGAGTTTCGTCCCGAAACTCAAGACGAAAATAACTCTGGATATCTGGACTTTATGCTATCTTCCGTTTCCCAAGTGGCTTCTTCCACTCCGTGGCGTGACCACTGAACTTTGACCAAAACGATTGGTTTGTTCCTCAACTGCTTAATTCTACTCTCAAGTATTTTGACTGGTCTTTCTTCGAACGTCCCATCCTGAGCGACTTTGATTTCACCGAAATCAATTACATGACTAGGATCCGGTATATATCTCCGTAACTGGGATACATGGAACACGTTATGAACATGGCTCAATGACGGCGGTAATGCCAATCTGTATGCCAACTCTCCAACTCTCTCAAGGATCTCAAATGGTCCGATATATCTTGGACTAAGCTTACCCTTTCTCCCAAAACAAAAGACTCCCCGAGTAGGAAAACCTTTAAAAGTACGTGGTCTCCAGTACTGAACTCCAATGGGTAACGACGTACGTCTGCATAATATTTCTGTCGACTCTGGGCAGTCAACAACCTTTCCTGAATCGAGGCTATCTTCTCCCGCGTCTGTACGATCAACTCTGGTTCTGTCCCGATCAAGTCTGATGAATCGTCCCAACATAGGGGTGATCTGCATCTCCTCCCGTATAATGCCTCAAACGGTGCCATCTTAATGGAAGCATGCCAACTATTGTTGTAGGTAAATTCAATCAACGGTAGATGAACTTCCCAATCGTTTGACTAATCTAAGGCACAGGCCCTCAACATGTCTTCCACTGTTTGAATGGTCCTCTCGGATTTTCTATCTATCTGCGAGTGATAAGCTGTACTGAAGTTCAATTCAGTCCCCAAGGCCTTATGAACTGCTTTCCAAAAATGAGACACAAAACGGCCGTCTCGATCAGAAATAATGGTCTTCGGCGTACCATGCAGTCGGACTATCTCTGAAATAAATACCTGTGCCAACCTCTCTGGTCCCCACGTGTCCTTAATGCTTAGAAAATGAGCTGATTTGGTTAAACTATCAACTATCACCCAAATCATGTTCATTCCTGTCTTGGTTCTCGAAAAACTAGTGATAAAGTCCATCGATATGTCCTCCCACTTCCATTCAGGAATCGAGAGCGGCTTCAACATTCCGGCAGGTCGTTGATGCTCGATCTTAACCTGCTAACAAGTCAAGCATTTCGAAACATAGTCCGCTACATCTTTCTTCATGTTGCCCCACCAGAAATTCTGCTTCAAGTCCTTGTACATCTTACTGGTGCCTGGGTGGATAGAATAGGGCGAACTGTGAGCTTCCTTCATAATCGTCTATTTCAGAACATCAACATCCGGAACGCAGAGTTGGTTCTGAAATCTCAAAACTCCATCATCATGAATTACGAATTCGGGGGCCTTCCCCTTGATCACTTCATCACATAACCGAGTCATCAGAGGATCATCTGTCTGCATATATTTGATCTCTTCGGTTAATGATGAAGTTATTTCCATCACGCACAGTTGTCCTTGGAGTCTTTGTAACCATACTTCAATTCCTTCTCGAATCATCTCTCGTTGAATGCTGAGCTGGGAGGTCAGAGTCTCCAGCATTTAGATAGAAATAGGCTTGCGGCTAAGTGCATCTGCCACTACATTCGCTTTGCCTGGATGATACAAACTCTCCAAGTCATAGTCCTTAATCAGCTCTAACCATCTTCTTTGCCGCATGTTCAACTCTTTCTGACTGAAGATGTATTTGAGACTCTTGTGATCCGTAAATATCTGACAGTGAGTCCCGTACAGATAATGTCTCCAGATTTTCAAAGCAAAAACTACTGCTGCTAGTTCCAAATTATGCGTTGGGTAATTCACTTCATAAGGTTTCAGCTGGCGTGCTACATAAGCGATCACCTTATCATTCTGCATCAATACACACCCGAGTCCTTGGTTCGAAGCATCACTGTAAACTATAAATCCTTAAGTCCCCTGTGGAAGTGTTAAAATCGGTGCTGTCCTTCAATTCATCAAAGCTATTCTAGCACAACTCGTTCCACTCAAACTTTTGAGTTTTCTGCAGGAGTCGAGTAAGTGGGCGGGAAATTTTAGAAAGCCCTTCCACGAATCGACGGTAATATCCAGCAAGTCCTAAGAAACTCCGGACTTCTTTTACGTTCTTTGGAGGCTTTCAATCCATAACTGCTTCGATATTCTGAGGATCTACTCGGACTCCTTCAGCTGATACCACATGACCAAGGAACATTACTTCCTTTAGCCAGGATTCACACTTAGAGAGTTTGGCGTACAGTTGCTCGCTTCTCAAAAGTTCTAATACAATCCGTAAATGCTGTGCATGCTCTTCCAAGCTCTTAGAATACACCAGATTGTCATCAATGAACACGACCATAAATTTATCCAAATATTCAATGAACACTCGGTTCATCAATTGCATGAATACAGCAGGTGCATTAGTGAGACCAAACGGCATCACTACGAACTCATAGTGTCCATAGCGAGTTCTGAACGCTGATTTCGGAACTCCGCTGATGATATCCTGATCCTCCGCTGATGATATCCTAATCTCAGATCGATTTTAGAAAATACTGTTGCTCCTTGCAATTGATCAAACAAGTCATCAATCCGTGGCAACGGATACGTGTTCTTAATCATCATTTTGTTCAGCTCTCGATAGTCAATAAACAGTCGAAGCGATCCATCCTTCTTCCGGACAAAAAGAACTGGCGCTCCCCAAGGCGAACTGCTTGGCCGGATATAGCCTTTGTCCAGTAACTCCTCCAGCTGCTTTTTCAGTTCAAACATCTCAGTAGGTGCCATACGATACGACACCTTAGAAATTGGTGTAGCTCCGGGTTCCAGCTCAATGGTGAATTCTACATCCCGTCGTGGAGGTAGTCCAGGTAACTCGTCAGGAAATACATCTGGAAATTCGTTCACAACAGGAATGGATGGAAGTTCCACAATTTCATCTTCTTTCTTCATTGCATAGCACCAATATCCGGTACAGCCCTGTTTCAACAATTTGACAGCATTCATCACCTTGATCAACTTTCCTGAGCTTCCTGGTTTCCATCTTTCAAACAATATTTCGGAACCATCATCAGCGATCAGCGAGATATTCCTCCTTCGGTAGTTCACGATATATCCATATCGATTAAGACAATCGTCTCCGAGTATCAGGTAGTCTCCTTGTATTTCTATCACAATCAGATTTGAGAGCCACTCTCTGCCTCCAAGTGATATAGGGAAATCTCTAGTTTCTAAGTTTCCAACAATCCTTTCTCCACTCGGTAAACCAACAACATAAGGTTCACAATTATGAAAACTAGAAATATTTAAACGATTTACACAAGACAAGGATATAAATGAATGCGTAGCTCCTGTATCGAATAAAATGCTAACTGGCTGGGAAAGGATCTGAACGGTACCTAATGCGACAGCAGCATCCTGATCGTCTGTTCTCCTTATCTCGTAAAGACGTGGGGGAATAGATCCGGCACTCGATGTACCCTTTCGGTCCCACTGTCCTCTGCCTCGCCCGCGGCCAAAATTCTGAGGCATCTGAACACTTTGATGCGTCTGTTGGATACTGGCTTCTTCTGGACTGGCTGTGGTGTACGGGCTCTAAAAGACTTTGCAGCTGTTGTGTCGAGATTTATTCACCTCGACAGGCGATCGACTGCAAGGCCGAGCGACCGAGTCCATAACCAATCAAGCTATGGTGAACTCGCCTAAACGAAGACAACAAACCACCTTCGGGTATCCAGCGATCGACTCCCAAGGCGACCGCCCTTTGGCACCTAGCGATCGACTCTGGTGCCTAGCTTAGGACGACCGTCCTATGCCCCGAACAGAGACTATCGTCCGTCAAAGTCCACCAAGACTAGATCTCAAAGCCAGCGCCCATGTGCAGATCCATAAAAGGCGCCGCGAAGCATGGATCATTGACCACCAACAGCTGTCTCTGACAAGGACGGCTTCACCTACCGACAAACCCGCCGAAAGGTACAAGGTGGGACCGCCCGTGACAGCGACTCAGACGCGTGCAGGCTTCTTATTGGACCGCACAGCTGGCTTCCAGCAACTCCTGCGGACTTTAAGGGAACCAGCCCATGTGCTAAAGACGATCGCCTGCTTATTATAATACAGCGGAGGCGATCGCCCGGCATATTCAAGTCCTATAAATAGAGAACCTCCTTCTACTGGAAAAAGGTTCCGCGTTCAGTTCCGAATTCATTCACAGAAATACATACAAACATACATACTTCCAAGCTCTTGGCTTCCTCACCAGAATCTACCTCAGGATTTCTCTCTCAGCACCTCTCAACCAGAAGAGGGTAGGCAGAGGCAAGAAGCCTCCACAGTGCAGATTCGAAGAAGATCCGCAAGCCCAGGAGCTCAAGTATACTGTAGCTACACACCGTGAGAAACTGTCGATTTCTCACGATTGTCACAGCTCATCAACGTTGTTACAAGAACTCACAGAGCATCATATCTGGTTCTTCCGGCAATCTATACGCTCACTAGCTAAGATAACAAGGGTCTTTACACTCATTGTAATTATACTCTTACATTAATATTTGTATCCCCGAATATTTGTATTAATAATATCTCGTGAGAGCATTCAAGCCCGGGACTAACAACCCCGACAAATCTTGTGTTATTTACTTTTCCCTCGGAAGTGTTCTCGCATTTGTTTGCTATCCGTCCATTCCAGCAATATCTATCTCCGGATAATATTTTGGGTAGCAATAATTGGCGCTAGAGGAAGGGGATCTATACCTTCATTTTTATTCCTACCGTCCCGAAGAACACTCACTGTTCTCGGGGCATATACTTGAAGTGACACTCACTGCGCTTCAAAGAAAGCCTTCAGAATCATGACGTATGCCTCCACATCGAAGAGAGCCGCTCTCCGAACCGCCGGACACCATATCCCGGCTCAATCCGAGCCCCGGCCGACGGCGGAGGGAAGCCGCGGCAACGCGAGACTCTCGATCCCGCACCTGAGGGGTGGCCCCAACCTCTCACTCGACCAGTTCCAAACAGAAGAACAGATCGAGGAGGCTATGGCCATCCTAATGGAGCGACGGAGAGCATGCGCGTCACCCGCAATAACTCCCTCGGCCATCCGCCGCGTGGGCAAACGGAAATTCAAAAGGCTACAGGGCGAGCGATCGTCAGAAAGCCCCGATTCGCGAGAAAAGGCTCTCGCACGGTCTGGCGGTTCCGTATTCAGACGCTTGGGATGCGACCCATCATGGCGACCGGGGCATTCTGGCCCCAACTACAAGACGACGGAATCCGAGTCCGTCACCCGGAGTTCGGCCTACCCGACTCCCAGCCGAACACAAATCAACCGTTTGGCTCCCACTCCGAACGCCACAGGGTCAGTACTTGATCGCCTCGGCTCCCGCTTCGAGCGTCTAGCTGCGAGCAGCCAGGCCACAGCGATGGCCGCTATTTAACGCCAGCTCGACGAGATGAAAGCACTCTTGGACACTGGGGCAAGCACCAGCAAAAAGACCATCGGGCCAACCGAGCCACTCGCGGTACACATCGAGCTCGCCCCCATGCAACCAAGGATCGCTCCTCCCAAAACACCTCTGTATGAAGGGAGATCGGACCCCGAAACCCACCTAAGTAAATTCCGAATTTACATGACCGGGTGTGGGGCAACAGATGCAACCAAGTGTCGAATCTTCCCATTAACATTGGGCGAGCTGGCCCATAGGTGGTACGTCTCACTACCACCACGATCGATCATCTCCTTTAAGAAACTTGCGAATGACTTCACGTCATACTTCGCCACCAAGGTCGCCAGACCAGAAGGCCCCCACCGCGTGATGAAAATCTGGCAGGGGGAAGACGAAACTGACGCAGATTACATCGACCGAGTGGACGAAATCATCCTCACCGGCGAACCCGTCAGTGATGAGCTCGCTCTCTATTCGGTCCTGGGGGGATTCTACGGTCAGTCACCCATGTTTAGACATCTCACCAAGGATATCCCCCCCAACCTACGCGATCTTCCGCGCTAAGGCTGCCGACTTTCTGGCCAAGAAAAGGCTACTCACCCTCCACCTTGGCGAGGAAACGCCTCCTCCTGCACGAAAGACGGCGATCGCCAAAGCCAAGAAGACGGTCTCCACGCCATCCGGCGGCCTCAGGGCCATTGAGGATGTGGAATCCCATCTCCTCCACAAGTTCAACCGAACTCCGGCCCACATTTTCTATGCCATCAAGGGGCGCGAACCGCTAAACAAGACAAAGGCGATAAGGGACCACAGTCATCTGGACCACAATCAATATTGTGCTTACCACAAGAGTCCCGGCCACAACACCAACCAATGCCGCGACCTCCTCAAACAGCTCTGGAGATTGTTCGAGGAGGGCAAGTTGGACAGTTTATTAGCTTAGCTAGAGCCCCACCAATCTCCCAACACGGTCGCCCGAGTCGAAAGCGAATAGGACGGAAAAGCTCATTCGAGCCGACCCCTCGATCAACCTCGGCGACCGTATCTACGTGCTTCAATCAAGAGAAGAGAACTTCGGAAGTCTCTCCCCGATTTCCCACCTCATTGAACGAAAGGCTACTGCCTGAACTAACGCTTCAAAAAAGAGGAGGACTCGCTCGCCATCTACAGTTCATCATCTAACATGATGGACTAAGGCACGAGATCGCCCCCCCGCACAACGTACACCGTCGAAGGTCGGCATCTAACATGAAGATCCGAGGTAGAAGAGTGCAGCCATGGTTCTGGTGGTCGATGGAACCGACTGCTTAGGCCATGCAAGGTTCCTTTGGGCTGAGATCGCCCGCCCTTCGTTTAAATATGAGGCGGGTGTAGTCGAAGGACTCTCCAAGCAAATCAGTGGACACGATCGCTCGTCCTCGAAGGTCCATCACTCAACATGGTGGATCCTTCACGGATAATGCGACACGTCCCTACCCCCATCTCAACGTATACCGTCGAGGATTGCCATCTAACATCACGATTTGAGGTAGAAAAGAGCTAACAAGCCGCGGACATGGAATCGATTATTCCGACGACGCCCCGCGCAAGGACTCCTCCAGACCAAGACCGCACGCCCTTCATTTAAATACGAGGCGAGGCGCAGCCTAACGGAGGACCCTCACAATAAAATGAGCCACGAGACAGACAATGTCGATCGTGCACAAGACATGGTCGTGGAGATCGGTCCATCGAACTCCGCGATCGGGCATGGTTCCTCAAGACCGAGATGGACGGCCTTCCTCGAGGATTCGACAAATTTGAAGACCGCCCGCTCAACAATTTATTTTTGCCCCCTTACTTTCACTAAGTGAACAAAAACAAGGGGGAAGAGTGCGGAGCTACCTACACGACGATCGTTCCTATCCAATCACATACGGAGATCGGCAATTAGCAGATGCTTGTGCAGCGATCGAATTTGTTGTAAAAGTTATCTATATGAGTTTATCAATTCACTTAGACATACTATACATGCAACAATCTATCCTCACACATTTGTACAAAGTCAAGCAAAAGACTCAAAAAAGCAACCATTCAAGTGATAAATCGAAGAATCAAACGTTCATTACATTACTTGAAATTTCAGAAGTACATACATGGTCGCCCGAAAGCCTAAGTACTACAAAAAGAAAAGCTACAAAATTACAAGGCAAAAGAGCTGAAACAGTAAAAGAGAAAAGCCTTAGGCCCCTGCCTGGCCTTCGCCGTCAACCTCCGGATTGGCCCGCAACCCTTCTTCAGCCTCCAGAGCGGCCTCCCCGTCCTCCGGAGCATCAGGAAGAACAAGGTTCGCCGGAGTCGGATACCAGCTCAAGTCAACACCGATATCCGCGAGATCCAAGATCGGAAAGGAGAAAGCAGGATGGAGAGGATGCTCCAACGCATACGCCTTGAAGTTCTCAGCAAGAGGGCCGACCTGGCCGACCTCAAACCCTCCCTTCTTAGCAGCTCGGATCGAGTCAGCGAACGCCATATAATAGGCAAACTCGCTGACAAACTCCAAGTTAAGAAAGGGATTGGCCTTGGTCGCCTCTACCTCCCCTTTCAGCTCCGCCATCGCCTGTTGCGCACCTTGGAGCTCGGCCTCCCTTGCAGCCGTCTTTTCCCTCGACTCCGCCAGCTCGCTATTCAGCCGAGCGATAGTCACCTTCAGTCGATCGTCCTCCTTCTCTGCGGCCGTCTGCGAGCGTACGACATCTGTCATCCGGTCCCGAAATCGGTCAACCGTCACCCGAGCCATCTGGGCATCCCGTCTCGCTAGCTCAAGCTCTTGGCTCGCCCGCTTAGCTGCATCCAAGGAGTCCTTCTCCATTGCCACAATCTTTTCGGCGAACTCGGCATTCTCTTTCCGAGCCGCCTCGAGATCTGCCTGCAGGCGAGTAGTGGAAGGACGCCCCTCAAACTCCTGCACAGCCTGGGCAGCCATGGTCGCCGCCTGGAGAGAAAGGGCGAAAGCAGCCTGCATTGTACTCCCAGATCGCTGACAAGCGATCGCATCTATATCGGTCATCCAGGCCTTCGGTAAAGCAGAAACAGCCCAGTTGACATATAGCGGGACGTCGCAGGCCTGGCGAGGAGATCGGCTCGCCAGAAAATCCCGCACCATCGACGGACAGGATGGATCTGTACTACGGATCCTGCATCAAAACAAAAAAGTTAACACATCTCCTACGCGAATGACCAGTCTCAACTCAGCAAGCAATGTTTACCTCTCGGCTCTCTCAGGATCTCGGCCGAAGTACGGTTTCCCATGAGGGGTCTCAGCATCGGCAATCGCCATCTCCCATAAGAAAGCCGCGGAGGGCGTAGGCTCACTCTCTGGAGGAACAACAGTGATCGGAGGCGCGGCGATCGGCACCTCGCTGGCAGGGGCAGAAACCTGAGGTTCCCCCGACCTCTGCCGTTTGCGGTTCGCCCGGAGCCCCTCCTCCCAAGGTTCCTCCTCCGCTACGATCGGCTCCACGACGGGCCTCACCTCCGGAATGATAGGTAATGCCACAAGAGGAGCTCGAGATGACTTCTTCTGGCGAAGACGGCCCAAAACTCCAGGGTTCGACATATCTATCTCCAGTGGGGGCTCCAAAAAGCGAGGAAAGCGGACTTCTGCAATAAAGAACAATCGAACAACAGTTAGACCTATTCCTCCAACAGGACGATCGCCCAACAAATGGAGATCGTAGAGATTCGTACCTGAGACCGAGAGATGTCTCGGGAAATGGAATAGCTAAGCAGACAACCAACGACTCTCCCTGTTGATCCTTTGAGCATCTAAGTCGTCGTCCGGCAAACTTCGAATCCGCTCCCAGATGACCAGGAAATCAAAAGGCAGCTCATCGATCACCGGAATATGGAAACCTGCAAAAACGAAATCAAATTAGATCAGTTCAGAACATATCCGAACAAAGGGAGAGTCTGAACCCTTACCGGGATTTCTCTCCCAAAATTCAGTGGGAATGTTCAGCTCGCCAGTGGGGTTGTCGCTCGCTGAGGCTTTCCAGGCACCGGCGACCCAGAACCACTTCGTCAGATCGCCCCGCACCTTGTTCTGGACTCCAAGGATCACCCGACCGGATCGGCCTTGTATATGATAGCCTCCGACCGACCCTTTCTGAGCCATCAGCTTGAACAGGTGGTTCATCTCCGACGGCGAAAGAAGGCGGTACAGTCGGTGACCGCCGAACAAGGTGAGAGTGCAGATAATCTGGAGCCACGCATTCGGCCTTAGCTGGAGCGGCGCCAAATTCCAAGCAGCCAACAGATGGGAGATATAAAGGAAACCGCAGTCCAGCCTCCATAATTGCTTCGTTCACAGCGACCATCCCCTCCGGAGGCTGATCGGCTCTCTCATTCTCGGCCGGCATAAACAGATCCACATCTGAAGGGACATGAAACTTCGTCCTCCAGACGGCCAGATCCTTTCTGGTCGCCGAACTCCTGATTTGACCAAGAGACCATAGAGATCGCTGCGCAGCCCGAAATAGCGATCGCTTAGGAGGCTGATAAGGGTTAGCGATTGAGTAATCCCGATAATTGAACTTAGGAGACGGGCCGACCAACCTCTCCATAATTTCAGCAAAGGCCATATAGGCCTGTCCAAAAGCACTATGCTGCTCCTAGTATGCCCTAACCGCCAGATCTCTCTCCATCTGCGAACATCTCCGCTCGACCGCCGCCTCCCTGGCAACGTCGGCTTCATTGAACAATGCCTCGACTTCCGCAAGGTCAATTCTGGCCCGGATAGCTTCGGCGACCGTCTCCAGATGAAAATCGGCAGAGGATCCTCCCCGGACGTTAGAAGTCCCAGCGGCAGAGGAGGTGCCCATTCCTGACGAAGAAGATGTTCCAGACATTCTCGAATTCAAGATGAGGAGAAGAGGAGTGTTTTCTTACCAAGGATGGAATCGACCGACAATCGGCAGTCAGATCTTCAGAAAAATCTTCAGCAAAATCCTTCTTCCTCCGGTAAAAGCGCGTAAGGATGAACACTGCAACCCTACGCCTTTTTATAGGAGGTGTAAGGGACTCTCGTGCAATTAAGGAGAATATCAGGGGCCAAAAGTGCAACCGTCGCTATTAAATGACTCCCTTGAAACCCGCGTACGCGTCTTTTCAAGGACGCGTCAGACGAGGAGTCATAAATGACCGTCGGTCTCCCCCAACAGGAACCCAACACGTGTCCCGGAGACTTTTCCGCATCCGCTGCCATTTCTCGCTCATTTCAGCGACCGACCAGGTCGTCCAAATTCAGAATCAATCAGCTCTAAGACGATCGCCAGTTCAGTAAAATGTGGAGTCACTCGTCAAAATTCAGTGATCGCCAGCAGAACCACCTCACCCCACGTTTCCAACATAGGAGCGAGCTGGGGGGCAATTGTTGTGTCGAGATTTATTCACCTTGACAGGCGATCGACTGCAAGGCCGAGAGACCGAGTCCATAACCAATCGAGCTATGGCGAACTCGCCTAAACGAAGACACCAGACCACCTTCGGGTATCCAGCGATCGACTCCCAAGGCGATCGCCCTTTAGCACCTAGCGATCGACTCTGGTGCCTAGCTTAGGACGACCGTCCTATGCTCCGAACAGAGACCATCGTCCGTCAAAGTCCATGAATACTGGATCTCAAAGCCAGCGCCCATGTGCAGATCCATAAAAGGCGCCGCGAAGCATGGATCATTGACCACCAACAGCTTTTCCTGACAAGGACGGCTTCACCTACCGACAATCCCGCCGAAAGGTACAAGGTGGGACCGCCCGTGACAGCGACTCAGACGCATGCAGGCTTCTCATTAGACCGTACAGCTGGCTACCAGCAACTCCTGCGGACTTTAAGGGAACCAGCCCATGTGCTAAAGATGATCGCCCGCTTATTATAATACAGCGGAGGCGATCGCCCGACATATCCAAGTCCTATAAATAGAGAACCTCCTTCTACTGGAAAAAGCTTCCGCGTTCAGTTCCGAATTCATTCACAGAAATACATACAAACATACATACTTCCAAGCTCTTGGCTTTCTCTCCAGAATCTACCTCAGGATTTCTCTCTCAGCACCTCTCAACCAGAAGACGGTCGGCAGAGGCAAGAAGTATCCATAGTGCAGATTCGAAGAAGATCCGCAGGCCCAGGAGCTCAAGTATACAGTAGCTACACACCGTGAGAAACTGTCGATTTCTCACGATTGTCACAGCTCATCAACGTTGTTACAAGAACTCACAGAGCATCATATCTGGTTCTTCCGGTAATCTACACGCTCACTAGATAAGATAACAAGGGTATTTACACTCATTGTAATTATACTCTTACATTAATATTTGTATCCCCGAATATTTGTATTAATAATATCTCGCGAGAGCATTCAAGCCCGGGACTAACAACCCCGGCAAATCTTGTGTTATTTACTTTTCCCTCGGAAGTGTTCTCGCATTTGTTTGCTATCCGTCCATTCCATCAATATCTATCTCCGGATAATATTTTGGGTAGCAACAGCAGCCTCTTCACAGAACACTACACGATGTCCATCTCGACCACAATCAAAACAAGTCACGGCAGGTAGGGGGCAATTTCGTTGATAGTGCCCCGTCTGGGCGCAGTTAAAGCATTTCCTGGTGACATCTATCACGGTTGATGCTGCTCCGAAGTTATTTCCGCTCCTAACTGGGTGCGGAGGTTTCTTGAAAGAATGAAAAGTCGACTGGGCCTTGCGGGGCCCGCTGCTCTTGTGCTCTGTAAAAATACCAGAGACTTTCTGCTTCTTGGATTCCGTAAACTTCTCCATTGCTGCTTCCTTGATTTTGTACCCCAATGCTTTATCCTGGTATTGGAGGAGAGTGGTACATTCAAAACCGGACATGTACCTCTGGATTTCTGGTTTCATTCTCATCAAAATGGATCATCATTTCAGCATCTGTTCTGACTAGATGTCGAACAAATGCCAGTTGTTGGTTAAATGTCTTAATTGCCTGAGATACTGGCACATCTGAAGGCTTAGCGGAGAAAAACTCCCGAACCTTGGCTTCTCTCACAGGACGAGGGCAGTACTGAGCTTCCATCATCAATTTAAACTCTGTCCAATCAGCATTATGGTCTACAGGCCGGATAGCTTCCTACCACTCGGATGCTTCCCCTATCAGAAAGTATTGAGCTATAGAGGCTCTCCGGTTGTCTGTGCAGTTAATCCCAGCAAAAATTTTCTCCAATTCCTTCAACCAATGGTCCCAGGTGGGAGTCTTAGAAATACGGTCGAATTTAGGTGGTTGCATCTTCGCCACCTCTTGCAGCCATCGGTCACCTCGATTTCCCATGAATCCCCTGCTGTCTATCTCCCTGCTGTAATCCCACCGCCACCTGCATTCGGTCTACGATCTGGGCGAACTGAGTCATCTGGTTTACCACCTGACCAAGGATTTCGGGCAAAGCAGGTTCTGGTTCGTTATTGATAGATATTTGTGGCTCACCTGAGCTATGACTGGCTTGATTAGAAGGCGACGCTTCCCTTTCAGCATTCCTTCGTCTGCGTCTGCGACCGCGACCACGTCCACGTCCGCCTCTCAACATACTGTAAGCATAAATACTTAATATACAGGAAACAATACCATTCAAATGCTCAAGTACAAAGAAATATAACATGTAAAGGATGAGATAGAGTTTAGGAACTTACAACCACCACCCACACGAAGACGTAGGCAGTACAGTGATGTTATTCGCGGCCGGTTACCTCAAAAGACATCTATGACCCCTATTTTAACCCAATGGCCAAGATATCCATAATCTTAGCTCCGATACCATATTCTGTAACACCCCCAATATATTCAGGAATATTACAGCGCCATAAATCCTTTACATAAGGATTTACAAGGCTGAAGAATTGAAAAGACATTAACAGGTACCAATGTATGAAAATAACGGAATTAAGATACAACAATTCTGACCAAATACCGAAAATACAAATGTCCAAATGGAGAATATTAATACATCACTGAAATCCAAACATCACAAATTACGACGTACTCGAGTACTTATTAAATAACCAACAACAGATAATAAACCCGACCGGAACATCACTCTGCACCCTCGTCGTCATGTAGCTTCAGTGGTTGTTTTCCCGCTCTCCTGGATCCTGAACATAAACAAATGTTCACCCCCGAAGGGGTTAGCACAACGATGCTAGTACAAGTACCACAACATATTATTCAACATCTCACGAAGAATAATAATAACGTAAATGACAAAATACCAACGAGTTTTCTCCTACGAGAAACTCATAAATAACATACACAACTGATAATCACAACATGATATCATAACATACACATGGTAATTCCGACAATCCAGCGTTCACTGCCTAGAACCCATGATGATCCCGTCAGACCAACCCGTGGTGGAAAAACTCGTCCGATGATCCAGCGCACGCTAGCATAGATCCCCCGATGATCCCGTCGGACCAACACGAGGTGGACATACAACGACATATATGCACGACAATATGTACAACATCAGTACGTAAAACAATTAAGGTACTTGCCTCGATTCGAAGACAAGAACAATACTTCCACGAAAAACAAAATACTCAAAGGTTGCCCCTTCGATCAATCACGTAGCAAGCTCGAACCTTAACAAAAGAAATAATATAGAATTCATTTCAAGTCGAATGAACATCTAAAAATCCAAATTACGGTCGGAAATTCTTAAAATGAAATCTGTCTGGATTGCTTAACGCACGCTACGCATCCTATGTAGCGTACGTTAAGGCTACTCATTAGCGCACGCAAATACACACAGCCTAGCGTACGCTAACCATGTACGGTCAGTAGCTCACTGATCAGCCGACTGACTCGCCTGATGACTTAACGCACGCTAAGTTTCAATCGTAGCGTACTTTAATTCACACAGCTTAGCGCACGCTAAGCGTGCATGGCAGTTCACTGTAGGGCAGCAGACTAGTTCTAACAGTGATGAAATTTACGAACTCCTCAGTGATTAACGTGTGATATCCGTCTACATGTCATATTCATAACTTATGAAATGATCTTACGGATTAAACGACTTCGAGATACAAGGATACGTATAATCATTACAACACCATAATCCATCTTGATTACAATTCTCATGAGAAGTTTGATGTTCTTAAGGTCGAAGCACTAGATTTCAATATCATCATTACATCCCGATTTAACCATGGAGATAAACTAATAATTCCAGCTTATAAGAAAGGATGCAATCTAAGATGATTCTTTCTTAAGTCCATATAACCAAAAGTGATATCATCTTCAAGTTTATGATCAATATAACAACATAATTCATACGGATAATCATTTTCAGAATGTTCCTCTCATCACTTGACGTACTAAGATTCCAACTACGAGGTTCCAACGACAATATCATCAACATAAACATTCCAATCTTTTAAACATGATGTTTGTTGAATAATTCACCAAAGGAACTTAATATCTTGCTAGTATGATCATCTTATTCTTTAGAACCCGGATCTAAGGCTGGAGATAGAATTAACATACCTTAATATGACGAAATCACTGAACCAAAAAGGTAGAATCCGACTCCGGTTGGTTGCATGCCACTCGAAGGTGCTACTCCACTTCAATGATCAATCACAAGCAATATCCAATATCCAATGATCAAGTAGATGTGTTCTAAGTGTGTTTGAGGAGGATAAAATGCTCTCTGGACTATCAAGTACGAAGGTTACTCGAAGGAAATGAGAAGAAAATGGAGTGCTGTCCCTTATATAAAGTTTCTGCACACTATCTAATTAGCGCACGCTACATACCATTATTAGTGCACGCTAATAAGCGTTGACTCCAAATCTGTCCAGGTTCCTCCGCGGGAATCTTATCCGGACCCATGTCCCGGCTGGCGCATGTGCTAGCCGCCCAGCTCAATAATTGACTACCTAGCGCACGCAAATCCTACATTCGTAGCGTGCGCTAGTTGTAGCCGATAGCGCGCGTTAAGCTACATTCCTAGCGTTCGCTATCACGAGTTCGCATGAGAAATTTATGCATGACGATATACTTATGTACAAAGATACCAATGTGAGAAATATCATACTCCAATTATCAAGACCACAAATCCGAATAATACATGGTTCGAGTACAGATGAAATACATAATAATAAACCCGAATATTACAACGGCCCTATCAAGCGTTCATAAAAATTGTATTTTTAAAACAGAAGGGATACGGCCGTAACATATATGTGTATGGCCGTAAGATTGTGGATACGACCGTATTTGTTTTTTTTTTTTTGATTTTTTAGAAATTTATATTTATTATGTGTGAAAATAATGCAAGAAAGACTCCCTGGATTTTTTCGAATGATATGTTCCGGTTGTTGTGTCTTTCTGTGTTACCCTCAAACTTATTTTGCGAAAATAAAAGAAATTGGGTTACCTCCCAATAAGCGTTTTGTTTAACGTCATTAGCTTGACTTCTCATCTAATAAATTTGGTATTTCCAGTGCTATGATTGACTTAGCTGTCGAGAATTCTCCTCCCAGATATGGCTTTAGCCGTTGGCCATTTACTTTGAAACTCCCATCGGTTGTACTATAAATCTCCACAGCTCCATGAGAAAACACCTCTTTGATTGTGTATGGGCCCGTCCTTCGTGATCGCAGGTTACCCGGAAATAGACGCAGTAATGCATTAAAAAGGAGAACTTGGTCTCCTGCTTTAAAATCTCTTCTCAGAATTCGGCTGTCATGCCATTTTTTTGTTTTTTCTTTATAGATTTTGGCATTTTCATATGAGTCGAGCCGGATTTCATCCAACTCATTTAACTGCAGCAACCTTTTCTTCCCAGCCAACTATTCGTCAAAGTTTAATTTTTTTTATAACCCAAAAGGCTCGATGTTCAACTTCTACTGGCAGGTGACAGGCTTTTCCAATAATCAAACGAAATGGAGACATGCCTATTGGTGTCTTATAAGCTGTTCTATAAGCCCAGAGCGCATCATGCAGCTTTTTCGACTAATCTTTCCGAGATGAGTCGACTGTCATCTCAAGTATACGTTTCAGTTCACGATTGGAGACCTCAACTTGTCCACTGGTTTGTGGGTGATAAGAGGTAGCGACACGGTGTTTTACTCCGAATTTGGTCAGTAGAGCCTTAACCGAGTGATTGCGTTCCGAAGCGAGTGAATATATTTTTCTTTAGAAAATTTACCACGACTTTAGCTTCATTTGTTGGTAATGCAACAGCCTCCACCCATTTAGATATGTAGTCCACAGATACAAGGATGTATTCATTAGCGAAAGATGATGGAAAGGGTCCCATGAAATCAATTCCCCAAACGTCGAAGATTTCAACTTCAAGGATGAGATTCATTGGCATTTCATTTCTTTTTGACATGTTTCCATGTCTTTGGCACCGGTCACACTTATAGAAAAGTGTATGTGCATCTCTGAACAGAGTGGGCCAATAGAATCCTGCTTCAAGAATTTTTGCTGCTGTTTTTGAAGCCCCAAAATGTCCTCCATAGTGAGAGGAATGACATCTTTCCAATACCTTCTCCATTTCTTCTTCCGTTATGCATCTCCGGATGATTTGATCAGGTCCTCGTCTGAACAATAGAGGATCTTCCCAGTAATAGTATTTCAACTCGGAGAAGAATTTTTTCTTTCGATGATGGGAAAAATTTGGGTGAATTATTCCACTTACAAGGAAATTGACAATGTCTGCATACTATGGTGCATTTTGTTTTTCCTGCATATTAGAGATTTGGAATAGTTGTTCATCTGGAAATCCTTCATTTATTTCCTTCTCTTAAGCATTGTTTTGGTCTAGTCGTGAGAGATGATCCGCCACTTAGTTCCCTGTTCCCTTTCTGTCACGGATTTCTATGTTGAACTCTTGCATAAGTAGGACCCTTCGGATTAGCCTTGACTTAGCATCTTGCTTTGTCATTAAATATTTCAAAGCTGAATGATCAGTGTAGACAATGACTTTTGATCCCAATAAGTAGGATCGAAATTTATCAAAGGCATAAACCACGGCAAACATCTCTTTTTCAGTTGTTGTGTAGTTCAGTTGTGCATCATTCATAGTCCGACTAACATAATGGATCACTTGCATCATTTTGTCCTTCTTCTGGCTCAGCACGGCCCCAACAGCATAATCACTTGCATCGCACATCAGAATGAATGGGATACTCCAATCTAGAGAAATGATGATTGGAGCTGATGTAAGCTTATCCTTCAAAGTTGCAAAGGCCACGTGGCATTCATTTATGAAAAGGAATGGTGTATCTTTCTCAAGCAAAGAACAGAGAGGTTTTGCTATTTTTGAGAAATCTTTTATGAACCTCCGATAGAATCCTGCATGCCCGAGAAAACTCCTTACTCCCTTCACCGAAATTGGTGGAGGAAGTTTTGCAATCACTTGGATCTTTGCCTTATCGACTTCAATTCCATCTTGTGAGATTCTATGGCCAAGTATGATTCCTTCCTGGACCATGAAGTGACATTTCTCCCAATTGAGAACTAGATTTGTGTCTTCATATCTTTCCAAGACCATGCCTAAGTGATTTAGGCATTTATCAAATGTATCTCCAAAAACCGAGAAATTGTCCATGAAAACTTCTATGAATTTTTCAACCATGTATGAGAATATTGACATCATGCACCTCTGAAATTTGGCTGGAGCATTGCATAATCCGAATGGGATTCTTCTATAGGCAAACGTTCCGTAAGGGCATGTGAATGTTGTTTTCTCTTGGTCTTATGGGGCTCTGACGATTTGGTTGTACCCTGAATAGCCGTCGAGAAAACAGTAGTAAGAATGTCCCGCCAATCTATCGAGCATTTGATCAATAAATGGGAGTGGAAAATGATCTTTTCTGGTCGTCTTGTTAAGCTTCCTGCAATCAATGCACATTCTCCATCCTGTTATGGGTCGTGTCGGTATAAGTTCATTGTGCTCATTCTCTGTGATTGTGATTCCACTCTTTTTGGACACCATATGTACAGGGCTCACCCATGGACTATCTGAGATTGGATAAATGATTCCTGCGTCAAGTAATTTAAGAATCTCTGCTTTCACAATTTCCTCCATGTTTGGATTCAAACGTCGTTGATGCTCAATTGAAGGTTTGCAGTCATCTTCCATCAAAATTTTGTGTGTGCATATAGAGGGGCTTATTCCTCTAATGTCCGCAATAGTCCATCCAATTACTCTTTTGTGATTCCTCAATACCCTTAGTAATTTCCCTTCTTCAAGTTCGGTCAATATGTTAGATATGATGACCGGAAGTGTAGTGGAAATGCCCAAGTAAGCGTATCTCAAATGTGTGGGTAGAGGTTTGAGATCAAGTATTGGAGCTTCTTGTAAAGAAGGGAGGGGTTTAGCGGAGCTTGTACCCAACACTTCAAAATGTGAATGCCTTCTTAAGGGTGGTAGTGCTTCTAGATAGTTAACTGTTTCGGCCAAGTGATATTCTTCTTCCATGCTGGTTAGAGAATTTGCTATACATGTCTCAAGAGGATCTTTAGATAGAATCTTCTCCAAATACTTGTTTACCATGGCTTCAATTGCATCTATTCTTAGACAATAATCATCTGTGGAGGGATGATTCAAAGTTTTTAGGACATCGAAGATGCCATGTTCGTCTTCCACTCTGAGAATTAGCTTTCCTTCATAGACGTCAATAAGAGCACGTCCGGTTGCGAGAAATGGTCGTCCCAAAATAATAGGAATATCCTGATCTTCTTATATGTCAAAGATGATAATATCCGCTGGAAATATGAATTTATCAACCTTTATGAGCACATCTTTTATTATCCCACGTGGATATTTGATTGATTGATCAGCTAATTGTAGTGAAACTGTTATTGCTTTTGCTTCTCCCAAGTTTAGTTTGTTGAAAATTGACAGGGGCATCAAGTTGATACATTCCCCTAAATCACAAAGAGCTTTGCCAAAATTCACTTCAGCAATTGTACACGGGATTGTGAAAGTTCCCGGATCTTTTTGCTTGGGTGGCAACTTCTTTTGTAGTATTGCGCTACATTCCTCTGTTAGCATGATAGTTTCATATTCTTCAATCCTTCGTTTGTTGGAAAGAATATCTTTCATAAATTTGGCATAGCTTGGCATTTGTGCTAGAGCATCGGCAAAAGGTATGTTGATGTGTAGCTTTTTGAAAATATCCAAGAATTTCCCGAATTGAGCATCGAGCTTGTGATTCTTCAACCGTTGAGGAAATGGGATAGGTGGAATATAAGATTTTGCAGCAACTAGACCTTTTTGAGATGAAGGTCCTGATTCAGATTCTTTTTCTGATTCTTGATTTTGTTTATTTTTTTGTTTTTCCAGATGATTTTCCACAGAAATTTCGGGCAACTGCACTCCACTTCTTGTTGTGATAGCCTGGACATTTTCCCTTGGATTTACCTCGGTATTGCTAGGTAACATGCCATGAGATCTTTCTGAAAGTATTTTGGCCATTTGGCCAACTTGTGTCTCCAGATTTTTAATTGAAGCATCATTGCATTGTTGATACTTCAGTTGTTGTTCGGCTAGCTTCGTAATTGCTTCTTCCCACCCGGGCTTCTTTTCTTGATATGTTGGATTCAACACATTGTTGTTGTTTGCATAAGAAAAATTTGGATGATTTTTGCACCCTGGATTGTATGTTGGCCCGTAAGGATTGTATACTTGCCTTTGGAAATTCTGAGCATAAGCCACTTGTTCTGGTGGTGGTGGTGACTGCACATGTTGCACTAAGGGACAGATAGTGCTATTGTGAGTTGCTCCACAAATTTCACATGAAAGAGCTGAAATTTGTGGAGTTTGCACCGTCTTCACAGATTGAGGAGTTAAAAAAGACATGTCCTCGACTTTCTTTGATAAAGCTTCAATTTTTGCCAACATAAGTGAATAAGAATCCACTTCAAAAACACCATTTGGTTTCTTTTGGATATTTCTGTCTGGCCATCTTGCACTTTGTTCACTTATAACCTCAAAAAGATTATAAGCCTCTTTCATAGTTTTGTTGCTAAGTGAGCCATTTGATGATGAATCGACATTGGCTCGGCATGTAGGTAAAATTCCAGAATAGAAGTAATTGACTTGTGCTCCCAAATTGAAATCATGGTTAGGACATTTTCATAGCATATCTTTGTATCTCTCCCATGCTTCGTGAAATGACTCCGAATCTTGTTGACGAAATGTAGAGATTTCGTATTTGAGTTTCGCCACTTTTATTGGTGGAAAGTATTTAGTGGTGAATTTTTGAACAAATTCGGGCCAATTTGTTATGCTTCGTGGTGGCAAAGTATCTAGCCACTCTCTTGCTCTGTCCTTTAAAGTGTGCACGAAAAGTCTCATTTTGATCACCTCGTCATTTACATTTGGATATTTGAAATTTCCACAAATCTCATCAAAACGGTTAATATGAAGATATAGATTCTCGTCGGTTCTGCCATAGAATGAGTTGTTGTTGGAGAAGAGATTGATGACATCTGGGCGAATTTGAAAATTGTCCACTCCAAATGGTGGATAGATCACACTTGATTGCACGCTTAAAGATGGGGGGTTCACGAATTCCCCAAATAGCATGCTGTCTTCATCTATTTCCGGCACAATAGGATGTTGTTGATGTTGAATGTTTTGAACCTTAGGTATTCCCCCTACCGGAGGAATTCTTTCGTTATCGTTTCCTTGTGGGAGACGTGGGTTTGGTTCGTCCGTCATTGATGGTGAAGAAATAATGCTTGTTTTTTGTTCTCTTCGCCTTCTTCTGAATGTGTCTTCAATCTCGGGATCTAGTGAAACTAAATCGTGATTGTACGTCCTTCGCATAGACAAGAGAATCTACAACAAAGAAAAAGTTGTATTTATAACAATAGTTAATAATGTAATATTTCAAAATAACACTTATACTTTCCCGGCAACGGCGCCAAAAACTTGACACGTCTTTAATGTAACTATCGCAAGTGCACGATATCGTATCAAGTAGTAAGTGGACTTTTTGAGTCCGGTTTATCGATCCCACGAGGAAGTTAGGTTATATATTGAATTATACACTTTATCTATTTGTTATAGGGATTAAGATGAGTGAAAACACACAATTTAAGAGTTTGGTTTGACAATTGCAATGAAAATGCAATAATAGTTCTAAAATTAAAGGAAATGAAAGATTGTACTAATAATTGTTTAATAAGAAGTAAAATGAAATAGTTGGGATTACAAACTTAGTTCATCATTAGTTATAGAAGATGTATAGGAGATCATAAAATGTATTTACTTATTATATTGTGTAGATTCGATTTTTCTTAAAAGACGGTTCCTCTTTCGAATGTCAAAACGCCCCTTATATATTGAATCAATCCACTATATTTCTATGTTGATTGGCTTCAATACATAGTATTAGGTTTTATGAAAATAACTCAAAGAATCATCTAAGGTCTATAGGTATATTTCTATCCCCTAGAATAACTTAGGGTGAAGATCATTTGATCTAACCAAACATATTTTCTTTCGAAACATATGAAGACCATAAATATCATCATTTATTAGCCAAATAAATAAAGATTGGTAAAACAATGAAAATCACACACAATAATAAGTAATCCATAATAGATCTTTATACAAACTTAAATAACATAACAAACCTTGTTTATAATCCCAACTAAGGATAACTTAGCCCATGAAGTGTTTATACAACATATTACAAGCTTGAGTGGTCATTAATAGTTGAAAAATGGAAAGAATCGATACTAACACCCTTAGTAGATAAAGAAGAAAGAAGCAATAAACTCCCTCAACAACATTAGCTAAACCACACTTACACAAATCACTCAAGAACACAAGTGTATTCTTCACACAAAAAGAAAAAGTATTACAAAGTGAGAAAATAATAAGATTAATGATCCGCATGATGGATCTAAAGGGGTCTATTTATACACCTAAAGTCATCTAATAGTTCAAAAACTCCAGCATTATTACATTAGATCGGATCAATGCCAGCCATCCCCTCAATAATAGACCAAAAGTATAAAAAATTAGACAATGATCAATAATCTGTTTAGAGTTACGGCCACAACTTGCAGATGTTACGGCCGTAACATTGAGGTCTTACGACCGTAACTTTCAGATGTTATGGCCGTAACTTTGCTTCGACTTTTTGTACACTGGTTGCTTTGTGAGTTACGTTTTCAGCCCAGAATTTCCTAGACTTTGCATTTTTTCCCCAAATCTTCTTCGGATGATAACTTTTGATATATAACTCTGATTTTGAATCCGGAAAGACTGCCGAATTCGTCTCGGAAAGCCCTACAACATGAATACATAAAAACTCAATAAAGAGAATATTTTATAAACATGTTATTTTTTGAGTAAATCAGGAATTCAATCTAATTAAGGCTAAATT
The DNA here is from genome assembly GCA_033398695.1 of Orobanche coerulescens. Taxonomy (NCBI): domain Eukaryota; kingdom Viridiplantae; phylum Streptophyta; class Magnoliopsida; order Lamiales; family Orobanchaceae; genus Orobanche; species Orobanche coerulescens. The sequence continues at coordinate 102,018,515 of CM065808.1, forward strand.
TACATCTTCATCCTATAAAAATAAAATTTATTAAAAATTAATTAATTCAAAGCAAAAACGAGTAGACTAGCTCATAATTATGGGTGAAATATATCAATATTAATCACGGATAAGTGTATAAAACTGACACTTATCACTCCCCCCCTTAAAAAGAGTTTCGTCCTCGAAACTAAGGATCAAACAACTCGGGATAACTCTCCCGCATACTATCCTCGATTTTCCAAGTAGCCTCTTCGACTCTGTTTCTAGACCACTGAATCTTGACCAAAGGAATCGTATTGTTCCTCAACTGTTTGATTCGCCGCTCTAAAACTCGTATAGGACGCTCCTCATACGAATGATCATCCGCGATCTCGATTTCGTCGAACTAAAGTATGTGACTCGGGTCGGAAACATACTTCCGCAACTGAGAGATGTGAAACACATTATGAATTCGGCTTAACACTGGAGGTAAAGCCAATCAATAAGCCAGACTGCCTACTCGATCCAAAATCTCAAACGGTCTGATGAATCTCGGACTCAACTTTCCCTGCTTCTCGAAACGGAAAATATCTCGACCCGGGGATACTTTGACCAAAACGTGGTCACCTGCCTCGAACTCTATTGGTCGATGATGATTATCTGCATATGATTTCTGTCGACTCTGAGCGGTCAACAAACGATTCTTGATCAAAGCTACCTTCTCACGGGCGGCTATAAGCACATCGGGCTCAGTGCCGATTGATTCTGATAAGTCATCCCTGTAATACCCGAGATTTCTGTTATGTAATTGGAACTTGGTATATTGTAATGATTGTACTTTTGTCTGAGTACTATTCTCCGTATTTCATAATCCGATATTGTCGAGCATTTAATTTCGTGTTTGTGATTTAAAGATTGTAAATCTGCGCATGTAGCGCACGCTATCGGATATATTTAGCGTACGCTAACGTGGATTCATAGCGCACGCTACTGAGGGTCATTAGCGCACGCTATGCGTGGTCAATTTGATTGAGACGTGCGGTAGGTGAGATCTGGCCGGGGGACCCTGTCGGATCGTGTCGGGATGTACCTGGACGGCTTTTGGGAAAAGTCGAGTCAACGCCTTAGCGCACGCTACAGGTATGTGCATAGCGTGCGCTAAGTGCTGAGTACAGATTAGTCAGTGAGCCGTTAGCGCACGCTACGAGCAGGGTCTAGCACGCGCTAATAGCCATTTATTATAAATAGGACATCATCCTATTCGTGATTTCAGTTCTCTCTTCTCCCATTACCCAAATTCTTACACTTAGAACATAACTTCCTTCATCCTAAACACTTCATATCAACACCCTAGTTCGTGATTGAAGATCGTATATCATTGGAGATTGGTGTTCAAGCTTTCGTTGTTGGATTGCTTCAATTTCTTCTGTGTTCTTCATTACCTTGAGGTAGGTGATTCTTCACCAATACTAGTAGTGTTCTATAGGATGTTGATCATGTTCATTTAGTCAGTTAGATTCGTTATTAGTCGTACATCGTGTGTTAGAAGGATATTTTCGACGTTCGACACTTATTCATCGTATAATCCATTGAACCTTTTAGTATGTGGATTCCTAAGCATGTTATGTATCTTCAGAACCAATCGACCAGTATGTGAAGATTTCCTAGTTCGTATGTTTTACGTAAGGAATCATATGTTTTGGGACTTGGAATAATCGGAACTTAGAATATTTCTTGAAGATCGAAGATAAGATATGATGTTGAGTTGATTATCCGTATATTTGTACCTCATGATCATGGAACTTCCACAAACCTTATTAGCATGACATGCTTGAGGATGACTTGTTGTATCATCATAGAATTCGTGAATTCACCACCTTTCAACCCAGTTTTTCCGTTAGCAGTATTCTTCCATGCAAGGGTAGCGCACGCTAACATATGTGAGTTAACGTGCGCTATCGGGGTTCAGTTAACGCACAAAACGTACGTAGCGTACGTTATGTATTGGCCGGTTCAAACTGTCAGTTCGTAACTAGCGCGCGCTAGTCTTACACGATAGCGTACGCTAACAGGACTTCTTAGCGCACGTTACGTAGAGTACGTAGCGCACGCTAAGCAGTCCAGGCAGATTGGTTATTTTGAGCTTTTCGGCCGTAGACCGAATTGATAGGCCATCGTTCGACTTGAGATGATTTGTATATCGTTCCTTTTGTTAAGGTTCGAGCTTGTTACGTTGATCGAAGGAGGCGGCCTTCGAGTGTGTCGAGATCATTGAAGTGTTTCGTCCTTGCCATTTTCGAGGCAAGTATCATATGTAGAGTTCGATTTATCATGCTTGTGGTTTTGTTCATATTGTTGAATATGAGATGTATTTCTAAAAATTCTCATGATATTCGTTGTTATTTGTTCGTATTGATGAACATATTGAAATGCATATGTGTATGCATAATTGATTGATTATGGTATAAATGATCCGAGGGGGGGTCATGAGGATCTATGCTGAGGGCGCTGGATCGAATGTCCACCATGCGTTGGTCCGACGGGATCATCATGGGGATCTATCTTGAGAAGCCGGATCGTTGGGACGGGTTTTCCACCATGCGTTGGTCGATGGGATCATCATGGGGATCTATCTTTGAGGCGCTGGATCATTTGGATTACCTTGTATTGTGTTGATGGAATCGTGAGGATTCGCATCGTTGGATTCCGGTGGCGGAAGTCCGTTTTGCATGTTTTATGATGCATTGATGATTTATTGTATGATGATACTTGTACTAGCATTGTTTTGCTAACCCCTTCGGGGGTGGACATTGTTTTGATGTTCAGGTAGCCGAGGAGCGGGGAGGAAACCACAGTACCGACAGGATGATGAAATGGCTCAGTGATGTGATTGATGTTAGTGTTATTGTGATTTGTCTTCTTGGTTCGTAACGTACGCGAGTACGTCTGTTTTAATAAGGTTATTCGATATGGTTGTATAAGTTAATTCATTTGATCGGTTGAATCAAATCTGTATTTGAACTTCAGTTGTTCGATTGTATTGTTTTTACACTTCTTTTAAAATTAGCCTTGTAAATCCTTATCTAAAGGGTTTACGGCGCTGTAATTATTCCGAATATCTCGGGGTGTTACAGAATATGGTATCAGATCTAAGATTTATGGATATCTTGGCGGTCGGGTTAGTTGGGTCTGTTTACGTTATTTGATTATTGGTCGTTCGTAACATCACTGCTGAGCCAGCATCGTCGTGTGGACTGTGGTTGTAAGTTTCCTAATCTCGAATACTACTGTTTTATTTAATTCATGTCTCTCAAAATAGAGTTTTTCAACTCGTCATTTGCCGGTACACAAAACCAATTCTTAAATCGCAATAGTCCATCCTCGTGGACCACAAATCCAGGGGCCTTCCCTTGAGGCACATCCTCTCAGATGCGCAACAAAAACGGGTCTGAACCCTGATTCACTCTGATCGCCTCCTCAAGTGGCGATGGAATCTCTAATATGCAAAGTTTCCCTTGCACTCACTGTAACCAGACCTCGATCTCGGGTCTCAGAAATTCCTACTGAAGCTCCTTTTGAACTGTTAAATGAGCAAGCATTGCTCCTGAATGGACTTGCGACTCAAGGCATCGACGGCAACGTTCGCCTTGCCCGGGTGGTATAGTATCTCAATATTGTAATCTTTGATTAGTTCCAACCACTGTCTCTGTCGCATATTTAACTCCTTCTGAGTAAATATATACTTCAAACTCTTATGATCGGTGAAATTCTGACAGGTGATGCCATAAAGGTAATGACGCCAAATCTTCAACGCGAAAACCACGGCTGCTAGTTCGAAGTCGTGGGTCAGGTAATTGACCTCGTAAGGTCTCAGTTGCCGTGAAGCATAGGCAATAACCTTCTCATTCTGCATTAATACACATCCAAGACCGTGTCCGGACGCGTCACTATAAACCACAAATCCTTCCGTCCCTTGTGGCAAGGAAAGGACAGGTGCTGAAATTAACCAGCTCTTGAGTTCCTCAAAACTCCACTGACACGCGTCAGACCATGTGTATTTCTTATCCTTTTGCAAAAGGTTCATCATTGGTTGAGCAATTTTAGAAAATCCTTCCACAAACCGCCGATAATAACCGGCTAATCCCAGAAAGCTTTGGATTTCCTTAACATTTTTCGGAGACAGCTAATCTCGGATAGCCTCCGTCTTCTTAGGATCAACACGTACACCTTCTGATGAAATTACAAGTCCGAGAAACGTCACTACGGACATCCAGAACTCACATTTGGAAAACTTTCCATAGAGTTGCTTCCGTCTCAACACGTCGAGAACCTGATGAAGGTGAACCTCGTGCTCCTCTCGGTCACGATCAATGAAGACAACCACGAACTGATCCAAATAGTTAATGAGAACCCGATTCATTAATTCCATGAATACCACAGGTGCATTAGTTAACCCAAACGGCATTACTACGAACTCATAATGACCATAGCGTGTTCGAAACACCGTCCTCGCGATATCCGACTCTCGAATTCGTGACTGATGATATCTAGATCTTAAGTCGATCTTGGAAAATACTGAAGCTCCCTGAAGTTGATCTAAGAGATCATCAATATGGGGTAGAGGATACTTATTCTTGATCGTCACCCTGTTCAACTCCCGATAATCAATATACAAACGAAATGAACCATCCTTCTTCTTGACAAATAACACTGGTGCTCCCCACGGGGACGCACTCGGTCGGATATAACCTTTCTCGAACAATTCCTCCAGTTGATTTTTCAACTCCTGCATTTCGGTCGGGGCCATCCGATAGGGTGCCTTCGATATTGGAGACGTACCATGCTCCAACTCAATCGTGAATTCTATATCTCTCTGCGGGGGTAAACCATCGTCTGGAAATACATCGATATATTCTCTCACTACCGGAATATCTGCCAACATTATTGATGATTTCTCGGTCTTGGTCATATAGCACCAATAACCAACACACCCCTGACTGAGTAATTGCACTGCTTTCATCAAGTTGGTGACTCTCCCGGAACAACTGGGATTACCTCCCAGAAAAACACATTCGACCCCATCATCTGAAATGATAGTGACCATACGTGTACGGACACTAATGATGGCATCATGACAATCCATCCAATCAATACCCAAGATGACGTCGTCTCTCGGTAAATCTACCACGATTAGGTCTGGTAACCAATCACGGCCATGAAGTTGAATCGGGCAATTCTTAATCTCACGATTTTCGATAATTCATCTACCATCAGGTAGACCAATGACATACGGATCACAACTAATAGCACTACCCAGACATAGTCTACTCAAACATGATTCGGAAATGAATGAATGCGATGCACCAGTATCAAAAAGTGTACACACAGGTTGAGATAGAATATCGAGTGTACCTGAGATCGTCCGGGCCTCCGAATCGTCGGTATTCTTCATCTCATAAATTCGGGGCTTGCCGGCCCCCGAACCGGACGCCTCGGTCTGATAGCTCTTGGCTCCGCCTTTGTTTGCTCCCGTCGTCTTGAACGACGCAGACTGAGTGGCCTGATTATGAACAGCTGACTGCTTCGAGGCTTGAGATGACGCCGAAGTAGGTTTGGAGTTCCTTCGGCAAAAACGGGCCTTATGCCCAGCAATCCCACAATTATGGCATGTGATAGTCTGCCTCAGACACTTGGTGATGACATGACCAAGTTCTCCACAGTTGAAACAGGTGATGGCTGAACTGGCTGCTCGGGACTGCGATTCTGCGGTTCTGGGCACCACAGGAGGTCGCTCAGAGAAAGTAGGGCCTGCACGAGGATTCTTGAAGGTTGTCTGACCGCCTTCAGACTGATTACGATTCTTTGACTTCTTTCTAGCAGATGAAGGTTGCTGCTTAGCAATCTCCTTAGCAGTAAGCTCATAAGTAAGAGCTTTCTCGATGAATTCGACCAGAGTGGTGCAATTGTGATTAAGCAACTGCATCCGCATACGGGGTTTCAGCCTCTTGCTGAAATACTTGATCTTGTCCGCCTCAGAGTGAATAATAGATGAGGCGAAAGGAAGAAGTTCCTAAAATTTCTCGGTGATGGCGAGAACATCATCTTCCGCTGAGGGGTCGGGAGTGAGTAATTCTGATACTTGGCCTCTCTGAGTGGGGCCGGATAATACCTAACCATCATGAGAGTCTTGAATTGATCCCAAGTACATGATCGTCCGTGGGCTTCAACGATAACCACCACGAATGAGCGCTCTTACCCAGGTTGTAAGCCGCAACTGAAACTTTGTGCCCTTCGGGACACTCTACCATAGCAAATAACTTCTAGAAATGCTCGAGCCAGTGAACAATATCTGCCGGCTCAGATGAGCCCTCAAAAGTAGGTGGCCTTTGGCGAGAGATGTCACCAATAATATGGCTTACACCCCTCTCTTGCCCCTGAGGTGGCGGCGGAGGACCCTGCTGATTCTGGGCGGTTGAGTTCTGCATCGTCTCCATAAGGCGTGTCATCTGTGTCATCTGGGCCATCATGCCCTGCATAAAAGCGAGTGGATCAACCCGAACACCTTCTGACTGAGCTGTGTCCCGGTTACGACTCCCTGACAGTGAATGGTCATTTCTGGGTGAATGAGTGGCAGCATCGCTGCTTGATGAATTAGCGTTGTTCCTCGCGTTCGCGCGTGTATTCACACGAGCTCTTGGGTTTCGGCCCGCACCGTGGCCTCGTCCCCCGCGTCCTCTGCCTGCTCTCTCCATACTGAAGTAGGAAAGTCACATGATAATTATAGCTCTCGTATGAATATCACATTATGATTACGTCATGAAATGATGAAAATGAGCATACGCGCTCTAACACAGTGATTACATGAATGATTAACTGAGGTGACATGATTATATGATGAAATTCTTGAAATGATTATCTTGAACAAGTTAACAAGATTAATGATATGATCCTCAAGATCAACAACTGAACAGTGAAATGAACTGAGTGATTAATGAGTTAACATGATCGACATGATCAAAATGAATGATGATGAGGATTGTTGACTGTTGAATGATGAATGAGTGATTCTTATTGCCAGAAATTATACCATGGCATTAAAAATCTTACAGTTCTTTCGGTCTGAGGGGCTCGGCATTTGCACAGGTCACATGTGACGCAAAAGTCCAATGATACTAGTCTGATGATGATGATTTCAAATGAGACATGATTCGGAAGGTAGTATTCAAAACCACGCTCCGATACCAACTCTGTAACACCCCAAACTAGGCGACTATTACAGTGCCGTGAACACCCGACTGGGCCCACCAGGCGAATGAAAATTAATGACTTAAATAATATAATCGTAGTACCGAATCACATTATATCATCCATTACTACGATGAGGAGTTTCATTACGATACACCCAAGACAATACAGAATACAGGTATATTTTATATGAAGATAAAATATACAACACTGAATGAAAATGAGTATCCAAACGGAAATCTGCAGGGGAAATAAAATGAAGAAAACATGAATGACTGAAAGGACTGGGCCCCCCTACAAGTATCACTGGGACTCCTCGCCGTCAATGTTCTCTTCCCGTGCTTTTGCCTTGCCATGACCTGAAAACAATATCCCCCAACGGGGTCAGTTACACAGAACAACAATCCTTAAGGGTTGAATATACACAATCATGATATATCTTAATTATGAAATTAAGCTGAAGAGGAGCATCGTAGTACGCCCGTAATGGTATGTGCATGTGCATAAGACGAGTGACCGGACACACCCGCCCTTGTACCTAATTAGTCTCATGGAGGTACGTTGCCGTGTGCACAGTCCATTGTGTCGGTGAACCCGAACACATGACCATCATATGCCCGACTAAAAGTTCCACACATCACCACCCGACCACGCAATACGAACCCAGAAGGTCATATGAACGAGAATGACCATGATGAATATTAATGAATAACAATCCGACAAAGTCAAGAATGACTCACCGAGATGAAATAATGGTGAAGTGAATGATAGATCAATGAAATGATTGGAACCGTCGTTCCTCGTGAATGAAGTGATTATTCGACAACTACAAGTCTCAATACGGTAAATACCTTATGAATGAATTATGATTGTGACTGAACAACAACGAAAGGAATGAATATCCTTTTTACCGAGTAAGAATTAACTTACTCAACACCGGTGAAGAATGTCCTTCCACGAATAAACGTCCTAAAAAGGTGTCGGTCGCTCGAACAACCTTGAATAACACAATTACCAACAATCCATTCAACATACAAATCAAACATGATTATAACTAACTCAAAACGTCGATACGACTAAACCAAGTTCATTGGGGCATTATATCAAACACGTTGTAACCAATCTTCGATTGTTTACAACCAATCCTTAATTATACCAATATCAAATCCCCAAGGAGTGTTTCAAACCAACAAAACATCTTCAATACAATCGATAATCCAATATGAATATCCAATTCGTGATTTCAACAACAACTAATCGAAAACCCCCAAATCCAACTCAATATTCAAAGAGTTCATGAATAATCCTTCAATAATCTAATGAATATTCATACACACTCATAATCATATGTATATCTCTTCATACAACATGATTATAACGTCCAAAACATCATAACTTAACACAAAATCGAAATCCAAGATGTTGAAGAATTTACCTCTTGAAGATCCAAATACTTTGATCCGATGAACACGTGTTAAATCGACTATCCAAGCTTCACAAATGAATGAAGATGATGAAAACCGAACACCCAAGTGATTGATGATGAAAAATTTCTCCCTCAAGCTCTCTCTCTTGGAAACAAGGTGAAGAAGTGAGAAAAATGAGCACAAAGTCCCATCCAAGTCCTTAAGTACTGCCATGGTTACGGCCGTAACTCAGCTTATTTACGGCCGTAATTAACATCCCCAAGCCAACGGCCTTCCGGCCGTAACCAGCCATCTCATACGGGCGTAACTCGCCCTCGTCCAAACATCTGCCGACATATATACGGCCATACCTGCACATGCCTTACGGGCGTAACTAGACTGATACGGCCGTACTCGGCAAGACTTATGGGCGTATGACACCTTCGTCGAAACTGACCGGGCACCCTGCTCGAATCGTACGGCCATAACCGGCCAAGCCTTACGGCCGTACCTACCTCATCTTACGGCCATATGCCGCAACCCTTACATCCGTAAGCCCTCTTCATCCGACATTTCCTGAAAACCACGAACGCATGTTACGGTCGTAGCCTACCTATCCTTACGACTGTATCTCACCTTCGGACAAAACAACCTTAAGCCAACGAATGCATGTTACGACTGTAATGCATGATTAGTTACGACCGTAACTCCTTGCTGGAAGTGACAAAAATCCGACAACTCCATCTACTCGCTACAACCGGTGAATGATCCGACATACAATACTTGTATGAATGTAATTAAGTCCAATAACACGCGATATCTAATACTTCCAACACAAGACTACCATTCACGATGATTATGATAATACTCTCGTCTCGATCCTCAAACGGAGATGAATGACGATCGGTAACTGATACACGGTTACAATATGCCAATGATGAATACAAATGAATGAATCATGAATGATGAGTGATTATTAATGAGTTAAAATTACTGAGTGACAATTACTGACTGATAATTACTGAATGATAATGAATGAATTACAACCGGGTATTACATGAATAATCACCAACTGCAAAATGATATTTGTATAAATCAGTAAGCAATAACAAAATAAAATAAATGTATATTGCTACTTTAGACATAAAGCCTATTAACATGATAAAATAATACCTCAAAGCTTTGAAAACACCTCCTTGTATACAATGTTGGTGATCGTGTCGGTGGGATTACCTTCCTCATCTAATGCTAAAACCTTGAGCCCCTTCCTGCCTGTTATCCTGGAAAATACAACATAGAGTTGGCGATGGCTGAAAACAGACTTTAGGAGGTAGAGTCCAACTTGAGATAAAGACTGTCCCTGAATCTTATTGATAGTCATTGCGTAGAAGACTAATATAGGAAATTGCCTTCGCTGAAATCTTATAGGAAACTTGGTAATATCATAAGGTGAAAGTACCGTCCTAGGTATGAAAACTTTCACTCCAGTGTTCTTTCCATGTATCGTCTTAGCCTCAATAACGTGCTTGCCAATCATAGTAACAATCAATCTAGTCCCATTACAAAGCTCGGCAGACTGGTCAATATTTCTAAGAAGCATTATAGGACAACCGACCTTTATTTGAACTATATGATTTGGTATCCCAGAAGTCCTTATAGTGTTTAGGAAGTCGACACAATAGACATCTTCTCTATTGACGGTATCATCTTCGTCAGGGCATATGTTATCTGAACTCATGAATTCTGTGACATCTCCAGGTAAAAGAGACATTATATAATCATTTACTTCCTTGACGATCTCATTGGTCGGAGCAAGAATAGCCCTATCCTTAAAGTACCGACCATCACCGACATGGTCGAATATGCTCGGATATGTGCTCTTAACTATTGCAGCAACTGGTTCATCAATAGACCAAATCAGAATATCATCAGGCAGTCTGAATTCTACCTCACCATAAGTATCAACACCAATTTCACCATCTCCAACCTTTAACAGCCACTCAACAAACTCCCTGATGCTCTCGGTCTCATCATATGAGCCTCCAGACTGTAATTTAATAGCAAAAAGTCAATATACTTTATATTTACAATAATATATATACATTTAAAATAAGTTAATTGTATTAAACATAATTATCTATCATAAAATTTTAGCAAAGTACATGTAGATGCATGTTCTTCGTAAGCTTCAGGACACGACAGGAACTCCAAATTGTCTTAGATGAGCAAAGGGATGCGTGAACTATATCCTGCCTACTACCCTTTGGTATGACGGGCAATATTTGTCTGTAATCACTACCAAATACAACAACCAATCCACCAAATGGTTTGTTAGATTCCATACCATGATGATCTTTCATCATATCCCTTAGACTGCGATCCAGTGCCTCAAAGCAAAACTTATTAGTCATGGGTGCCTCATCCCATATGATTAGCTTTGTACTCTTCAAAAGTCCTGTCATATTGCTATTGGAGGTTATCCTACTACACATGGTAGAGAAGCTATACCACTCGATGAAACTAGGAAAAAAATATGACGCCTATCACGTAATACAGAATACAGTGTCTTCCACAAAAATGTCTTTCCTATGCTACCGTAACCATATAGAAAGAAAACTCCACCATTACCATAATCGACTGCATCCATAATAGTATCGTACACACTTCTTTGCTCGTCTGTGAGACATGGGTACAAATGGCTGTGCATCTCAATCATCTTATCAATATCATACAATATTTCTTCGGCAATCAAATTATTCATACCATTATCTATGACTACATTGTCGGGAATGGGCATACCTTCAATCCGAGTCAAGCTAAATCCATTCCTAGAAAGAAACTCTTCTCTCTCAGCAAGAGTAAAATTCTTCAATTGTTCTTCATTTAGTTTCGGTCCTATATTGACATATTGAGATGTAAAGTCAGCATAGTAAATAACAGATAAATATTCATATAAAATTTCTAACATAAGAAATCTATTAAAATTTATACCAGGATTATTCAACTTTCGTCGCATGAAGTACTAGATGTCGTCCGATAGATACTCCCATGTACTTTCCCAAACATGAACGGGTATGGACATACTGTCAGACTGTATAAGCATGGAGAATAAATGTCGAAGGAAACGACCGGAACCCCAAAAACTAGCTTTCTTTATAGCATGAGTATACTCTTTGTCGTCATCGAGCAATCCCAAAGAGTAACATGCATCACAGTATGTAGGGTGAACAATGTAACACCCCTGATATATTCAGGAATATTACAGCACCGTAAATCCATTACGTAAGAATTTACAAGGCTGATGAATCGAAAAGACAATAAAAAATACCCACAAATGACAATATCTGAAATAAAAATACAACGGTTCTGAAACAGTACTAAAAATGCAAACGTCCCACGAAAACATTAATACATAGCCAAATCCAGCATCACAAAAGACAATATACTCGAGTACTTATTAAAAACAACACAAATATCTGACAAATAAATCCGGCTGGAACATCACTCTGCACCCTCGTCGTCATGCAGCTCCAGTGGTTATTTTCCTGATTTCCTCAATCCTGAACATAAACAAATGTTCACCCCCGAAGGGGTTCGCACAACGATGCTAGTACACGCACGATAATTATACAACAATGATTTCATAAACAATACTCATGACAAGTTTCTCCAACGAGAAATAATAACAACACATAACACATCATGATAGTCTCAACATACTCATGGTATTCCAACGATCCAGCGCACACAGCTATTGATTCCCATGATGATCCCATCGGACCAACGCATGGTGGAACTACCTGTCCAACTATCCAGCGCATACAACTATGGATTTCCCATGATGAATCTCGTCGGATCAACGCATGGACAATTAATCACAACACATGTACACAATACAATCATAACATAACCGACATAATACGAAAATTTTTAATTAAAGTACTTGCCTCGAATTGAGGGCAAGAATTAAACTTTGATGAATATCAATACACTCGAAGGTCTCCCCTTCGATCAATGACGTTGCAAAGCTCGAACCTTTAAACAGAAGTAATAATATAGGGTTCATCTCATGTCGAATAACTAACGTATGAACATCTAACAATCCAACTATGGTCGAAAGTTCAACAAAACATAACCTGTCTGATCTGCATAATGTACGTTACGTACCAACCATAGCGTACGTTAAATCGTTAGCGTACGTAAGCTACTAAGCCTAGCGTACGCTAATCATGCACTTGACAGTTCCTCTCTGATCAGACGACTGACTCGTCTGATGATATAACGTAGGTTACGTACCCAACGTAGCATATGTTAATTCTGCTTGTTAGCGTACATAAGCTACAGAGCCTAGCGCACGCTAAACATGCATCTGACAGTATCCTCCCTGATCAGATGGCTGACTCGTCGTACGAAATTCTCAGTGTTAACGTACGTTAACTCCATACATGTTACACTCATGTAAACTTGAATAATCTAATGATGTTCAATGTCTTCCGATTTCAAGGATAAGCATATCATCATGATGTCATACTCCAATCTTGATTACAAATTCTCTTTCGTAATTCGGTTAATCTGAGGTTGATACACTAGTTACCAATATCATCAATATATTCCATCTTCATCATGAAGATTAATTTACTAATTCAACTTCAACCTTTGGTGATCCTTCATCTAATTCCATTTAGAAAAAGTGATACCAATACTAAATCTACGATTATTATGGCAACACTATTCAATACGGATTATCAATCTCAGAACATTACTCTAATCATTTGTCGGAACAAGATTCCAGCTATGATGTTCCTAACAATGATAACTTAAACATAATCATCCCAACTTCTAAACATGATCTTTGGTTGAAATAAGTCGTCTATGGAACCTAATATTCTCAGTAGTGTGATCATAACATCCTTAAGAACACGAATCCAAGGTTGGAGATAGCATAACATACCTTAAGATGAAGAAAATACCGAGACAATAGGTAGAGTCCAACTCCAGTTGCTTGTGTGCCAATCCAAGATGCTTCTCAACTTCAATGATCAATATAAGTGATATCCAATCTCTAATGATCGAGTATAGACGGTCTGTGGATGTTTATGTAGAAGGGGGGGGGGGATCTCTGGACTTCAAAGAAGTGAAGGAGAATTGAAGAAAATGCAAACAAAATGAAATGGGGTCCTATCCCATTTATAATGTTTCTGACTTTACATACGTTAGCCTTCACGCTTAATTTACGTAATCCTTTTAGCGCACGCTATCTGTTCTACTTACCGTACGCTATCGTCCAATGATAACTTACTATCTCGTTCTGTACTCGCTTATGTATGCTACACCATTAAGTTACGTACGTAAGCAACACCCATTAGCGTACACTAGTTACACACCTTAGCGTACGTTAACACCCGTTGACTTAAAAACTGTCCAGGTTCATGCCGTGCGAATCTGGTAAGGATCTGGCCGAGCCCACCACCAGCTGGCTCATGTGCTAGCCGCCCTGCTGAATTATTGGCTACCTTATGTACGCTATGCTTCATTCGTAGCGTATGCTAACCTCAGTATATAACGTACCTTAATCTCTCTTCTTAGCGTACGTTATCACGTAATTGCATGTGAAAATTTACATGTTGATATTATCATGCACATGGATACGAATACGAGAAAGGTCATACTTCAATTATTGATATTGCAAATTCGAATAATACAGGGTTCAATACAGATGAAATACTCAACAATATATCCGGATATTACATACTCTCCTTCTTAAAAGGAGTTTTGTCCCGAAACTCAAGACGCAAATAACTCTGGGTATCTGGATTTCATGCTATCCTCCATTTCCCAAGTGGCTTGTTCCACTCCATGGCGCGACCACTGAACCTTAACCAAAGTGATCAGTCTATTTCTCAATTGTTTGACTCGACTTTCGAGTATCTTGATCAGTCTCTCTTCAAATGTACCATCCTTAGCGACTTCGATCTCACCGAAATCAATGACATGACTGGGATCCGGTATGTATTTCCGTAACTGGGATATGTGGAATACGTTATAAACATGGCTCAGCGACGGCGGTAATGCCAACCTGTATGCTAACTCACCAACTCTCTCAAGAATCTCGAACGGTCCGAGATATCTCGGACTCAGCTTTCCCTTTCTCCCAAAACGAAAGATTCCCCGAGTAGGAGAAACTTTTAAAAGCACGTGATCTCCAATACTGAACTCTAATGGTCGACGGTGCATGTCTGCGTAAGATTTTTGTCGACTCTGGGTGGTCAACAGTCTTTCGCGAATCAAGGCTATCTTCTCTCGTGTCTGTACGATCAATTCCGGTTCTGTCACGATCAAGTCTGATGAATCGTCCCAACATAAGGGCGATCTGTATCTCCTCCCGTATAATGCCTCAAATGGTACCATCTTAATGGAATCATGCCAACTATTGTTGTAGGTGAATTCAATCAATGGTAGATTAACTTCCCAATCAGTCGACCAATGTAAGGCACAAGCCCTCAGCATGTCTTCTACTGTTTGAATAGTCCTCTCGGACTGTCCGTCTGTCTGCGAATGATATGCTGTGCTAAATTTCAACTCGGTTCCCAAGGCCTTAGGAACTGCTTTGCAAAAATGAGACACGAAGCGACCGTATCGGTCAGAAACAATGGTCTTCGGCGTACCATGCAATCAGATTATTTCTGCAGTAAACACTCGTGCCAACTTCTCTGGTCCCCAAGTGTCCTTTATGCCCAGAAAATGAGCCGATTTGGTTAGGCGGTCAACTATAACCCAAATCATGTTCATTCCCATTTTGGACCTCGGCATATTAGTGATAAAGTCCATAGATATGTCCTCCCACATCTATTCAGGAATCGGGAGCGGCTTCAGCATTCCGGTAGGTTGTTGATGCTCGATCTTAACCTGTTGACAAATCAAACATTTCGAGACGTAATCGGCTACGTATTTCTTCATGTTTCCCCACCAGAAATTCTGCTTCAGATCCTTATACATCTTACTGGTGCCTGGGTGGATAGAATAGGGCATGCTATGAGCTTCCTTCATGACTATCTGCTTCAACACATCAACATCGGGAGCACAAAGTCAGCTCTGGAATCTCAATACTCCATCATCATGAATTAGAAATCCTGGGGCTTTTCCTTTGCTTACTTCATCGCGTAACCGAATCATCAGAGGATCATTTAATTGCTTAGATTTGATTTCTTCAGTTAATGATGAAGTTAATTCCATCACACACAGTTGTTCCTAAACTCTTTGCAACCATACTTCAATCCCTTCACGAATCAATTCCCGTTGAATGCTGGTCTGGGAGATGAGAGTCTCTAGCATTCGAATTGAAACAGGCTTGCGGCTCAGTGCATCGGCCACTACATTTTCTTTGGCTGGATGATAAAGAATCTCCAAGTCATAGTCCTTAATCAATTCTAGCCATCTCCTTTGCCGCATGTTCAACTCTTTCTGACTGAAGATGTATCTGAGACTCTTATGATCCGTGAAGATCTAACAGTGAGTCCCGTACAAATAATGTCTCCAAATTTTCAAGGCGAAAACTACAGTTGCCAACTCCAAATAATGCGTTGGATAATTTACTTCGTAGGGCTTTAACTGTCGTGATGCATAGGCGATCACCTTCTCATTCTCCATCAATACACACCCGAGACCTTGGTTCTAAGCATCACTGTAAACTATGAATCCTCCAGTTCCTTGTGGGAGTGCTAAAATCGGTGCCATCATCAATCTCTTTTTCAATTCATCAAAGCTAGTCTGGCACATCTCGTTCCACTCAGACGTTTGGGTTTTCTGCAGTAATCAAGTAAGTGGGCGGGTAATTTTGGAAAACCCTTCCACAAACTGAAGTGTTTTAGCAGTTTACAACTTTCATTGCTTTGATCATCTTTCCTGAGCTTCCTGGTCTCCATCCCTCGAACAATATTTCGGAACCATCTTCAGCTATCATCGATATATTCATCTTCCGGTAGTTTACAATAGCTCCATATCGATTAAGCCAATCATCTACGAGAATCAGGTCGTCGCCTTGTATTTCTATCACAATCAGATTTGAGGGCCAATCTCTGCCTCCAATTGACATGGGAAAATCTCTAGTTTTCAAATTTCCCACAATTCTCTCCCCACTTGGTAAACCCACAATATAAGGCTCAAATAATAAAAACCATAAATGTTCAAACGATTTACATAAGACAAAGTTATATTTTGAATGTGTAGCTCCTGTATCGAATAAAAGGATAACTGGTTGTGAAAGGATCTGAACGGTACCTAATGCGACAGCAGTGTTGTGCGGCGATTGATACGCCTCGATAGGCGATCGGCATCACGACCAGAGAAGCCAACCATGAAAAACATGCACTGGACAATACGCCTAGAGTTCGGCACAGTATGGCGATCGTCCTGTGGTACCCAGCGATCGTCTTTTGATATCTGACGATCGTCTTTAATGAGCGGACCAGAGGCGGTCATCTCATACCACGTGTGGATCCGGCATCCGTCAAAGTCATCGAAGACCGAATCTTGGACGATGGCCCACATGCGGATCTTCAAAGATATCGATAGATAGAATCTTTGACCTCAGCCTGTCACCTACCACACCTACCGCACCTACCGACAAAGCCGCCGAAAGGTACAAAGTGGGTCCTCCCTGACGGCTGCCCAGGACGCGTGTTGGCCTCTCATTGGCTCACACAGTTGACTCCAGCAGCAGCCCCTGACTTTAAGGGAACAGCCCCATGTGACGGGAAGATCGGCCACCTTATTTTAATGTAAAAAACGGCGGTCGCCGTCGATCGCCTGAGAGATCCCAACTACCTTGTCCCCTATAAATAGGGAACCCACCGTAGCAGCAAGGGGGCGCGATTTTCACTACGGATTAAGTGCAAAATACCTATCAAAGAGAGAATCAAAAGCTCTTTTGGTAAACACTAACACATTCATAGTGATATTCATATACATTCATCATATATCCCAAGCAAGAACTCACAGATTCATCCATCTGGTTCTTCCGGCAATCTACGCGCTCTAAAGCCTAGATAACTAGAAGTCTTTACACTCCTTGTATTGGATTCTAACATTAATATTTGTACTCAACAGTATATTTATTAATAATATCTCGCGAGAGCATTCAAGCCCGGGATTAACAACCCCGGCAAATCTTGTGTTATCTATTTTCTCACGGAAGTGTTCTCGCATTTGTTTGTTACTCGATCATTCCAGCAATACTATCTCCGGATAATATTTTGGGTAACAACAATTGGCGCTAGAAGGAGGGGCTCTAAACCTTCATTTTATTCCTACCATCTCGAAGAACAATCACTGTTCTCCGGACATATACTTGAATAAACACTCACTGTTCTTCAATAGAAAAGCCTTCAGAAAATGACATCAGCAACAACCTCCAAAAGGGCCACCCTGAGATCTGCCGGAAATCTTATTCCGGCGAGGACCGAATCCCAGCCCACGGCGGAAGGCGAGCGTGGCGACGCTAGGCTCTCACTCCCGCCCCCGAGGGACGGTTCTAGCCTCTCACTCGATCGGTTCGGACATCGGAACAGATTGAGGAGGCTATAGCCATCCTCAGGGAACGGCAGAGGGCCCGCGATACGCCCACCATCACCCCGTCAGCTAACCGCCGGGCAAGCAAACGGAAGCTCAAGGGGATCTATGTTGAGAAATCAACAGAAAGTCCCGAGCCGCAGGGGAAGGCTCTCGTAAGGCGGGGACGATTCCGTCTTGACCGCCTAGAAGCGATCCTCATGGCAACACAGGCACTCAGGCCCAGTAGAGACATCGGTATCGAATCCTTTACCGGGAGCTCGGCATATCCGACCCCCAAGAGACAGTCGGTCGGTGAGCCCTGCTCGCCCAAGGAAGGAACCACCGGCGGGAGCTCGTCATTCACCCCGGGGCTAGGGGATCGGTACACGATCGCCTTGGTTCACGCTCGAGAGCCACTCGGCGGCGTCAGCGGCAGCGATGGCCGCCATGCAACGCCACTCGACGAGATGAAGGCGCTCTGGAAAATGGGGCAGGCGCCAGAGACCAATCGTTGGGTCAAGCGAGCCACTCGCGACTCGGATCGAGATCGCCCCAGTCCAACCAACGATCAATCCCCACAAACACCTCTATATGAGGAGAACGGATCAGGAACCCACTTAAGTAAGTTAGGATCTACATGACTGAATGCGGAGCTTCGAGACGCGGCGAAATGTCGTATGTTCCCGTTAACTCGGGCGATCTCGCCCACAGTGGTACATCTCGCTACCATCCCGCTCAATCAATTGCTTTGAGAAGCTGGCGAACGACTTCACGTCGTACTTCGCCGCCAAAGTCGTTCGCCGGAAGGCCCCCACCGCATGATGAAAATCGGGCGGGGAAGGACGAATCGGATGAGGATTATATCGGCCAAGGTGGACAAGATAGTCCTCACCGGTGAGCCGTCGGCGGCAGAGATCGCTCACCACGCGATCTGAACGGATTCCACGGACGCTCGCCCATGTTCGTGCACCTCACAAAGGATTTTCCACCAACCTATACAGCGTTCCGCGTCGAGCCGCCGATTATCGGCCAGCGAAGATGCTCTCACTCCGCTTGGACGAGGGACAGCCCGAAGAAGGAAAAGCACCTTCCCATGTCCAGAAGAAGGCGGTCGCCAAGCCCAGAAAGGCGGTCGCCAAGCCGCCTGGCGAGTTCAAAGCCTTCGAGGATGTGGAGGTCCACCTTCTTCACAACCTCAACTTATCTCCGGCACACATATTCAACGCGATCAAGGGTCGCGAGTGGCTTTCCAAGCCAAAGCCAATAAGAGACCACGGTCACCTAGACCGTAGCAAGTTCTGTGCCTATCATAAGAGTCCCGGCCACAACACTAGCCAATGCCGCGACCTCCTCAGACATCTCTGGCGACTGTTTGAGGAAGGCAAACTGGACAATTTGATCACCAAGCCAGAACCCAGGACGGAAAGGACCGGAGGGCGCGAACGCCGACAACGCGAGAGAACTCCTCCCAATCCGGTCGCCAGGATCGAGCATGAGCCGGAATACTCTGATGAATCGGTCCCTCCGATCAACCCTGGCGGCCGGATAAACATGCTTCAAGCCGGAGGTGGAAACCTCGGAGGTCTTTCCCCGGTTTCCACCATGTCGAACAGGAAGCGAAAGGCCGAGCTGAGGGCATTCGCCGGAGTCCATGTTGTAGTTCCTCCAGAGCCGACCATCTCTAGAGACGCGCTCATCACCTTTTCCAACAAAGAGGGAAGGAGTGCAATGTCCCAAAGAGGATGCACTAGTGATCTCGCTTGCATCCTTGGGAAGACGGTCGATCGCGTGTTGGTCGACAATGGAAGTTTTGCAACATCATATTCAAATCCGCCTAGACCAACTCGACAACCTAATCAAATTCATCAAGCCTTTCGACACCGTGCTTCAAGGGTTCGGCGACAACACGATCGAGCCTACGGGAGGATCAAGCTCTCTGTTGAGCTAGTATGCTTTTATGATCCCAAGGTTAGGATTACTAGGAACTTAAGCTTTGTAATCATAGATAGGCCCGGCATCTATAATGGGTTCCTAGGTCGCCCCTTTTTAGAAACCTTTGAGGCGGTCGCCTCATCTTTCTTTTACTGTATCAAATTCCCCACTACCGATAGGACGGTCGGTAATGTAAATGGAGATCAGCTAATGGCCAAGAGATGTTTGAGTTACTCCTGTGTTGTTACTTATTTCGCTACTTCCCATGCTATATGTAACATTGAAGCGGCCAAACGATCAACCCATGGAGATCGACGAGCCTTACACTTCGCACCAACCCGACTCAGGGGACACCGTCTCTGGTCAATTGACGGACGACATCGAGCCATGGTTCGGTTTCGAGCCAAGCCTCGACCTCGATCCTTGGACCGAGTCCGGAGATAGTACCAAGCGGAGGCGGCCGTTCTGTCGAAGAGTTGGAAAGTATTACGATGGATCCGGACCACCCAGGCGGGAAGTACGGTCGGCGCGAGCATCAACCACGAATTAAAGGGGATCAGTCAACTTGCTACGTAGGAACATCGGAGTCTTTGCCTGGTCGCATCAAGATATGGTTGGCATAAGTCCCGAACACGCTTGCCACTATCTGAAGATTGACCGGGCAATGAAGCCTGTTCACCAGAAGCGTAGGAAGTTCGGTCCCGAGAAATACGCGGCGCTTGACATAGAAGTCCAGAAGTTACTCAACAACAAATTGATCGGAGTTGCCACAGACGAACCACAGTAGGTCGCCAACGCGGTGCTCGTCAAAAAGCCAACTGGTTCCTGGAGATTATGCATAGACTTCACCGACCTCAACGCGGCATGTCCAAAAGATCACTTCCCAATGCCTCATATCGATCACCTAGTCGATAGCACGGCATGTTGTGAAATGATGTCGTTTATGGATGCCTTCGCCGGATATCATCAAATCCCAATGGCGGAGGAAGACATAAAACACACATCTTTCCACACAGAAAAAGACATATACTTTTGGCTCAGAATGCCGTTCGGCTTGAAAAACGCAGGGGCGACCTACCAGCGATTAGTCAACAGGATGTTCGCCGATCAGATCGGCAAGACCATGGAGGTCTACATTGACGATATCGTAGTTAAAAGCCTCAAGAAGGAAGATCACCTCAACGATCTCGCCGAGACATTCGCCATCCTTGAGAAGTTTAACATGAAGCTGAACCCCAAGAAATGCAACTTCGGAGTGGGCTCAGGAAGCTCTGGGGCACATAGTGAGCCAAAGGGGGATCGAGGCGAACCCCACCAAGATACAAGCGATCCTTGACATGCAGGAACCGCGAAACATCAAGCAGTGCAACGTCTCACGGGTTGTCTAGCCGCCCTCAACCGTTTCATATCACGGCTCGCGATAAAAGCAAACCTTTCTTCGCGACCATCAAGAACAAGAAATTCGCATGGACCAAAGAAAGCCAGATAGCATTCGCCAAAATAAAGGAATATCTATCTAACCCCCAGATCCTGGCAAAGCCGATCCCCGGTGAAAAGTTATTCCTTTACTTGGCAGCCTCAGAGGTCGCGCTGAGTGCCGTTCTGGTGCGGGCAGAGGGGCAGGCCCATTTGCCAATCTACTATGTTAGCCAAGCGCTCCACGACGCTGAGACACGTTATACACCATTGGAGAAGATCGCCTACGCCCTTGTCATGAGTGTACGTAAGCTGAGGGCTTACTTCTTCGATCACCAAGTGGAAGTCCTAACAACTCTACCTCTAAGACAAGTCCTGCACCGACCGGACACCAACGGGCGACTCCTCAAGTGGTCGCTAGAGATCGCCCAATACGGTATCACTTACGCTCCTCGCACGGCGATCAAAGGCCAAGCTCTGGCGGACTTCGTGGTGGAATTAACGTTCCCTCACAGTCCGACTCAGGTCGGTAGACCTGCCTGGAAATTATACGTGGATGGCTCAGCGACCAATGCGAGAGCAGGGGCAGGGATTGTCCTCATTAGCCCCGACGGTCAGAGCTTCACAAATGCTGTGCGTTTCGGTTTTCGTGCGACCAATAATGAAGCCGAATACGAAGCTCTGGTAGGCGGGCTTGATCTAGCCCTCGCCCTGGATGTTCGACGCCTCCATATCTTCATGGACTCCCTTTTGGTCGTAAACCAAGTCAAGGGAGAATATGAGGCACGCGGCGAACAGATGGTCAAATACCAAGAGCTGGTCGCCGAAATGTGCACAAAATTTGAAGAAGTACTAATCGAACAAATCTCGAGAGAGCACAACTCCCAGGCCGACGCTCTTTCCAAGCTAGCATCATCGGATGGGGCAGCCGACTTCTCCAACATCCAAATCACAAAGTCAGCAAGGCCGGCGATCGACAGGAATTTGGTTACCACGGTCGCCATCGCCGAAGAGAATTGGATGACTCCGTTCATCAAATACTTAAAGGACGGAACGGTCCCTGACGACCGTGTTAAAGCTCGTCAACTCCAGCTTCGGGCGACCAGGTATACCCTATTGAACGATCGGCTTTACAAGCGGGCCTTCAGTCTTCCCCTCCTCAAGTGTATTACACCGGAGGAAGGTCAGCTCATTTTAGCTGAGATCCATGATGGGATTTGTGGAAACCACGCGGGCGGGCGAGCCCTCATCCATAAGACAACCAGACAAGGGTTTTTCTGGCCATCACTTCAGAAAGATGCGATCGCCTATGCCAGGTCGTGTCATAGATGTCAAATAAAGGGCCCCAACATTAAACTATCGCCAGAACAACTCACCTCCATGTATAGCCCTTGGCCATTTGCGCAATGGGGCATCGACCTAATAGGTCCCTTGCCGACGGCTCCAGGAGGCTGTAAATTCGCCATCGTTGGGGTCGACTATTTCACCAAATGGGCTGAGGCCGAACCGCTCAACAAGATCGGCCAAGAGCAGGTGATCAAGTTTATATGGAAAAACGTCATATGCCGATTCGGTTTGCCCCAGGCCATCATCTCCGACAACGGGAAACAGTTCGACGGCTTAGAAGTCATGCAATTCTGTGAAAAGTGGGGAATCAAAAGGTTATTCTCAGCGCCCTATCACCCTCAGACGAACGGGCAGGTAGAGGCAGTGAATAAGATCCTCAAGCACACGATCAAAGCACGACTCGAATCCAGGCAAGGACGGTGGGCGAGCGAGCTCCCAGACGTTTTGTGGTCCTACCGGACGACGACCCGCAATTGGCCGGCGAAACCCGTTCGCCCTTACCTTCGAGCAGAGCGGTGATTCCTTCGGAGATCGCCGTCCTCGGCCATCGAACCGAACAGAGATGACGACCGACAACGATGTAGCCCGACGAATCGACCTAGATATGCTCGAAGAAAGACGGATGACCTCAGAAATGAAGAACGCAATCCACAAAAGGAGAGCCGAGAAGTTCTTCAATTCAAAGGTCAGAGAAAGAAGATTTCAAGTGGGCGATCTCGTCCTTAAGAAGATCCAAGCCCACACGGGCGTGTTTGGTCCGAACTGGGAGGGACCTTTCAGAGTGTCCAGATGGCTAACCAAAGGAGCCTACGAACTGGAACATCCTGACGGTACTCCGGACCAATATCCCTGGAACGCCGTGCATCTGAAAAAATACTATCAGTAATAAATTTGTACTCGATTTCAATGATGTACAAGGAATATAATGAGATTTTTTGTTATCCCATCTATTATGGCGATCGCCCCACCAGGCATCGCATATCACCGACGATCGCTGATCACGACGATCCTAGGTAAAATTAATGCAGCCATGGTCCTGGAGGTCGATGGAACCGACAGCTTCGCCCATGCAAGGTTCCTTTGGGCTGAGATCGTCCACCCTTCGTTTAAATACGAGGTCGACGTAGCCGAAGGACCCTCCAAAATAATCAGTAGGCGCGATCGCACGTTCTCAAGGTACATCATCTAACATGGTGAACCTGAACAATGCGGCGTGCCGTTACCCCCGTCTCAACGTACACCGTGGAGGATCGCCATCTTCATGGCGGGCCGAGGTGGAAGCAGAGCTGACAAGCCGCGGACGTGGTGTCGAATAAGCCGACAAACACTCCGTGCAAGGACTCCTCCAGACCGAGATCGCCTGCCTTTCGTTTTAACACAAAGCAGGCGTAGCCAAACGGAGGACCCTCACAAAAAGTGAGTCGCGGGATACACAATATCCCCCGCACACGAAGACACAATTGGGGAGATTGGTCCATCAAACACCCCAACCACTCATAACTCTTCAGAATCGGCAAAATGAAGATAGCTCGCCAGACAGACTAGTCTTTGTTTCCTTAGTTACAATAAATGAACAAAAACAAGGGGGCAGGGATAGGTCGAGCTAATCTCAAACACGATCAAACGAAGAGGAAACATGCAGGACGATCGGGGTCGCCCGACAAAAGTTACAAGTAAGAATTCCGATTCAAAACATGTCAACACTTTCAACACTCAGACGATCGGCCGGACGAACAAAAAGCCGAAGGCAAATATACACGTACTCGTAAAAAATTGCACGCAAACAATCAAAGGCGATCACACGTAACACATTACGCAGTATAATAAAAAAGGAGTATTTTATTCATAACACAAGCTTCATACATTTCGAGGCCCGAAGGCATTACAACAAAAAGTACAAATTACGGAGGAAGAACAAAAATGCCACTCAAGGCCCCGCCTGCTGGTCTTCGCCTTCGGGTTGCGGATCGGCTTGGGAACCCCCTCGGCCTCGGGATGAATGAGTTTACCAGTGTACCAACTCAAATCGATCCCGAAGTCGGCAAAATCGAGGATCGGCAAGGAGAATTCTGGATGCAGAGGATGTTCGAGGGCATAGGATTTAAAGTTCTCCATCAAGGGACCGATCTCGATCCCTGCCTTCTTAGCGGCTCGAACAAAGACATCGGCCAAAGGCGATAAGCAAATTCGCCGACGAGCGCGACATTGAGGTAGGGATCGACACGGATCGCCTTGTTGCCCCTTCAAATCCGCGGCCGTCTTCTCGACCTCACTTGATTCGGCCGCCTTGGCAACATTCTCGCCCCGGCCTTCTCGGCTCTCTCTTCGCCGCCTCCAACTCACCGCTAAGCCGATCCACGCAGCCTTGGCCGTCGCCTCCTGCGAAGCCTCAAGCTTCTGGCGAGTTTCCTTCTCCTTATTACTGGATCGATCGGCAGCCTCCTTGGAGCGGCTCAGCTCCTGCTTCAATCGATCCACGTCCTGCTTAGCCCGTTTGGCCGTCTCCTCATACTCTTTCTCCATAGACCGGATCCGGTTAGCATCCTCGATATTTCTATTCCGGGCGGTCTCAAGTTCGCGATGGAGATGAGCAGTGGAGGGTCGCCCCTCAAAATCCCGAGCAGCCTGGACGGCCATCGTCGCCGTCTGAAGAGCCAGGGCAACGGTCGCCTGCATGGCGTCTCCAGATCGCCGACGAGCGATCGCGTCAAGATCGGTCGTCCAAGCCTTGGGCAGAGAAGTGATAGCCTGGCGAACATAAGCAGGGACTTCCAGAGAAGTTTGCGGAGCCTTGCTCGACAGGAAGTCCAGCACCATAGGGGCGACGTCCGGGTCGGCGAGACGAACCCTGCAGCGCAAACCAAGGAAATCAAGGAGTTAGCCCATACCATGCTTAGAATGCCTAACTCAGAAATTTTGTGACCCACTCTTACCTATTGACCAGCTCGAGATCGCGTCCAAAAAAAAGGCTTGCCCCGGGACGTTTCCGCATCAGCGATCGCCACCTTCTTCGCCGAGATGACAGATGACCGGGGGCCGGAGACCGGGGGCTTGGGGCCAGATCGCTCCATCGGGATGGCAGAGATAGGAGCCGCAGCGACCGGAGGCTCAAGAATCGATACGTCCGTCTCAGAGATCGACGGGGACTCCTCCGACCTCCGCCTCTTGCGGCGCTGGAGCTGTTCCTCTCCCTCGACCACCGGCTTGGCGACTGGCGCCTCAGCGGGTCTCGTCACCGGGGCAGGGTGAGGCGTCGTCGCAGGAACGCGACCAGTCCGCTTGCCCAAGTGAAGGCGACCGATGAGTCCCGGGTTCGACATGGCGATCTCTGCAGTCGGTTCGGTAATTCGGGGAAAATAAACCTCTGTCAAAAGAGTGATACAAACAAGTTAGACAAAACAAAACGACCTCATGGAGTCGATCGACAAGAAAGGAAGCACCACTTAAGCTCATACCTGGAACTCTCAAGTGACGGGGGTAGCAAAACAATCGAGCCCCCAACCGATGAGCTTCTGTACCAAGAGAACGAACGTCGATAAAGGAGTCCGAAAAGCGCGGATCCGCTCCCAAACGATCAAGAAATCAAATGGAAGGTCGACGATCGCTGGAACAAGAGGTCCTGCAAAAAGGAAACGAAATTAGATCAGTCCAAGACAAGCTCAAACAAGGGGAGAGTTAAAATCCTTACTCGGATTCCTCTCCCGGAAAGTGGTGGGGATTTCCAACTCCTCATTCGGCCTGTCGCTCGATGCCGATCGCCATGCCCCGCCGACCCAAAACCATTTAGCCAGGTCGCCCCTGGTCTTACTCGGCACACCAAGGACCACTCTCCCGAGTCGGCCTTGAATATGATGACCGCCGATTGACCCCTTCTGCACGGCCAACTTAAACAAATAATTCATCTCCAACGCAGAAAGTAGGCGGAATAACCGATGACCGCCAAACAGGGTCAACGTGTAGATGATCTGCAGCCAAGCATTCGGCGTCAGTTGAAGAGGCGCCAAATTCCAGGCGATCAGCAAGTAGGAGACGGCGAATGGCAACGGGAATCGCAGACCCGCCTCCATAATCATCTCGTTGACGGCAACCATGTGCTCAGGCGGTTGGTCGGCGTGTTCATTCTCCGAGGGCACGTAGAGGGAGAAGGTTAATTTGTTCTTACCGAGAAAAAAGAAGGAGATCGGCACAAAAAAGCTCCAGAAATTTCTGCAGAATTTCAGCTATGGCTACCAAGGACGCGTAAAAATAAAAGGGAAGAAGCCATGCCCTTTTTATAGATGGAGACGAGGGCCTATATGCAAATAAGAGAAACCTCAAGGGCTGGATCGCAACCATCACGTGGGAACGCATTAAAAAATGTCCTCGGATCCCGCGTACGCGTCTTTTCGAGGGCACGCCAGCCGACAAGTCTGACAAACCGTCGGGCTTCCCCAACAGCGGCGCGACGCGTGTCCCTGCCACTTTAAAAAGCCCGCCTTCTTTTCCCGCTGCTCCCGACGTAAAAGAGGGTCGTCCATATTTGAATTCAGATCGGCTGATCGTTTAAACATTGACGATCGGCCACAGTGCCACCTCACCCCGTGTTTTCAACATCAAGGCGAGCTGGGGGGCAATTGTTGTGCGGCGATTGATACGCCTCGATAGGCGATCGGCATCACGACCAGAGAAGCCAACCATGAAAAACATGCCTTTGGACAATACGCCTAGAGTTCGGCACAGTATGGCGATCGTCCTGTGGTACCCAGCGATCGTCTTTTGATATCTGACGATCGTCTTTAATGAGCGGACCAGAGGCGGTCATCTCATACCACGTGTGGATCCGGCATCCGTCAAAGTCATCGAAGACCGAATCTTGGACGATGGCCCACATGCGGATCTTCAAAGATATCGATAGATAGAATCTTTGACCTCAGCCTGTCACCTACCACACCTACCGCACCTACCGACAAAGCCGCCGAAAGGTACAAAGTGGGTCCTCCCTGACGGCTGCCCAGGACGCGTGTTGGCCTCTCATTGGCTCACACAGTTGACTCCAGCAGCAGCCCCTGACTTTAAGGGAACAGCCCCATGTGACGGGGGGTAGCTGAACACTCTACTGCATCTGCTGAATACTTGCTTCCTTATGAGTCGGTTGTGAAGTACGAGTTCCATTAAACTTAGTGGCTTCCTTGCAGAACATCGCACGATGCCCCTCCTGTCCGAAATCATAGCATGTCGGTGGAGTACGGAAACAATCACACTAAATGTGGCCTGACCGACCACAATTGAAACAGTTCTTGACCACGTATGTCGGTGTTGATACTGATCTGAAGTTCTTTCCGCTTTTGGATGGGTGCGGAGGTTTCTTGAATGAATGAAAGGATGATTGGGCCTTGCAGGGCCCACTGCTCTTGTGCTCTGTGAAACTACCAGAGACTTTCTGCTTCTTGGATTCTGCAAACTTTTCGATCGTTGCTTCTTTGATTTCATATGCTAACGCTTCATCCTGATATTGACGGAGAGTGGTACATTCAAAACCAGACATGTACCTCTGAATCTCTGGTTTCATTCTCATATCAAAATGGATCATCATTTCCGCATCTGTTCTGACCAGGTGTCGAACGAACGCCATCTGCTGATTAAACGTTTTAATCGTCTGGGATACTGGCTCGTCTGACGGCTGTGCGGAGAAAAATTCCCAAATTTTTGCTTCCCTCAACGGACGGGGACAGTACTGAGCTTCCATCATCAATTTAAATTCTTCCCAGTCGGCATTATGATCCAAGGGTCGAATGGCCTCCCACCACTCGGACTCTTCCCCTATCAGAAAGTACTGTGCAATAGTGGATCTCCGGTCATTTGGGCAATAATCCCTGCGAATACTTTATCCAGCTCCCTAAGCCAGTGATCCTACGTCGTCGTCTCCAAGAAACCGTCAAACTTTGGCGGATGTATTTTCGCCACCTCCTGGAGCCATCGATCGCCTCGATTTCGCAAGTTTGGGATGCCCTGCTGTCTTTCCACGACCTGAGCAAACTGAGTCATCTGGTTAACCACCTGACGAAGGATTTCACGAACGGCAGGTTCTGGTTCGTTGTTAGTGGATTCCTGTGGCTCGCCTGAGCTGTGGCTAGCCTGATTTGAAGGTGAAGCTTCTCTCTAAGCATTCCTTTATCCGCGTTCGCGACCGCGACCACGTCCACGACCTCCTCTCAATATACTATAAGCATAAATACTCAATATATGGGTAACAATATCGTTCTAACGTTCAAGTATAAAGAGGTATCACATGTAAAGAACGAGATAGAGTTTAGGAACTTACAACCACCCCTCGCATGAATACATAGGCAGTATAGTAATGTTATCCACGACCGGTTACCTCTAAAGACATATACGACCCCTATTTTAACCCAACGGCCAAGATATCCATAATCTTAGATTCTATACCATATTCTGTAACACCCCCGATATATTCATGAATATTACAGCGCCGCAAATCCTTTACATAAGAATTTACAAGGCTGATGAATCGAACAGACAATAACAAATACTCACAAATAACAATAACTGAAATAAAAATACAATGGTTCTGAACAAGTACTAAAAATGCAAACGTCCCACGAAGAACATTAATACATAGCCAAATCCAACATCACAAAAGACAATGTACTCGAGTACATATTAAAAACGACACAAACATCTGACAAATAAATCCGGTCGGAACATCACTCTGAACCCTCGTCGTCATGCACCTCCAGTTTTTGTTTTCCTGCTCTCCTGAATCCTGAACATAAACAAATGTTCACCCCCGAAGGGGTTAGCACAATGATGCTAGTACACGTACGATAATTATACAACAATGATTTCATCAACAATAATCATGACAAGTTTCTCCAACGAGAAATAATAACAACACATAACGCATCATAACAGTCTCAACATACTCATGGTATTCCAATGATCCAGCGCACACACCTATAGATTTCCCATGATGACTCCCTTCGGATCAACGCATGGTGGACAATTAATCACAACACATGTACACAGTACAATCATAACATAACCGACATAATACGAACAATTTTAATTAAAGTACTTGCCTCGAATGATGACAAGAATAAAACTTCGACGAATATCAATACACTCGAAGGTCGCCCCTTCGATCAATCACATTGCAAATCTCGAACCTTTAAACCGAAGAAATAATATAGGGTTCATCTCACATCGAATAACTAACGTATGAACATCTAACAATGCATAACGTACATTACGTACCAACCATAGCGTACGTTAAGTATGCTCGTTAGCGTACGTAAGCTACTAAGCCTAGCGTACGCTAATCATGCACTTGACAGTTCCTCTCTGATCAGATGACTGACTCGTCTGATGATATAACGTACGTTACATACCCAACGTAGCGTACGTTAATTCTGCCCATTAGTATACGTAAGCTACAGAGCCTATCCCACGCTAAACATGCATCTGACAGTATCCTCCCTGATCAGACGACTGACTTGTCGTATGAAATTCTCAGTGTTAACGTACGTTAACTCCATACATGTTACACTCATGTAAACTTGAATAATCTAATGATGTTCAGTGTCTTCCACTTTCAAGGATAAGTATATCATCATGATGTCATACTCCAATCTTGATTACAAATTCTCTTTCGTAAATCGATTAATCTGAGGTTGATACAATAGTTACCAATATCATCAATATATTCCAGCTTCATCATGAAGATTAATTTACTAATTCAACTTCAACCTTTGGTGATCCTTCATCTAATTCTATTTAGAAAAAGTGATACCAATACTAAATCATTACACCATATATGGTCTTTACCAACACATGGGACAGGTGTTGCCACGTCAAATATTGCCTTATATGGCTAAATTTAGAATAAATTCGATATAAGGCAACACTGTAATTTCATGTTGCAGTTGGTATCAAATAATGTTACCTTAAATATAATTAAACCTTAAATGCCAACACTTATGTGGGTGTTGCAGTAGATATGGCTGAAAAAATATGCTGAAAGTACCGTATACCGTACTTATCGTACCAAAAAAATACCAAAAATACCGTGTTTTCGGTATACCGTAATTTTCGGTATGGTATGATACCGCACCGTTTGATTTCGCTATGGAAACTGTATGGAATATGTGATACCTCCAGTATACCATTGTTGTACCGAATTTCGGTATGTATCGAATTTTTCGGTATATACCGGTATCTCGGTTTATTGACATACCATTATGTATTGATTTTTCGGTATATACCGGAATGCCGGCATATTTTGAAATTTTTATTGCATATTTATAATTTTATAGGTTATAAATCTATTTACACTTATTAGAAATACAAAATAGAATTTAAAACTTAGAATTGGAATTTAGAGCTCAAGTACTCAACCTTCAGATTTCAGTTTCCGGATCACAAACCCAAACCAGCAGCTGCGGGATGTCTTCACCGATCCGGACTCCGGTGTGCTGCTCTCGAGTCTCCTCGCGTTGCCTCGCAATTCGTCTCGTTGAGATCTCCTCGTGCTGCCTATTTTGTTCCGACTTCCGCTAGCCGCGTCCGATATGGAGGTTTTGGTAATACAAAAGACACAGAATCATTTAATGTTGGTCATACGGAGGATGAAGATTGTCAAGTTCCATATTGGGTAAATGAGATATCAATTTGATAGGTGTATTGAGAATGTACGTTAATACTATGGTGCCTGGTGCTGCCTTACCCATCATTCTTCTTTCTGTTAATCATTGTAGCTGTAGAAATTCTGCAGTGACAATAGTCTCCTTGTAGATGTTTTTATGTTAATTAGTTTGTCTCAATTGATATTGAACGATTGAATTTTGTTGCTTAAGGGAGATGCTTTTGAGAACTCTAATAATTATGGAAAAGAACTGTCTTGGAAGAGCGGCGACAATCCTTTTCTGTTATTTCAGTTGAAACACAGTGAATCACCGCTTCTCTCTTCTCTTTAAGAAGATGCTGATAAATTGGTTTATGTGGTAAATTAGTTTGAAGGTACTCCTATTCAAAAGTACGAGTCTTATATGTTTGGGTTTTGGGAAGAATTGGAGCAACTTGAAGGACTAACGTTTCTGTTTTAGTACTTGTAATAATCATTTCTACATTAGAACCTTGCTTGAATATGCTTTTGAGCATAACCTATAAAAATGTTGTTTCATTTTGTTTAGACATGTACACTATGTGAATCCTCATTTCTACTTCACTGTAACCAATAAGAACCTTGAAGACAAACAACCTTATGAGTAATTAAACTGGTTGCTCAATGTAGTTATCGCATTTACTGAAAGATTTTTCTTTTACATCATGGTAGCTGATCTTGGAAGCTCATTTAATCAAGAAACGCATCATAGAATTTGTAACCATGTGTGAAATATGAAGCTGTGAATAAAAGGAGTATTACTTGCGAATAGGAATAGTAGTGGAAAACCCGTTATGCACTACTTGAGTGTTGTAGAGGCGTCCTGTTCCCAATGTAACTAGAGACCAGCCAAGTCCCCAAATTTGTCAGCGGACATAGATTCAAAAGAACTCTCCAATGTTTGAAGAAGCCCTGCTTTACCTCCTTCTCTCGATATTAAGCTCTTTTCTTATTTCACAAGTGAATTTATCCGCTTACTGGTTGTACAGGTCAAAGAAAGTCTACTTAATGCTTATCCATCCATCACGTTGACATCCTTCTAGGTGAGCGAAGCGGCTCCTGTTCACTAATAGATCTGTTTGTTGCTAGTAGCCTAGTATAACAAAAAAAGCACATAAGGATCAGAATATTCAAATATACTGATCAATTACTCCTATGAATCACAGGTTTATGTCTGCGAGGATTGACTCTCGACTAGATATTTATTAAATATTCATTTATGTTGTGATAGTTACTCCTTTGTTAGGTCTTCTGCATTTGAACTGATTATGTGATTCCATCACTTGCAAGACAGTTGAAATTACGTCTAAGTGTTCTCTTTTTTTATTTTAATCACGTTTTTAATGTCATGATAGGTATTCAAATTATTTTCTTCTTGTAGGTTATTTTTTATGCATTCTCCTACTTTTTATGATAGTTTTTATGTTCGAGACAAATGTGGTTCAGTTGACTGGCATTTTAAGAAATGCATAAGAACTTCGTCACACGACACACGAGAAAGATTGTATCAAACAAATTGATATGTTTTGCTGTTAAATGTGAGAAGAGAGATATGGATTGCTGGTAGTTCAATAAACAAGTAACTTTTATTTTGTAAATTAAATATATTGGTCAATATGTAATGTGTCTAACTCACCTCACAGACCGGACTTATACTCGATCTGTTATTGGAAATGAAGTACATGAGCAACTTGACGGTTCACTACTTCACGAAAATGTTAAGATTTTGTTCTGCGCATTAGTACATTGTGTTTATTGGTTACATTTCATTGATACAAAAACACACATAGATTTAGAGACACTGAACTGAATACTTCATTCCTGACTATGGCTTGGTGTACCATTGAGGATGTATTCGGCGTTCGGTGTCTCTAAATCTACGCTCGTTTATACATATACAAAAGTACCAATAAACACAATGTAATGCCAATCCAAGATGCTTCTCAACTTCAATGATCAATATAAGTGATATCCAATCTCCAATGGTCGAGTATAGACGGTCTGTGGATGTTTATGTAGAAGGGGGAGGCTCTCTGGACTTCAAAGAAGTGAAGGACAAGTGAAGAAAATGTAAACAAAATGAAATGGTGTGATGTCCCATTTATAATGATTCTGCGCACGCTATCTGTTCACGCTTAACGTACGTAATCCTTTTAGCACACGTTATCTGTTCTAGTTAGCGTATGCTATCGTCCAATGATAACATACTATCTCGTTATGTACTTGCTTACGTACGCTACACCATTAAGTTACGTACGTAAGCAACACCCATTAGCGTACGCTAGTTACATACCTTAGCGTACGTTAACACCCGTTGACTTAAAAACTGTCTAGGTTCTTGCCGTGCGAATATGGTAAGGATCTGGCCGAGCCCACCACCAGCTGGCTCATGTGCTAGCTGCCCTGCTCAATTATTGGATACCTTACGTACGCTACGCTTCATTCGTAGCATACGCTAACCTCGGTATATAACGTATGTTAACCTCTCTTCTTAGCGTACGTTATCACGTAATTGCATGTGAAATTTTACATGTTGATATTATCATGCACATGGATACAAATACGAGAAAGGTCATACTTCGATTATTGATATTGCAAATTCGAATAATACAGGGTTCAATACAGATGAAATACTCAACAATATATCCGGATATTACAAACAACACCATCAACTGTCCGCAAATCCTCAAAGCAAGTGGCACCCCTAATGTGATTCAACATAATCGGCATGAAATATAATGGACCAATCTTAATTGGGACATGGTAAATTCTTCCAACATTGTTGTTGAAGTTCTTCCTATCTCTCCACACTTTACCTCTAGGATCCCACACGTAATATCTAGGAAACTCGGCATATATAAACTGTTGGAGTAACTTTCTATTGAGTAATATTGTCTGAGCCTCATCAATACGGTCAAAAATTCTAAAAGCCAAAAACTCCTTAATTGTAAGTGTGTGCCTGACACCTTTGGACTTATCCTAG
Organism: Orobanche coerulescens; assembly: GCA_033398695.1. Lineage (NCBI taxonomy): Eukaryota > Viridiplantae > Streptophyta > Magnoliopsida > Lamiales > Orobanchaceae > Orobanche > Orobanche coerulescens. Next base: position 102,053,013 of record CM065808.1, read on the forward strand.
CACGAAATCTTTGGATGGTATCCATCCTCATCATATGGGAAAAGTAGGGGATACTACTGTAATATCCGACAGTAATTCTTATCTACTGTTGTATTATTCGGATAATTTGAGCACTGTTGTAATCATGTTACATTCAGTTAATGTTTATTGAGTCAGGATATATCAGAATAGACATGATTATGACTATCATTCGCATTGTGGTTGATTTCTTGACGTGGTGTAGATTGTTACATTTTTGGGATAGATTTTTGGTGTGTTTAACGTACGCTAAGACCTTAACCTAACGTACGCTAGATTGTTAGCTTTACGTACGTAATTGTATGCTGGTTACGTACGTAATTCTTGGGAATCTTATCTGATATCACTTTCGGCGTGGGGGCCGGACATGATCCGGATAAATAGCCTTTTCGAGGCAGCCAAGTTGACATATATTACGTACATAATGCTCTGGCCCATAACGTACGTAATGATGTTAATGTTTTGAGACAGTAACATATGGAGATATATTACGTACGTAACACTTTCAGTGTAGCAGACGTAAAGGGGTTAACGTACGTTATATTCATGCGATAACGTACGTAACGAGCTGTGCAGTTTGTAAAAACACAGCTTGTGTCCTTCATTTGCACGTACAAACTCTGAATTTTCTCTTCAAGAATCGTCCCTCTGCCTCACTAGATCGATTTTACACCCTTCCAACTTGTGTTTGAGCTTTGCATCTTGGATTGGAGCTTGTTGATTGGGAGTTTAGAGTTGTTTCTTGAAGCTTGCAGTGTGTTCCTGTGGTTTTGGTGATCTGTTCTTCATTTATGAAGGTATGTTGTATGATCCTACTCTATATTTTCGTGGTTATGATGTTAGTGTTGTGGTATACTACACCTAGAGTTGAATTAATCAAGTAAAACATGTTTGTAGTTAAACTATTTAACACTCATTGATGAATATGGTAATTAAGGGTTTGGAATGAGGTGTTCTTGATGATTTAATGGTAATGACCATGTTTATAAGAATCATACCCTTATTGTTAAGTTTATTAACATCATTAGGACAATAATAATCCCTAGTTCATCATAGATAAGTTTAATCGATGGAATTGTTGACGTAAAATGTATTAGAACACCATGTTTAAAACTTGATGAATGTTAGGGAATTAAAGTGATTTTCCTTGGTCCAGAAATTTTAGTAGGCATAGAACCGCTGCTGTCTCGGCTTGTCAAGCCTTTGAGAAATAATAATAGGGTTTTGATTAACACAAACTCTTATATATTCATGATAATCGGTTGTATTGATGTCTTAGGAATGTATTGATCATCATAATAAGTTGATAATGTTCTTAGGAATGTATTGTTGATTATTGGTGATAATTTTGGTTCTCAAAAAGATCCTTGTGTAATAAAGGACGTAGATGTTAAAGAACTTGGTTAATCCGATTAAAAATGGGGAATTGAAGGTATTTAATGTATACACTTGTTTATAGTAATAACGAAAGTATTAAAACGACATTTTAGTATAGTAATCCGATTTGTGGAAGATAAACCATATGTCTTGAATTTCATCAATAGTTGATAAAATGTTCATTTAAGTAGAATTAATTGAACGAGTAGGTTTCGGATGTCGTTTCCTACGAATTAATATAAATATTGGGTGAATCTATTATTGAATGAATTACGTTTCATTCAAGGTTGCTTGTTCGATTGAGTATATAATCGAGGATACTGTCCGTTTGATCATTTGGAGAAAGACTATCATTCGCCTACGAAATTGAGGCAAGTTATCTTGCTTGGTTATAATGATGATAAGCCTTTATGATGGTTATACGTTTCGTATATATTAAACACTTGCTGAATCTGTGATTCGTAGTTCGATATTGTTCTTGATGATGTTCCGTTTTTCATCATGGGATTGTATTCCCAAGTTCATCACCTTGAATTGTTGATCTTGTTGATCCTTTTTGTCACTTCGCTGAGTTTCTTGATCCTTAATCAGATATGTGATTTGTTGAATTCGTTGTTATGTTGTTGTAATACCCGGTTGTAATTCATTCATTATCATTCAGTAACTATCAGTCAGTAATCATCACTCAGTAATTTTCACTCATTATAATCACTCATCATTCATGAATCATTCATTTGCGTTCACTGTTGGCATGTTGTAATCGTATATCAGTTACCGATCGTCATTTTATCTCCGTTTTTAGAACGAGACGGGAGTATTATCATTTTCATGGTGATTGATAGCCTTGTACTGGGAGTATCATCTTTGGCTCGTGTTAGACTTGTTCACTTTCGCATTCGTTTGGTATGTCGGATCATTCATCAGTCGTAGCGAGGAATCGGAATCATCGGATTTATTCACCTTGGCCAGCATTGAGTTACGGCCGTAAGGTTCTGGGATACGGCCGTAAGTTCAGCGGGTACGGCCGTAAGGCTGGCCGGTTACGGCCGTACGTGGTCCAGCAGGCTGCCCAGGCATTTTGGCCGAAGGCGAGTTACGGCCGTAAGGAGGATTAGTTACGGCCGTAAGTGGTGTTCGTAAATTTTAAGTGTTGTCGACCAAGGGTGACTTACGGCCGTAAGGGTTGCGGCATACGGCCGTAAGTCGAGGAAGGTACGGCCGTAAGGCTTGGCCGGTTACGGCCGTACGCGGCAGGCAGGGTGCCTGGTCGTTTTCGACGAAGAGGGCTTACGCCCGTAAGGTTGGCCGGATACGGCCGTATCATCCGAGTTACGGCCGTAAGGTGTGCGGTTACGGCCGTAAGGGTGTCGACGGATGTTTTTGACGAAGGCGGGTTACGCCCGTAACTCGGGAGCGGTTACGGCCGTAAGTCTATCGGCAAGCTTTCGGACGAAGCCGAGTTACGGCCGTACGAGTTGGCCGGTTACGGCCGTAAGGCCGTTGACTTGGAATGTTACGGCCGTAAGAGGGCCGAGTTACGGCCGTAACTTCCGGCAGTATTTAAGGACTCGGCCGGGACATTTTTTCACCATTTTCATTCTTTCTTCATTTTGTTCCGAGAGAGAGACTTGAGAGAGGGATTTTTCCATCCTCAATCACTTGAGTGTTAGACTTTCATCATCCTCATTCATTTGGGAAGCTTGGATACTCGTTTTAACTCGTGTTCATCGGATCGAAGTGATTGGATCTTCAAGAGGTAATTTCTTCAACACCTTGGATTTCGATTCTATGTTGAGATATGATGTTTTGGACGTTATAATCATGTTATATGAAGGGATATGTATATGATTATGAGTTTATATAAGGATTCATTGGATTATTGGGGGATTATTCAAGAACACTTTGAATATCGAGTTGAAATTGGGGGTTTTCGTTTAATTGTCGTTATAATCACGTTTTCGGATATTCATTTTGGATTATTGATCATTTGGAAGATGTGTGTTGGTTTGAAACACTTCTTGGGGGAATTGATAGTGGCTTATTGAGATTTGATTGTAAACAACCGGAGTTTGGCCACAACGTATTCGATTTAATGCCTCAATGGACTTGGTTTAGTCATATCGACGTTTTGAGTTCGTTATATTCGTGTTTGATTCGTATATTGAACGGATTGTTGGTAATTGTATTATTCAAGGTTGTTCGAGCGACCGATATCTCAATTAGGACGCTGTTCGTGGAAGGATAATTGTTACCGGTATTGTGTAAGTTAATTCTTACTCGGTTAAAAGGATATTCATCCCTTTTGTTGTTGTTCATTCATAATCATAACTCATTCATCATTATATTAATCGTATCAAAACATGTTGTTATCAATTAATCGTTTCAGTCATAAGGAACGACGGTTCCAATCTTTTCATTGAGCTGTCATTTATTTCGTTACCATTCCACCTCGGTGAGTCATTATTCATTTTCGATGTCACTTTTGTTATATCGTGGCATTCCGGGTCATACTAGCGTGCCGGTTGGTATGTGTAGGATTTTCATGTCGGGCACATTATAGTCGTGTGTTGGTTGGTGGCCTCACATTGGACTGTGCACACGAGATTGATTGTTTCGTGAGACTGATTAGGTACAAGACCACACGTGTATTCGATCGTTGGTGGCTTGTGCACGGACACATTTCCATCCCGGGCGTAGTGTGGCGCCACCCTTTGAGCCGTACTGTTAGTTGATTCATATAGCATGTTTGATTGCGTATGTTTCGACAGGATATTTCATAACTTCAGATATAATCATGATTGTGTATTTTCAACCCTTGAGGATTGTTGTTCTTTGTAACTGACCCAGTTTGGGGATTTTGTTTTTCAGGTCATGGCAAGGCAAAAGCACGGGAATAGCATGTTGATGTCGAGGAGTCCCAGTGATACTAGTAGGGGGCCCCGATCTTTCAGTTATTCATGTTATTGTCCTTTATTTTCCGCTGCAGACTTTCATTTGAATACTCCGTTTCATTCAGTGTTGTGTATTTTATCTTCATATAAAATACACTAGTATTCGGTATTGTCCTGGTGTGTTATAATTAAACTCCTCATCGGAGTAATTATTGTTGTAATGTAGTTCGGTACTACATTTATCCTGTGTAATTCATTCATTTTCATTTGCCTGGTGGGTCCCAGTTGGGGATTTACGGCACTGTAATATCCGCCTAATTTGGGGTGTTACAGAGTTGGTATCAGAGCGTGGTTTTGAATACTACCTTCCGAGTCATGTCTCATTTGAAATCATCGTCATCAGACTAGTATCATTAGACTTTCGCGTCACGTGTGACCTGTGCAAATGCCGAGCCAATCAGACCGAAAGAACTGTAAGATTTCTAACGCCATGGTATAATTTCTGGCAATAGTCATTCATTCATCATTCATCAATTAACAATCCTCAAACATCATCATTCATTGTGATTAGGACGATCATGTTAACTCATTAATCACTTAATTCATTTCATTACTCAGTTAATAATCAGGACGATCATGTTAACTCATTAATTACTCAATTCATTTCATTACTCAGTTGTCGATCTGGACGACCATATTATTAATCTTGTTAAGTTATTCAAGATAATCATTTCAAGAATTTCATCAGATAGTCATGTCACTTAAGTAAATCATTCATATAATCACTAAATTAGAGCATGTATACTCATTTTCATCATCTCATGACGTAATCATAACGTGATAATCATGCGGGAAATATAATCATTATGCGACCTTCCTACTTCAGTATGGAGAGAGCTGTCAGGGGATGCACGGGGAGAGGCCGCGGTGCGGGCCGAAACCCGAGAAATAATCACTCGCTGCCGGGAAATCGTGCCCAGGACTCGGCTCGATCAGAAGATGTTCGGGTTGATCCACTTACTTTTATGTAGGCCATGATGACCCATGTGCAGTTGCTCAATCATCATTGTGCCACTCTGACCGGATTAATCAAGAGAACTCTCCCGTATGAGCCAGCTGCTAAGGAAAGTGCTGAACAACAACCTTCATTGGTTAGCAAGAAATCAACGAAGCGTAATCAATCCGAAGGCGGTCAGTCAACCTTCAAGAAGCCTCGTGTGAGTCCTATCGTTTCTGAGCGACCTCCTACGATGTATAATCGTGCGGGATCTCATTCCCGAGCGGCCAGTTCGGCCATCACCTGTTTCAATTGTGGAACGCCGGGTCATTTCAGCACTGAGTGTCTGAAATCGTCTATCACGTGCTATAATTGTGGGAATTTTGGGCATAAGGCCCGTTTTTGCCGAAAGGACTCCAAGTCGGCTCCGGCGGCATCTCAGCCCAAGCAACCGGCTGTAATCGGGATCGCTTTGTCATCGTCGTTTAAGACAATGGAAGCAAATATAGTTGGAGCTCGTATTTATCAGACGGGAGCGTCCGGTTCGGGGACCGGCAAGTCCCAGATTCATATGATGAGGAGGATCGACGATCCGGTGGCCCGAATGATTTCAGGTATACTCGTAATTTTATTTCAACCTGTGTGTACCTTTTGATGTTGGTACACCGAATTCATTCATTTTCGAATCACGCTTAAGTAGACTTATTTCGGGATAGTCCTATTGCTTGTGGACCTCATACCATCGGTCTACCTGACGATGGAAGAATTTTTGGAATCATACCGAAGTAAGCTTAGTGACCGCGATTGGTTGGTGGACCTAATCGTGGTGAATTTATCTTAAGACGATGTAATCTTCGGTATTGGTTGGTTTAATCGTCTTGATACTATCCTCAGTGTTTGTTAGCGTTTGGTCGCTATCTTTCCGTCGTTGGTTGTCGAATGGGTGCTTCAGGGAAGTAATCCCCGTTGTTCCAGTAGAATTATTATCATGGCGGAAGCAGAGAAATTCCGCAATCGAACTATTCAATCATTCATTGCACCATTTTCATCGATTGGCCTTTCTAAGGCAATCGAGTCATTCAATCATTCATTGTATCATTTTCATCGATTGACCTTTCTAAGGCAATCGAGTTATTCAATCATTCATTACATCATTTTCATCGATTGGCCTTCCTAAGGCAATCGAGTCATTCAATCATTCATCGTATCATTTTCATCGATTGACCTTTCTAAGGCAATCGAGTTATTCAAACATTCATTGTACCATTTTCATCGATTGGCCTTTCTAAGGCAATCGAGATGTCCAATCATTCATTGTATCACTTTTTATCGATTGACCATTCTAGGGCAATCGAAATGTTCAATCATTCGTGGTATCATTGTCATCGACTGACGATGTATTTCCGCATTTGAGTTATCTGGTTGCCTTCACATAGAGTGGGGGATTTCAGGAGTGAGTTGGAACCGGTACGTTCCCTTTATCGAAGGCACCGTATCGGATGGCCCCGACCAGAATGCAGGAGTTGAAGATTCAACTTGAGGAGTAGTTCGAGAAAGGTTATCTCCGACCGATTGCGTCCCCGTGAGGAGCACCAGTGTGATCTGTCAAGGAGAAGGATGACTCGTCTCGTGTGTGAATTAATTACCAGGAGTTGAACAGGGTGATGATCAAGAGTAGTATCCCTTACTCCGTATTGATGATCTTTTAGATCAACTTCAGGGAGCCTCAGTATTTTCCAGGATCGACTTAAGATCTGGATATCACCAGTTGCGGATTCGAGAGTCGGATATCGCGAGGACAGCGTTTCGTACACGCTATGGTCATTATGAGTTCGTAGTTATGCCGTTCGGTCTAACTATTACACCTGCGGTATTCATGGAGTTAATGAATCGGGTTTTCATCGACCTTTTAGATCAGTTTGTTGTTTTCTTCATCGATGACATTTTGATTTATTCTCGTAGCCGAGAGGAACACGAGGTTCATCCTCATCAGGTTCTCGACGTGTTGAGACGAGAGCAACTTTATGGAAAGTTTTCCAAATGTGAGTTCTGGATGTCCGAAGTGACTTTTCTCGGGCATGTAAATTCATCTGACAGAGTTCGTGTCGACCCTCAGAAGACGGAGGCTATCCGAGATTGGCAACCTACGAAAGATGTTAAGTAAATCCGAAGTTTCCTTGGATTAGCTGGTTAATTATCTAACCCACGGCCGGAGCTAGCAACCGTGGTTTTCGCGTTGGAAATTTGGCGTCGTTACCTTTATGGCATCACCTGTCAGATCTTCAGCAATCTCAAGAGTTAAAGTATATATTTACTCACAAGGAGTTAAATATGCGACAGAGGCAGTGGTTGGAACTAATCAAAGATTTTGATATCGAGATCCTTTACCACCCGGGCAAGGCGAATGTTATCGCCGACGCCTTGAGTTGTAAGTCCGTTCAAGAGCAGATGCTTGCTCGTTTAACAGTTCAGAAGGAGCTTCAGCAGGAATTCCTTAGACCCGAGATCGAGGTCCGGCTTCAGCGAGTTCAGGGACAGCTTTGTATGTTAGAGATTTCATCATCACTTGAGAAGGAAATCAGGGAGAATCAGGGTTCAGATTCATTTTGTTGCTCATCCACTAGGATGAGGCACAGGGGAAAGCCCCTGGATTTGTGGTCCACAAGGATGGACTCTTGAGATTTAAGAATCGGTTGTGCGTACCGGCGAATGATGAGTTGAAAAACTCGATCTTGAGAGAAGCTCATGCTACCCCTTATCCGATTCATCCGGGGTCTAGCAAGATGTATAAGGACTTGAAACAAAATTACTGGTGGAGTAATATGAAGCGAGAAGTCGCGGAATTTGTTTCGAGATGCTTAACCTGTCAACAAGTTAAGATTGAACATCAGCGACTGGCGGGTATGCTGAAACCTCTCCCTACTCCGGAGTGGAAGTGGGAAGACTTTTCTATGGATTTCATCACGAGTTTGCCGACGAGTCGTCGTGGCATGAATGCGATCTGGGTGATTGTGGACCGCTTAACTAAATCAGCTCATTTCCTTGAGATCAAGGATACATGGGGTCCCGAGAGACTTGCCCAGTTATTCATCAAAGAGATAGTGAGACTGCACGGTATTCCTAAAAGTATCGTTTCCGATCGTGACGGACGATTTGTATCCCATTTTTGGAAATCAGTTCATCGTGCTATGGGAACTCAGCTTAATATCATTACCATTTTTCATCCTCAGTCCGACGGACAATCAGAGAGGACTTTCAGACATTGGAGGACATGTTGAGGGCATGCGTCCTCGATTAGTAGAGGATTGGGAAGCCCAATTACTGTTGTTTGTGTCCACGTACAGTTTAGTTAGCATGCTGCGATGAAGGTAGCACCTTACGAGACCTGTTACGGTTGTCGATCTCCCTTGTGTTGGGACGACCCATCAGAGACAATCGGCACCGAGCCCGATATACTTATAGCCGCCCGGGAGAAGGTATCTTTGATCAGGAGACGTCTGTTGACTGCTCAGAGTCGACAGAAATCATATGCAGGTAATCGTCATCGACCACTAGAGTACGAGACGGGTGATCCCGTTTTGGTCAAGGTATTCCCGAGTCGAGGTATTTTCCGTTTCGGAAAACGGGGGAAGTTGAGTTCGAGATTCATTGGACCGTGTGAGATTTTGAATCGAGTAAGCGAGTTAGCTTATCGATTGGCTTCACCTCTGTTGTTGGGCCGAGTTCATAATGTGTTTCACGTCTCTCAGTTGCGGAAGTATGTTGCCGACCCGAGTCACATACTTCAGTTCGACAAAATCGAGATCGCGAATGATCATTCGCATGAGGAGCGTTCTATACGAGTGTTAGAGCGGCGAATCAAACAGTTGAGGAATAAGACGATTCCTTTGGTTAAGTTTCAGTGATCTAGACACGGAGTCGAAGAGGCTACTTGGGAAATCGAGGAGAGTATGCGGGAGAGTCATCCCGAGTTGTTTGACCCTTAGTTTCGGGGACGAAACTCTTTTTAAGGGGGGGAGTATGTAATACCCGGTTGTAATTCATTCATTATCATTCAGTAACTATCAGTCAGTAATCATCACTCAGTAATTTTCACTCATTATAATCACTCATCATTCATGAATCATTCATTTGCGTTCACTGTTGGCATGTTGTAATCGTATATCAGTTACCGATCGTCATTTTATCTCCGTTTTTAGAACGAGACGGGAGTATTATCATTTTCATGGTGATTGATAGCCTTGTACTGGGAGTATCAGCTTTGGCTCGTGTTAGACTTGTTCACTTTCGCATTCGTTTGGTATGTCGGATCATTCATCAGTCGTAGCGAGGAATCGGAATCATCGGATTTATTCACCTTGGCCAGCATTGAGTTACGGCCGTAAGGTTCTGGGATACGGCCGTAAGTTCAGCGGGTACGGCCGTAAGGCTGGCCGGTTACGGCCGTACGTGGTCCAGCAGGCTGCCCAGGCATTTTGGCCGAAGGCGAGTTACGGCCGTAAGGAGGATTAGTTACGGCCGTAAGTGGTGTTCATAAATTTTAAGTGTTGTCGACCAAGGGTGACTTACGGCCGTAAGGGTTGCGGCATACGGCCGTAAGTCGAGGAAGGTACGGCCGTAAGGCTTGGCCGGTTACGGCCGTACGCGGCAGGCAGGGTGCCTGGTCGTTTTCGACGAAGAGGGCTTACGCCCGTAAGGTTGGCCGGATACGGCCGTATCATCCGAGTTACGGCCGTAAGGTGTGCGGTTACGGCCGTAAGGGTGTCGACGGATGTTTTTGGACGAAGGCGGGTTACGCCCGTAACTCGGGAGCGGTTACGGCCGTAAGTCTGTCGGCAGGCTTTCGGACGAAGCCGAGTTACGGCCGTACGAGTTGGCCGGTTACGGCCATAAGGCCGTTGACTTGGAATGTTACGGCCGTAAGAGGGCCGAGTTACGGCCGTAACTTCCGGCAGTATTTAAGGACTCGGCCGGGACATTTTTCACCATTTTCATTCTTTCTTCATTTTGTTCCGAGAGAGAGACTTGAGAGAGGGATTTTTCCATCCTCAATCACTTGAGTGTTAGACTTTCATCATCCTCATTCATTTGGGAAGCTTGGATACTCGTTTTAACTCGTGTTCATCGGATCGAAGTGATTGGATCTTCAAGAGGTAATTTCTTCAACACCTTGGATTTCGATTCTATGTTGAGATATGATGTTTTGGACATTATAATCATGTTATATGAAGGGATATGTATATGATTATGAGTTTATATAAGGATTCATTGGATTATTGGGGGATTATTCAAGAACACTTTGAATATCGAGTTGAAATTGGGGGTTTTCGTTTAATTGTCGTTATAATCACGTTTTCGGATATTCATTTTGGATTATTGATCATTTGGAAGATGTGTGTTGGTTTGAAACACTTCTTGGGGGAATTGATAGTGGCTTATTGAGATTTGATTGTAAACAACCGGAGTTTGGCCACAACGTATTCGATTTAATGCCTCAATGGACTTGGTTTAGTCATATCGACGTTTTGAGTTCGTTATATTCGTGTTTGATTCGTATATTGAACGGATTGTTGGTAATTGTATTATTCAAGGTTGTTCGAGCGACCGATATCTCAATTAGGACGCTGTTCGTGGAAGGATAATTGTTACCGGTATTGTGTAAGTTAATTCTTACTCGGTTAAAAGGATATTCATCCCTTTTGTTGTTGTTCATTCATAATCATAACTCATTCATCATTATATTAATCGTATCAAAACATGTTGTTATCAATTAATCGTTTCAGTCATAAGGAACGACGGTTCCAATCTTTTCATTGAGCTGTCATTTATTTCGTTACCATTCCACCTCGGTGAGTCATTATTCATTTTCGATGTCACTTTTGTTATATCGTGGCATTCCGGGTCATACTGGCGTGCCGGTTGGTATGTGTAGGATTTTCATGTCGGGCACATTATAGTCGTGTGTTGGTTGGTGGCCTCACATTGGACTATGCACAGGAGATTGATTGTTTCGTGAGACTGATTAGGTACAAGACCACACGTGTATTCGATCGTTGGTGGCTTGTGCACGGACACATTTCCATCCCGGGCGTAGTGTGGCGCCACCCGTTGAGCCGTACTGTTAGTTGATTCATATACCATGTTTGATTGCGTATGTTTTGACAGGATATTTCATAACTTCAGATATAATCATGATTGTGTATTTTCAACCCTTGAGGATTGCTGTTCTTTGTAACTGACCCCGTTTGGGGATTTTGTTTTTCAGGTCATGGCAAGGCAAAAGCACGGGAATAGCATGTTGATGTCGAGGAGTCCCAGTGATACTAGTAGGGGCCCCCGATCTTTCAGTTATTCATGTTATTGTCCTTTATTTTCCGCTGCAGACTTTCATTTGAATACTCCGTTTCATTCAGTATTGTGTATTTTATCTTCATATAAAATACACTAGTATTCGGTATTGTCCTGGTGTGTTATAATTAAACTCCTCATCGGAGTAATTATTGTTGTAATGTAGTTCGGTACTACATTTATCCTGTGTAATTCATTCATTTTCATTTGCCTGGTGGGTCCCAGTTGGGGATTTACGGCACTGTAATATCCGCCTAGTTTGGGGTGTTACAGTTGTATCGTGACATATCCCGAATCATATCTGCGTGCCGATTGGTTATTGTGTAGGATTTTTAGCCAAGCACATATATAGTCATACGTGGATGTTTCCGTATTGGACTGTGCACACGAGACGTAGTTCGTGAGGCTAATTAGGTACATTGTCACGTGTATATTCTGGATTCCGTATATGGGGTGGACATATACACGGACACATTTTCGGATTGGGCGTACTGTGATGTCCATCTTTGATCCATATTGTTTGGTCGTTCATAGTCCATATATGATTGGATACGTTCGACGGTTTGTTGACTGATTGTTCATACGCCCGAGGGGTATGCTCAATAGTCGGGATGTTTTCTTTGAGATCTAATATATATATATATATGAATTGTATAATGTCTGGAGAATCATTTATCATGAATATCTGACCCTGTGTTTTGGGGAATTACTTGTGTTGTATTTTAGGTCGAGCTAAAGGCAAGGCACAAGAAGAGCATGGTGACGGCGAAGGGTTCGAAGGATACTAGTTCGGGGGGCCCAAGTCTTTTGTTGTCTGGTTATGTTCAAATCGCATAAATTTTATTTTTTTGATTTCCTTTAAACTGTTGTCCGATTGTACTGTTATTTGAAGTATATTCCATCTCCACATGGTTTATACTTGTATTCGGATCCTGTGTACGTTAAGGTCGTTGGCCATACTATTTATAAACTCCTAATCGGAGTAATGACTATTTATTGTGGTTCGGTATCACACTTTTGATCTGTATTTTGGTATCGCATAGTGGATCCCAATATGGGGTCCACAACACTGTAATAGCCGCCTTTTGGGGTGTTACAAAAGATGGTATAAAAGGGTCGTTTTCTCTCTAAGAGTCGTTGAGGAATGAACTAGTATCAAGAGACCTTCGAGTCACGTGTGACCTGTGCAAGCGCCTGACCCTACGAGCCAAATACGGTATGTACTTTACAAGCCATGATTTAATTACTGGCATGATATTGATATCGCAATGGATCTCTTTGTTGATCTTGATATTTCGAGGATCTGTGGCAGGATTTATCTGATTGATAATTCGAGGTAAATTCTGGATTGATTATGTGATTGAAATTGTTCGACTCAACGTCGATATGATATTATGTGTGACACTCGTAGTGTCGATAATTCATTGTGAACTATTTTCTTGAATATGTAGTTCCTTGTTGCTATTAACTTAGCATGAATTTTGACTGGTATCATGAACTGTACTTATGGTTATCATTATGGATTGATTCTTTCAGTATGGAAAGAAATCGGAGAGGCTGTGGCAGAGGGGACGAGGCCGCGAAAGGGGCCGAATCCCGATACCACGAGCCAACACGCACACGAATGTGGAGCAGAGTTCCACAGGCACTGATTCGCCTTCTGGGGACCAATCGCACCACACTGGATGCGAGGATGCGCATGTCGATCCTTACGTTGTGATGCAGGGCATGATGGCTCAGATGACCAAGATGGGTCAATTAGTGGAAGCTATGCAGAGAGCTACTACTGGCCAACAGCAGGGGCCTCATCCTCCACCTCCTGTGCATGGCGGGCCCGTGAGTCGGATCATCAGCGACATCTCTTGCTATCGACCCCCCGACCTTTGAAGGCTCCTCTGAGCCTACTGACATTGTACATTGGATTGAACACTTTGATAAATTATTCGAGATGGTGGACTTCCCCGAAGAGAATCGCGTCTCCATAGCAGCTTACTATCTTAGCAAGGGCACGCACACCTGGTGACTTTCAGTGAGGCCAACTGCTGGCGTATATACTTGGGAGGAATTTAAAAGCCTCATGCTAGACCGTTACTATCCAGGGCCACTCCGTGAGGCCAAGATGTCAGAATTACTGAACCCAGACCCGTCTGAAGACGATGATGTACTATCTGTTGCCGAGAAATTTCAGGCACTTCTTCCTTTCGCCTCGTCGATTGTCCGAACGGAGGCTGATAAGATCAAATATTTTCTCAGGAGGATTAAACCCCGAATGAGAATGAAGCTGTTGAATCACCATTGTACGACCCTATCGGAGTTCATCGAGAAAGCTCTGGAATACGAACTTACCGCAAAAGAGATTTTGAAGAAGCAACCACAGTCCAACAACAAGAGATCCAGGAACCAGAACTAGACTGACAGTAACCGGGGAACATTTAGGAAGCCCCAGTCGTTGCCGAACCCTTCTGAACGACCACCCATGCCATCAAAGCCAGCCGGATCGTACTCTCGAGCAGTCAACTCATCTGTTGTGTGCTATAACTGTGGGGACCAGGGGCACATCAGCTCCAAATGCCCGAAGCTGGCCGTCGCATGCCATACTTGTGGGAAGAATGGGCATCATGCTCGTTATTGCAGGAATGGACTGGGACGTGAACCAGTAGCATATCATGCCCCAGTTCAGTCTTCTGTCCAGGACCATGTGCCTCCGTCCGCTTCTTATCAGACTACCGGGGCAAACAGAGGGATGGGCCGTGGAAACCAAGCTGGTACATCTGGTGCCGGAGCTGCAAAACCTAGGATTTACGAGATGAAGAAGGCAGATGATCCCGAAACCAGCATGATTAAAGGTACTCTCGAGATCCGATCTCCGCCCGTCTGTGTTCTTTTGATACTGGTGCTTCACACTCCTTTTTATCTGCTTCTTGTTTGAGTCGTTTGCAAATAGATCATGTTACCAATTGTGAACCTTATGTAATTGGTCTACCCGATGGTAGAAGGATTGTTGGGAATCGTGAAGTGCAGAACTGTCCGATTCGCATGAACGACCGTGAGTGGTTGTTAAACTTAATTGTGGTCGATTTGCCTAAAGATGATGTAATCCTGGGTATCGATTGGATGGATCGTCATGATGCCATACTTAGCGTCCGCAAGCGGATAGTGACCATCACATCTGATGATGGTGTTGAGTGTATTTTTCAGGGTGATAATCCCAGCCGTTCCGGGAGAGTCATCAGTGCTATGAAAGCAGTGAAATTGCTTAATCAAGGGTGTATTGGTTATTGGTGTTACATGACCAAAATAGCAGATCGACCAGTTGAATTGGCCGATATTCCAGTAGTCCGAGACTACCCAGATGTATTTCCAGACGAGTTTTCAAGCTTACCTCCACATCAAGAGGTAGAGTTTACTATTGAATTAGATCCAGGTATGTCCCCGCTTTTGAAAGCACCGTATCGTATGGCTCCGACTGAGATGCAAGAGTTGAAGAACCAGCTTGAGGAGTTAACTGAGAAAGGCTATATTCGACCTATTGCGTCCCTTTGGGGAGCACTAGTGCTATTTGTACGAAAGAATGACGGATCTCTGCGTTTGTGTATTGATTACCGTGAGCTGAACAGGGTAACCATCAAGAACAAATATCCATTGCCGCGTATTAATGATTTAGTGGATCAACTTCAGGGAGCTGCTGTGTTTTCTAAGATCGACTTGAGATCTGGATACCATCAACTGAGGATTAGTCTGACATTTCGAAGACCGCTTTTCGTACTTGATATGGGCATTATGAGTTCATAGTGATGCCTTTTAGACTGACTAATGCATCGGAAGTATTCATGGAGTTGATGAATCGGGTTTTAATTAATTATCTGGACCGCTTTGTAGCCGTTTTTATTGACGACATTCTGATCTACTCTCGTGATCATGAATAGCATGAACATCATCTCCATCAAGTTCTCGATGCATTAAGGCGGGAACAGCTTTAGTGGAAGTTTTCCAAATGTGAGTTCTGGATGCCTGATGTTATCTTTCTTGGGCATGTGATATCAGCCGAAGGGGTGGTGAGTAGACCCACAGAAGACAGAAGCTATCCGAGACTGGCTACCTCCGAAGAATGTGAAGGAAGTTCGCAGTTTCGTGGGTCTAGCAGGTTATTACCGACGATTCGTGAAAGGTTTTTCCAATATTACGCAACCGATGACTAACCTGTTGAGGAAGGATAAAAAGTATTGTGTTCAGAGGCATGTCAGCAAAGTTTTGATGAACTCAAGAGACGATTTATTTCAGTACCCATTTTGGTTCTACCAAAAAGAACTGAAGGATTCGTGGTATATAGTGACGTGTTGAGACAGCGCCTTGGATGTGTACTGATGCAGGAAGGGAAAGTGATTGCCTATGCATTGAGACAATTGCGACCCTATGAAGTTAAATATGTGACCCATGATTTGGAGCTAGCAGTCGTGGTGTTTGCTTTGAAAATCTGGCGTCACTATCTGTATGGAGTTACCTGTCAGATCTTTACTGATCACAAGAGCCTGAAGTACATTTTTACTCAGAAGGAGTTGAACATGAGGCAGAGAAGGTGGCTAGAACTAATCAAAGACTATGATATAGATATCCTTTATCATACGGGCAAAGCAAATGTGGTTGACGATGCCTTGAGTCGTAAAACAGTATAGGAACAGATGCTTGCCCACTTGACAATTAAGAGAGAATTGCAGTTGGAGTTCGTGAGGCCGGAAATTAAAGTCTGGTTCCAGCGTATTCAGGGGCAGCTCTGCACACTTGAGATTTCATCATCCCATAATGATATAATCAGATCGAAGCAGGTTACAGACCCATTCTTATCTCGAGTTCAGGATAAAGTAACGAAAGACCCTGGATTTGTGATCCACAAGGATGGATTGATACACTTCAGGAATCGAGTTTGTGTACCTGTAATATCCGGAATTTCTACTACTGTTGTTTAATGTTATTTTATCCGAGTTATATTGTACAGTGTGGAATCTGTACTATATGGATAAAATAATGGAAAGACTGAGACTGCTATACTTGTATAATTGTTGAACTTGGTCAACAATTCCACTTGAGGATATTGTGTATTAGATGTATCGTATGAGAATATTATTGGAAGGAGAATGTGTATTCAGTATGCCGTATGTTCGTATTCTGTATGTCGAGACGTTAGACAAGAATAGCTGAAAATGGCTAAGTATAGCCCGATTAGCGCACGCTAATATTCAATATTAGCGCACGTTATCGTGCACGTTTAGGGCATGCTAAAGTTAAAGGATAACGCACGCTAGTACAGACCAGATCAGAAGGAATCTACGTGTGGACCCGGCCACTTTCGGCGCATGTGCCGACGAGGTCAACGGATGTTTGTTATGAAGGATTAGTGCATGCTAAATCCTATGGTTAGCACACGATAACATCAGATCGGTCAACAAGGGAATCTTATCATTGTCAGAGCTTTCGGCGGGTGGACCCATCTTCAGAGCATACAGACAAACGAGTCAACTATGAGTAGCGCACGCTATGATCGGACACTAGCGTACGCTAAGTAGATGCCTTTACGTATGCTATTACATGGGCATTGCATACGTAAATCATTGTATGAAGTAAGTCAGTAGCCTCTGGACCTCGATAGCGCACGCTAACAAAGACAGTTAGAGCACGCTAATAATAGTCAGTATATATATGTGCAGTTGGCCATTATTCTTCATTTCGTCCATTCTTTCCTTGCAACCGATAGAGAGAGTTCTTAGAGAGATGTTTGAAGTTCCAAACACTGGATTATGGTGGAGTTAATTATCCATAACAACATTTGAAGCATGGAAGTGAGTGAGAATGGATTCAACCATGGAAATCAATCCATTCCTTCAAAGAGGTAATTACTCTTCACTTTGGGATTTCGTTTTGGATTGTATATGATGTCCTTGAGTTGATAATCATCATGTATATGAGTTAACAAGTATTATTATGAGATTGGTTACCGAGTTATGTTGATGTTATTGTTGACATATGGGTATTGATATGATTCGAATGGTTTAGAATTGTGTTGTTCATCTTCAAAGAGATATGTTAGATAATGTCTTCCTTCAATTCGGGTCTTTGATGTGGTTGTTGTTGGTTTCTTCATATGATGGTGAATATGGCAATGATTATGAATTCTTGGTATTCATATGTTGATATTGAGAAAGAAGATGATCTATGAATATATGACTTGGATTATGAGTTGGATTATTGTTTATATGTTAAAGGATATCGGATTTTGTTGTTTTGATAGCTATGAACATGGTTTCGAATCACTTAGTGTTCTTGATAATCGTAATCACAGGAGATTTGGGATTATAAATTGTATTCGAGTTTTTGGAATTTAAATCATAATGTATATGATTTACTTTTGTTATTGGTATACTTGTATATCGAGGATACATTGTGACAAAGACGAAGATATGAATTATCTTCAATCCGTGATATTTTGGATCGTCGAGTATTGAGGATAATGGTTCGTGATGGTTTAGACATTGACATCGCTCTCGAAGGACTCAGGACAAGTACTCTTATCATTTTTATCATTTGTGTCGATCATGTCGTGATACATTCGTGTATCGTTGTTGTCATGAATTTGTGCATTGTTGTTGTCGTGCATTGTGTACTGTTGTTTTGTGCAATTGTGCATTGTTGTTATATGTCCACCTCGTGTTGGTCCGATGGGATCATCGGGAGATCTATGCTAGCGTGCACTGGATCATCGGACAGGTTTTTCCACCATGGGTTGGTCTGATGGGATCATCGTGGGATCTAGGCAGTGAACGCTGGATCATCGGATTACCTATGTGTTGTTGTTGTGCATATGTATGTTATGGGTTTGCCATAAGTATACATTGTTGTTATTGATGTCAGCATATTGACGTTGTCATATGAGTATGCATTTGTAGGTCTTGTGTTAGGACCGTGTCTGTATGTTGTGTTGATCTGATCTTGGATTAGACTGACGTGATTTCGTCGTGGCACTTCATATCTTGAGGTTTGTTCCGTATTTCCTTTGGTATTTCTCTTTTGATGGACAATATATTATCGTGTTGGGATTTGATGATGTTATTCCGATGGATCGAATTGGTCAGAGTTGGTATATTTCTGTATTACGAGTTATGATGATGTTTTGAGAATTTTGGGTATTGCTTGAGGTACCATATGGATGTTTTGTTTGAGTTTATTGATTAATCGAGATTACGAGATGTGAATTGTGATAATGTTTATTCTGATGAGAATTATCACGAGTTGGTAAAGTTATGACAGTAAGATTACATTGGTCGTATTCTTACTTAGTATTTTCATTAGTATGTAATTATTGTCGTAATGTGATGGTTATCATTGTTGGATATTATGGCTGACCCCGTCGTGGGCTTTCTTTTTAGGTTCTTGGATTATCAATCTTATAGCGGTCGTGGAGAGATGAACTTCCCGGAGGATACTAGCTAGGGCATGTATTTGTGTATTGAGTTTCCTGATCAGTTCTTGTATTCCGCTGCTAGAGTAGTTTAATTGTTTGTCTTTTTCCGCTGCATGAGTATTTTTAAATGGCCTTTTGGTATCTGGTAACTTAGTTTACCTTGGAAATCATTTTCTAACTATTTCGTTGGTACGTGTAAGCGATAGTAAACTGTTGAGTTCTGGCATTTCAGGCCTTGTCCTTTCAAATGAGATTTTACGACGGTTTTGATAAACGAGTTTTATAAAGTTTTCGAATGTTTTTAAAAAGATAGTACTGTCGTTCGCCTTTTAGGCGTTTGTAAATGTTAGCGAAAATTTCTTTTAACCTTGTGGGTTCCATCTCGGGGCCCACGGCGCTGTAATATTCCTGGATGGCTCTGGGGGTGTTACAGAATATGGTATCGGAGCTTAGGTTGTGAAAACCTAGGCAGTCGGGTCGAGTTGGTCGTGTTTTGTCGCATCATTCGAGTTATCGATTGACTAATATTAGAGCCGTGAGTTTTGTTGTTCACTCGGGCTTGTGCGTTATGTGATTTACCAGTGTAGTACTGGGGTTGTTGCAAACTTTTTCAAATGGTATTAACGTGTTTCTTCAGATAGAGTTGTGTTGTGTTCTCGAGTTGAGCTGAGTTTGCAAAATGTATGTTTTGAAAATATATGTGTCGGGTAATTTCTAGAGTTGAGATATGTGCCAGTATCACGGGGAATCGTCGGCTTCATGATCTGTAAGTATTTGGATTCTTGAATTGCATTGAGATTTATTGCCGTTCTAAGTTGATATGCTTTGAGATTCAGCAGAATATTATGCGTTACGGTATAAGGTGACAGAGTTGGGACAGGATTGATGATCTTGAGAAGCTATGATTTTGAAAATCATATGTCGGTTAAACTTTGGAACGGAGTTGTGCATTTGGGAAAGATGTCACCAATTGTTGAGAAGAGCATGTAGTCATGTTAGTTCGTTTTGAGATATATGAACTGTTTTTGAGCATTTGGAAATGATACTTTTCGAAATGAATGTTTTACGGATGTTTTACGGAAAATGATTTTTGGGCCGAGACCCAATCGCTTTTGAAATAATTTTATAACTCAGGACTTGGGGTCCAAAAGGGCTTTCTACTTTTTAAACTTCTTGTAATGTGGAACGGGATTTAGGCTGAGAGCTAACGTTTCAAAAAGGGCTTTTTCATGGTTTCTAAAACTCCCGAGAATTGTAAAATACTTTATCAATCGTTTATCTATTTCGTTTCTACCTTTCGCGGTTTTGGGTTACTTATTCAAATGAAACTTCTCGTGAAGTCTTTCGCTTTGTTGGTTTATTTCCACGTTTTGTCAATGCATAATTGAGGTGATCCAGGATGGGTTAATGGTTGACGTTGAAAAGGAGTTTTTGTCGGAGTTTATAGATTAAGATTTTGGAACTCTATCATGTGGTTATTAGATGGAATGTCAGTGGAATTGGTGACGAACCGAATTGGTATATAGGAGTATGGATGTGGTCAATCATTTGCATAGTTTTCATTTTAAAACCTCGAAATCGTGTGGATTCGAAGGAAACTGTTATCGAATACTTGGCACCAGCGAGCCGATTTAATTTTTCGAAAATTGATTTTGTAGTCTTACCAAAATTTATGTTTTGAGTTTGGAAATTTTTGAAAGAACTTTCGAAAATTTGTCGTCTTGACAAGACTATATGATTTCAAACTGGTTTTGAAAATGTGATTGATATACATATGCATTTAGTGCATAGTGCATATCACGGTGAAGTTATGAGTGTGACTCACAAACTGGATATCATATCGAGTGTACGAGGAAAAGAGATTCGAACTTCAGTACGGTAGTTTGGTTATCCAGGGATGATCGGTTGATTTATCGGATAAGAGAAATATGCTGCGTGTTGTAAATTCATGCACAGGATGTAATTTTGGAACTTTGGATTTTTTGAAACCGGGACATATGTGCTATGTGATTCCATTGGTATGGTAGTAGCACGATTTTACCATAGTAATTTTTGAATGCTATCTTTGTAAGTGTAAAGTTGGGGATGGTGACCCCATACTGGTTGTTTTGGATATTAAGTGGTCGTTCCCACTCCATGTATGATTTGGTATGTTCGACGATTTGTGATTGGTTGTTCATATGCCGAGGAGTATGTTCACCAGTCGGGTATGTTTATTGAGATCCACTGTATGTGATTAGTGTGATGTTTTGAGAACTTTATCCGTTCGTATATCGGTGCTTCTGTGTTGATCATGTTGGAGCTTACCGTGTGAGGGTATTCCCGATTATCGTTGATCGTTCGTTGGTAATACTGGAGTTTATCATGTTGATGATATTTTCGATTGTGATATGACCTCTAGTTGGTCATATTGGAGTTTATCATGTTGATGATATTGTCGGCTACGTTTTGACCTTTGGATTGGTCGTATTAGATTTTACCATGTCGATGATATTCTTAGTTAATTTATTGGTTGATCATTGTTGGTGATCATCTGAGCGCTCGGATTTTGTGTCGACGTTTCGGGATTTGTGTCGTTGTGTTGGGCAGTTGCTACTCAGATGTATCGTGCATTATTGGTTGTATCAGAATGGGGACTTGATTGTGCGATTAGGCAGACAGGATTTGCCACGGATAGATTATCTCATCCAAAGATGATATATTTTGTTGAGACTCATGGAATTGTGGCTGCAAGTGTATTAAAGCTTTACAGTGAAGTCACTTGCTAGTATCTCATGAGATCGTCAACTTTGCGCATTTGTAAGTATGCTATTTTGGTTATTCGGTAATAATGATGATCGATCATTGTCATAATGGTTTCGGAATATTTTGGTTGAACGGATCATTTGTTTTGTCTATGACGGATTGCAAGTTTCGAGGACGAAAGTTATTTTAAGTGGTGTAGTATGTAATATCCGGAATTTCTACTACTGTTGTTTAATGTTATTTTATCCGAGTTATATTGTACAGTGTGGAATCTGTACCATATAGATAAAATAATGGAAAGACTGAGACTACTATACTTGTATAATTTTTGTACTTGGTCAACAATTGCACTTGAGGATAACGTGTATTAGATGTATCGTATGAGAATATTATTGGAAGGAGCATGTGTATTCAGTATGTCGTATGTTCGTATTCTGTATGTCGAGATGTTGGACAAGAATAGCTGAAAATGGCTAAGTATAGCCCGATTAGCGCATGCTAATATTCAAGCTTAGCGCACGCTATCGTGCAGGTTTAGGGAACGCTAGACGTAAAGGATAGCGCATGCTAGTACAGACCAGATCAGAAGGAATCTACGTGTGGACCCGACCACTTTCGGCGCATGTGCCGACGAGGTCAACGGATGTTTGTTATGAAGGATTAGTGCATGCTAAATCCTATGGTTAGCACACGATAACATCAGATCGGTCAACAAGGGAATCTTATCATTGTCAGAGCTTTCGGCGGGTGGACCCATCTTCAGAGCATACAGACAAACGAGTCAACTATGAGTAGCGCACGCTATGATCGGACACTAGCGTACGCTAAGTAGATGCCTTTACGTATGCTATTACATGGGCATTGCGTACGTAAATCATTGTATGAAGTAAGTCAGTAGCCTCTGGACCTTGATAGCGCACGCTAACAAAGACAGTTAGAGCACGCTAATAATAGTCAGTATATATATGTGCAGTTGGCCATTATTCTTCATTTCGTCCATTCTTTCCTTGCAACCGATAGAGAGAGTTCTTAGAGAGATGTTTGAAGTTCCAAACACTGGATTATGGTGGAGTTAATTATCCATAACAACATTTGAAGCATGGAAGTGAGTGAGAATGGATTCAACCATGGAAATCAATCAATTCCTTCAAAGAGATAATTACTCTTCACTTTGGGATTTCGTTTTGGATTGTATATGATGTCCTTGAGTTGATAATTGTCATGTATATGAGTTAACAAGTATGATTATGAGATTGGTTACCGAGTTATGTTGATGTTATTGTTGACATACGGGTATTGATATGATTAGAATGGTTTAGAATTCTGTTGTTCATCTTCAAAGAGATATGTTGGCTAATGTCTTCCTTAAATTTGGGTCTTTGATGTTGTTGTTGTTGGTTTCTTCATATCATGGTGAATATGGCAATGATTTTGAATTCTTGGTATTCATATGTTGATATTGAGGAAGAAGATGATCTATGAATATATGACTTGGATTATGAGTTGGATGATTGTTTATATGTTAAAGGATATCAGATTTCGTTGTTTTGATAGCTATGAACATGGTTTTGAATCACTTAGTGTTCTTGATAATCGCCATATGTTGATCGGCATCTGAAATGCATGCAACTGCATGTCATTAGCACACACTAGTGTTACTGGCTAGCGCACGCTAACGGAAGCGACTTAGCGCGCACTACGTTAAGTGATTAACGTGTGCTAAGTCAACAGACAGTGTAGTATATCTTGTTTCAGTTATGAACTCATGATCGTTTAAGTTGGATTGATCAGACAAGTGGTTAATCGAGATATTGTTGAGCCGTTGGGTTTGTGAATTGGTTTTATTGATTGTTGATTTTTATCGAACTTGTTGTTTATCGAATTACTGTAATAGGTTGAGAATATTGATCGGTAATTATAACCATATGTTGCGGTCGAGTTCGAGGATGTTCGTGAATTGCATTGATCGGGACCGAGGAGCTTGTAGGCGACGGCAAGGAATTGGTAACGACTTTATCAGTATCGAGGCAAGTTATTACTTGCTCGGTTTATAATATTTAATGAATGGTTTCTGTTTCATTCGTTTATAATTCTTATATCAATGTTTAGAATCGTAATCACAGGAGATTTGGGATTATAAATTGTATTCGAGTTTTGGGAATTTAAATCATAATGTATATGATTTACTTTTGTTATTGGTATACTTGTATATCGAGGATACATTGTGATAAAGACGAAGATATATATTATCTGCAATCCGTGATATTTTGGACCGTCGAGTATTGAGGATAATGGTTCGTGATGGTTTAGACATTGAGATCGCTCTCGAAGGACTCAGGACAAGTACTCTAATCATTTTTATCATTTTTGTCGATCATGTCGTGATACATTCGTGTATCGTTGTTGTCATGCATTTGTGCATTGTTGTTGTCGTGCATTGTGTACTGTTGTTTTGTGCAATTGTGCATTGTTGTCATATGTCCACCTCGTGTTGGTCCGACGGGATCATCGGGGGATCTATGCTAGCATGCACTGGATCATCGGACAGGTTTTTCCACCATGGGCTGGTCTGACTGGATCATCGTGGGATCTAGGCAGTGAACGCTGGATCATCGGATTACCTATGTGTTGTTGTGCATATGTATGTTATGGGTTTGCCATAAGTATACATTGTTGTTATTGATGTGAGCATATTGACGTTGTCATATGAGTATGTATTTGTAGGTCTTGTGTTAGGACCGTGTCCGTATGTTGTGTTGATCTGATCTTGGATTAGACTGACGAGATTTTGTCGTGGCACTTCATATCTTGAGGTATGTTCCATATTTCCTTTGGTATTTGTCTTTTGATGGACAATCGATTTTCCTGTTGGGATTTGATGATGTTATTCCAATGGATCGAATTGGTCAGAGTTGGTATATTTCTATATTGCGAGTTAGGATGATGTTTTGAGAATTTTGGGTATTGCTTGAGGTACCGTATGGATGTTTTGTTTGAGTTTATTGATTAATCGAGATTACGAGATGTGCATTGTGATAATGGTTATTCTGATGAGAATTATCACGAGTTGGTAAAGTTATGAGAGTAAGATTACATTGGTCGTATTCTTACTTAGTATTTTTATTGGTATGTAATTATTGTCGTAATGTGATGGTTATGATTGTTGGATATTATGGCTGACCCCATCGTGGGCTTTGTTTTTAGGTTCCTGGATTATCAATCTTGTAGCGGTAGTGGAGAGATGAACTTCCCGGAGGATACTAGCTAGGGCATGTATTTGTGATTGAGTTTCCTGATCAGTTCTTGTATTCCGCTGTTAGAGTAGTTTAATTGTTTGTCTTTTTCCGCTGTGTGAGTATTTTTAAATGGCCTTTTGGTATCTGGTAACTTAGGTTACATTGGCAATCATTTTCTAACTATTTCGTTGGTACGTGTAAGCGATAGCTTAACGTGTTTTTGTTTTTAAACTGTTGAGTTCTGGCATTTCAGGCCTTGCCCTTTCAAATGAGATTTTACGACGGTTTTGATAAACGAGTTTTATAAAGTTTTCGAATGTTTTTAAAAAGATAGTACCATCGTTCGCCTCTTAGGCGTTTGTAAATGTTTGCGAAAATTTCTTTTAGCCTTGTGGGTTCCATCTCGGGGCCCACGACGCTGTAATATTCCTGGATGGCTCTAGGGGTGTTACAGTACCCGCAGACAAAGAGTTGAGGAACTCTATCATGAGAGAGGCCCATGCTACCTCGTACTCTATTCACCCGGGGTCTAGTAAAATGTATAAGGATTTGAAGCAAGGTTATTGGTGGGGGAATAAGAAACGTGAGGTTGCAGAATTTGTTTCGAGATGTTTAAACTGTCAGCAGGTTAAGATTGAGCATCAGTGACCCGCAGGAATGCTGAAGCCGCTCCCGATTCCTGAGTGTAAATGTGAGGACATATCGATGGATTTTATCACTAGCTTGCCTATGAGTCGTCGAGGGATGAATACGATTTGGGTGATTGTGGACCGTCTAACCAAATCAGCCCACTTTTTGGAGATTAAAGACACATGAGGACCCGAGAGATTGGCCTTGCTGTTTATTAAAGAGATTGTAAGGTTACATGGTACCCCCAAGAGTATTGTATAAGACCGTGATGGGCGATTCGTGTCACACATATGGAAAGCAATTCATCGTGCGATGGGTACGCAGTTGAACTTCAGTACGGCATTTCATCCGTAGACTGATGGCCAGTCCGAAAGGACTATCCAAACTCTAGAGGATATTTTGAGGGCGTGCGCTCTTGATTGGAAGGATGATTGGGAAGCCCCACTGCCTTTGGTGGAATTCACTTACAATAATAGTTGGCACACTTCGATTCACATGGCACCTTATGAAGCATTATATGGCCATCGTTGTAGGGTTTAGGGTTTAGGGTTCAGTGAGGCGATCTGGCCTATTGTCTGGCGTTGCCACCAGTTCTGAGTCGGATTTATAACGTGTTTCATGTCTCTCAGTTGAGGAAATATGTTGCTGATCCGAGTCATATACTTCAGTTCGATGAGATCGAGATAACAGAGAATCATTCGTATGAGGAGCGTCCCATACAAATACTTGAGAGGAGGATCAAACAATTGTGGAATAAGACGATTCCCCTACTGAAGGTTCAGTGGTAATGACACGGAGTTTAGGAGGCTACGTGGGAGACAGAGAGCAGCATGCGAGAGAGGTATCCTGAGTTGTTTACACCTTAGTTTCGAGGACGAAACTCCTTTAAGGGGGGAAGTATGTAATATCTGACACTAATTCTTATCTACTATTGTATTATTCGGATAATTTGAGCACTGTTGTAATCATGTTACATTCAGTTAATGTTTATTGATGTCGGAATATATCAGAATAGACTTGATTATGACTATCATTCGCACTGTGGTTGATTTCTTGACGTGGTGTAGATTGTTACATTTTTGGGATAGATTTTGGTGTGTTTAACATATGTTAAGACCTTAACTTAACGTACGCTAAATTGTAAGCTTTACATACGTAATAGTATGCTGGTTACGTATGTAATGCTTGGGAATCTTATCTGATCTCACTTTCGGAGTGGGGGGCCGGACATGATCCGGATAAATGGCCTTTTCGAGGCAGCCAAGTTAACTTATATTACGTACGTAATGCTCTGGCCTATAACGTATGTAATGATGTTAGTGTTTTAATATAGTAACATCTGGAACAGTAACATCTGGAGTCATATTACGTACATAACACTTTGAGTGTAGCGTACGTAAAGGGGTTAACATACGTTATCTTCATGCGATAACGTACGTAACAAGTTGTGCAGTTTATAAAAAGACAGCTTGTGTCTTTCATTTGCACGTCCAAACTCCGAATTTTCTCTCCAACAATCATCCATCTGCCTCACTAGACCTATTTTACACCCTTCTAACTTGTCTTTGAGCTTTGCATCTTGGATTGGAGCTTGTTGATTGGGAGTTTAGAGTTGTTTCTTGAAGCTTGGAGTGTGTTCTTATGGTTTTGGTGATTTGTTCTTCGTTTCTGTAGATATGTTGTACGATTCTACTCCATATTTTCGTGGTTATGATGTTAGTGTTGTGGTATACTACACCTAGAGTTGAATTAATCAAGTAAAACATGTTTGTAGTTAAACTTTTTAACACTCATTGATGAATATGGTAATTAAGGGTTTGGAATGAGGTGTTCTTGATGATTTAATGGTAATGACCATGTTTATAATAATCATACCCTTCTTGTTAAGTTTATTAACATCATTAGGACAATAATAATCCTTAGTTCATCATAGATAAGTTTAATCGATGGAATTGTTGACGTAAAATATATTAGAACACCATGTTTAAAACTTGATGAATGTTAGGGAATTAGAGTGATTTTTCTTGGTCCAAAAATCTTAGTAGGCATAGAACAGCTGTCTCGGCTTGTCAAGTCTTTGAGAAATGATAATAGGGTTTTGATTAACACAAACTCTTATATGTTCATGATAATCGGTTGTATTAATGTCTTAGGAATGTATTGATCATCATAATAATTTGATAATGTTCTTAGGAAGGTATTGTTGATTATTGGTGATAATGTTGGTTTTCAAAACGATCCTTGTGTAATAAAGGATGTAGAAGCTAAAGAACTTGGTTAATCCGATTAAAAATACGGAATTGAAGGTATTTAATGTATACACTTGTTTATAGTAATAACGAAAGTATTAAAAGGACATTTTAGTATAGTAATCCACTTTGTGGAAGATAAACCATATCTATTGAATTTCATCAATAGTTGATAAAATGTTCATTTAAATAGAATTAATTGAACGAGTAGGTTTCGGATGTCGTTTCCTACGAATTGATATCAATATTGGGTGAATGTATTTTTGAATAAATTACGTTTCATTCAAGATTGCTTGTTCGATTGAGTATATAATCGAGGATACAACCCGTTTGATCGTTTGGAGAAAGACTATCGTTCGCCTACGGAATTGAGGCAAGTTATCTTGCTTGGTTATAATGATGATTGAATTCTTGTGATTGTTATACGTTTTGTATATATTAAACACTTGTTGAATCTGTGATTCGTAGTTCGATATTATTCTTGATGATGTTTCATTTGTCATCATGGGATTGTATTTCCAAGTTCGTCACCTTGAATCGTTGATCTCATTGATCCTTATTGTCACTTCGGTGAGTTTGTTGATCCTTAATCGGATATGTGATTTGTTGAATTCGTTGTCATGTTGTATCGTGACATATCTGGAATCATATCTGCATGTCGATTGATTATTGTGTAGGATCTTTAGCCAGGCACATATATAGTCATACGTGAATGTTTCCGTATTGGACTGTGCACACGAGACGTAGTTCGTGAGGCTAATTAGGTACATTGTCACACAAATATTCTGGATTCCATATACGGGGTGGACATGTACACGGACACATTTCCGGATTGGTCATACTGTGATGTCCATCTTTGAGCCATATTGTTTGTTCGTTCATAGTCCATATATGATTGGATATGTTCAACGGTTAGTTGACTGATTGTTAATACGCCCAAGGGGTATGTTCAATAGTCGGGATGTTTTCTTTGAGATCTAATATATATATATATATATATGAATTGTATAATGTCTGGAAGATCATTTATCATGTATATCTGACCCTGTGTTTTGGGCGAAATACTTGTATTGTATTTTAGGTCGAGGTAAAGGCAAGGCACGGGAAGAGCATGGTGACGGCGAAGGGTTCGAAGGATACTAGTTCGGGGGGCCCAAGTCTTTTATTGTCTGGTTATGTTCAAATCGCATAAATGTTATTTTTTTCATTTCCTTTACACTGTTGTCCGATTGTACTGTTATTTGAAGTATATTCCATCTTCACATGGTTTATACTTGTATTTTGATCATGGGTACGTTAAGGCCGTTGGCCGTACTATTTATAAACTCCTAATCGGAGTAATGACTATTTATTGTGGTTCGGTATCACACTTTTGATCTGTAGTTTGGTATCGCTTGGTGGGTCCCAGTATGGGGTCCACAACACTGTAATAGCCGCCTTTTGGGGTGTTACAACATTGGAAGGTAACATGGATGCAATTCTGAAATTCTTTGGAAATCACAATTTTTTCATTCCAATACAATATCGTGGGGATCCATCTCGTACTCATCATCTCCTGATTATTGAGATATAAAATTATTTAGAATATATTAAACTACTTATGGAATATATATTTATCATGGATAAATAATAGTGATATTCCAACATACAAACAATTAATGCAGCAACTTCTGAACATGTTGGTAGATTATACATGCGTCCATCGCGTGACCTCCTTCCCATGAGACATAACTTTACATCCATATCGGATCTCTCCAAGAATCGTTCAGCAGCCATTCAAAATTTTTGGGCAATTTGATTTTCGACATCTATCATGTTCTTTAGATCATCCACAATTGATGGATCAATCGCAGCAGGACTTTTTGATCTACAAGATGAAACAAAAATATAATGAGAATCAACAATATATATAGAATATTTTTAAAAACTATACATATGTAGTGGGATTAATATGGATACAAGAGAATAAATACCGGAAAACATCGATTCTATCTTGAGTTTCATCCTCGCCACAATACATATATAGCTATGAAAAGTGTGGCGAATCGCCTTCTTTAGGTAACAAACTACCGAGTAAATGATAGTTATTTCCACCAAGCCTATATGTATACGGACCATGTCCATTGTTGACTGTTTTATCTTGGATCACACCCATCGAAGTAAAAGCGTACATCATATTATAAGCACGGATGTTCTCAATGTAATTCTTGTAACACCCCAAACTAGGCGGCTATCATAGTGCCGTGGACCCCCAACTGGGACCCATCAGGCGAATGAAAAATAATGATTTAAATAATATAACTATAGTACCAAACCACATTATAGTACCAATTACTCCGATGAGGAGTTTCAAGTACAATACACCCAGGAATACATAATACATATATATTTCATATGAAGATGAAATACACAACACTGAATAAAATGAAAGTCGAAACGGAAACTGCAGCAGAAAATACATAAGAAGAAAACATGAATAACTTAAATGACTGGGCCCCCCTACTAGTATCACTGGGACTCCTCGCCGTCATTGTTCTGTTCCAGTGCCTTTGTCTTGCCGTGACCTAAAAACAACATCTCCAACAGGGTCAGTTACACAAAACAACAATCCTCAAGAGTTGAACAGATACAATAATCAAATGTCTTAGTTATGAAATGAGGTCTGAAAGAGGGGCATCATAGCACGCCCGAGGTGGGACGTGCAAGTGCACAAGTAGCCGAATGTACGGAAATCCGCATATACACATGCACTTGGCCTAATTAGTCTCACGGAGGCACGTTACCGTGTGCACAGTCCAATGTGCCTGGATTACCCACATAAACACATGACCATAGTGTGCCCGACTAGAAATTCCACACGTATACCACCCGGAACGCAATACGATCCTGGAAGGTCACATGAACAAAAGCGACCACAATGAATGATAATGAATAGAAGTCCGACAAGGGTCAAGAATGACTCACCTTGGTGAATTAATAACACAATGAGTGATAGCTCAAATGAAATAATTGGAACCGTCATTCCTCATGAATTGAATGATTAGTTTGATAATTACATGCCTCAATATAATTGATATACTATGAATGAATTATATGTATGAATGAACAACAACGAAAGGAATGATTATCCTTTTAACCGAGCAAGAATTTACTTCCCTTGAATTAGGTGATAGGGTACGAACGCTGAGGTTCCAAGGTTGAAGGTAAATGACAACTCTGAACTTAGACAAGTTCGTAATCAACTATCAATAACCCATCGGTAAGAAAATAAGTTGGAATCCACCCGAAAACACTACCCACGATACATGTATTCCAGTAATGAAATCTCTAGATGGTGAAACACACCCAACCATCCCAAATACTCAACAATTCCGGAAAATACACCAATAAATCCGTAGAAATACACGTATCCAAGGTAGATAATCCATACTCAACATAGTCCAACACATTAGCAAGCTAACTCGAAGATATCGGAAGAAAAACCCCCAAATCCCGAAATTCTACGGTTAGATTTACCTTGATTTGGAGTGGTGGAGAGGATTAGATGTTGAATAATCCCAACT
Organism: Orobanche coerulescens; assembly: GCA_033398695.1. Classification (NCBI taxonomy): domain Eukaryota; kingdom Viridiplantae; phylum Streptophyta; class Magnoliopsida; order Lamiales; family Orobanchaceae; genus Orobanche; species Orobanche coerulescens. The sequence continues at coordinate 102,084,520 of CM065808.1, forward strand.
AGAAGCTTGAAGATGTTGATAGATGATAGTAGCTCGAAGATATCTTCACAAATCGCCCAAAATCGCCTGGAATCGCCCAATGAAGGAGGAGAGATGGAAAAATGACGAAATGAGGCGGAAATGTCATATTTATACTAAATCCAGCTTAGCGTGTGCTAGCTTCTGAGATTAACGTGCGCTAGCGGGTTCACCGGGTAGTCCAGTGAACTCTGCGTGCCTCGTTAGCATGTGCTACGTACTTGGCAGCGTGCGCTAACGCCTTTCTCTTAGGATGCGTTAACCGAGTCTAGCGTGCGCTACCTGATAGATGGCGTCCAGAAAATGGGAGTCCAGAACCTACTGTACACCGCCTGCTCGAGCCTTAGCGTGCGCTACTACGATGACTTATCGTGCACTACTAATACAACTAGCGTACATTATTTCCCACTCATAGCATGCGCTACGAATTCTCAATCTCAGTCCAGTACCTACTGAACTGTCTGCCTCCAATACACTAGCGTGCGCTAATGTTGATACATAGCGTGCGCTAAAACCAAACCAAACCAAACATACCCAGTATATCCCGCTCAGAGCAGGGTCTGGGGAGGGTAAGATGTACGCAGACCATGCCCCTACTTATTACGGTAGGGAGGCTGTTTCCGTGAAGACCCCTAGCTTAGTGCACAACAGAATCTTGTGTGATAAATACAAAGGAAAACATAAGATTCGAAAAAGCTCGAGACCATACCTGAGCCCATGGCTTGATCCACATGGGACTTACCTAAGCGGAATTTGGCTACTTCACTCCCGATGAACGCTGCTCTAACAAAAGAGAGGTTGGCTCTGCGCACAGCTCCCTGTCAAAAATACACAACACGCAAAGACAATAGGATAAAATATACAATAAAAGTAAAAATGCAATGCTCTAAGTCAAAGCAAATCGAGACAACCCAACCCTGAGGCTCTCAACTACAGCACCGCTCCCTACAAAAGAATCCACAACTCTGATCTGGTGCCTCCAAGCGCACCTATCAACAGTCATGGTCTCGGAAAGGTTTAAGGCCTTCAAATCTAATCTCAATTGCTCCTCCCACGTCCTCCTCGGTCTGCCTCTCCTCCTCTCCCCGACAACCATTAAACTCTCGACCCTCCTCACCGAAGCAGATGTCTGCCTCCTGCGAATGTGGCCAAACCATCTCAATCTCCCTTCCCTAACTTTCGCTGAAATGGGCGCCACTTCCAGCGCGTTCTTGAAAACCCCATTCGCAATTCTATCTAACATTGTGCGACTACACGACCAACGTAACATTCTCATTTCAGCCACTTCCAACTTGCTCTCAAGCGACTTCTTCATCGCCCAACATTCGGAGCCATACAACATTGCAGGTCGGATTGCCGCTCTATAGAATTTACCCTTCAACTTTAGAGGGACTTTCTTGTTGCACAGGACCCCTGTCGCTGCTCTCCACCTTAGCCACCCCGCCTTGATGTGATGCGTGACATCATCTTCACACTCACCTTCCTTCTGAATGATCGAACCCAAATACTTGAACTTATCCGTACGGGGTACGATCTGATCCGCAATCATTACCTCAACATCTTTCTCGTTGGCCTCACCACTAAAGTTACACCAGAGATACTTGGTCTTAGACCGGCTCACACGCAAGCCCTGGGATTCTAACTTAGCCCTCCAAAGCTCCAACTTCGTGCGCTACCAGTACTCAATTAGCATGCGCTATAAATAGTATGTACCATGCGCTACTCCTCACCCACAGACTACCATTTATGATGATAATGATAATATTCTCGCCTCGATTCTCAAATAGGGTTGAATGATGAATGATAACTTATATACGATTCAAATACGCCGAACGGTGAACATGGTGAATGAATATGAATGATGAATGATTATTAAAGAGTGAAAATTACTGAGTGACAATTACTGAATGATAATAAATGAAATCAGAACCGGTTATTACAATTCTGACTCTTAATATGCCTAATTTGTAAAAGATCACGTAACATTCGTGGAGGTTGTTTTAGAAGAGGAAGTTGTATTTTACCACGACTACAACACAAACCGAATTCCGGACTACTCAATGGGGTTTTTTTTAGCCTCTCGTCAAACCACATAAACGCACCGCAAAATCCACACGCATATGTAGGATCACCCATATTTCGTAAGCTGCTCCATGAAAGCATATAAATGTCACTTATTATAAGATGTTTTAATCTATTTAGTGTATGTAGAATTTAGTGGTAATGAACATTACCTACTGCCGATATCCCATTATTTCTCCGCGCAATAATATCTTTCTTTTCATGTATCTTTTTCATAGCTCTCTTTCGTGATTCCTTAATCATGTCAACATGTGATGGCTCTTCACTCATAACTCTTATCTCATTAAGAGTATATTTATCTAGTAGTTGCTCTATACGCTTTTCCGCAAGAGGCATGCACTCTTCAACAGACAGAGGTACCTTTATTCCTATATAAAGTGAAAAAACATATATAACTGATGATGGATTATAGTTTTTTTAAAAAAAATTATCCAGATTTAATGTAATACAAATGTTCTAAATTATTGAATATTTATATAACACGATTACATTTATTGTATCCTCTAGGATCTTCATGATACATAAAATAATCAAACGGATGTGACTTGAGATGTCTTCTCATTGATAGTGTGAATCTCCGGTTAATTTTGTTGAACCTTGACACTACTTTGTAATCTTCATCCATATTCCCTACATATGTAAGATGATAAAGTGTTGACTTATAAATATTTTAATGTGAGAAACAACATATTTAACTACTTATGTCCTCAATTATAAATATCTTACTTGAGTGAAGTGCCTTGTTGGGCATAGTAGTTTCGGTATAAATGTGCCTTCTAAGTTGATTTTGTAATATCCGCAATTTCGAATTTCGGTAATTTTCTTTTTTTGGTGTATTTATCGATCGTAGTGACCCTCGTGTACCTTTCAGTGTGTCCTTCCTGTCAACTGTTGAACTGTATTCTCGTTATTGTTCTGCGGAACCGCCGTTTCGGGGTTGCCGCGGATCCATTTCGTGTTATTGGTTCCTAAATATTGATTCCTATCGTTTTATTCTATTTCCGGATCATTTTCATCATTTTGGGGCCCAAAAGGGGGATGTGGGCCGCGGCACAAGATGTGTGTGCCGCGGCACACAAATTTCTTCAGTTGTTGGTCGAGCGAACTGTACCGTGTGCCGCGGCACACCCATCCGGTGCCGCGGCACAGTGCCGAGTCGGTGCCGCGGCACAACCGTCCGATACGCGGCGAACCGTGTGACATCTGCGATCAAACCGCTGTCTGGGTGCCGCGGCTGCACGGCCGTGCCGCGACACCGCCGAAACACAGGAGTAAATTTTTGGCACGTGCCGCGGCACACCTAAGGTTGCGCGGCACAAAGCGGTCAATCAGGTGCAAACTCGTCTTTATCGGACGAAATCGGCCATTTCCACCTTCATTTCACTGCGCGAGAGAGAGATCCAAGGGGAGAGAACTTCTCAAGCAATCTTCATCCGGTCGATTTTCATCATTTCCCTTGATCGTGAGGCTCGGATAATCAATCTAACGCGTGTTATACGGATCTTAGTACTTGAATCTTCAAAGGTAATATTTCTAGAACCCTATTTTCGATTAATTTGGGGGTTTTGGGTTTTTCTTCCGATTCGTTCCGTTTTGTTGGTGGATTCATGATGAATACGATTAATATTGTTAGTATCTTTAGTTTTCCTCTGATTCATGGATATTTTGTGGATTTCTACGGAATCGAGAGGGTTTGGTTGTGGTCGCCCTCGTTGTTATTTTTGGTACGAATATACATGAATCGTAGGCGGGTTTCCTGTGTATTCCATTTCCATAATCGTTTAGAAGTGGTTGTGATTGTGCTATTCGAATCGTTAGGTTCATTTTCGTCGGTTCCTCGCGGTCGTGCTTGATTCTTCCATTCCGTTCGTTGTCGTCTTCCTTTTCGTTAGCATCGGGCGTTCCGAAGCTTCCCGATTGAGCCGTATCCGTTCGTGGTTCCGTGCTCGTGGTATCGAGGCAAGTACCTTGCCCATACTTTTCTCGTTTTATGGATATGATGATCGGTGGTCGTCTTGATGTGTTTGTTTGGTTATGTGAAATGAAGTTTCAAAGGATTTCGGTTTGGCCTCGTTAAAGGCTTTCTTTCAAAACGAGTGTGATTTGTGAACGGTGTTTTGAGAATTGATTATGATTTGGTTATTTTGAACGTTGAAGGATTTTATGATGATACTCCTATTGTTTAAGTTATGGAATCGTGTATTCCGTATTTAATCTTGTTATTGTATTTTTGAAGAGTTTGGTAATGGTGTCGAGTTAGTGGCCATCACTAGTGAGTATTCTTAATGAACTTACATTCTTAGCATATTAGTATTGCATGAGTAACGTGTGTGTGTGTATGCTCACTACGGGTTAGATCCGACGGGGTCTCGGTAGGGGTTCACGGAGGTGTGGATCGACGAGCTTTGCTTTTAACCACTACGGGTTAGATCCGACGGGGTCTCGGTAGGGGTCCACGGAGGTGTGGATCGACGGTTAATTGTGGTGCATTTTGCAAATGTGATTTGATATTGGCATTTCCGGAAATGAGCGCTTTTGAACGGTTTTCATGATTGCATGCATCGACTAAGTGTGTAAGAGGTAAGTTGTTCGTTTGGCTTACTTGACTAGGATGGCACTAGAGTATTTTGTTGTTTGTGTTAAATCCTTTATTTGTGGATTTTGATATTGGGAGACGAACCTTGTGGTCGTTCTTGTGTACTGTGAGTTGATGAGATTGGGGCTAAAATCCCAATGGTTTTGTGAAAGTCGTTTTACGGATTTGGGGCTAAAATCCCAACGGTTTGGTTAATGTCATTTTTCAGAAAGTAAACCTTTGGGGCGGTGACCCCTTTTGTCTTTTGGATTTTGAAAAGTAGGATTCGATAATCCTAAATTGTTTTCTATCAAAACTCTCGATGGCATTCTAAACCGTTTTATAAATTACTTCCATTGATTTATGATATTTTGATTTTGAAATGTTTTCTCAAACCCTTGCCTCGGGAAGTACTTTTCGTTTCGTTTGGATCTTTGAGGATCCGTGGTTATTGTTATTCGTGGAATGTGAATTGTATGGTTCGTATTTGCACTTTGTTCTTGCACTAGCAAAATAGTGGAGTTTTGCTAACCCCCGAGTATTCGGGGGGTTGATGTCTGTTTTTGCATTCAGGTTTTGGAGCATAACACAGGGTCGGCACGAAGGATGATGAAAGATGATCGATACTAATCACCTGAGGAACCGTACACCGTGTGTTGGTTCAGTTGTACTTTATTTTCCGCTGCTATATTGTTCCCGTTGCACGGGCGTGGTTGTATTTTGTCCCCTGCGTGGGCATGAGTTGTATTTGAGTTGTATGTATTTGTGGAAAGACCAAATCGGTCTACTGAGTCATTTTAGCCTTGAAGGCGTTGTCAAGATGTTAAATGTTGTTACCAGCCTGGTAGATCCTCGAGGAGAGGGTCTACGGCGTGTAATATCCCTGAGTGGACTGGGGGTGTTACATAAATGGTATCAGAGCTTAGGTTGAGGAAACCTAGACTGTCGGGTCAAGTCGTGTTGTTTGAGTCTTGTTTCGTCGGATTTTATCTGACTGAGTCGTGTCGCGACGCGTCGTTTGAGTTTGTTGGTCGTGATTAGTATCGTGGGGCGATCATCATCTTCGTGCGGCCTGTGGAAGTAAGTCCCCCTTCTTGTGTTGTGCCTCGTGTGACACGAGCTGTTTATTTTATGATTATTTGTTAAGTGATGGAATCCTTATGTGGATCTTGATTTCACGATATGTATTTAGTCGACTCTCGTACTTGATTTATACGAGGAATGTAAAGCTTGTGATGTCTTTTTATTGATGTATTTGTCCGTTGCTGATGATTTTCGAATCGATTTGAACGTTTTACAAGTTCTTTTGTGGAAGCTTTGTGCTTATACACGTTCGACTTGTTCTCTAGCCAGTGCGGGAGGGTCCTTAGAGACCTCGAATGGGGTCAGTGGTTTTGTTCTGAATCCTAGGCGGTCTTCGACTGTGGTATTTTATCGTTTGTTTCCGTTTAAAGACATGTATTGTCTTGATTTTAAACGTTTTGATGGGTGTACTAGGAGTTGTTTTAGTGAACATCAATATGCGTGATTTTTGGGCATTCTGGCCTATTGGATTTTTTTTTTTTGAAAACCTTGAGTATCTTAGAAAAATAAAATTCGAGACATATTTTTCAAATGAGTTATTTTCTTGTGGTACATCCAAGGTGCCACAATATATTCCAAAATTTTTCTACCTCGAGGACCAAAATGTTTTGAGATATTTTCAATGTTTTAGAAACACTTTTATTTAGACCCAAGGGTTGAATATTTTGAAAGTTTTCACTAAGAGAAAGTGTCCTCATTTTTATCAAATGCGAAATGGTTCTCCAAAGTCTCGATAACAATGTTTCACGTTTGTACTTTTTGAAAGGTGATACTCAAGATCAACCGGTGTTCTTCTAAATTATTTTCAAAATGAGGTTTTCGTTGTTAAAACCTATCCATTCCCGTTTGAGGGCTGGGTATATATGTATGATGTTCGCGTTGTCATTTTGATGTTTGCTCCCGAGTATGACCGAATTGGCGGTGTGAGCGTTGCGTCGTTTTCCACACATTTGTTGTGTTAGCCCTCTGTGAGGGGTGGAATGTTGGTGTTGAATGTTGTCTCCTCGTGGTGATTTCTGCGTTGTCGCGCATGTGCGAGCTGTTAGAGCTTGGTTTGGTATGACCGTGTGCATCGGTGATCGTTAGATTATGTGTCGGTTGTTTAATGTCTTGTTACCTTGCTCCTGTTTTTGTGAATTTCGTGGACGAGGTCGGAGGTAATGCCTGTACTATTTTGACTTCGGTATTTTCTCTTTCTCCAGACTATCGATTCGCTCATGTTCGTTGATACTTTCTGAACTTGTTCTGTATTTCGATTTCATCGTCTGAACGAACCGTGATCTTGTTGTGGGTCGATCTGGTTATCGCTGTGACTTTTTCGGGTTCGGTTCGACTCTTGTGAAGCTCGTTCGGGAGTGACATCATCTGGTTCTATTAGTTCTTTTATTCGAAGTGGATCGGATTTGGAACTCTTGTGTTTTCGACTTTGTCGACTCATCATGTTCATTGACATTTTCTGAGCTTGTCCTGCCCCTTGCTTTTGTTGATCGAACGAGGGTGGTATTTCGGAATTACTCGTTCGTCGTTGTGACCTTTCACTCATTATTCCCTTTCCTGTGGATCTTATGCGAGTGTGCATCTTGTTGTTTTCACCGGATCATGTTTTGTCTTGAGTCGAGGTGTGAACCTCGGAGTTGTCGGTTGAACCTTATTGTTCTTCGTGATCCGAACATGATCGTTCGATTTTTGTTGTCTCGATCTTTTTGGTTCGATCGTTTGATTGTTCGGTTTTTGTTGATCCCGTTTCGTGATTGTTGAACATTCAGACTCCTTCCAAATTTCCTTAAGTTCGGGAAATTAGTCTCGTTTTCGATCTTCCAACCCCTGAGCGGTGGAATTCCGTATTTGTTCAGCGTGTGGCTCATGTTTTGATTGATATACCGCTGGGTTGGTCAACCGTGTTGATTTTCGTTGGTTGTGTTTTGTGATTGTTCGGATAATCGACTTGATTGTATTATCTGTTTGATGACACTTGTCACTTGTTGATTTTATTATGTCTCTACCGGTGGCATTGTGTTGGTCGCCCTGGAGCGTGTTTTCACGCCGTTTATTCCTTTGCGTTGCTTGTAACGTTTCGCCGATGGGCGTAAGTTACGCATTTCTTGTGTATCTCGTTGAGTTATCCCTGGCGGGGATATTGCTTCTCCCTACTTGTTTTAAGTTTCGGGACGAAACTTCTTTTAAGGAGGGTAGAATGTAATATCCGCAATTTCGAATTTCGGTAATTTTCTTTTTTTGGTGTATTTCTCGATCGTAGTGACCCTCGTGTACCTTTCAGTGTGTCCTTCCTGTCAACTGTCGAACTGTATTCTCGTTATTGTTGTGTGGAACCGCCGTTTCGGGGTTTCCGCGGATCCATTTCGTGTTATTGGTTCCTAAATATTGATTCCTATCGTTTTATTCTCTTTCCGGATCATTTTCATCATTTTGGGGCCCAAAAGGGGGATGTGGGCCGCGGCACAAGATGTGTGTGCCGCGGCACACAAATTTCTTCAGTTGTTGGTCGAGCGAACTGAACCGTGTGCCGCGGCACACCCATCCGGTGCCGCGGCACAGTGCCGAGTCAGTGCCGCGGCACAACCGTCCGATGCCGCGGCACACCCGTGTGACATCTGCGATCAAACCCGCCTGTACCGGGTGCCGCGGCACACGCAGGCCGTCTGTGACATCTTGCCGAAACACAGGAGTAATTTTTGGCACGTGCCGCGGCACACCTAAGTTGTGCCGCGGCACACAAAGCGGTCAACTGTGCAAACTCGTCTTTATCAGACGAAATCGGCCATTTCCACCTTCATTTCACCTGCGCGCGAGAGAGAGAGATCCAAAGGGGAGAGAACTTCTCAAGCAATCTTCATCCGGGGGTCGATTTTTATCATTTCCCTTCGGTCGTGAGGCTCGGATAATCAATCTAACGCGTGTTCTACGGATCTTAGTACTTGAATCTTCAAAGGTAATATTTCTAGAACCCTATTTTCGATTAATTTGGGGGTTTTGGGTTTTTCTTCCGATTCGTTCCGTTTTGTTGGTGGATTCATGATGAATACGATTAATATTGTTAGTATCTTTAGTTTTCCTACGGATTCATGGATATTTTGTGGATTTCTACGGAATCGAGAGGGTTTGGTTGTGGTCCGCCCTCGTTGTTATTTTTAGTACGAATATACATGAATCGTAGGCGGGTTTCCGGGTGTATTCCATTTCCATAATCGTTTAGAAGTGGTTGTGATTGTGCTATTCGAATCGTTAGGTTCATTTTCGTCGGTTCCTCGCGGTCGTGCTTGATTCTTCCATTCCGTTCGTTGTCGTCTTCCTTTTCGTTAGCATCGGGCGTTCCGAAGCTTCCCGATTGAGACGTATCCGTTCGTGGTTCCGTGCTCGTGGTATCGAGGCAAGTACCTTGCCCATACTTTTCTCGTTTTATGGATATGATGATCGGTGGTCGTCTTGATGTGTTTGTTTGGTTATGTGAAATGAAGTTTCAAAGGATTTCGGTTTGGCCTCGTTAAAGGCTTTCTTTCAAAACGAGTGTGATTTGTGAACGGTGTTTTGAGAATTGATTATGATTTGGTTATTTTGAACGTTGAAGGATTTTATGATGATACTCCTATTGTTTAAGTTATGGAATCGTGTATTCCGTATTTAATCTTGTTATTGTATTTTTGAAGAGTTTGGTAATGGTGTCGAGTTAGTGGCCATCTCTAGTGAGTATTCTTAATGAACTTACATTCTTAGCATATTAGTATTGCATGAGTAACGTGTGTGTGTGTATGCTCACTACGGGTTAGATCCGACGGGGTCTCGGTAGGGGTTCACGGAGGTGTGGATCGACGAGCTTTGCTTTTAACCACTACGGGTTAGATCCGACGGGGTCTCGGTAGGGGTCCACGGAGGTGTGGATCGACGGTTAATTGTGGTGCATTTTGCAAATGTGATTTGATATTGGCATTTCCGGAAATGAGCGCTTTTGAACGGTTTTCATGATTGCATGCATCGACTAAGTGTGTAAGAGGTAAGTTGTTCGTTTGGCTTACTTGACTAGGATGGCACTAGAGTATTTTGTTGTTTGTGTTAAATCCTTTATTTGTGGATTTTGATATTGGGAGACGAACCTTGTGGTCGTTCTTGTGTACTGTGAGTTGATGAGATTGGGGCTAAAATCCCAATGGTTTTGTGAAAGTCGTTTTACGGATTTGGGGCTAAAATCCCAACGGTTTGGTTAATGTCATTTTTCAGAAAGTAAACCTTTGGGGCGGTGACCCCTTTTGTCTTTTGGATTTTGAAAAGTAGGATTCGATAATCCTAAATTGTTTTCTATCAAAACTCTCAATGGCATTCTAAACCGTTTTATAAATTACTTCCATTGATTTATGATATTTCGATTTTGAAATGTTTTCTCAAACCCTTGCCTCGGGAAGTACTTTTCGTTTCGTTTGGATCTTTGAGGATCCGTGGTTATTGTTATTCGTGGAATGTGAATTGTATGGTTCGTACTTACACTTTGTTCTTGCACTAGCAAAACAGTGGAGTTTTGCTAACACCCGAGTATTCGGGGGGTGGATGTCTGTTTTTGCATTCAGGTTTTGGAGCATAACACAGGGTCGGCACGAAGGATGATGAAAGATGATCGATACTAATCACCTGAGGAACCGTACACCGTGTGTTGGTTCAGTTGTACTTTATTTTCCGCTGCTATATTGTTCCCGTTGCACGGGCGTGGTTGTATTTTGTCCCCTGCGTGGGCATGAGTTGTATTTGAGTTGTATGTATTTGTGGAAAGACCAAATCGGTCTACTGAGTCATTTTAGCCTTGAAGGCGTTGTCAAGATGTTAAATGTTGTTACCAGCCTGGTAGATCCTCGAGGAGAGGGTCTACGGCGTGTAATATCCCTGAGTGGACTGGGGGTGTTACATAAATGGTATCAGAGCTTAGGTTGAGGAAACCTAGGCTGTCGGGTCAAGTCATGTTGTTTGAGTCTTGTTTCGTCGGATTTTATCTGACTGAGTCGTGTCGCGACGCGTCGTTTGAGTTTGTTGGTCGTGATTAGTATCGTGGGGCGATCATCATCTTCGTGCGGCCTGTGGAAGTAAGTCTCCCTTCTTGTGTTGTGCCTCGTGTGACACGAGCTGTTTATTTTATGATTATTTGTTAAGTGATGGAATCCTTATGTGGATCTTGATTTCACGATATGTATTTAGTCGACTCTCGTACTTGATTTATACGAGGAATGTCGTCGCTTGTGATGTCTTTTTATTGATGTATTTGTCCGTTGCTGATGATTTTCGAATCGATTTGAACGTTTTACAAGTTCTTTTGTGGAAGCTTTGTGCTTATACACGTTCGACTTGTTCTCTAGCCAGTGCGGGAGGGTCCTTAGAGACCTCGAATGGGGTCAGTGGTTTTGTTCTGAATCCTAGGCGGTCTTCGACTGTGGTATTTTATCGTTTGTTTCCGTTTAAAGACATGTATTGTCTTGATTTTAAACGTTTTGATGGGTGTACTAGGAGTTGTTTTAGTGAACGTCGATATGCGTGAGTTTTGGGCATTCTGGCCTATTGGATTTTTTTTTTGAAAACCTTGAGTATCTTAGAAAAATAAAATTCGAGACATATTTTTCAAATGAGTTATTTTCTTGTGGTACATCCAAGGTGCCACAATATATTCCAAAATTTTTCTACCTCGAGGACCAAAATGTTTTGAGATATTTTCAATGTTTTAGAAACACTTTTATTTAGACCCAAGGGTTGAATATTTTGAAAGTTTTCACTAAGAGAAAGTGTCCTCATTTTTATCAAATGCGAAATGGTTCTCCAAAGTCTCGATAACAATGTTTCACGTTTGTACTTTTTGAAAGGTGATACTCAAGATCAATCGGTGTTCTTCTAAATTATTTTCAAAATGAGGTTTTCGTTTTTAAAACCTATCCATTCCCGTTTGAGGGCTGGGTATATATGTATGATGTTCGCGTTGTCATTTTGATGTTTGCTCCCGAGTATGACCGAATTGGCGGTGTGAGCGTTGCGTCGTTTTCCACACATTTGTTGTGTTAGCCCTCTGTGAGGGGTGGAATGTTGGTGTTGAATGTTGTCTCCTCGTGGTGATTTCTGCGTTGTCGCGCATGTGCGAGCTGTTAGAGCTTGGTTTGGTATGACCGTGTGCATCGGTGATCGTTCCGTTATGTGTCGGTTGTTTAATGTCTTGTTACCTTGCTCCTGTTTTTGTGAATTTCGTGGACGAGGTCGGAGGTAATGCCCGTACTATTTTGACTTCGTTATTTTCTCTTTCTCCAGACTATCGATTCGCTCATGTTCGTTGATACTTTCTGAACTTGTTCTGTATTTCGATTTCATCGTCTGAACGAACCGTGATCTTGTTGTGGGTCGATCTGGTTATCGCTGTGAGTTTTTCGGGTTTGGTTCGACTCTTGTGAAGCTCGTTCGGGAGTGACATCATCTGGTTCTATTAGTTCTTTTATTCGAAGTGGATCGGATTTGGAACTCTTGTGTTTTCGACTTTGTCGACTCATCATGTTCATTGACATTTTCTGAGCTTGTCCTGCCCCTTGCTTTTGTTGATCGAAGGAGGGTGGTATTTCGGAATTACTCGTTCGTCGTTGTGACCTTTCAATCATTATTCCCTTTCCTGTGGATCTTATGCGAGTGTGCATCTTGTTGTTTTCACCGGATCATGTTTTGTCTCGAGTCGAGGTGTGAACCTCGGAGTTGTCGGTTGAACCTTATTGTTCTTCGTGATCCGAACATGATCGTTCGATTTTTGTTGTCTCGATCTTTTTGGTTCGATCGTTTGATTGTTCGGTTTTTGTTGATCCCGTTTCGTGATTGTTGAACATTCAGACTCCTTCCAAATTTCCTTAAGTTCGGGAAATTAGTCTCGTTTTCGATCTTCCAACCCCTGAGCGGTGGAATTCCGTATTTGTTCAGCGTGTGGCTCATGTTTTGATTGATATACCGCTGGGTTGGTCAACCGTGTTGATTTTCGTTGGTTGTGTTTTGTGATTGTTCGGATAATCGACTTGATTGTATTATCTGTTTGATGACACTTGTCACTTGTTGATTTTATTATGTCTCTCTGGTGGCATTGTGTTGGTCGCCCTGGAGCGTGTTTTCACGCCGTTTATTCCTTTGCGTTGCTTGTAACGTTTCGCCGATGGGCGTAAGTTACGCATTTCTTGTGTATCTCGTTGAGTTATCACATGGGATATTGCTTCTCCTACTTGTTTTAAGTTTGGGACGAAACTTCTTTTAAGGAGGGTAGAATGTAATATCCGCAATTTAATTTCGGTAATTTTCTTTTTTGGTGTATTTCTCGATCGTAGTGACCCTCGTGTACCTTTCAGTGTGTCCTTACTGTCATTTGTTGAACTGTATTATCATTATTTTTGTGCGGAACCGCCGTTTTGAGGTTGCCGCGGATCCATTCGTGTTATTGGTTCCTAAATATTGATTCCTATCGTTTTATTCTCTTTAGGATCATTTTCATCATTTTGGGGCCCAAAAGGGGATGTGGGCAGCGGCACAAGATGTGTGTGCCGCGGCACACAAATTTCTTCGATTGTTGGTCGGCGAAGCTGCGTGTGCCGCGGCACACCCATCCGGTGCCGCGGCACGGTGCCGATCGGTGCAGCTGGCCGTCCGATGCCGCGGCACACCCGTGTGACATCTGCGATCAAACCCGCTGTCTGCGGTGCCGCGGCACACGCAGCCGTGCCGCGCACACCGCCGAAACACAGGAGTAAATTTTTGGCTGTGCGCGGCACACCTAAGGCGTGCCGCGGCACACAAAGCGGTCAATGTGCAAACTCGTCTTTATCAGACGAAATCGGCCATTTCCACCTTCATTTCACTGCGAGAGAGAGAGATCCAAGGGGAGAGAACTTCTCAAGAAATCTTCATCCGGGGGTCGATTTTCATCATTTCCCTGCGGTCGTGAGGGGCGGATAATCAATCTAACGCGTGTTCTACGGATCTTAGTACTTGAATCTTCAATGGTAATAGTTCTAGAACCCTAGTTTCGATTAAGTGGGGGGTTGTGGGTGTTTCTTGCGATTCGTTCCGTTTTGTTGGTGGATTCATGATGAATACGATTAATATTGTTAGTATCTTTAGTTTTCCTACGGATTCATGGATATTTTGTGGATTTCTACGGAATCGAGAGGGTTTGGTTGTGGTCCGCCCTCGTTGTTATTTTTGGTACGAATATACATGAATCGTAGGCGGGTTTCCGGTGTATTCCATTTCCATAATCGTTTAGAAGTGGTTGTGATTGTGCTATTCGAATCGTTAGGTTCATTTTCGTCGGTTCCTCGCGGTCGTGCTTGATTCTTCCATTCCGTTCGTTGTCGTCTTCCTTTTCGTTAGCATCGGGCGTTAGAAGCTTCCGATTGAGCCGTATCCGTTCGTGGTTCCGTGCTCGTGGTATCGAGGCAAGTACCTTGCCCATACTTTTCTCGTTTATGGATATGATGATCGGTGGTCGTCTTGATGTGTTTGTTTGGTTATGTGAAATGAAGTTTCAAAGGATTTCGGTTTGGCCTCGTTAAAGGCTTTCTTTCAAAACGAGTGTGATTTGTGAACGGTGTTTTGAGAATTGATTATGATTTGGTTATTTTGAACGTTGAAGGATTTTATGATGATACTCCTATTGTTTAAGTTATGGAATCGTGTATTCCGTATTTAATCTTGTTATTGTATTTTTGAAGAGTTTGGTAATGGTGTCGAGTTAGTGGCCATCTCTAGTGAGTATTCTTAATGAACTTACATTCTTAGCATATTAGTATTACATGAGTAACGTGTGTGTGTGTATGCTCACTACGGGTTAGATCCGATGGGGTCTCGGTAGGGGTTCACGGAGGTGTGGATCGACGAGCTTTGCTTTTAACCACTACGGGTTAGATCCGACGGGGTCTCGGTAGGGGTCCACGGAGGTGTGGATCGACGGTTAATTGTGGTGCATTTTGCAAATGTGATTTGATATTGGCATTTCCGGAAATGAGCGCTTTTGAACGGTTTTCATGATTGCATGCATCGACTAAGTGTGTAAGAGGTAAGTTGTTCGTTTGGCTTACTTGACTAGGATGGCACTAGAGTATTTTGTTGTTTGTGTTAAATCCTTTATTTGTGGATTTTGATATTGGGAGACGAACCTTGTGGTCGTTCTTGTGTACTGTGAGTTGATGAGATTGGGGCTAAAATCCCAATGGTTTTGTGAAAGTCGTTTTACGGATTTGGGGCTAAAATCCCAACGGTTTGGTTAATGTCATTTTTCAGAAAGTAAACCTTTGGGGCGGTGACCCCTTTTGTCTTTTGGATTTTGAAAAGTAGGATTCGATAATCCTAAATTGTTTTCTATCAAAACTCTCGATGGCATTCTAAACCGTTTTATAAATTACTTCCATTGATTTATGATATTTCGATTTTGAAATGTTTTCTCAAACCCTTGCCTCGGGAAGTACTTTTCGTTTCGTTTGGATCTTTGAGGATCCGTGGTTATTGTTATTCGTGGAATGTGAATTGTATGGTTCGTATTTGCACTTTGTTCTTGCACTAGCAAAACAGTGGAGTTTTGCTAACCCCCGAGTATTCGGGGGGTGGATGTCTGTTTTTGCATTCTGGTTTTGGAGCATAACACAGGGTCGGCACGAAGGATGATGAAAGATGATCGATGCTAATCACCTGAGGAACCGTACACCGTGTGTTGGTTCAGTTGTACTTTATTTTCCGCTGCTATATTGTTCCCGTTGCACGGGCGTGGTTGTATTTTGTCCCCTGCGTGGGCATGAGTTGTATTTGAGTTGTATGTATTTGTGGAAAGACCAAATCGGTCTACTGAGTCATTTTAGCCTTGAAGGCGTTGTCAAGATGTTAAATGTTGTTACCAGCCTGGTAGATCCTCGAGGAGAGGGTCTACGGCGTGTAATATCCCTGAGTGGACTGGGGGTGTTACAGATTTAGAATGTCAAGCCCGCAGTTAAGTGTTTGTTAGGTCTTGTTGATGTAAAGCTCCTAGGAATATCATAGGAATTTGGTGGAGTCAATAACACATTTCCATGAACTGTAATAAATACATGAATTGAACATTACAGTAAATCATCATAAATTGGTATCATACAAATTATAATATGAAATATATAGAAGTATTACCATCAGTAACACAACTAAACAGATATGAACTTGGGGTGAGCCTATTGCTTTGTCTATACACCTGTTTCACACTAACGACATTTGGTGTAATTGTCTCTCCACGATCACAATGTATCGGTAACAAAACTAATAAAAAATGTCATAGAAATAAAGATTAGTAGTATCTTAAACAACTAATAATTTGATACGTAACTGTAATATCCGGATTTTTAGTATAAATTTTTCGCATTATTTTATCTGAGATAAATTGTTTAGCTTGGTGTCTATACAGTATGGATAAAATAAATTGAAGACTGAGACAACTGTATTTGTTATGCAAAAAGACAAGTCAACTACGTATTACGTATGTTATGCAGGGCTTATTATGTACGTAATATGATCTTATACTGTAGCAAGTCAACGTACGTATTACACACATTATGGATCAAGTGTTGCGTACATTATGCAAGATACCAATTGAGATAGGAGCCTCTGGACCATTGTTACGTACGCTATCAAGGACAGATAACGTACGTAAAGGTGTGTTACGTACGTTAACTCTTGCATGTTACGTACGTAACGATCTGAGAGTTTATATATGTGGGATGCCCCTCACTTCGTTTTCTTCAGAACTTCACTTCATTTTTCGCCTTCAACACTCAGAGATGGCGTTTCGGTCCTTCTAGGCCGATTATGAGCTTAAGGGCTTGGAATTGAGATATGAAGATATTGATGATTCTTGAAATATTTGCTTGTGTATTTCATCTTCTAAGAGGTATGTTGGATAATCCTCTCTTTAAATTCGGATTTTTGATGTTGTTGTTGATGATTAGTTCGTATGATGATAGTTTATGGAGTTGTTGTGATGACTCTTGGTATTTATGGGAATTTTGTTAAGGAGGATGATGATATGATGATATGTCTCTGATTATGTTGGTTATGATTATGGAATCATAGTGTTCTTGATGTTCTTGGTAGTATTGTTGTGATTCTTGATATTATAGGAGATTTAATGGAATTGTGATAAGAGATTTCGGATGTTAATTAAGATTCTTCCTGTTGTAACGATTGTTATTTGTTTAAACTGATGAAGAGATGGAATTCTGGATTATGTTGATTTCGTATGAATCATGATATGAGGATAATTCCAAATCAAGTATGATACAATCCTTGTTGGTTTGATTGTTGATGTTTTTCTTCGTATGATGATGGTTATAGTGGTGTTATTGTGATTCCTGAAGTTATGTGAATTATATATTGGAGAGTATGATAATGTACATCTTGAATTATGAACGAGGATTGTTTAGATGTTAGAACACATCGGATTATGTCGTTTTGAGGATTATGAATGTGACTTCGGAATAATTTGTGTTCTTAAGGAACTCTTGGATTATATGATTTGATGAATATGTTTAAGAGATGTTGGTGTTTTGGATATAAACATGGAATATTCATATCTAGAACTAAGTTATGTGTTTTGGTATAATATTCGTATAGGAATACAAATATGACTCCGAGTTTGATGAGATTATTATTCATCTTTAAGTTGGGAAGTTCATACGTATTGAACAAGTGTTCAAATCGAATGATTGAGTTATTTGAAACCCTTGGAATATGATCATCTATATGTTGAGCTAATTGGATTGACCGGATTGATGATGTTAATCGATAATTGGTTTTGATTATGAATTTACAAGGAGGAAACTTGTATTCGTATTTAAGATTGAATTTGGAATCGGTAACGTTTAGAGCCTTGTTATTGGTTTAATTTGATTATTGATATGATTTTCGGATTGTGGAATCGTATTATGGCTATGAGTTCATGATTGATTGATTTGGGTTGTTTGGAATTGTGTATAATCGGGATTTTGTGGAACCGTTGGGTTTGTTGATCGGTTATATTGATTGTTATTTATGAGTCGTTATTTATGAGTTGTCGAATTGCGGTTTGTATTGTGGATATGAGTTCGTAATTGTTTGAGTTGTATTGTTCGGTTTTGTATATGATCCAGGTATTGTTGAGCCGTTGAGTTTGATAGGTTGGCTATATCGGTTATTGATTGTTATCGGATTGTTGTTGATTGATTACTTCAATAGGTTGAGATGTTTGATCGTGGATTATGACCGTTGTGTTGCGGTTGAGGTTGAAGAGTTCGTAGATTGCTTTTGGTCGAGGCTGAGGAGCTCATAGACGAAGGCAATGGATTTTGGTAACGGCTTCGTGGTATCGGTATCGAGGCAAGTTATACTTGTTCAGTTTATAATATTTAATGAATTATTTTGATTTCATTTCATTTATAATTCATATAGCAATGATATTATAAATGTAAATTATCGTGAAGATGGTTTGTTCGTGGAAAGGATATTGTCTTCAGCTTTGAGGTAATTTAAGTATTGTTCAGTTATGAGGATAATTATTCTGATGAATTGTTGTATGTTGATGTTTCGTATAATGAGATTCGTATTTGGTTGTCGTTGAGGGATGTTGATCCCAGGACGGTAGTGTTGAGATTGTTGATCGCGTTGATCATTCTTTGGGAATTGTGATCCCAGGATGTTTGTTTTGGATATTGTCGGTCGTGTCGATCTTTCATTATTCGTGTGTCATTGTTCACTTCGGGGAGTATTTTTTATCCTTATTGGTTATGTGATTCTTTGAGTTTCGTTGTCATGTTGCATCGTGACATATCTGGAATTATATTTGCGTTCCGATTGGTTATTGTGTAGGATTTTTAGCCAGGCACATATATAGTCATGCGTGGATGTTTCCGTATTGGACTGTGCACACGAGACGTAGTCCGTGAGGCTAATTAGGTACATTGTCCCATGTATATTCTGGATTCTGTATACGGGGTGAACATGTACACTGACAAATTTCTGGATCGGGCGTACTGTGATGTCCATCTTGAGCCATATGGTTTGGTCGTTCATAGTCCATGTATGATTGGATATGTTCAACGGTTTGCGACTGGTTGTTCACATGCCCGAGGGGTATGTTCGACAGTCGGGGCTTTTCTTTGAAACCTATTATTGTTGATCGTTTGGAGTTTACCTTGTTGATGGTATTCTCGGTCGTTGTTGATCCTTTGTTGATCATTTGGCGTTTACCTTGTTGATGGTATTCTCGGTCGTTGTTGATCCTTTGTTGATCGTGTTTGGAGTTTACCTTATTGAGGGTATTCTCGGTTATTGTTGATCCTATGTTGATCGTGTCGGAGTTTATCATGTTGATGGTATTCTCGGTTATCGTTGATCCTTTGTTGGTCGTATTGGAGTTATCATGTCGATGATATTCTCGGTCGATGTTTTGGTTGATCATGATTTTTGATCGTATGAGCATTTGGACTGTGTGTTGATGTTCGAGACTTGTTATCATTGTTTTATGGTAGTTGATCTACAGATGTATTGTGTATGTTTGGTTCTTATCGGGATTGGTATTTGATTGTGCGATCCGACAGACAGGATTTGGCACGAATGGATTATTTCACGCTTATGAGTTATGATGATGTTTTGAGGATTCTTGGTATTGTTTGATTACAGTACAAATGTTTGTTGTTGAGTTCATTTCGTCATTTGAGAATGCGAAATGTGGATGATGGTAAGGGATTGATCTGTTATGGATTGTTATGGGTTGGTAAGGTTATGACGGTAAGATTACGTTGATAGTATTCTTACAGTATTATTACATTGGTATGTAATTATTTATGATGATGTGATCGTTATCATTGTTAAGTATTTTGGCTGACCCCGTCATGGGCTTTATTTTTAGGTACTCGGGGATTGAGCTAGTAACGGTCGTGAAGGAATGAGCTTCCCGGGTGATATTGGTTGTGGCGTGTTTTTGTAGAATTGAGTATTCTTTTCTGGTTGTTTTATTTTCGCTGCAAATGTATATTTTGAACTCTGTCTTTTCCCGCTGCGTGTGTATTTTAAAATGGCTTTCCGGTATTTTTACCAACTCGTGTTTAACTTTCAAAATAGCTTTTTGGTATTTTGCAACCTTGGGTTATTTCGTTAAACCCTTATTCCAAAACTATTTTGTCGGTACGTTTAAGTGGTGGCTTAGCATACATTTTGAAACTGTCGAGATTTGGCATTTCGCCTTGTATTTTTAAATAGTATTTGATGATGGTACTTGAGAACTATATTTTGGTAAATATTTTGGGTATTTAAAATATTACCGTCATCGGCCTTTTGGCATTTTTAAACGCTTTTGAAATGGTTTTTATCCTGGTGGGTTCTGGCGCGGGACCCACGGCGCTGTAATATCCCGGATGGTTTTGGGGGTGTTACAGAAGATGGTAACGGAGCTTGGGTTTTGTGAAACCCGGGCGTGTGTGTTATGTGGCTCTACCAGTACGGTAGTAGCGTGACTTTTGAAAATGATTTTCCTGACTTTTGAGTCAAACCGATTTTTGGAGATTCCAAAATTTTTGAGATCTTTTCAAATTGCTAATTATGATATTAGTGTGTGTTGGTATTATGTTGAGACTTCGTATGGGAGTCGTGTGCTACTATCATGGGAGATCATTGGCTTCACGCACCTGTAAGTATATTGGTTTGGTTTTTCGCTTGTGGCGACGATTGATTGCTTTTGTGATGAATTGGGAAATTTTGGATTGATCTGTTGTTTGTGACAGGATTGCAAGTTTTGAGGACGAAACTTATTTTATGGGGGGTAGTATGTAATATCCGGATTTTCAGTATAAATTTTCTGCGTTATTTTATCTGAGATAAATTGTATAGCTTGGTGTCTATACATTATGGATAAAGAAAATTGAAGACTGAGACAGCTGTATTTGTATAATTGTCGTACTTGGTCGACAATTGTATTTGAGGATATGGTGTATCAGATTGTTCTGATTTGGATATCAGGTGTATCGTATGAGAATATTTTGGGAAGAGTATCCAGTATGTCGAGACGGGCAGGAACAGTTGGATATGGCTAAGTACAGGGCCCTTAACGTACATTAAGTTTATAAGATAACGTACGCTAAGTTGCTACGTGTTACGCATGTTATGCATGAGGCATTACGTACGTAACAAGAGGAATCGGACGGATGAATCATTACTTGCCATGTGGGGCCCAGGAATTGGCTGGCATGCCAAAAGACAAGTCAACTACGTATTACGTACGTTATGCAGGGCTTATTACGTGCATAATATGAGCTTATACTGTAGCAAGCCAACGTACGTATTATGCACGTTATGGATCAAGTGTTACATACGTTATGCAAGATACGAATTGAGACAGGATCCTATGGACCATTGTTACGTATGCTATCAAGGACATATAACGTACGTAAAGGTGTGTTACGTACGTTTACTCTTGCATTTTACGTACGTAACGATCTGAGAGTTTATATATTTGGGATGCCCCTAACTTGGGTTTCTTCAGAACTTCACTTCGTTTTTCGCCTTCAACACTCAGAGATGGCGTTTCGGTCTTTCTAAGTCGATTATGAGCTTAAGGTCTTGGATTTGAGGCTTAGATATGAAGATATTGATTATTCTTGAAGTGTTTGCTTGTGTATTTCATCTTCTAAGAGGTATGTTGGATAATCATCTCTTTAAATTCGGATTTTTGATGTGGTTGTTGATGACTAGTTCGTATGATGATAGTTTATGGAGTTGTTGTGATGATTCTTGGTATTTATGGGAATTTTGTTAAGGATGATGATGATATGATGATATGTCTTTGATTATGCTGGTTATGATTATGGAATCATAGTGTTCTTGATGTTCTTGGTAGTATTGTTGCGATTCTTGATATTATAGGCGATTTAATAGAATTGTGATAAGAGATTTCGGATGTTAATTAAGAATCTTCCGGTTGTAAGGATTGTGATTCGTTTAAACCCATGAAGAGATGAAATTCTGGATTATATTGAGTTCGTTTGAATCATGATATGAGGATAATTCCAGATTAAGTATGATTCAATCCTTGTTGGTTTGATTGTTGATGTTTTTCTTCGTATGATGATGGTTATAGTGGTGTTATTGTGATTCCTGAAGTTATGTGAATTGTATATTGCAGAGTATGATAATATACATATTGAATTATGAACGAGTATTCATTAGATGTTAGAACATATCGGATTATGGCGTTTTGAGGATTATGAATGTGACTTCGGAATAATTTGTGTTCTTAAGGAACTCTTGGATTATATGATTTGATGAATATGTTTAAGAGATGTTGGTGTTTTGGATATAAACATGGAATATTCATATCTAGAACTACGTTATGTGTTTTGGTATAATATTCGTATAGGAATACGAATATGACTCCGAGTTTGATGAGATTATTATTCATCTTTAAGTTGGGAAGTTCATACGTATTGAACAAGTGTTCAAATCGAATGATTGAGTTATTTGAAACCCTTGGAATATGATCATCTATATGTTGAGCTAATTGGATTGACCGGATTGATGATGATAATCGGTAATTGGTTTTGATTATGAATTTACAAGGAGGAAACTTGGATTCGTATTTAAGATTGAATTTAGAATCGGTAACGTTTAGACCCTTGTTATTCGTATTTGTTTGAGTTGTAATGTTCGGTTTTGTATATGATCGAGGTATTGTTGAGCCGTTGAGTTTGATTGGTTGGCTATGTCTGTTATTGATTGTTATCGGGTTGTTGTTTATTGATTATTTCAATAGGTTGAGATGTTTGATCGTGGATTATGACCGTTGTTTTGCGATTGAGGTTGAAGAGTTCGTAGATTGCTTTTGGTCGGGGCTGAGGAGCTCGTAGACGAAGGCAATGGATTTTGGTAACGGCTTCGTGGTATTGGTATCGAGGCAAGTTATACTTGTTCAGTTTATAATATTTAATGAATGATTTCATTTCATTTCATTTATAATTCATATAACAATGATATTATAAATGTAAATTGTCAGGATGATGGTATGATCGTCGAAAGGATATTATCTTCGACTTTGAGGTAATTTAACTATTGTTCAGTTATGAGGATAATTATTCTGATGAATTGTTGTATGTTGATGTTTCGTATAATGAGATTCGTATTTAGTTATTCGTCGAGGGATGTTAATCCCAGGACGGTAGTGTTGAGATTGTTGATCGCGTTGATCATTCTTTGCGAATTGTGATCCCAGGATGTTTGTTTTGGATATTGTCAGTCATGTCGATCTTTCATTATCCGTGTGTCATTGTTCACCCCGGGGAGTCTTTTTTATACTTATTGGTTATGTGATTCTTTGAGTTTCGTTGTCATGTTGCATCGTGACATATCTGGAATCATATATGCGTTCCGATTGGTTACTGTGTAGGAATTTAACCAGGCACATATATAGTCATGCGTGGATGTTTTCGTATTGGACTGTGCACACGAGATGTAGTTCGTGAGGGTAATTAGGTACATTGTCCCATGTATATTCTGGATTCCGCATATGGGGTGGAAATGTGCACTGACACATTTCCAGATCGGGCATACTGTGATGTCCATCTTGAGCCATATTGTTTGATCGTTCATAGTCCATGTATGATTGGATATGTTTGACGGTTTGTGACTGGTTGTTCATACGCCCGAGGGGTATGTTTGATAGTCGGGATTATTTCTTTGAGATCCATTATTGTTGATCGTTTGGAGTTTACCTTGTCGATTGTATTCTCGGTGATTGTTGATCCTTTGTTGATCGTTTGGAGTTTACCTTGTTGATGGTATTCTCGGTCGTTGTTGATCCTTTGTTAATCGTGTTTGGAGTTTACCTCGTTGAGGGTATTCTCGGTTATTGTTGATCCTTTGTTGATTGTGTAATATCCAGATTTATTACGGTGTATTTCATCTGTATTTCAAACCCTGTATTATTCGGATTTGTGGTTTTGATTATTGGAGTATGATGTTTCTTGCATTGATATCTTTGTGCATGAGTATAGAAACATGCAAAATTTCCCATGCAAACTCGTGATAGCGCACGCTAAGAATGTAGCTTAACGCGCGCTATCGGGCTATTACTAGCGCACGCTATGCAGGAAGGAGTTGCGTGCGCTAAGAACTCAATTATTGAGCGGGACGTCTAGCACATGCGCCAGCCGGGACATGGGTCCGGATAAGATTCCCGCGGACGAACATGGACAGTTCTGAAGTCAACCATTATTAGCGCACGCTAAGGAATGCTTAGTAGCGTGCGCTAACTTGTTAAAATGCAGAATATTATAAATGGGACAACAACCCGTTTTGGCTTACATTTTACTTGTCCATTCTGCATTCTTGAGAGGCCAGAGAGCTGAAATAATCCTCCTACACACTTAGAACTCATCTTGTTGGTGTTTATATATTGGTTATCACTTGAGAGTAATCATTGAAGCGGAATAGCACCTTGGAGTGGCATACAACCAACCGGAGTCGGATTCTACCTTACGGTTCAGTGATTTTCATCATATTAAGGTATGTTCAATCTATCTCCAGACTTAGAGTTGGATTCTAAAGAATTGGATGATCATAGTAACGAGATATTGATTTTCATAAGTGAATTATCTAAAGTACATCATGTTTGGAATATTGAGATGAATAAGCCTTAAGTACCTTGATTATGATCATCATGATTCGAATCTTATTACATTGAATATGTAAAGGAAGCTTCTATCATTGGTAATCCGAATCTAGTAGATGACTTCATAGCAATCTTGGACTTGACTTTAACATCATTATTGTTAGATAAATCTAAAGGATTGATCATGTAAGGATTTATCTAGTATCGATGGAACGTTTAACAACTTCATCATGATAATATTGATTGATATAGAGGTGTTGATATCAACCGTTAAGCCTTTCGAATTGTCGTATGAAGATTTTAGTCGAAATGGAATATGGTTTTATAATGGTATGCATATCCTCGAATCCGAAGTTGTTGCTATCCGTAAGATCATTCATAATCGTATGAACATGATATTCATGGAGGTAACATGAATTATCACGGAAGATTTCATTGTTTTGATCATGATGAGAACAGTTTACTGCCCAGCAGTAAACTGCCATGCATAGATAGTGCACGCTAAGCTATGAAGATTAACGTGCGCTATCGAGCACGAGTTAGCGTACGCTACGTTTGGTACGTAACGTACGCTAAGACATCAGACGAGTCGATCGGTGATCGGTGAAATCGACCATGCATAGTTAGCGTACGCTAGGCTTTGTTGTTTGCGTGCGCTATCGAGCAGACTTAACGCACGCTACACAGAGTACTTAGAGTGTGCTAAGCAGTTCAGGAAGAATTACATTTTATGAACTTTTGGCCGTAAATCGAATTGTTAAACATTCGTACGACGTGAGATAAATCCTATATCATTTCTTTTGTTAAGGTTTGATCTTGTTGCGTGATTGATTGAGGAGGACGACCTTCGAGTGTTCATTTTCGTGGAAGTATTGTTCTTGTCTTCAAATCGAGGCAAGTACCTTAATTGTTTTATGTATTGTTGTTATACATATTGTCGTGCATGTATGTCGTTATTGTATGTCCACCTCGTGTTGGTCCGACGGGATCATCGGGGGATCTATGCTAGCGTGCGCTGGATCATAGGACGGGTTTTTCCACCACGGGTTGGTCTGACGGGATCATCGTGGGTTCTAGGCAGTGAACGCTGGATCGACGGAATTACCATGTGTATGTTATGATATCATGTTGTGATTATCAGTTGTGTATGTCATTTATGAGTTTCTCGTAGGAGAAGACTCGTTGGTATTTTGTCGTTTACATTATTATTCTTCGTGAGATATGAATAATATGTTGTGGTACTTGTTCTAGCATCGTTGTGCTAACCCCTTCGGGGGTGAACATTTTGTTTATGTTCAGGATCTAGGAGAGCGGGAAAACAACCACTGGAGCTGCATGACGACGAGGGTGTAGAGTGATGTTTTGGCCGGGTTCATTTGTCTGTTGTTTATTGTTTATTTCAATAAGTACTCGAGTACGAAGTCATTTATGCTGAATTTGAATTTGGTGATGTATTATTAAGTTCCCGCTGAACAACTGTACTTTCAGTATTTGGTCAGAACCGTTGTATCTTAATTCCGTTATTTCCATTCGTTAGTACCTTTTAATGTCTGTTCAATTCTTCAGCCTTGTAAATCCTTATGTAAAGGATTTACGGCGCTGTAATATTCCTGAATATATCGGGGGTGTTACAGAATATGGTATTAGAGCTAAGATTATGGATATCTTGGCCGTTGGGTTAAAATAGGGGTCGTTTATGTCTTTTGAGGTAACCGGCCGTGAATGACATCACTGCACTGCCTACGTCTTCATGCGAACGGTGGTTGTAAGTTCCTAAACTCTATCTTGTTCTTTACATGTTGTGTCTCTTTATACTCGAATATTAGAACGATGTTGTTTCCTGTATATTGAGTATTTATGCTTATAGTATGTTGAGAGGCGGACGTGGACGTGGTCGCGGTCGTGGACACAGACGAAGAAATGCTGAAAGGGAAGCGTCGCCTTCTAATCAGGCCAGTCATAGCTCAGGCGAGCCACAACAATCTATTAATAACGAACCATATCCTGCTGTACCAGAGATCCTTCGTCAAGTGGTGAACCAGATGACTCAGTTCGCCCAAGTTGTGGACCGAATGCAAGTAGCGGTGGGACTACAGCAGGGAGAGAGACAGCAAGGGATCCCAGACATGGGAAATCGAGGTGACTGGTGGCTGCAAGAGGTGGCGAAGATGCAACCACCCAAATTCGACGATATTTCTGAGACTCCCACCTGGGATCATTGGTTGAAAGAACTGGAGAAAATCTTTGCCGGAATTAACTGCCCAGATGACCGGAGAGCCTCTATCGCTCAATATTTTCTGATAGGGGAAGCGTCTGAATGGTGGGAAGCCATCCGGCCTGTAGACCATGGTGCCGATTGGACAGAGTTTAGATTGATGATGGAAGCTCATTATTGCCCTCGTCCTGTGAGGGAAGCCAAAATTCGGGAGTTTTTCTCCGCTCAGTCTTCTGATGTGCCAGTATCCCAGGTAATTAAGACGTTTAACCAGCAGCTGGCATTTGTTCGACATTTGGTCAGAACAGATGCAGAAATGATGATCCATTTCGATATGAGGATGAAACCAGAAATCCAGAGGTACATGTCCGGATTTGAATGTACCACACTCCGTCAATACCAGGATAAGGCGTTGGCGTATGAGATCAAGGAAGCATCTATGGAGAAATTTTCGAAATCCAAGAAACAGAAAGTCTCTGGTACTTTTACAGAGCACAAGAACAGCAGGTCCCGTAAGGCCCATTCATCCTTTCACTCTTTCAAGAAACCTCCACACCTAGTTAGGAGCGGAAAGAACTTCGGAGCGACATCAACTATTACTGATGTTACCAGGAAATGCTTTAACTGCGCCCAGATGGGGCACTATCGACGGAATTGCCCCCTTCCTGCCGTGACTTGTTTTGATTGTGGACGAGAGGGACATCGGGCAGTGTTTTGTGAAGAGGCTGCAAAGTCTTTTAGAGCCCGTACACCACAGCCAGTCCAGAAGGAAGAAGGTATCCAACAGACGCAGCAAAGTGTCCAGATGCCTCAGAATTTTGGCCGCGGACGAGGCAGAGGACAATGGGACCGAAAGGGGACATCGAGTGCCGGATCTGCTCCCCCACATCTGTACGAGATGAGGAGGACAGACGATCAGGATGCTGCTGTCGCATCAGGTACTGTCCAGATCCTTTCCTAGCCAGTTAGCGTTTTATTCGATACATGAGCTACACATTCTTTTATATCTTTGTCTTGTGTAAATCGTTTGGATATTTCCGGTTTTCATACTTTTGAACCTTATGTTGTTGGTTTACCGACTAGAGAGAGGATTGTCGGAAACTTAGAATCTAGAAATTTCCCTATATCATTTGGAGGCAGAGAGTGGCTCTCAAATCTGATCGTGATAGAAATGCAAGGAGACGACCTGATACTCGGATACGATTGGCTTAATCGATATGGAGCAATTGTGAACTACCGAAGGAGGAATATCTCGCTGATCGCTGATGATGGTTCCGAAATATTGTTCGAGGGGTGGAAACCGGGAAGCTCAGGAAAATTGATCAAAGCGATGAAAGTTGTCAGATTGTTGAAACAGGGCTGTATCGGGTACTGGTGTTATGCAATGAAGAAAGAAGACGAAATTGTGGAACTTTCATCCATTCCTGTTGTGAACGAATTTCCAGATGTATTTCCTGACGAGTTACCTGGACTACCTCCACGAAGGGATGTGGAATTTACTATTGAGCTGGAACCCAGAGCTACACCAATTTCTAAGGCGCCGTATCGTATGGCACCTACTGAGATGTCTGAATCAAGAAGCAGTGGAGGAGTTCTTGGACAAGGGCTATATTCGACAGCGTTTCACCACGGGAGCGCCGATTCTTTTGTCCGAAAGAAGGATGGGTCGCTCCGACTGTGTATTGACTATCGAGAGCTGAACAAGATGACGATTAAGAACAAGTATCCGTTGCCAAGGATTGATGATCTGTTTGACCAGCTGCAAGGGGCAACAGTATTTTCTAAAATCGATCTGAGATCAGGATATCATCAGCTGAGGATTAAGGAATCTGATGTTCCGAAATCAGCGTTCAGAACTCGCTACGGACATTATGAGTTTGTAGTAATGCCGTTTGGTCTCACTAACGCACCTGCTGTATTTATGCAATTGATGAACCGGGTGTTCATTGAATTTTTGGATAAATTTGTGGTCGTGTTCATTTATGACATTCTGGTGTATTCTAAGAGCCCGGAAGAACATGCACAGCATTTGCAGATTGTATTGGAACTTTTGAGAAACGAGCAATTGTACGCCAAACTTTCTAAGTGTGAATTCTGGCTAATGGAAGTAATGTTCCTCGGCCATGTGGTGTCAGCTAAAGGAGTCCGAGTAGATCCTCAGAAGATCGAAGCAATTATGGATTGGAAGCCTCCAAAGAACGTGAAAGAATTCCGAAGCTTCTTGGGACTCGCTGGATATTATCGACGATTAGTGGAAGGATTTTCTAAAATTTCCCGCCCACTTACTCGACTCCTGCAAAAAACTCAAAAGTTTGAGTGGAATGAGTTGTGTCAGGTTAGCTTTGATGAATTAAAGAAGAGTTTGACGACGACACCGATTCTATCACTTCCACAGGGAACTGGAGGATTTATAGTTTACAGTGATGCTTCGAACCAAGGACTCGGGTGCGTATTGATGCAGAATGATAAGGTGATCGCTTATGCGTCACGACAGCTGAAACCTTATGAAGTAAATTACCCAACACATGATTTGGAGCTAGCAGCAGTGGTTTTTGCTTTGAAGATCTGGAGGCATTATCTGTACGGGATTCACTGTCAGATCTTTACGGATCACAAGAGTCTCAAGTACATATTCAGTAAAAAAGAATTAAACATGCGGCAAAGAAGATGGTTAGAACTGATTAAGGACTATGACTTGGAGATTTTATATCATCCAGGCAAAGCGAATGTAGTGGCCGATGCACTTAGCCGCAAGCCTGTTTCTATTCAGATGCTGGAGATGCTGACCTCCCAACTTAGCCTTCAACGAGAGATGATTCGTGAAGAAATTGAAGTGTGGTTACAAAGAGTCCAAGGACAACTGTGCGTGATGGAGATAACTTCATCATTAACCGAAGGAATCATATCTAAACAGGCAGATGATCCTCTGATGATTCGGTTACGTGATGAAGTGATCAAAGGAAAGGCCCCCGGATTCATAATTCATGATGATGGAGTTTTGAGATTTCAGAACCGACTTTGCGTTCCCGATGTTGATGTTCAAAGCAGACGATTATGAAGGAAGCTCACGATTCGCCTATTCTATCCACCGGGCACCAAGAAATGTATAAGGACTTGAAGCGAGAATTTACGGTGGGGCAACATGAAGAAAGACGTAGCGGACTATGTTTCGAAATGCTTGACTTGTCAGCAGGTTAAGATCGAGCATCAACGGCCTGCCGGAATGTTGAAGCCGCTCCCAATTCCTGAATGGAAGTGGGAGGACATATCGATGGACTTTATCACTAATATGCCGAGAACCAAGATGGGAATGAACATGATTTGGGTGATAGTTGATCGTTTAACCAAATCAGCTCATTTCCTAGGCATTAAGGACACATGGGGACCAGAGAAATTGGAGCGAGTATTTATTTCGGAGATAGTTCGATTGCATGGTACGCCGAAAACCATTGTTTCTGATCGAGACGGCCGTTCTGTGTCTCACTTTTGGAAGGCAGTTCATAAGGCCTTGGGGACCGAATTGAACTTCAGTACAACTTATCACCCGCAGACTGACGGACAATCCGAGAGGACCATTCAAACAGTGGAAGATATGCTGAGGGCTTGTTCCTTAGATTGGTCAAACGATTGGGAAGTTCATCTACCATTGATTGAATTTACCTACAACAATAGTTGGCATGCTTCCATTAAGATGGCACCGTTTGAGGCATTATACGGAAGGAGATGCAGATCGCCTGTATGCTGGGACGATTCATCGGACTTGATCGGAACATAACCAGAGTTGATCGTGCAGACTCGAGAGAAGATAGCCTTGATTCGTAAAAGGCTGTTGACCGCCCAGAGTCGCCAGAAATCCTACGCGGACGTACGCCATCGCCCATTGGAGTTCAATACTGTAGACCATGTACTTTTGAAGGTTTCTCCTACTCGGGGAATCTTTCGTTTCGGAAGGAAAGGAAAGCTGAGTCCGAGATATATCGGACCATTTGAGATCCTCGAGAGAGTTGGGGAGTTGGCATACAGATTGGCATTGCCGCCGTCATTGTGTCATGTTCATAACGTGTTCCACGTATCCCAGTTACGGAGGTATATACTAGGTCCCAGTCATATCATTGATTTCGGCGAGATCGAAGTCGAGCAGGATGGGACGTTTGAAGAAAGACCGGTCAAGATACTCGAGAGTCGAGTTAAACAGCTGAGGAACAAACCAATCGTTTTGGTCAAAGTTCAATGGTCACGTCACGGAATGGAAGAAGCCACCTGGGAAATGGAAGCTGATATGAAGTCTAGATATCCCGAATTATTTTCATCTTGAGTTTCGGAACGAAACTCCTTTTTAGTAGGAGAGTATGTAATATCCGGATTTATTACGGTGTATTTCATCTGTATTTCAAACCCTGTATTATTCGGATTTGTGGTTTTGATTATTGGAGTATGATGTTTCTTGCATTGATATCTTTGTACATAAGTATAGAAACATGCAAAATTTCTCATGCAAACTCGTGATAGCGCACGCTAAGAATGTAGCTTAACGCGCGCTATCAGGCTATTACTAGCGCACGCTATGCAGGAAGGAGTTGCGTGCGCTAAGAACTCAATTATTGAGCGGGACGGCTAGCACATGCGCCAGCCGGGACATGGGTCCGGATAAGATTCCCGCGGACGAACCTGGACAGTTCTGAAGTCAACCATTATTTGCGCACGGTAAGGAAAGCTTAGTAGCGTGCGCTAACTTATTAAAATGCAGAATATTATAAATGGGACAACAACCCATTTTGGCTTACATTTTACTTGTCCATTCTGCATTCTTGAGAGGCCAGAGAGCTGAAATAATCCTCCTACACACTTAGAACTCATCTTGTTGGTGTTTATATATTGGTTATCACTTGAGAGTAATCATTGAAGCGGAATAGCACCTTGGAGTGGCATACAACCAACCGGAGTCGGATTCTACCTTACGGTTCAGTGATTTTCATCATATTAAGGTATGTTCAATCTATCTCCAGACTTAGAGTTGGATTCTAAAGAATTGGATGATCATAGTAACGAGATATTGATTTTCATAAGTGAATTATCTAAAGTACATCATGTTTGGAATATTGAGATGAATAAGCCTTAAGTACCTTGATTATGATCATCATGATTGGAATCTTATTACATTGAATATGTAAAGGAAGCTTCTATCATTGGTAATCCGAATCTAGTAGATGACTTCATAGCAATCTTGGACTTGACTTTAACATCATTATTGTTAGATAAATCTAAAGGATTGATCATGTAAGGATTTATCTAGTATCGATGGAACGTTTAACAACTTCATCATGATAATATTGATTGATATAGAGGTGTTGATATCAACCGTTAAGCCTTTCGAATTGTCGTATGAAGATTTTAGTCGAAATGGAATATGGTTTTATAATGGTATGCATATCCTCGAATCCGAAGTTGTTGCTATCCGTAAGATCATTCATAATCGTATGAACATGATATTCATGGAGGTAACATGAATTATCACGGAAGATTTCATTGTTTTGATCATGATGAGAAAGCGATTTCGCCCGGTGATGGCGCCATGCATAGATAGTGCACGCTAAGCTATGAAGATTAACGTGCGCTATCGAGCACGCAGTTAGCGTACGCTACGTTTGGTACGTAACGACGCTAAGACATCGAGCAGTCGATCGGCGATCGGTGAAATCTTGACCATGCATAGTTAGCGTCGCTAGGCTTTGTTGTTTGCGTGCGCTATCGAGCGGACTTAACGCACGCTACACAGTACTTAGAGTGTGCTAAGCGATTCAGAAGAATTACATTTTATGAACTTTTGGCCGTAAATCGAATTGTTAAACATTCGTACGACGTGAGATAAATCCTATATAATTTCTTTTGTTAAGGTTTGATCTTGTTGCGTGATTGATTGAGGAGGACGACCTTCGAGTGTTCGTTTTTGTGGAAGTATTGTTCTTGTCTTCAAATCGAGGCAAGTACCTTAATTGTTTTATGTATTGTTGTTATACATATTGTCGTGCATGTATGTCGTTATTGTATGTCCACCTCGTGTTGGTCCGACGGGATCATCGGGGGATCTATGCTAGCGTCTTTGGATCATCGTACGGCATTTTCCACAAAGGAATGGTCAGACGGGATCATCGTGGGTTCTAGGCGATGAACGCTGGATCGACGGAATTACCATGTGTATGTTATGATATCATGTTGTGATTATCATTTTTGTATGTAATTTATGATTTTCTCGTAGGAGAAGACTAGTTGGTATTTTGTCGTTTACGTTATTATTATTCGTGATATATGAATAATATGTTGTGGTACTTGTACTAGAATCGGTGTGAAAACACCTTCGGGGGTGAACATTTTGTTTATGTTCAGGATCCAGGAGAGCGGGAAAACAACCACTGGAGCTGCATGACAACGAGGGTGCAGAGTGATGTTTTGGCCGGGTTCATTTGTCTATTGTTTATTGGTTATTTCAATAAGTACTCGAGTATGAAGTCATTTATGCTGAATTTGAATTTGGTGATGTATTATTAAGTTCCTGCTGAACAACTGTACTTTCAGTATTTGGTCAGAACCGTTGTATCTTAATTCCGTTATTTCCATTCATTAGTACCTTTTAATGTCTGTTCAATTCTGCAGCCTTGTAAATCCTTATGTAAAGGATTTACAGCGCTGTAATATTCCTGAATATATCGGGGGTGTTACAGATCGTGTCGGAGTTTATCATGTTGATAGTATTCTTGGTTATCGTTGATCCTTTGGTGGTCGTATTGGAGTTATCATGTCAATGATATTCTCGATCGATGTTTTGGTTGATCATGGTTTTTGATCGTATGAGCATTCGGACTGTGCGCTGATGTTTGAGACTTGTTATCATTGTTTTATGGTAGTTGATCTACATATGTATTGTGTATGGTTGGTTCTTATCAGGATTGGTATTTGATTGTGCGATCCGACAGACATGATTTGGCACGAATGGATTATTTCACGCTTATGTGTTATGATGATGTTTTGAGGATTCTTGGTATTGTTTGATTACAGTACAGATGTTTGTTGTTGAGTTCATTTCGTCATTTGAGAATGCGAAATGTGGATGACGGTAAGGATTGATCTGTTATGGATTGTTATGGGTTGGTAAAGTTATGACGGTAAGATTACGTTGATAATATTCTTACAGTATTACATTGGTATGTAATTATTTATGATTATGTGATTGTTATCATTGTTGAGTATTGTGGCTGACCCCGTCGTGGGCTTTATTTTTAGGTACTCGAAAATCGAGCTAGTAGTGGTCATGAAGGGATGAGCTTCCCGGGTGATACTGGTTGTGGCATGTTTGGGGAGAATTGCGTATTCTTTTCGGGTTGTTTTATTTCCGTTGCAAATGTATATTTTGAACTGTGTCTTTTTCCGCTGCTTGTGTATTTTAAAATGGCTTTCCGGTATTTTTACGAACTCATGTTTAACTTTCAAAATGGCTTTTTGGTATTTTGCAACCTTGGGTTATTTCGTTAAACCCTTTTTCCTAAACTATTTTGTCGGTACGTTTAAGGTTTGGCTTAGCGTACATTTTGAAACTATCGAGATTTGGCATTTCGCCTTGTATTTTCAAATAGTATTTGATGATGGTATTTGAGAACTATGTTTTGGTAAATATTTTGGGTACTTAAAATATTACCGTCATCGACGTTTCGACGTTTTTAAATGCTTTTGAAATGGTTTTTAGCCTGGTGGGTTCTGGCGCGGGATCCACGGCGCTGTATTATCCCGGATGGTTTTGGGTGTGTTACAGAAGATGGTATCAGAGCTTGGGTTTTGTGAAACCCGGGCGTGTGTGTTATGTGACTCTACCAGTACGGTAGTAGTGTGACTTTTGAAAATGATTTTCCTTACTTTTGAGTCAAACCGATTTTTGGAGATTTAAAAATATTTGATATCTTTTCAAATTGCTAATTGTGATATTAGTGTGTGTTGGTGTTATGTTGAGACTTCGTATGCGAGTCGTATGCTAGTATCACGGGAGATCATAGGCTTCGTGCACCTGTAAGTATATTGGTTTGGTTATTCACTTGTGGCGACGATTGATTGCTTTTGTGATGAATTTGGAAATTTTGGATTGATCTGTTGTTTGTGACAGGATTGCAAGTTTCGAGGACGAAACTTATTTTATGAGGCGTAGTCCGGATTTTCAGTATAAATTTTCCGCATTATTTTATCTGAGATAAATTGTATAGCTTGGTGTCTATACAGTATGGATAAAATAAATTGAAGACTGAGACAGCTGTATTTGTATAATTGTCGTACTTGGTCGACAATTGTATTTGAGGATATGGTGTATCAGATTGTTCTGATTTGGATATCAGGTATATTGTATAAGAATATTTTGGGATGAGTATCCAGTATTTTGAGACGGGCAGTAACTGTTGGATATGGCTACGTACAGGGCCCTTAACGTACGTTAAGTTTATAAGATAACATACGCTAAGTTGCTATGTGTTACGTACGTTATGCATGAGGCATTACGTACGTAACAAGATAAATTGGACGGATGAATCATTACCTGCCATCTGGGGGCCAGGAATTGGCTGGCATGCCAAAAGACAAGTCAACTACGTATTATGTATGTTATGCAGGGCTTATTACATACGAAATATGAGCTTATACTGTAGCAAGTCAACGTACGTATTACGCACGTTATGGATCAAGTGTTACGTACGTTATGCAAGATACGAATTGAGACAGGAGCCTATGGACCATTGTTATGTACGCTATCAAGGACAGATAACGTACGTAAACGTGTGTTACATACGTTAACAATTGCATGTTACGTACGTAAAAATCTGAGAGTTTATATATGTGGGATGACCCTCACTTCATTTTCTTCAGAACTTCACTTCATTTTTCGCCTTCAACACTCAGAGATGGCGTTTCGGTCCTTCTAAGCCGATTATGAGCTTAAGGGCTTGGAATTGAGATATGAAGATATTGATGATTCTTGAAGTGTTTGCTTGTGTATTACACCATCTAAGACGTATGTTGGATAATCCTCTCTTTAAATTCGGATTTTTGATGTTGTTGTTGATGATTAGTTCGTATGATGATAGTTTATGGAGTTGTGATGATTCTTGGTATTTACGGGAATTTTGTTAAGGAGGATGATGATATGATGATATGTCTCTGATTATGTTGGTTATGATTATGGAATCATAGTGTTCTTGATGTTCTTGGTAGTATTGTTGCGATTCTTGATATTATAGGAGATTTAATGGAATTGTGATAAGAGATTTGGGATGTTAATTAAGATTCTTCCTGTTGTAAGTATTGTTATTCGTTTAAACCGATGAAGAGATGGAATTCTGGATTATGTTGATTTCGTATGAATAATGGTATGAGGATAATTCCAGATTAAGTATGATACAATCCTTGTTGGTTTGATTGTTGATGTTTTTCTTCGTATGATGATGGTTATAGTGGCGTTATTGTGATTCCTAAAGTTATGTGAATTGTATATTTGAGAGTATGATAATATACATCTTGAATTATAACGAGGATTGTTTAGATGTTAGAACACATCGGATTATGTCGTTTTGAGGATTATGAATATGACTTCAGAATAATTTGTGTTCTTAAGGAACTCTTGGATCATATGATTTGACGAATATTTTTAAGTGATGTTGGTCTTTTGGATATAAACATGGAATATTCATATCTAGAACTAAGTTATGTGTTTTGGTATAATATTCGTATAGGATTACGAATATGACTCCGGATGAGATTATTATTCATCTTTAAGTTAGGAAGTTCATATGTATTGAACAAGTGTTCAAATCGAATGATTGAGTTATTTGAAACCCTTGGAATATGATCATCTATATGTTGAGCTAATTGAATTGACCGGATTGATGATGATAATCTGTAATTGGCTTTGATTATGAATTTACAAGGAGGAAACTTGTATTCGTATTTAAGATTGAATTTGGAATCGGTAACGTTTAGACCCTTGTTATTGGTTTAATTTGATTATTGATATGATTTTCGGATTGTGGAATCGTATTATGGTTATGAGTTCATGATGGATTGATTTGGTTTTTTTGGAATTGTGTTTAATCGGGATTTTGTGGAACCATTGGGTTTGTTGATCGGTTATATTGATTGTTATTTATGAGTTCTCGAGTTGCAGTTTGTATTGTGGATATGAGTTCGTAATTGTTTGAGTTGTATTGTTCGGTTTTGTATATGATCGAGGTATTGTTGAGCTGTTGAGTTTGATTGGTTAGCTATGTCTGTTATTGATTGTTATCGGATTGTTGTTGATTGATTACTTCAATAGGTTGAGATGTTTGATCGTGGATTATGACCGTTGTGTTGCGGTTCAGGTTGAAGAGTTCGTAGATTGCTTTTGGTCGGGGCTGAGGAGCTCGTAGACGAAGGCAATGGATTTTGGTAACGGCTTCGTGGTATTGGTATCAAGGCAAGTTATACTTGTTTACTTTATAATATTTAATGAATGATTTTGATTTCATTTCATTTATAATTCATATAGCAATGATATTATAAAGGTAAATTGTCGGGATGATGGTTTGTTCGTGGAAAGGATATTATCTTCGGCTTTTAGGTAATTTAAGTATTGTTCAGTTATGAGCATAATTATTCTGATGAATTGTTGTATGTTGATGTTTCGTATAATGAGATTCGTATTTGGTTGTTCATTGAGGGATGTTGATCCCAGGATGGTAGTGTTGAGATTGTTGATCGCGTTGATCATTCTTTGGGAATTTTGATCCTAGGATGTTTGCTTTGGATATTGTCGGTCGTGTCGATTTTTCATTATCCGTGTGTCATTGTTCACTTCGGTGAGTCTTTTTTATCTTTATTGGTTATGTGATTCTTTGAGTTTCGCTGTCATGTTGCATTGTGACATATCTGGAATCATATTTGTGTTCCGATTGGTTATTATATAGGATTTTAGCCAGGCACATATATAGTCATGCATGGATGTTTTCCGTATTGGACTGTGCACACGAGACGTAGATCGTGAGGCTAATTAGGTACATTGTCCCACGTTTATTCTGGATTCCGTATATGGGGTGGACATGTGCACTGACACATTTTCGGATCGGGCATAATGTGATGTCCATCTTGAGCCATATTTCTTGGTCGCTCATAGTCCATATATGATTGGATATGTTTGACGGTTTGCGATTGGTTGTCCATATGCCCGAGGGGTATGTTCGACAGTCGGGGTTATTTCTTTGAGATCCATTATTGTTGATCGTTTGGAGTTTACTTTGTTGATGGTATTCTTGGTAGTTGTTGATCCTTTGTTGATCGTTTGGAGTTTATCTTGTTGATGGTATTCTCGGTCGTTGTTGATCCTTTGTTGATCGTGTTTGGAATTTACCTTGTTGAGGGTATTCTCGGTTATTGTTGATCCTTTGTTGATCGTGTCGGAGTTTATCATATTGATGGTATTCTCGGTTATCATTGATCATTTGTTGGTCGTATTGGAGTTATCATGTCAATGATATTCTCGGTCGATGTTTTGGCTGATCATGGTTTTTGATCGTATGAGCATTCGGACTGTGCGTTGATGTTCGAGACTTGTTATCATTGTTTTATGGTAGTTGATCTACATATGTATTGTGTATGTTTGGTTCTTATCAGGATTGGTATTTGATTGTGCGATCCGACAAACAAGATTTGGCACGAATGGATTATTTCACGCTTATGAGTTATGATGATGTTTTGAGGATTCTTGGTATTGTTTGATTACAGTACATATGTTTGTTGTTGAGTTCATTTCGTCATTTGAGAATGCAAAATGTGGATGATGGTAAGGATTGATCTGTTATGGGTTGGTAAGGTTATGACGGTAAGATTACGTTGATAGTATTCTTACGGTATTATTACATTGGTATGT
This sequence comes from Orobanche coerulescens, assembly GCA_033398695.1. Classification (NCBI taxonomy): domain Eukaryota; kingdom Viridiplantae; phylum Streptophyta; class Magnoliopsida; order Lamiales; family Orobanchaceae; genus Orobanche; species Orobanche coerulescens. The sequence goes on from CM065808.1 coordinate 102,123,080, forward strand.
AATTATTTATGATGATGTGATCGTTATCATTGTTGAGTATTGTGGCTGACCCCGTCGTGGGCTTTATTTTTAGGTACTCAGAGATCGAGCTAGTAGCGGTCGTGAAGGGATGAGCTTCCCGGGTGATACTGGGTGTGGCATGTTTTTGGAGAATTGAGTATTCTTTTCTGGTTGTTTTATTTCCGCTGCAAATGTTGAACTGTGTCTTTTTTCGATGTGTGTATATTTTAAAATGGCTTTCCGGTATTTTTACCAACTCGTGTTTAACATTCAAAATGGCTTTTTAGTATTTTGCAACCTTGGGTTATTTCGTTAAACCCTTTTTCCTAAACTATTTTGTCGGTACATTTATGTGGTGGATTAGCGTACATTTTGAAACTATCGGGATTTGGCATTTAGCCTTGTATTTTCAAATAGTATTTGATGATGGTATTTGAGAACTATGTTTTGGTAAATATTTTGGGTATTTAAAATATTACCGTCATTGGCCTTTTGACGTTTTTAAACTCTTTTGAAATAGTTTTTAGCCTGGTGGGTTCTGGCGCGGGACCCACGGCGCTGTAATATCCCGAATGGTTTTGGGGGTGTTACAGTAACATATACCATTCGTAATGTCACTCAATGGTGATATTCCGACCCCACATCCTTGAGTATTTCTTTTCAAAGTTTGAGCTGTCGTTCCTACTATATTTTATGAAAATTGATAAACATATAACAATTATTATCTATTAACGACACAATATTTGAAGTAGCAATAACAAAACATATAAGATATATATAAATTTATATATATATAAATATAATAATAATAATAATAATAATAATAATAAATTATTACCATTCTCATTGTTAAGCTGCGGGAATGTAGAATTTCTAATAACTGGAGATCGATAACTCGTACTTTGATACAATCCATCATTATTATTCAAGCTCACAATGTATCCATGATTCACATTATTTTTAAACAAAAAAACAAAAACAAAATTATAACTATTTAATATATATAATATATTAATTCATATACTAAAAAATGTTACCATTAGTTATAACATTCAACGGTATTTCGCCACTCAGATATTTTGGAACTCTACTCTTCTAGTATAACTCGGTCCCTCGTTATACAATGGAGCACGATTCCTTAGTTGCAAAGACTTACGATGTCTTGTATCCATTAAATAACTACACAAATATAATAAATTAATCATATGTCCATACAAATTTGCAGTAAATCATCTTATACGCATTTTATATTTTTAGTATACAAATTTCATATTGTAAAAAAATTAATAATATCCAGCAAGAAGAAGATATTGCACATGATCAGGGGAAACAGATTAAACACGTAAAAGCAGACACAAAATATAAAAGGACAATTGAAGTTAATTAATTAGGCGTGAAAAGGACTTCATTATCAGATAAAACCATGCATGCCAGCGACCCAAAAATGTGGTATAACACTGCCCCATTTTTCAATATCAGATAAAAAATAGTTATTCCACCGATACATGCGTTGGGTTGCGGGTAAAACCTTTTAAAAACATATCAAAAAAAGGAACTTTTCACGCGGAGTAAATAATACAACCGCCCCATTTTTATCACCGCCCCATCCCATGGTTTTCCGAAAAACCCTACCTATATAAGAGTGAACTCTCCATTTCCACCGTCACTTTCACAATCTGTAATTCTCTTCTCCCTCCCTCTTGCCACCGCCCTACTGTAATATCCGCGATTTCGATTTTCGATAATTTCTTTGTTTGGCAGGAGTCTATCTTAGCAACTCGCTTGTGACCGTTTCGCCATTCTGAGAATGATCAATTCTGCACTTTTTGTCATCCGAGTTTGTTTTGGTGTCGTTTTGATGAGTTCCATGTTTCTTAGTGGCTTTTCTGCACTCGAGTTTGATTCTTGCGAGTCTCGCTCGAAACTGTTGTTTCGAGTTTATTGTAAGTTCATTAACGTTGTTATACGTGTTGGGAGCTTCGGTTTGATTATCTGTTATCGTATCGTGATGTTTCGGGTGTTTGGGCCATTTCGTAATTTCCCAAAGTTTTCGGGTGTTTGCCTTCGTATCGTCCTTTCAACCTTCGGGTTGTCAGAACCATGTGTTTGTTTAGTGCTTAACTCGTGTTTTGAATGTTATACTATTCGTCGTATTCGTTCCATACGTTTTCGGAAATTTGAGTCGTCGAGTCATGGCGGCAGGGCACTGGTCGTCCAGGTGCGCACGAGCATGGCGCACGAGCTGGGCGCACGATCCGGCGCTCATGCGTCCCTGACTGCACGCGTATGAGCGAGTGCTCGTGCTAAGTGCTTGTGCGTCTTGGAAGACGCCTGGAAGAGACGCGCACGACCCGGCGCCCGACCTGCCGCTCGTGTGTGTCTGCTTGTGCATCCCTGGGCAGTATTAATATGGTCGGGCAGGTTATTTGTTCACTCGTTTTCTCAACCATTTCATCTTCTACGCGGCCAAGACTTGGAGAACACGAAGGCAATATGTTATTTTATCAATCCATGAAGTTCTTGAGTTTGTAGCATCGATTAATCATCCCATAACCTCCTGCGATCGACCGAATCAAGGTTATATTTCCACAAATCTAGTTTTCGGGAAATTGGGGATTTTGTTTGATTTCGTCCGTTTAATCCGAATGAACCTATATTAGTGATGAATTATTGATTATTAAGTTGTATTCTACCAACTTCCTTGTTGTTCCATGGTTTGATTGCTAAGGATTCGTTGTTTTGTTGAGTTACAAATCGATGCCTTGAAGGTGTCCGGTAGAATATCATAGAGGGGATTTCGGGCGTTCTACGATTATTCTTCCTCGTACGATCGTTGATTTTTTGATGATACGATGTTAGGGTAGATTTCCTTACGAAGAGCTCGTGTTGGGCCCTTTCATTCATCGTCGTCTTCATTTTCTATAACATCGAGGGTTTCGAAGTTTCCCGGTCGGACCGTGTTCGACGGAGTATTTGCGTGCCGATTTCGAGGCAAGTACCTTGTTCATACATTTATTGTTTTGTGATATGATGATCGGTGATCGTCTTGGTGTGTTTGTTTGGTTGTTTGAAATGAACCTTCAGAAGATTTGGTCTAGCCTCGTTAAAGGCTCTCTTTCAAAACCCGTGTGTATTTTGTGATTGGTGTGTTTCGTAAATGATTATGGGAATCCTATGGATATGTTTGTGTAACACCCCAAACTAGGCGGATATTACAGTGCCGTGGACCCCCGACTGGGACCCACCAGGCGAATGAGAATGAATGAATTACACAGGTAAATGTAGTACCGAACCACATTACAACATCAATTACTCCGATGAGGAGTTTTATACAACACCCAGGATAAAATGGAATACATGTGTATTTTATGTGACGATAAAATACACAACACTGAATGAAATGAGCATTCAAACGGAATGTCTGCAGCGGGATGAATAAAGGAAACATAAATGACTGAATGAATAATCAATGATCGGGCCCCTACTAGTATCACTGGACTCTCGCCGTCACCGTGCTCTCCCGTGCCTTAGCCTTGCCATGACACGAAAAACAACATCCCCAACGGGCCGCCATACGTAACAACAATCCTCAAGGGTTGAAAATACACAATCATGATATATCTGAAATTATGAATTATTCTGTTGAAACATACGCAATCAAACATGCTATATGAATCAACTATCAGTACGGCTCAAAGGAATGGCGCCACACTACGTCCGGATGGAAATGTGTCCGCACAAGCCACCAACGATCAAACACGCGTGGTCTTGTACCTAATCAGTCTCACGAGCAATCGACTGCGTGCACACTCCAATGTGAGGCCACCAACCAACACACGACTATAATGTGCCCGACATGAAAATCCTACACATACCAACCGCACGCCAAGATGACCCGAATGCCACAATATGACAAAAGTGACAATGAAAATGAATAATGACTCACCAAGATTGAATGATGGTGACATGAATGATAGCTCAATGAAATGATCGGAACCGCTGCTCCTTATGACCGAGGTGATTAATTGACAATGACGAGTTTTGATACGATTAATACAATGATGAATGAGTTATGATTATGAATGAACAACGACAAAAGGAATGAATATCCTTTTAACCGAGTAAGAATTAACTTACACAATACCGATGATGAATGTCCATCCACGAACAACGTCCTAAATGAAATATCGGTCGCTCGAACAACCTTGAATAACACAATTACCAATAATCCGATCATTACGCAAATCAAAAACGATCATAATCGACTCAAACGTCGACACAACGATATCCGAGCTCGAATGAATCGAAACCAACTCCAAGATGAGTATTTCAAACCATCAAAACACTTTCAAGGATATCAATAATCCATTAGGAATCCATAACTCATGATTACAACAACATCAATCGGAAAATCCCCAATTAACCGAAGTCAATCCCAAGGGTTCTTGAAATAATTCCGAAAATAACCATTAAATCCGTAGGAATATGTTTATACAAGTTAGATAATCCATAACTAACATATTCCAATGATAATCCAAGCTTACACGAAGAAATCGGAAGGAAAACCCCAAAAATCCGAAATTCTAGATCCAAGAGATTAATACCTTTGATTCGATGTGATGAAGATGATGAAATGATGATCAATCCGAAAGACGAGCTTGAAGATGATGATTGATGATTACACCTCGAAGAATCCTCTCCGAATCGCTCGAAATCGCCCAAAACTACCGAAGGAATGAAATGAGATGAAAAATGACGAACTCTGACTAAACTGTCCAATTTATACTCACCAGTTAGCGTGTGCTAGCCCTTGTGCATAGCGTGCGCTAACGTGTAATTTGGGTAGTCCAAGACCAATGTCCGAACACGGTAGCGCGCTACGTACCTATTTGTAGCGTGCGCTTTACCAAACTACTAGCGTGCGCTAATATCCATTGTTAGCGTGCGCTAGAGTAATATTTGACGCCCGATCTTGAGTCCGTAAAGCTGTCTGACCTCTGATCTGACCCCGATAGCGTGCGCTACAACCATTGTTTAGCGTGCGCTAATATATCGGTTGCGTACGCTAACAACAATGCATAGCGTACGCTATGAATTAACCCGGTGCAGTCCAGTAGCCACTGGACTCAACCTGATCCGTCCCTAGCGCGCGCTACTCCACACATATAGCGTGCGCTACTACAACCCGTTAGCGCGCGCTACTTACCACTCGTAGCGTGCGCTACAAATATTCTCACCTGCAGTCCAGTACCTTCTGGACTGCAGCCAAGGTAGCCTTAGCGTGCGCTAAAGCTGAGCGGTAGCGTGCGCTACCTATACCCAATTAGCGTACGCTAAAAGGAGTATGTAGCGTGCGCTACTCCTCAAGCACAGCTTGCAACGAAAATGACAATGATGATAAACACGGCACGAAACTCCAATCAGATTAGTGATGAATGACGATTGATACACGATACAATTACTCTGAATGATAAATGCCATGACTGAATCGTCTTATTCCTCAACTGTTTGATTCGCCGCTCTAAAACTCGTATAGGACGCTCCTCATATGAATGATCGTCGGCGATCTCGATTTCGTCGAACTGAAGTATGTGACTCGGGTCGGCAACATACTTCCGCAGCTGAGAGACATGAAACACATTATAAATTCGGCTCAACGCCGGAGGTAAAGCCAATCGATAAGCTAACTCGCCTACTCGATCCAAAATCTCAAACGGTCCAATGAATCTCGGACTCAACTTTCCCCTCTTCCCAAAACGGAAGATACCACGACTCGGGGATACCTTGACCAACACGTGGTCACCAGCCTCGAACTCTAATGGTCGACGACGGTTATCTGCATATGATTTCTGTCGACTCTGAGCTGTCAACAAACGACTCCTGATCAAAGCTACCTTCTCACGGGCGGCTATAAGCATATCGGGCTCGGTGCCGATTGATTCTGATAAGTCGTCCCAACACAACGGAGATCGACAACGACGACCATACAAGTCCTCGTAAGGTGCCATCTTGATCGAAGCATGCCAACTATTATTATACGTGAACTCGATCAATGGTAGTTGGGCTTCCCAATCGTCTCTCCAATCGAGGACGCATGCCCTCAACATGTCCTCTAAGGTCTGAATCTTCCTCTCTGATTGTCCGTCGGACTGAGGGTGAAAAGCAGTACTGAGATTAAGCTGGGTTCCCATAGCGCGATGAACTGATTTCCAAAAGTGCGACACAAACCGTCCGTCACGATCGGAAACGATACTTTTAGGAGTACCGTGGAGTGTGACTATCTCTTTGATGAACAGTTGAGCAAGTCTCTCGGGACCCCACGTTTCCTTGATCTCAAGGAAATGAGCTGATTTGGTTAAGCGGTCCACGATCACCCAGATCGTGTTCATGCCACGACGACTCGTCGGCAAACTCGTGATGAAATCCATAGAAATGTCTTCCCACTTCCATTCGGGAATAGGAAGGGGTTTCAAGATACCCGCCGGTCGCCGATGTTCAATCTTAACTTGTTGTGAGTTAAGCATCTCGAAACAAATTCGGCGACTTCACGCTTCATATTACTCCACCGGTAATTTTGTTTCAAGTCCTTGTACATCTTGCTAGACCCCGGATGAACAGAATAAGGGGTAGCATGAGCTTCTTTCAAAATCGAGTTTTTCAACTCGTCATTCGCGATACGCACAACCGATTCTTAAAACGCAAAAGTCCATCCTCGTGGACCACAAATCCGAGGGCTTTCCTGCGCCACATCCTCTCGGATGCGCAACAATGATGGATCCAAACCCGATTCTCTCGGATTTCCTCCTCGAGTGACGATGAAATCTCTAACATACAAAGTCGCCCGAACTCGCCGGCTGCACCTCGATCTCGGGTCTAAGGAATTCTCGAAGCTCCTTCGAATCATTAAACGGGCAAGCATCTGCTCCTGAACGGGCTTACGACTCAAGGCGTCGGCGACGACATTCGCCTTGCCCGGGTGGTAAAGGATCTCGATATCATAATCTTTGATTAATTCCAACCACCGTCTCTGGCGCATATTTAACTCCTTCTGAGTAAATATATACTTTAAGCTCTTATGATCGGTGAATATCTGACAGGTAACGCCATAAAGATAATGACGCCAAATTTTCAAAGCGAACACCACGGCTGCTAGCTCCAGGTCGTGGGTCGGATAATTAACCTCGTAAGGTCTCAATTGCCGTGAAGCATAGGCAATAACCTTCCCGTTCTGCATGAGTACACATCCGAGACCCTGTCCGGATGCATCACTATAAACCACAAATCCCTCCGTTCCCTGCGGCAAGGAGAGTACAGGTGCTGACATTAACCGGCTCTTGAGTTCCTCAAAACTCCGTTGACACGCGTCGGACCACGTGTATTTCTTATCCTTCCGCAAAAGGTTCGTTAAGGGTTGAGCGATTCGAGAAAATCCCTCTACAAATCGCCGATAATAACCCGCTAATCCGAGGAAACTTCGGATTTCCTTAACGTTCTTCGGAGGTAGCCAATCTCGAATAGCCTCCGTCTTCTGAGAATCGACACGAACTCCGTCTGATGAAATTACATGTCCGAGAAAAGTCACTTCGGACATCCAGAACTCACATTTAGAAAATTTCCCATAAAGTTTTTCTCGTCTCAACACGTCGAGCACTAGATGAAGGTGAAACTCGTGTTCCTCCCGGTCACGAGAATAAATCAAAATGTCATCGATGAAGACAACAACAAACCGATCTAAAAAGTCGATGAAGACCCGATTCATTAACTCCATAAATACCGCAGGTGCATTAGTCAAACCGAACGGCATAACCACAAACTCATAATGACCATAGCGTGTTCGAAACGCCGTCCTCGCGATATCCGACTCTCGAATCCGCAACTGATGATATCCAGATCTTAAGTCGATCTTGGAAAATACTGAATTACTCCCTGAAGTTGATCCAAGAGATCGTCAATACGGGGTAAGGGATACTTATTCTTGATTGTCACCCTGTTCAACTCCCGATAATCAATACATAAGCGGAATGAACCATCCTTCTTCTTGACAAACAACACTGGTGCTCCCCACGGGGACGCACTCGGTCGGATATAACCTTTCTCGAACAACTCCTCAAGTTGGTTCTTTAATTCCTGCATTTCAGTCGGGGCCATCCGGTACGGTGCCTTCGATATCGGGGACGTACCAGGCTCCAACTCAATCGGGAATTCCACATCCCTCTGTGGAGGCAAACCAGGTAACTCATCTGGAAAAACATCGGCATATTCCTTCACTACCGGAATGTCCGTCAACATTACTGATGATTTCTCGGTTTTGGTCATATAGCACCAATAACCGACACATCCCTGATTGAGTAACCTTACTGCTTTCATCAAATTAATGACTTTACCAGAACAGCTGGGATTACCTCCCTGAAACACACATTCAACCCCATCGTCTGAAATGATAGTGACCATACGCTTACGGACACTAATGATGGCATCATGACGATCCATCCAATCAATACCCAAGATGACGTCGTCCCTCGGCAAATCTACCATGATTAGGTCCGCTGGCCATACACGACCATGAAACTGAATCGGACAATTCTGAATCTCACGATTACCGATAATTCGTCTACCATCAGGTAGGCCAATGACATAAGGCTCACAACTAGTAGCACTACCCAGACGTAGTCTACTCAAACATGACTCGGAAATGAATGAATGAGATGCACCAGTATCAAAAAGGGTACATACAGGTTGAGATAGAATATCGAGTGTACCTGAGATCATTCGGGCCTCGGGATCATCGGTCTTCTTCATCTCATAAATTCGGGGCTTGCCGGCCCCCGAACCGGACGCTCCCGTCTGATAGCTCTTGGCTCCGCCTTTAGCTCCTGTCGTCTTGAACGACGCTGACTGAGTAGCCCGATTACGCACCGTTGAATGACACAGGGCCTGAGATGACGCCGAGTGGGTTTAGAGTCCCTACGGCAAAACGGGCCCTATGCCCGGCAATCCCACAGATTGTGGCACGTGATGCATCGCTTTGACACTTAGTGCCGAAATGACCTGTTCCTCACAGTTGAAACAAGTGATGGCCGAACGCCGCTCGCGATCGAGATTCCGCGGTTTAGACGCCGGGAGGTCGCTCGAAAAAGTAGAACCCGCACGTGGTTTCTTGAAAGTGGCACGACTCCGCCGACTGATTACGGTTCTTGGACTTCTTGCTAGCAGACAAAGGTTGCTGTTTAGCAATTTCCTTAGCCGTAAGCTCGTAAGTGAGAGCTTTCTCAATGAACTCGGCCAGAGTGGTACAGTTATGATTAAGCAACTGAAGTCTCATACGGGGTTTCAGCCTCTTGTTGAAATACTTGATCTTGTCCGCTTCTGAGTGAATGATAGATGAGGCGAACGGAAGAAGTTCCTGAAATTTTTCGGCGATGGCGAGAACGTCATCATCCGCCGAAAGGTCGGGAGTGAGTAATTCCGACAACTTGGCCTCCCTGAGTGGGGCCGGATAGTACCTCTCCATCATGAGAGTCTTGAACTGATCCCAAGTACATGTTCCGTCTGTGGGCTTCAACGATAACCACCATGAATGAGCACTCTTACCGAGATAGTAAGCCGCAACTGAAACTTTATGCCCTTCAGGGCAATCCACCATAGCAAATAACTTCTCAAAATGCTCAAGCCAGTGAACAATATCCGCCGGCTCAGATGAGCCCTCAAAAGTAGGTGGTCGCTGGCGAGAGATATCGCTAATGATATTGCTTACACCCCTCTCTTGCCTCTGAGGTGGCGGCGGAGGAGCCTGCTGATTTTGATTGACGGAGTTATGCATCGTCTCCATCAACTGAGCCATCTGGGTCATTTGGGCCATCATGCCCTGCATAAATGTGAGTGGGTCAACCCGGACACCCTCTGACTGAGCCGTGTCCCGGGTACGACTCCCTGACAGTGAATGATCGCGTCCAGGTGAGTGAGTGGCAGCGTCGCTGCTCGATGAGTTAGCATTATTCCTGGCATTTGCACGGGTATTCGCACGAGTTCTCGGGATTCGGCCCGCTCCACGGCCTCGTCCTCTACGTCCTCTGCCAGCCCTTTCCATACTGAAGTGGAAAGTCATATGATGGTTATACATCTCGCATGAGTATCACATTATGATTATATTATGAAATGATGAAAATGAGCATACGCGCTCAAATACAGCGATTACATGAATGATTGATTGACGTGACATGATTATCTGATGAAGTTCTTGAAATGATTATCTTGGATGAGTTAACAAGATTAATGATCCGATCTTCACGATCAACAATCGAACAATGAAATGAATTGGTGATTAATGAGTTAACCCGACCGTCCGGTCAAAATGACAATGATGATTGAGGATTGTTAATCGATGAATTATGTATGAATGATTAATGCCAGAAATTATACCATGGCATTAGAAATCTTACAGTTCTTGGTCTGATTGGCTCGGCATTTGCACATGTCACACGTGACGCGAAAGTCCAATGATACTAGTCCGATGACGATGATTTCAAATGAGACATGACTTGGAGGGTAGTATTCAAAACCACGCTCCGATACCAACTCTGTAACACCCCAAACTAGGCGGATATTACAGTGCCGTGGACCCCATTGGGACCCACCAGCGAATGAGAATGAATGAATTACACAGGTAAATGTAGTACCGAACCACATTACAACATCAATTACTCCGATGAGGAGTTTTATACAACACCCAGGATAAAATAGAATACATGTGTATTTTATGTGACGATAAAATACACAACATGAATGAAATGAGCATTCAAACGGAATGTCTGCGTAAGGATGAATAAAGGAAACATAAATGATCGAATGAATAATCAATGCATCGGGCCCCTACTAGTATCACTGACTCCTCGCCGTCACCGTGCTCTCCCGTGCCTTAGCCTTGCCATGACACGAAAAACAACATCCCCAACGGGCCGGGCCATACGTAACAACAATCCTCAAGGGTTGAAAATACACAATCATGATATATCCAAATTATGAATTATTCTCGTTGAAACATACGCAATCAAACATGCTATATGAATCAACTATCGAGACGGCTCAAAGGAATGGCGCCACACTACGTCCGGATGGAAATGTGTCCGTGCACAAGCCACCAACGATCAAACACGCGTGGTCTTGTACCTAATCGTCTCACGAGCAATCGACTCGTGTGCACACCCAATGTGAGGCCACCAACCAACACACGACTATAATGTGCCCGACATGAAAATCCTACACATACCAACTCCAAGCACGCCAAGATGACCCTAATGCCACAATATGACAAAAGTGACAATGAAAATGAATAATGACTCACCAAGATTGAATGATGGTGACATGAATGATAGCTCAATGAAATGATCGGAACCGTCGTTCCTTATGACGGAGGTGATTAATTGACAATGACGAGTTTTGATACGATTAATACAATGATGAATGAGTTATGATTATGAATGAACAACGACAAAAGGAATGAATATTCTTTTAACCGAGTAAGAATTAACTTACACAATACCGATGATAAATGTCCGTCCACGAACAACGTCCTAAATGAAATATCGGTCGCTCGAACAACCTTGAATAACACAATTACCAATAATCCGATCATTACGCAAATCAAAAACGATCATAATCGACTCAAACGTCGACACAACGATATCCGAGCTCGAATGAATCGAAACCAACTCCAAGATGAGTATTTCAAACCATCAAAACACTTTCAAGGATATCAATAATCCATTAGGAATCCATAACTCATGATTACAACAACATCAATCGGAAAATCCCCAATTAATCAAGTCAACCCCAAGGGTTCTTGAAATAATTCCGAAAATAACCATTAAATCCGTAGGAATATGTTTATACAAGTTAGATAATCCATAACTAACATATTCCAATGATAATCCAAGCTTACACGAAGAAATCGGAAGGAAAACCCCAAAAATCCGAAATTCTAGATCCAAGAGATTAATACCTTTGATTCGATGTGATGAAGATGATGAAATGATGATCAATCCGAAAGATGAGCTTGAAGATGATGATTGATGATTACACCTCGAAGAATCCTCTCCGAATCGCTCGAAATCGCCCAAAACTACCGAAGGAATGAAATGAGATGAAAAATGACGAACTCTGACTAAACTGTCCAATTTATACAGAGTCCAGGTTAGCGTGCGCTAGCCCTTGTGCATAGCGTGCGCTAACGTGTAATTTGGGTAGTCCAGTACCCACTGTCCGAACACGGTAGCGCGTGCTACGTACCTATTTGTAGCGTGCGCTACGGCCAAACTACTAGCGTGCGCTAATATCCATTGTTAGCGTGCGCTAGCGAAATATTTGACGCCCGATCTGGAGTCCGAAAACTGTCGACCTCGATCGGCCCGATAGCGTGCGCTACAACCATTGTTTAGCGTGCGCTAATATATCGGTTGCGTCGCTAACAACAATGCATAGCGTACGCTATGAATTAACCTTGCATCCCAAAGAGCCACCGGACTCAACTCGATCCGTCCCTAGCGCGCTACTCCACACATATAGCGTGCGCTACTACAACCCGTTAGCGCGCTACTTACCACTCGTAGCGTGCGCTACAAATATTCTCACCGCGGTCGACCTTACGGATCGGCAGCCAAGGTAGCCTTAGCGTGCGCTAAAGCTGAGCGGTAGCGTGCGCTACCTATACCCAATTAGCGTACGCTAAAAGGAGTATGTAGCGTGCGCTACTCCTCAAGCACAGCTTGCAACGAAAATGACAATGATGATAAACACGGCACGAAACTCCAATCAGATTAGTGATGAATGACGATTGATACACGATACAATTACTCTGAATGATAAATGCCATGACTGAATATGAGTGACAAATGATCAATGATGAATGAGATTACTGAGTATCAATTACTGAATGATAATTATTGAGTGATAATTACTGAATGATAATTACTGAGTGATAATTACTGAATGATAATTACTGAGTTACAACCGGGTATTACAGTTTGGTGTTGATGTTGCTCTTGATAATGCGTGTGTACATATATTGCCTCATTTTGGTGCGTTGTGGTTTGACGTTTACGTTGTACTGAGTGTTTGTTTCCTCTCGGTGAATTGTTTGCATATACTTGGTGTAATATCCGGTTGTAAATTCATTTGTTATCATTCAGTAATTGTCACTCGGTAAATTTTCACTCATTAATAATCATTCATCTTTCACGTTCATTCATTGTATTCATCGTTGGCGTATTTTAGGTCGTGTATCAGTTACCGATTGTCATTCAACTCTGTTAGAGAGTCGAGATGAGAGTATTATCATAATCATCGTGATTGGTAGTTTGTGTTGGAAGTATCATCTATTGCATGTTATTGGATTTAATTACATTCATACGCGTATGGTATGTCGGATCATTCATCAATTGTAACGAGAAGACGGAGTTGTCGGATTTTGTCACTTCCAACAGTGAGTTACGGCCGTAACTGATCATGCATTATGGCCGTAACATGCATTCGTGGAATTGGGGTCTTTCTGGACGAAGACAATTTATGGCCGTAAGTCATGCTAGTTACGGTCGTAAGCAGCAAGGTACGGCCGTATGGTCTGGAGACTACGGCCATAACATGCATTCGTTTGTGCAGGAAGGTGTTATCAACAAAGACAACTTACGGCCGTAAGTTTGGCGGGATACGGCCATAAGTGTTGTGTTACGGCCGTGAGGTAGCGTTGGTTACGGCTGTAACCCGGTCAGTACAGGCATTATTGTTTTTTTCGACGAATCATTGTTACGGCCGTATGAAATGGATATTACGGCCGTAAGGCCGTTGGCTTAGGAAGTTACGGCCGTAACCCTGCGCAGTATTTAAAGGCTTGAACAGGATTTTTGTGCTCATTTCACCACTTCATCATTTTGGTTCCGAGAGAGAGTTTTTGTGGGAGAGATTTCTCAGCATCAAACACTTGTGTGTTCAAGTTTAATCATCCTTATCCATTTGTGAAGCTTGGGAAGTCGATTAACAATAGTTTTGACGGATCGAAGAGGTTGTATCTTCAAAAGGCAATTTTCTCCAAAACTTAGATTTCGATTTTAAGATGGAATATGATGTTTTGGATGTTATTATCATGTTGTATGAAGGCATATACATATGATTATGAGCTTGTATGAATATTAATTGGATTATGGAAGGATTATTTGAAGAACACCTTGAATGTCAATTTGGAATTTGGGGGTTTCGATTAGATGTTGTTGAAATCTCGAATTGTGTATTCATATTGGATTATTGATTGTGTTGAAGATGTTTTGTTGGATTATATCACTCCTTGGAGGATTGGTATCGATATAATTGAGGTTGGTTGTAAACAATCAAAGATTGGTTACAACGTGTTTGTTATAATGCCCCAATGAATTTGGTTTTGTCGTATTGAGTTGGTTGTGATCATGTTTGATTTGTATATTAAGCCGATTGTTGGTAATTGTGTTATTCAAGATTGTTCGAGCGACCGAGATTTCTATTTAGGACGTTTGTTCGAGGAAGGACTTTCTTCACCAGTATTGTGTAAGTTAATTCTTACTCGGTTAAAAGGAGATTCATTCCTTTCGTTGTTGTTCATTCATATTCATAATTCATTCATGATATATTATTCATGTTGAAACTTGTAATTATAGAACTAATCATTAAATTCACAAGGAACGACAGTTCCAATCATTTCAGTGAGCGTGTAATATCCGCATTTTTCCTTTCTCTTGATATTCTCATTTCGGTGGATTTTCGTTTTTGGCAACTCATTTGTAACCGTGTTGACATTTCGGGAATAATTAATATTGGACTTTTTGTCGTTCGAGCTTGTTTGGGACTTGCTTTACTCAATTTGGTGTTTTATGTTTTTTTCGTCGCTATCTCGTGTATTCTCGTAAATCGTCGTTCGGAACCGCCGTTTCGGGGTTTCCGAGGATCCATCTCACGTTATTATGCGTGTTATGAGTTTTTGTTTGATGTTTCGACCATGTATTGCACATTTCGGATCACTACAACAAAAAAGGTCTTTCACAATGTTTTTTAAACGTTGTAATAGGTGTTTGACAACGTTTGTTAAAACGTTGTATTATCCAACGTTGTCTTAGGTCCATATTTATGACAACGTTCTTTAAACGTTGCGGAAGTGTTGTTGTAATAGCGATCCCGTTTTTTGTTAAAAACCTTTAACAACGTTTGGTAAACGTTGTTACTAACTTCAACAATGTTTACTTAAACGTTGTCCTTGTTTATTGACAACATTCTGAAAAGGTTGTTAATAAGTTCCACAACGTTTGAAAAAACGTTGTCCTTGAGTATTCACAAACGTTTATGTAAAACGTTGTAGAAAGTTATTTTTCTAAAAAAATATCCACCCCCAAATTCACCTATTGCACCTACTACAATTTTTTATTTTTTTCTCCTATTTGCTTCACCAATAAATTTCAAGGCAAAATAAAATTGTAACAATTAGTTTACCAACACCAATAAAAAATTGATGTAACAAAATGCATTAAAATGGTTCACTTAATTTTCAAGCTCAAAAAACATAACTAGCTGCATGTCAATTGAACATCATAAACAAAAAGAAAACTCATAAAACCGGAAGATTCAGTCGTATTAAGCTGCAAAAAGTATAGCTACGAAAGAATCAGTTTAAAAACATATGCTTTATGTATATCGTATACTGAAAATTGATCAACATTAATAATGTAATATCCGGATTTATTACGGTGTATTTCATCTGTATTCAACCCTGTATTATTCGGATTTGTGGTTTTGATTATTGGAGTATGATATTTCTTGCATTGGCATCCTTGTACTTAAGTATAACAACATGCAAATTTTCTCATGCAAACTCGTGATAGCGCACGCTAAGAATGTAGCTTAACACGCGCTATCGGCTATTACTAACGCACGCTACGTATGTAGGAGTTGCGTGCGCTAGACACTGAATTATTGAGGTAGGTGGTTAGCACATGCGCCAGCCGGGACATGGGTCCGGGTAAGATTCCCGCGGACGAACCTGGAAAATTTTTAAGTCAACTCTTATTAGCGCGCGCTAAGGAATGCTTAGTAGCGTGCGCTAATTGGCTAAAATGCAGAATATTATAAATGGGACAACAACCCGTTTTGGCTTACATTTCATTCATCCATTCTTCATTCTTGAGAGGCCAGAGAGCTATAATCATCCCTCCAACACACTTAGAACATATCTTGGTGATCCTTGAATATTGGTTATCACTTGTGAGTGGTCATTGAAGAGAAATAACACCTTGGAGTGGCACATAACCAACCGGAGTCGGATTCTACCTTGTGGTTCAGTGATTTCGGCATATTAAGGTATGTTCAACCTATCACCAGCCTTAGATTTGGATTCCAAGGGATTAGATGATCATGCTAACGTGATATTGAATTTCATTGGTGAACTATTCAACAAACATCATGTTTTAAAGATTGGAATGTCTATGCTTATGATATTATCATTGGAACCTCGTAGTTGGAATCCTAGTACTTCAAGTGATAAGAGAACATTCTGAAGTTTATTATCCATATGATTTATGTCATCTTAGTGATCATAAATTGGAGGTGGTATTATTTTCGGTTATAAGGACTTAAGGGAAGAATCGTCTTAGGAAATATTCTTTCGTATAAGTGGGAATTGTTAGTTCACCTACAGATGAAGTCTGAATATGTATAATGATAGTAGAATCTAATACATCAACCGGAGATCACCAACTTCGCATGAGAATTGTAATCAAGACGGATTATAGTGTTATGATGATTATACGTATACTTGCACCTCGAAGTTGTTAGTATCCATGAGATCATTCATAAAGGTTATGATCATAACATGAAGCCGGATAACAAACATTAATGACTGAGGGATTCGCTTACTTCGTCGCCATTTGTATATTTTGCTGCCCTCCAGTGAACTGCCATGCACTCTTAGCGTGCGCTAAGCTACGAGAATTAACGCGCGCTATCGAGTACGTTTAGCGTACGCAACGATTGGGACTTAGCGTGCGTTAAGTCATCAGCTGAGTCAGTCGGCTGATCAGTGAGGCACTGACCACGCCTGGTTAGCGTACGCTAGGCTGTGTGTACTACGTGCACTAACGAGTAGCATTAACGTATGCTACATAGGATTCGTAGCGTGCGTTAAGCTATCCAGACAGATTGCATATAAAGGACTTTCTACCGTAATTGTTGAATTGTTAGACGTTCATTCGACATGAAATGAATTCTATGCTATTTCTTTTGTTAAGGTTCGAGCTTAACACGTGATTGATCGAAGGGGACGAACTTCGAGTATTTTGATATTCGTGGAAGTTTATTCTTGTCAACGAACCGAGGCAAGTACTCTAATTAGAATTGTTTATATTATGACAATGTGATTGTATCGTGTAAATATGTTGTGATTATATGTCCACCATGCGTTGATCCGACGGGAATCATCATGGGAATCTATAGTTGTGTGCGCTGGATCGTTGGACAGGTAGTTCCACCATGCGTTGGTCCGACGGGATCATCATGGGAATCTATAGCTGTGTGCGCTCGATCGTTGGAATACCAACAGTATTTTGAAACTGTTATGATATGATATGTGTTGTGAATATTTCTCGTTGGAGAAACTTGTTACGATATAATTGTTGATTATATCACTGTTGTATGATCATTGTACTTGTACTAGCATCGTTGTGCTAACCCTTTCGGGGGTGAACATTTGTGTATGTTCAGGATCCAGGAGAGCGGGGAAACAACCACTGGAGATGCATGACGACGAGGGTGCAGAGTGATGTTCCGGCCGGGTTTACTGTCTGTTGTTTGTTGGTTATTTCAATAAGTACTCAAGTACGTCGTCCGTTTATAATGTTTGGATTTTAGTGATGTAATAATAACTCTTCATTGGATATTTGTATTCTCGGTTTTGAACCAGACGGTTGTATTTTATTTCAGAAATTTCATAAATCGGTATCTGTTATTGTCTTTTTCTTTAATCAGCCTTGTAAATTCTTATGTAAAGGATTTACGGCGCTGTAATATTCCTGAATATATCGGGGGTGTTACAGAATATGGTATCGGAGCTAAGATTATGGATATCTTGGCCGTTGAGTTAAAATAGGGGTCATTTACGTCTTTTGAGATAACCGACCGTGAATAACATCACTGTACTGCCTACGTCTTCATGCGAACGGTGGTTGTAAGTTCCTAAACTCTATCTCATTCTTTACATGTTATGTCCCTTTATACTTGAACATTAGAACGATGTTGTTTCCTGTATATTAAGTACTTGTGCTTACAGTATGTTGAGAGGCGGACGTGGACGTGGTCGCGGTCGTGGACGCGGACGAAGGAATGCTGAAAGGGAGGTGTCCCTTCTAATCAGGCTACTCATAGCTCAGGCGAGCCGCAACAATCCATCAATAACGAACCGGAACCTGCTGTACCAGAGATCCTTCGTCAAGTGGTGAACCAGATGACTCAATTCGCCCAAGTCGTGGACCGAATGAAAGTGGCGGTGGGACTACAGCAGGGAGATAGACAGCAAGGGATCCTAGACATGGGAAATCGAGGTGACCGGTGGTTGCAAGAGGTAGCGAAAATGCAACCGCCCAAATTTGACGGCTTTTCCGAGACTCCCACTTGGGATCATTGGTTGAAGGAATTGGAGAAAATTTTTGCTGGAATTAATTGCCCAGACGACAAGAGAGCTCCTATTGCCCAGTACTTTCTGATTGGGGAGGCATCCGAGTGGTGGAAGCTATCCGACCTGCAGATCATGATGCTGATTGGACAGAATTTAAAATGATGATGGAAGCTAAATCGCCCTCGTCTGTGAGGGAAGCCAAAATTGAATTTTCTCTGCTCAACCATCGACGAACCCGTATCCCGACGATTAAGGCGTTTAACCAAAGTTAGCATTTGTTCGACATCCGGTGAGCATGATGCGGAGATGATGATTCACTTTGAAATGAGGATGAAACCAGAAATCCAGAGGTACATGTCCGGTTTTGAATGTACCACTCTCCGCCAATATCAGGATAAGGCATTGGCGTACGAAATAAAAGAAGCAGCAATGGAGAAGTTTATGGAGTCGAAGAAACAGAAAGTCTCTGGTACTTTTACAGAGCACAAGAGCAGTGGGCCCCGCAAGGCCCAGTCTTCTATTTCTTTCAAGAAACCTCCGCACCCATCTAAGAGCGGAAAGAATTACGGAACAATGTCAGCCACGACGGATACAGCTAGGAAGTGCTTTAACTGTGGTCGCCCAGGCCACCATTGGCATGATTGTTTGCGCACTCCAGTTACATGTTTTGACTGCGGACAGGAAGGGTACCGTGCGATGTTTTGCAAGGACGCCACCAAATACAATGGAACCCGTTCATCGCAGCCAGTTCAGAAGGAAGCTAGTATCCAACAGACGCAGCAAAGTGTTCAGATGCCTCAAAATTTTATCCGCGGACGAGGCAGAGGACAATGGGACCGAAAGGGGACATCGAGTGCCGGATCTGCTCCCCCACGTCTGTACGAGATGAGGAGGACAGATGATCAGGATGCTGCTGTCGCATCAGGTACTGTCCAGATCCTTTCCCAGCCAGTTAGTGTTTTATTCGATACAGGAGCTACGCATTCTTTTATATCTTTGTCTTGTGTAAATTGTTTGAATATTTCCGGTTTTCATACTTGTGAACCTTATGTTGTTGGTTTACCGAGTGGAGAGAGGATTGTTGGGAACTTAGAGACTAGAGATTTCCCTGTATCATTTGGGGGTAGGGAGTGGCTCTCAAATCTAATTGTGATAGAAATGCAAGGAGATGACCTAATACTCGGAGATGATTGGCTTAATCGATATGGAGCAATTGTAAACTACCGAAGGAGGAATATTTCGCTGATCGCTGATGATGGCTCCGAAGTAGTGTTTGAAGGATGGAAACCAGGAAGCTCAGGAAAGTTAATCAAAACAATGAAAGCTGTCAAATTGTTGAAACAGGGCTGAACACGGTATTGGTGCTATGCAATGAAGAAAGAAGATGAAATTATGAAACTTTCATCCATTCCTGTTGTGAATGAATTTCCAGATGTATTTCCTGACGAATTACCTGGACTACCTCCACGACAGGATGTAGAATTCACTATTGAGCTGGAACCCAGAGCTACACCAATTTCTAAGGCGCCGTATCGTATGGCACCTACTGAGATGTACAAACTGAAGAAGCAACTGGAGGAGTTACTGGACAAAGGCTATATTCAGCCAAGCGTTTCACTCTGGGGAGCGCCAGTTCTTTTTGTCCGAAAGAAGGATGGATCGCTTCGACTGTGTATTGACTATCGAGAGCTGAACAAGATGACGATTAAGAACAAGTATCTGTTGCCACGGATTGATGATCTGTTTGACCAGTTGCAAGGGGCAACAGTATTTTCTAAAATCGATCTGAGATCAGGATACCATCAGCTGAGGATTAAGGAATCTGATGTTCCAAAGTCAGCATTCAGAACTCGCTACGGACACTATGAGTTTGTAGTGATGCCATTTGGTCTCACTAATGCACCTGCTGTATTCATGCAGTTGATGAACCGAGTGTTCATCGAATATTTGGATAAATTTGTGGTCGTGTTCATTGATGATATCCTGGTGTATTCTAAGAACCCGGAAGAGCATGCACAGCATTTGCGGATTGTATTAGAACTTTTGAGAAGCGAGCAACTGTACGCCAAACTCTCTAAGTGTGAATTCTGGCTAAAAGAAGTAATGTTCCTTGGTCATGTGGTATCAGCGGAAGGAGTCCGAGTAGATCCGCAGAAAATCGAAGCAATTATGGATTGGAAACCTCCAAAGAACGTGAAGGAAGTCCGAAGTTTCTTAGGACTTGCTGGGTATTATCGTCGGTTCGTGGAAGGGTTTTCCAAAATCTCCCGCCCACTTACTCGACTCCTGCAGAAAACTCAAAAGTTTGAGTGGAACGAGTCGTGTCAGACTAGTTTTGACGAATTAAAAGAGAGATTGACGACGGCACCAATTCTATCACTTCCACAAGGGACTGGAGGATTCATAGTTTACAGTGATGCTTCGAACCAAGGACTCGGATGCATATTAATGCAGAATGACAAGGTGATCGCTTATGCTTCACGACAGCTGAAACCTTATGAAGTGAATTACCCAACACATGATTTGGAGCTAGCAGCAGTAGTTTTGCTTTGAAGATCTGGAGGCATTATCTGTACGGGACTCACTGTCAGATCTTTACGGATCACAAGAGTCTCAAATACATCTTCAGTCAGAAAGAATTGAACATGCGGCAAAGATGGTTAGAATTGATTAAGGACTATGACTTGGAGATTTTGTATCACCCAGGCAAAGCGAATGTAGTGGCCGATGCACTCAGCCGCAAGCCTATTTCTATTCAGATGATGGAGACTCTGACCTCCCAACTTAGCCTTCAACGTGAGATGATTCGAGAAGGAATTGAAGTGTGGTTACAAAGAGTCCAAGGACAACTGTGCATGATGGAAATAACTTCGTCATTAATCGAAGAAATCAAATCTAGACAGGTAGATGATCCTCTGATGATTCGGTTACATGACGAAGTGATCAAGGGGAAGGCCCCCGGATTCGTAATCCATGATGATGGAGTTTTGAGATTTCAGGACCGACTCTGCATTCCCGATGTCAATGTTCTGAAACAGACGATTATGAAGGAAGCTCACAGTTCGCCCTATTCTATCCACCCGGGCACCAGTAAAATGTATAAGGACTTGAAGCAGAATTTCTGGTGGGGCAACATGAAGAAAGATGTAGCGGACTATGTTTCGAAATGCTTGACTTGTCAGCAGGTTAAGATCGAGCATCAACGGCCTGCCGGAATATTGAAGCCGCTTCCAATACCTGAATGGAAGTGGGAGGACATATCGATGGACTTTATCACCAGTATGCCGAGAACCAAGACAGGAATGAACATGATTTGGGTGATAGTTGATCGTTTAACCAAATCAGCTCATTTTCTAGGCATTAAGGACACGTGGGGACCAAAGAGGTTGGCACGAGTATTTATATCGGAGATAGTTCGATTGCATGGTACGCCGAAGACCATCATTTCTGATCGAGACGGCCGTTTTGTGTCTCACTTTTGGAAAGCAGTTCATAAGGCCTTGGGGACCGAATTGTACTTCAGTACAGCTTATCACCCGTAGACTGACGGACAATCCGAGAGGACCATTCAAATGGTGGAAGATATGCTGAGGGCTTGTGCCTTAGATTGGTCAAACGATTGGGAAATTCATCTACCATTGATTGAATTTACTTACAACAATAGTTGGCATGCTTCCATTAAGATGGCACCATTCGAGGCATTATACGGGAGGAGATGCAGATCGCCCCTCTGCTGGTACGATTCATCAGACTTGATCGGAACAGAACCAGAGTTGATCGTGCAGACTCGAGAGAAGATAGCCTTGATTCGTGAAAGGCTGTTGACCGCCCATAGTCACCAGAAATCTTACGCAGACGTACGCCGTCGCCCTTTGGAGTTCAGTACGGGAGACCACGTACTTTTAAAGGTTTCTCCTACTCGAGGAATACTTCGTTTCGGAAGGAAAGGAAAGCTGAGTCCGAGATATATCGGGCCATTTGAGATCCTTGAGAGAGTTGGAGAGTTGGCATACAGATTAGCATTGCCGCCGTCATTGAGCCATGTTCATAACGTGTTCCACGTATCCTAGTTACGGAGATATATACAAGATCCTAGTCATATCATTGATTTCGGCGGGATCGAAGTTGCTCAAGATGGGACGTTTGAAGAAAGACCGGTCAAGATACTCGAGAGTCGAGTTAAGCAGTTGAGGAACAAACCAATCGTTTTGGTCAAAGTTCAATGGTCACGCCACGGAGTGGAAGAAGCCACATGGGAAACGGAAGATGGTATGAAGTCCAGATATCCCGAATTATTTTCGTCTTGAGTTTCGGGACGAAACTCCTTTTTAGTAGGAGAGTATGTAATATCCGGATTTATTACGGTGTATTTCATCTGTATTCAACCCTGTATTATTCGGATTTGTGGCTTTGATTATTGGAGTATGATATTTCTTGCATTGGCATCCTTGTACTTAAGTATAACAACATGCAATTTTTCTCATGCAAACTCGTGATAGCGCACGCTAAGAATGTAGCTTAACGCGCGCTATCGGCTATTACTAACGCACGCTACGTATGTAGGAGTTGCGTGCGCTAGACACTGAATTATTGAGGTAGGTGGTTAGCACATGCGCCAGCCGGGACATGGGTCCGGGTAAGATTCCCGCGGACGAACTTGGACAATTTTTAAGTCAACTCTTATTAGCGCGTGCTAAGGAATGCTTAGTAGCGTGCGCTAATTGGCTAAAATGCAGAATATTATAAATGGGACAACAACCCGTTTTGGCTTACATTTCATTCGTCCATTCTTCATTCTTGAGAGGCCAGAGAGCTATAATCATCCATCCAACACACTTAGAACATATCTTGGTGATCCTTGAATATTGGTTATCACTTGTGAGTGGTCATTTAAGAGAAGTAACACCTTGGAGTGGCACATAACCAACCGGAGTCGGATTCTACCTTGTGGTTCAGTGATTTCGGCATATTAAGGTATGTTCAACCTATCACCAGCCTTAGATTTGGATTCCAAGGGATTAGATGATCATGCTAACGTGATATTGAATTTCATTGGTGAACTATTCAACAAACATCATGTTTTAAAGATTGGAATGTCTATGCTTATGATATTATCATTGGAACCTCGTAGTTGGAATCCTAGTACTTCAAGTGATAAGAGAACATTCTGAAGTTTATTATCCGTATGATTTATGTCATCTTAGTGATCATAAATTGGAGGTGGTATTATTTTCGGTTATAAGGACTTAAGGGAAGAATCGTCTTAGGAAATATTCTTTCGTATAAGTGGGAATTGTTAGTTCACCTCTAGATGACGTCTGAATATGTATAATGATAGTAGAATCTAATACATCAACCGGAGATCACCAACTTCGCATGAGAATTGTAATCAAGATGGATTATAGTGTTATGATGATTATACGTATACTTGCACCTCGAAGTTGTTAGTATCAATGAGATCATTTATAAAGGTTATGATCATAACATGAAGCCGGATAACAAACATTAATGACTAAGGGATTTGCTTACTTCGTCGCCATTTGTATATTTTGCTGCCCTCCAGTGAACTACCATGCACTCTTAGCGTGCACTAAGCTACGAGAATTAACGCGTGCTATCGAGTACGTTTAGCGTACGCAACGATTGGGACTTAGCGTGCATTAAGTCATCAGCTGAGTTAGTCGGCTGATCAGTGAGGCACTGACCACGCCTGGTTAGCGTACGCTAGGCTGTGTGTACTGCGTGCGCTAACGAGTAGCATTAACGTACGCTACATAGGATTCGTAGCGTGCGTTAAGCTATCCAGACAGATTGCATATTAAGGACTTTCTACCGTAATTGTTGAATTGTTAGACGTTCATTCGACATGAAATGATATCTATGCTATTTCCTTTGTTAAGGTTCGAGCTTAACACGTGATTGATCGAAGGGGATGACCTTCGAGTATTTTGATATTCGTGGAAGTTTATTCTTGTTAACGAACCGAGGCAAGTACTCTAATTAGAATTGTTTATATTATGACAATGTGATTGTATCGTGTAAATATGTTGTGATTATATGTCCACCATGCGTTGATCCGACGGGAATCATCATGGGAATCTATAGTTGTGTGCACTGGATCGTTGGACAGGTAGTTCCACTATGCGTTGGTCCGACGGGATCATCATGGGAATCTATAGCTGTGTGCGCTGGATCGTTGGAATACCAACAGTATGTTGAAACTGTTATGATATGATATGTGTTGTGAATATTTCTCGTTGGAGAAACTTGTTACGATATAATTTTTGATTATATCACTGTTGTATGATTATTGTACATGTACTAGCATCGTTGTGCTAACCCCTTCGGGGGTGAACATTTGTGTATGTTCAGGATCCAGGAGAGCGGGGAAACAACCACTGGAGATGCATGACGACGAGGGTGCAGAGTGATGTTCCGCCCGGGTTTACTGTCTGTTGTTTGTTGGTTATTTCAATAAGTACTCGAGTACGTCGTCCGTTTATAATGTTTGGATTTAAGTGATGTAATAATAACTCTTCATTGGATATTTGTATTCTCGGTTTTGAACCACACGGTTGTATTTTATTTCAGAAATTTCATAAATCGGTATCTGTTATTGTCTTTTCCTTTAATCAGCCTTGTAAATTCTTATGTAAAGGATTTACGGCGCTGTAATATTCCTGAATATATCGGGGGTGTTACAAATAAATACCACACTCCCTCTTGAGCCATGAATAACTCCAAGCTCGAGTTCTGGCAGACCGAGCTGTGTTTTGGTAGCAGCAATGCGAGCATGACATGCCTGCAGAATATATCGTATACATTGTAAACAATAAGTATGAAGCGCTAAGAGTTAGTTTCGGACAGAATTAGGTATAGCATGGGTCACAAACGTGGGGCGGTTTAGGGTATCACTAAGTTACCGGATTATGGATTTAAGGCGGGCGAAATAGGAGTAGCCAAGACGATGTCGGAACATTTGTCGCTAGAGTGAAATGTTTAATCAGACCAAACATAGCCAAAATCCATTCTCTAATTTAGATTAGGCCTAACCAGCTAGATCGTGGTCGTTTTGGCTTAGGTGATCGTTCGCAAAGGTATTGTATTAACTACTGACTTATGTTATTATAACTCAGTTTAACAAAAAGCGAAAGTCAACAGTTAATCAAGAGTGAAACCCATCCACAAAACAATCAATAAACATGCTTCAACTGTAGGGCCATGGTCATCCCATAAATCTGACCGAGCCATGAAAATATTGAGAACCTATCATACTACTTTTTTGTGAAGATCTTTTGTGCTAAGAAAAGTTTAATAAAACCAATAACTCTTGCACATCTTTATAATTTCAAGCATATAATATCGGCCACACACTGCTCTAGTTCTGGACTTCAATCCACTGAGAGCTGCTGATAAATTTTGCTGAACAAGCTTTCTTGCGTGCTCTCTGAACATGTCTTCAGCAAGATACAAAAGATAACAAAACGCTAGTAACCAAATATAGAAAAATGCATCATGCTGCTCGACTCCTGAGACTTTCCGACACTATGACATGTAAACTACTGAATATAACAAACATTTAGTGGTCGGTCTTTTTAGTGCCCAGTGGGCCATATGGGATATGCATAAAGATATTGATAAGAACTTCACTGAAGTCAATACCTCATCCGAAAGTCGATAAAGAAGTTGTACTTCTCTAAGACTGATCAACTCATTCACATGGACATCTGGGAAACAATTTAAGCCACATTAATATGGCATTTTCACCCAGATACTAACAAATCAAGTGTGAAGTGCAATAAAGCTAAACAAGAGATCATGACAAGAAAAGGTAAACAGAAGAGACCATTTTCAAGCCATGACTTACCCCTTTAAAATGCATAAGTAAAGTCCGACAAAGGGTATGACACAATTTCAACATGTCGAATTTTGTTGACGTAATCATGAAGTACAAAGTCGATAAAAACTTAAGATAGCAAAGGTATGGAAGCAGAATGATTATTAGATAAGAGATTTATAGTAGACATATACCACGAAGTTTGTGATTGTCATAACACATTAACACATAACCGATATGAATACTTTACCATGGGAAATTGATTCAAGCTTGACCGCATACAACCTTTGTGCATTATCTCGGACAGCAACCTCTACCTGATAAACAGAAGGCATTAAAAGACAAAAGAAGGTCCGAAAAGAACATGCTTATACTAGTTTGTGAAGTGTAAATTTAGAGCATTCACTTGATTACTTCAGACTTAAGAGAAACAAGAAGAGCCAATAATAGTTTAACCAATAATTATTACCTGAGAATTAGTAACCGTCAACACACGTTTCCATGGTAACAAAAAACTGGATGTTTCACCAAGCACAAGATTTGAGACGTATATGAGCTTCTGAAATGCCTGTACTGAAACCAAAAAAGGGTCATGCTCCATATCACCATGTTCAGAGGTCGTACTACATCATGTTTAGATGATTAATTGACATCATACCTGTAATACCCGGTTGTAATTCAGTCATTATCATTCAGTAATTTCATTCGGTGATTGTCACTCAGTGGATTTTCACTCAATTATAATCATTCATCAATCATGTTCATTCACCGTGTTCACCGTTCGGAAAAACTTCGAGTTATGTATCGTTATTGTTCATTGTTTCAACTTTCCTCATATGAGTTCGACTTTGTTAGATCACCATTAATTTTTGGTAACTCCAAAAATTCTAAATCTTTGCAATATTATAGAGCATCGAGTTATCTTTCCAATGGTTTGAACGGTGAGTCAATCGGAGTCCAGACGAGAGAGTTATGGTCGTTTTAGCTGACCCGCTCATTTTTCAGTTATTGGCCGATCACTGCCGACCGAACTCGGCCGTGTCGTCCGACACGGCTCGTGCCGTACTCGTATGGAAATGCCGAAGTCTCTGCCCACAGGACTCGACCGTGTCGTCTGGCACGGCCGAGTCGAACTCTTCCGGATAAGCTAGAATCGACTGCCCAGACGCCCGACCGTGTTCCAGGACACGGTCGAGTCATGCCGAGTCGCTGTCGGACGGGTCACTATCGCAAGGCCCTCCGCGCCGTGACCGTGTCAAGCAGGACACGGTCGAGTCCCTGCCGGCCAGTTGCGCGCCACGACCGTGCCGATCGGCACGGGCCGTGTCCGGCAGGGCAGTCAACCCCTTTAAATTCGTTTTTTTAGCATTTCAGCTCATTTCTTTCCCTTTTCTTCACCTACAACCGAGAGAGAGAGAGCTTGAGGGAGGGTTTTTCCTTCACAAATCATTTGAGTGTTTGATTTTCTTCATCTCCTTTCGATCGTGAAGCCCGGATAATCGATCTAACGCGTGTTCTTCGGATTAAAGTGGTTGGATCTTCAAGAGGTAATTTCTTCAACACCTTGGACTTCGATTTTGTGTTGAGATATAATGTTTTGGACGTTATAATCATGTTATATGAAGGGATATGTATATGATTATGAGTTTGTATAAGGATTCATTGGATTATTGAGGAATTATTCAAGAACACCTTGAATATCGGGTTGAAATTGGGGGTTTTCGATTAATTGTCGTTATAATCACGTTTTCGGATATTCATTTTGGATTATTGATAGTATTCATGAGGTTTTGTGGGTTTGAATCATTCATTGGAAGTTGGTTTCGTATGTAATTGAGTTTTGGTTGTAAACAATTGGAGATTGTTTACAACGCGTTTGTTTTAATGCCCCAATGAGTTTCGGGTATTGTTGTATCGACTTTTGAGTTGGTTGTGATCATGCTTGATTCGTGTATTAAGAGAATTGTTGGTATTTGTGTTGTTCAAGGTTGTTCGAGCGGCCGATAATTTCATGGGGCGTTGATCGTGGAAGTACCTTCTCGCCTTCGGTTTGAGGCAAGTTTTATACTTGTACTAGTCAATGAGATTAATGTCATCATATATGTGTATGAATGTGTGTATCATTCCGAGACTTAGTCTCTTCATGAATTCATTGATATCAAGAGATCGTTCGATACGATACCTTTCGGCAATTATGCCAAATGTTTATTGTTGTTCATTAACGTCCGATTCAAGGCATTGTGATACTCGTTATTAATGTCATTGTCGATAGCCGGCTCGCGGCATCGATGTATCGATTGTTGTTAATATTGATGTCGATCTAAGACATCGTTCAGATCATCGTTATTCATGTTGGGGGTTGTTATTAAAACCATATTGGCCGAATTAAGGCATTGGCTTATTCATTTCTCATCTTCGTCGTTGGTCACCGATTAAAGGTGCCGAGGCATCCTTCGTATCATTGTCATCGATTGGCCGTTCTCAGGAAAATTGAAATGTTCAATTATTCACCATTTCATTGTTATCGATTGACCGTTCTAAGGCAATCGAGGTATTCTAATCATTCATCGTATCATTCGTAGCGATTGGCCATTCTAAGCCAATCGAAGTGCTTACTCATTCATGGATTCATCCGCTGCATCATTGTTATCGGTTGGCCATCCTAAGGCAATCGAGGTGTTAAATTGGGACTGTCAAGGACGGTGTCTATCCGTGTGTTACTGTCATCGTGTTGGCCGACTCAAGGCAGCACACTATCATTAATTGTGATACGGCTTCGTGCCGTGGCTTCGGCCCTAATTGTGATACGGCTGGATGCCGTGGCTTCGGCCCTTATTATGATACGGCTTTGTGCCGTGGCTTCGGCCCTAATTGTGATTCGGATGGATGCCGTGGCTTCGGCCCTTATTGTGATACGGCTTCGTGCCGTGGCTTCGGCCCTCATTGATACAGCTTCGGGCTGTTTTGACTTCAGGTGTTTGTGATATTTGTTAATTTCCGCTGAACGACTTTCAGGCCTTTTGTAATGTCTTGGTATTTTCATTGGAGCCTTTGGGCATTACGATTCATATTAAATTCAGTTCTGGTTTGGTTCATGTCGTTTAATTCATTGTGGTATTCTGTGATTATGATTCGCCGTTAGGCATTTATGTTCTAA
Source organism: Orobanche coerulescens (assembly GCA_033398695.1). Classification (NCBI taxonomy): domain Eukaryota; kingdom Viridiplantae; phylum Streptophyta; class Magnoliopsida; order Lamiales; family Orobanchaceae; genus Orobanche; species Orobanche coerulescens. Next base: position 102,152,750 of record CM065808.1, read on the forward strand.
CCTGTCGAACAGGTATTAATAGTATGCCGTGGGCATAGTATTTCACGAATGCTCGGTTCTTACCTTGGTTTGTGAGCATCTCGTATTATTATCATCATTGTACCGTTTTGTTCTGCCTTTGGATGCATATCATGTTATACATGTATTTGATGTTCATTATCTGGATGACTGACCCCGTGGGGGCGGAACATGTTTTTCATGTTTTAGGTGCTTGCGAGGAGAGAGTTGAGACACAGGGGCATGATGATGGCGACGAGGCATTCGAGCGATACTAGTCCGAGTTGTTCATGTTGGTCAGTCGGTTGGAGTGTTCTTCAGTTGTCAGTCATTGTCATTTTGTATTACCCGAGCAGATGTTCGTGGATGTTGTATTTTTACTCTTGGCCATGTAGGCCCATCGTTGTCGTTGAAATTCCTTATCGGAATATTGTGTCGGATATCATGGTAGGGACTATGATTTTCCCTTGTTGTTTAATTTAATGTATTTTAGTCATGTTCGCCTGGTGGATCTCCTGGCGTGGGGTCCACGGCACTGTAATAACCCAATAGGATTTGGGGGTGTTACAATACCCGACGTTGTTCCATATCAGTTTCACGATCTCCAGTATCAAGTCTTTGCCTGAAAATTCGCCTACCAATCTGAGAAATTGTGGTTAAAAATTTGAAAACATGTGATCAACATTTACTCATTAAACAAAAAGCATTATCATAGTTTACTGCAAAATTAAAGCATTAAACGCAATATTTACCTCCATGTGCATGCCTGCTACATCCGGTTCATCAATGCCCAATGAGTTTTTGAATTTAATAATGGTCTCAACTTCATTACCTTTGAGGTCTTCATTTCCAGGAGGAAGGACAGCAGATACAAATCTAAATATGTCCCATCAGAGCAATGAGTTTTCTACATACACAAACACACTGGTCATCAAGCACTAGATTTTGTAATACTTTCTTACCGGCAATAAATATCACGAATCTTCCGCATTGAACTTCTCTAGGAATTTCTCTCGGTTCATTGAAGCTTCAAAGCAGTCTCCAAAGTCGATATGCAATATCTTCCCACTGTTGACAGTACCTTATCCAAATATATTCAAACACTCACACAATTACAAATCATAGACATTCATGTATATACCTGTAACGATGCAGCATAAGGTTGCTTGGATGTCGATCACCCAGGCCAAGCAAGTAATCGACCTGAAAAGGTTGGAGTGTTCATAATTATTCTATTTTTTATTTTTTTATTCAACAGGCTCAGTGAACTATTTACTTGGAGTTGTGTAAAGGAATTATCAGACGGTTAACACCACAGTGTGTATGTCGAACTCAATATAACATATAACTTGTCTCATAAAATTTAATAGTCTTTACTAGTATTCATATTCATTCAACAAAATAAAAACATCCTTTATCAAAATGGTTCACACATCAAGTAAATCATCTGACTAAGTAAATATGTTTGACTTTCTTTTGGGCCACCAAAAATCCAGACAACTGCCCCATAAGTGTCAACATAAGAATAATTCACGCATTTAAGAAGTATCCCAAAGTAGTACTTCAATCACAGTGGAAGCAGTAATGGACAGTTTACATGCATCCAGAGCAGGAGAACGTGGGGTGGGCCGGGTGAAAATTTTTCTTCAAAGAATCATTCAACTCCTCTACTTTTTTTATATTCTTAATACTGTTGCTCAGCAAGAATTATTTTAAGTAAAGATCCATTACCATACTCATAACAGCCAAACTTCTTGTATAGTTGGTCCTCCTGTCCAACCAGACCTCCGAAGTGCGACTTTTTAACCACAGTACCTAGCATTTTCCCAAAAGCAAACATAAGCATTTATCACAATGAAAGGATAAGTAGTCACTTGCTGAATGATCCCTACCCTTGAAAGGTCATTTCCTTCGGTATTTTGCAAGGCATACTCAAACACCTCAACTTTTGATATAAGAGGCAAATGATCATAATCTGGAGCAAAACTAAGCATTAACTTATGCTCTTGGTTTAGAGTGATCTACAAAACCAGAAATAAGATGGAATAAACAATATATATATGATTTATATGCCTGACATACCTTTCCCCTCCTCCTTTATTCGGGCTTGGGACCGGCAATGCAATGCAATATACAACAATTGCATTGGCGGAGTTAAAAAGGGGTTAGTTAATAAGTCGGGCAAACATCTTAAAAAAACAAGTAATACCAAGTTCTAAATGTTTAGCAATAAACCAACATAGGACACATATTGTGCATCAAAATAGAAATCTGAAATAGAAGTCCAGACATAAGATTCTTAACTAATTAAAAGAAACGAATTCCTTAGGCCATGCGGTCGTACTCCCAACTGCATCCACGATGACTGACATATCTGAGTTAGGCCTCCACAAATCAGCATTAGGGACCAAAGCTACTTGAACCCAAACCTTCCAAGCATCATTTCCAACGGGAACACCGTGCACCATAGCATTAGGATCCGTGGATGCAATTGTAGCTTCAGCAAGAACCTTCTTTCGCCAATCCAATAATTTGCATTTGCGATCAACAGTGACACTTGTACGAGCATCTCTTGAAGTTGAACCATAACAATCACGAATATTAGAGCTACCATTATGTGACGACGGAGTCAGTGACTTCCCATTCAAATTTTCCCTTGAACCAATACTATGCAAATGCGGAGAGGCCATGTTTGAATTTGCTTTCTCCTTTGACGCGAAACCCTCGGAACAATCACGAGTTAATATGTAAGTGAAAACTATAAATAACTCTAAAAACAATGTACTTGACTACAAAATACTTGCGTGCATACGCATAAAGTGTCTCATCTCCGCCATTTCATTTTCTAAATGTTCAAACTTCTCCATTTTTTTATTCAGTTCTGAAACTTGATTCTCAAGTGCTTGGACTTTCTTTGAACTATTCACGTGGATACCTATTTTTGATTGGGTAATACCAAATCCCATCCCTCTAACTCTTCCATTTCTCTCGGGCCCGAGTATTTGAGAGAGTGCGTCCTCATTAATTGATATCAAATGGGAGGTTTGAGAGGATGTGATCTCTTGTATTTTACTCTTGAAAATTAGTAAACAAACAAGTATTAAATGATAGATTAGGCAAAATACTCCCCCCGTCCCAAAATAATCTTCTATTTTTTGTTTATTGTTACTACAATTGAACTTTGAGAAATAAACATGGATTGATTTGATTATAATATCAATAACAAGTTTTTGTATTTTTAATAGGATAGTTAAATCAACCTAAAATAATTACTCAAAGTTCATTCGTAATAATGACATAAAAGATTGGGATTTTGGGTGGAGGGAGTAAAAAAATAAAGTATGATTTAGTTGAAATGTCACTTACCACACAATCGGCAATAAATGGAGTTGGTACTTCACCATTCTTTTTAGTGTGTGCTTTACATCAAATATCTTCCCTCCTTAGAGGCTTTTCTGGATTCTCCTTTCTCTAAAAAGAATAAGCACTATTTAAATTAAAATATAAAACTGAAAATATGTAATACTATACTCCCTCCGTACCACCTCACTTGATGCCAAAAAAGTCAACTTGGTATCACGTGAGGTGGGATGGAAGGAGTATTGATCAATTTATAGAAAGTTACCATTTCATCCGCTAGTCGAGCATACCCCTTCCGACTCATTGTATGTGGGGCATGATTGTTCGCCCTAATCTCCTTATACATTTTGCTCTTCATCTACGCCATTTATTATGTTACAAACAAAAAATATACAACATAAACTAATTATAAAAAATTGAATTTACCTCAAATTCATTTGATAACTTTTCTGCAATAAAAGTGCTCCACTCTTGAAGAGATATGTTATCTGGTTTAAGGGCTGCAAATTTTGACTCTTTATCTCGCATTTTTGATGCATCTCTAAGAGATTCTATCATCTTCGATTTAGACCGCCTCCAATGAGTGCCCATTTGTTGAATAATAAGCTTCTCGTGCGTGTCATCAATCTTGAATCTCCCCTGTACATAAACATCATATCACAAACAAGGGAACATGTACATTTTAATTTTTATGTTCAAACCCAATTAGATATATTATCATTACCTTAACACATGTCCACAAATCTTTCTTTGTTTCATTAGGAACTTTCCTCCAGTCATCAATATTGACCGGTACAAATTGTCGTGCTAAAGCACCCAAGAATGAAGATAACCACTCGGAATGCTCACCGACAGGCTGTCCTCTTTCATTGAAATCCACCTCTATTAGTTCCGTAGGATTTGAGCATAACTCTCTCAACCTTGTTGGACCTCTTTTTTTCTTTCCCAATGCTTCTTGTTCTTCAACCAACTGCTCTTCACAGGTATATTCATTAGGAACTTCAGTAGAAACACGTGAAGGAGACATCCTCTGCATATTATGTTCAGGAGAGGGATTCGACCCTCTTTCACAATTTCGAATGCATTCGTTCCCTTGTTGTTGCGAAATTACAACCGATGCTAAATGTATTTTCTTCAAGCGCCTGCTCCCCTTTCTTGAACTCTGCATAGATCATTGTAAAGTTAGTAAACACAATATTTGTATGTATGTATATATTTAATAACTAAAAACAATGACATATGCACAAAAAATCTGCATTGAAAAATCTTGCTTACAAACTGATTTAAAAAAAACTGCTTTGAAAAACTATGTTTTTTTTGCACTTTGCCCAGTGAACTTATTTTTTGTTGCATTTTACCCTCTCAACTATCCATTTTTTCCCACTGCCTCCTGGTCAAATCAGTATTTGACATATTTCCACACATGACAGAATCATGAGGTCTCTCAGTGCAAAAAAACATATTTCAGGGGGTTTATTATAATTTACTCAAAATTTCTATTTTGGACATGGAACTGATTTTCACAGTGTCTACTGTTTAAACATAAGTATTGAAAAATCTAATTTTAAAATCTGCTTTGAAAAAATGCAATAAATAAACATAATGACACTATTGTTAGCATTTGGGACAGAGGGAGTATATATTTTATAACTAAAAACAATGACATACACATGTAAAATCATTATGGTAACACTAACTCTTACCTCTATCCCATTATTACCCATTGTGATCACATCGACAAACTTTGATAGAGTTATCTAAAGATCCTCCTACTCAGCCTCCACCTGTTATATGGAAGAAAAGCAATCAAATAATTTTGTATATATGTTAGTACAAGTAATGTAATAAACAAACATAATGACACTATAATTAAGAAAAAATAGTCATAATAACATAAATACTTATCAAATATACCAATTTGTCATCACATCCCACTCTTGCGCAAGTACTATCTTGGCAATCATCGGTTTTATCAAGCAAAGATACATCAAGTGGATTACACGACAATTCATTATTCTCATCATCACTCTTATCATAGATCTCCATATCATGATAGCCTCTTGGTAGTGGTCTGACAACAACTTGCCAATTAGATGTTTTGATTTCTCTTCAATAGAATACTTGTGAGGCTTGCGTTGCTAGTATAAAAGGATCTCCTTTAAATTGATCTTGAAATTGAGCAAAGTTGACTAATGTAAATCCATCTTCAACATTCACTCCACGATAGATATTTGCCCAATCACACTTAAATAAGGGAATCTGAAACATAAGATAGTCCAACACTATAATGTTACGCAAGATCCCGTAATGACCTATTGTGTTGCTAATAGATTGGCAATTGTCATTTGGACTAGATTGACGTATTGTAGTTGCTTCAAGTGAAACACCACTATTCTGTGTGGACTTTTCGGTGTCCTTGGTACGAAATCGACGACCATTTATTATATAGCCAGAATATGAGAGCGCTTGCCTTCCAAGCCCATATGATAACCACTTTATTGTTTTAGGAACTTCTACTTCGCCTGAGGCTATTTGATCTTTAACCTGTATATTTATTTTAAATAAATAACATACTTATTCACAATGTATAAACTAATAAAGTCCAAATAATATGTAAAAAGACCTTTTTTGTAAACCAACTAGAGAAAGTGTCTGAATGCATCTTTGAAAGTTGATCATCGGATAGATCAGTATGTAACATCTTCAACTCTTCCATATGCATCCTAAAAACAAATAATGTGAAAATATTCCTACGAAACAAACTAGACAAAATTGCATATAACTTAAACTTACACTTCATATGGTTCCACTTCTGCCGTATTAAACAACACATATCGATGACCATTTTGCATGTCTTCATTCGACAATGTAGTATGCTCTCCTTTAGAAATTGGTCATCCTTCAAATGTGTTTTCATTTTGGTATTCCTCATTGCGTTTATGTGTTTCAAATAGTGCACAACTTTCCTTAATGTACTCACAACAAAATCGTATGGATTCTTCGGCAAGATAGCCTTCACATATGCATCCTTCGGGTCATGCAGGATTTCTAACATATTCCTTGCATGACTTCATAAATCTAAAATTATTGGATATAAATTAGGAAGGAAAATATCATTCAATCCTATTACCAGATAATAAATGGATATCGAATACCTTTCAAATGGGTACATCCAATGAAATTGATTTGATTCACAAAGACGAGTTTCACGGCCTAAATGTATTGTCAAGTGAATCATAATATCAAAGAATGAAGGAGGAAAATATCTTTCAAGCATGCACAATGTATCAATTATCTCTTGTTCTGCAGCTTCAATTTTTTCGACATCAACCACTCTTTAGCTTATATCATAGAAAAATGAACAGAAACGAAGTAATGCATTTCTTGGCCCTTTTGGTAGAAGTCCTCTCAATGCGACCGGCAATAACTGTTGCATCAATACATGGTAATCATGGGACTTGAGTCCAAGAATCTTGTCATTCTGTGCAAAACTGTTTGCAATATTAGAGCTATACCCATCGGGAACTTTCAAATTTCTTAGTCGCCAATAAAATGTCTCTATCTCAGAACCTGTTAACGTATGTTGGCCTGGTGGAAGGGCTAACTTACTATTATCATCAAGCCGTGGGTGCAACTCTGGCCGAATTCCCATACTTTCCAAGTCTTTACGAGCTCTATGGCCATCTTTTGATCTTCCTTTTATATCAAGCAAAGTGCACAGTAAACTCTCACCACAATTTTTTTCGATGTGCATTAAATCCAAACAGTGACGTACCAACAAATGCTAAAAATAAGATATTTTATTAGTTATCAGCTAGCTATTAACTATATCATTATATTGAATTAATATTAAAGCACAAAATTTGTTATACCTCGAAATATGGCAACTAAAAAAAAATGATTTTTTCTTACAATTCAGGACCTTAACTTTCTTTATAATCTTCCTCCTCCTTTTCTTCTTTCTCTTACCTTTTGCCCTTCCTTGTCTCGGTTCTTCATCACTGCTCATTTCATCCCATTTTCCAAAATCATTTTCAATCCCATTAACAACTACTGAAATTTCAGAACCAGATAATATATGAGGTTCCCCCTCTTCTCATGGGTTCCATCAAACCAACTCTTCTTCTTTCGGTAAGGATGATTGGGTATAAGAAACTGTCGATGACCCATATACGCACACTTGTGACTGTGAGGTAGATAAATTGAACAAGTATTAGCACCACAAATAGGACATGCCATCTTACCCTTAGTCGTACACCCAGCTAGATTTCCATAAGCCGGAAAATCATTAATCGTCCACATGAGAATAACCGTCAGATTGAAAATGCTCTTCGTAAATGCATCGTACACCTCAACCCCACTTATCCATAACTCTTTCAAATATTCAATCAATGGCCTTAAATATACATCAATATCATTTTCTGGTTGCCTTGGACCAGGGATTACCAAAGTTAACATCATATTTTCCCTTTTCATGCATAGCCAAGGGGGGAGGTTGTAATTAACAAGCATCACGGGCCAACAACTATGTGTAGAACTAAGATTACTATAAGGATTAAATCCATATGTGGCAAGTCCAAGTCTTAAATTCCTAGGATCAGATTAAAAACAAGGCCACCTACTATCAATAGGCTTCCACTGTGGCGAGTCAACAGGATGTCGCATTTTGCTATCATTACTATGATGACTGCTATGCCAAAATAATTGTTCAAAATTATCTAATGATCTGAACATCCCTCTAAATCTGGGAATAATAGAAAAGTATCCCAACACCTTGGCTGGTACCCCCTTTTTAATTTTACACTCATCTCTTTTTCCTACCACTTTCCACCTGGATTTCCCACACCTTGGACAATTGTCTAGATCTGCCAAGTCTTTTCTAAATAAACAACAATCATTAGCACATGCATGTATTTTTTCATAACCCAAGTCAAAGCTCTTAAGTAATTTTTTTGCAGTATATGTGGAACTAGGAAGTACATTCTTCTGTGGCAACATGTGACCTAAAATTTTGAGAAGATCAGTAAATGCTTTGTCAGAAATGCCGTTAACGGCTTTATGTTTGAAAAGCACAACTGTCGCTGTCAACTTTGTATAGTCACTACAACCCATATATAAGGGAGTTTCTGCATCTTCTAATAATTTTGAAAACCCCTCATCTCCCATTGCTTCAGTATAATTTGGAATCGTTTCCTCATTAACACGTGCATCCATGAACATCTTATATGTATCTGATATATCATCAAGACCAAATGTCCTATTGGAGGAAGGGCTAGGACGTTCTTCCCCGTGAAAAATCCAAACATCGTATGTCTTATCCATACCATATATAACCAAGTGCAAGACTACATCATCACTAGACTGGTAATCCAAATTTCTGCATTGAGTACAAGGACATCTAATTTTAGAGGGATTTCCTAGACTTTCCAAACTTACTGCTACAAAATTTCTTACTCCTTCCCTGTAAGCAGCAGTTGGCCTACAAACAAAATTATACATATTACATAGCTGGCATAAGACAACATGCAGCTATGAAACTACTATTTAAGCTTAGAGTGAAAACCTGGGCAGATTCACCCACACTTTATCCATCGATATGAATTATGAGTACACCGAGAACACTACAAGAGTTAATAATATTAGCACAGTTTGAAGAATTAATAATTTAGTACATCTCATTGTACCTTAACTGCTAGCCCAAAGCTAACAAAAAAATGTGAATCTTTTACTAATAATAGTGTTATAATACTCCTATATTTTAACACAACAATCGACCACAGCAATATCTTAAACTAGGGATTCTGCCCTGCTCAAAATCTCAAAATCATGAGGGCTGGGGTATAGGGGAAACGAACGGGGAAGGAAGAGAGATGATACAGTGTTGTTGTTGTTGTGGAGAGTGTTAAGAGCAGCTCCGCCTCCAACCAGTATCGCTGCCGATGCCCAAGAACTCCTTTGCGTCCGTGCTTTTAGGATTTGGGGGAAGAGAGGTCAATTTAGTTTTGGGGGGAAGGCACCTGCGGGAATGGAACCATTCACCTTTTTCATTTTTTCTTTTTCTTTTTTCCTTTTTGTAGTTTATTGTATTAAGATTTTATTAAGATACATACAGTTTTAGTGAAACCATAATACAACGTTTATAAAAAAACGTTGTTATATCATTTTTCACAACGTTTACCAATTAAATGTTGTATTATACTGCAACGTCTCTTCATTAAACGTTGTCTATTCCCATTACCACAACGCTTTTTCTATAAACGTTGTCAACATAGAAATACTACAACGTTTTTAAAATAAATGTTGTCGAAAACCTAAATCACAACGTTTTTTTAAAAATGTTGTTAACAAAAATGTTGTCAATGCCTCTTTTTGTTGTAGTGGATGCTTTGGGCCGTTTCGTAATTTCCCAAAGTTTTGGGATAATTACGTTTGTTGTTAAATTTCCGAACCTTTGGGTAGTCGGGAATATGTTTTCCTTCAACACTTAAGTTCGTCGCCTCGAGTCCTTTACGTTCGTACCATCATGAGTCGTCACCGTTTCATTTCGATTCTTTTGTCGGTACCTTGCTTGCCTATTTTTGGCCTGTACTTCCCAGAAAAGGATGTTACGTACGTAACACACCTTTTGGTTACGTACGTAACGGCCTAGTGTAAAATAGTACAGGCATTTCTGCCTTTTTGGTTACTTACGTAAGGCCCTTATGGCTTACATACGTAACACAGCTTACGTACGTTAGCAATTGGTGGCTAACGTACGTAACACATCCTGGGTTATAAACCCAGGAGTTGACCGATTTCGGTCAATTTTCATCCTTCTCCTCTCCTCTGACTCGTTGGCGATTTTCTTGGTGCTTTCCGGCGATTTGAAGCTTTGTGACTCCGAGCCATCATCTTCTTCGAGTTTTTGGGGTATATTATCAACATCTAATCGTGTTCTTCGTCTTTAATTTGAGGTAAACTCCTAAAACGTAGTTTTGGGTAAATTGGGGGTTTTCACGTTTCCATCCGATTCATTCTGTATGATAGATTAATTCATAATGAATATGATTAATCTTGTTGGTATTGTTGGTTTTCCTATGGATTCATGGTATATTTCGTGGTATTTTTGTAATCGAGAGCGTTTGGTTGTGGTCCACCCTCGTTATTGTTTTTATACGAGTATACATGAATTGTAGGCGGGTTTTGTAACACCCCCAAAACCGTATGGGAATATTACACGCCGTAAACCCTTTCCGCAAGGATCTACCAGGCTAAACGTCCATAAACAACCAAATGCTGGCCCGGCCAGGGTCAAACAATATAATAATACAGACCGTTAAGGTCACTTACACATAAACACACAGACCAATGAGGTCACACAACTCTATCAACAGGACTGACTAACAACATTACCCACACAGGGGTCGAAATACAATACAGCGGAAGACTGAATCAACTCTAACAATACAACTAAACTCTACCAACTTTCAACTCTTGATTAGTATCACAGCTCGTCATCCCCTTATGCCAATCCTGTGACTGCTCCCCTGAACCTGCATGTACCTGGACGCAGAACAGACATCCACCCCCCGAATACTCGGGGGTTAGTAAAACTCCACTGTTTTACTAGTGCAAGTATCAAACCATACGAAATGTAACAAGAAAATAGCAACTACGAATTTAATACGCAAATCGATTATCAAAATGTTCCCGAGAAGTTTTAGAATTTCGAACTCAAGTAAGAGATATTTGAAAAGGAACACATCATCTCGGGGATTTTTAAAGCAGAAATTCTTTCGGACCTCGAGTCCCAATTTACAAAACCTTTTCGTAAACATTAGGTCCTTAGCCCGATTCTCGTTTCAAAGCATACTAAATAATATATCATTATGAGTCCGAGATCCATATTTAAAATGTTACCCGTGTAACACCCCCAAAACATTCGGGAATATTACAGCGCCGCAGACCCTCTCCGCGAGGATCTACCAGGCTAAATACAAAACAATGCGTCACTTCACATGCAGACATCCACCCCCCGAATACTCGGGGGTTAGCAAAACTCCACTGTTTTGCTAGTGCAAGTATAAAACCAAAAGTACAAGCCATACATAACTTGCTTCAAGAATATAAAATCTTGAATATATTTCCCGAGATAATTCACTTAATCAAAACAGTTTGATTTATAAAAGGTAGGAAAAGAACCATGTGTCTCATACAAAATATTTTACGGTCTCGGGAGTTTGAAAACATTTGGAAATAATGAGTTCTCAAGTCTCTCGAAAACACTTGGGGACACGGCCCAAAATCATCTTTCCAAAATACGATTCCAATAATAAAACGCGGTTCCACAACCCAATTCACAACACACGGGGCCCAAGACCCAAATCATAAGCCACAGGGTCCACGACCCGAATCACATAACACATGTTCCTAAGGATTATTCGCGTCCCGTGCTAACAAGCCACGAACCTCAGATGCTCCCGTAGAACATACCCGAGTGAATAACCCAATAGGAAACCATACCAAATCACATGTCCTCGTGACAACAGTCACGGAACCATTCCATACCACAACCATAAGTTATCCCGGTATCGGGCTAACAAGCCACGAACCTCGGAGTCCCCGCAAGACATACCCGATGATAACCCCACAAGTTATCTCGGCATCGGGCTAGCAAGCCCCGAACCTCGGAGTCCCCGCAAGACATACCCGGATTGGATAACCCTACGGTCACGCCCGACCCATACTAGCAAGTATGGATCCCGGAGATTCAACAATCCTACCCGGAGGCACATCACTATCAACGATCACATAACAATGAGCAGAATATCAATCCAAGCAACACTTAAACTTCACAACCTCCTTTCAAAGGAGTATCAACTAATATCACACCCAATACGTTCTTACCGAACAAATACACATAACAATACGTAATGCCCGGCAAAGGATTACAGTCTATTAAACTCACTCAAAGTGGTCATAGCATCTTTTCAACATACAAAACCAACACACATATCCCGAGAACACATATATTCACGAAGTACACGAATTATCGTTGAAAGACAACATTTATCGAGAACATACCAATCCCTTTTTACGTTCATTAAACATTGGGTTTCGTATATAATCATTTATCAATAATTACGCCTACGAAACATAAAACGTATGGACAAGATACTTGCCTCGATATCACGAGCAACGAAACGACGAACGGGCGCGATCGGGCAACCTTCGAACCTCCAAAAACGATCAAGACTTCGACAAATTTCACGAATACTACGAAAATAGCATCACCACAATTCAATAACACTAATCGAAATCCGAAACGATCCTAAAACGACAAGGATCTAAGTATTCTCAAAGAAATCAAGAATCGTTGATCCGGCGATAAAAGTCGATGAACGGTTAACAAAATCAAGATTACGGCCAAGACAAACAAGAACAAATAACCGATCGGATGAGATCGGTCAAGAATCACAAATCCAAGCAAAAACCCCAAATTTAAGAAAATAGGGTTCTAACAAGAGATTACCTTGATTTGGACCAAGAAGACGATTAGATGTTGTTAAACATCTACAAATCCACTCAAAGATGAAGCTAGAAGAAAAGGATCGGTCCTACTCGCCTCTGGATCTCACTCGCCGAAGAGATGAAGAAAAGTGGGAAAATGACGACTTAATCTGCCGTCCAAGATTTATATCGACAATATTAGCGTGCGCTAATCATCCTTCATTAGCGTGCGCTAACGGGTCAACGCCCAGAAACCGCGTATAACCTAGTTAGCGTGCGCTAGCCAAAGCCGTAGCGTGCGCTAACGGGTCACAAAACCACCAAAGAGCCTCGACGTAATCGCATCTACCGAGTAGCGTGCGCTAGAAAGAAGAGGGAGCGTGCGCTAAGCAGTCGATAGCGTGCGCTAGCTATCGGCCTTAGCGTGCGCTAACAAAGCTCCAGTCCCAGTCCAGTAGTTACTGGACTGCCTCTGAACTGCCAGTTTAGCGTGCGCTAAACACCACGCAGTAGCGTGCGCTATGCTTCAAGCATTAGCGTGCGCTACACCACAAAATCTCAAAAACTCACAAAGTGATCCGAAATGCCTCCAAAAACATGTCCCAACAAGTCACAACCAAACATGGCACGAAATTCCTACGATGAGGACCATGACAATCCGAGAAAACCCAGAAAACCCAACAAATCCGGAATAAAGATCTCAGGTATTACATTCTACCCCTCTTAAAAGAAGTTTCGTCCTCGAAACTTGAAACATAAAACGAACGACGCAAAACAAACTCAGATAACACACGTTATCCGTTGCCGAAATAACAAAACACGATTTAACGAAAATCAATACGGTTGAATAATTCAACAGTACATCAACCAAAACACGAGCTATACGCTGGACCAATACGAAATTCCACAGCCCAAGGGTTAGGAGATCGAACACAAAACAAATTTCCTGAACTTAAGGAAATTACGAAGGAGTCCTAACGCTCAACAATTACGAAACGAGATCAACAAAAACTGAACCATCAAACGATTGAGTTACAACGATCAAGACAACAATCGATCAATCATGTTCGAATCACGACGAACAATAATACTCAAACAACAACCCCAAAGTTCACATCTCGGCTTGAGACAATATACGATTCGGTGAAGACAACAAGATGTGTATTCACATAAGATCCACAGAAAGGGAGTTGCAATTGGAAAGTCATAGCGACAAACGGTTTATTCTCAAACAATACTACAACTCGCTTGGTCAACCAAAGGCACGTAATGTGACAAGTTCGTAAAACATCAACGAACATAAACGATTCGACAGAGTCGAAAGTACAGAGTTCAAAGTCCGATTCACTTCAATGAAAGAAGTTAATCTCCTAATATCAAAACAACAAAACGAGTGAAATAACATAACAAACGCGTCGATAGATAAGCCACTCGGGGTTTCTGAGTCGATCCGGATGTCGGTGCTCAAGTCCGTGCCCCTAAGGCTCGGAAACCATCTCGCAAAATCGAACTCGGTGCCCTCGAGTCCACACTGTAACATGTTATCAAGGAGAAGGACAATGTGCACGAACATGTCCCGCCACATTACGCTTAAAACATCTCCGGCTTTACCAGAGTCGAATGAAGACTTGGAATTCTCAGTTCCACGCATCGAGCGATGGAGCTTCACAGCGGAAAGACTACTACGTTGCAAATTGGAAACACCGACTCCTGCACTGTTCACGCGATCATCGGACTTCTTCTGCTTCTTCGACTCGGAGACATGCTCCGATGATAACGAAGCTAGTTCACGGGCTAGTGCTCGATCTTGATAGTCCCTCAACGAAGTGCAATTGAATCCCGACATATACGCGCGAATATCCGGCTTCATCCGTCTGTCAAAGTGAAGGATTCTCTCTTCCTCGGTTCTCACCCGGTCTCGCACATAACTGAGTTGTTTGCTATAATCGATGATAGCTTGCGACACCGATATATCTTGCGGTTCTGCCAAGTAGAATTTGCGAATCTTCTGCTCTCTAATCGGTTTCGGACAGAACTCGGCTTCCATAAATGCTTGGAACTCCGCCCACGTGACATCACGATCACGAGGTTTAACAGCTTCCCACCAATTAGCGGCATCTTTGTCGAGAAGGTACTGAGCGATAGGTACCTTCCGCTCTTCAGACATCCGACAAACCTCGAAAATCTTTCCCAACCGGAAAATCCAACCATCCTCCCAACGCATCCGCAGACCGCGAATCGAGGGGGATTCATACGAACTACCTCGCGAAGCCATTGATTTACACCAACGTTCTGACTCGCGTCAATGCTGCATTGAACCACCTGGGTCAACTGAGTCATCTGAGTCGCTACTTGTTGCAATATAGTAGCAACACCCAAACTAAAATCATTCCCAGCGGCATTCTCTCGATTCCGCATCTGATCCCCGTGGCCATCAACACCACGGTTAGGACCACGACCTCTGCCCCTCGGCATACTAACAAACAACAACCTATGGTAACGAAAGATCATGACACATAGCAAGATATTCACATCTCTGTCTTTAATCCAACATCATTAAATTATATACATATTACCATTTAATTCCAACTAGAGCACAATATACAAACTATTATACCGACAATCTTCATTTATAATGCCGTTGTTATGCGATTTATAAATGCAATGAAATTGAAATCATCCATTATATCAAAATCACTTTCTGTACGGTTTCCACGCCGGAACTCACCAAGTTGAAAACCATTTTCGAAAACGTTCCAAAATGCCAAAAAGGCCGATGACGGTAATACTTTCCAAATACTCCCCAAAAATCATTTTCCAAACACCAAATACCGTCACCAAATACCGTTTGAAATTACAAGGCGTAGACGCGAAAACTCAATAGTTTCAAAATATATGTTAAATCACCCAACAAAAGAGTTAGGAAAAAGGGTCAACGAAATAATTCAAATTTTACAAACCCCAAGGTCATTTTGAAACACACACTATTTGGTAAAAGTACCCAAAAAGTCACTTTGGACTTTACACACGCAAATGGATAAGAACACGCTTCAAGTTACACATAACCACACACAACAATTGTTATTCATGAACATATACCAAATAATGCCGAAAGTCGAAGGTTACAAATAAACAACAACATACGAATCCAAACGCCAACAATTTACATTCTCACTACATATCGTTTAACCGAAAAGTTGAAGGCGAAAGTCACGTCTCAAGTAAACTATTGGTAGACCTCGTTTAAGCATTTAAAATATTTTGAAAATTTTCAATGCAAGATGAAAATATAATATGTATAGTTTGAATTCTCAAAATCTTTGGTCTCGAGGTCCTCATACGAAAATCAAATCATTTTTCCTTCTCGAAGGATATTTTTAAATAGAATTTACGTGACTTCCCCAAAACATTTGAAATTGATATACCACATTGATAAACTTTTATTGAGTAACCACTCCAAAACATCACTCCTGTAAAAGCGATTTTACACAAAGATGTAAATATATATACACATACATACCGGTACTACTCTTTATTCCAACACAATACGAGAATCAAACAAGTATGGAGTAAGTATTCATGAGGCACAATTAAACTCCACATAATAACATAGAATCACGTAAACTCGTATAATACGAGACACAACAAGGTAGGGAGACTTACATCCACAGATCGCACGAAGATGATGGTTGCACCTCGATACTAATCACGACCGACAACTCGGACGACGCGTCGCGACACCACTCGATCACCAAATCCGACAAGACAAGACCCGACAACACTCAACTCAACCCAACACCTAGGTTTCCTCAACCTAAGCTCGATACCATATTCGTAACACCCCAAAACATTCGGGAATATTACAGGCCGCAGACCCTCTCCGCGAGGATCTACCAAAGCAATACAAAACAATGCGTCACTTCACATGCCGACATGGCTACGTAAAGGACCGTTAGACCGATTAGGTCTTATATCACAACACACACAACATTACATACATGATACTTGCCGAGAACACATACTCACGCAGGGGCTAGAATACAATAACACTTCCATAAATCGGGGTAACAACACATCGGAGGGATAACCAACATGACTCTACCATATACTCTACAATTGGTCTTCACGTGATTAGTATCTTCGTCTCCCATCATCCTTCGTATCGATCCTGTGATTCGCTCCCGCCTACCTGCAAGTACACGCAATCTGAGACATCCACCCCGAATACTGGGGTTAGCAAAACTCCACTGTTTTGCTAGTGCAAGTATAAAACCAAAAGTACAAGCCATACATAACTTGCTTCAAGAATATAAAATCTTGAATATATTTCCCGAGATAATTCACTTAATCAAAACAGTTTGATTTATAAAAGGTAGGAAAAGAACCATGTGTCTCATACAAAATATTTTACGGTCTCGGGAGTTTGAAAACATTTGGAAATAATGAGTTCTCAAGTCTCTCGAAAACACTTGGGGACACGGCCCAAAATCATCTTTCCAAAATACGATTCCAATAATAAAACGCGGTTCCACAACCCAATTCACAACACACGGGGCCCAAGACCCAAATCATAAGCCACAGGTCCACGACCGAATCACATAACACATGTTCCTAAGGATTATTCGCGTCCCGTGCTAACAAGCCACGAACCTCAGATGCTCCCGTAGAACATACCCGAGTGAATAACCCAATAGGAAACCATACCAAATCACATGTCCTCGTGACAACAGTCACGGAACCATTCCATACGACAACCATAAGTTATCCCGGCATCGGGCTAACAAGCCACGAACCTCGGAGTCCCCGCAAGACATACCCGATGATAACCCCACAAGTTATCTCGGCATCGGGCTAGCAAGCCCCGAACCTCGGAGTCCCCGCAAGACATACCCGGATTGGATAACCCTACGGTCACGCCCGACCCATACTAGCAAGTATGGATCCCGGAGATTCAACAATCCTACCCGGAGGCACATCACTATCAACGATCACATAACAATGAGTAGAATATCAATCCAAGCAACACTTAAACTTCAAAACCTCCTTTCAAAGGAGTATCAACTAATATCACACCCAATACGTTCTTACCGAACAAATACACATAACAATACGTAATCCCCGGCAAAGGATTACAGTCTATTAAACTCACTCAAAGTGGTCATAGCATCTTTTCAACATACAAAACCAACACACATATCCCGAGAACACATATATTCACGAAGTACACGAATTATCGTTGAAAGACAACATTTATCGAGAACATACCAATCCCTTTTTACATTCATTAAACATTGGGTTTCGTATATAATCATTTATCAATAATTACGCCTACGAAACATGAAACGTATGGACAAGATACTTGCCTTGATATCACGAGCAACGAAACGATTTAACGGCGCGATCGGGCAACCTTCAACCTCCAAAAACGATCAAGACTTGACTGACCCACGAATACTACGAAAATAGCATCACCACAATTCAATAACGCTAATCGAAATCCAAACGATCCTAAAAGCGACAAGGATCTAAGTATTCTAACAGAAATCAAGAATCGTTGATCCGCGATAAAAGTCGATGAACGGTTAACAAAATCAAGATTACGGTCAAGACAAACAAGAACAAATAAACGATCGGATGAGATCGGTCAAGAATCACAAATCAAGCAAAAACCCCAAATTTAAGAAAATAGGGTTCTAACAAGAGATTACCTTGATTTGGACCAAGAAGACGATTAGATGTTGTTAAACATCTACAAATCCACTCAAAGATGAAGCTAGAAGAAAAGGATCGGTCCTACTCGCCTCTGGATCTCACTCCCGTCGGAAGAGATGAAGAAAAGTGGGAAAATGACGACTTAATGTCTTTGTCCGGATTTATATCGATGATTAGCGTGCGCTAATCATCCTTCATTAGCGTGCGCTAACGGGGTCAACGCTCCAGAGAAACCGCGTATAACCTAGTTAGCGTGCGCTAGCCCAAAAGCCGTAGCGTGCGCTAACGGGTCACAAAACCAGTCCAGTAGCCTCTGGACAGAACTGCATCTACCGAGTAGCGTGCGCTAGAAAGAAGAGGGAGCGTGCGCTAAGCAGTCGATAGCGTGCGCTAGCTATCGGCCTTAGCGTGCGCTAACAAAGCTCCAGTCCCAGTCCAGTAGTTACTGGACTGCCTCTGAACTGCCAGTTTAGCGTGCGCTACACATTCGGTAGCGTGCGCTAAACACCACGCAGTAGCGTGCGCTATGCTTCAAGCATTAGCGTGCGTTACACCACAAAATCTCAAAAACTCACAAAGTGATCCGAAATGCCTCCAAAAACATGTCCCAACAAGTCACAACCAAACATGGCACGAAATTCCTACGATGAGGACCATGACAATCCGATAAAACCCAGAAAACCCAATAAATCCGGAATAAAGATCTCGGGTATTACAACCCGAACAATCACTGCTACACGATCATTGTTCGTACACATCATGTACCGAACTCCGGAGGCCTCGACGGACCTTACCCGGACCACACACACTGTTCGTACACATCATGTACCGAACTCCGGAGGCCTCAACGGACCCTACCCGGCCACACACACTGTTCGTACACATCCGAACTCCAGAGGTCTCGTCAGACCCTACCTGGATCACACACCTTGTTCGTACACATCATGTACCGAACTCCAGAGGCCTCGTCAGACCCTACCTGGAACACACGCACACACTTCGAAACGACACAACTCATAATCATTAAATGTCAAGCCATTCCACATTACACCGAAATGTACAATCAAGTATGTAAACCAAAACAACACGAATATCATGATCATCACAACGACTCTTAACCAACATAACACACATTCGGTACACAATACATTGCACAACCACGTGTACAACCATCTCATATGTACATCGCAATCCTGCACAAATGGCACAACGCCGAACACGTATACCAATATATCACTATTATCACAAAGCCTTCAAATTTCGGAAAACACAACCAACTCAAACGGAACATATTTACGGAGGCAAGCAAAATCGTCATACATAGCATACGTAATTACTAGTCGCAAGATACAAGTCGTATAATAAGATACTTGCCTCGATAACCGCTACCGAACGCTCCGAAGAACACGGTTCGACCGGAAAGCTCGGACTCAAGAAGACAACGAACGGAAGGGTTCCGACTCGAGTTCTTCACAAGAATTCGACCCTAACAACATATAATCAATAAATCATCGATCATACGAGGAAGAATAATGGTAGAACGCTCGAATTCTCTTTGTGACATTTTATCGAACACCTTCAAGGCGTCGATAAAATACTCAATAAAACGACAAATCCGTGGCAATTCAACCGTGGAATAACAAGGAATTAGATATAATACATCTAAATAATCATCAATCCATCATAATCCTAAGTTAAATCGGATTAAACGGACAATTCGAACAAAATCCCCAATTTTCCAAAAACTAGATTTTTAGGAAATCTAACCTTGATTCGGTCGATCGGAGAATGTTACGGGATGATTGATTGATGTTAGAAACTCAAGAACTTCGTGGATTGGATGTATGACAACATGCCTCCATGCTCCACAAGTCTCCAACCGCGGAAGAGGAAGAAAGAAGTGAGAAAAATGAGTGAAACCCGATCGCTTCGCCATATTTATACCCCTGCCGACACGGCGCAAAGAAACGGCCCGGACCGGCGCCGGGTGTCTCGGCCGTGTCTCGCGAGCTTCGTCCTGGCCGACCGGCGCAAGACACGGCACAGCGCGCTGCTTTCAGGCCGTTTCGCCGCATGTGTCCGGCCAGCCATGACTCGGTCGATCCGACGGTCCGAAAAATCCCGAAACTCAGAGCTGAACGTAAACCGAAAGCACGGTTACGAAGTACTCGTAAATACGAATCCGAACACTGAGAGAACACATGATTCCGACCACCCAAAGGCTCGAAATTCGACAACGGAAAGTAATTACCCCAAACTTTGGGAAATTACGAAAATGGCCCAAAACGTCCGAAAATCATGATACGTGATCGAATAACCAAACCAAAGCTTACAACATGAATAATAACATTAAATGGACTTCCGAGAAACTCGAAACAACAGTTTCGGAAGAGATTCGCGAGAATCGAACTCATGTGCGAAAAGTCATTTAAGAACACGAAACTCAACAAAACGATACCGAAACGAACTCGGATGACAAAAAGTGTAGAATTAAATATTCTCAGAATGACGAAACGGTCAAAAGCGAGTCGTCGAAACGGACCTCCGCCGAAAAATGAAAATTACCGGAAATCCGAAATTGCGGATATTACATTCTACCCTCCTTAAAAGAAGTTTCGTCCCGAAACTTAAAACAAGTAGGGAGAAGCAATATCCCGACAGGAAAACTCAACAAGATACACAAGAAACGCATAACTTTCGTCCATTGGCGAAACGTTACAAGCAACGCGAAAGAATATACAGCGTGACAACACGCCACATGACAACCATAACAACGCCACCGGCAATTATTCAAAACAATAACGATCAATTAACGACGCATCACATACCACATCATATGCACACATTTAATCAAGGAAATGTATGCGACAACAAGTCGCACCCGACTAAAACGGCTATGCGATAGAAACAAATAGAGTATTACGATAGAAATCATTCCGATTCTCATCAACAAGAAAATGTCCGACGTCAAAACACAAACAATTCAAGATAACAGAAAATGAGAATACCAGATATTACATTCTATCATACAAAAAATAAGTTTCGTCCCGAAACTTAAACTAAGGTTATCACAGTGATACGAAACAAAATATAGCGACACATAATAAAATACCATGCTCATGACCTCGTGGTCCACTGACACGCCTCCGTAGGTTCAACAACTAAACGAGAACTTACACAAAACAAAATATCATTCAACAAGTTCCAAATGTAAAAGCGTCACAAAAAAACATCTCTACACGCGAAACAATTCGTGTAGCGAGTACCAAAAACACCATCACTAGACATCACCTGGGCCCTCCTAAGTAGGAATGGAATTCGGTCCCTTATCATCTCGGCAACAATCTCGCGATCGAACTCGATGCCCCTCGTGTCCACAATTATAACAAGTCACTGGCGGTTTCTTACAATGCGCGCGTTCATGGCCTAGAACGTTACAGTTGAAACACCTAGGAGCATTACCAGAACTCAAAGACACCAACTTGGGTCTTTTGGGTTCTCTAACTGACCGAGAAGGTCCCATACTCGGCTGATACGAGGGTTGAGGTGTGGGAATCCCAATTCCCTTACTTCCCGATGCGTCATCGGAAATCTTCTGCTTTTTCGCTACTGATACAGACTCGGTAGACATTATAGCCATTTCAAATGCTAAGGCTCGATCCTGATAGTCCTTCAAGGTTGTACACATAAAAGGAGCCATACACTGCCGAATCTGAGGTTTCATACGCATATCGAAATAACGAACCTTATCTGCCCCACTTTTCACCTGATCCCGAACATAACACAAATGTCGATTATAATCGACTATCGCCTGGGATATCGACATGTCTCGGGGCGTAGCCGAGAAAAACTCGACAATCCTACGCTCTTTAACAGGCTGCGGACAATACTCGGCCTCCATGGCAGTTTTGAATTCAGTCCAAGTAGCGGTACGATCACTAGGCGCTACGGCCTCCCACCAGTCTGCAGCTTCCCTGTCGAGTAGGTATTGAGCAATAGGCACTCTTCTCTCATTGGGGCAAGCTACAACATCAAATGTTCTGTCCAACTGGAAGAGCCAATTCTCCCAGCCTAACGAGTCCGAAGAACCTACAAAACGGGGCGGGTGCATTCTCATCACATCTCGTAACCACTTACTAGCTCCGTTATCCTCATCCGGAATCCCGTATCGGTGTACGGTCTGATTCATATGCGCCAACTGGTCAGTCACCTGACGAAGGATGGTGGCGGCGCCAATATCAACATTACCTCTCGATGATTGCTGCTGATCACGACCACGACTACGACCACGTCCTCGGCCACGGCCTCTCGGCATACTGGATGGACGACCAATAAGAATAACACATCCAAACAAATATCACAACGTCAAGATAAGACAATAAATAGCAGCACGTTAAAACATCAACTCCAAGTCATCACACAAGTGCACGAACTAACACTGTAATTTTAGAACTTCATTCAAAAATAATCCACACAGTCACATCAACAGAGATGTTTGGATTTTACCAAATCAAACACGGTCAAAACCACACACGTATCGCAGGATCAAACACTAACAACAAAAATAAAATGCTTCCGGTATTATTCAATTGATAAAATTTTAAAATTCTCAAGTTTGAAAAAAAAATTGGTGAAATGAAATTTTTGAAAACACTTATAATACCTCGGTCGTTTAATCAAAACTATGTATCTCATTATCAAAACTGTTTTGATTGAAGCTATTTGCAAAAAAACACGTTGAGGCTTCAATCTTTTCGCTAGACGATATCGTCAAAATGACCTTATCAATATATCATTATCTTTACTAGCGTTATACGGGGTAACAACATGTTACCACGCCATCCATCACTAATATATCAACAGAGATTAAATAATCAAGGGGCATGGGTACAACTGTAATAACAAATTTCTACCGGGTCAGTCAAAAGTTTACGGCCGTAACAACATGTAGTTTACGGCCGTAACAACTCTGAGCTTACGGCCGTAATGGAAAACATCTTACGGCCGTACCATCTAGCTGCAGGACTGCAGAATTGTCACAGTAGCCCCCAACACACAAACACATAACATTTAAATTCCGAAAATTAAGGTCGTTTTGCAAAACAAGATTTTTCCAAAAATTTTGATTTCCACAAAAATGCTCAAATCAGTAGTCTTTAAGGAAAAACGTTTTCAAAGCTACCCGTAGCGGGTATAATTACAACAATCCAAAATAGTCGATATTAAAACCACATGCCCAAATGGCAAACAGGGTCGCCAATTCAATCACATACATCTCATGGCATCACGTTTAAATATGCAACAAAACCATTTATCGGAGTCTCTCGCGAACTCTACCGTGAAACCCATCAAGGTTCACAACTTTCACACCATACCAACCCACATGGTGGTTCAAGGGCCAAACATCAATACATCCAGTTCTATACACATACAGCGTATCTAAGTATCAAATACAACTTCATTACACAACACTGTGTAAATAAAATTATGCACCACAAATATCACACATAAATGAAATCATGAACACAAATATTACGCATAAAAGAGGAGACTTACGTCCACAAAGCCGCACGGAGACGACGGTCGCCCACGATACTAATCTCATCCGACAACATATCCAACGCGTTGTGACTACGCACAACTCAACTTGTCACCTGACGACTCGAACGACAAGACAACACATTACTCGACAAATCACAACTCGACTCGACCCGACAGCCTAGGTTTCCGCAACCTAAGCTCCGATACCATAAATGTAACACCCCCAAAACCGTATGGGAATATTACACGCCGCAAACCCTTTCCGCAAGGATCTACCAGGCTAAACGTCCATAAACAACCAAATGCTGGCCCGGCCAGGGTCAAACAATATAATAATACGGGCTGTTAAGGTCACTTACACATAAACACACAGACCGATGAGGTCACACAACTCTATCAACAGGATCGACTAACAACATTACCCACACAGGGTCGAAATACAATACAAATGAAGACCGAATCAACTCTAACAATACAACTAAACTCTACCAACTTTCAACTCTTGATTAGTATCGCACTCGTCATCCCCTTGTGCTAATCTGTGTTGCTCCCCCGAACTCCGCATGTACCGGCCTTGAGCAGACATCCACCCCGAATACTCGGGGTTAGTAAAACTCCTTTGTTTTACTAGTGCAAGTATCAAACCATACGAAATGTAACAAGCAAATAGCAACTACGAATTTAATACGCAAATCGATTATCAAAATGTTCCCGAGAAGTTTTAGAATTTCGAACTCAAGTAAGAGATATTTGAAAAGGAACACATCATCTCGGGGATTTTTAAAGCAGAAATTCTTTCGGACCTCGAGTCCCAATTTACAAAACCTTTTCGTAAACATTAGGGCCTTAGCCCGATTCTCGTTTCAAAGCATACTAAATAATATATCATTATGAGTCTGAGATCCATATTTAAAATGTTACCCGAACAATCACTGCTACACGATCATTGTTCGTACACATCATGTACCGAACTCCGTAGGCCTCGACAGACCTTACCCGGACCACACACACTGTTCGTACACATCATGTACCGAACTCCGGAGGCCTCAACGGACCCTACCCGGCCACACACACTGTTCGTACACATCATGTACCGAACTCCAGAGGTCTCGTCAGACCCTACCTGGATCACACACCTTGTTCGTACACGTCATGTACCGAACTCCAGAGGCCTCGTCAGACCCTACCTGGAACACACGCACACACTTCGACATGACACAACTCATAATCATTAAATGTCAAGCCATTCCACATTACACCGAAATGTACAATCAAGTATGTAAACCAAAACAACACGAATATCATGATCATCACAACGACTCTTAACCAACATAACACACATTCGGTACACAATACATTGCACAACCACGTGTACAACCATCTCATATGTACATCGCAATCCTGCACAAATGGCACAACGCCGAACACGTATACCAATATATCACTATTATCACAAAGCCTTCAAATTTTGGAAAACACAACCAACTCAAACGGAACATATTTACGGAGGCAAGCAAAATCGTCATACATAGCATACGTAATTACTAGTTGCAAGATACAAGTCGTATAATAAGATACTTGCCTCGATAACCGCTACCGAACGCTCCGAAGAACACGGTTCGACCGGAAAGCTCGGACCCCGAAGAAGACAACGAGCGGAAGGGTTCTGACTCGAGTTCTTCACAAGAATTCGACCCTAACAACATATAATCAATAAATCATCGAGCATACGAGGAAGAATAATGGTAGAACGCTCGAATTCTCTTTGTGACATTTTATCGAACACCTTCAAGGCGTCGATAAAATACTCAATAAAACGACAAATCTGTGGCAATCCAACCGTGGAATAACAAGGAATTAGATATAATACATCTAAATAATCATCAATCCATCATAATCCTAAGTTAAATCGGATTAAACGGACAATTCGAACAAAATCCCCAATTTTCCAAAAACTAGATTTTTAGGAAATCTAACCTTGATTCGGTCGATCGGAGGATGTTATGGGATGATTGATTGATGTTAGAAACTCAAGAACATCGTGGATTGGATGTATGACAACATGCCTCCATGCTCCACAAGTCTCCAACCGCGGAAGAGGAAGAAAGAAGTGAGAAAAATGAGTGAAACCCGACTGCTCTGCCATATTTATACCCCTGCCGGACACGGCGCAGCAAGAAACGCCCCGGCGCCGGGTGTCTCGGCCGTGTCTCGGCAGTTGCTGGTCCTGGCCGACCCGGCGCAAGACACGGCCGGGCGCTGCTTCCGTGGCCGCTTTCGCATGTGTCCGCCACCATGACTCGGTCGATCCGACGGTCCAAAATCCCGAACTCGGACACAACGTAAACCGAAAGCACGGTTACGAAGTACTCATAAATACGAATCCGAACACTGAGAGAACACATGATTCCGACCACCCGAAGGCTCGAAATTCGACAACGGAAAGTAATTACCCCAAACTTTGGGAAATTACGAAAATGGCCCAAAACGTCCGAAAATCACGATACGTGATCGAATAACCAAACCAAAGCTTACAACATGAATAATAACATTAAATGGACTTCCGAGAAACTCGAAACAACAGTTTCGGAAGAGATTCGCGAGAATCGAACTCATGTGCGAAAAGTCATTTAAGAACACGAAACTCAACAAAACGATACCGAAACGAACTCAGATGACAAAAAGTGTAGAATTAAATATTCTCAGAATGACGAAACGGTCAAAAGCGAGTCGTCGAAACGGACCTCCGCTGAAAAATGAAAATTACCGGAAATCCGGAATTGCGGATATTACAGGTTTTCGGGTGTATTCCATTTCCATATTCGTTTAGGATTGGTTGTGATTGTGTTCTTCGAATCGTTAGGTTCATGATTGACGATTCCTAGCGTTTGTCGGTGTTTTTCCTTTCGTTCGTTGCGTCGTCAATTATTCAAGGCAAGTAATTCTTGGAAACCTTTATGCTTAACGTGAAATGGTAATGTATATTGTGTGTGCTTTACTCACCTCGGGAGGGTCCGATGGGGCCTCGAGGGAATCTATGGCTTTGTCCTGGATTCATGAGTTTGTTTCGCTAGCCAGCTCGGGAGGGTCCTTAGAGGCATCGAGTGGGATTCGTGGCTTCATCCCGGTCCTAGGTGACGTGTGTGATTGATTTGGTTTATGAATGTGGCCAGCTCGGGAGGGTCCTTAGAGGCATTGAGTGGGATTTGTGGCTTCGTCCCGGTCATAGGCAAATTGATTGACTGTTTGTTTCCGGAAAAGATATGTTTAGTTTTGGTTTTTGAAATGACTTTGATGCATGTAATATGAAATGTGTAAGCGATTGGTTTGCCTTGATTACTTGTACTAGCGTAATTGCTAACCCCTCTAGGGATCCGTTGTGGGGAAATTCTTGTTATGGATTTCAGGTTATGATCATCCGAACGAGCGACCACTGGGACAGTACGAGGATGCTGGCCAGGGTCGTTGACATGTGCACTTGAGTCCTTTTATTTCCGTTGTCCCATTCGATATGGGTTGTTGTCTACTTTTGAAACTTATAGATTATACTCGCGAGTACTTAGGCTTTTCTCTTAGGATTATAAATTGTATTTATTGAAGTTATTTATGTTTGCCATTATTGATTATTCTGCCGGTTGTGCCGGGCGTGTTAATTGATTTTCAACTGGATGATGTGTGTTTTTACTGTGGTAAGTTGTGTCTAAACTGGTGGGTCCCACGTAGAGGTCCACGGCACTGTAATATACCTTGAATATCTTGGGGGTGTTACAGAAAATGGTATCAGAGCTTTAGGTTTATGGATACCTAGGCTTGTCGGTTATTTCGGTATAGTTGTGTTTTATGTTGCACAATGTCACACCGCTGCCAGCATCTCGGTACTTCCAGTGCTCGTAAGTTTTCCTTACTTGCTTCCTTGTTTTCTCGTAACGTAGTTCCGTTTCTTGAATTGTGGATGTTTTTCGCCTCTTACTTATCATCGAGTTGTTTTGCTATCTCTTAACATCAGTTGGATGCTGGGAGAGGCCGTGGTCGTGGTCGTGGTCGCGGACGCGGCCAGGGACGTTGGGCAACTGGTGGAGCGACCACATCGCATTCTTCGGGAGCCGGCAGTACCGGCAACCATCATAGTCATGCTTCTTCTCAGGAGCGCGCCGACCTTGGTATTGCGGCCGTTATGCAGTAAATGGTAAACCATATGGCGGCGATAGCTCAGGCGGTTCAGAACCCGGATCCGGCCCACGCTAATCGGGGTGGAATGGACCGTTGGCTTCAGGATGTCATCAAGATGCATCCTCCTCAGTTTTCGGGAGCTTCGGATCCGATCGGCTGGGAGGGGTGGATCAAGGAGATATCTAAAGTCTTCACTGCTACCAACTATCCCGAGGACCGTAAGGTCCCTATTGCCCAGTACTTTCTCACTGGGGACGCTACGGATTGGTGGGAGGCCGTTGGGCCCAAAGACCATGTTGCTTCGTGGGCCGAATTTCAAGAATTGATGGAGACTGAATATTGCCCGTGGCCGGTTAAACAGGCTCGAGTCCATGCTTTCTATGATTCTCAACCACGGGATATTCCCGTATCCCAAGCTATTGCCGATTTTAACAAGGAGTTGGGCTATGTGAAGACCTAAGTTGTCGAGGAGAGCGACAAAATTTTTCACTTTTCCAGACGGATGAAACTATCAATTCGGGACTACATGTCTGGGCTCGTCTGTACTTCTTTGAAAGATTATCAGAGTCGAGCTCTTGCCTATGATATGTCTGTGACAGCCAGTGCTGCGGTTCGGGAGAGTAAGAAACAAAAGTCAGTCGGAAATTTTTCTGGTCCCAAGGGTGGAGGCCAGCAGAAATCTTAGGCTGCGAATATTTCTACGGGCGGTCCGGCAAGTTTCTCTGGGAGTTTTCGAGGTACCACCGGAACCTCCGTTCGTGATCTCACATGCTTTAACTATGGCCAGCCAGGCCATAGGAACCGGGAGTGTCCTCGTCCGCCTTTGAATTGTCATACTTGTGGTCAGTCGGGCCACAAGGCTTCTTTTTATGAACAAATCAGACAGATTCGCGGCGCCCGTTATTCTCATCCATCCTATATCGAGCCGAGTGTGAACCAGAGCTCATTCGCTCCACAATCTCCGCCAAGTGTTAGCCGAGGGAGAGGTCGGGGTCAGCCCGCTAGAGGGGGAGCTTCCAGTGTTGGCTCCGCCTCTCCACGTATCTATGAGATGAGAAGGGCCGATGATCCAGTGGCCACTGTGACGACAGGTACCATTCATATCCATTCCCATCCTGTCAGTGTGCTTTTTGATTCGGGTGTTATGCATTCATTCATTTCTCTAGAGTGTGTGCGCCGTTTGAGTCTTGACTGTTTATCGCCTTGCGAGCCTTTCATCGTTAAACTTCCTAGCAGTGATAGAATCGTTGGTGATCGAGAGGTCCGGGACTATTCTGTGTTTATTTGTGAGAGGGCTTGGCTCTCTAATCTTATTGTTGTGGGTATTGAGGGTGAGGATTTGATTCTCGGGGATGATTGGCTCGAGCATCATGGTGCAATCATGAACTACCACATGAGGATCATCACCATGCTAGCCGAGGAAGGCACCGAACACTCTTTCACGGGGCGAAAGAGAAACCAGAAGTTTGTTATTAATGCCTTGAAGGCGATGAGACTCCTGCGAAAGGGGTGTACTGGTTATTGGTGCTACGCCTTGAAAGCAGAGAGTGGTGGAGTCGAGCTTTCATCGATTCCAGTCGTTAGTGAATTTCCTGATGTTTTTCCTGATGAGTTACCGGGGTTGCCACCGGATCGTGAGGTCGAGTTCGCTATAGAGTTAGAGCCAGGTGCGGATCCGATTTCGAAGGCGCCGTATCGCATGGCACCTTCATAGATGTCCGAGTTGAAGAAGCAGTTGAGTGAGCTTCTTGAGTCGGGTTATATTTGACCGAGCGCTTCGCCTTGGGGCGCACCGGTTTTGTTTGTTCGAAAAAAGGATGGTTCACTGCATTTGTGTATCGACTACCGCGAGCTAAACAAGGTAACCATCAAGAACAAGTATCCTCTGCCGAGGATTGATAACTTGTTCGATCAGTTGTAGGGGGCTGCGGTATTCTCGAAGATCGACTTGAGATCGGGGTACTATCAGCTTCGGGTGAAGGAGTCCGACGTTCCGAGAATAGCTTTTCGGACGAGATACGAACACTATGAATTTGTAGTTATGCCTTTCAGGTTAACTAATGCGCCGGCAGTGTTCATGCAGTTGATGAACAATGTCTTTATCTAGTTTTTTGATAAGTGTGTCGTCGTCTTCATTGACGATATCCTTTTCTATTCGAGGAACGAGGAGGAACACGCGTATCATTTACGAGTAGTGTTAGACATCTTGAGGACCGAGCAACTCTATGCAAAGTCCTCGAAATGTGAGTTCTGGCTGAAGGAAGTGATGTTTCTAGGTCACGTGTTTTCAGCCAAGGGTTTTCGTGTGGACCCGCAGAAGATTGAGGCAGTGTTGGATTGGGCACCGCCTAATAATGTGAAGGAGGTCCGTAGTTTCTTGGGTTTAGCTGGCTACTACCGTAGGTTCGTCGAGGGTTTCCCGAAACTAGCTCGGCCACTTACAAAGTTGCTCCATAAGTCCGAGAAGTTCGTCTGTAATGACGAGAGGCAGTCTAGTTTTGAGGAGCTGAAGAGGCGTTTGACTTCAGCCCCAATTTTGGCGTTGCCATGGCAGTCCGCCTGGCTATTTTGACTCTAGTTGGGGTTTGCGTCAGGGTGACCCTATCTCTCCGTCGCTCTTCGTGCTTGCCGCTAATTATTTATCGCGCTGCTTGGACCGATTCATTCTAGACCATCCTTTGATGAGGTATAGGACGGCTGGACGGCCATTCCCCCTGTTGCACCTATCCTACGCCGATGACATCATTATATTCACACGAGCTGTGGATGATGGTCTCGTTGATCTTATGCATCTCCTGGATCACTACTCTTTGGCTTCGGGCCAAATGGTTAGTATCCAGAGAAGCACTTTTATTCTTGCTCCTAAGCATGCCCCTCGTTGGCATCAGAGAGTTCACGATCTTACTGGTTTTCGCCAGGGCGATATCCCCATCACCTATCCTGGTGTGCCCCTTTACAAAGGTTTTATGAGACGAGAGCTCTTTGCTGGGGTGAAGCAACGGATGTTGGATAGGATCTCTGGTTGGTCTCATCGCCACCTTGCTTTTGGGGGACGCTTGGCTCTTATTAAGGGCACTCTCTACACGATTCCTCTTCACCTGCTTCAGGTGTTGGACCCTCCACAGTACATTATCCAGGAGCTCGAGCAGATCATTGCAAGATACTTCTGGGGTGCTGTTGGTCTGAAGATGAAGACGCACTGGGTCCGTTGGCGGCATATTTGTCGTCCGGTCTCTGAGGGAGGCCTTGTGGTTCGGAGCCTTTCGGATATGGCGAGAGCTTTTAGTTATAAGCTCTGGTGGCACCTTCGCGCGGGCACGTCTCTGTGGACGCAGTTTATGCTCTACAGAAACTGCATTGCTGGCCTTTATACGCCTATGCGTACCGCTCTTAAAGCTCATGACAGCCACCCTTGGCGCCGTCTCCTATAAGTGGGTATTGAGGCTCAGGAGTTCATCCGCTGGACTCTTGGTCGTGGCTGCGGGGAGGTCATCTTTTGGGACGATACTTGGATTGGGGATAGGCCTATTTCTTGTTTTCATCAGGTTACTGGTAGACCCCATCTTAGGATTCATGAGTTATGGGTTGATGGGACGTGGGACATGGGTAGATTGGAGTCTATTGTTGGAGAGGAGCTAGGATTCACCCCTCAGTTCATCCAGGAGATCTCTGTTAGGAGTATGCCCTCGAATGCCACTCAGAGGTTGTTGAGTGAGGGCATTGTACTTGTAATTATGTAAACCATTTATATAAGGCAAATGAATGTTTCTTTATTTACTGGTAGTTACTGGCATTCCTAACTCGTAAATAAACATATAGAAACTAGTCCTCGTATTTGAGAGCAAAACTTTCCACTCCTTATTGGATAAGGGGGTCGGCACTGGAAAGGTTATAGCTCAAATACTTAATCGTTCGCAAGTCGATAAAACTTGACTGGGCATTAAGTTTATGTGAAGACTTGTATGACGTGTTCTTTGACATGGAGAGTGCCTGTCGAACACTAATGGTTAGTGGGAGCACACGTTATAGGTATGCTAATTGGATTAGTATACTCGAACCGACTCACCCTCGATTCGTCACATGGATTTCACTCCGGGACAGTCAATGACGAAATCGAAAGGTTGTGATAGGTATTCGTGAACCTTCGACTTGAGGATTTAGTAGGGATGTGCTTGTGACGTCAAGATTTTCATTAGAGTAGTTCGACCCTGTAAACCGGAAGGCGGGGGTCAACCTCGACGTGCATCTTGACGGGCAAGTAGCAGGTCCTACTGAGTACCAAGATAGAATTCTTTCTCCCGTTAGTGAGCGGGTTATATGTCCTATGCGGTTATTGGCAGATGAGATCATAAGTCTTTGGCCAAAGCATTGGAGCTAGTTGTATTAGATACACGACAGCTCGATGATCTCGATTTGCATTAACGCATGCATAGCGTCAAGTACAGATAGGGTTTGACTGACCGTGACCCTATAACTTGATCGGGACATTTGAAAGAAGGGTTTATACGTATACTGGTATTCACGAGAATGGTTCTTGAATGATCCCAATCATTCGTTCTCGGTTAAGTACAGTGTAGGCCGCCAGGCTGGCTAGGTGGTGCTACTACTCTTTGGTTCCTCCCATTGCTGACTGAGACGGACCTACCGAGTCGCGCAATAGGATTGACGACGGAATGATTCAAGCTAATTCTCTCATTATGAATATTAGATATTGGATATCTAATTTTGGAACATTGGATGTTTAAATCGATTTATTGGATAAATTGATTTACGGCCTAATGAATTAAATAAATTACTGGGTGATTAATTTAATTCATGTATATAATTATTTCTTGAAGAAATTAATTATATTATTTTGTATTTGATATGTTTAATTAATTGGATTAATTAATCGATATAAATACATCGATACGTAATCGGAGTTTATCTGTTTAGACCCTCGGGAGTCCGAAACGAACCGAACTCGTCCGATTTCTAGCATGGGCCACCCCCCACATTCCACCCACCTTCCTTTTGGACTTATGTCTCCATTCTTTAATGTATTATTATTGTGGAGGTGGGGTTAGATTCCCACATGCATGAGTTGTTAAAGGTAGTGGGGAGTTGAATAAATAAAGGAGGATGACTATCACTTAGATACACAAGCTTCCATACGTGAAAGTGAAATAGAGAGAGAGAAAGAGAAAAACCTTTTTCTCAATTATCTTCATCTTCTTCATATCATCTTAATTGTTCTTGGAGAAAATTGAGAGATTCATTGAGAGTAAGTGAGTTATACACTTGGAGTGTTGTAATCACAAATATATAGCTTCATCACTTAGCTCTAGCCGTATCCTCGGAGGATAGCAAGGTGATTGTTGTTCCGGTCGTTTCTCCGGCGCGTGGCAAGTAGAGACGCGGTGTTTTCAGCGTTGGATCGTTCAAGAGCTTGGGGAATAGCTCAAGAGAAGGTTATCCATTTAATCAACGGACTACGAGGGTATGTTTCTCGTATCTCTTGTATTTCGTTTTGATATTCGTATATACGTAGCTCGATCGATCCTCGTAGGGATTCGGATCGAATTAATTTTCGTTTACCGCTTCACTGGCCTTCGTTTTAGGCACCGAATCCCAACAGTGGTATCGGAGCGAGGTCTTGCAATCGTATATACGATATTTAGCATTTGGAATGCTTATTTTGTGATTTAGAATCACTTTAATAATCGTAGATATTTTATTGTTAAATCGTAGTGTCGTTTTTCCGTGATTTTATGTTATGATATAAATCGGTTTTTCTTGGAAATATGATTTATATTAATAATATTCAGATCGGGAATAACGGGATTTTAGAAATCGCCGAAAACGGCATGTCGAATCGTTGGACGATTTTCCATACAGTACCGAGTGTGGCCGAGCACGTCCGGGCCGTGGCGGGCCTTCTTGTATTCTGCCGATCGGCCGACCAGCGTCAGATCGAGCCGAGTGCTCGCCGGATCCGGCCGGATGCTTGTCAGATCCGGCCGGCGTTCTTGTTAGCTGCCGTCGTCTGCCGCGCTTGCTTTATCCGGTAAGTGCTTGGTGAGCGCGTTCTTGTATCAACCGAGCGTTCTTTGTTGCCTTCCGGTCGATCTGGGCACGTCTTGTATCTGCCGGGCGTGTCCGGCATGATCTCGCCCCCTTTCTGTCTGGGCCGGGCGTGGCTGTAGGCTGCAGGGCGTGGCTGTAAGGCTGCCAGGCGAGGAGCACAGTCTTCTTTGGCGATTTCAGTGTCGAACCTGGGTCTCGTTTTTCAGTATATTTTCGATTATTGAATTTTCCTGTATTAAAATCATTAATTTGGAATTTTTGATGATGGAAAACTCAAAGAAAATATTTTATGGGTACACTACGGACGAAAATTAAATTGTCGATTATTGTTGAATTGATTGGATCAATTCTATTTATTGTTGATTATTGATTGGATCATATGTAATCTTCTCGCTATCCATTTATTGAGTATTTATTGGGTGAATGCTTTTGAATGGGGATGTGGTTCATGGACTTAGTTTGAATCGTTCGTTTTATTCGATTGGGTTGTAATGGCCGTTTTGAGCCTATTTATTTTACTAGAAATATTTGTATCTAGGATGCAATTTTTCAATGTAAAATTTATATGTAATGACGAAGACCGGAGGAAGATCCATTTCGAGAAGACGAAGATTCAAGACGAAGACATGTAATTAGATTACGGAGTTTTTGTTTTCTACGAACGGTCCATGAACCACATGTTGGTAGCAACTAGGTTGTGAATGGTTGTTACATATTGTATGAATGCAACAAATGCGCTAAAATGATTAATGTGCAAAGTGTAACGTTAATCGCGAAAATTCTCCCACAACAAATTATTAAGTTTATAAGGTTTCAAGGTTTTCCTTCCCTTCATCGAGCTTTCGGGAAATTGAAATCCAAACCGGATGTGCAATGCTTCCGAGTTATCGGGGTAGTCGTTCGGGGAGGACGGATAAATTACCGGGAGCGCATTGGATGCCTTCGGTTGGAGCAAATTTTATCCCTAGAAACCTGATAGGTTGCCGGATAAGATTGTATTGTGAAACTGATTTGCGTCGATGGTATAAACTTAACTTGTTCACGAACCATAGAAACCGTATAGGTTGAGGGGAGTGAACAAGGGGAAAAAGAAGATCGAATCATCCATTAGATGGGTTGGTGTTGGACACCACTTTATGAAAATTAATAGACTAGAAACCTGTTCGGTTGCCCTCTATTAAGATTTATAAAGAACTCGATCACCACTATGAAGTAGAGCGACGATACTTCCGGATTTCACATGGGAGTGTGTTGTTCCGATAAAAATAGTGGTAGCTGGGTAACAAGAATAGAAAAGACCTTAATTCTATACTCAGATCATAATATAACAAGTCACTAATTAATCTGTTATACTTAATGCAGACAAATCTCAATATGTCAATGAATCCACTCGCAATTCTACTCGAAAAGAACACCTTAATGGGACCTAACTTTGTGGATTGGCTCCGAAATCTGATGATTGTCCTCAGTATTGAGGCACTGGGATACGTCTTGGAGACAGACATTCCCGCGCCTCCTGTGCGGACCTGAGCCAATCAGGAAGAGATTGAAAACCACGAAAAGTGGGTTAAGGATGACGTGAAAGTCCGTGCTTATATGATGGATTCCATGTCTAATGAGCTTCAGAGAGCTCATGAGAAAATGACTTCTGCTAGGCAGATTCTATCTCACTTAACCGAGCTTTATGGTGAGCACAGCAGAACTGCTAGATATGAGATATCCAAGCAACTGTTCGGTGCAAGGATGAAGGAAGGTGAGAAGGTTGGGGAACACGTCCTCAAAATGATATCCATGATCGAGAGATTGGAGGCTCTTGATTTTAAAATGGATACTTCTCTCCAAACCGACCTTATCCTACAGTCTCTCCCCGATTCCTTCTCACGTTTGTTATGAACTTCAATCGCAATGAGATTGCATGTAACTTAGTGGGCTAATGAACAAGCGTAACCGCTCGATCTCGGATGAAGACACCGCGGATGAAGGAGTGCACTTGTGATTTCTTACGGACTTAAGTCTAAGAATAAGAAGAAAAAGACCAAGAAGCGGCTGGACCACAAGCTAAGGACCTTAAGGGAAAGGGCAAGGCCCCGATGGTTCCAAAGAACAAGAAGAAGAAGGATGCTTGTCTCAAGTGCGGTGAGTGGGCCTTTGGGCTATAGGTATCCAGATTCTTCATGGCACTTGGTCTGAGAACTTTTAGTTTTGGAAACAAATTGTTCGCTCTTGTATTTTCTACTTCTTGAATCTTGGATTACGGTGCTAGTTCTCATATTTGTACCGTGAATCGGGATCTGAACAAAGTAGGAAGCTTGGAGCTGGAGAAGTTATGATCACAGTCGGAAGCGGGCATAGTGTCGAGGCGACCGACATAGGATCACTTCTTTTGGGTTTAGAATCCGGCTTTGTTTTGACTTTAGAAGATGTACTTGTTTTGCCCAAGGGGCATAAAAACATTGTATCCATTCCGGTCATGGACCGAAAAGGCTTTTCATTTTTCATTGGTGATGGTTCTGCCAAAATTTATTTTAGAAATAAACTAGTGGGTACTGCTACATTGTTGAATGGATTGTATCATCTAAATCTCAGCAACAAAGTAGTTGTGAATACTATGACTAGAAAACGTGGTAGGGATGAAACCAACCAAGTTTTGAAATGGCATCTTAGACTTGGTCATGTTGGTCAGACCAAGGTTTACAAGATGGAAAAAGATGGACTTATGGGTCCATTGGGATCGGATCCCTTTCCTACTTGTGAATCTTGCCTTAAAGGCAAAATGACTAAGTCCCCCTTCACAGGGACTTTTGAAAGAGCCGCTCATAAACTGGGATTAATCCATACTGACGTTTGTGGTGCTTTGGAAGCAGCACGTGACGGATATCAATATTTCATTACGTTTACAGATGATCATACTAGGTATGGTTATGTATACCTAATGAAACATAAATCCGAGGCCTTTGAGAAATTCCTGGAATTCAAGGCCCTAGTCGAGAAACAAACTGGTAATCATATCAAAGCACTTCGGTCGGACCGAGGTGGCGAGTATATGAGTACGGAGTTTGACGAGTTCCTTAAAGAACATGGAATAGTTTCACAACTAACACCTCCAGGTACTCCTCAGTTAAATGGTGTGTCAGAAAGAAAGAACCGGACCCTGTTGAACATGGTCCGTTCCATTATGGGCTATACTGACTTGCCGATTTACCTATGGGGGTATGCACTCCTGACTGCCGCGTATATCTTGAACAGATGTCCTTCCAAATCCGTTCCTAAAACTCCACATGAGATGTGGGAAGGAAGGAAACCAAGTCTTAATCATATTAGGATTTGGGGATGTCCCGCTTATGTCAAGAAGACTAAGGTGGAAAAGTTGGAAGCTAGGTCTGCGAAGGGACGTTTCATTGGATTCCCGTCTGGGACGATGGGATATCTATTCTACATGCCCGAAGATCGAAGGATCATTGTTGCTTTACAAGCACACTTCCTGGAAGATGAGTTCATTCAGGAAGGCGGAGCAGGTAGAAGTATTTCTTTAGAAGAATACAATGAAACTCCTCGAGAGACACCTGTGCAAGAAACTGGAACCGAACTTTCTGAAACACAAGTACAACCACCTCGTAGGTCTAGTAGGGTGTCTCATTTACCTGAGAGGTATGGGCTTGTGCACTTAGAGGAGCTGGGTCTCCATGAGGTTCCATGTGATAGCCAAGAGACCGACCCAACAACCTATGACCAAGCGATGGTGGATGTAGACTCCGCGAAATGGCGTGAAGCTATGGAAGCTGAAATAGACTCGATGCATGTCAATCAGGTCTGGACTCTAGTAGACCGCCCCAAGGGCATAGTGCCTATTGGGAACAAGTGGATCTACAAGAGAAAGACTGATGGTGATGGCAAGGTTGACGCCTATAAGGCCAGGCTTGTGGCAAAGGGTTATACCCAGAAGGAAGGGATCGATTACCACGATACCTTCTCGCCCGTAGCCATGATCAAGTCTATTCACATGATGCTTGCTATAGCTGCCTACCATGATTATGAGATATGGCAAATGGACGTAAAGACGGCTTTCCTTAATGGATTCCTCGAGGAGGAAATCTATATGGAGCAGCCTAAAGGCTTTGTGTCCGAAGTCGATATTCGAAGTGTGCAAGCTTGACGTTCCATTTATGGTGAAGCAAGCGTCGCGTAGTTGGAACCTTCGTTTTGACGAGGCGATCAAAGAGTTTGACTTCGTGCAAAATGAAGAGGAACCTTGTGTATACAAGAGGGTTAGTGGGAGCAAGATCGCATTCTTAGTACTATATGTAGATGACATTCTACTAATAGGAAATGATGTGGGAATGCTCGGTTACGTAGCTTGGCTTTGAGTAATTTCTCCATGAAAGACTTGGGAGAAGCTACCTATATTCTTGGTATTCGACTCTACCGGATAGAGCGAAGAGAACAATAGGTCTTTCCCAAGCCCTCTATATAGATAAAATCTTAAAGCGATTTAAGATGGATGATTCTAAAAGAGGGTTCCTACCGATGCGACATGGAATAAAACTCACCTTGAAGATGTGTCCTCAAAATGAGGAACAACGAAAGGAAATGAGTAATATACCATATGCTTCGGCCGTGGGTAGCCTTATGTATGCTATGTTGTGTACAAGACGACATCGCGCATGCCGTAAGCGTGGTGAGTAGGTTTCGTGCAAACCTGTAGGGAACATTGATCGCCAGAAAGAACGTTCTCAAGTACTTGAGAAGGACTAGAGATATGGTTACGATGTATGGCGGTGGAGATTTGGATGTGGTGGGATTCACCGATTCGGACTTCCAAGGATCAAGGACGACTCGATGTCTACTGCTACATATTTACTCTTAATGGAGGAGCGATTCTTGGCGTAGCGCCAAGCAAAGCGCGATCGCCGATTCCACTCGGGTTGAGTATCAAGCGGCCTTGGAGGCTTCTAAGGAAGGGTTCGGATTAAGAAGTTTCGGGAGAACTTCAAATAATACCATGTCTTGCCTGCTGTTCATTGCATCTGCGACAACGACGGAGCAGTAGCGCAGCCAAGGAGCCGAGGTTACACAACAGCACCAAACATACTGAGAGGAAGTATCATCTCGTCAGAGAATTTGTTCGCAAGGGATACATTGTCCGCCTGAGTAGACTCGACTGACAACGTCGCCGATCCACTGACCAAGCCACTTTCTCAGACTAGCTTGGAGCGTCATCTGGAGAACATGGGTATTAGATACCATAGTGTGTGCCATTGAGTGCAAGTGGGAGATTGTTAGGAGTATGCCCTCGAATGCCACTCAGAGGTTGTTGAGTGAGGGCATTGTACTTGTAATTATGTAAACCATTTATATAAGGCAAATGAATGTTTCTTTATTTACTGGTAGTTACTGGCATTCCTAACTGGTAAATAAACATATAGAAACTAGTCCTTGTATTTGAGAGCAAAACTTTCCACTCCTTATTGGATAAGGGGGTCGGCACTGGAAAGGTTATAGCTCAAATACTTAATCGTTCGCAAGTCGATAAAACTTGACTGGGCATTAAGTTTATGTGAAGACTTGTATGACGTGTTCTTTGACATGGAGAGTGCACGCCGAACACTAATGGTTAGTGGGAGCACACGTTATAGGTATGCTAATTGGATTAGTATACTCGAACCGACTCACCCTCGATTCGTCACATGGATTTCACTCGGACGATCAATGACGAAATCGAAAGGTTGTGATAGGTATTCGTGAACCTTCGACTTGAGGATTTAGTAAGGATGTGCTTGTGACGTCAAGATTTTCATTAGAGTAGTTCGACCCTGTAAACCGGAAGGTGGGGGTCAACCTCGACGTGCATCTTGACGGCAAGTAGCAGTCCTACCGAGTACCAAGATAGAATTCTTTCTCCCGTTAATGAGCGGGTTATATGTCCTATGCGGTTATTGGCGGATGAGATCATAAGTCTTTGGCCAAAGCATTGGAGCTAGTTGTATTAGATACACGATACCGATGATCTCGATTTGCATTAACGCATGCATAGCGTCAAGTACGGATAGGGTTTGATCGACCGTGACCCTATAACTTGATCGGGACATTTGAAAGAAGGGTTTATACGTATACCGGTATTCACGATGAATGGTTCTTGAATGATCCCAATCATTCGTTCTCGGTTGGGGTACAGTGTAGGCCGCCAGCCGGCTAGGTGGTGCTACTACTCTTTGGTTCCTCCCATTGCCGATCGAGACGGACCTACCGAGTCGCGCAATAGGATTGACGACGGAATGATTCAAGCTAATTCTCTCATTATGAATATTAGATATTGGATATCTAATTTTGGAACATTGGATGTTTAAATCGATTTATTGGATAAATTGATTTACGGCCTAATGAATTAAATAAATTCTTGGGTGATTAATTTAATTCATGTATATAATTATTTCTTGAAGAAATTAATTATATTATTTTGTATTTGATATGTTTAATTAATTGGATTAATTAATCGATATAAATACATCGATACGGAATCGGAGTTTATCTGTTTAGACCCTCGGGAGTCCGAAACGAACCGAACTCGTCCGATTTCTAGCATGGGCCGCCCCCCACATTCCACCCACCTTCCTTTTGGACTTATGTCTCCATTATTTAATGTATTATTATTGTTGATGTTTGGTTAGATTCACACATTCATGAGTTTTTAAATTTAGTGGGGAGTTGAATAAATAAAGGAGGATGACTATCACTTACATACACAAGCTTCCATACGTGAAAGTGAAATAGAGAGAGAGAAAGAGAAAAACCTTTTTCTCAATTATCTTCATCATCTTCTTCATATCATCTTAATTGTTCTTGGAGAAAATTGAGAGATTCATTGAGAGTAAGTGAGTTATACACTTGGAGTGTTGTAATCACAAATATATAGCTTCATCACTTAGCTCTAGCCGTATCCTCGGAGGATAGCAAGGTGATTGTTGTTCCGGTCGTTTCTCCGGCGCGTGGCAAGTAGAGACGCGGTGTTTTCGGCGTTGGATCGTTCAAGAGCTTGGGAAATAGCTCAAGAGAAGGTTATCCATTTAATCAACGGAATACGAGGGTATGTTTCTCGTATCTCTTGTATTTCGTTTTGATATTCGTATATACGTAGCTCGATCGATCCTCGTAGGGATTCGGATCGAATTAATTTTTGTTTTACCGCTTCCGCTGGGCCTTCGTTTTAGGCACCGAATCCCAACAATCTCTGCGATTCCCATCGCCGAGGAGGATTCGGATAGTATGTGCTGGACTCTTACCTCTTCGGGTGCGTTCTCATTGTCGTCGGCTTAGTCTCACATCAGGGTGAGGGGTCAGGCTAATATTGTTTACGGGGCCATCTGGACTGCCTTACTTACATCGACCACTTCGGTGTTTATTTGGTGACTTCTCATGCGACGGATACCGACTGATGACATTCTACAGAGGAGGTGCGTATCACTGGCTTCTAGATGTTTGTGCTGCTCACATACCCTTACCCAGACCTACCATACCGAGACCATTGCCCACCTTTTCTTAGAGAGTGATGTGGCTCGTGACGTGTGGGAGTATTTTGGCGCATGGACACATTTATCCCTACCCCATACTCAGAATATATTTGAGCTCCTGAGTTCTTTCGCACACGGCACACACTTTAGGCACGCGACTTTCATTATTCCTTGTTTGATCCTTTGGTTCATCTGGACAGAAAGGAATAGTGTAAAGCATAGGGTGGTTACTTTTCTTTCGTCTCATGTTATTGTGCAGGTGGAGTGCCATGTTGCTTTATTGGCTTCTGCGGGGCTTATTTCATCTGAGTTCTGGGTGGGTTGCTCGCCACCTGATTGTTTCCAGCGAGCTACAGCTTCCCCCGCTCAGACTCGTCGCCCTGTCCCGGTGGTTTGGCTTCGACCCGAGACCCCTTGGATAAAGCTGAACACGGATGGTTCCTTCGATAGAGACACACATATTGCGGGTGGGGGAGGTCTAATTAGAGATCACCACGGAGAGCTCCTTCTTGCTTTCCATTCCTCTTTTCAGGCCTCTTCGAGTTTTGATGATGAGGTCCAGGCGTTGGCGATTGGATTGATTCTAGCTTCCCAGGGATCGAGACATGTTTGGATTGAGCTTGATGCTGCTGCTGTGGTGACCATGCTATTATCTGGCCATCGGGGCTCTTGGCAGGTTCGTCACACTCTTATGCGTATCCGACACATTCTCAGAGATATTCAGTTCAGAGTCACTCACATTTTTCGGGAGGGCAACACGTCGGCTGACTATCATTCTGAGCTCGGTATGTCGTCCCTCGGCATTCAGACATATACTTACGATACTGCTCCTCTGTTTCTTCTCTCCCTTATACGGATGGATCAGCTTGGTTATCCGTCTTTTAGATTTAGATAGGTTTTTATTTTATTGATTGCTTGCTTGCCTATTGGTCCGCACATTAGCCCACAGTTTTAGTGGTGTACCTTCTTTTGATCTAGCGGGCCATAGGCACTTTAGATTTTAGGTTCCGGATTATGGCTATTTTTGGTCATAATTCGGAGTTGAGTTATTCTAGTCTACGGGTCCGCACATTAGCCCACGGTTTGTGGTGCACTTTGTATTTCTTTAGCGGGCCGTAGATTTCTTCGATTTTTGGACCCGAATTATGGCCCATTTTTGGTCATAATTCGAGGCTGATACTTTGTATTTCTTGATTTCTTCTTATCTACAGGTTGGTGGGTCCCGCCTCAACCCTCGTCCACACTGGACGCTTTTTCTTTTTTTTTTTTTAAAAAAAACGAGGGTTTTGTCCTTTATAGCGATGCTTCGGGTCAGGGTCTTGGGTGCGTGTTGATGCAACACGGCAAGACTATTGCATTTGTGTCGAGGCAATTAAGGCCGTATGAGCTTAACTACCCTACTCACGATTTGGAGTTAGCGGCAGTTGTTTTTGCGCTCAAGATTTGGCGTCACTATCTTTTTGGCTCCACATGTCATATTTTTACCGACCATAAAAGTCTCAAGTACATATTTACTCAGCGGGAGTTGAATATGAGGTAGAGGAGGTGGTTAGAGTTGATTAAGGATTATGATCTCGAAATCCTTTATCATCCGGGCAAGGCGAACGTCGTGGCCGATGCCTTGAGTCGGAAACCAGTCTCGTTGCGGACACTTGAGATCCTTACGTCTCAAGCCGAGCTTCAGCGGGATTTGATTGAGTGGAGTGTTGAGATTTCGTTGCCTGGAGCCGTAGGGCGACTTTGTGCTTTAGAGATTTCGTCGTCTCTGATCGGTGAAATTAAAGTGAAGCAGCTGGAGGATCCGATGATCATGCAAATCAGAGAGAATGTTCTTAAGGGAAAGTCTCCTGGGTTTGTAATTCATGAAGATGGGGTATTGAGATTCCAGAGTCATCTATGTGTGCCGAACGAATCGGAATTGAGGCAGAGTATTTTACGTGAGGCCCATGCTACGCCTTACTCCGTTTATCCTGGTTTGAGTAAGATGTACAAGGACCTGAGGAGAAATTTCTGGTGGAATGATATGAAGGAGGAGGTCGCATAGTTTGTAGCAAGATGTTTGACTTGTCAGCAGGTCAAAATCGAGCATCAGCGACCAACCGGGTTATTACAGTCACTTCCCATTCCGGAATGGAAATGGGAAGACATATCGATGGACTTCATTACGAGTTTTCCGAGATCGAGATCGGGCATGAATATGGTTTGGATGATTGTTGATCGCCTGACCAAGTCGGCACATTTTATGGGCATCAAAGATACTTGGGGCCCGGAGAAGTTGGCTTGCGTGTTTATTTCACAGATTGTGAGGCTTCACGGTACTCCAAAGTCTATTGTTTTGGATCGTGATGGCCGTTTTGTATCGCACTTTTGACAGGCAGTGCATAAGGCGTTGGGTACTCGTTTGCGTTTGAGTACCTCTTTTCATCCTCAGTCAGATGGACAGTGTTGGCCACTAAGTATACTGGATACAGCTTGGAAGGTGTTTTAAACAGCAAGCTATACTGATTTTAAATCTGAGTGCGTAGCGGAAGTCTTAAATAGTAAGTTGTTGTGGATACAGCAACTCGATATGCAGTGTATACTTAAATAATCACAGTTTAATGAAATAGTAAAGTCAGAAGGTAAATAACA
This sequence comes from Orobanche coerulescens, assembly GCA_033398695.1. Taxonomy (NCBI): domain Eukaryota; kingdom Viridiplantae; phylum Streptophyta; class Magnoliopsida; order Lamiales; family Orobanchaceae; genus Orobanche; species Orobanche coerulescens. The sequence goes on from CM065808.1 coordinate 102,197,221, forward strand.
AAGTATTTAAAGTTGTTCGAGGTAAACCCCTCTACGTCCACTGGTCCTCCGCACAGTAGTAAAAAGTTTATTATAATTACTGCGTACACAACTACGTAATTATAACAACACATAATCAATATATCGTTCACACAGATTGATATAAAGATCTTAGCTTCAACCGTTCACACAGATTGGTTTGAGCTAACACTTGACTGGCTTCTTCACACACAGTTATGAAGCTTCGTCTTCTTCGATGCAATTCCTTCACACACAGTTATGGAGTAGCAAAGATTCTCAGTCCACACAGGGCTGATGGGTTTGTTCAAGGATTAGAACAATATATGAACAATAGATTAGAACAATATATGAACTGTCTGAGCGCACTATCCAGACAGTCTGAGCGCACTATCCAGACGTTCGAGGACATGTTGCGTGCTTGTGCTCTCGACTGGAGTAGTGACTGGGAGGAGCATTTGCCATTGATCGAATTCACGTACAACAATAGTTGGCACGCGTCGATTCGGATGGCACCGTATGAGGCACTTTATGGGCACCATTGTCGATCGCCGATTTGTTGGAACGAAGCATCTGATTTGGTCGGGACCGAACCGAATATCGTTTTAGAGATGAGGCGGAAGTTAGAATTGATTCGAGAACGGATGTTGACTGCTCGGAGTCGACAGAAGTCGTATGCCGACGTCCGTCGCCGACCTTTGGAATTCGAGGTGGGAGACCACGTTTGCTAAAGGTGTCGCCGACGAAGGGAGTTTTCCGCTTCGGGAAGAAGAGAAAGTTGAGTCCGAGATTTATTGGGCTCTTTGAGATTCTCGAGCGAGTCGGTGATTTGGCATATCGTTTGGCGCTACCTCCGGCCTTGAGTCGCGTTCACAACGTTTTCCATGTTTCCCAGTTGAGTAAATATGTTCCGGATCCTAGTCACATCATCGATTATGGTGAGATCGATATTGTCGAGGACTTTACCTTCGAGGAGCGTCCCTTGAAGATTTTGGAGCATCGTGAGAAGCGACTGAGGCATGAGGCATAAGACCATTCCTTTGGTCAAAGTGCAGTGGTCGAGACATGGTGTCGAGGAGGCAACTTAGGAAACCGAAGATGGCATGCGTGCTAGGTACCCTGAGTTGTTTGTTTCATAAGTTTTGGGACGAAACTTATTTTTAGAGGGGTAGAATGTAATATCCACATTTTTCCTTTCTCTTGATATTCTCATTTCGGTGTATTTTCGTTTTTGGCAATTCGTTTGTAACCGTGTTGACATTTCGGGAATAATTAATATTGGACTTTTGTCGTTCGAGCTTGTTTCGGACTTGCTTTACTCGATTTGGTGTTTTATGTTTTTTTCGTCGCTATCTCGTGTATTCTCGTAAATCGTCGTTCGGAACCGCCGTTTCGGAGTTTCCGAGGATCCATATCACATTATTATGCATGTTATGAGCTCTTTTTGATGTTTCGACCATGTATCGCACATTTCGGATGCTTTGGGCCGTTTCGTAATTTCCCAAATTTTGGGATAATTACGTTTGTTGTTGTTTTTCCGAACCTTTGGGTAGTCAGGAATATGTTTTCCTTCAACACTTAAGTTCGCCGCCTCGAGTCCTTTACGTTCGTACCATCATGAGTCGTCACCGTTGCATTTCAATTCTTTTGTCGGTACATGTACTTCCCAGAAAAGGATGTTACGTACGTAACAAACCTTTTGGTTACGTACGTAACGACCTAGTGTAAAATAGTACAGGCATTTCTGCCTTTTTGGTTACGTACGTAAGGCCCTTATGGCTTACGTACGTAACACATCTTACGTACGTTAGCAATTGGTGGCTAACGTACGTAACGCATCCTGGGTTATAAACCCAGGAGTTGACCTATTTCGGTCATTTTTCATCCTTATCCTCTCCTCCGACTCGTTGGCGATTTTCTTGGTGCTTTCCGGCGATTTGAAGCTTTGTGACTCCGAGCCATCATCTTCTTCGAGTTTTTGGGGTATATTACCAACATCTAATAATGTTCTTCGTCTTTAATTCGAGGTAAACTCCTAAAATCTTGTTTTGGGTAAATTGGGGGTTTTCACGTTTCCGTCCGATTCGTTCCGTAAGATAGATTAATTCATAATGAATATGCTTAATCTTGTTGGTATTGTTGGTTTTCCTATGGATTCATGGTATATTTCGTGGTGTTTTTGTAATCGAGAGGGTTTGGTTGTGGTCCACCCTCGTTGTTGTTTTATACGAGTATACCTGAATCGTAGGCGGGTTTTCGGGTGTATTCCATTTCCATATTCGTTTAGGATTGGTTGTGATTGTGTTCTTCGAATCTTTAGGTTCGTGATTGACGGTTCCTAACATTTGTCGGTGTTTTTCCTTCCGTTCGTTGCGTCGTCAATTATTCAAGGAAAGTAATTCTTGGAAACCTTTATGCTTAATGTGAAATGGTAATGTATATTGTGTGTGCTTTACTCACCTCGGGAGGGTCCGACAGGGCCTCGAGGGAATCTATGGCTTCGTCCTGGATTCATGAGTTTATTTTGCTAGCCAGCTCGGGAGGGTCCTTAGAGGCCTCGAGTGGGATTCGTGGCTTCGTCCCGGTCCTAGGCGACGTGTGTGCTTGATTTGGTTTATGAATGTGGCCAGCTCAGGAGGGTCCTTAGAGGCCTCGAGTGGGATTTGTGTCTTCGTCCCGGTCCTAGGCAAATTAATTGACTGTTTGTTTCCGGAAAAGACATGTCTGGTTTTGGTTTTTGAAATGACTTTAATGCATGTACTATGAAATGTGTAAGCGATTGGTTTACCTTGATTACTTGTACTAGCGTAATTGCTAACCCCTCTGGGGACCCATTGTGGGGAAATTCTTGTTATGGATTTCAGGTTATGATCATCCGGACGAGCGAGCGCTGGGACAGTACGAGGATGCTGGCCAGGGTCGTTGACAAGTGCACTTGAGTCCTTTTATTTCCGTTGTTCCATTCGATATGGGTTGTTTTCTACTTTTTAAACTTATAGATTGTACTCGCGAGTACTTAGGCTTTTCTCTTCGGATTATGATTTGTATTTGTTGAAGTTATTTATGTTTGCCATTGTTGATTATTCCGCCGGTTGTGCCGGGCGTGTTAATTGATTTTCAACTGGATGATGAGTGTTTTTACTGTGGTAAGTTGTGTCTAGCCTGGTGGGTCCCACGTAGGGGTCCACTGCACTGTCATATACCTTGAATATCTTGGGGGTGTTACAGAGCGATAATTCATTTCATTATTATTTCATCTCGGTGAGTTATTCTTAACCCTTGTCGTTTTGTCATTCGTTGATATTCATCATGGTCACTTTTGTTCTTGTGACCTTCTGGGTTCATATTGCGTGGCCGGGTGGTTACGTGTGGAATTTTTAGTCGGGCACACGATAGTCATGTGAAGGGGTCACCGACACAATGGACTGTGCACACAGTTACGTGCCTCCGTGAGACTAATTAGGTACAAGGACGGGTGTGTCCGGACACTCATCTTGTGCACTTGCACGTCCCATTACGGGCGTATTATGATACCCCTCTTCAGCTTGATTTCATGTCATATATATAATGATTGTGCTTGTTCAACTCTTGAGGATTGTTGTTCTGTGTAACTGACCCCGTTGGGTGATATTATTTTCAGGTCATGGCAAGACAAAGGCACGGGAAGAGAACGTTGATGGTGAGGAGTCCCAGTGATACTAGTAGGGGGCCCCAGTCCTTTTCAGTTGTTCATGTTATCTTCATTTTTATTTCCGCTGCAATTTCCGTTTTGGTTGTTCATTTATTCAGTTTTGTATATTTTATCTTCATATAAAATATACAGGTATTCTGTATTTCCTGGATGTATTATACTTAAAACTCCTCATCGGAGTAATTGATGATATAATGTGGTTCGGTACTATAGTTATATTGTTTAATTCATTAATTTTCATTCGCCTGGTGGGTCCCAGTCGAGGGTTCATGGCACTGTAATAGCCACCTAGTTGGGGTGTTACAGAGCTGGTATCAGAGCATGGTTTTGAATACTACCTTCCGAGTCATGTCTCATTTGAAATCATCGTTCATCAGACTAGTATCATTGGACTTTCGCATCACATGTGACCTGTGCAAGCGCCAAGCCCCTCAGACCGAAAGAAATGTAAGATTTATGACGCCATGGTATAATTTCTGGCAATAAGAATCACTCATTCATCATTCATCAGTCAACAATCCTCAATCATCATTTTCATTTTGATCATGTCGATCATGTTAACTCATTAATCACTCAGTTCATTTCATTACTCAGTTGTTGATCTTGTGGATCGTATCATTAATCTTGTTAACTTGTTCAGGATAATCATTTCAAGAATTTCATCAGATAATCATGTCACCTTAGTTGATCATTCATGTAATCGTGGTGGTAGAGCGTGAATGCTCATTATTATCATTTCATAACGTGATCATAATGCGGTACTCATGCGAGAACTATAATTATCATGTGACTTTCCTACTTCAGTATGAAGAGAGCTGTAAGAGGATGCAGGGGAAGAGGCCGTGGTGCGGGCCGAAACCCGGGAGATCGTGTGAATACACGTGCGAATGCAAGGAATAATTCTAATTCATCGAGCAGCGACGCTGCCACTCATTCACCTGGAAGTAATCATTCACTGTCAGGGAGTCGTACCCGGGACACAGCTCAATCAGAAGGTGTTCGGGTCGATCCACTCACTTTTATGCAGGGCATGATGTCCCAAATGACTCAGATGGCACGCCTCATGGATACGATGCAGAATTCAATAGTTCAGAATCAACAGGCTCCTCCGCCGCCACCTCAGGGTCAAGAGAGGAGTGTGAGAAGTATTATCGGCGACATCTCTCGCCAGAGACCACCTACTTTTGAGGGCTCGTCTGAACCGGCGGATATTGTCCACTGGCTTGAACACTTTGAGAAACTGTTTGCTATGGTGGAGTGTCCCGAAGGGCACAAAGTTTAAGTTGCGGCTTATTATCTGGGTAAGAGCGTTCACTCGTGGTGGCTATCTTTGAAGCCCACCGATGGATCTTGTACGTGGGACCAGTTCAAGACTCTCATAATGGAAAGGTATTATCCGGCCCCACTCAGAGAGGCCAAGTTTTCGGAGATACTCAATCCCGACCCCTCAACGGAAGAAGATGTTCTCGCCATTGCCGAGAAGTTTCAGGAGCTACTTCCATTCGCCTCATCCATTATCCACTCCGAGGCGGATAAGATCAAGTATTTCAGTAAGAGGTTGAAACCTCGTATGCGGCTACAATTTCTTAACCATCATTGCACCACTCTAGCCGAATTCATCGAAAAAGCTCTTGCTTATGAGTTTACTGCGAAGGAAATTGCTAAGAATAAAACTTCGTCTTCTGGCAAGAAATTAAAGAATCGTAATCAGTCTGAAGGCAGTCAGGCAACCTTCAAGAAGCCTCGTGCGGGATCTACTTTTTCTGAGCGACCTCCTATGGTGCCTAAACCTGCAGAATCTTAGTCCCGAGCGGCCAGTTCGGCCATCACCTGTTACAACTGTGTAGAACAGGGTCATTTCAGTACTAAGTGTCCGAAGCCGACCCTCACATGTAATAACTGTGGGATTGCTGGGCATAAGGCCCGTTTCGGCCGAAGAGACTCCAGGCCTACTCAGGCGACATCTCAGGCCCCTAAGCATTCAGTTGTTCAGAATCAGGCCACTCAGTCCGCATCCTTTAATACGACGGGAGCAAACAAAGGCGGAGCCCACATCTATCAGACGGGAGCATCCGGTTCAGGGGCCAGCAAGCCCTGAATTTATGAGATGAAGAGGACCGATGACCCGAAGACCCGAATGATCTCAGGTACACTCGAAATTCTATCTCAACCTGTATGTACCCTTTTTGATACTGGTGCATCGCATTCATTCATTTCCAAGTCATGATTGAGTAGACTTCACTTGGATAGTGCTTCTAGTTATGAACCTTATATCATTGGTCTACCTTACGGTAGAAGAATTATTGGATATCATGAGATGAAGAATTGTCCGATTCAGCTTAATGGTCGTGTTTGGTTGGCGAACATGATCGTGGTAGATTTACCGAGAGACGACATCATCTTGGGTATTGATTGAATGGATCGTCACGATGCCATCATTAGTGTCTGCAAGCGTATGGTCACTATCATTTCAGACGATGGAGTCGAATGTGTATTTCTGGGAGGTAATCCCAGCTGTTCCGGTAGAGTCATTAATATGACGAAAGCAGTGAAACTACTCAATCAGGTTTATTGGTTCTATATGACCAAGACCGAGAAATCATCAATGATGTTGGTAGATATTCCTGTAGTGAGTGAATATGCCGATGTATTTCTAGACGAGTTACCTGGTTTGCCTCCACAGAGAGATGTGGAATTCACGATAGAGTTGGAGCCTGGTACGTCCCCATTATCAAAGGCACCATATTATCGGATGGCCCCGACCGAAATGTAGGAATTTAAGAATCAACTGGAGGAATTGACCGAGAAAGGTTATATCCGACCGAGTGCGTTGATCGGTCAAAAACTTATCCTAAAAATAGGAGTTTTTGAGTCGCTCGCAAATATATACGAGGTAGAAGTAGTTTGTGGTAAGTTCTACCAAGGTCTTTTCTCTCGAGGATTGTTCAACAGGGCTTCATATAATATTTTGTATAGATTGCAAGAAGTAAATACTAAAATATTCTAAAATATATTTTTTTTGGTTTTAAATTAACTAAATTAAAATGCACTATTTTTAATTTAAACTATTTTTAATAAGACTATTTTAATAAGACTATTTTTAATAAGACTATTTTTATACTACACTATTTATATTAAGACTATTTATATTAAGACTATTTATACTAGACTATTTATATTAGACTATTTTTAACTAGACTATTTATAGTAGACTATTTTTAACTAGTGAAAATGAATAGAATTAAAATGAGTTGGGAATTTATAAAATCTAGGGGATTACGGGTTCATTAAATTAGGTATTTAATTAAGTATAGGAATTGATTTATATGGATATAAAAGGAAAACGAATATTTATCGATTAATCAACTTTTCACCTCATAACTTTCGTATTCAAAGATGTCTTAATCACTTTCGCTTTTTTAAGATGTTGATAACAAGATTAACACTTGATAGATTGAAAAAATGTATTTCCAATACACTTAACAATCAATCAAGGAGGTTTCACTAGTAGAAATAGGATATGATCAATCTCTATTTAAACCAGTTAGTCCTTTCATTTCTTTAACTTGACTATTTTTAGGATAAACGATTGTTCATCGAGTCCAGGACGAAGCCATAGATTCCCTCTGTGATCCCGTCGGACCCTCCCGAGGTGAGCAAATCACACACAATATACATTACCATTTCACGTTAAGCATAAAGGTTTCCAAAAATACTTACCTTGAATAATTGACGACGCAACGAACGGAAAGGATAATCACCGACGAATGCTAGGAATCAAAGGAACCGAACCTAACGATTCGAAGGACATAATTACAACCAACTCTAAGACGAATACGGAAATGGAATACACCCGAAAACCCGCCTACGATTCATGTATATTCGTACATAAATAACAACGAGGGCGGACCACAACCAAACCCTCTCGATTCCGTAAAAACCACGAAATATACCATGAATCCGTAGGGAAACTAAGAATACCATCAAGGTTAATCATATTCATCAAGAATCCACCAACAAAACGGAGTGAATCGGACGAAAATCCCAAAATCCCCAATTTATCCAAAAGTAGGGTTCTAAGAGATCTTACCTTGGATTAGGATGAAAGATCCGCGTTGATGTTGTTATAATACACCAAGAACTCAAGAAAGATGTTGGATAAGATGATTGGAGGAAGAAAGCGCCAAGAAAATCGCCCGGGATCGCCTTAGCCGCGGAGAGAAGGAAGAAATGAAAATAATACGCTCATCTCGGTCAACTCCCTGGTTTATATAGCCAGGGAGTGTTAGCGCGCGCTAATCCCCAAAGTTAGCGTGCGCTAACGAAACAACTCCAGTCCAGTAGCCAGGTTTCTGGCCATTAGCGTGCGCTACTCCAAACGTAGCGTGCACTAACAACCTCTCGGTAGCGCGCGCTATCGACCAATAGCGTGCGCTACCTGGAGATCAGCCGAGTCCAGAAGCAATTGTCCAGAACACACCTGATCCGGTTAGCGCGCTCTATCGACCAAACGTAGCGTGCGCTAAGGTATATTGGTAGCGTGCGCTATCGACCAATAGCGTGCGCTACAGGCATCGATAGAGTCGGTGGCAAGCGCCCGATCTTGGACATCCACACTAGCGCACGCTACCGGGCATCTCAGCGTGCGCTAACTCCCAACATTAGCGTGCGCTAGGATACATAGCGTACGCTAATCCACCAGTCCAGAGGGCTGGAATCAGTACTGCCACTCCCAGGACTTGCCCTCTAGCGCGCGCTACGAGGCAGTCGTGGCGTGCGCTACTAAGTGACCCCTAGCGTGCGCTATGCAGAAAAGATAGCGTGCGCTAGGTACGAAATATAAACGGTCCAAAACACTGGAATATGAACGAGACGTTAAACGGAACATCTCAAGATGCATCGAAACATAGAATGGATACACGGCAACCCCAAAACAGTGGTTCCGTATAACAATAACGAGAATCAGATCAATAGATGACAGAAAAGATACACTGTAAGATACACGAGGGTCACTACGACCGAGAAATACATCAAAAATAAAATACAAGGGAAAGAAAAATGCGGATATTACATTCTACCCCTCTAAAAACAAGTTTCGTCCCGAAACTTAAGAGACAAACAACTCGGGGTATCTAGCACGCATGCTATCCTCGGTTTCCCAAGTCGCCTCCTCGACACCATGTTTCGACCACTGCACTTTGACCAAAGGGATGGTCTTATGCCTCAGTCGTTTCTCGCGATGCTCCAAAATCTTCAAGGGATGCTCCTCGAAGGTAATATCCTCGGCGACATCAATCTCACCATAATCGATGATGTGACTAGGATTCGGGACATATTTCCTCAGCTGGGAAACATGAAAAATGCTATGAACATGACTCAGGGCCGGGGGTAACGCCAAATGGTATGCTAACCCACCGACTCGCTCGAGAATCTCGAAGGGTCCAATAAATCTCGGACTCAACTTCCCCTTCTTCCCGAAACGGAAAACTCCTCTCGTCGGCGACACCTTCAGCAAAACGTGGTCTCCCACCTCGAATTCTAAAGGTCGACGACGGACATCGGCATATGACTTCTGTCGACTCTGGGCCGTCAACATCCGTTCCCGAATTACTTCTATCTTCCGCCTCGTCTCTAAAACGACGTCCGGCTTGGTCCCGACCAAATCGGACGCCTCATTCCAACAAATCGGTGATCGACATCGCCGCCCATAAAGTGCCTCGTACGGTGCCATCCGAATCGACGCGTGCCAACTATTGTTGTACGTGAATTCGATCAATGGCAAATGCTCCTCCCAGTCGTTGCTCCAATCGAGAGCGCACGCACGCAACATATCCTCGAACGTCTGGATAGTGCGCTCCGACTGTCCATCTGACTGAGGATGGAAAGAGGTACTCAAACGCAAATGAGTACCTGACGCCTTATGTACAGCTTGCCAAAAGTGCGATACAAAACGGCCATCACGATCCGAAACAATAGACTTCGGAGTACCGTGAAGCCTCACAATCTGCGCGATAAATACACGAGCCAACTTCTCCGGGCCCCAAGTGTCCTTGATGCCCAGAAAATGTGCCGACTTGGTCAGGCGATCGACAATCACCCAAACCATATTCATGCCCGATCTCGATCTCGGCAAACTCGTAATGAAGTCCATAGATATGTCTTCCCATTTCCATTCCGGAACGGGAAGTGACTGCAATAATCCAGCCGGTCGCTGATGCTCAATTTTGACCTGCTGACAAGTCAAACATCTCGCCACAAACTGCACGACCTCTTCCTTCATATCATTCCACCAGAAATTCCTCCTTAGGTCCTTGTACATCTTACTCGAACCAGGATGAATGGAGTAAGGTGTAGAATAGGCCTCGCACAGAATACTCTGTCTTATCTCGGAGTCGTTCGGCACACAAAGCCGACTCTGGAATCTCAAAAAACCATCCTCATGAATCACAAACCCATGAGACTTTCCCTTAAGAACGTTCTCTCGGATTTGAGTAATCATCGGATCCTCTAACTGCTTCAGCTTAATCTCATCGATCAAAGACGACGAAACCTCTAAAGCACAAAGTTGCCCGATAGCCCCAGGCAACAAAACCTCAACATCAAACTCAATCAAAGCCCGCCAAAGCTCAGACTGAGACGTAAGGACCTCAAGCGTTCGCAACGCAATCGGTTTCCGACTCAAGGCGTCGGCCACGACGTTCGCCTTGCCCGGATGATAAAGGATTTCGAGGTCATAATCCTTAATCAGCTCTAGCCACCTTCTCTGCCTCATATTTAACTCCCGCTGAGTAAATATGTATTTCAGACTTTTATGATCAGTAAAAATCTGACATGCAGAGCCGAAAAGATAGTGACGCCAAATCTTGAGCGCAAAGGCAACTGCCGCTAACTCCAAATCGTGAGTAGGGTAGTTAAGCTCATACGGCCTCAATTGTCTCGACGCATAGGCAAAGGTCTTTCCGTGCTGCATCAATACGCACCCAAGACCCTGACCCGAAGCATCGCTATAAACGGCGAAACCCTCGTTGCCACATGGCAATGCCAAAACCGGGGCTGAAGTCAAACGCTTCTTCAGCTCCTCAAAACTCGACTGCCTCTCGTCGGTCCAGACGAACTTCTCGGATTTCTGGAGCAACTGTGTAAGTGGCCGAGCTAGTTTCGAGAAACCCTCGACGAACCTACGATAATAGCCAGCCAATCCCAAGAAACTACGGATCTCTTTCACATTCTTGGGCGGTGCCCAATCTAACACTGCCTCAATCTTCTGCGGATCCACACGAACCCCCTCAACTGAAATCACGTGACCTAAAAACATCACTTCTTTCAGCCAGAACTCACATTTCGAGAACTTTGCATAGAGTTGCTCGGTCCTCAAAATGTCTAACACTACCCGCAAATGATGGGCATGCTCTTCCTCGTTCCTCGAATAAATAAGAATATCGTCAATGAAGACGACAACACACTTATCCAAACACTCGATAAAGACTTTGTTCATCAACTGCATGAACACCGCCAGTGCATTAGTTAACCCGAAAGGCATAACTACAAACTCATAATGTCCGTATCTCGTCCGAAAAGCCATTTTCGGCACGTCGGACTCCCTCACCCGGAGCTGATAGTACCCCGCTTTCAAATCAATCTTCGAGAATACCGCAGCTCCCTGCAACTGATCAAACAAGTCATCAATCCTCGGCAAAGGATACTTGTTATTGATGGTCACTTTGTTTAGTTCGCGATAGTCGATACACAAACGTAGTGAACCATCCTTCTTCCGCACAAACAGGACCGGTGCACCCCAAGGCGAGACGCTCAGTCGAACATACCCCGACTCAAGAAGCTCACTCAACTGCTTCTTCAACTCTGACATCTCTGAAGGCATGTTCCTCTGCGTCCCTCGAATATATCAAGATGTCGTCAATGAAAACGACCACAAATTTATCCAAGTACTCCAAGAATACCCGATTCATCAATTGCATGAATACCGCAGGAGCATTGGTAAGTCCAAATGGCATCACTACAAATTCATAATGCCCGTACCGGGATCTGAAAGCAGATTTCGGTATATCCGATTCCTTAATTCTCAACTGATGGTATCCCGTTCGCAAGTCAATCTTCGAGAATACCCTTGCCCCTTGCAGTTGATCAAACAAGTCGTCGATCCGAGGTATAGGATACTTGTTCTTGATTGTCATCTTATTGAGTTCCACCTTAATCAATACGGTCGGAGGATCCGCCTTTCTTAGGACAAAGAGCAGGCGCTCCCCAAGGAGAAATGCTTGGTTGAATATAACCCTTCGCAACAATTCCTCCGATTGTTTCTTGAGTTCATACATCTCGGTTGGCGCCATGCGATATGGTGCTCTGGAAATAGGAGCTGCTCCAGGCTCTAATTCGATAGTGAATTCCACTTCTCTCTGCAGAGGTAATCCAGGTAGTTCGTCAAGAAAAACATCTGAGAACTCATTCACAACTGAAATAGATGAGAGCTCTACTCCTTCCTCTTTCCTCATGGCATAGCACCAAAGTCCGTGACATCCTTGCTTCAGTAATTTCACAGCTTTCATTGCATTGATCAATTTCCCCGAGCTTCCAGGTCTCAATCCTCGGAATAAGTGTTCGATCCGTCATCGGCAATGATGGAAATGACTCTCTCTCGGTAATTCAAGACACTCGATAGCGGTTGAGCCAATCATCTCCGAGAATTAAATCGTCACCGCAGATGTCAACCACAATAAGATTCGATGGCCAATCTCTTCCTTCTATGAATCTTTGGAAATCCTTAGCTTCTAAGGTTCGCAATTTTCTCTCGCTCGGTAATCCCACAACATAAGGTTCACAATTATACAAGCACGAGATGTTCAAACGATTAACACGGTTCAAAGATATAAAAGAATGCGTGGCTCTGAATCGAACAAGACACTAGCTGGTTGCAAAAGGATCTGAATCGTGCACGATGCAACAGTGTGTTCGATCATCGATTTCCTCATCTCAAATGCAGGCGTGGAGGAACAGACCCGACCTTTGGATGCCTCTCTCTTCCCGGATTCTGCTGCTGAAATCCACTTTGCTGCGTCTGGTTCACACTCGTCTCCTTCGGGACTGGAGCTGGAGCGCGAGTACCAAAAGATCGGGTCGCATTCCCACAAAATGTAGCGCGATCTCCTACCTGTCCACACTCGAACCAGGTCACAGCAGCGCGAAACAATCACGTCGAACATGTCCCGCCTTGCCACAGTTGTAACACTTCTTCCCTGTGTCGAAGCTTGATCGGTCTTTGCCGGAACTTCTTTCCTCCTCGACTAGGATGCGGAGGTCTCTGGATGAGTGAAAAGAGGACCGACCCCGGCGGGGCCCGCTATTCTTATTCTCCGCGAAGTTGCCCGACACCTTTTGTTTCTTTGCTTCCGTCGATTTCTCTCTGCCGCTTCCTTCATATCGTAGGCCAACGCCTTGTCCCGATCTTGCCTCAAGGTGGTACAATCAAATCCGGACATATATTGCTGAATTTCCGGCTTCATTCGCATGTCAAAATGGAAAATCCTTTCCGCATCGGTCTGACAGTGGCGCACATAAGTCATTTGGTGATTAAAAGTCTTAATCACTTAGTCACGATTTGCTTCGAATTTTGCGGTGAGAAAAACTCCCGAACTCGGGCCTCTCTAACCGGCGAGGACAATCTGCGCCTCCATCATCGGTTTGAATTCTGTCCAGTCAACATTATGCTCCTCGGTCGAATGGCCTCCCACCGAAAGCCTCCCCTGTCATAAGATCTTGCGGCCAGGAACCTTCTATCGTTGGGACAATTAATCCCCATAAAAATCTTCTCTAATTCCTTGACCCGGTGATCCCAAGAAAGCGTCTCGGTCGAACCATCAAATTTCGGAGGATGCAATTTGATCACTTGATAAGCCATTTATCTCCCGATTATCCACGTTATTCTGTGTGCCATCGCGCGTGCATGCGATCCACAACTTGAGCAAAGCTGGTTTATCTCGGCAACCACCTGTGAAGCACTCCGGCGTTAGGATCTCGCATTATTATTTGCCGATCCACGATGTCCCCTGAATGTGAATCCGTTTGACTAGCGGTTATCTGCGGGGTAGATACCGACTCTTCTTGCCTCGCATTACCACGTCAGCGTCCACGACCAGCGTCGCGTCCACGACCTCCTCTCAACATACCGTAAACATAAATACTCAATATAGGACAAACTTTCTCAAAGTACATTCATTAATGTTTACAAGACGTGAATTAAATAAAGCAGTAGTATTCGAGATTAGGAAACTTACAACCCACGATCGATTGGCGATCTTTGGCTCGGTGATGATGTTACGACGACCAATAATCAATAACGTAAGCAGACCCAACTAACCCATTGCCAAGATATCCATAAATCTTAGCTCCGATACCATATTACGTAACACCCGAGATATTCGAATAATTACAGCCGTAAACCCTTTAGATAAGGATTTACAAGGCTAATTTTAAAAGAAGTGTAAAAATAAACCAATCGAACACTGGAATTCACATACAGATTTGAAACAAACGATCAAATGTGCTGACTTATACAACCATATCGAAAAGACTTTATTAATACAGACATACTCGATTACTAAACGAACCAAGAAGACAAATCATAATAATAAGAACATCAACCACATCACTGAGCCATCTCATCGTCCTGCCGATCTTGTGCGCCCTCCCGCTCCTCGACTACCTGAACATCAAAAACAATGTCCACCCCCGAAGGGGTTAGCAAAACAATGCTAGTACAAGTATCGTCATAGAATAAATCATTAATACATCATAAAACATGCAAACGGACTTCCGCCACCGGAATCCAACGATGCGAATCCTCACGATTCCATCTACACAATACAGGGTAATCCAGCGATCCAGCGCCCTTGGTATAGATCCCCATGATGATCCCGTCGGACCAACGCATGGTGGAAAACCCGTCCAGCGATCCAGCGCCCTCAGCATAGATCCCCATGATGATCCCGTCGGACCAACGCATGGTGGACATTCGATCCAGCGCCCTCAGCATAGATCCTCATGATCCCCTCGGATCATTTATACCATAAATGAAACAATTATGCATACACATATGCATTTCAATATGTTCATCAATACGAACAAACAACAACGAATATCACGAAAATTCTCAGAAATACATCTCATATTCAACAATATGAATAAAACCACAAGCATGATAAATCGAACTCGACATATGATACTTGCCTCGAAAATGGCAAGGACGAAACACTTCAATGTTCTCGACATGCTCGAAGGCCGCCTCCTTCGATCAACGTAACAAGCTCGAACCTTAACAAAAGGAACGATATAAAAATCATCTCAAGTCGAACGATAGCCTAACAATTGATTACATGGCGAAAAGCTCAAAATAATGCGCTCGATCGCTTAGCGCGCGCTACGTACTCGTAAAGTGCGCTAAGACGGACGATTAGCGTCGCTATCGTATAAGACTAGCGTGCGCTAGCCACGGTCTGGCGATCGACTGGCTGGTCTCATAACGTACGCTTCGTTCGTTTCGGGCGTTAACTGACCCCGATAGCGCACGTTAACTCACACGTGTTAGCGTGAGCTAATATTGCATGGCAGAATACTGCAAGCCGAAAACTGGGTTGAATGGTGAGGAACTCATGAATCCTACCGTGATAATACAAGTTATCCTCGGGCAAATCATGCTAATAAGGTTTGTGGAAGATTTATGATCGTGAAATACAAATATACGGATAGCCAACTCAACATCATAATTCATCTACGATCTCCAAGAAATAATCTAAGTTCCATTTGTTCTACGTTCCAAAACACATGATTCCATCGTGTAAAACATATCAACTGGGTAAATATCCGATTATTGATCATAACTCGATTTGAACATGCTTAGGAGTCCTTATAATAAGATGGTTCAAAGGTTCATACGATATATAATGCCGATACGTCAAAAGTATCCTTCTAACATGTGATGACCGATTATAAACGAAATACTTGCTATCAAAACATGATTCAAACTTCCTTAGGAACATTACTAACATCAGTGAAGAATCACCTACCTCAAAGTAGTGAAGAATACGGAGGAAAATGAAGCGATCCAACACCGAAGGCTTGAACACCAATCTCCAATGATATACGATCTTCAATCTCGAACTAGGAGGTTGATATGAAGTGTTTAGGACGAAGGGAGTTATGATCTAAGTGTCAGAGTTCGGGTTATGGGAGGAGAAAAACTGAAATCTCAAATAGGATGATGTCCTATTTATAATAAATGGCTATTAGCGCGCGCTAGACCCTGTTCGTAGCGTGCGCTAACGGCTCACAGTCTAAACTGTACTCGGCACTTAGCGTGCGCTACGCATATACCTGTAGCGTGCGCTAAGGCGTTGACTCGGCTTTTCCCGAAAGCCGTCCAGGTACATCCGACACGATCCGATAGGGGGTCCCCCCGGCCAGATCTCACCTACCGCACGTCCCAATCAATTAGACCACGCATAGCGTGCGCTAATTACATTCTGTAGCGTGCGCTATGAAACCATGTTAGCGTACGCTACCCCTAGCCTGTAGCGTGCGCTACATGCACAGAATTTCAACCTTACAAATCACAACCATGAAATTAAACGCTCGGCAACATCGGATTATGAAATACGGAGAATAATACTCAGACAAAAGTAAAATCATTACAATATCACAAGTTCCAATTACATAACAGAAATCTCGGGCATTACAATAAGTAAGTCGGATTAGAATCGTTGAGCTTAGGTTTCTTGGATGCAATGTTATAGACTTCCAAAGTGTCGGACTCATCTAGATCAACATTGTAAAGGCCAGTATATAACTTTGCAGTACCATAAAGCAAGTCATCAAAGAAAATACGAATAATCTTATTCTTAATAAGAAAACTGTAACCTTCACAATCTAATGTATAAACTGAAATAATATTCCTATTCATAGCACGAACATAACAGCAATTGTTCAAAACTAACAAAACCCCATTGGGTAAAACTAGATCATAAGTTCCTACGGCTAGTGCAGCAACTCTTGCTCTATTGCCGACTCTTAGATCCACTTCCCATTTCTTCAGTTCTCTACTGCTTCTCAACCCCTGCACATTTGTACAAATGTGAGATCCACATCCAATATACAATACCCAGGATTTAGAAGTACATAAGTTAACTTCTATAACAAATATACCTGTGGCAGTCTCACTACCCTTGGTACGCTTTAGCTGTTCCAAGTAAATCTTGCAATTTCTTTTCCAGTGTCCTGGTTTATTGCAATGATGGCAATTTCCATCTTTGGGAGCTTTAGCATTGAAAACTGGCCTAGTAGGGTCTTTAGATTTGGCAACTTTTGGCTTACCCTTACCCTTACCTTTGTTCTTAAAGGACTTCCCTTTGCTGACCATCAGCACATGGCTTGGTTTCTTCTTAATATTTTGTTCATCCATTTTAAGCATCCCATGCAGCTCAGCAATGGACTTATCCATCTCATTCATATTATAGTTCATAATGAACTGACCGAAACTTTCAGGCAATGAGTTTAGGATCACATCCGTGGAGTACTCCTTAGAAAGTGGAAAACCAAGCCTTTCAAGATGATCAATATATCCTTTCATCTTGAGCACATGAGCACTGACAGATGTCCCCTCAACCATCTTACAAGCATACAAGGCTTGAAATGTCTCATACCTCTCTTGCCTAGCATGCTTCAAGAAAGTTTTCTTGAGGTGAGCATTTAGCTCATAAGTTTCCATTTTCTCCAGATTCTTCGGAAGTTCTAGACAAATTGTGGCCAACGTAAGACAACTGACATCAATGGAATCATCACAATGTTTCTTCCATTTGTCTTTTGTTGCTTTGTTTGCATTGTCAGCTGGCTCATCGGGAATTTCTTCCTCAAGAACATACAACTTTCTTTCTTGTTTGAGAACTATTCTCAAGCTCCGGATCCAATCCAGATAGTTGTTGCGGTTTTTTTGAGCTTGTCCTTCTCAAGGACAGATCGCAGTGAAATGGTGGATGTGTTGTTTGATGCCATTCTACAAAATTCAATATGCAAAATATTTAGTCACATTATTTTATTTCTCGAAAATTACTCCCACTAAAACAAAGTACCCTCAATTTACAACATTTGTAATTTTAGTGGGCTAAGATTCCATTTCGCACAATCTTAAACTCAGCTTTGGCATGACGCCTAGAATTGAGCTACTTTAGGTGGATAACTCTTTATCGATTACATCATATGTAACTCTTAGATTATATGATGGTATTTGGCATCGTATGCCCAAGCATGTTATAATCTCATCTTATGCCTTAAGGTTCAAAACTATTTTGATTTCCAAAATCATTAAACGTATAGGTATCACCATTACCTATCCTACCTTACTAAGATAATACAAACGCCCAGCTTTGGCATGACCCACTCATGATGATCGAAGTCTTGATAGGTGTTTTTAAAATGAACGGCATTTAAAATTTAACGAGGAGTTTTTATCCTATGTTAATGTCTATGTTTGCCAACATACATCTAAACATACATAGCATCACATACATGCATAAATTTAAGCATACATCGCATCACATGACTATAATAGCATAGGACCGTGTATAGCATGACCATAATTCCTAACATGATTTCCATGAGCCAACATGAAAATCACAAGGGTCAATCTAAAAGGTTGCAATTGGTCTTCATTGATCTTCCCAACTCCTTGGAACGTCATACGCGATCAATTGCTCCTCGAGTCCATTCTTCTCGTCCTTCTTGTCTTCATTACATTAATAAAATTTAATACTACACTAGTAAATTAATTACAAGAATTACAAACGACACGCATGCCGTAAAATAATAAACAATTTAAATAGACGACCCGCATGCCGTAAAACCAATTATAAGTAAACGACACACAGGCCGTAAAACCATCCCATAAAGAAATAAATTATCCAATCACATAGGTCAATTTATGGTCATGCCATACACCATACACATACCATAAATAATTATCATATAATTAATAAAGCATGTAATATACTAAATAATCAATCTGTCTGACAATCAGACAATAAATTAAAATTGTGTCAAAAATTAACAATCTGGATCCCTAGCGCCTAGCCCATATGGCCGAGCGCGCATCTCTCCACACGGACACGTGGGTTCAAATCCCGCTGGCCGTAAAAATACATTTTCAAACATTTATTTTGATTTTATAAACAGGTGGTTAATAGAGTAGCAGTGAACATGATTCACAAATATGTGCTCCAGCCGAGATGGTCCGGGCGGGCGCTGTCCTGGGGCTGAACCAGCGCGAGATCGAATTGTAACACCCCCAAATCCTATTAGGTTATTACAGTGTCATGGACCCCACACCAGAAGATCCACCAGGCGAAACGACTAAAATACATCAAATTAACCAACAAGGGAAATAACAGTCCCTACTATGATATCCGACACAATATTCCGATAAGGAATTTTAACGATAAAAGTGGGCCTACATGGGCAAAATAAAATACAGTGACATCCATGAGCCTTGCTCGGATAATACAACCTGACAGCAACTGACGAAATTGGAGTACACTCCAACTGACTGACCAACATGAACAAACTCGGACTAGTATCGCCCGAATGCCTCGTCGCCAACGTCGTGCCCCTGTGTCTCAACTCTATCCTCGCAAGCACCTAAAACATGAAAACATGTTTCGCCCCCACGGGATCAGTCATCCAGATAATGAACATCAATACATGTATACATGATATGCATTAAAAGGTAGAATGAAACGGTACAATGATAATAATAATACGAGATGCTCACAAACCAAGGTAAGAACCGAGCATTCGTGAAACACTATGACCAAGGCATACTATTAACACCTGTTCAACAGGTTAGAACATAAGTGCCCAAGGGAGAATCATGAGTATAGAACACCACAATGAATTATACGAACATGAACCAAACCAGAACTGAATTAGATATGAATCACAATGCCCGAAGGCTCCAACAAAAATATCAAAACATCACAAAGGCCTGAAGCCACTCAGTCGAAGCTGTCAAATATCACAATCACCTGAAACCAAAACAGCCCAAAGCTGTATCAATGAGGGCCGAAGCCACGACACGAAGCCGTATCACAATGAGGGCCGAAGCCACGGCACGAAGCCGTATCACAATGAGGTCCGAAGCCACGGCACGAAGCCGTATCACAATAAGACCCAAAGCCGCAGCACGAAGCCGTATCACACTAAGGGCCGAAGCCACGACACGAAGCCGTATGACAATAAGGGCCGAAGCCGCGGCAGGAAGCCGTATCACACTAAGGGCCGAAGCCACGGCACGAAGCCCTATCACAGTGAGACCATCCAATGGCCGTGACCTGCTGAATTGTAGGTGTTGGTAATCCAACCGCGAAGGTTCAATCCCCAAACATACCCATAATGAGCACTAGCCGAGACTAGCCTCCAAAACACAATTAATCACAAACGACAACGATCCAAAGATTACCGAATTCACAGGAATGATAGTGTGCTGCCTTGAGTTGGCCAACACGACAATGATTCATGGATGGGCACCGTTCTCGGTGGTCCCAATTCAATACCTCGATTGCCTTAGAATGGCCAACCGATAACAATGATGCAGCGGATGATCCAATACCTCGATTGCCTTAGAACAGCCAATAGATAACAATGATATAATAAATGATTGAGCACCTCGATTGCCTTAGAACGGACAATCGATAATAATGATACAATGAATGACTCGACACCATTAATCGGTTACCGACGACAAAGATGAGAATGAATACGCCAATGCCTTCAATCGGCCAATACAATATGAATGACAGGATGCCAACATTAATAATAATGATTACAACAATGTCTTATATCGACATCAATATTAACATGTAACGCCCCGACTTTCTAGGGTAAATATTGGGGAACAATAAATAAAAGGTAAATTTTGAGAAAAATAATTTTCTTGTGAATATAAAAATTCTCGCCTACAAAGTCGAGTCGCTACACTGACATAAACATAAATACCATTAAATAAGGTGACATTACATCATAAATGCGAGGTAAAAATTTGCGGTGGAAGAATAATTCATAATTTATAAATTTCTGATCAACGTTTCCCCGAATAAGTTTTCAAACATTTGACAAAAGAAACATCATATAATAGTTTCATCTTTCATATGCCCTCTCGGCTCGCTCCTTCGTCCATCCGGCTCGGTTCAACCTGCGGGATCAATAAAGGTGGGGTGAGCTTCCTTCAGCTCGTGGAAATCTCACTGATCACAGTAATATACAATCTCATGGAAAACATAACATGAATAAATTATCACATTTTTCCTCAACATAAATGCATACTCACAATATTACGTACAGCATGAATCGAGCACGCATAACACGAATATTGAGGTTGCGCAGGTGCCCCCGCAACAACATGAAACATACATGCAATACCACATATAACGTGAGTACTGGGTTGAGCAGGTGTCCCCACACAACATGAAACATACACGCAATACCACATATAACGTGAGTACTGGGTTGAGCAGGTGTCCCCACACAACATGAAACATACACGCAATACCACATATAACATGAAACGAGTTCATATGTGAATACTGGGTTGTGCAGGTGTCCCCACACAACATGATAACCTCTTACACGAATACTGGTGAGCCTGATTTACAACGTGTATCATAATTTATAAACATGAAATGAATATCACATATGCAGTCCAATCAAAGCAATTAAAGTGATAGTGAAGATTCCCACCTGAATAAATGATGATGTCTGACTTGAAATGAAGATGCTCGACTCACAGTCCTAAGCCCGTAAATCCTCGATAAAGTCTACTTATAATAACGATAATAATTATAATCCTTACAATTTATTAGTTATATAATAAATGATAGGATGTGAATATCAGTATATAATAACTGAAAATAAATCATAATTGCTAATTAATATTAACTGAAGAGTTAACATTATTAATGACTGAAATTAAAATGTTTATGCAATAATTCGAATTAATTATTAATATTAATTGGAAGTTAATATTTTAAATGTCTCGGCCAAAATTGGGATTAAGTTCAAGTTTTAAAGTTGACTGGGGTCAGAATGTAAAAGTTGAGAAACTAAATAAGTAAAAATCGAATTAATAATACTGACTGGGGCTGAATTGGATACTACTGAAAATTGGGAGGACTAAATTGAAAAGTCCTAAAAATTCGGGGGTATAAATACCCCTTAACCTAGCTGCAGCCGACCGAGATTATTTCTTCATTTCTCCCGTGAGTCTTCATCCTTTCTGCACTCTTCTCTCTCTCTCTCTCTCTATCCTCCCTCTCACTGCACTCTTCCTTCTCGGCCGGGAGAAGATTTCCCCAAAAAAAATGAAAGACGCACAAACACATACTGAAATCGCACACACACACAGCAAGTCGAAATCAGGCGGGCGAAAAATCGGCTCGGGTGCAGCGGTGCGGGAGGAAGAATGAAGGTGAAGGCGGTTCCTGGAGGTGTTGGCCGCGTGCGGCGGAACGGAGTTTCCGGCAAATTTGAATTGGGTGGTTTGTACGGGCCTGGTTGGGTTTTGAGGTCGGGCTGACGGAAGAGAGTTCGAATCTGGTCCGTGTTGAAGGGTCGGGCCTGAACTGGATCCGGGTTCCGGTCGATTAGGCTTCGGGCATTAAAAGGTAGATTCGTGTTAAATCTCATTTTCGATTTCGTTGGATTCGGGCTTGGAATATAGGTTCAGGTAATGTAAATTGAGTTTTGATGGGGTTTCTGGTTCGGACAGTGAATTTCGGATTTGAATGGTGATGCTCTTTGGTGTTGTTGATTATGGAATCTGGGTTATTGGTTTCTGATTTCCGGATTTCGATTCTAGGTTGGGTAGATGAAATAATCGGGTTAGTTGGAACTGGTTGGATTTATTTGTGGTTATTGTTGGTTATATGGTGAAACCAGATTTTTAACAATTTGAATATATATAAAGCAATATATGGGAACAGTGGTGAAGGACAGAAAAAACACAATTTATGAATCTCGTTAGGGTGGAGATCGGGTTATCTTCGAAGGATTTGAACAGAGATTGACAGAAATCGGTTGGGAACTCGACGATAGGCCGCAGCGATCTTTTCCTCTTTCTGTATTGTAAAAGTTCCTTTCCCGTCCTCCTCCTTCCTTGTATCGTTAACTTCTGGCGTTGAACTGGTGTATTGTATATATTTTTTTTTTGTTTGCTGATGAACGATGAACGGCGCTGGGAAAAGAAAGGTGTATTCTGTGTGTATTGTGTATTGTACTGCAGTAGTAGTATATTTATATTGTATTAGGATTAGGGTTAGGTTAATTTTTATGGGCTTAATCAGTAATTTGGGTTAGTACAATTATGCTTGGGCCAAGGTAATAATAATAATAATAACAATAATGATAATAATAATAATGATAAAAAAAATAATAATGATAAAATAATAATAACAGTGGTAAAAATATTAATAACATCGATACTAATAAGATCGAGAGTAATATAAATGATGATATAGAAATAACGAAGAATAAAATATTAATATCATTAATATTAATATTTCTCCCATTATAAATATTATTACTAATAATAATAATACCTTTAATTATCATACTAAAAAAATGATTAATATTAAATGTTCTGAAATTAACTTGAGAAATTGACTCGGGCTAGGACTGATATGTTGAAATAAATGTTCATGATTCCTTAAATTGAATTAAATAACATGAAATACATTATAATATTATTATAAAATAATAATATTGCATTATAAAAATGATGGATATTACATCCTACCCCTCTTAGAAAAATTTTCGTCCTCGAAAATAAATGATATACCTTGATTGAAGAAATTCGGATAACGAGCTTGAAGTTCCTCTTCGCACTCCCAAGTGGCTTCATCCTTGATGTGGTTACGCCATTGGATCTTGACGAACACCTTCTCTTTATTCCTCAATTGCCGGACTGGTCGATCGAGAATCAGTTCTGGTTGTTCTTCATAGGTAAGATCTTTGTTCAACTCTACGGCGGTATAGTTGATGACGTGGCTGGGATCGTGCACATACTTTCTCAACAATGATACGTGGAAAACGTTGTGCACAGCCGAAAGCTCTGGGGGTAAAGCCAAGCGGTAAGCTAACTCTCCAATCCGCTCAAGAATTTCGAACGGTCCAATGTACCTCGGTCTCAACTTGCTCCATGGACCAAAATGAACAATTCTCTTGGTAGGGGATACCTTTAGGAATACTTTGTCGCCAACACAGAATTCGAGATCCTTCCTACGCTTGTCGGCGTAAGACTTCTGACGATCCTGTGCTATCTTGATCCTCTCACGAATTTTATCCACCATGCGAACTGTCTGTTCAATCATCTCAGGACCAAAAATCCTCCTTTCACCTACCTCATCCCAATACAGTGGTGATCGACACTTCCTACCGTATAGGGCTTCATATAGTGCCATACCGATCGTTGACTGGTAATTGTTGTTGTAAGCAAATTCCACTAAAGGCAACAGTCGTTCCCAATTATTTCCCATATCTAGCACACATGCTCGCAATATATCCTCAAGGATCTGGATGGTCCTCTCGGACTGACCATCAGTTTGAAGATGATAAGCCATAATAAAATTCAACTGCGTTCCCAAAGCTTCTAGCAAAGTCTCCCAAAAACGCGATGTGAAACGAGTATCCCTATCGGATACTATAGAGACTGGCACTCCATGCAACTTAATAATCTCTCTGATATAGAGTTGGGCATACTGATCCATTCGAAAGTTCATCGTAACTGGGATAAAATGAGCTGACTTTGTGAGTCGGTCGACAACAACCCAAATAGCATGGTTCCCTCTTTTCGTTCGAGGCAAACCTACTACAAAGTTCATCGTAATGTGTTCTCATTTCCATTCTGGGATATGGAGTGACTTAAGTAATCCAAAGGGTTAGTGTTCTGCCTTCACTTGCTGACTATACACTTTCTGACAAAGTCGGCCACATCTCTTTTCAACCTTCCCACCAAAATATCCCCTTAAGATCTTGGTACATCTTTGTACTCCCAGTGTGTGCTGTATACGGGGTATTATATGCCTCCTTTAGTATCGTTTCTCTCAACTTAACAACATTAGGCACACAAATCCTCCATTCATAATACATCGTGCCATCATCGGACACGCTAAACCTTTATCCTCACCTGAAAGAGTACGTTCTTTCATCTTGACCAAGAAGTCGTCTTGTCCTTGACCTTCTTTGATTTGTTCCCTCAAGGTTGGTTGTACCACCAAACTAGCCGATAATGACTCAGCTGGTCTCGATGGTGTAGCCACCTCAAGGTTCATCCTTGCAAATTCCTTGACCAAGTGTTCCTCCTTGGTCAACAAACAAGTCAGATCTCCTCTTGCCTTACGGCTTAGTGCATCAGCAACTACGTTTGCCTTACCGAGGTGGTAATGAATTGTACAATCGTACTCTTTGACCAACTCAAGCTATATGCGCTGCCTCATATTCAATTCCTTCTGGGTGAAAATATATTTCAGACGTTTGTGGTCCGTATAAATTTCACACTTACCTCCATAAAGGTAATGTCTCCAAATCTTCAGGGCATGGACTACCGCTGCTAATTCCAAATCATGAGTAAGGTAGTTCAGCTCGTGCGGTTTAAACTGTCTCGAAACATAGGCAACTACTTTGCCCTCTTGCATTAATACGCATCCCAAACCTTGTTTGGATGCATCACTGTAGATGACAAATTCTTTCGTCGGATCGGGAATCGTCAACACTGGTGCAGCAGTTAATCTTTGCTTAATTTCTTGGAAACTCCTTTCGCATTTCTCATTCCATAAAAAAGCTTCTCCCTTTCGAGTCAATCTAGTCATAGGTGCAGCAATCTTCGAAAATCCCTCGATAAATCTCCGATAATAACCAGCTAATCCCAAGTAGCATCGAACTTCAATCGCATTACTCGGTACTTTCCAATCATTGACTCCCTCAACTTTAATCGGGTCAACCTCAATTCCTTTAGAAGTGACCACATGTCCCAAAAATGCAACTCGGTTAAGCCAGAATTCACACTTGTTGAATTTCGCATATAACTTCTCCTTGCGTAGTATTCCCAATACTGTTCTAAGATGCTGCTCATGATCAACCTTGGTCTTTGAATATACAAGTATGTCATCTATGAACACAATGACAAACTTATCCAAATAAGGTTGAAATACACGGTTCATGAGGTCCATGAATACCGCTGGCGCATTAGTCAAACCAAATGGCATCACTATAAATTCATAGTGTCCATAACGAGTTCAAAATGCGGTCTTCGGGATACATCACTCTTAATCCTCAGCTGGTGATATCTGGATCTCAAATCTATCTTCGAAAATACTCCTGATCCTTCAAGTTGATCGAATAGGTCCTCTATTCTAGGAAGTGGATATTTATTCTTTATCCTGAGTCGATTAAGTTCACGATAGTCAATGCACATCCTCAAACTTCTGTCCTTTTTCTTCACGAAGAGCACTGGCGCACCCCATGGCGAAACACTCGGTCGGATAAATCCAGAGTCGAGTAGTTCCTGGAGTTGTACCTTCAGCTCTTGCAATTCCTTAGGTGTCATCCTATAGGGAGCCTTCGATATTGGTGCCGCTCCTGGCACTAAATCAATTGAGAACTCAACTTGACGATTCGGCGGAACTCCGGCCAAGTCTTCGGGAAAGACGTCTGGATACTCCTTGATGATAGGTACATCAGCTACCGTCTTCTCCGAATTTGGTTTCCCAATCACATTCACAAGAAATCCTTGGCAATCACGCTTCTTCAGCATCTTCACAGCTTTCATGGCAGAAATCACCTTCGGGGTACTGCTGTGTCTAACTCCCTCTAATACGGTCTTGACATCAACAGACGGACATAAGGTTTCCCTCCTTTCGGAGCATTCGACTACATCTCTATGCTTGTCCAACCAATCCATACCCAAAATGACATCAAAATCGCTAAGTTCCACTATGTGCAAGTTGGCTAAGAAGCTATGTTCGTTAATCTCTATCTCTTCCTCTGGTTCTTCTTCTGGATCTACCTCGGGATCTTCTTCGGGATCTTCCTCTGGTTCTTCTTAGTCCGTGGAGTCGGCATCCCAATGTGCAGTTGGAATCTCCTCTCGAGCATATAAATCCAATAGGCGTCCAGCGACAAATTGGAAATCGTCCGCAGCCTCTCGCTCTTCAAGCGATCTCTTGATGGCCTTTCTCCAAAGACGGAAGATACAACAACTCCAGTCTTTGGATAATTTCTCCATCAAGTGTTCTAGCTGGCCGGTGACGGAACCTTGTTTCCCAGATTTTAGTCACTTACTCAGTCTATTAATGACGTATTGTGGCGCATTTTCGGGTAGACTAGGGTCGTCCCACCAGTCCTTTCTGGGAGCTTCTTACGTGGAGTCATTCTATGTTTGGCCATTCTAACAGTTCGTACATACATAAATAATTATATAAGTAAAATGAAATGACATATGCATGATTAATAACTAAAATTCGGTACCTCAGACGGAGTGACGAAGTGGCGAAGCTGAGAGCATATGATACTTTTACATTTTAGCGAGTCTACAGTAAGGTAAGACCTCGCTCTGATACCACTATGTAACGCCCCGACTTTCTAGGGTAAATATTGGGGAAAAATAAATAAAAGGTAAATTTTGAGAAAAATAATTTTCTTGAGAATATAAAAATTCTCGCCTACAAAGTCGAGTCGCTACACTGACATAAACATAAATACCTTTAAATAAGGTGACATTACATAATAAATGCGAGGTAAAAATTTGTGGCGGAAGAATAATTCATAATTTATAAATTTCTGATCAACGTTTCCCCGAATAAGTTTTCAAACATTTGACAAAAGAAACATCATATAATAGTTTCATCTTTCATATGCCCTCTCGGATCGCTTCTTCGTCCATCCGTCTCGGTTCAACCTGCGGGATCAATAAAGGTGGGGTGAGCTTCCTTCAGCTCGTGGAAATCTCACTGATCACAGTAATATACAATCTCATGGAAAACATAACATGAATAAATTATCACATTTTTCCTCAACATAAATGCATACTCACAATATTACGTACAGCATGAATCGAGCACGCATAACACGAATATTGAGGTTGCGCAGGTGCCCCCGCAATAACATGAAACATACACGCAATACCACATATAACGTGAGTACTGGGTTGAGCAGGTGTCCCCACACAACATGAAACATACACGCAATACCACATATAACGTGAGTACTTGGTTGAGCAGGTGTCCCCACACAACATGAAACATACACGCAATACCAATATAACATGAAACGAGTTCATATGTGAATACTGGGTTGTGCAGGTGTCCCCACACAACATGATAACCTCTTACACGAATACAGGTGAGCCTGATTTACAACGTGTATCATAATTTATAAACATGAAATGAATATCACATATGCAGTCCAATCAAAGCAATTAAAGTGATAGTGAAGATTCCCACCTGAATAAATGATGATGTCTGACTTGAAATGAAGATGCTCGACTCACAGTCCTAAGCCCGTAAATCCTCGATAAAGTCTAATAACGATAATAATTATAATCCTTACAATTTATTATTTATATAATAAATGATAGGATGTGAATATCAGTATATAATAACTGAAAATAAATCATAATTGCTAATTAATATTAACTGAAGAGTTAACATTATTAATGACTGAAATTAAAACGTTTATGCAATAATTCGGATTATTTATTAATATTAATTGGAAGTTAATATTTTAAATGTCTCGGCCAAAATTGGGATTAAGTTCAAGTTTTAAAGTTGACTGGGGTCAGAATGTAAAAATTGAGAAACTGAATGGGTAAAAATCGAATTAATAATACTGACTGGGGCTGAATTGGATACTACTGAAAATTGGGAGGACTAAATTGAAAAGTCCTAAAAATTCGGGGGTATAAATACACCTTAACCTAGCTGCAGCCGAACGAGATTATTTCCTCATTTCTCCCGTGAGTCTTCATCCTTTCTGCACTCTTCTCTCTCTCTCTCTCTCTCTCTCTCTCTCTCTCTCTCTCTCTATCCTCCCTCTCACTGCACTCTCCCTTCTCGGCCGGGAGAAGATTTCCCCAAAAAAAATAAAAGACGCACACACACATACTGAAATCGCACACACAGCAAGTCGAAATCAGGCGGGCGAAAAATCGGCTCGGGTGCAGCGGTGCGGGAGGAAGAATGAAGGTGAAGGCGGTTCCTGGAGGTGTTGGCCGCGTGCGGCGGAACGGAGTTTCCGGCAAATCTAAATTGGGTGGTTTGTACGGGCCTGGTTGGGTTTTGAGGTCGGGCTGACGGAAGAGAGTTCGAATCTGGTCCGTGTTGAAGGGTAGGGCCTGAACTGGATCCGGGTTCCGGTCGATTAGGCTTCGGGCATTAAAAGGTAGATTCGTGTTAAATCTCGTTTTCGATTTCGTTGGATTCGGGCTTGGAATATAGGTTCAGGTAATGTAAATTGAGTTTTGATGGGGTTTCTGGTTCGGACAGTGAATTTCAGATTTGAAATGGTGATGTTCGATTTTGGTGTTGTTGATTATGGAATCTGGGTTATTGGTTTCTGATTTCCGGATATCGATTCTAGGTTGGGTAGATGAAATAATCGGGTTAGTTGGAATTGGTTGGATTTATTTGTGGTTATTGTTGGTTATATGGTGAAACCAGATTTTTAACAATTTGAATATATATAAAGCAGTATATGGGAACAGTGGTGAAGGACAGAAAAAACACAATTTATGAATCTCGTTAGGGTGGAGATCGAGTTACCTTCGAAGGATTTGAACAGAGATTGACAGAAATCGGCTGGGAACTCGACGATAGGCCGCAGCGATCTTTTCCTCTTTCTGTATTGTAAAAGTTCCTTTCCCGTCCTCCTCCTTCCTTGTATCGTTAACTTCTGGCGTTGAACTAGTGTATTGTATATTTTTTTTTTTTGCTGATGAACGATGAACGGCGCTGGGAAAAGAAAGGTGTATTCTGTGTGTATTGTGTATTGTACTGCGGTAGTAGTATATTTATACTGTATTAGGATTAGGGTTAGGTTAATTTTTATGGGCTTAATCAGTAATTTGGGTTAGTACAATTATGCTTGGGCCAAGGTAATAATAATAATAATAATAACAATAATGATAATAATAATAATAATGATAAAAAAAATAATAATGATAAAATAATAATAACAGTGGTAAAAATATTAATAACATCGATACTAATAATATCGAGAGTAATATAAATGATTATATAGAAATAACGAAGAATAAAATATTAATATCATTAATATTAATATTTCTCCCATTATAAATATTATTACTAATAATAATAATACCTTTAATTATCATACTAAAAAAATGATTAATATTAAATGTTCTGAAATTAACTTGAGAAATTGACTCGGGCTAGGACTGATACGTTGAAATAAATGTTCATGAATCCTTAAATTGAATTAAATAACATGAAATACATTATAATATTATTATAAAATAATAATATTGCATTATAAAAATGACGGATATTACATAACAACAACAATCGATACATCGATACCGCGAACCGGCTATTGAGAATAACATTAACGACGAGTATCTCAATACCTTGAACCGGCCATTAATGAACAATAATAAACATTTGGCATAATTGCCGAAGAGTATCGTATCTAACGATCCCCTAATATCAATGAACTCATGAAGAGACTAAGTCTCGGAGTGATACAATACATTCATACACATATATGATAACATTAATCTCATTGACTAGTACAAGTATAAAACTTGCCTCAAACCGACGGCGAGAAAGTCCTTCCATGATCAACGTCCTTGAAGAATTATCGGCCGCTCGAACAACCTTGAATGACATAAGTACCAACAATTCGATTAATATACGAATCAAGCATGATCACAACCAACTCAAAAAGTCAATACAACACTACCCAAACTCATTGGGGCAATCTAACAAACACGTTGTAAACATCTCCAATTGTTTACAACCAAAACTTAATTATACCGAAAACTAACTTCCAATGAATGATTCAATCCAACAAAACCTCATTAATACCATTAATAACCCAATATGGAATACTTCATTCGAGATTACGACAACATATAGTCGAAAACCCCCAAAATTCCAAAGTCAACACCCGAGGTGTTTTTGAACAATTCCAAATACTCACAAATTACGAAAATTACATCAATGAATCCATAAGAATACAAGTATCCAAGGTAGATAATCCATAATCAACATATTCCATCATGATAGCAAGCTAACTCGAAGAGATCGGGAAGAAAACCTTCAACTCCCGAAATTCAAGATTCAATGAAAAATAACCTTGATTTGGAGTGATGGAGTGGATTAAATAATGATTAATCTGAACTAAGAGCTTGAAGATGATGCTAGATGATTGCAGCTCGAAAAGACCTTCGCGAATCGCCCAAGGTCATCCGAAATGGTTGAGAAATGAAGAAATGACGATGTGAAGAGTGAAATGTCCTATTTATACAAAATCCAGATTAGCGCTAGCTAGCTCCTGTGCTTAGCGTGCGCTAGCGGGTTCACCGGGTAGTACAGTACCCACTGCCTGCATCATTAGCGTGCTCTACGAACTTGGTAGCGTGCGCTAACGCTTCCTCTTAGCGTACGTCTCTCGCCAGAGACCACCTACTTTTGAGGGCTCGTCTGAACCGGCGGATATTGTCCACTGGCTTGAACACTTTGAGAAACTATTAGCTATGGTGGAGTATCCCAAAGGTCACAATGTTTAAATTGCGGCTTACTATCTGGGTAAGAGCATTCACTCGTGGTGGCTATCTTTGAAGCCCATCGATGGATCTTGTACGTGGGACCAGTTCAAGACTCTTATGATGGAAAGGTATTATCCGGCCCTACTCAGAGAGGCCAAGTTGTCGGAGATACTCAGTCCCGACCCCTATCCAATAGATAACAATGATACAATAAATGATTGAGCACCTCGATTGCCTTAGAACGGCCAATCGATAATAATGATACAATGAATGACTCGGCACCTTTAATCGGTTACCGACGACAAAGATGAGAACGAATACGCCAATGCCTTCAATCGGCCAATACAATATGAATGACAGTACGCCAACATTAATAACAATGATTACAACAATGTCTTAGATCGACATCAATATTAACAACAACAATCGATACATTGATACCGCGAACCGGCTATCGAGAATAACATTAACGAGTATCCCAATACCTTGAACCGGCCATTAATGAACATAATAATGAGCACTAGCCGAGACTAGCCTCCAAAACACAATTAATCACAAACGGCAACGATCCAAAGATCACTAACCGGATGTTCAGCGTGCGCTACCTGATAGTTGATACCCAGTAGAACCCACTGTCCTCTGCCTTGCCGCGATAGCGTGCGCTACTCTTATGCCTTAGCGTGCGTTACCAGCATAGTTATCGTACGCTACTTACCACTCATAGCGTGCGCTACGAATTTCCCAAATCAGCCCAATACCTTTTGGACTGTCTGCCACACTTGCGCTAGCGTGCGCTAATACTGAGCTATAACGTGTGCTACCTGTACTCCATTAGCGTGCGCTAACAAGAGTACGTAGCATGCGCTACCTCACACACCGAATAACACAATATGATGATGATGACAATAATCTCGTCTCGGTCTCCAACAGTGATGAATGGCGAATAACAACTGATATGCGATTCCAAAGTACGCCGAACGGTGAACACAATTGAATGAATATGAATGATGAATGATTATTACTGAGTGAAAAAAAATTTCTGAGTGACAATTACTGAATGATAATCAATGAATTTCACAACCGGGTGTTACATACTCCCCCCTTAAAAGAGTTTCATCCCCAAAACTAAGGGTAAACAACTCGAGATATGAACTATCCATCACGATCTGAAAACAACATCTCTAGGAATACTCCTCAAAGCGAAACACTTCGCCTGCACAACTGGGCCAACCCCCATGGGTCCCCGCGTCCCTTCTGCCTGTGCAAGGCGAAAGAAATACTCAAGTGATAAAACACTCATCCAAGTGTGAGATCAGTCGAATCATGACTCCTCCGCTAGAAAAAGCACTAACTCACGCCTCAAAGAAAAAGCAACAACGCATATATCGTCTTCTCATGACTTGACGTCTCAAAACACAATGAACAATTACCCAGATTATCACGAAATTTCAGGTACAACACCAAAGGGAAGAAATCCCAACAAATGACCCAAATCTCAAGGTTCTCAATTACCACAGTTACAAGATAAATCAACAACAGATGGTTCACAACCACGATACTACCATGCAGATTAAGTTAAACAGTAATCCGAAAAACAAGGCTACATCTCAAATGTGCCCAACATCGATATCCTCCAGCTCATCGATCTCATCGATTCAAGGAAGACCCAAATCTGAACTCACCGCTTAATATGATCCCGAAAGGTTACCAAAAACGAGAGTGACTATGATGAATGATAAATGATTAGAAATCCGACAAGGATCTAGAATGACTCACCGAGGTGAACTAATAACGCAATGAGTGATAACTCAAATGAAGTGATTGGAACCGTTGTTCCTCGTGAATTGAATGATCAGTTTGATAACTACAAGTCTTAACATGATTGATGTATGATGAATGAATTATATGCATGAATGAACAACAACGAAGGCAATGATAATCCCTTAACACTGGTGATGAATGTCCTTACCTCTGGCTTACGAAGCCTGTTAGAACCCCTTGGATGATGCACGGGCTGGAGTAACCAAGTCTCTCGAGGCCCTTGAGATCTCTTGAATTCTACTAGCACTAGGACTCCTGCAGTATTTCCGTAGGTGTCCCTGCCTCCCACACAGAAACAAACAAAAGCTGGCACCGTACACCGAGTACTAACGTGCCCTGCTGAATCACAGTTAAAACAAACAACAGTCGAACTCATCGTCTGAGAGGAAGATGCTTTCCCAGTACAAAGACAACTAGAATGACCTATTGGACGCCGGATCCCGATGTCCCTCTGAACGAACCGACATTCCAGTCCTCCCACCAGAAGAAGCTGAAGGGCGCTTCCGAGTAAGCTACTTGGTCAAAAGCTCTGCTACAAGAGCCTTCTCGATGAACTCACTAAGTGAATTACAATTGTGATTGAACAACTGCATCCTCAATTGCGGATTTAGCCTCTTACTAAAATACTTGATTTTATCCACCTCAGTACTGATAACAGACAAAGCAAACTGAAGTAGTCCCTGAAACTTCTCAACAATCACAATAATACCCTCGTTCTTGACGGATTTGGGGTTCAAAACCTCTTATAACTTGGATTCACGAAGTGGAGCCGGATAATACCTCTCTAAAATGAGAGTCTTGAACTCGCTCCAAACACAATTACGATCGGTGGGTTTCACAGAAAGCCACCAAGAATAAGCACCCTTACTCAAGTAGTAAGACACTACTGCCACTTTACTCTCTTCCGGACACTGAACCATGCGAAGAGTTTATCAAAATGCTCAATCCAATGAACAATATCAGCTGGTTCCGACGAACCCTCAAAGGTAGGCGGCCTCTGACGAGAGATATCGCCAACAATCTGACTCACTCCTCCAGTCTGTCCATGAAACGGCACCAGGAATCCCTGCTGCGGTGGGCCACGAACCATCGAGGTATGCATGGTCTCCATCATCCGCGTCATCTGAGCCATCTGGGCCATCATGCCCTGCATGCATATGAATGGGTCTACCCTAACACCTTCCAATTGAGCTGCATCTCGGGTACGACTCCCTTACAGTGAATAATTATCTGTCGGTGAATGAGTAGCATCGCTAACTGATGAACTGATGATATCCCTCGCGTTCGCACGGGTATTCACATGAGATCCCGGGTTTCGGCCCGCGCCGCGGCCTCTTCCCCTGCGTCCTTTGACAGCTCTATCCATTCTTAAGCTGGAAGGTCACATGATAATTATAGATCTCACGTGAAGATCGCATTATGATTACGTTACGGGATGAAAATAATGAGCATACACACTCTAACGCAATGAATGCATTAATAATGCAATAAAATGATCATTGACATGACGCCGGAATATGATAAGATCGCATGAAAGGTCAAGTGCGGTGATGTGATTATCTGATAAAATTCCTGAAATGATTATCTTGAACAAGTTAACAAGGTTGATAATTCGATACACAAAATCACAACTGAGCAATGAGATTGACTAAGTGATTAATGAATTAACATGATCGACAAGATGAAAAATGATGATTGAGGATTATTGACTGATGGATGAGTTGATCCTTAACGCTTACACAGGTCACATGTGCTCCAAAACAATTAGTCATGAATCAATCGTAACACTAATATCACATATAGGTTTCAACAAAGCATGTATAATTAATGACATAATGAATGTATGAACATAAAGAGAATCGAGTCCTTACACAGGTCATACGAAGCTTCGAGGTCTTGCGATACTAGTCTTCTCTGAAAACAACTCGATGAGTGAATGACTCGTGCAGTCGAACAAATTTCGCGACTCACAAAACCCAACTGTCCAGATTGTCATAATCTGACAGTCCCAATACTGCCGCGTCGGTAGAGCCACATAACTCACATTTCAGGGTATCTCACAACACAACTCTCTGATACCATCTTCTGTAACACCCCTAAATCCTATTGGGTTATTACAGTGCCATGGACCCCACACCAGGAGATCCACCAGGCGAAAATGACTAAAATACATCAAATTAACCAACAAGGGAAATCACAGTCCCTACTATGATATCCGACACAATATTCCAATGAGGAATTTCAACGACAAAAGTGGGCCTACATGGCCAAAATAAACTACAGTGACATCCATGAGCCTTGCTCGGATAATACAACCTGACATCAACTGACAAAATTGGAGTATACTCCAACTGACTGACCAACATGAACAAACTCGGACTAGTATCGCTCGAATGCCTCGTCGCCAACGTCGTGCCCCTGTGTCTCAACTCTCTCCTCGCAAGCACCTAAAACATGAAAACATGTTCCGCCCCCACGGGGTCAGTCATCCAGATAATGAACATCAAATACATGTATAACATGATATGCATCAAAAGGTAGAATGAAACGGTACAATGATAATAATAATACGAGATGCTCACAAACCAAGGTAAGAATCGAGCATTCGTGAAACACTATGCCCACGGCATATTATTAATACCTGTTCAACAGGTTAGAACATAAGTGCCCAATGGCGAATCATGAGTATAGAACAGCACAATGAATTATACGAACATGAACCAAACCAGAACTGAATTAGATATGAATCACAATGCCCGAAGGCTCCAACAAAATTACCAAAACATCAGAAAGGCCTGAAGCCACTCATCCGAAGCTGTCAAATATCACAATCACCTAAAACCAAAACAGCCCGAAGTTGTATCAATGAGGGCTGAAGCCACGGCACGAAGCTGTATCACAATGAGGGCTGAAGCCATGGCACGAAGCCATATCACGATGAGGGCCGAAGCCACAGCACGAAGCCGTATCACAATGAGGGCCGAAGCCACGGCACGAAGCGGTATCACAATAAGGGCCGAAGCCGCGGTATGAATCCGTATGACACTAAGGGCCGAAGCCACGGCACGAAGCCGTATCACAATAATGGCCAAAACCGCGGCACGAAGCCGTATCACACTAAGGGCCGAAGCCACGACACGAAGACGTATCACCATGAGACCATCCAATGGTTGTGACCTACTGAATTGTAGGTGTTGGTAACCCAACCGCGAAGGTTCAAGCCCCAAACTTACCCATAATGAGCACTAGCCGAGACTAGCCTCCAAAACACAATTAATCGCAAATGGCAACGATCTAAAGATTACCGAATTCACAAGAATGATGGTGTGCTGCCTTGAGTCGTCCACCACGACAATAATGATTCACGGATGGGCACCATTCTCGGCGGTCCCAATTCAGTACCTCGATTGCATTAGAATGGCCAACCGATGACAATGATGCAGTAGATGATCCAATACCTCGATTGCCTTAGAACGGCCAATAGATAACAATGATACAATAAATGATTGAGCACCTCGATTGCCTTAGAACGGCCAATCAATAACAATGATAGAATGAATGCCTTGGCACCTTTAATCGGTTACCGACGACGAAGATGAGAACAAATACGCCAATGCCTTCAATCGGCCAATACAACATGAATGACAAGACGCCAACATTAATAACAATGATTACAACAATGTCTTAGATCGACATCAATATTAACAACAACAATCGATACATCGATACCGCAAACCGGCTATCGAAAATAACATTAACAATGAGTATCCCAATGCCTTGAACCGGCCATTAATGAAGAATAATAAATATTTGGCATAATTGCCGAAGAGTATCATATCGAACGATCCCCTAATATCAATGAACTCATGAAGAGACTATGTCTTGGAATGATACAACACATTCATACAGATATATGATAACATTAATCTCATTGATTAGTACAAGTATAAAACTTGCCTCAAACTGACGGCGAGAAAGTCTTTCTACGATCAACGTCCTTGAAGAATTATCGGCCGCTCGAACAACCTTGAATGACACAAGTTCCAAAAATTCGCTTAATATACGAATCAAGCATGATCACAACTAACTCAAAAGGTCGATACAACACTACCCAAACTCATTGGGGTAATCTAACGAACACGTTGTAAACAATCTCCAATTGTTTAAAACCAACACTCAATTATACTGAAAACCACCTTCCAATGAATGATTCAATCCAACAAAACCTCATTAATACCATTAATAACCGAATAGGAGTACTTCATTCGATATTAC
Source organism: Orobanche coerulescens (assembly GCA_033398695.1). Lineage (NCBI taxonomy): Eukaryota > Viridiplantae > Streptophyta > Magnoliopsida > Lamiales > Orobanchaceae > Orobanche > Orobanche coerulescens. The sequence goes on from CM065808.1 coordinate 102,234,837, forward strand.
GACAACATCTAGTCAAAACCCCCAAAATTCTAAAGTCAACACCCAAGGTGTTCTTGAACAATTCCAAATATTCACAAATTCCGAAAATTACATCAATGAATCCATAAGAATACAAGTATCCAAGGTACATAATCCATAATCAACATATTCCATCATGATAGCAATCTAACTCTAAGCGATCGGGAAGAAAACCTTCAAATCCCGAAATTCAAGATTCAATGAAAAATTACTTAATTTGGAGTGATGGAGTGGATTAAATGATGATTAATAAGAACTAGGAGCTTGAAGATGATACTAGATGATTGCAGCTCGAAAAGACCTTCGCGAATCGCCCAAGATCGTCCGAAATGGTTGAGAAATGAAGAAATGACGAAGTGAATAGTGAAATGTCCTATTATACAAAACCAAGATTAGCGCGCGCTAGCTCCTGTGCTTAGCGTGCGCTAGCGGGTTCATCGGGTAGTCCAGTACCCACTACCTGCATCGTTAGCGTGCGCTACGAACTTGATAGCGTGCGCTAATGCTTCCTCTTAGCGTATGCTAACCGGATGTTCAGTGTGCGCTACCTGATAGTTGATTCCCAGTATATTGGAGTCCAGAACCCACTATCATCTGCCTTGCCGCGATAACGTGCGCTACTCTTACGCCTTAGCGTGCGTTACCAGCATAGTTAGCGTACGCTACTTACCACTCGTAGGGTGCGCTACGAATTTCCCAAATCAGCATAGTACCTTCTGTACTGTCTGCCACACTTGCGCTAGCGTGCGCTAATACTGAGCTATAGCCTGCGCTACCTGTACTCCATTAGCGCGCGCTAACAAGAGTACGTAGCGTGCGCTACCTCACACACTGAATAACACAATATGATGATGATGATGACAATAATCTCATCTCGATCTCCAACAGTGATGAATGGCGAATAACATCTGATATGTGATTCCAAAGTACGCTGAACGGTGAACACAATTGAATGAACATGAATGATGAATGATTATTACTGAGTGAAAAAAAATTCTGAGTGACAATTACTGAATGATAATCAATGAATTCACAACCGAGTATTACACGAATCCCTTCAGCCGCGTATATATTTTGTAATTTTAACGCAGCTCGCGGGTCCTGGTCCGACCTGAACCCGACCCGAATCTGCCCGACCTGACCGAACCTGCCCGAATCACTGTACTGTTCCAGAACAGTTCTGGACAACAGTTTATGCGAAAAACAATCCAGAAAAATATTTTTTGACGATCCGATTTAATCAGATTAAACCAGAAAATTTATTTTATAAAATCTATATTTTATAAACATAATCAAGAACATAATTTACACATAAACAATTAAATTACTTGCAAGTTGGCTCTGATACCACTGTTGGGTTTTCTAAGCATCGAATACAAAGTAATCGGAGTAAAAACGCAGCGGAATAATAAATATGAAAACCCAATTTAGGATCTCATGCAGTAATTTAATTGTTTGATTAAAGGGTTATTCGAATTACCTTAATCCGATTGAACAGTTCTAGATCCAGACTAGAAGCAGATGAATATCTCCTTCCTCTTTTGGTGATCCACACACGAACAATTCCACAAGCTGGATTGCTAGATCCTTACGAATAATATTGATAAATAGTACAACACAAATTTCTTACTAGAAGGATTGTACTATTGATCAAGATCAACTAAGGGAAGAGGATTAGACGACCGACTTCGTTCTCCTACAGTAGGAAGTAGAGGGCCGATTTTTTTCTTGTTCTTGAAGGGGCGATTTTTTTAGGTCTGGTTTTCAATTGACAACTCCTTGTCCAAGACCTTATATTTATACTAAGTAAACCCTAGAGTCAAACTCTAGTATTTGCTTAGTTGCCCCTCAACTTATTACATAATATAATATATATAATATCCAATATTATATATATTACTTATTATTTAATCTCCTCATAAATATAATATCTAATATTATATTTATTATTCCCAGTTGATATTTATTCCTGCTTGTCTATAATTGTTGTACGTGCGACCCAAAAGGCTTATATTATGTTGGCAATTATTTAATATCTTATTAAATAATAAATCATAAGCGGTCTTTAGCAAGACATCATGATTACCCAAATAATATAAGTTAATAGTCCATTAAACCTTTTAACGTGTCAAATCCCTTTGTCACGCGATATTTAATTTGAACTAAGTCTTGGAGTCCGTCATACTTATTTGTGTTCAAATGCTTTCTCGATCTTAAGTAGACTGATTGAATCAAATGACTCTTCATTTGAGCATGGCCATGCATTTCCTTCAGTCCTACTTATCGAGGGGCCCAGCAAATATCTCTCTCACTTAAGAAAAGGACAAATCCCCATCTTGATTATTCATTGCCCTCTACATGACTCCCACTAATCCCGATCGCTAACCTTTATGATCACCATGTTTCAGATGACGTTGGATTATGTCAAGGCATAGTAGTTATCATGTTGGACTCTATGATAATCTCAGGCTCAAGGATTTATTGACATACTGTTATATTGAGATTCAATTATGACATTTCCATGCAGTGACCTCAATGCGGGTTTGTCCAGTATTAGTTCTCCAAACAATACCCATAAGATTGATCCGTACCATACGCATAATCATCCGATGATTATCAATCAAACTTATCCTAGTATATTAATCACTTGAGTCTCTACTAAACGCGATTGTACTAGGGACATTTGAATTATCTTATTATTCGTGAATAACTATTATTTGATTATTATAGTATTAAAACATGCACATATTATAATAATCAACGAAAAATAAATGATATCAAATAACTTTATTTATATGTGACAATTACAAATATAGGCACATCGAATGTCCTAGGGCACTTATCCTAACATGTAATACTAGTACCTTTTATTTTTCCAGTTTATTTGATATTGTGCTATTCTTGGTCGTTTATCTCAGACCATTCCGGTTTGTTGAATATTTTTGATGTATTGTTGATTTCTTGGACCGTTGGGTCGGCATGTTATGTTACGATTTTATCATACTTTCTCAGTTTTGGTCGCGTCGTCGAGTAACCAGGAAATTTTTAGCCATACTTGTGCAAAACGGAGATGAAAACGACTAATGTTTCCGCCGTGTTCTGCACCGTTTGTCAAACGGCACTGCCCAGCGCCGAGTCTTGTGTCGGGTGTTTGCGCATTTAGCCTTCTGCCGAAAATGGCCGAGACACCCGTGCGAGTGCCTGCCGTGGGTGATGCGCCGTTTGTCGCAACACGGCGCTAGACCCACAACACTTTGTGCCGTGTCTGTGCGTCGTGTCGTACAGGCACGCACATTGTCTCGCAACATGGCGAAAGACCCGCGACACTTTGCGCCGTGTCGTACAGGTATGCACACTATCCCGCAACACGGCGCTAAATACGGTGATAGTTGTACCATTTGTTGCGCCGTGTTCCGTCCGGGTATAAATAGGACAAACACGGGTTTTGACCCCATTTTCACCTCTTCCTCTCGGCTTTCCACTCCTTTTGGGCGATTTTAGGCGATTTCAATCGAGTGCTGCATTCAATTGTCTTATAACTCAGAATTGGAGATTATATCACGAATCAATCATCTTTCTTCCACCATTTCATCATCAAATTGAGGTATATTGTTCTTGTACCAAATTTTAGGGTTCTTGGCTATAATTCGTTTTTCTAATCATTTTGCTTCAATTAATGGTTGATTATAGTTATGTAATCATTGTTTCATGTTTTCCTAAAGTTTTGTGGATTAATTCCAAGTTTTTCTTCGTTGATCGAGTTTAACCTTTTATGCCTCCATAGTGTTCGGTATATTGTTCCTAAGGGTAGAACTTCGAATGATTCTTGGTTTTTCAGAGGGATTGTAGTTGATTGAGTCTCTATTGTTGTTAGGATCGGAATTTGGGGATTACTCAGACCGAAACCTTTTCCTTTCGCCATTTCCTTCACGTCATATTATTCAAGGCAAGTACATGTATTACATTCCGTTTTGTGTGTTACGATTTCGATGTGATTGATTGAAATGTGATATTGGGTGTGTGTGTTGTGATTCTTCCACCCGGGGATGCTCCGACGGGGCCTCTGGGGGTCGATACTAATGGGTACGGTCACAGAAGTGGTTTTCCACCCGGGGACGGTCTGACGGGGCCTCTGGGGGTCGATACTAATGAGTACGGCCACGGGTTACCAAGTGTGGATAATTGAGATGTTGAGACGTGATAATATACTATTTTGATGTAAATGTGATATTCCGGAATATGATTTTCAAATGCTTTCTAAATGAGATGACTGTGTTGAATCGTATCTTTATATAATGTAGTGTAATTGTGTACTTGCACTAGCTATTCGAATGATAACCCCTTAAATGGGGGAATGCGTATTATGCATTTTAGGTATCGGTCGAGCTGAGGAGCCGGCATGGGATATGCATGCAAAGGATGGCCCAGCATGATGATGAGGCTCGAGTCTATGTTAGATGTTTTGTTACCATGTTTACTTGGGTGTCGGAGTTAGTCTGGTTGTTTTACGAATATTGTTAAGTCCCCTGTGTGGGCAATGAACTTGTGTAACCTTATGCTTTATGATGTTTAACTAAAATGTGGGGGAACGGCTGGAGCCCTTAGGCAGTGTCCGGGGATGAAACCATTAACCCTGAACGCGCCCAGTAAGCGCGGGCCTGCTGTAACACCCCCAAGATATTCGAGGTGTATTACAGCGTCGTGGACCCCTACATGGGACCCACCAGGCTAACACAAGAAAACAACACTCGACTAACCGTCTCGGTTAGCAAGGAAACAATTGTTAACAACAAGAACATAAAACAACACGTCCGGTAGAACCGGCATAATAAACATCAACCGACAAATACAGTAACTCCAACGAAGACCAATCACAATCCGAAAAGAAAAGCCTAAGTACTCGCGAGTACAATCTATAAGTTTACAATTTGGAAAACATCCACATCAAAAGAGACAGTAGGAAATAACAAGACTCGATTGCACATGTCAACAACCTTGGCCGACATCCTCGTACCATCCCAGCGCCCGCTTGTCTGGCTGAACATAACCTGAAATCCATAACAAGAATTTCCCCAAAACGGGTCCCCAAAGGGGTTAGCAATTACGCTAGTACAAGTATTCAAGGCAAACCAATCGCTTACACATTTCATAGTATATGCACCAAAATCAATTTCAAAAGCCAAAACCAGACATGTCTTTTCCGGAAACAAGCAGTCAAACAATTTGCCTTGGGAACAGAGTAATATCATTGATCCCGCCCGAGGCCTCTAAGGACCCTCCCGAGCTGGCCATATCATAAAACAAAACACGCACATGCATCGCCTTGGGAACAGAGTAATATCATAGATCCCGCCCGAGGCCTCTAAGGACCCTCCCGAGCTGGCTAGCTAAACAAACTCATGAATCCAGGACTCAACCCTTTGGATTCCCTCCGTGATCCCGTCGGACCAACCCGAGGTGAGCAAATCACACACAAAATACATTACCATTCCACGTTAAGCATAAAGGTTTCCAAAAATACTTGCCTCGAATGTTTGACGACGCAACGAACGGAAAGGAAAGTCACCGACGAACGCTAGGAACCAACGAAACCGAACCTAACGATTCGAAGAATACAATCACAACCATTTCTAAATAAATACGGAATTGGAATACCCCCGAAAACCCGCCTACGATTCATGTATATTCGTATATAAACAACAACGAGGGCGGACCACAACCAAACCCTCTCGATTCTGTAAAAACCACGAAATATACCATGAATCCGTAGGGAAACTAAGAATACCAACAATATTAATCATATACATCATGAATTAATCAACAAAACGGAACGAATCGGACAAAAACGCGAAAACCCCCAAATCTACCCAAAAGTAGGGTTCTAAAGATCTAACCTTGATTCGCTGGATCAAAGGATGATAACGGATGATTGATCAATGATATAACCTCAAGAACTTCATGGATTTGTTGTTAAACAACATGGCTTCAAGATTCCCAAGACCACATCCGCAGTAGAGAAAGGAAAGATTGAGAAAAAAGGCCAAAAACCCGTCTGCAGGGCCTTATATATGGCATCTGCCGGGTTACGTCGTAACCGGCCAAGGCTTACGTACGTAACAGTCATCGCCCCAAATCGCCGGCCCGTTACGTACGTAACGGCCGTGGCCTTACGTGCGTAATCGGCCTTACGTCGTAATCGCCGAGCACTACCGCGTAACTCGGCAATCTGCGGCACAGGCGAACGACGGCCCGAACGACCCCGAAACCCGAACCTGAATACGAATCGAAGATACGGTTACGAAGTACTCGCAAAGTCGAACTTGAGCACTAAGAGAACACACGATTCCGACCACCCGAAGGCTCGAAATTTGACAACGGAAAGTAATTACCCCAAACTTTGGGAAATTATGAAACTGGCCCAAAATGCCCGAAAATCATGATACGTGATCGAAACACCAAGCCAAAGATCGCAACATGAATAATAACATTAAATGAACTTACGAGAAACTCGAAACAACAGTTTCGGACGAGATTCGCAAGAATCGAACTCAAGTGCGGAAAAGTCGCCAAAAAGCACGGAACTCAACAAAACGACACCGAAACGATCTCGGATGACAAAAAGTGCAGAATTAATCATTCTCGGAATGACGAAACGGTCATGAGCGAGTCGTCAAAAGGACATTCTCCAAAAAAAAAGAAATTACCAGAAATCGAAATTACGGGTATTACATTATACCCTCCTTAAAAGAAGTTTCATCCCGAAACTTAAAACAAGTAGGGAGAAGGAGTATCCCCGCCACGAAAACTCGACGAGATACACAAAAACCTTAAACTCGCGCCCGACGGCCAAACATTACAAGCAACGCAAAGGAATATACGGCGTGAAAACACGCTCCACGACGACTAACACAACGCCACCGGTAGAGACATGATAAAATCAACAAGTGACAAGTGTCATCAAACAGATAATACAATCAAGTCGATTATCCGAACAATCGCAAAACACAACAAACGAAAATCAATATGATTGACCAACCTAACGGTACATCAATCAACACGCGAGCCAATCGCTGAACAAATACGGAATTCCACCGCCCAAGGGTTGGAAGATCGAAAACGAGACTAATTTCCCGAACATAAGGAAATTAGGAAGGAGTCTTGAACGTTCAACAATCACGAAACGAGATCAACAAAAACCGAACAATCAAACGATCGAACCACAACGATCGAGACAACAAAAATCGAACACTCATGTTCGAATCACGAAGAACAATAAAATTCAAACAACAATTCCAAGGTTCGCATCTTGACTCGAGACAATATATAATCCAGTAAAAACAACAAGATGTGCATTCACATAAGATTCACAGGAAAGGGAATAGCGATTGAAAAGCCACAACGACCGACGAGTTATTCCGAAATAATACCACCCTCGTTCGATCAACAAAAGCAAAGGATAAGGAAAGTTCAGAAATGTTAACGAGCATAAACGAGTCGATAGAGTCGAAAATACAGAAGTTCAAAATCCGATCCACTTCGAATAAAAAACGAGTAGAACCAAAAGATGTTACTTCCGAACAAGGTTCACAAGAATCGAACCGAATTCGGAAAAGTCACAGCGATAACCAGATCGACCCAAAACAAGATTACAGCTCGTTCGAACGATGAAACCAAGGTACAGAACAAGTTCAGAAGGTATCAATGGACATGAGTGAATCGATAGACTGGAGAAAGAGAAAATACAGAAGTTCAAAATAGTACGGGTATTACCTTCGACCTCGCCCCTGAAACTCACAACAACGGAACCAAGGTAACAATACAACAAGCAACCGACACAACGCGGAACAATCACCGATGCACATAATCATACCAACCCAAGCTCTAACAGCTCGCATATATGCGATAATGCATAAATCGCTACGAGGCGACAACATCCAATACCAACATCGCACCCCTCACAGAGGCTACCACGACAACTGTGTAGTTAACGACTCAACGCTCACACCACCAATTCAATCACAACTCAAGGGTTAACACCCTAACGAGAGTACGAATATCACACATATATTCCCGGACCGCAAATAAGAACGACAGGTTTTGAAAACGAAAACCACCTTTTGAAAATAATTTGCAAGCACCAGTTGATCTTGAGTATCATATATCAAAAAGTAGTATAAACATCGTCATCGAGACTTTGAAAAAAAAAATCATCTTGCGTTTGATAAAAAAAAATGAAGATACCTTTCTTTAAATTAAAACTTTTCGGCAATATTCGACCTTCGGGTCTAAGCAAATGTGTTTCTAAATCATTAGAAATATCTCAAAATATTTTGATCCTCAAAGTAGAATAATTTTGAAACATAGCGTAGCGCTGGTAGGCATCTTGAGAACACTGTGAGAAAATAATTCATTTTAAAAGTACGTCTCGAGGTTTATTTTCTAAGATACTCAAGGTTTTTCAGAAGTATAATAGGTCAAAATGCCCAGAGTTCGCACGTATCAACATTCATTTAAACACATCATATCACACGCATCAAATCGTTCAAAATCACGACAGTGATATACAATCCCTAGGATATGTTTAACAACATCGTTAAAACAACAATCGGTTTAAGAAACGACATCAAGAACAAAATTCCGAAAAGTCAACTCTAGGGATTCAAGAAAAATACCTAGATTCGGCGAAGAACAATGGATTAGATGATGTTAAAAATCATCTAGGATACTCCAAAACACCTTTGGATGGAAGAAAACTCAGCCTCGATGCGAACCCTAGTCGCTACGTCTCAATCTCATGGAGGAAGAAGAAAAACGAAGAAAAATGCAACTTCTAGACTGGTGTCCAGTATTTATACTGGACACAATTAGCGTGCGCTAATCATTAAGGTTAGCGTGCGCTATCACGACACCAAACAAAACCCATGACCAAAAATACACTGTTAGCGTGCGCTAACCCCAAGTGTTAGCGTGCGCTAACGAGAACTTCAGACCCAGTCCAGTAGCTCCTGGACTGCCCTGAACCACCAGGTAGCGTGCGCTATCCTCCCCTTAGCGTGCTACCAACACACTCTCGCGCGCGCTAGCCGTAAAGCGTAGCGTGCGCTAACGACTCACAGAGACAACAACAGAACATATCAGAAAAATTACATGCCGTAAACCCTTCTCACAAGGATTTACCAGGCTAAGCACGATTTCCCACGTCATTTAAAAAATGCTAAAAAGACCAATGACAGTAATATTTTCCAAAACTCACAAACTCATTTGTCAAACCGTCATAAAATGTTCAAGGCCAAAATGCCAAAACTTGATTTAGGGAATCGGTTTTACGAAATAAAACTCAGTTTGCAAAATACCGAAAGCCGTTTGAAAGAACTCACGCAGCGGATAAAATGTGGTTCGAAAATACATCAGCAGCGACGACATTCCTCGTATAAACCAAATACGAGAGTCGAATAAGCACATATCGTTAAATCAAAATCCACAGAAGGATTCCATCATTTAAAAACTAATCAAACAAATAACTCGTGTCACACGAGGCACAACACAAAGAAGTGAGTTTAACATCCATAGGTCGCATGTAAGTGACGATCGCCCCTCGATACTAATCACGACCACTTATCTCAAACGACGCGTCGCGATGCGACTAAGTCAGACAAAATCCGACGAGACAAAACTCAACAAACACAACTTGACTCGACAGCCTAGGTTTCCCCAAGCTAATCTGATTTTAAAATCGTATACTCTAGTTATTCGAAAATAAAACCGATAAGTTAAATTTCAAGACCCTTTCAAACACGACAAGGGTTTAACAGCGGTAACCTTTTATAAAATGTCCTAAACACTTTTATACACGACTTTTAAATACCAACACAAGGTTTTATTTAGAAATACAAGGCTGGCTCGCCCAAATTCATGTCACTTTTCAAAATCCCACAATACGATCAAGTCTAAGAAATTTTCAAGCATGCACGCCGCATGTATTATTATTAATAGAAACACATTGGTTGTAAATAATAATAATTAGCCAAGTACTAACAATTTCCGAACACACGCATATACGGCATTCAAAAATCACCAGTTCAACAAGCGCAACTCGAAAATACTAATTCCAAGCATATGTCAAACTATCTCTTCAAGTTTAACAGTATAACTAATGAACACCGATTCGAACACACGTCGAAACCATCTATGTGAGTTTCTCAACAAACTCTGCCATCAATACCTTTCCCAGAACATTTCAATGTTCAAACTTCTACATCATACTGCACCCTTCGGTGTCCAAACCATCAGTACATTCGGCTCAACATACATTTAGTATATCGCAATTACCAAACACAGATTCCATCATACAACAAAAGACTAGAGAGTCAAGCACTCTCACAATATACCACGGAGCAAATCTCGGATCTTTCGATCACCAACGATCCCACCAACGCTAGGAAGTTTAGTGATGGAAGGCTCGCAAAACGACAAACGGTCAAGCCCAGAACGGCGCACATACTCCAGAGAGATAAAGGACTGGGCAATACTAGAATCAAAAGTACACGAACCGGATGGATAAAAAAAACAACTCGATGATAAGTACGAGAGAGACAATCACAGGTCAAGAAGTGGAAATACAATACGAGAAAACAAGATAATCGAGTAAGGAAAACTTACGAGCACTGGATGTACTGAGACGCCGGCAGCGGTGTGACAATATGCAAAACAAAACACAACTAGACCCAAATAGCCGACAAGCCTAGGTATCCATAAACCTAGAGCTCCGATACCATTTTCTGTAACACCCCCAAGATATTCGAGGTGTATTACAGCACCGTGGACTCCTACATGGGACCCACCAGGCTAACACAAGAAAACAACACTCAACTAACCGTCTCGGTTAGCAAGGAAACAATTGTTAACAACAAGAACATAAAACAACACGTCTGGTACAACCGGCATAATAAACATCAACCGACAAATACAGTAACTCCAACGAAGACCAATCACAATCCGAAAGGAAAAGCCTAAGTACTCGCGAGTACAATCTATAAGTTTACAATTTGGAAAACATCCACATCAAAAGAGATAGTAGGAAATAACAAGACTCGATTGCACATGTCAACAACCTTGGCCGACATCCTCGTACCATCCCAGCGCCCGCTCGTCTGGCTGAACATAACCTGAAATGCATAACAAGAATTTTCCCAAAACAGGTCCCCAAAGGAGTTAGCAATTACGCTAGTACAAGTATTCAAGGCAAACCAATCGCTTACACATTTCATAGTATATGCACCAAAATCAATTTCAAAAGCCAAAACCAAACATGTCTTTTCCGGAAACAAACAGTCAAACAATTTGCCTTGGGAACAGAGTAATATCATTGATCCCGCCCGAGGCCTCTAAGGACCCTCCCGAGCTGGCCATATCATAAAACAAAACATGCACATGCATCGCCTTGGGAACAGAGTAATATCATAGATCCCTTGAGGCCTCTAAGGACCCTCCCGAGCTGGCTAGCTAAACAAACTCATGAATCCAGGACTCAACCCTTTGGATTCCCTCCGTGATCCCGTCGGACCAACCCGAGGTGAGCAAATCACACACAAAATACATTACCATTCCACGTTAAGCATAAAGGTTTCCAAAAATACTTGCCTTGAATGTTTGACGACGCAACGAACGGAAAGGAAAGTTACCAAAGAACGCTAGGAACCAACAAAACTGAACCTAACGATTCGAAGAATATAATCACAACCATTTCTAAATGAATATAAAATTGGAATACCCCCGAAAACCCGCCTACGATTCATGTATATTCGTATATAAACAACAACGAGGGCGGACCGCAACCAAACCCTCTCGATTCCGTAAAAACCACGAAATATACCATGAATCCGTTGGGAAACTAAGAATACCAACAAGATTAATCATATATATCATGAATTAATCAACAAAACGGAACGAATCGGACAAAAACGCGAAAACCCCCAAATCTACCCAAAAGTAGGGTTCTAAAGATCTAACCTTGATTTGCTGGATCAAAGGATGATAACGGATGATTGATGAATGATATAACCTCAAGAACTTCATGGATTTGTTGTTAAACAACATGGATTCAAGATTCCCAAGACCACATCCGCGGAAGAGAAAGGAAAGATTGAGAAAAATGGCCAAAAACCCGTCTGCAGGGCCTTATATAGGTTGTCTGCCGGCCGGGTTACGTACGTAACCGGCCAACGCTTACGTACGTAACCGAGTCACTGCCCCAATCGCCGGCCGTTACGTGCGTAGCCGGCCGAGGGCCTTACATACGTATCGCCTTACGTGCGTATCGCCGAGCACTACCGAGTAACTCGGCGGTCTGCGGCTGGGCCCGACGACGGCCGAACGACCGAAACCCGAACTCAATACGAATCGAATCGAAGAAATGGTTACGAAGTACTCGCAAAGACGAACTCGAGCACTAAGAGAACACACGATTACGACCACCCGAAGGCTCGAAATTTGACAACAGAAAGTAATTACCCCAAACTTTGGGAAATTATGAAAATGGCCCAAAACGCCCGAAAATCATGATACGTGATCGAAACACCAAGCCAAAGCTCGCAACATGAATAATAACATTAAATGAACTTACAAGAAACTCGAAACAATAGTTTCGGACGAGGTTCGCAAGAGTCGAACTCAAGTGCGGAAAAGTCGCCAAAAAGCACGGAACTCAACAAAACGACACCGAAACAAGCTCGGATGACAAAAAGTGCAGAATTAATCATTCTCGGAATGACGAAACGGTCATGAGCGAGTCGTCAAAACGGACTTTCACTGAAAAAAAGAAATTACCGGAAATCGAAATTACGGGTATTACACCTGTAACCCAAGCGGGGGACAATGAGGCGATCAGGTCATGCTGGCAAACTTACCTCTAGATCGGGGGTGAGCTCGAGCCTCTTGGGGGGGACTCAGGACAGGGGATAATCCCCCTTGTGTGCGTGTGTGGAAAAAAAAGAAATGTTTAACTAAAATGTTTTGGCCGAGGGCACGACCCTATTTTACTATTATTAATATGTCCTATGGGATTTCCTTTATGGACTATATGTCATGTGTTAGCCTGGTAGACCTTGTGAAGGTTCTACGGCGTGTAATGTCCCCTATGAGATTTGGGGTGTTACACTTTATAACTTATCGATTGTCGATATATGGCATATTTTATATATTACATAACTTATCGATAGTCGATATTTAGTACATTTTATATATTATATGTGCTTATGAATGCTTAAATGGTTAATGCATCGTGGGTGGTATAGCCATACTAAATCAATTAGATTGATGATTCAATTATGATTGTAATATTCATAATACGACTTGTATGTCGTGCCTTCCTATTATCTTGTTGAAATTTCTCTTCTCATCTTACTCCCATCGAATGTAACCAGAGGTTTCTATTACAAAATGTAAAGATATAGTTTAGAATAGTTCTAGCTATAAAAGGAAGACGAATGAGACGAGCAACTTACAAGGAATTCAAAAAGAAAGGCATTATCGAAGATTACACCGATCAACCTATTTATATTAACGAATATCATAATAGGATCCATGGCTATACCACATCACACCAAATTGTTCATGTGAATATATGAGATGCATCATATTTACATTGCATATGATTGTATGACATGCATCATATTTTAGCATATGATCGTATGAGATGCATCATTTTTTTCTTATTTGCTTAATAATCGTTATTTCCAAATAAATTAAACTCATTAAAACTTTTATATGTATGAGATACATGGTAATAATTTTGAGATAATCAGTTTTGATAAAATAGTTTTATTAAAATCAATTGATATGAAACATAAGTCTCAAGAGCCAACCATTTCAAAACACTCATCAAACTTTTGATCATTTCTAATATGGGTCTGCCAAAGCAGGGTGTATGGATTTTATATTAAGGAGGCGAGATGAATAAACAAGCTTATACAAATGTTTTAAATGGTTAAGACTTATATAGGTTATACAAAATGGTTTTGGACCTATGGCTTATTTGGGATTAATACGATTAAAACGACATAAGATGTCATCCCAAATGATAATCTAAAGCATTTCTTAATTACAGGGGACATGACAAAGTTGTGTTTGTGGTTAGTTGATCGTTAGATTATAATTCATATATATGTATGTGATACATAATATCTGTGTAGTACCACCGGTATTTCATGCTTAATTACCTTGTACTTTGTGATTTCTTGTAATGTGACATTTTTATTTATGTATTTCATTAAATGTTATACAATTGTGCGATGTGGATGAAACGGAGGTTACACACCTTGATGCCGTTGGACGATCGTCGGTGCGAATATGACGGTGGCCAACGTCTAGTTCCCCAATAATTGTTGACGAGTGGGAAGGATGGTCACTCCGAGATGGTTAAAATGTGATATGTGGCTAAGGGATTGAATGTCTAATGCACGTTACAGTATATGCATAACGTACGCTAAAATTTGAGTATTACATACGTTAACGTAACTATCTTATGTACGTAACGGTTGAGTTGGTCTCCCGACCAGAATCTTCCTTTTAATGTGGATTGAGCTACTTTCGGCGGGCTAGAAGACAAACGAGTCAACTCCTCATAGCGTACGCTATCCGCCAAGCTTAGCGTACGCTACAGTCTGGAGCCTTACGTACGTAAAAGATGGGCACATTTCAGTCAGTGACCTCTGGACGGGCTTTACGCACATTAGCATCAGAACATTACGTACGTAATGACCTTTACGTACGTAAGGTCTAAAGCATTAACGTACGTTATCAAAACCGAGTGTTATAAAATGACACTTCCCCTATTCATTTGCTCGACCTCAACCCTGCAAGAAAACACTCTTTGAGCATTTCCCAGCCTTATACTCGGTTTTTGGCCTCTCAGACACTGGAATAAACATAGAGGAGATGATTTCTCGAGCTCCGGTGAAGATTATCCAAATCATTCAAGCCACTCTTCGTTCCTCCTCGTAGTTCTTGTTGATTCGTCATCTCTTTTCATTGTTCTTCATCTACTAAGGTAAGCCTACCAATCCCTGAAGTAATCTCCTCGATGTTGCTGATTATACTTGTTAGATTATGGGTATTTGGGTAGATTTTGCCAACTCTCATAGACAATCTAATCAGACGGATTTGTAGTTACCAGAGTTATCATTGCTCGTATGTTTCGTTTTCATACAACTCATATCAATCACATGCGAAAATTTCATTTCAATCGACATTAGGAATATAAAATTTGACGAATCAATTGTAGGAAAATTTGTAGGAATCCATCACCATATGTTCAATTAGTCGTAGCCACTCTTACCTTACGATTATCGATGCTAAGTGAACTAGGGGAAACAATTCGATAGTATTATCGTCATTAAAGATCAAATCACCGAAATCATTGTGTAAAATGGTAATCCACTGATTGAAGTACTCGGAATATAGAATTGAATTAGAATTATGGAATTCGATTATGCTATAGTCGTTTGTTGCTAACCGAATGATGATTAGGATAATCTTGTTGAACAAATCGATATAGCTAACGTTAACCGTAGAATTGAACAGTATAGTGGTACGTATTGCTTGTGAACTTAGAAAAACGATACTAGTGTTGGCAATTAACACTACGCTAGGAATCCGGTTAGGGAAGGGAAGGGAGACTAGTTTTATTCATCATGATCCTACGAGGTGTTAATCGGATATTACGAGACTAGGTTAAGCTCGATCGGGCGTAAAGATCCCAGTTATTATAAGGCACCTACCATCGGAACAAAGGCAAGTGAAATCTTGCTCGAGAAATGCTAATATTATTGAAATGTTCATATTAATTAATGTGCCATTGTTGATGAATGCCGACGGTTGTGTTTCTTTAAATGTGTTATAAATGGGCCGATGTGTTGGGGATAAAACCTGTATGGTACCCGTATGGAAATGTGTTAGGGGATAAGACCCGAGTTGGGCACCTACATTTCGGGGTATTCCTGCGTGGATACTTTCATGACCCTTGATTGCGACCTTGGGGTTTATGTGATAAAAAGAGAAAGACAACGTCGGTCGTGTGGTGAAATATTTTCTGTTGGTTATGTGGCATTGTGTTGGTAAAATTATGTATATCATTGCTAATAATCGTTATTGGTATGCATTCTCTGACCCTAGTTACCTGTCATGAATTGTCGTGCCAGGTAAATTTGTTGATCATGTGCAGGACATTCCTGAGGGGTCCGGTCAGACTTGAACGGTGTTGGAATAAACTCTTGCCGCTGCTTAAATTAAATTTGATCTTTAAAACCTTTGTTATGTAATAATCGAACTTTGAATTATGTTTCTTCTTAAAACCTTTCGGCTCATGATATGTAACCGTGGACTTATCATTTTATTGCAATTTCTTTAAAATGTCTATTTCCTAAACTAGTCTTGTGGGTCCCACACAGGATTCACGGCACTGTAATACCTCGGGAGATTTTGGGGGTGTTACAGAAAATGGAATCGGAGCGACGGCTCCTAGTTTAAATAAAATTTCTCCTAATTTTCAAAGTTATTCCAGTCCAACACCCCAAGCGACCGTAACTCCTCGTGGGAATGCAATGTAATGTGTGTTTTCTGTCTCGAAACTACATTTAATTGTAAACTGTGTGTGGAACTGGCTTTAGATTAATAATGTCAGTAAGGGCACGCCGAGGAGCTAGGAGGGTGGTGAATGATGCTCAGGGTTCCGCCGCAAACCACGATGGGGAAAGGAACACTGCCGAGACCCATTGTGCTGGGGACCAGCCGCCACCAATTAATCAAAATGATCAGGAGGCGGAACGCCAGAATAATAACCCGGGAGGCATGGACCCGGATTTCGTTCAGGACCTTGGCCAAGCTATCGCCATGGGAATTGCTCAGGTCAACCAGGTGGAATGGATACCGGTCATCAATGTGGAGGAAAACGCAGGAAGAGATCGATGGTTGGGAGAGATGCTGAAGGCTAGGCCTCCACTGTTTGACGGGGCAGGGGAGAAACACGTGGACGACTGGATTTCTGAAATGGATACTGATTTCGAAGTGATCAGATGCCTAGAGAACCGGAAGGTGCCACTCAGAGTTAATCAACTCTGTGACACTGCTGCCCGCTGGTGGAGGACTTACAGGCCAGAGGACCGAGTGGTCGGATGGACCGAAGTTGCCCGACTACTGCGGAGCGTGTACTGTCCCAGATCAGCCCGAACCGCTCGCGCGCGAGACTTTTTCAGTGTCGGACCACAGAATATGCCAGTACCAGAGATCATTCAGGCCTACCGAACTGAGCGAAGTTACATCTCGCAGATGGTTCCATCAGAAGATCAAAGAATATGCCACCTTGCACAGAGGTTGCTGGAGGATGTACAATGCTATGCCGCCGGATTCCACTGCACGACTCTGAGGGCATACGAAGACGTGGTCACAGATTATGCTGGTACTGTTGTTAATACCGACACCAGACATAACTCGAAGAAGCAAAATACGTCGTCTCAGTCAGGGAGCAACAACAAAACAAACTCGGGGCCTGCATCTTCTTTTAAGTCAGCAGTTTCGTACCAAAAGAAGGGTGCATCTGATCGGCATTACCGTAGGGACTGCTGCAATTGTGGCATGTCCGGACATACTAAGGATCGGTGCCAGAAGTCGGCTACCAAATGTTTCACTTGCGGAAAGAATGGACATATGTCTCGTTACTGTTGGCGGGCCAATCCCACTCAGAACTCAGCTTCCCAACCGAGTCAACAAGGCTCTGTGCAATCCTCCAGGACGCCTGCCGTTTCTAACTACCGAGCTCCATCCCACCAGGCTCAACCACCACCACATGGTGCCGGACGAGGCCGTGGGCGTGGCAGTGGTACTTCATCCTTTTCGGAGTCAGTGTCGTCCCGTGTGTTTGAGCTTAGGGCTACGGATGGTCAGTCCGCGCCAGCTATCTCAGCTACTCTTCTTGTTAACTCTCAACCAGTGCATGTACTATTTGATACCGGAGCCACACATTCGTTTATATCTCTGGAATGTGTTGAACGTTTAAATCTTGCTTGTGTGCCTTGTGAATCCTTTAGTGTTAAACTACCCGAGGGTAGTAGAATAGGCGGCGATCTAAAGGTTCAAGACTATCAAATCTGCATCAATGATCATAGTTGGACCGATAATCTTATGGTCTTCCCACTTCAGAATGAAGATATCATATTAGGTATGGACTGGATGCTATTACACAGGACGGTCTTGGATACCTACCACTTGACTATTTCCATCACGGCTCATGACGGTACCACACATGTTATCAGAGGACGAGAACGCTTCAGTACGAAAGGGTCTCTCAGCCTTCTCGCATCGGAAGTCTCCTGCGACTCTCGAAGGAAGTACTATTGGTGTTATGTTCTTCAGGAGGATACTCCACAACTTACGATGGTAAACATTCCGGTGGTGAATGAATTTCCAGACGTCTTTCCCAATGAACTACCAGGGCTGCCACCGCACCGAGAAGTTGACCTCTCCATTGAACTCGAGCCGGGGACGAGACCTATTTCCAAAGCTCCTTACATAATGGCACCGACCGAGATGAAATATTTAAAGATACAGCTCGAAGATCTACTGGAGAAAGGATTGATCCGCCTGAGTACCTCACCGTGGGGCGCACCAGCACTTTTTGTTAAGAAGAAAGACAACTCTCTACGCTTGTGCATTGACTACAGGGAGCTAAATAATCAAGAATAGTTATCCACTACCAAGAATTGATGACCTCTTAGATCAATTACAAGGAGCAATTATGTTTTCAAATATCGATCTACGGTCCGGATATCACCAATTGAGGATTCGGGAGGAAGATATACCCAAGACTGCATTTCGATCGAGGTATGGACATTACAAGTATATCGTGGTATCATTCGGGTTGACTACTGCCCCATCTGTTTTCATGGAACTGATGAACAGAGTTTTGATTGATTTCCTCGATAAGTGCATGATGGTTTTTATTAACGACATCCTGATCTATTCTCGAAGCCGACAGGAACACGAGGAACATTTTAGGCAAGTGCTGCGTGCTGAGGCAACACTAACTTTATGTGAAACTTTCCAAGTGCGAATTCTGGGTGCCGGAGGTAATTTTTCTCAGACTTGTTGTCTCGACAGAAGGCGTCAAGTTCGATCCACAAAAGATCGAGACAATAATGAATTGGGAACCGCCGAAGAATGTCACGGAGGTAAGGAGTTTCCTAGGATTGGCGGGTTACTATCGAAGATTCGTCGAGGCCTTTTCCTATATCGATCGACCATTAACGAACCTACTGAGAAAGAGCACCAAATTTGTATGGACTACAGACTGTCAGAAGAGCTTTGATGATCTCAAGAGTTGGCTGACTACTGCTCCAGTGCTAGTGCTACCGCAGGGAACGAAAGGATTCATTATATACACGGATGCATCTAAGCAGGGACTGGGGTGTGTCTTCATACAGAATGACAGAATCATTGCGTACACATCTCGACAACTAAGGCCGTACGAAGTGAATTACCCGACGCACGACTTGGAGCTAGCCGCAGTGGTGCATACCCTCAAGATTTGGAGGCACTATCTTTACGGAGTTACTTGCAAGATTTTCACGGATCATAAGAGTTTGAAGTATATCTCCACTCAGAGGGAATTAAACATGAGACGGAGGGGCTGGTTGGAGCTAATCAAGGACTACGATGTGGAAATCTCATATCACCCCGGGAAAGCCAATGTGGTAGCTGATGCTCTTAGTCGGAAAACTACACAAGAAGTGATGGTATCCAGCATAACAGTTCAGCCCGAACTACAGCAAGACATCAGAAGAAGCATTATCGAAGTATGGATACAACGTAGGCAACGGCAATTATGCTCAATCAATATACATTCGTACTTAATATAATGGGTATGGTCTGCGTACATCTTACCCTTCCCAGACCCTGCTCTGAGCGGGATATACTGGGTATGTTTGGTTTGGTTTGGTTTAATATACATTCCTCCTTACTAGACCAGATACGTCTAGCACAGATGGAGGATCCCGAATTCTGTGCGATTGGTGCAAGAATCAAGGGATGAGATGTTTCCGACTATAAGATCCAGGGTGACTTGGTGAGGTTCAAGAACAGGATCTCTATTCCGCCGAATGACGATCTGAAGCAAACTATACTGAAGGAGGCGCATTTCACTCCCTATTCTATTCACCCAGGAGCGAGCAAAATGTACAAATATCTGCGATGGAGTTTTTGGTGGAAAAATATGAAATGAGAATTCGCTAGGTTCGTCGCCCGATGTATGACGTGCCAACAAGTGAAGATTGAACACCGCAGACCAGCCAGAATCCTGCAACCCCTAACCATCCCGGAGTGGAAATGGGAGAGCATATCGATAGACTTTGTCACTAAGCTACCAACGACAGTGGGAGGAAAGGATACAATTTGGGTCATTGTTGATCGATTAACGAAATCGGCACATTTCATTCCTGTTCAAGAAACAACTGGGACAGAGCAATTGACCGCTATTTTCATCAGGGAGATCATGAGGCTGCACGGCATTCCCTCTTCCATCATTTCGGATAGGGACACCAGATACGTGTCTCGTTTTTGGAAAGCCATCCACAAAGCTATGGGGACCCAAATACATTTTAGCACATCTTATCACCCTCAGGCGGATGGACAGACTGAACGTACGATTCAAACCTTGGAAGATATGTTGAGGGCATGTGTGCTCGATTGGGGTAAGGATTGGGCTAGGCATCTGGGATTGGTGGAGTTTTCGTACAACAATAGCTGACATGCAAGCATAGGCATGGCACTGTTTGAATCCCTGTATGGGCGAAGATGAAAGTCGCCGTTATGCTGGGATGATGGTTCTGACACCGCGGTTACCGAGTTAGATCTGATCCAGGAGTCCATTAAGAAGATCTCTATCGTTCGAAAGCACATGCTAGCAGCATAGAGCCGGCATAAATCTTATGCCGAAAACCGACAGAGACCGTTAGAATTTGCAGTCGGTGATCATGTTTGGGTCAAAGTATCACCTATGTGGGGTATCCGGCATTTCGGCCAAAAGGGCAAGTTAAGCCCGAGGTTTGTAGGCCCGTTTGAGATATTGGACCGGGTAGGGAAGCTTGCGTATCGATTAGCTCTGTCGCCGCATCTGTATGGAGTACATAACATCTTTCACGTCTCCCAGTTAAGGAAGTATGTCTATGATCCGAGTCACAAGCTCAATTTCGAAGAAGTGGAAATTTTCGACGACGCTACCTTTAGAGAGGTACCGATCGCCATCTTAGATCGCCGTATGAAGATATTACGAAATAAAGCCATACCCCTCGTAAAGGTTTAGTGGTCGCACCACGGCATGGAAGAAGTGACTTAGGAAATCGAGTCGAGCATGAAAGAGATTCATCCCGAGTTATTTTCTTAGTTTCGAGACGAAACTATTTCTAAGGGGGGTGATATGTAATACAACCGGTATTTCATGCTAAATTACCTTGTACTAAGTGATTTCTTGTAATGTGATGTTGTTTTTATTTATGTATTTCACTAAATACTATACAATTGTGCGATGTGGATGAAATGGAGGTGACACGCCTTGACGCCGTTGGACGATCGTCTGTGCGAATATGATGGTGGCCAACGTCTTGTTCCCCGATAATTGTTGACGAGTAGGAAGGATGGTCACTCCGAGATGGTTAAAATGTGATATGTGGCTAAGGGATTGAATGCCTAACGCACATTCGAACATGCATAACTTACGCTAAAATTTGAGTATTACGTATGTTAACGTAACTAGCTTACGTAGGTAATGGTTGAGTTAGTCTACCGACTAGAATCTTCCATTTGATGCGGATTGAGCTACTTTCGGCGGGCTAGAAGACAAATGAGTCAACTCCTCATCGTGTACGCTATCCGCCAAGCTTAGCGTACGCTACAGTCTGGAGACTTACGTAAGTAAAAGATGGGCACATTTCAGTCAATGACCTCTGGACGGGCTTTACGCACGTTAGCATCAGAACATTACGTACGTAATAACCTTTACGTACGTAAGGTCTAAAGCATTAACGTACTTTATCGAAATCGAGTGTTATAAAATGACACTTCCCCTCTTCATTTGCTCGACCTCAACCCTACAAGAAAACACTCTTCGAGCATTTCCCAGCCTTATAATCGGTTTTTGGCCTCGCATACACTTGAATTAACATAGAGGAGGTGATTTCTCGAGCTCCGGGGAAGATTATCCAAGTCATTCAAGCCACTCTTCGTTCCTCCTCGTGGTTCTTGTTGATTAGTCATCTCTCTTCATTGTTCTTCATCTACTAAGGTAAGCCTATCAATCCCTGAAGTAATCTCCTCGATGTTGTTGATTATACTTGTTAGATTACGGGTATTTGGGTAGATTTTGCCAACTCTCGTAGACAATCTAATCGGACGGATTTGTAGTTACCGACGTTATCATTGCTCGTATGTTTTGTTTTCATACAACTCATATCAATCACATGCGAAAATTTCATTTCAATCGACATTAGGAATATAAAATTTGACGAATCAATCGTAGGAGAATTCGTAGGAATCCGTCACCGTATGTTCAATTAGTCGTAGCCACTCTTACCTTACGATTATCGATGCTAAGTGAACTAGGGGAAACAATTCGATAGTATTATCGTCATTAAAGATCAAACCACCAAAATCATTGTGTAAACTGGTAATCCACCGATTGAAGTACTCGGAATATAGAATTGAATTAGAAGTTATGGAATTTGATTATGTTATAGTCGTTTGTTGCTAGCCGAATGATGATTGGGATAATCATGTTGAAAAAATCGATATATCTAACGTTAACCGTAGAATTGAATGGTATAGTGGTACGTATTGCTTGTGAACTTAGAAAAACGATACTAGTGTTGGCAATTAAGACTACGCTAGGAATCCGGTTAGGGAAGGGAAGGGAGACTAGTTTTATTCATCATGATCCGTACGAGGTGTTAATCGGATATTATGTGACTAGGTTAAGCTCGATCGGGCGTGGAGATCCCAGTTATCATAAGGCACCTACCGTCGGAACAAAGGCAAGTGAAATCTTGCTCGAGAAATGCTAATATTATTGAAATATTTGTATTAATGAATGTGCCATTGTTGATGAATGCCGACAGTTGTCTTTCTCTAAATGTGTTATAAATGGGCCGATGTGTTGGGGATAAAACCTGTATGGTACCCATATGGAAATGTGTTAGGGGATAAGACCCGAATTGGGCACCTACGTTCTGGGGTATTCCCATGTGGATACTTTCGTGACCCTTGGTTGCGACCTTGGGGTTTACGTGATAAAAAGAGAAAGACAATGTAGGTCGTGTGGTGAAATATTTTCTGTTGGTTATGTGGCACCGTGTTGGTAAAATTGTGTATATCATTGCTAATAATCGTTATTGGTATGCATTATCTGACCCTGGTTACGTGGCATGAATTGTCGTGCCAGGTAAATTTGTTGATCATGTGCAGGACATTCCTGAGGGGTCCGGTCAGACTTGAACGGTGTTGGAATAAACTCTTGCCGCTGCTTAAATTAAATTTGATCTTTAAAACCTCCGTGATGTAATAATCGAACTTTGAATTATGTTTCTTCTTAAAACCTTTCGGCTCATGATATGTAACCGTGGACTTATCATTTTATTACAATTTCTTTAAAATGTCTATTTCCTAAACTAGCCTTGTGGGTCCCACATGGGATTCACGGCACTGTAATACCTCGAGAGATTTTGGGGGTGTTACAATCTGAGACTGACATGTTGACATAAGATGTCATCTCTATTGATAAAAACTAAACTTCTTTTATTTGTGAGGGACATGACATAGCTGTTCTTGTATTTACTTGATCGTTATATTTTAAAAAATCAATATATCTCACGAATAACTTTGCATATTAAATATTTTAGAATTAATGGCGTCAATCAATACAAACTCATTGCGGTCAATTCTTGACAAAGAAAAACTTTCTGGCACTAATTACCTTGATTGGTCAAGGAACTTGAGAATTGTCCTCAAAGCTGAAAAGAAGCAGTACATTCTGGAAAACCCAATTCCTGATGAACCGGAATCAACCGCCACCAAAGCTGAAAAAGATAATTATAGTAAGCATATGAATGATTCTTTGGATGTGACATGACCTATGCTAGCAACCATGAACTCGGAGCTACAGATACAGTTCGAGGACATGGAAGCTTATGAAAGAATGGGTCAGCTTAAGGAAATATTCCAAGAGCAAGCCAGTCAGGATAGGTTTGCCACTACGAAGGCATTGAATGGTTGTAAAATGTCTTCAGGTACTTCTATGAGGGCTCATGTCCTTAAGATGAAGGGCTACATTGAGCATCTTGAAAGTCTAGGAGCTCCTATCAGTCAGGATCTTAGCATCACTGCCTTCAGAGTACGATCAGTTTGTCGTAAACTTCAACAGGCACAAGATGGAGAAAACTATTACTGAGTTGCATGGGATTCTAAAAAAAACAGAGACAAACATTAAGAAAGTTACTCTAGTGGGTGTATCTCTATTGCTAGGAGGGAGGTAAAATTTTGTTGGCCTCACTCTGAGTGGAGTACGAGTATTCTTTGGGCAGCTAGGAGGTGGAGAGGTAAGCATGTGGTTAACGTGGCATACCGTATCTTTCTAGCTGTGTTGGTCTACTTAATCTGGAAGGAGCGTAATGAGAAGAGATTCGGTCAGAGGCGTCGAGATCCACACACAGTTACTTCTCAGGGGATTGGTCTTGTTCGTGACATCATCTCTCAGCGTTGGCCGCCTCATTCATTATCTGCGGTCGCTGTTAAGGCGTATTTGGAGGGTTGCTTGGTAGTTCCATTGTATCTCTTTTATTATTTTCTGTTTCGTGCTCTTGGTGCGCATTTTGTAATGGTTGCTGGGTACTGGCATGCCTTGTTGGCCAATCTTTTTTATTTAATGCAATTGACTTTTCCCTAAAAAAAACTTTAAGAAAGTTATTCCTAATGTTTTAATGGTTCAAAAGAAATGGAATAAAAAGAAAGGGAATAAGATGGCCCCGAAAGATAAAGGTAAGGGTAAAATGCAAATGTTGCCTAAACCCAAACCTAAACCTTTCAAGAAGTCATCTAAATAACCCAAACAAGGGACTTTCTACCATAGCAATGAAACTGGTCATTGGAAAAGGAATTGCAAGGTCTACCTGGAAGAAATGAGGAAACGGAAGAGCAGTGAGACTGCTGCTTCAGGTATTCTTGTTATACAACTGGCAAATGGTGAAATGGACCTACGTGTTGGAAATAAAGCAAGAGTTGCTGCTACTGTAACACCCTCAATCCACTCAGTGATATTATACGCCGTAGACCCTTTCCTCAAGGATCTACCAGGTTGGTGACTAAAATCAAACATCAAAAATATCGCCTTCAAGGCTAAATGACGACCCAGTAGACCGATTAGGTCTTTCAATTAATACATACAACTCAATCTCATTACATACCCACGCAGGGGTCAAAATACAACACGCTCCCGTACAATGGGGGATAATACTGCAGCGGAAATAACTACAGCTAAACTAATACAACATCGTACGGGTCCTCACGTGATTAGTATCGATCATCATTCATCATCCTTCGTACTAACCCTGTGTTATGCTCCCCAAGACCCTGCATGTAGCTAAATGTAATACAGACATCCGCCCCCCGATTACTTGGGGGTTAGCAAAATTCCACTATTTCGCTAGTGCAAGTACAAAGTGCAAATACGAGTCATACAAATCATATTCCAAGACTAATAATAATCAGAAATCCTCTAAGATTCAAACATAACGAAAGGAAATACATCCCGAGGCAGAGAGTTTGAGTAAAACTTTCCAAAATCGAAAGATCACAAATCAAGAGAACAATTTATAAAATGTTTTAAAAATGCCCTCGGAAGTTTTAACGGAAAACCATTTAGGATTAACGAATCCTTCTCTTTCTAAAGAAAACCAAAAAAGGTCACGTCCCAAAGATTTGCTTTCTCAAATAAAACTAACTGCGATTCACGGGGTCCACAACCCACACCACATGTCCTCCACGGACATAAAATCAACAAAACATAACCACCTAAGATACGAAATCTCGTTAACACGTCCAAGGTACTCGACCCTAGCAAAAATACATCCACAATCATATCCATGACACTGTGATCGCTTGCCACGTGTCATCAGACTCTTACAGTTGGACCGATCACTTGTTGCATCCTCACCACGTGATCACAAGACATGTGTCACCGTAGTTTTCATAGGCTCTCATGGTTGGATCAATCACTTGTTTCATCCTGACCAGACATTCACAAGTCATGCGTCACCATAGTTTTCTTAGGCTCTCACGGTTGGATCAATCACTTGTTGCATCCTGAACACATGATCACAAGCCATGTGTCACCGTAGACCTCGCCCGGCTTCACGACTAGACTATGAGCACACATTCACACCACTTAACACAGTACAACAAGGATATCACAATAATCCACCCAAAGGCAACAAACACATAGCACGACACAATTGTCGAATCACAAAGCACCGAAATGAGATAATATATGTATATATGTTGTTAGGGATATGCCCTCGAATGCCACTCAGAGGATGAGAGAGTGAGAGCATATGTATTATAATTATGAATATTTAACAAGGCAATAATTATTTCTATATTATTGTATATCACTGGCATTGTGATTTGGTATATAGAATAATAGTCCTTGCATTTGAGAGCAAACATTCTACTCCTTATGGAGATAAGGAGATAGGCACTGGAAGTGTTTAGAGCTCGAATGCTTAACTCGTTCGCAAGTCGATAAAACTTAACTGGACAATAAGTTTAGACAAGACTTGTATAACGTGTACTTTGACATGTAGAGTGCCAGTATTCACTAAGGGTTAGTGGGAGCACACGTTATAGGTATGCTAGTGAGATTAGTATACTCGAACACGACTCACCTCGATTCGGTCACATGGATATCACTCAAGGATTTTCTATGACTGGATCGAAAGATTGTGATAGGTATACGTGGACCTTTGACTTGAGGTTTCAGTAGGAGATGTGCTTGTGATATTATGTTAGTCATTAGAGTAGTTCGATCCAATCGCCAGTAGGTGGGGTCAACCTCGAAATGCAACTTAGTGGGCAAGTAGCAGTCTCTACTGAATACCAAGATAGAATTCTTTCTCCTGTAAGTGAGCAGGTAAATGTCCTATGCGGTTAATGGCAAATGAGATTATAAGTCTTTGGCCAAAGCATTTAGAGCTAGTTGTATTTGATACACGAGAGCTCGATGATCTCGGTTTGCATTAACAGAAAGCATAGTGTCAAGTTACAGTAGGGTTTGACTTTTCCGTGACCCTAATACTTGACCGGGACATATGATTGAAGGGTTTATACGTATACGGTATTCACGACATAATGGTTTTGGAATGATCCGATCATTCGTTCTTAGTTAGGTTACGGTACGAAGCACTAGACTGTCTAAGTGTTACCCGTACTCCTTGGTTCCTCCCATTGCCAACTAAGACGGACCTACGGAGTCGCGCACAAGGATATTTGATGGATAAATATGTAATTATTATCTCTTCATTAATATTGGATATTAGATATCTAATTTAATTTATTTGATAAATCATGCTGTCTAGTGAATTGAAATTAATTACTGGGTAGTTAATTTAATTCATAAATAATTATTTCTTGGAAATATATTATTATAATTTTGTATTTGATAAAATTAATTAATTGGATTAATTAATTAAGTATAAATACATTTGAGATAAAACGAAGTGTATTTAACGGACTAGACACGCGAACGTCCGGTACATGAACCGAGTGGATCGGCTCGTTTTCTTACCTAAAATCTAGTGGGCCGCCCCCCTCATTTTCCTCCCACCTTGCATGATACTTCCTTTAGTTGTCATGATGTGGTGTGGGGTGAGTTTGAGTTGTTTTTATACATGAAGACAAAAGATAAGATGATAATATTGATCTTTAGTATCTTTTTAACCATGTTATAAAACAAGACCATAACTCACCACAAGATGTAGAATTCAGCCGTGAGTTCTTAAGGGAGGGGAGAGAAATTTTTTTTTTCTTGTTCATCTTTGAGAGAAAGAAAAGGAAGAAGAGAAGAGAAGAAAAATACCGTATCAATTCCTAGCCGTGTTCTTTGAGAACGAATTGATATTTTATTTTTCCGATCAATATCCGACGCGTAATAACATAGAGACATTCGGCAATTTCGGTGTTGGATCATTCAACAAGCTACAACGAATTGGATTCGTGTTCGTGTCGGTAACCGGAGAAAGTTTGTTCGGGTTTCTCCTTCGAAGATTATATCATCAAAGGACTACGAGGGTAAGTATTCTTTGATTCTCTTACTCGTTATTTTTATTCGTTTATATGATGCTTGATCGGTCCGTTTTTTGATTTGGTTTTATCCGGTTGGACCGGTTTATTTTCCGCTGCGTAATTCGTTTTTAATCACCGAATCCCAACAGTGGTATCGGAGCGAGATTTATGCAATCATATATTCTATATTTGCATTTGGAATGCTTGATTATTTTTTATGATTTAGAATCATAATCGTTTTAATTGTTGATGTTTAATTGTTCATCTAAAAATTATTTTTCATGATTTTATGTTACAATATAAATCTATTTTTCTTTTGAAAAACTGATTTAATTGTGCAATATAAAAATTAAAAAAATATTATTTTTGGATTCGAGACGAAAAAATGAATCGGAAAATTGGTAGGACCGTGACTCAATTTATCGAAATTTCTTTGGCTGGTGGTCAAATTTGGGTGTGGGTCAATGGCTTAATTTGGCCGGGCTGAAATTTCTTTGGTCAGGCTGGCCGGCCCTGTCGGGCTTGGCCCGGGCCTTGTGTTTTCCGACTCCGTTTTTATATTTCGTTCGGTAAATTAATTTTCTGCAAATTAAATTGGATTTAATTTGACTAAAATATAATTATGGTAATTTTATTTTAAGGGAATTAATTTAATGAAATATTTATTTTGTCCAGAGCAAATTAAAATTAACGGTTAAGTAAATTAATTTTATTAATTCTAATTGTTGGATTAATTTTTGTTGATTAGATCAATTTTAGATTAATCATTATTGCCATTTATTTTAATGTAATTGTTGCATTAATTTTGAATGGGATGTAGTTCATGGACCTAGTTTTGAATCGTTTGTTTTGTTCGATTGGGTTGTAAAGGCCGTTTTGAGCCTATTTCTTTTACTAGAAAATTTGTATAGGATGCAATTTTTCAAATGTAAAATTTATATGTAATGACGAAGCCCGGAAGAAGATCCGCTCGAGTAGACGAAGATTCAAGACCGAAGACATGTAATTAGATTACGATGTTTTTGTTCTAGGAACGGTCCATGAACTGCATGTTGTTAGTTTTACGTTGTGTGTGATTTCATATTGTATGACAAACAAACAAACCGACAAACTGCGCTTATAAACGGATTAATGTGCAAAGTGTAACATATAATCGCGTTAATACTCCCACTTACAAACACTAAGGGTGCGCTTGGTTAAAAAAGGGTAATGGGAATAGCAAAGGTAAAGGAAATACAATGGAATATAAAGGAATGGAATGGAGATTATCATTATCTTTGATAGTGCTTGGTTTAAAAAAAAACACATTAACCTCCAAAGTGGTGGTGGTGGTGGCGGTGGTGTCTACTGGTGGTGATGGTGGCGGCGATGGTGGCTGCTGCTGCTGGTGGTGGTGGTTGCTGGTGGTGGTGGTGGCTGGTGGTGGTGGTGGTGGCTGGTGGTGGTGGTGGTGGCTGGTGGTGGTGGTGGCTGGTGGTGGTGGGTAATCATTACCTTTCCTCCCAATTTACTGAGTAATACCCCATTACCCACTACTAAGCAATGATTTTATTCCTTACTCCTAACCAGGCATGTTTATTCATTGCCTTTCCCATTCCCTACCCCCTGATACCCCCAACCAAGCACCCCCTAAGTTATAAAGGTTACGAGGTTTCCTACCCTCCGTCAAACTCATGGAAAATTGAAATCTAAACCGGAATATTATTCTTCCGAGTATGGCTGGGTAATATTTTTGGGGTAAGTTGATAAATTCCTAGAGTGCATTAGATGCCTTTGGTTGTGACAAATCAAACCCCTATAAACCGTATGGGTTGCCGGGTAAGATTCAATTGTCAGACTAATAGGAGTTGACGGTTTAAACTTAGATAGTTCAGTGAGCCATAGAAACCGAATGGGTTGAGGGCAAGTGAACTAGGGGTAAAAGAAAATCGAATCATCCATTAGATGGGTTGGTGTTAGACACCACTTTATAAAGAATAATAGAATAGAAACCGAATGGGTTGCCCTCTATTAAACTTTGTAAAGAAATCGATCACCACTATGAAGTCACCCAAGACTTCCGGATTTAACATGGGAGTGTGTAAATGCCGATAAAATAGTGGGAGCCGAGTTATGAATAAAGAAAGTCCTTAAATTCTTTACTCGGATCATGATTAAACAATCACTAACGAATCTTAAATTATTCTCTGCAGTTAACAAAACTCTCAATATGACAATGAACCCACTCGCTATACTACTTGAAAAGAACGTCCTGACTGGTCCGAACTATGTGATCGGCCGGAACTTGAGGATTGTCCTAACTATGGAAATGCTGGGATACGTCTTGGAGGCGGACATCCCAGCGGCTCCTGCAAGAACCCGATCCAATCAGGAAGATGTCGATGCCCATGAGAAATGGGTAAAAGACGACATAAGAGTGCGAGGGTACATGTTAGGCTCAATGGCCAATGAGCTTCAACGAGCCCATGAAAAGATGACGTCTTCGAGAGCTATCTTATCGCACCTGGCTGAGCTCTATGGAGAGCATAGCCGAACTGCTAGATATGAGATATCAAAGCAATTATTCGGCGCCAGGATGAGGGAAGGAGAGAGGGTTGGGGACCATGTCCTCAAGATGATCTCGATGATTGAGAGATTAGAAGCTCTTGATTTTCAGATGCATGCATCTCTCCAAACTGACCTTATCCTGCAGTCACTTCCTGACTCCTTTTCACAATTTGTCATGAACTTCAACTGCAATGAGATTGCATGTAACTTAGCTAGGCTAATGAACAAACTGACGACTGCCCAGTCTCAGATGAAGACAAAGGGAAAGGAAGCTACACTTGTGATTTCTTCTGGGACTTGGAAGTCCAAGAATAAGAAGAAAAAGAATAAGAAGCAGTTAGGTCCAATAGCCAAGATCAACAATGGAAAGGGCAAGGCCCCAATGGTTCAAAAGAGCAAGGGGGCCAAGAAAACGGATGTATACCTCAACTGCGGTGAGCTAGGACACTGGAAGAGGTACTGTCCAAAGCTTTACCATAAAGCGCCTTCAGGTACGGAACTACTGGTTTTAGAAACAAATTTTTCTGTAACTGTATATTCTACTTCTTGGATACTTGATTTCGGTGCGAGTTCTCATATTTGTACAATGAATCAGGATCTGGAACGAAGTAGGAAGCTGGATTTAGGGGAGGTGATGATCACCGTCAGAAGTGTGCATAGTGTCGAGGCTTCTGATATCGGATCCCTTATGTTGGATTTAGAATCTGGTTTTATTCTTACTTTAGATGATGTACTTGTTTTGCCCAAGGGGCACAAAAATATTATATCAATTCCGGTCATGGACCGAAAGGGATTTCACTTCTTTATTGGAGATGGATCCTGTCGTATTTATTTTAGAAATAAATTGGTTGGTACTGCTACATTATTAAATGGTTTATACCATTTAAATCTAAAGAATAAAACAATTGTGAACACTATAACTAGGAAGCGTGGAAGGGATGAAACGAACCAAGCACTTAAGTGGCATCTTAGACTTGGTCATATCGGTCAGACCAAGGTTCATAAAATGGAGAAAGATGGGCTTACGGGTCCATTGGGATCAGATCCCTATCCAACTTGTGAATCTTGCCTTCAAGGCAAAATGACTAAGTTACCCTTCGCAGGGACTTTTGAAAGAGTCGAAAAACTTAGATTGATCCATACCGACGCCTCGTGGCCCTTTGAAGTGGCACGAGACTTTTAGTATTTCATTACATTCACCGATGACCATACTGTATGGATTCGTACTTAATGAAACATAAGTCTAAGCTTTTGATAAATTCAAGGAATTTAAAGCCCTAGTTGAAAATCAAACAGTAACCATGTTAAGACTCTTGGTCGGGAATGGTGGTGAGTACATGAGTACCGAATTTGATGAGTTCTTAAAAGAACTAGGAATAGTATCACAATTCACTCCTCCAGCTACTCCACAATTAAATGGTGTATCATAAAGAAGGAACCGAACCTTATTGGACATGGTTCGCTCCATGCTTAACTATATTGATCTACCGATTTATCTGTGGGGTTACGCGGTCCTTACTGCTGTGCATATCTTGAACAGATGTCCTTCCAAATCCGTTCCTAAGACTCCACATGAGATGTGTAGAGGAAACCAAGTCTTAATCACATTAGGATTTAGGGATGCCCTGCTTATGTCAAGAAGACTAAAGTAGAGAAATTGGAAACTAGGTCTGTGAAAGGTCGTTTCATAGGATATCCAGGGGATTCCATGGGATATCTATTCTACATGCATGAAGATCATAGGATCATCGTTGCTATACAAGCACACTTCCTGGAAGATCAGTTTATTCAGGAAAGAGGGGCAGGTAGAAATATTTCTTTGGAAGAAATAAAATAAACACCAAATGAGACACCTATGCAAGATATTAGAACCCAACCTTTTGAAATACAAACACAACCTCGCAAGTCTAGTAGAATTTCTCAATTACCTGAGAGGTATGGCTATCTGCATCAAGAGTAACTGGGTGTCCATGAGATGACATAAAGTAGTCAAGAGAATGATCCTTCTACATACGACCAAGCGATGGTAGATGTTGACTCCACCATGTGGCAAGAAGCTATGGAAGCTGAGATAGACTCAATGCATGCTAATCAGGTCCGGACTTTAGTAGATCGTTTTAAAGGCATAGTGCCTATTGGAAACAAATGGATCTATAAAAGAAAGACTGATGGAGATGGCAAGATTGATACCTATAAGGCCAGGCTTGTGGCAAAGGGTTATTCCCAAAGAGAAGGAATCGATTACTTCGAGACCTTCTCGCCTGTAGCTATGATTAAGTCTATTCGCATGATGCTTGCCATAGCAGCCCAATTAGATTATGAAATATGGCAAATGGATGTGAAAACGGCATTCCTAAATGGATTCCTCGAGGAGGAGATTTACATGGAACAGCCTAAGGGATTCATATCTCAAACCAATATTCATAAAGTACGCAAACTTCAGCGTGCCATTTATGGACTGAAGAAAGCTTCATGGAGTTGGAATCTTCGTTTTAACGAGACAGTCAAAGAGTTTGATTTTGTCCAAAACGAATAGGAGCCCTATATTTAGAAGAAGGTTAGTGGGAGCAAAATTACATTCTTAATACTATATGTAGATGACATTCTACTTATAGGAAACGACGTAGGAATGCTCAGTTCTGTGAAAGCTTGGCTTTCTAAAGAGTTCTCAATGAAAGACTTGGGAGAAGCTACTTATATTCTGGGTATTCGTCTCTACCGGGATAGAGCGAAAAGAATGTTAGGTCTTTCCCAAGCCCTCTATATAGAAAAGATCATGAAGCGATTTTGGATGGAAGATTCTAAAAGAGGTTTCCTTCCTATGCAACATGGTGCAAAACTTTCCTTAGAGATGTGTCCTCAAAGTGAGAAAGACAGAAAGGAAATGAGTAAGGTGCCCTATGCTTCGGCAGTAGGTAGCCTCATGTATGCTATGATTTACACTAGACCGGACATTGCCTATGCTGTGAGCGTAGTAAGTCGGTTTCATTCAAATCCAGGGCAAGAACATTGGACTGTTGTAAAGAACATTCTTAAGTACCTAAGGAGGACTAAATACTTGGTTCTTACATACGGCGGTGGAGAAATTAGAGTGATGGGCTATACAGACTCAGATTTTTCGGGGGACATGGATGCTCATATGTCCACATCAGGGTATATCTTCACTCTGAATGGTGGGGCAGTTTCTTGGAGAAGTGCCAAACAAAGTTCGACTGCTATCTCTACATGTCAAGCCGAATATCAGGCAGCCACGGAGGCTGCTAAAGAAGCTTTTTGGATTAAGAAGTTTACTGAGGAACTTCAAGTGGTTCCTAATGCGGAGAAGCCCGTGACGCTGTTTTGTGACAACGCCGGAGTTGTTGCACAGGCTGAGGAGCCTAGGGCTCACCACAATACCAAACATATTGCGAGAAAATATCATTTTGTGAGAGAAATGGTACAGGAAGGAAATGTTATACTGCAGAGAGTAGATACAGCAAATAACGTTGCTGATCCGCTTACCAAGCCACTATCTCAGAAGGTCTTAGAGAGACACCTGGATAGTATGGGTATTAGATACCATAGTTTGTGGCATTGAGTGGAAGTGGGAGATTGTTAGGGATATGCCCTCGAATGCCACTCAGAGGATGAGAGAGTGAGAGCATATGTATTGTAATTATGAATATTTAACAAGGCAATAATTATTTCTATATTATTGTATATCACTGGCATTGTGATTTGGTATATAGAATAATAGTCCTTGCATTTGAGAGCAAACATTCTACTCCTTATGGAGATAAGGAGATAGGCACTGGAAGTGTTTAGAGCTCGAATGCTTAACTCATTCGCAAGTCGATAAAACTTAACTGGACAATAAGTTTAGACAAGACTTGTATAACGTGTACTTTGACATGTAGAGTGCCGGTATTCACTAAGGGTTAGTGGGAGCACACGTTATAGGTTTGCTAGTGAGATTAGTATACTCGAACACGACTCACCTCGATTCGGTCACATGGATATCACTCAGGGATTGCCAATGACTGGATCGAAAGGTTGTGATAGGTATACGTGGACCTTTGACTTGAGGTTTCAGTATGAGATGTGCTTGTGACATTAAGTTAGTCATTAGAGTAGTTCGATCCAATCGCCGGTGGGTGGGGTCAACCTCGAAATGCAACTTAGTGGGCAAGTAGCAGTCTCTACTGAATACCAAGATAGAATTCTTTCTCCTCTAAGTGAGCAGGTAAATGTCCTATGCAGTTAATGGCAAATGAGATTATAAGTCTTTGGCCAAAGCATTTAGAGCTAGTTGTATTTGATACACGAGAGCTCGATGATCTGGGTTTGCATTAACAGAAAGCATAGTGTCAAGTTACAGTAGGGTTTGACTTTTCCGTTACCCTAATACTTGACTGGGACATATGATTGAAGGGTTTATACGTATACGGTATTCACGACATAATGGTTTGGAATGATCCGATCATTCGTTCTTAGTTGGGTTACGGTACGGAGCACTAGACTGGCTATGTGTTACCCGTACTCCTTGGTTCCTCCCATTGCCGGCTAATACGGACCTACGGAGTCGCACACAAGGATATTTGATGGATAAATATGTATTTATTATCTCTTCATTAATATTGGATATTAGATATCTAATTTGATTTATTTGATAAATCATGCGGTCAAGTGAATTGAAATTAATTACTGGGTAGTTATTTAATTCATAAATAATTATTTCTTGGAAATATATTATTATAATTTTGTATTTGATAAAATTAATTAATTGGATTAATTAATTAAGTATAAATACATTTGAGATAAAACGAAGTGTATTTAACGGACTAGACACGCGAACGTCCGGTACATGAACCGAGTGGCTCGGCTCGTTTTCTTACCTAAAATCTAGTGGGCCGCCCCCCTCATTTTCGTCCCACCTTGCATGATACTTCCTTTAGTTGTCATGATGTGGTGTGGGGTGAGTTTGAGTTGTTTTTGTACATGAAGACAAAAGATAACATGATAATATTGATCTTTAGTATCTTTTTAATCATGTTATAAAACAAGACCATAACTCACCACAAGATGTAGAATTCAGCCGTGAGTTCTTAAGGGAGGGGAGAGAGAAATTTATTTATTTTTCTTGTTCATCTTTGAGAGAAAGAAAAGGAAGAAGAGAAGAGAAGAAAAATACCGTATCAATTCCTAGCCGTGTTCTTTGAGAACGAATTGATATTTTGTTTTTCCGATCAATATCCGACGCATAATAACGTAGAGACATTCGGCAATTTCGGTGTTGGATAATTCAACAAGCTACAACGAATTGGATTCGTGTTCGTGTAGGTAACCGGAGAAAGTTTGTTCGGGTTTCTCCTTCGAAGATTATATCATCAAAAGACTACGAGGGTAAGTATTCTTTGATTCTCTTCCTCGTTATTTTTATTCGTTTATATGATGCTTGATCGGTCCGTTTTTGGGGTTTGGTTTTATTCGGTTGGACCGGTTTATTTTCCGCTGCGTAATTCGATTTTAATCACCGAATCCAAACATATGTATATTATCAAATCATAACACCAACATCAAACATATCCATAGGATTAATTTAATCATTTGAATAATCATCGGATCCTTCAACTACTTCAGTTTAATTTCATCGATCAACGACGACGAAATCTCCAAAGAGCAAAGTTGCCCGACATCTCCTGGCACGAAATCTCAACACACAATTCGATCAAATATCGCTGAAGCTTCAATTGAGACGTAAGGATCTCAAGTGTCCACAACGCAACTGGTTTCCGACTAAAGGCGTCGGGAACGATGTTCGCCTTGCCTGGATGATAAAGAATTTCGAGGTTATAATCCTTAATCAACTCCAACCACCTCCTTTGCCTCATATTCAACTCCCGCTGAGTGAATATGTATTTCAGACTTTTATGATCGGTAAAAATCTGACATGCAGAGCCAAAAAGATAGTGACGCCAAATCTTGAGCGCAAAAACAACTGCCGCTAACTCCAAATTGGGAGTAGGGTAGTTAAGCTCATACGGCCTCAACTGTCTCGACCCATACGTGATAGTCTTGTTGTGCTGCATCAATACACACCCAAGACCCTGGCCCGAAGCATCGCTATAAACGGCAAAACCCTTGTTGCCACATGGCAACGCTAAAATCGGGGCTGAAGTCAAACGTCTCTTCAGCTCCTCAAAACTCGACCGCCTTTCGTCATTCCAGACGAACTTCTCAGATTTCTGAAGCAGCTGTGTAAGTGGCCGAGCTAGTTTCGAGAACCCCTCGACGAACCTACAATAGTAGCCAGCCAAATCCAAGAAACTACGGACCTCCTTCACATTCTTAGGCGGTGCCCAATCCAACACTGCCTCAATCTTCAGTGGATCCACATGGACCCCCTCGGCTGAAATCACGTGACCCAGAAACATCACCTCCTTCAGCCAGAATTCACATTTCGAGAACTTTGCATAGATTCGTTCGGTCCTCAAAATGTATAACACCACACGCAGATGATGCGCATGCTCCTCCTCGTTCTTCAAATAAATAAGAATATCGTCAATGAAGACGACGACACACTTATCCAAATACTCGATGAAGACCTTATTCATCAACTGCATGAACACTGTCGTTAGTTAACCCGAAGGGCGTAACCACAAACTCATAATGTTCGTAACTCGACAGAAAAGCTATTTTCGGAACATCAGAATCCTTCACCCGAAGCTGATAGTACCCCGATCTCAAGTCGATCTTCGAGAATACCGCAGCTCCCTGCAACTGATCGAACAAGTCATCAATCCTCGGCAAGGGATACTTCTTCTTTATGGTTACTTTTTTTAGCTCGCGATAGTCGATACATAAACGCAGCGAACTATCCTTCTTCCGTACAAACAGAAGCGCTCGGTCGAATATACCCTGACTCAAGAAGCTCACTCAACTGCTTCTTCAACTCATCCATCTCTGAAGGTGCCATGCGATACAGCGCCTTCGAAATTGGAGCCACACCTGGATCTAACTCGATAGCGAACTCAACCTCACGGTCCGGTGGCAACCCTGGTACCTCATTAGGAAAGACATCTAGGAACTCATTAATGACTGGAATCGATGAAAACTCTACTCCACCATCCTCCACTTCAAGGCGTAGCACCAATAACCAGTACACCCTTTTCGCAGGAGGCTCATTGTCTTCAGGGCATTAATTACGAACTTCTGGTTACCCCTCTTTCGCCCCGTGAAAGAGTGCTCAGTGCCATCCTCGGCTAACATGGTGATGATTCTCGTGCGATAGTTCATGATTGCCTGCTTGAGCTAATCATCCCCGAGAATCAAATCTTCACCCTAAATACTCACAACAATAATATTAGAGAGCCAAGCCCTCTCACAAATAAACACAAAACAGTCTCGGACCTATCAATCACCAATGATTCTATCACCGCTATGAAGTTTAACAATGAAAGGCTCACAAGGCGACAAACAGTCAAGACTCAAATGGCGCACACACTCTAGAGAGATGAATGAATGGCCAATGAATCAAAAAGCACACTGACAGGATGAGACTGAATATGAATGGTACTTGTGGCCAGTGGATGCTGGATCATCGACCCTCCTCATCTCATTAACTCACGGATGAGCGGAGCCGACACTGGAAGCTCCCCCTCTAGTGGGCTGACCCCGGCCTCTCCCTCGACTGGCACTCGGCGGAGACTGAGAAGCAAACGACCCTTGGTTCACACTCGGTTCCCTTGGCACTGGAAAAGAAGCCTGGGCATCGAGAGTCTTCCCACGCAATCACAAAAGGAAGCCTTGTGGCCCAGCTGGCCACAAGTATGACAAGCCAACTGCGGAGGATGGCACTCCCGGTTCCTATGTCCTAGATAGCCACAGTTATAGCATCTGATCTCACGAGTGGAGGCACTAGTAGTACCTCAAAAGCCCCCAGAGAAACGAGCCGAACCGCCCGCAGGATTATTCGCGGACTGAGATTTCTGCTGAACTCCACCCTTGTGACCCGAAAAGTTACCGACAGACTTCTGTTTCTTACTTGCTTGAGCCGCCTCACTACCGGTCAAGCACATATCATAAGAAAGATCTCTACTCTGATAGTCCTTTAGGGTGGTGCAGGCGAGCCCAGACATGTAATCGCGAATCTTCGGTTTCATCCATCTGGAAAAGTGGCAAATCTTGTCATCCTCCTCCTTAGCCCAACTCCCGGTTGAAGTCCGCAATGTTCTGAGAAACCGGAATATCTCGAGGCTGAGCATCATAAAAAGCATGGACTCGGGCCTGACGAACCGGCCACGGACAGTATTCAGCTTCCATAACCTCCCACTAATCAGCAGCCTCCCTGGTGAGAAAATACTGGGCGATAGGAACCTTACGATCCTCAGGGCAGTTGGTGGCAACAAAGATCTTAGACATCTCCTTGATCTACCTCTCCCAGTCAATCGGGTTTGAAGCCCCAGAAAATTGAGAAGGATGCATCTTGGTGACATCCTGAAGCCAAAGATCTACTCTGGCCTGAGCAGCAAGAGCCGGAGCTGGGTTCTGAACCGCCTGGGCTATTTCAGCCATTTGGTCCACCATTTGTTGCATCCCAGCTGCAACACCGATGTCGGCGCCATTGCCGGCTGTATCGTCTTGAGTGGCAGTATGGCCCTGACGACCATCATTACTGTCAGCTCTCCAAGAGTGTGACGTTGCTGCCCCATCTCCCCGGCCGCGTCCACGACCATGGCCACGACCTCTACCATGGCCTCTTCCAGCATCCATACTGGATATAAGAGGTAGCAAAAGCAACTGGAAGATAAGTATGAGGGGAAAAACAATCACAGTTCAAGAAATGGAAGCACGATACGAGAAAACAAGGAATCGAGTAAGGAAAACTTAGGAGCACTGGAAGTACCAAGATGATGGCAGCGGGGTGACAATGTGCAAAATAAAACACAACTAGACCTAATTAACCGACAATCCTAGGTATCCATAAACCTAGGGCTCTGATACTATTTTCTATAACACCCCCAAGATATTCAGGGTATATTATAGTGCTGTGGACCCCTACGTGGGATCCACCAGGCTACATAAACAATACCGCTCGTCTAACCTTCTTGGTTAGCGACAGACACACAATACCACGACAATAATTAAATGAAATCACCCGGTACAACCGGTAAACAGCATATCTCCCGACTTCATAAATATAAATTAACATACAAAAGATATCCCAAATCAAAAGTGCTTAAGTACTCGCGAGTACTATCTATAAGTTCACAAGTTGGAAAACAACCATATCGAAATGGACAATGAAAATAAAGAAACTCAATTGCACACGTCAACAACCCTGGACAGCATCCTCGTATTGTCCCAATACCCACTCGTCTGGATGAACATAACCTGAAATTCATAACAAGAATTTTCCCAAAACGGGTCCCCAAAGGGGTTAGCAATTACGCTAGTACAAGTAATCAAGGCAAACCATTCGCTTACACATTTCATAGTACATGCATCAGATTATTTCAAAACCAAAACTAGACATGTCTTTTCCCGAAAAACAAATAGTCAAAATCAATTTGCCTAGGACCAGGGCTAAACCATTGGTCCCATCCGAGGCCTCTAAGGACCCTCCCGGACTGGCCATAGTTAAAAATCAAAATCACACATATGCATCGCCTAGGACCGGGGCTAAACCACTGGTCCCATCCGAGGCCTCTATGGACCCTCCCGGACTGGCTAGCCAACAAGCTCATGAATCCGAGGCTAAACCACTGGATTCCTCCGAGACGCCGTCGGACCATCCCGGAGTGAGCAAAGCACACAAATATGATACATCGCCATTTCATGTTAAGCATAAAGGTTTCACAAGAGTACTTACCTTGGGTAATTTGACGATGACATGAACGGAAAGGAAAATCAACCACGATCTCTAGGAACCGACGAACCCAAACCTAAAGATTTGAAGAACACAATCACAACCATTTTTAAACGAGTATGGAAATGGAATACACCCGAAAACCCACCTACGATTCATGTAAATTCGTATAAAAACAACAATGAGGGCGGATCGCAACCGAACCCTCCCGATTCCACAAATACCACGAAATTTACCATGAATTCATAGGGAAACATGATTTCCATTAAGATTAATCATATACATCATGGATTAATCAACAACATGGAACAAAACGAACAATAAATCAAAAATCCCCAATTTTCCCAAAAGTAGGGTTCTAAGAGATTTTACCTTGATTCGAAGACGAACAACGGATGATTAGTGATAGATTGATGTTATGATGCTTGAATATACTTCTACAATGAAGTTTGGGTGAAAATCGGACGAACCCTAGCTTCCAAAGTCACTCCCGTCGCGAAGAGAAGAGAGAAAGATGAAAAATGAGGAAAAGTCGGCCGCTGCCAGTTTATATACTAGTAGGTGTTACGGCGTAACATCATCCATATACGGCCGTAACTCACGAACATTACGGACGTAAGTAAGTTATTTTACGGCCATAACTGGCCCCTGTAAAGTAACTGGACAACACAACGAAGTCTACATACGGTCGTATCAATACACGATTACGGCCGTATGCTCATACATGTTACGCCCGTAGTTGTCTACTGGACCAAAATGCAGGAAAATGAAGTTTGGTTACGGCCGTACGAAGGAAAGCTTATGACCGTAACTATCGAGCCTTACGGCCGTAACGTCTCTGGCTTACGGCCGTAGCATGCCTGTGACAGCAGGCCAAAAATGAAATAACTCCTCGACGAGGAATGATCGAGAATACCAAAGTGTACCAACTACCAATAGATACACTCACGATGAGTTTGAGTCAGAAACTCAAGTGCTACAAGAAGGCCCGATTCGGACTATCCAAAGGTTCGGAAACGACAAGAATCAGCTACCCCATAACTTTGGGAAGTTACAAAGCGGCCCAAAACATCCGAAATACACGATACATGGTCGAAACACCAAATAAAAACTCACAACACGCATAACAATATAAGATGGATTTACGGCAATCCCGAAACAGCGGTTCCGAACAACGATTATGAGAATCGAACCAATTAGCGACGGAAAAGCCAATAAACGCGGAATTGAGTAAAACAAGTCCGAAACAAGCTCGGATGTTAAATAGTCCATAAATAAGTATTCTTGAAATACCAATACAGTTACAAGCGAGCCATTGAAAATAAAAAATACACCAAAATGAAAATATCGGAAAAAGGAAAAAATGCGGATATTACATGTTCATCTTTTGGCTCATAAGATTGGTTGTACTGTTTCTCCTACCATTTTGAAACAACCTTTGGTACTTTAATGGGAGCTTCCACCAATAGGGCATACCTTTTTTAGGATTCTAATACGGATGAGGCTAGTCGTGGTAATCCGGGGCATAGTGGAGCTGGTGGCATTTTGAGAGATGACCAAGGTACTCCTCTTTTTGCTTTTGCCAAATATTTGGATATACAAAACTCCCTCTGTGCTGAGCTCTGTGCAATTGAGGAAGGTTTGCAACTTTGTTGCCAAAGAAATTATGTGGGGGTGGATGTCGATATGAACTCTCTAGTTAGTACTCAAGTTATCAACACTCATAAGACGAGTTGGGATTTTCATCATTTAGTCGATAACATTTTGCGTTTGGCTAGACTATGTGATGCACATTTCTATCATATTTGTAGAGAGGTCAACACTGTTGTAGACCAATTAGCTAACTTGTCAATTGATACGAGGAGGAATGAAGTGATCATGGCAGCTGATTTGACCAATTCCATGTGAGCAACTCTTTTCATGGAACAATTACATCTTCTTTATTTGCGTCGGTAGTGTAGTTATTATGTTGAACTATGTACTTGAATATTTATGTACACCTCAGTGAAAGTGATTTAATATCCGTGGGCACATCCGATGTATCTCCTTGATATATTGGTTGAGGATTGAATAAAAGCCTTGTTCGACAAAAAAAAAAATTATGGGGTAAGTGGGCAACCAACAATGATCCCTTAAAATTTTGTTATACTTGCTTTCTAAAAAATCGACTCAACCATAAGGATAAATTTGGTAGAATAACACCATTTTGGTTTACTCTTAAAAAATAACACTTTGCAAAAATATCACTCCCACTTGAAAATACTAAATTACCCTTACATTAAAAAAAACTTTTGCTTAATTATGTCGGTGTATAATGGTGTTTCTTAGTGTATATTGGTGTATAATACGCCCTTTGTTATTTACTTATTTATTTATTCTTCTTCAGTACCACCCAATTGCAAATCGGGATCCTAACCCTAACCTCCGCCCAATTGAAATCGGAACCCTAACCAAACCACCTACTAAATTTGAAATTGCCAGGGAGGATTTGAAAGGGGGGCAGGTTCGGAAATGGGAAAGGAGGAGGGGGAACCTGAAAAAGGGGAAGAAATTTGTGGTGATGGGTGGTTGGTTCTTTGAAGAAAGAGAAGAAGAAAAATGGTGAAAAAGAATAATGGAGGAGAAGAAAAGAAGAAGAGGGTGAAAGGGGGGTAATTTACTATTTTCAAGTAGGGTGTTATTTTTGCAAATTTAATTTGTAAAGTATTACATAGTATTTTTTAAGAGTAAACAAAAAAGGGTGTTATTCTACCAAATTTCTCCAACCATTAGCCACCCACCCTCTATTTAACACATCGATAATGTTCTTTAATTGTTAATGTTGATCATAAAAAATCGAGTTAAGGGATATGTGTATCAGGATAGAGCGATTATGATACTCGAATTCATAATCTGAAAAGTCAATCCTAAAAGTCTCTAACTGTATAATCTTTATCTCAATCATTCAAATCTCAACGACAATGACATTTTTGTAATATGGTATCCATTTCTGTAATTCTCAACTATAACTAGAGAGAATTAGCTATTTCAAACACAAAACCTAGCCCTAAAGATGTACGAACTTCATCCAACCTTATGGTTATGGCCGAAATATTCCTTCAAACAAATCAGGTTTGATTTGTTCTTCTC
The DNA here is from genome assembly GCA_033398695.1 of Orobanche coerulescens. Lineage (NCBI taxonomy): Eukaryota > Viridiplantae > Streptophyta > Magnoliopsida > Lamiales > Orobanchaceae > Orobanche > Orobanche coerulescens. The sequence continues at coordinate 102,278,749 of CM065808.1, forward strand.
TTCATCCAAATAATGTTCTAGCAACCACAAGTGTGGGATTCAACCTGTCCTTGTGTGTAGATTTTTAGAGGCAAGCTATTTTGCTTATGGATGGCACAAGATTGTGTCAAAGAATAGTTGTTATTTTTGCTGCAGATCACTGTAAGTTGATTATCTCTAATTTTAGTTCAGATGTATTCGTCAATTATGAGATTTGGATTATGTTTTGGCATGATGATTTTGTAATACCCGGATTTTCAGTATAAATTTTTCACATTATATTATCTGAGATATAGTGTATAGCTTGGTATCTATAAAGTATGGATAAAATAATTTGAGGACTGAGACAGTTGCACTTGTACAATTGACGTGATTGGTTGACAGTTATAATTGAGGATATTGTGTATCAGATTGTTTTAATTGTGATATTGGGTATATCATGTGATAATATTATTAGATTGAATATATGTATTCAGTATGCCGTATGTTCGAATTCTATTTGCCGAGACATTGGACAGGAATGGGTGAAAATGGATAAGTACAGCCACGTTAACGCATGCTACAATGTATGCCTAGCTCACGCTAAGATGTATACTTAGCGCACGCTACTGTGCATACTTAGCGCACACTAAGGGGTTTGAGTTAAACGCTAAGGAGGACCCCTAACGTACGTAAGGTATTCTGAATAAGGCTCGGAAGGTGGCCGACAGGAAGGCCCAGGCAGATTATTATATGCACTTAGTGCACGTTAGTACATTTTGGTAGCGCACGCTAAATTCAGATCGGTCAACGGGGAATCTTGGCTTTCGGCGAGTGGACCCGGCCGTTTTCGACGCGTGTCTAGATAAGGTCAACGGATGTTTGTCATGTAGGGCTAGCGCACGCTAAACTCTATGGTTAGCGTACGAATTCTAGATCAGGCGGAAGGAATCAATCCTTGTCAGATGCTGTCGGCATGTGGGGGCATGGGTGGTAGGTGCAGACTGTAGCAAGTCAACTACAGATAGCGTACACTAGGGTTACGGACTTGCGTGTGCTAGACAGAATTGTTACGTACGTTAATGCATGGATATTACATACGTAAGTTGATGTACGAAGCAAGACAGTAGCCTCTGGGCTGCGATAGCGCATGCTAACAAAGTCAGTTAGCGCACGCTAAAGTTGTAGTGTACGCTAAACATAAGGTTTAGCGCACGCTAGTAATTTGTTTTATAAAAGAGGACAAACAGGTACTGAGAGGCATTTCGTCCATTCTTTCATTTCACTCGATAGAGAGAGTCTTGGGAGGATATTTGGAGTTTCTGAACACTTTGAGATGATCCTCTTTAACAAGATTAAGATGGAAAGCATAGATTCAAGCTTTGTTCTTGAAATTATTGGTGATTCTTGGAATGGAGTTCATAGAGAGAGTTTGAGGTTCCAAATACTAGATTATGATGGAGTTCATAGAACTAACATTCTTATTCGTAATCGCAAGATGTTAGTCGATGCTTGGAATGCATGCAACTATACATCATTAGTGCATGCTAAGCTTACTGGCTAGCGCACGCTAATGGGAACGACTTAGCGCACGCTACGTTATGTGTTTAACATGCGCTAAGCAAGGAGACAGTGCAGTATTTTCGTGTTATGATTATGAATTCGTGATGGTTTGAATTAGATTGTTCAAGACTGTGTTTAATCGAGATATTGTGGAACCGTTGGGTTTGTTGATCGGTTGTTGATTGATAATTGTGATTTATCGGATTTCGGCGTGTATTGTTGATATGAGTTCATGATTATTTGAGTTGTATTGTTCGGTTTTGTGTGTGATCGAGGTATTGTTGAGCCGCTGAGTTTTGGTTATGCCGGTTATTGATTATTATCAGATGTGTTGTCATTTTATTATTGCATTAGGTCGCGATAATTGATTTTGATTACGACCGTTGTGTTGCGGTTGAAGCTGAAGAGTTCATAGATTGCTTTTGGTCAGGGCTGAGGAGCTCGTAGATGAAGGCAATGGATTTGGTAACGGCTTCGTGGTGTCGGTATCGAGGCAACTTTATACTTGTTCAGTTTATAATACTTAATGAATGATTTCGCTTTCGTTTCTTTTATAATTCATGTAGCAATGTTGTTATAAATGTATATTGTCGGGATGATGGTTTGTATATCGTGCTATAGTTTGGATTAAATCATAATATATATGATTTAAATGTGTTCAAGGAAGACGTGAGTTATCTTTGGTCAAGTATATGGAATATCGGATATTGAGGATAGTTATCGTGTCGATATTGATGTCGGGATGGTGGTTTGTTGAAATTAATTAATTGTACCTCATTCGAGATTATTCGTATAACTATGTATTCGTTCAGGGATGTTGTTTGTGGAAAGGATATTGTCTTCGGCTTTGAGGTAATTTAAGTTTTGTTCAGTCATGAGGATAATTACTATGTCGAGTTGTGGTATATGTTGTAAGTTCAGGTTTCGTATAATGAGATTCGTATTGGTTAATCGTTGAGGGATGTTGATTCCAGGACTGATGTGTTAGGATCGTGGATCGTGTTGATCATTCATTTGGGGATGATGACCCTAGGATTGATGTTTTGGATATTGATTAGTCGTGTCGACTTTTCTTTGTCAGTCTGTTGTTGTTCACTTCAGTGAGTCTTTTGATCCTTGTTGGATATGTGATTCTTTGAGTTTCGTTGTCATGTTGCATCGTGACATATCTAGAGTCATATATGTGTTCCGATTGGTTATTGTGTATGATTTTTAGCTGGGCACACTATGGTTATGTGTTGATATTTCCACATTGAACCGTGCACACGAGACGTAGTTCGTGAGGCTAATTACGTACATGTCCCATGTATACCTGGATTCCGTATACGGGGTGGACATGTGCACGAACACATTTCCGGATCGGGCGTACTGTGACGTCTGCCTTTGAGCCATATTCTTTGGTCGTTCATAATCCATGTATGATTGGATATGTTCGACGATTTGTGACTGGTTGTTCATACGTTCGAGGGGTATGTTCGACAGTCAGAGTTATTCCTTTGAGATCCATTGTTGTTGAACATTTGGAGTTTACCTTGTTGATGGTATTCTCAGTTATTATTGATCCTTTGTTGATCGTTTGGAGTTTACCTTGTTGAGGGTATTCTCGGTTATTATTGATCGTGTCGGAGTTTATCATGTTGATGGTATTCTCGGTTATCATTGATCCTTTGTTGGTCGTATTGGAGTTATCATATCAGTGATATTCTCGGTTGATGTATTGGTTGATCATTGTTATTGATCGTATAAGCATTCGGACTGTACGTCGATATTTCGGGATTTGTTATCATTATCATGTGGTAGTTGATCTACAGATATGTTGTGTATTATTAGTTTATCCAGGTTGAGATTTGATTGTGTAATCCGATGGACCGGATTTAGCACAGATTGAACTGTGTTTATTTCCGCTGCGTGTGTATTTTAAAATGGCTTTTTGGTATTTTTACCAACTCGTGTGTATTTTCAAAATGGCCTTTTGGCATTTTGCGAACTTGGGTTATTTCGTCAAACCTTTCCCAACTATTTTGTTGGTATGTTTAAGTGGTCACTTAACGTACATTTTGAACTGTTGAGTTTTGGTATATTCGCCTTGTATTTTCAAATGTAATTTTATGACGGTATTTAAGAACTATGTTTTGGTAAATGTTTGGATATTTAAAATATTACCGTCATCGGCCTTTTGGCGTCTTTAAATATTTTGAAATGGTTTTTAGCCTGGTGGGTTCCGGCGCGGGACCCACGGCGCTGTAATATCCCGGATGGTTTTGGGGTGTTACATAAGATGGTATCGGAGCTTGGGTTTTGTGAAACCCGAGCGTGTGTGTTATGTGGCTATACCAGTATGGTAGTAGCGTGGGTTTTGAAAATGATTTTCTGACTTTTGAGTCAAACCGATTTTTGGAGCTTCCAAAAGTTTTGAGATCTTTTCAAATTGCTATTTGTGATATTGGTGTGTGTTGGAATTGTGTTGAGACTTCGTATGGGATTCGTGTGCTAGTATCACGGGAGATCATCGGCTTCACGTACCTGTACGTATACTGTTTTGATTATTCGCTTGTGGCGATGATTGTTTGTTTTTGTGATGAGTTTGGAAATTTTGGTTTGATCTGCTGTTGTGATAGGGTTGCAAGTTTCGAGGACGAAACTTATTTTAAGGGGGGTAGTATGTAATACCCGGATTTTCAGTATAAATTTTTTGCGTTATTTTATCTGAGATATACTGTATAGCTTGGTATTTATACAGTATGGATAAAATAATTTGCGGAGTGAGACGGTTGCACTTGTACAATTGACGTGATTGGTTGACAGTTATAATTGAGGATATCGTGTATCAGATTGTTTTAATTGTGGTATTGGGTATATCATGTGAGAATATTATTGGATTGAATATACGTATTCAGTATGCGATATGTTCGTATTCTGTTTGCCGAGACATTAGACAGGAATGGCTGAAAATGGCCAAGTACAGCCACGTTAACGCACGCTACAATGTATGCCTAGCGCACACTAAGATGTATACTTAGCGCATGTTTGTCAACGGATGTTTGTCATGTAGGGCTAGCGCATGCTAAACTCTATGGTTAGCGCACGCTAATTCCAGATCGGGCAGAAGGAATCTTATCCTTGTCAGATGTTGTCGGCATGTGGGAGCACGGGTGGTAGGTGCAGACTGTAGCAAGTCAACTGCGGATAGCGTACGCTAGGGTTATGGACTTGCGTGCGCTAGACAGAATTGTTACGTACGTTAATGCATGGATATTACGTACGTAAGTTAATGTACGAAGCAAGACAGTGGCCTCTGGGCTGCGATAGCGCACGCTAACAAAGTCAGTTAGCGCACGCCAAACAGAAGGTTTAGCACACGCTAGTAATTTGTTTTATAAAAGAGGACAGACGGGTACTGAGAGGCATTTCGTCCTTGGGAGGATATTTGGAGTTTCTAAACACTCTTAGATGATCCTCTTTAACAAGATTAAGATGGAAAGCATAGATTCAAGCTTTGTTCTTGAAATTATTGGTGATTCTTGGAATGGAGTTCATAGAGAGAGTTTGAGGTTCCAAATACTAGATTATGATGGAGTTGATCATCCTTATCAACATTTGGAGCTTGGAATCGATTGGAAATGGATTCAACCTTGAGAATCAACGCATTTCATCGAAGAGGTAATTAACCTTCACTTTGGATTTCGTTTTGAGGATTGAATATTGGTGTCCTTGAGTTGATGATTATCATATTAATAAGTTGATAAATATGATTTTGAATTGGATTATCAAACTATCTTGAGGTTCTTGTTGATATGCGGATATTGATATGATTCGTATGGTTTTGTATGGTGTTGTTCGTCTTATTGAGATATATAGGTTAATCGTTCTCCTCATTTTCGGATGTTGATGTTGTTATTGATATCTTCTTCATATGATGATAGTTATGGTGTTGTTTATCTTCAAGAGATATGGCGATTTATGTCTCCCTTCATTTTGGATTTTGATGTTAAGATGATATATGGATATATATGACTTGGGTCATTATTTACATGTTAGCATATCGGATTATGATGGTTGTCATGAACATGATTATGGAATCATGGTATTCTTGGTGTTCTTGGTACATATCACATCAAACAGGAAGGATATATATTGGTTTGATTATAAACATGGATAAGATAATTGGAACTAACATTATGTTGAATTTAGTGATTGAGTTCGTATGATAAGATATGGATCATGATAATGAGATTGAATTTGGAAAGCTTGTATTTGATCTTGGAGTATGGTTTTCGTTACATTCATATTCGTAGTCGCAAGATGTTAGTCGATGCTTGGAATGCATGCAACTATACATCATTAGCACACGCTAAGCTTACTGGCTAGCGCACGCTAACGGGAACGACTTAGCGCATGCTACGTTATGTGTTTAACGTGCGCTAAGTAGGCATATAGTGCAGTATTTTCGTGTTGTGATTATGAATTCGTGATGGTTTGAATTGTATTGTTCAAGATTGTGTTTAATCGAGATATTGTGGAACCGTTGGGTTTGTTGATCGGTTATTGATTGATAATTGTGATTGATCAGATTTCGGCTTGTATTGTTGATATGAGTTCGTGATTATTTGAGTTGTATTGTTCGGTTTTGTGTGTGATCGAGGTATTGTTGAGCCGCTGAGTTTTGGTTATGCCGGTTATTGATTATTATCGGATGAGTTGTCATTTGATTATTGCATTAGGTCGCGATAATTGATCGTTGATTACGACCGTTGTGTTGCGGTTGAGGATGAAGAGTTCGTAGATTGCTTTTGGTCAGGGCTGAGGAGCTCGTAGACAAAGGCAATGGATTTTGGTAACGGCTTCGTGGTGTCGGTGTCGAGGCAAGTTTATACTTGTTAAGTTTATAATACTTAATTAATAATTTCGCTTTCGTTTCATTTATAATTCATATAGCAATGTTGTTATAAATGTATATTGTCGGGATGATGGTTTGTACATTGTGCTCTAGTTTGGATTAAATCATAATGTATATGATTTAAATGTGTTCAAGGAAGACGTCAGTTATCTTTGGGCAAGTATATGGAATATCGGATATTGAGGATAATTATCGTGTCGATATTGATGTCGGGATGGTGGTTTATTGAAATTAATGAATTGTACCTCATTCGAGATTATTCGTATAACTGTGTATTTGTTCAGGGATGTTGTTCGTGGAAAGGATATTGTCTTCGGCTTTGAGGTAATTTAAGTTTTGTTCAGTCATGAGGATAATTACTATGTCGAGTTGTGGTATATGTTGTAAGTTGAGATTTCGTATAATGAGATTCGTATTGGTTAATCGTTGAGGGATGTTGATTCCAGGACTAATGTGTTGAGATCGTGGATCGTGTTGATCATTCATTTGGGGATGATGACCATAGGATTGATATTTTGGATACTTATTAGTCGTGTCGACTTTTCTTTGTCAGTCTCTTGTTGTTCACTTCGGTGAGCCTTTTTATCCTTATTGGATATGTGATTCTTTGAGTTTCGTTGTCATGTTGGATCGTGACATATCTAGAGTCATATATGTGTTCCGATTGGTTATTGTGTAGGATTTTTGGCTGGGCACACTATGGTTATGTGTTGATATTTCCACATTGAACCGTTCACACGAGATGTAGTTCGTGAGGCTAATTACGTACATGTCCCATGTATACCTGGATTCCGTATACGGGGTGGACATGTGCACGAACACATTTCCGGATCGGGCGTACTGTGACGTCCGCCTTTGAGCCATATTCTTTGGTCGTTCATAATCCATGTATGATTGGATATGTTCGACGATTTGTGACTGGTTGTTCCTACGCCCGAGGGGTATGTTTGACAGTCGGAGTTATTCCTTTGAGATCCATTGTTGTTGATCATTTGGAGTTTACCTTGTTGATGGTATTCTCGGTTATTATTGATCCTTTGTTGATCGTTTGGAGTTTACCTTGTTGAGGGTATTCTCGGTTATTATTGATCCTTTGTTGATCGTGTCGGAGTTTATCATGTTGATGGTATTCTCAGTTATCATTGATCCTTTGTTGGTCGTATTGGAGTTATCATATTACTGATATTCTCGGTTGATGTATTGGTTGATCATTTTTATTGATCGTATAAGCATTCGGACTGTACGTTGATGTTTCGGGATTTGTTATCATTATCATCTGGTAGTTGATCTATAGATATGTTGTGTATTATTGGTTTATCCAGGTTGAGATTTGATTGTGTAATCCGACGAACAGCATTTGGCACAGATTGGATTATTCCGCACTTGTGAGTTATGATGTTTTGAGGATTCTTAGTATTGTTTGATTACAGTACAGATGTTTGTCGTTGAGTTCATTTCTTCATTTGAGAATGCGAAATGTGGGATATGTTAAGGATTGAATTGGTATGGATTGTTATGGGTTGGTAAGGTTATGACGGTAAGATCACGTCACTAGTATTCTTACTTGTAATTACATTGATATGTAATTATTTATGATGATGTGATCGATATCATTATTGAGTATTGTGGCTGACCCCGTGGGCTTTATTTTAAGGTACTCGTAGATCGAGCTAGTAGCGGTCGTGAAGAGATGAGCTTCCTGGGTGATACTAGCTGTGGCATGTTTTGGAGAACTGAGTATTTTGATTGGTTGTTTTATTCCGCTGCAATTGTGTATTTTTGAACTGTGTTTATATCAGCTGCATGTGTATTTTAAAATGGCTTTTCGGTATTTTACCAACTCATGTGTATTTTCAAAATGGCCTTTTGGCATTTTGCAAACTTGGGTTATTTCGTCAAACCCTTTTCCTAACTATTTTGTCGGTACGTTTAAGTGGTGACTTAACATAACATTTTGAACTGTTGAGTTTTGGTATTTTCGCCTTGTATTTTCAAATGTAATTTTATGACGGTATTTGAGAACTATGTTTTGGTAAATGTTTTGGGTATTTAAAATATTACCGGCATCGGCCTTTTGGCGTCTTTAAACGTTTTGAAATGGTTTTTAGCCTGGTGGGTTCCGGCGCGGGACCCACGGCGCTGTAATATCCCTGATGGTTTTGGGGGTGTTACAGAAGATGGTATCGGAGCTTGGGTTTTGTGAAACCCGAGCGTGTGTGTTATGTGGCTATACCAGTACGGTAGTAGCGTGGAAAATGATTTTCTAACTTTTGAGTCAAACCGATTTTTGAAGGTTCCAAAATTTTTTAGATCTTTTCAAATTGATATTTGTGATATTAGTGTGTGTTGGTATTGTGTTAGAACTTCGTATCGGAGTCGTGTGCTAGTATCACGGGAGATCGTCGGCTTCCCGTACCTGTAAGTATACTGTTTTGATTATTCGCTTCTGGCGATGATTGTTTGTTTTTGTGATGAGTTTGGAAATTTTGGTTTGATATGCTGTTGTGACAGGGTTGCAAGTTTCGAGGACGAAACTTATTTTAAGGGGGTAGTATATAATACCCGGATTTTCAGTATAAATTTTTCGCGTTATTTTATCTGAGATATACTGTATAGCTTGGTATTTATAAAGTATGGATAAAATAATTTGAGGACTGAGACAGTTGCACTTGTACAATTGACGTGATTGGTTGACAGTTATAATTGAGGATATCGTGTATCAGATTGTTTTAATTGTGATATTGGGTATATCATGTGAGAATATTATTGGATTGAATATATGTATTCAGTATGTGGTATGTTCTTATTCTGTTTGCCGGGACATTGGACATGAATGGCTGAAAATGGCTAAGTACAGCCATGTTAATGCACACTACAATGTATGCCTAGTGCACACTAAGATGTATACTTAGCGCACGCTACTGCGCATACTTAGCGCACGCTAAGGGGTTTGAGTTACGTACGCTAAGGAGGACCCCTAACGTACGTAAGGTATTCTGAATAAGGCTCGGAAGGTGGCCGACAGGAAGGCTCAGGCTGATTATTATATGCACTTAGCACACGCTAGTACATTTTGGTAGCGCACGCTAAATTCGGATCGGTCAACAGGGAATCTTGGCTTTCGGCGAGTGGACCCAGCCGTTTTCGACGCGTGTCTGAATAAGGTCAACAGATGTTTGTCATGTAGGGCTAGCGCACGCTAAACTCTATGGTTAGCGCACACTAATTCTAGATCGGGCAGAAGGACTCTTATCTTTATCAGATGCTGTCGGCATGTGGGGGCACGGGTGGTAGGTGCAGACTATAGCAAGTCAACTGCGGATAGCGTACGCTAGGGTTATGGACTTGCGTACGCTAGACAGAATTGTTACGTACGTTAATTCATGGATATTACGTACGTAAGTTGATGTACGAAGCAAGACAGTAGCCTCTAGGCTGCGATAGCGCACGCTAACAAAGTCAGTTAGCGCACGCTAAACATAAGGTTTAGCGCATGCTAGTAATTTGTTTTATAAAAGAGGACAGACGGGTACTGAGAGGCATTTCGTCCATTCTTTCATTTCACTCGATAGAGGGAGACTTGGGAGGATATTTGGAGTTTCTAAACACTCTGAGATGATCCTCTTTAACAAGATTAAGATGGAAAGCATAGATTCAAGCTTTGTTCTTGAAATTATTGGTGATTCTTGGAATGGAGTTTATAGAGAGTTTGAGGTTCCAAATACTAGATTATGATGGAGTTGATCGTCCTTATCAACGTTTGGAGCTTGGAATCGATTGGAAATGGATTCAACCTTGAGAATCAACGCATTTCATTGAAGAGGCAATTAACCTTCACTTTGGATTTCGTTTTGAGGATTGAATATTAGTGTCCTTGAGTTAATGATTATCATATTAATAAGTTGATAAGTATGATTTTGAATTAGATTATCAAACTGTCTTGAGGTTATTGTTGATATTCGGATATTGATATAATTCGTATGGTTTTGTATGGTGTTGTTCAACTTATTGAGATATATGGGTTAATCGTTCTCCTCATTTTCGGATGTTGATGTTGTTATTGATATCTTCTTCATATGATGATAGTTATGGTGTTGTTTATCTTCAAGAGATATGGCAATTTATGTCTCCCTTCATTTTGGATTTTGATGTTAAGATGATATATAATATATGACTTGGGTGATTGTTTACATGTTAGCATATCGGATTATGATGGTTGTCATGAACATGATTATGGAATCATGGTATTCTTGGTATATATCACATCAAAAAGGAAGGATATATATTGGTTTGATTATAAACATGGATAAGATAATTGGAACTAACATTATGTTGATTTTAGTGATTGAATTCGTATGATAAGATATGGATCATGATGATGAGATTGAATTTGAAAAGGTTGTGTTTTGATCTTTGAGTATGGTTTTCGTTACATTCATATTCGTAGTCGCAAGATGTTAGTCGATGCTTGGAATGCATGCAACTATACATCATTAGCGCATGCTAAGCTTACTGGCTAGCGCACGCTAACGGGAACGACTTAGCGCATGATACGTTATGTGTTTAACGTGCTCTAAGTAGGCAGACAGTGCAGTATTTTCGTGTTGTGATTATGAATTCGTGATGGTTTAAATTGGATTGTTCAAGACTGTATTTAATCGAGATATTGTGGAACTGTTGGGTTTATTGATTGGTTATTGATTGATAATTGTGATTTATCGGATTTCGGCTTATATTGTTGATATGAGTTCGTGATTATTTGAGTTGTATTGTTCTGTTTTATGTGTGATCGAGGTATTTTTTAGCCACTGAGTTTTGGTTATGCCGGTTGTTGATTTATCGGATGTGTTGTCATTTGATTATTGCATTAGGTCGCGATAATTGATCGTTGATTACGACCGTTGTGTTGCGGTTGAGGCTGAAGAGTTCGTAGATTGCTTTTGGTCGGGGCTGAGGAGCTCGTAGACGAAGGCAATGGATTTTGGTAACGGCTTCGTGGTGTCGGTATCGAGGCAAGTTTATAATTGTTCAGTTTATAATAATTAATGAATGATTTCGCCTTCGTTTCATTCATAATTCATATAGCAATGTTGTTATAAATGTAAATTGTCGGGATGATAGTTTGTATATCATGCTCTAGTTTGGATTAAATCATAATGTATATGATTTAAATGTGTTCAAGGAAGACGTGAGTTATCTTTGGTCAAGTATATGGAATATCGGATATTGAGGATAGTTATCGTGTTGATATTGATGTCGGGATGGTCGTTTGTTGAAATTAATGAATTGTACCTCATTCGAGATTATTCGTATAACTGTGTATTCGTTCAGGGATGTTGTTCTTGGAAACGATATTGTCTTAGGCTTTGAGGTAATTTAAGTTTTGTTCAGTCATGAGGATAATTACTATGTCGAGTTGTGGTATATGTTGTAAGTTGAGGTTTCGTATAATGAGATTCATATTGGTTAATCGTTGAGGGATGTTGATTCCAGGACTGATGTGTTGAGATCGTGGATCGTGTTGATCATTCATTTGGGGATGATGACCCAGGATTGATGTTTTGGATATTGATTAGTCGTGTCGACTTTTCTTTGTCAGTCTGTTATTATTCACTTCGGTGATTCTTTTGATCCTTATTGGCTATGTGATTCTTTGAATTTTATTGTCATGTTGCATCGTGACATATCTGGAGTCATATATGTGTTCCGATTGGTTATTGTGTAGGATTTTTAGCTGGGCACACTATGGTTATGTGTTGATTTTTCCACATTGAACCGTGGACACGAGACATAGTTCGTGAGGCTAATTAGGTACATGTCCCATGTATATCCTGGATTCCGTATACGGGGTGGACATGTGCACGGACACATTTCCGGATCGGGCATACTGTGACGTCCTCCTTTGAGCCATATTGTTTGGTCGTTCATAGTCCATGTATGATTAGATATGTTCGACGATTTGTGACTGGTTGTTCATACGCCCGAGGGGTATGTTCGACAATCCGAGTTATTCCTTTGAGATCCATTATTGTTGATCATTTGGAGTTTACCTTGTTGAGGGTATTCTCGGTTATTGTTGATCCTTTGTTGATCGTGTCGGAGTTTATCATGTTGATGGTATTCTCGGTTATTATTGATCCTTTGTGGGTCGTATCGGAGTTATCATAACAGTGATATTCTCGGTTGATGTATTGGTTGATCATTGTTATTGATCGTATAAGCATTCGGACTGTACGTCGATGTTTCGGGATTTGTTATCATTATCATGTGGTAGTTAATCTACAGATATGTTGTGTATTATTGGTTTATCCAAGTTGAGATTTGATTGTGTTATCCGACGGACAGGATTTGGCACAGATTGGATTATTCCGCACTTGTGAGTTATGATGATGTTTTGAGAATTCTTGGTATTGTTTAATTACATTACAAATATTTGTCATTGAGTTCATTTCGTCATTTGAGAATGCGAAATCTGGGATATGTTAAGGATTGAATTGGTATGGATTGCTATGGGTTGGTAAGGTTATGACGGTAAGATTACGTTAGTAGTATTCTTACTTGTAATTACATTGGTATGTAATTATTTATGATGATGTGATCGATATCATTATTGAGTATTGTGGCTGACCCCGTCGTGGGCTTTATTTTTAGGTACTCGGAGATCGAGCTAGTAGCGGTCGTGAAGAGATGAGCTTCCTGGGTGATACTAGCTGTGGCATGTTTTGGAGAATCGAGTATTTTGACTGGTTGTTTTATTCCGCTGCAATGGTGTATTTTTGAACTGTGTTTATATCCGATGCGTGTGTATTTTAAAATGGCTTTTCGGTATTTTTACCAACTCGTGTGTATTTTCAAAATACCCTTTTGGCATCTTGCGAACTTGGGTTATTTTGTCAAACCCTTTTCCTAACTATTTTGTTGGTACGTTTAAGTGATGACTTAACGTACATTTTGAACTGTTGAGTTTTGGTATTTTCGCCTTGTATTTTCAAATGTAATTTTATGACGGTATTTGAGAACTATATTTTGGTAAATATTTTGGGTATTTAAAATATTACCGTCATCGGCCTTTTGCCGTCTTTAAATGTTTTGAAATGGTTTGTAGCCTGGTGGGTTCCGGGGCGCGGGACCCACGGCGCTGTAATATCCTGGATGGTTTTGGGGGTGTTACAGAAGATGGTATCGAAGCTTGGGTTTTGTGAAACTCGGGCGTGTGTATTATGTGGCTATACCAGTACGGTAGTAGCGTGGCTTTTGAAAATGATTTTCTGACTTTTGAGTCAAATCAATTTTTGGAGCTTCCAAAATTTTTGAGATCTTTTCAAATTGCTATTTGTGATATTGGTGTGTGTTGGTATTGTGTTGAGACTTCGTATGGGAGTCGTGTGCTAGTATCACAGGAGATCATCGGCTTCACGTACATGTAAGTATACTGGTTTTATTATTCGCTTGTGACGATGATTGTTTGTTTTTGTGATGAGTTTGGAAATTTTGGTTTGATCTGTTGTTGTGACAGGGTTGCAAGTTTCAAGGACGAAACTTATTTTAAGGGGGGTAGTATGTAATACCCAGATTTTCAGTATAAATTTTTCGCGTTATTTTATCTAAGATATACTGTATAGCTTGGTATCTATACAGTATGGATAAAAGAATTTGAGGACTGAGACAGTTGCACTTGTACAATTGACGTGATTGGTTGACAATTATAATTGAGGATATTGTGTATCATATTGTTTTAATTGTGATATTGGGTATATCATGTGAGAATATTATTGGATTGAATATATGTATTCAGTATGCCGTATTTTCGTATTCTGTTTGCCGAGACATTGGAAAGGAATGGCTGAAAATGTCTAAGTACAGCCACGTTAACGCATGCTACAATGTATGCCTAGCGCACGCTATGATGTATACTTAGCGCACGCTACTGTGCATACTTTGCGCACGCTAAGGGGTTTGAGTTACGTACGCTAAGGAGGACCCCTAACGTACGTAAGGTATTCTGAATAAGACTCGGAAGGTGGCCGATAGGAAGGCCCAGACTGATTATTATATGCACTTAGCACATGCTACTATATTTTGGTAGCACACGCTAAATTCAGATTGGTCAATAGGGAATCTTATCTTTCGGCGAGTGGACCCAGCCGTTTTCGATGCGTGTCCGGATAAGGTCAATAGATGTTTGTCATGTAGGGCTAGCACACACTAAACTCTATGGTTAGCGCACTAATTCCAGATCGGGCAGAAGGAATCTTATCCAGATGTTGTCGGCATGTGCGGGCACGGGTGGTAGGTGCAGACTGTAGCAAGTCAACTCCGGATAGCATACGCTAGGGTTATGGACTTGCGTGCGCTAGATAGAATTGTTAGGTACGTTAATGCATGGATATTACATACGTAAGTTGATGTACGAAGCAACACAGTAGCCTCTAGGCTGTGATAGCGCACGCTAACAAAGTCAGTTAGCGCACGCTAAAACTGTAGCGCACGCTAAACATAAGGTTTATCGCATGCTAGTAATTTGTTTTATAAAAGAGGACAGACGGGTACTGAGAGGCATTTCGTCCATTCTTTCATTTCACTCGATAGAGAGAGCCTTGGGAGGATATTTGGAGTTTCTAAACACTCTGAGATGATCCTCTTTAACAAGATCAAGATGTAAAGCATAGATTCAAGCTTTGTTCTTAAAATTATTGGTGATTCTTGGAATGGAGTTCATAGAGAGAGTTTGAGTTTCCAAATACTAGATTATGATGGAGTTGATCATCCTTGTCAATGTTTGGAGCTTGGAATAGATTGAAAATGGATTCAACCTTGAGAATCAACGCATTTCATCGAAGAGGTAATTAACCTTCACTTTGGATTTCGTTTTGAGGATTGAATATTGGTGTCCATGAGTTGATGATTATCATATTAATAAGTTGATAAATATGATTTTGAATTGGATTATCAAACTATCTTGAGGTTATTATTGATATGTGGAAATTGGTATGATTCGTATGGTTTTGTATGGTGTTGTTTGTCTTATTGAGATATATAGGTTAATCGTTCTCCTCATTTTCGGATGTTGATGTTGTTATTGATATCTTCTTCATATGATGATAGTTATGGTGTTGTTTATCTTCAAGAGATATGGCGATTTATGTCTCCCTTCATTTTGGATTTTGATGTTAAGATGATATATGGATATATATGACTTGGGTGATTATTTACATGTTAGCATATCGGATTATGATGGTTGTCATGTACATGATTATGGAATCATGGTATTCTTGGTGTTCTTGGTATATATCACATCAAAAGGGAAGGATATATATTGGTTTGATTATAAAAATGGATAAGATAATTGGAACTAACATTATGTTGATTTTAGTGATTGTGTTTGTATGATAAGATATAGATCATGATGATGAGATTGAGTTTGGAAAGGTTGGGTTTGATCTTGGAGTATGTCTTCGTTACATTCATATTGATAGTCGCAAGATGTTAGTCGATGCTTGGAATGCATGCAACTATACATCATTAGCGCACGCTAAGCTTACTCGCTAGCGCACGCTAATCAGAACGACTTAGCGCATGCTCCGTTATATGTTTAACGTGCGCTAAGTAGACAGACAGTGCAGTATTTTCGTGTTGTGATTATGAATTCATGATGGTTTGAATTGGATTGTTTAAGACTGTGTTTAATCGAGATATTATGGAACGGTTGGGTTTGTTGATCGGTTATTGATTGATAATTGTGATTTATCGGATTTCGGATTGTATTGTTGATATGAGTTCGTGATTATTTGAGTTGTATTGTTCGGTTTTGTATGTGATCGAGGTATTGTTGAGCCGCTGAGTTTGGTTATGCCGGCTATTGATTATTATCAGATGTGTTGTCATTTGATTATTGCATTAGGTCGCGATAATTGATCGTTGATTACGACCGTTGTGTTGCGGTTGAGGCTGAAGAGTTCATAGATTGCTTTTGGTCGGGGCTGAGGAGCTCGTGGACGAAGGCAATGGATTTTGGTAACGGCTTCGTGGTGTCGGTATCGTGGCAAGTTTATACATGTTCAGTTTATAATACTTAATGAATGATTTTGCTTTCGTTTCATTTATAATTCATATAGCAATGTTGTTATAAATGTAAATTGTCGGGATGATGGTTTGTATATCGTGCTCTAGTTTGGATTAAATCATAATGTATATGATTTAAATGTGTTCAAGGAAGACATGAGTTATCTTTGGTCAAGTATATGGAATATCGTGTCAATATTGATGTCGGGATGGTGGTTTATTGAAATTAATGAATTCTACCTCATTCGAGATTATTCGTATAACTGTGTATTCGTTCAGGGATGTTGTTCGTGGAAAGGATATTGTCTTCGGTTTTGAGGTAATTTAAGTTTTGTTCAGTCATGAGGAATACTATGTCGAGTTGTGGTATATGTTGTAAGTTGAGGTTTCGTATAATGAGATTCGTATTGGTTAATCGTTCAGGGATGTTGATTCTAGGACTGATGTGTTGAGATCATGGATCGTTTTGATCATCCATTTGGGGATGATGACCCCAGGATTGATGTTTTGGATATTGATTAGTCGTGTCGACTTTTCTTTGTCAGTCTATTGTTGTTCACTTCGGTGAGTCTTTTGATCCTTATTGGATATGTAATTCTTTGAGTTTCGTTGTCATGTTGCATCGTGACATATCTGGAGTCATCATATCTGCGTTCCGATTTGTTATTGTGTAGGAGTTTTAGCTCGGCACACTATGGTTATGTGTTGATATTTCCACATTGAACCGTGCACACGAGATGTAGTTCGTGAGGCTAATTAGGTACATGTCCCACGTATATCCTGGATTCTGTATACGGGGTGGACATGTGCACGGACACATTTCCAGATCGGGCGTAC
The DNA here is from genome assembly GCA_033398695.1 of Orobanche coerulescens. NCBI lineage: Eukaryota > Viridiplantae > Streptophyta > Magnoliopsida > Lamiales > Orobanchaceae > Orobanche > Orobanche coerulescens. The sequence goes on from CM065808.1 coordinate 102,296,066, forward strand.
TGTGACCTCCGCCTTTGAGCCATATTGTTTGGTCGTTTATAGTCCATGTATGATTGGATATGTTCGACGATTTGTGACTAGTTTTTCATACGCTCGAGGGGTATGTTCGACAGTCGGAGTTATTCCTTTGAGATCCATTGTTGTTGATCATTTGGAGTTTACCTTCTTGATGGTATTCTCGGTTATTGTTGATCCTTTGTTGATCGTTTGGAGTTTACCTTGTTGAGGGTATTCTCGGTTATTGTTGATCCTTTGTTGATCGTGTCGGAGTTTATCATGTTGATGGTATTCTCGGTTATTATTGATCCTTTGTGGGTCGTATCGGAGTTATCATAACAGTGATATTCTCGGTTGATGTATTGGTTGATCATTGTTATTGATCGTATAAGCATTCGGACTGTACGTCGATGTTTCGGGATTTGTTATCATTATCATGTGGTAGTTAATCTACAGATATGTTGTGTATTATTGGTTTATCCAAGTTGAGATTTGATTCTGTAATCCGACGGATAGGATTTGGCACAGATTGGATTATTCCGCACTTGTGAGTTATGATGATGTTATGAGGATTCTTGGTATTGTTTGATTAAAGTACAAATGTTTGTCGTTGAGTTCATTTCGTCATTTGAGAATGTGAAATGTGGGATATGTTAAGGATTGAATTGGTATGGATTGTTATGGGTTGGTAAGGTTATGACGGTAAGATTACGTCAGTAGTATTCTTACTTGTAATTACATTGGTATGTGATTATTTATGATGATGTGATCGATATCATTATTGAGTATTGTGGCTGACCCCGTTGTGGGCTTTAGTTTTAGGTACTCGGAGATCGAGCTAGTAGCGGTCGTGAAGAGATGAGCTTCCCAGGTGATACTGGTTGTGGCATGTTTTGGAGAACCGAGTATTTTTACTGGTTGTTTTATTCCGCTGCAATGGTGTATTTTTGAACTGTGTTTATATCCGTTGCGTGTGTATTTTAAAATGGCTTTTCGGTATTTTTAGCAACTCGTGTGTATTGTCAAAATGGCCTTTTGGCATTTTGCGAACTTGGGTTATTTCGTCAAACCCTTTTCCTAACTATTTTGTCGGTACGTTTAAGTGGTGACTTAACGTACATTTTGAACTGTTGAGTTTTGGTATTTTCGCCTTGTATTTTCAAATGTAATTTTATGACTGTATTTGAGAACTATGTTTTGGTAAATGTTTTGGGTATTTAAAATATTACCATCATCTGCCTTTTGGCGTCTTTAAACGTTTTGAAATGGTTTTTAGCCTAGTGGATTCTGGCGCGGGACCCACGGCGCTGTAATATCCCGGATGGTTTTGAGGGTGCTACAGATTTCATGTATTTTTGCATAGTATTTTCCTTCAGTGGCATCATGAGCATATCTTAATTCGACTTACATCGACTAGTTGATTAATTAACTTGTAAGATTAATTATTTGACGTTCATGTTAAACTCGGATCTAATTTTATTGTAGTAAAATTCTGTTTTTCGACCCTATGAAGTTTATATGTGAGATATGTATTTTGTTCCGTATAAAAGTCATGTTCATAGGCATATGATATGATTTGATTAGTTAGTGTAATTAGTTTCATGATTATGGGGTTTGATATTGTTTAAATTGTGATTTTAAACAAGTAATTGTGCAAAAATTGGTAAAACGTGCTTTCGGCTAGAAAATTTATTTTTCCCAGAATTGTATACGTTCCAAGGAGTACCAAGAATTTTTTGAATTAATCTTTCGATTTTTTAATTGGTCTAAAGTTGTAATTAATGTCTGAATGACCTTTACACCCCAAAAAACTGGATGTGTACCTATAAATAAAGACATTGGTCCGTATAAAAACACACACATCATTCTTTTTCTCTTTCATTAACTCTCTTTTTTCTCAAGTTCATAACACGTTATCAGAACGATACTCTAAATATTCTAGATTCAAACAAAACTATTTTTACTTTCAACCGGCCAAGGTAGATCTTCATCCACCTTAAAGGGCAATCCTTGCTTTGAATTCGTTATCTTCGAGTTCATTATCTTTTGCACTGATAAATGTGTAGTAATTAATATGTGAATTCATACCATTTCTTCATTTACTTTATTTATACCAAATTTCCTATCGGTAATACATGTTTCCTCACTATGCTTTTTAAGTGATATATTATTTTACTATTGTTTCTTTTGGAATACGAGGCCTTACGAACCCGTGCGATGCACCGGCTGTGTTTTTGATTGAATATCTACGTATTTTGTACGTAATATTTATGCAGATGTTTATATACTTTTTATCAAGATTGCGTCAATGTTTGTAATATAAGTTTTATATAATTAGTTATATGTAATGTATTAGTTTTATTTTAATAAGTTTGTAATTTGTGTTTGTTATCATGGGATGAAGATTGTTGGTGACGCTATTGCTTTTAATTGAGGTTGAGTGAAACACTCAGAATGATATTTAGGTTTTATAGTGTTGAACACTGAGGGATGGATTGAAAATTTGTCGTGATAGTATTAAATCTCTTGCATTGCACATAGTTTTGGTCTGTTTCGTATTCGGATAATTTATGGTATTAATTTTGGTTATGGTTTACTTTAGTTTGGTTATACAAAAATGTTAAGTTCGGGACGATGAGTAAAAGCGTTGGTCATATATGTTAAATTTAAGTTGTTATAGCGTAGTATGTTAATGTTATGCATTATATCTACGTGTTTTGGTGCACATGATTGAATATGTGCAGATGGTTACCAAGATTGCGTCGGATGTTGTTTGTTGCCATTTGAGAAGCTTATAGGTTTTTTTTGTTATTGTCATTTTCAGAACCCGTGCGATACACAAACGTTGTATCTAATTGTTAATCGCGTAATGTTTGTAAAAATTACCGAATATACATCAATTTGTAACTAAGGCTGCCGCGAGAGAACTTGTTGATTGTTGAGAAGATTTTGTTAATGTTTACGTAGATGTAACCATTTTGTTTTCTATAAAAACTAAAGAATCAAGAACACAGACAAACTAAACTAAATAACTTAATAATCAAATCATTATACAAACAAAAAATAAAAATCTTGATTCCGAAGGTATTGCTATCATATCTACCTATAAGCACATTAAAAAATTGTTAAATATTAATAGATCTAGTAAAAACAAACTCAAAAGTTACCTTAAAAAAACGGCGGCGCGGCGACAACTTTTCCGGCCAGTCAATAACGGCGGCGGAGTAACGCAATATAAATTAATAGAAACCCATATCCAAATATAAACATCAAGAAAAACTTTCAAAATTTTAGATCTATTTTTAAAAAACTTTAGATCTATGAATACAAAGCTTAGATATATGAAGAAAAACTTCGATGGTGGTGGTTTAGTTCGGTGGAGATGACGTTCGGCGATGGTGAGTCTGGTGGAGGTGTGGCCTGCGGAGGAGGAGTGAGGACGTCAGAGTAGTGGTGGTGATGTGTTTTTTTTTGTAGTGTGTGTTTGAAGTGTAGTGTGGTGGTGATGTGTGTTTTATTGTATCCCAGTTTAATGTCTTGACTGATCGATTGATATTCATTATCAGTTATTGATCTTCATTACAATTTATTATAAAAGTCTCTTCACTTGGCATGCACATGACATTACTCTTCACACATTTTCACTCTAAAAATCATGTCATTAATACAAATGGGTGTCATTAATACTCCCCAATGATTTGTAGGACCTAATCTTTCTATATATATGATAAAACCATTGGTAGATGATACAACAAATATTATCTTTTGTTAATACTGATCCAATTAAGACGGATAGTAAAACTTTGAGTAAATTTTTTAGAATTAATGTATCTTGTTTGTTTTGTTTCTTTTATTATCATATATAAGTAATATATATGATGATCTAGAAATCTATTACAAAATTGCTTCATTGTTGTTTCTTGAAGAAACAAATCTAATAATTCTTAATAGTCCAGAAGATTATTAAGTTAAAAGATTCTTGAACAAATATAATATTATCTCGTCATATTCTAGTTGAATATGATGTGTTCCTGAAGAACACTACGAGATCTAAAAATTGTGTAAATTCCTCTTGAAGAACACAAAATAATATTCTTGAAGAATATTGTGTGGGCTCTTGAAGAAGCACTTTCTTTTGATTTTATTTATTTTGCACTATTTTATTATTGTGTAATTTTTTTTCTTAAAATTGTTGCTCTAGAAGTAGCACAATTAATTGCAATACTATTGACAAATATACTTGTTCTAAGTATTAAATCTCCCATGATAATACAATATTCCTGAAGAATATTGATACATGTTAATATTATAAATTAAGTTATTATGCTCTTAAAGTAGCATAAATTTTAAATATAAAAGTGATATATTGCACAATATTTATTCCTAAAAAAATTAATATTGACAATGACTTGTTATATTTTTACTATGTAGATTTACACATGGCCAATATCACCAAGCTTGAGTTTGTTGCACTTGATATATCTGGCAAGAACTATTTATCATGGACTCTTGATGCCGATATCCACTTGATCTCAAAGGGTCGGGATAAGACAATAAAAGAAGGAAACAAAAATCCTAGTAGGATCGTGCTAAGGCACTAATTTTCCTTCGTCATCATCTTCATGATGATTTGAAAGTTCAGTATCTCACCGTCAAAGATCCAAGTGAGCTATGAAAAAGTTTAAAAGAGAGGTTTGACCATCAGAGGACTGTAGTCCTCCCTGGAGCCCGACACGAATGGATACGTCTTCGCTTACAAGATTTTAAAAGCGTGAGTGCCTACAATTCAAGGTTGTTCAGAATCAGCTCCACTTTGAAGCTTTGTGGTGAAAAAATAACTGATGAAAATATGCTTGAGAAAATATTCTCCACGTTCAATGCTTCAAATATGATCTTGCAACAGCAATATCGAGAGCGTGGTTTCAAAAAATACTCTGAACCCATATCTTGTTTATTGGTCGATAAGCAAAACAATGAGTTACTCATGCAAAACCACGAATTACGACCCACTGGTTCCGCAGCATTGCCTGAAGCCAGTGCTACATTCAATCATGAAAATGGGTGTGGACGTGGTCGCGGACACTAGCGTGGATGTGGGCACGGATATGGACGTCGACGTGGACGTGGTTTTGGACGTGGCACAACACGTAGTAAAATATCCAACATCAAAAGGCACAAAGCATCCAATGATAGTAACCCATCCAAAAGGGAAGATAAATGCCATAGATGTGGCATGAGTGGGCACTCGTCACGTACATGTCGTACGGAAAAACACCTCGTGGACCTTTATCAGAAATCAATCAAGGGAAAAGAAAAGATTGAAACTAATGTCCTTGATTATGATGGTCCACTTGATACGACTCACTTAGATATCTCTGATTTATTTGCTCATCCAAAAGGAGATACTGATCACTTGATTGGGGGTGGTGTTTTAGACGATATTGATTAATTTGAGAATTGTTATTTTGTTATTTCCTTTGTTTGGGAATTTTTAAATATTTTCTTTCAGTATGGTGATTTGCTATGGAAGTGGTTATTTCTTCTAAATATTTGAAATGATTTCATAATAAATGATTTTACTTCTAAAAGTTCCTTTAAATTATTACAGAAATTACAAAAGATGTTTGTGATATTTGTCTAGCTGATAGTTCAACTACGCACACTATTTCCCAAGATAAGAAATACTTTCTTAAAATAACATTAGCAGAAGATAATGTTAATACCATATCAGGTGCATCAAACATCATTGAAGGCTCCGGAAGAGCATGTATTCTTTTACCAAAGAATACTAAATTAGTTATAGATTATGCACTTTATTCTAGTAAATCGAGAAGGAATTTACTAAGTTTTAAGGATATCCGCTGCAATGGATACCACATTGAGACGATGCAAGAAGGTAATAATGAGTACCTTTGTATAAATTCTTTTGTGTTTTGCCAGAGCAAACAAAGGAAAAGTTCTCAACATTGTCATCTGGAATGTATTACACATTCATAAAAGCAATTGAGGCAAATCATGTCATGAACTTGAAGTTCAATGACCAAAGAGCTTTATGCTTTGGCATGAAAAAATTGGACGTCCTGGAGCAACTATGATGCATCGAATACTCAATACTTCATACGGCCATAACATAAAGAACCAGAGGATTCTTTTAGCAAATGAAATCTCATGTGATGCTTGCGCACAAGGCGAGTTAATCACTAGACCTTCAAGTATGAAAGTTAGCATTGAATCTCCATCTTTCCTAGAAAGAATCCAATGAGATATTTGTGGACCAATAGACCCACCATGTGTGCCATTTCGATACTTTATGGTATTAGTTGATGTGCATACTATATGGTCCCATGTGAGCTTAACTAGAAATATGGCATTTGCTAGACTGCTTGCTCAGATAATAAAATTACGAGCTCAATTCCCTGATATTCAATCAAGGCAATTCGTCTTGACAATGTTCGTGAGTTTAGATCTCAAACATTTTACGACTAGTGCATGGCAACTGGAATTGAGGTCGAACATTCAGTTTCTCATGTCCATACACATATGGTCTAGCAGAATCGCTTATTAAACATCTAAAAATAATTGCAAGACCATTACTTATGAAATCAAAACTCCCAACTTCTTCTTGGGGTCATGCCACATTACATGCAGCAACATTAGTTCGTATTAGGCCAACAGATTATCACCAATATTCTTCCATCCAACTTGTATATGGTCGAGAACTTGATGTCTCTCATTTACAAACTTTTGGTTGTGCTGTTCAAGTCCCAATTGCACCCCCACAATGCACAAAAATGGGTCCCCAATGAAGGCTTGGGATAAACATTGGGTTTGATTCACCTTCAATTATAAGGTATCTTGAACCTTTAACAGATGATCTATTTACTGCATGCTTTGCAGACTATCATTTTGATGAAACGACCTACCCATCATTAGGTGGGACAAAACTGCATCTCGAAAAGCAAAAGGATATCTCTTGGAATGAAAAAATCTTTATTTTGATCCACATAATAGTCAATGTGAGCAAGATGTTGAAAAGATCATTCACTTACAAAAGGATGCAAATCAACTACCTGATACTTTCGTTGATACAGGAAGAGCGACAAAATCTTATATACCTGCTGCAAATGCACCAGCCAGAATCGATGTCCTTGAAGGATAAGTAATAGCAGCAAATGAATCTAATGTATGTCAAAAGCATGGTCGACCAATTGGTTCAAAGGAATCTTACCTAGAAAAAGGGAGGTGCAAGATACGAACCAAATAGGAATGCTGATTGATCAATCAAATGAAAGTAATGTAGTTCCTGAAGAAATCTTAGTGTCTGAGAATAATGAGATCTCAATAAATTATTCATCTTCTAGTAAATTATTTGAGAGGAAAAATGTCATCATGGATGATATCTTTGCCTTTAATATGGCTCGAGAAGTTTCAAATGAGGATCCTGAACCGAAGTCTGTTGAAGACTGTCAAAATAGAGATGATTGGCCAAAATGGAAAGAAGCCATAGAGGTTGAATTAAATTTCTTGAAAAAACGAGGTGTTTGGACATGTAGTTCAAACTCCAAAAAATGTTATCCCAGTAGGGTACAAGTGGGTTTTCGTTAGAAAGAAAAATGAACATCGTGAAGTTACGAGATAGAAAGCAAGACTTGTAGCACAAGGTTTCTCTCAAAGACCAGGAATTGATTATGAGGAAACGTACTCTCCAGTAATGGACACGATTACTTTTAGATTTTTTATAAGTCTGGCTGTGTAACAAAGGCTCGATATATGCCTCATGGAAATAATAATTGCGTATCTGTATGGTTCACTTGATAGTGACATATACATGAAAATTCCAGAAGGATTTAAATTACCAGCAACAAGTAATTCATATGCCAAAAGCATGTTGGCAATTAAGCTGCAAATATAGTTGTATGGGCTAAAACAATCTGGACGAATATGGTACAATAGACTTGCACAGGTCATACGAAGCTTCGAGGTCTTGCGATACTAGTTCCCACTAACAACGACTCAATGAAATAATGACTCATACAGTCGTCCAACCATCACAACTCACAAAACCTGACACAATACATCAAACTGACCACAAAAGAAAATCACAGTTCCTACTATGGTATCCGACACAATATTCCGATAAGGAATTTCAATGACAATTATGGGTCTACATGGCCAAATTAAAAATACAACAACATTCACAGGCCTTGCTCGGATACCATAACATAACTCGGGACTAGTATCGCTCGAATGCCTCGTCGCCATCGTTATGCCCCTGTGTCTTAACTCCCTTTTCACAACACCTAAAACATGAAAACATGTTCCGCCCCCACAGGGTCAGTCATCCAGATAATGAATATCAAATACATGTACAATATTGTAATACCCGTGATTTTCTCTTTCGGTACTTTTTCATTTTTGGCATATTTCTGGTTTCCAGAAGCTCACTTGCGAGCGTTTTGACATTTTATTAATGTTTTGTTCTGCGTGTTTGGTCATCCGAGTTGTTCCAGGGCTGTTTTACCCGAATCCGTGTTTTGAGCCACTTTTCCCACTATTTGGTTCATTTCGTGTGATAATGATTCGAAACTATGGTTTCGTGTTTCCTATAAGTCCGATGAGATTTATTATGCGTGTTGTGAGCTTCGGTTTGGTTGCTTGATGTCATATCGTGATTTACGGACGTTTTGGGCCGTTTCGTAATTTCCCAAAGTTTGAGGGTGATTACTTCTGTTATCTTATTCCGAACCTTCGGGTTGTCGGAATCGTACTTTCTTTTAACGCTTGAATCCATCGTTCTGCACTCTTCGTATGCATGTCCTCATCTTGTGTTGTAATTGTTGTTTCGCGGTTTCGTCGCGCTCGTACGCGATGAGCTGAACTTAGCAGTTCTGGAACTGCTAAGTGACTTACGTACGCTATGATATAAGCATAACGTACGTTATCATCATGCGACTTACGTACGTTAAGACCTTCCCTTTACGTATGTAAGGGTCTTACCAGCTCAGACATTGAGTTCTGGCCGTCGATAGTGCACGCTATGTGTTGATCATAGCACATGTTAACTGTGCTCCTTACGTACGTTAAGCCCCCGCCATAACATACGTAAGGGTCTTCGCTATTTTGGACAGGAGGGTCTGGTTATCGATTACGTACGTAATATTTAATGCATTACGTACGTAATACCGGTAACGTACGTTATTCTTCTTGGTTAACGTACGTAACTCATGCGCAGGTATTTATATATCGAGGGTTGACCGTGTTCGTCATTTTTCACCCTTTCTTCACTCCTCCACGGCTGAGGCGATTTGTGGGCGATATAGGGGCAATTTTGGAGTCCTGTAACTCCAAGTTTACATCTTCCTTTAGTTCTTGGTATTGATTAACATCATCAATCCGTGTTCTTCGTCTTCGATTCGAGGTAATCATCTTGTAAACCCTTCCTTTATATTTCGTGAATCTTCAAGATTCGGGTTGTTCTTCATGAATCGTGCTGTTGTATATCATCAATTGGTTGTATTGATTCTCTCCCTATGATTTGATTCATATTTCTTACCGTATGCGGGTTCGGATAATGTTCTTGATATTCTTTGGGAAATATTGAGCCCCAAGTGTTCGATCCTTCGTCTCTACGAATTCTTGTTGAGAATTTCGTGTGTTTTGCATCTTCCTTGCGATCGATCTTATAGTGATTATATTATTCTTGTGTTTTCGACCTAGTTGGAAGATTTGAGGGTTTCCGGTCGAGCTTTCCTGTTGCTTCGCGTGCTTTGGATTTGAGGCAAGTACCTTTATATACGAATTATAACTATGTGAAATCATTGTTGCCGAAGTGTGTGAATTATATATATTTATATGTTAAATATATGTATGTATAAAGGTATACGTATATATAAATATGTATGTATATAGATATACACATACATATGTCGTGTGATTAATATCGATGCTAGTTGACGTACTCAACTAGGATTAAAGTACGAATCATATTTATAGAGATAATATAGTAAGATTTGTGTATTCGGTTGAGTTACGATGTTAGGATATATGTGTAATGTCGGTTGGATTTGCCGAAGACTTATTGTGTTGAGTCTTGATTGATAACGTGCGTATTGTTGTTTATTTGTGTGGTTGGGGACTGACGGATAAATTATGTGAATTGGTTTATTGATTTGATAATTGTTGCAACGATTGATTGTCTACTTGATGTTGGTAACAATGTGAATACTTTTTGTGAGAGACGTCGTATCCGGGAACCTCTGAGGGCGGGGTGTGTACTCCGGCCTGGTGTATGCTGCAATGTGCGGCTCCATATGTTTGGTGAACACCGGTGTTACCGAATGCGCATGCAAGGGGCGGCTCTTGTGGGAGTGATCGCCGGCGCGGTGACATGTTCAAGGGGCGGCCAACATAGTGGAGTGAACACCGGTGCACAGGTGTGCAAGGGAGGCGCCTGGCAGGCTTATTGGTTATGGATATTTGAGTGATAGCTAAGACCCCATTACCGAACGATTTTCATAATTCAAAGTTCTTCAAACTCGCTTTAAAATGTTGGTCTTGATATAGACCGCGGTTCGTGTTTCTGAAATTTGTTTCAACTTGTTTTCAATGTTGGTATCATGGTTAATTAACCAAGGATATTTGACGAGATCTCCGAGGGTTAATTAATCGGGGTCTTGAGCAGGATTTGTCGATTGAGAGGTTGTGCCTTTGATTGTACTGTGATGATTGGGTTGAGGACCCTGTGGGATGTTGAGATTTGGTCTCGTGATGATATTATTTGGATTGGGCCGAGAACCCCGTGAGATGTTGTAATGTTTCGCTTGTGATAGTGTTTTATAAATTGGGTCGAGGACCCCGAATAACGTTGTAATGGTTTTCTTGCAAATTGTTTTCTACATGTTGGGTCGATGACCCGAGAGCTTTTGAAGTTATTTTCTAAAAGTATTCCAATTCGATTTTCAAAACCCCAGGGCGGCCCGAGTCAATAATAACGTTTTCAAATTATCTTATCAAAATGCTTTTCTTTTATAAGAGGGGATTTTCAAACTAGATCTTTTGACTCCTTGGGCTCGTTAAAAGTTTCATTGGTGTTATGTTCCGTAAGGAGAATATGACTATGTGATTATTTTTCACCTTGTGTATGCGAGTGCTATTCTGTGTTGACTATGGGATTGTGTGGTTTGTATTAAGGCTTCGCGGCTGTTGAATTTTGTGTTGTTATTGTTCGTATATCTTATATATTATGTACTTGCACTAGCAAAATTCCAGTTTGCTAACCCCCGAGTTTTTGGGGGGTGGGTGCCTGTTATGCGCTCAGGTTTTGGCAGCTTGGGAGCGGTCACGGGATTGGCTTGGAAGGAGATGAAAGACGACGATGCTAATCACACAAGAGTCAGAGTCTTTTTCTTTTGTTTTCATTTTTGGTCGAGTATTCACCCTTGCATGGGTGTAGTTTTCATTTATTAATTTGAGTTGTCATTTCTTTCTGTATTCAAGTTTATTATTGTCATTGAGATGTGAATGTCATTAGTTCTGAATTATTTAATGACATTGTCGGTCTGCTTTGTAATTAGATTGACCCCGGTCGGTCAATATTTGAGTAGTCTATTGGAGTTTAGCCTGGTAGATCCTTGTGAGAAGGGTCTACGGCATGTGACATTCCTGGTCGTATTTTGGGGGTGATACAGATATGGTATCAGAGCTTAGGTTTGCGAAAAACCTAGGCCGTTGGGTCAAGTCCATGTCCTGTGTAAGTCGCGCGCGTCAGCGTTGTGATTAGTATCGTGGTTCCGACATCATCTTCACGCAATCCATGATGGTAAGCCTTTCGATCGTAAGTCCCCTTATATACGTATTTGATTATATCGTGCTAATGTGTTTAATGCGAACAAGGGGTTGGAACTTGTTGGTGATATTATTTTTTTTAGGATATAACATGCGTATACGGTCTGATTGAGAATGGTTATGTAGTATGCTTCGGAAGTCGAGTGTACTTACCAATTTCTACATTTTATTACAATAAATCTTTGAGTGTTAAGTTTATCCGCTGCGTGAGTATTTTGAAATGGCTTTTGGTATCTTGCAAACTGAATTTTATTTCGTAAAACCGATTCCCTAAACCGAGTTTGGCATTTTGGTCTTGCATGTTTTGACGTTATTCTTATAACGGTATTTGATATTTTATAAATGACTTCTGTGGTTATTTGAAAATACTGCTGTCATCGGCCTTTTGGCATTTTGAACATTTTAAAAATATTTTTTAGCCTGGTGGGTTCCGGTGCGGGGCCCACAGTGCTGTAATGTCACGAATATTTTAAAGTGGTGCTACGAAATTTTATAATATTGTGAAAACCCATGATTTAATGTAGTCATGTCAAATGGTCACGTATTTCGGTAAAAAATCCTTTCGATTAGACATTTTGGTAGAAGAGGAAAGATTTTCAAATTGTGGTATTTGGATCTCAACACTTGAAATATTTCAAATTAGTTACGATTCAACTTTCAATTTCCTTTTATACATTACTCGAAAATAATTTTTAAAGTCGTTGTATAAACTCCCTCTTCCAAATAAAGGACAGTATTTACAAGCTTCGGGCGTAACGTGACTCGCACTCTTTTTCAAAAATTTGTTTTCATTAAGTGCATGCATATAATGATCGTCCTCGTCGAAGGACTCGGGATTGACTTCAGAAAACTTTACGCTTTACGTTATTCTATAGATGTTAACTAAACCTTGTGTTGATAATTGTGGTATACTGTACGGATGATTATTTGATAATGCTGAACGGTACTATCTGTATTAGTATGTCGAGCCTTGGCGGACGTAAGTGTGACGACGGAAGTGGAAGCGACAAGGTGGTTCGTACGACAACTATCCATGCTACAGTGAAGGAGTATCAAGATCAAACGATATCCTATGAAATCTCCTCAATGATCGAGCCCACGAGCGAAGCAAAGAGACCGAGGACATCGGGAAAATTTTTGGGCAGTGAAGAGACTAAGGCTCCCAATCCCTCGCGTCATTCGAAGGCGTCGTCTTCGCGGTCGGGAGTGAGCGCTGGAAATACCAAACCAGCATCGTTGATTCTCGGTAAGAAGAGAAGATGTTTCAATCAGAATCGCTGTGACATGTTCGTGCAAATTGTCCCTCTCCACTCTTGACTTGTTACCGGTGCGGGTGTGAAGGTCATCGGGAGAAACACCGTGAGACAGTTTCCGAATTGGCAAAGAATGCCGCCCTAAGAGAGAGCAGAGCTAGTGACCGGAAAGTGTCCCGAAACCCTATGTTTCCTTCTGAAGATCCTAGCATGGGAGAATGAAGATTTTGTACTATGTCTTAATCGTTGCTGTTTCAAACAATCGTGAATTCGATCATTTTTTGTTTCATTGCTTTACGTTTCCAACTCTTGTTGTTCTAAGTTTCGGGGTCGTAATATCTTTTTAGTATGTGGGAATGTATTACCCGTACTTTTCTTGATATTTTTAGTATTGTGTGGCCTTTCATTGTTGGTAATTCAATTGTGATCCCCTCGACGATTTTAAACTACCTTGTTTTACTTAGCCTACCGTCCTCCGAACGAATTTCGGAGTTGTTTTGCTAAATCTCGTGGATTATTGTGGCCTTTCCACATCCGAATTTGATTCTTGTAAATTTTGTTTGAAACTATTGTTCCATCGCTCTCTATTTTAAGTTTCGGGACGAAACTTCTTTTAAGGAGGGTAGAATGTAATACCCGTGATTTTCTCTTTTGGTACTTTTTCGTTTCTGGCATCTTTATGGTTTCTAGAAGCTCACTTGCGAGCGTTTTGACATTTTGATAATGTTTCTCTCTGCGTGTTTGGTCATCCGAGTTGTTCCGGGGTTGTTTTACCCGAATCCGTGTTTTGAGCGACTTTTCCCGCTATTTGGTTCATTTCGTGTGATGATGGTTCGAAACTATGGTTTTGTGTTTCCTATAAGTCCGTTGAGCTTTATTATGCTTGTTGTGAGCTTCGGTTTAGTTGCTTGATGTCATATCGTGATTTACGGACGTTTTGGGCCGTTTCGTAATTTCCCAAAGTTTGGGGGTGATTACTTCTATTATCGTATTCCGAACCTTCGGGTTGTCGGAATCGTACTTTCTTTTAAAGCTTTGAATCCGTCATTCTTCACTCTTCGTATGCATGTCTTCGCCTTGTGTTGTAATTTTCGTTTCGCGGTTTCGTCGCGCTCGTACGCGACGAGATGAACTTAGCAGTTCTTTAACTGCTAAGTGACTTACGTACGCTATGCTATAAGCATAACGTATGTTATCATCATGCGACTTACGCACGTTAAGACCTTCACTTTACGTACGTAAGGGTCTTACCAGTTCAGATATTGAGTTCTGGTCGTCGATAGCGCACGCTATGTGTTGATCATAGCGCACGCTAACTGTGCTCCTTACATACGTTAAGCCCTCGCCATAACGTACGTAAGGGTCTTCGCTATCTTGGACAGGAGGGTCTGGTTGTCGATTACGTACATAATCTTTGATTCATTACGTACGTAATACAGGTAACGTATGTTATTCTTCTTGGTTAACGTACGTAACTCATGCGCAGGTATTTATATACCGAGGCTTGACCGTGTTCCTCATTTTGCACCCTTTCTTCACTCCTCCACGGCTGAGGCGATTTGTGGGCAATCTAGGGGCGATTTTGGAGTCCTGTAACTCTAAGTTTACATCTTCCTTTAGTTATTGGTGTTGATTAACATCATCAATCCGTGTTCTTCATCTTCGATTCGAGGTAATCATCTTGTAAACCCTTCCTTTATATTTTGTGAATCTTCAAGATTCGGGTTGTTCTTCATGAATCGTACTGTTGTATATCATCAATCGGTTGTATTGATTCTCTCCCTATGATTTGATTCGTATTTCTTACCGTATTCGGGTTCGGATAATGTTCTTGATATTCTTTGGGAAATATTGAGCCACAAGTGTTCGATCCTTCGTCTCTACGAATTCTTGTTGAGAATTTCGTGTGTTTTGCATCTTCCTTGCGATCGATCTTATAGTGATTATGTTATTCTTGTGTTTTCGACCTAGTTGGAAGATTCGAGGGTTTCCGGTCGAGCTTTCCCGTTGCTTCGCGTGCTTTGGATTTGAGGCAAGTACCTTTATATACGAATTATAACCTTGTGAAATCATTGTTGCCGAAGTGTGTGAATTATATATATTTATATGTTAAATATATGTATGTATAAAGGTATATAGATATACACATACATATGTCGTGTGATTAATATCGATGCTAGTTGACGTACTCAACTAGGATTAAAGTACGAATCATATTTATAGAGATAATATAGTAAGATTTGTGTATTCGGTTGAGTTACGATGTAAGGATATATGTGTAATGTCGGTTGGATTTGCCGAAGACTTATTGTGTTGAGTCTTGATTTATAACGTGCGTATTGTTGTTTATTTGTGTGGTTGGGGACTGACGGATAAATTATGTGAATTGGTGTATTGATTTGATAATTGTTGCAAGGATTGATTGTGTACTTGATGTTTGTAACAATGTGAATACTTGTTGTGAGAGACGTCGTATCCGGGAACCTCTGAGGGCGGGGTGTGTGCTCCGGCCAAGTGTACGCTGCAATGTGCGGCTCCATATGTTTGGTGAACACCGGTGTTACCTAATGCGCGTGCAAGGGGCGGCTCTTGTGGGAGTGATCGCCGGCGCGGTGACATGTTCAAGGGGCGGCCAACATAGTGGAGTGAACGCCGGTGCACAGGTGTGCAAGGGAGGCGCCTGGCAGGCTTATTGGTTACGGATATTTGAGTGATAGCTAAGACCCCATTACCGAACGATTTTCATAATCCAAAGTTCTTCAAACTCGCTTTAAAATCTTGGTCTTGATATAGACCGCGGTTTGTGTTTCTGAAAGTTTGTTTCAACTTGTTTTCAATGTTGGTATCAGGGTTAATTAACCAAGCATATTTGACGAGATCTCCGAGGGTTAATTAATCGGGGGTCTTGAGCAGGATTTGTCGAACAAGAGGTTGTGCCTTTGATTGTACTGTGATGATTATTGTGTGTATTGGGTCGAGGACCCCGTGGGATGTTGAGATTTGGTCTCGTGATGATATTATTTGGATTGGGCCGAGAACCCCGTGAGATGTTGTAATGTTTCGCTTGTGATAGTGTTTTATAAATTGGGTCGAGGACCCCGAATAACGTTGTAATGGTTTTCTTGCAAATTGTTTTCTACATGCTGGGTCGATGACCCGATAGCTTTTGAAGTTATTTTCTAAAAGTATTCCCATTCGATTTTCAAAACCCCAGGGCGGCCCGAGTCAATAATAACGTGGTCAAATTATCTTATCAAAATGCTTTTCTTTTATAAGAGGGGATTTTCAAACTAGATCTTTTGACTCCTTGGGCTCGTTAAAAGTTTCATTGGTGTTATGTTCCGTAAGGAGAAAATGACTATGTGATTATCTTTCACCTTGTGTATGTGAGTGCTATTCTGTGTTGACTATGGGAATGCGTGGTTTGTATTAAGGCTTCGCGGCTGTTGAGTTTTGTGTTGTTATTGTTCGTATATCTTGTATATTATGTACTTGCACTAGCAAAATTTCAGTTTGCTAACCCCCGAGTTTTTGGGGGGTGGGTGCCTGTTATGCGCTCAGGTTTTGGCAGCTCGGGAGCGGTCACGGGATTGGCTTGGAAGGAGATGAAAGACGACGATGCTAATCACACAAGAGTCAGAGTCTTTTTCTTTTGTTTTCATTTTTGGTCGAGTATTCACCCTTGCATGGGTGTAGTTTTCATTTATTAATTTAAGTTGTCATTTCTTTCTGTATTCAAGTTTATTATTGTCATTGAGATGTGAATGTCATTAGTTCTGGATTGTTTAATGACATTGTCGGTCTGCTTTGTAATTAGATTAACCCCGGTCGGTCAATCTTTTAGTAGTCTATTGGAGTTTAGCCTCGTAGATCCTTGTGAGAAGGGTCTACGGCATGTGACATTCCCGGTCGTATTTTGGGGGTGTTACAAATATGATATGCATCCAACGGTAAAACAAATGGTACAACGATGATACGAGATGCTCACAGCAATGATAAAAACCGGGCATTCGTGAAACATTATGCCCACGGCATACAACCAGTTTCTGCTCAACAGGTTAGAATATAAAGGCCCAACGGCGAATTGTCAATACAGAACACAACACGAATTACTCGAAGGAAAATCAGCCCAAAGTTGAAACAGATAACAACAACAATGCCCGAAGGCTCCAACCAATACATAGCACGTGGCTTGAAAGCCCTCAGCCGAAGCTGCAAAATATCACAATGGCATGAAAGCCCTTAACCGAAGCTGCAAATCATCACGATGGCCTAAAATCCCCTCAGCCGAAGCTGCAAATCAATCATAATTACCTAAAAGCCCCTCAATCGAAGCTACATGAGATCATCCAATGACCGTGACGTGCTGAATTGCAGGTGCTAGGAAACCAACTGCAATAAGTTCAAGCCCCAAACTTACCCATAATGAGATCACCCTTTGACCGTGACCTACTGAATTGTAGGTGTTGGGAAACCAACCGCGAAGGTTCAAGCCCCAAACTTACCCATAATGAGATCATCAAAATAACCGTGACCTACTGAACTGTAGGTGTTGGGAAACCAACAGCGAAGGTTCAAGCCCCAAACTTACTCATAATGAGATCATATAAATGATTGTGACCTACTGAACTATAGGTGTTTGGAAACCAACCGCGAAGGTTCAATCTCCAAACTTACCCATCGAGGACTAGCCGAGACTAGCCTCTAAAACACAATTAATCTCAAAGGGCAATGATTACAAAATTACCGAATTCACAAGAATGATAGTATGCTGCCTTGAATCGGCCAACATGACAATAAGAACTGACGGATGGACACTGTCCTCGTTGGTCCCAATTCAAATACCTCGATTGCCTTAGAACGGCTAATCGATAACAATGATACCACGGAGGAAAATGTCCTCGACAGTCCCAATTCAAGAGGGCGGCGCGACCTGGGTCCCGTTAAGTTTATTAAGGATGATTTGGGTCAAGTGTTAGTGAACGATGTGGCTATTAAGGAGCGGTGGAATAGGTATTTTTTTGAACTTTTCAATGAGGCTAGAGGTAGTGACTCGGTGGTGCAAGGAGTTAGTCTATCTTCTGCTCGTTCGTTTAGTTCCTGTGAGAGCATCAGCAAGGAGGAAGTAAAGGGTGCCCTAATGAAAATGGGTAGAGCTAAGGCTGTAGGCCCGGATCAGATCCCTATTAAGGTGTGGCTTTGTTTGGGGGAAGTCGGAGTTCAGTAGCTAGCAGAGCTGTTCAACATCCTCCTCAAAGGCTCTAAGATGCCGACAGAGTGGAGGCATAGTATTGTCGTGCCTTTTTTCAAGAACAAAGGCGATGCTCATAGTTGTAGTAACTATAGGGGTATTAAACTCCTCAGTCATACTATGAAACTTTGGGAAAGAGTGGTGGAATGCAGGGTTAGAAGAGAAGTGGAGATCTCAGAGAACCAATTTGGCTTCATGCCGGGGAGGTCCACAACTGAGGCCATTTATCTCGTCAGACGCCTTATGGAGAAGTTTAGAGAGCGGCGTAAGGACCTCCATATGGTGTTCATAGATCTAGAGAAGGCTTATGATAGCATCCCGCGCGATGTTATTTGGAGGAGCCTAGTAGAGAGGAGGGTGTCGTTGCCATTCGTTAGGGCGATCCAAGACATGTACTTCCAAGCTAATACGTGCATTAGGACCCCAATTGGTGACACCCAGTATTTTCCGGTTGAGATAGGGCTACACCAGGGGTCGGCGCTAAGTCCTCTTCTCTTCGCTCTAATCCTTGACGTCATTTCGCGAGGGATTCAAGATGGCATCCCGTGGTGCATGCTTTTTGCTGACGACATTGTGTTAGTGGCGGAGTCGAGGAGGGAGGTGAACTCGAAGTTGGAGCTTTGGAGGGCTAAGTTAGAATCCCAGGGCTTGCGTGTGAGCCGGTCTAAGACCGAGTATCTCTGGTGTAACTTTAGTGGTGAGGCCAATGAGGAAGATGTTGACGTAATGATTGCGGATCAGATCGTACCCCGTACGGATAAGTTCAAGTATTTGGGTTCGATCATTCAGAAGGAAGGTGAGTGTGAAGATGATGTCACGCATCGCATCAAGGCGGGGTGGCTAAGGTGGAGAGCAGCGATAGGGGTCATGTGCGACAAGAAAGTCCCTCTAAAGTTGAAGTGTAAATTCTATAGAGCGGCAATCCGACCTGCAATGTTGTATGTCTCCGAATGTTGGGCGATGAAGAAGTCTCTTGAGAGCAAGTTAGAAGTGGCTGAAATGAGAATGTTACGTTGGTCGTGTGGTCGCACAATGTTAGATAGAATTGCGAACGGGGTTTTCAGGAACGCGCTGGAAGTGGCGCCCATTTCAGCGAAAGTTAGGGAAGGGAGATTGAGATGGTTTGGTCACGTCCGCAGGAGGCAGGCATCTGCTCCGGTGAGGAGGGTCGAGAGTTTAGTGGTTATCGGGGAGAGGAGGAGAGGCAGACCGAGGAGGACGTGGGATGAGCAACTGAGATTAGATTTGAAGGCCTTAAACCTTTCCGAGACCATGACTGTTGATAGGTGCGCTTGGAGGCACCAGATCAGAGTTGTGGATTCTTTTGTAGGGAGCGGTGCTGTAGTTGAGAGCCTCAGGGTTGGGTTGTCTCAGTTAGCTTTGACCTAGAGCATTGCATTTTTACTTTAATTGTATATTTTACCCTGTTGTCTTTGCGTGTGGTGTATTTTTGACAGGGAGCTGTGCGCAGAGCCAACCTCTCTGTTGTTAGAGTAGCGTTCATCGGGAGTGAAGTAGCCTAATTCCGCTTAGGTAAGTCCCATGTGGATCAAGCCATGGGCTCAGGTATGGTCTCGAGCTTTTTCGAATCATATGTTTTCCTTTGTATTTATCACACAAGATTCTGCTGTGCACTAAGCCGGGGGTCTTCACGGAAACAGCCTCCCTACCGTAATAAGTAGGGCCATGGTTTGCGTACATCTTACCCTCCCCAGACCCTGTATATTTGGTTTGGTTTGGTTTGGTTTGGATTGTCTTAGAAATGGCCAATCGATAACAATAATACCACGGATGGGAATGTCCTCGAAAGTCCCAATTCAATACCTCGATTGCCTTAGAACGGTTAGTCGATAACAACAAGACGACGGATGGGAAATGTCCTCGACAGTCCCAATTCAAGACCTCGATTGCCTTAGAAATGGCCAATCGATAACAACAACGATAATAGATGCCTTGGCGCCTTTAATCGGTCACCAAAGACAGAGATGATAGTCGAATATGTCAATGCCTTAAATCGGCCAATACAACATCAATAGCGACACAACAATATCAATAGCAACACTCATACCTATTTCTTTAATCGAACATCAATATCAACAATAACAATCGATACATCGATACCGCGAACATGGTATCGATAACAACAATAACAGAAAGTCTCAATGCCTTGAACCGGTCATTGACGAACGACAATAATATTTGGCATAATTGTCAAAGGGTATCGCATCAAACAATTCTCTGATATCAACAAAATCATGAAGAGACCACATCTCAAAATTATACAACACATTCATACACATACATGATAACATTAATCTCATTGACAAGTACAAGTATAAAACTTGCCTCAAACCGAAGGCGATGAAATCCTCCCACGAACGACGAACGGCATCCTCCGACAATCACAAGCACTCAAACAACCTTGAATGAAATACAATTCATTCAATAACATAATATCAATTGAAAACAACACAAAAGATAACCTCGATTCAATCGTGAATCGATCAAACCACACAAACGAATATCATAGTCCTCAACTATGAATTCTAACATCCTCCAATCACTCCAATGATCAATAAGCATGATCATAATGTTCTTAAAACTTGTGAAAAGTAATTCAACAATGATTATCAAGAACAACATCAGATTAATCATCCCATCATGATGATATCATCATATATCATCATAATCATCCCAAGAACATCATCAACACTACCAACTTGATGTCTACACAATAATCAACCGCCAATTCATCATGAATTCGGATCAATCAACAAAATTAACTTAACCATTTCAAGATTATGATTATTATCTCATAACTCATCATAATCCTACACAACAATGGTTAAAATCTCTCAAGAACACATCCAATATCAATAATCATCTCAAAGCTATGTTAATCATCTAACAATCTTAACATAACTCTTCCTAGACATGATTATAGCCTCCAAGTATTCTTAAAACATCAATAACACTCTCATCCCCAACCCATAATCATCATGTTCTTAACATTTTCCTCCAACAATCCATCAATACATGAAGTAATCAACAACAATATCATCATAATCTCGAGTTCAACACAAGATTAACCAACATATCTCTAGAAAATGAATAACAACCTCAAACCCTTCAAGAATACACTCAATCTTCAAGCTCCCAAGCTTCAATATAAGTTAGGAAGCTCCAAAGCAAGTTGGACGGGGTTAGAATACACTAAGGAATGCAGAGGGATGATTTCTAGGGAGAGAAATTAGAAATGGATCGTGAAGAAATGAAAGACGAAACATGTCTTTATAAACTTGGTTTGCCATAACGTACACTACCAGGAAAGGTTAACGTAGGTTAACAACTTTTACGTACGCTAACACCTTAGTGTTACGTATGTAACGATCCTCCAGAAGCTACTGCCTCAAAATGAAACCTCCTTACGTACGTTGCCAACAAAGACGTACTTAAGCTCACCTGCATTAAACACGCTATAACATAAGCATTACGTTCGTAATGCCAATTGACTTAGTTGTCTCGAAAAGCCAAGTATCCCGATCATGCATGGCCCTACATGCCGAAAGTCGGATGCGATCTAATACCCTGTGTTACGTACGTAACCAATACGGTTTAACGTACGTAAGCCTCCATCTATAGCGTATGTTAGCTTATACATGTAGCATACGCTATGGCTAGTATACGTATCCAAAAATCAAAAACTCACCAAGCAACATCCAATCGGTAAAAATAATACCGACGACAAGTATAAATATTTCGATTGCGAAATACCCCAATACAATTTACATTGTATCAGTCCAATACAACAGAACTTGTACAATTCCAAATGAATACATACAACACAACAGTAAAAATGAAAATTTTTCCCTCGGATATTACGTACTCTCTCCCTTAAAAAGAGTTTCGTTCCCGAAACTAAGGGTACACAACTCAGAATATGAACTATCCATCCGAATCTGAAAACAACATCTACAGGAATACTCCTCAATGCGAACTACTTCGACTGAGCAACTGGGCCAACCCTTCGTGTCCCCACATCTCCTCTACCTGAAGAAGGCGAAAACCCAATGATAAACACTCAACCAAGTGCGAGATCAGTCGAATCATAACTCCTCCGCTAGAGGCCGGCCAGAAAGTTTTACCATCCGCATGACTTGTAACACCGGCGTACACATCCCGCGGGAGCCGCTCATTGTACATGTCCACAATTATAGGTGTACACTTCCTCGTCCGCTTCGGCATTGGACGCCCCTGCAATCACTTACTCACGCCGCACAGGGATAATAATGCATAGATATAGTCCTCGGGACCATATCGTTCGCACGGTCAAGTCCTCACAACTTGACGTCTCAAATCACAACCAATGTTTACCCCGATTATCACAAAATCTCAGGTATAACACCAAAAGAAAATCAAATCAAACAATCTCAAATCTCACGATTCTCAAATACTATCATTACAAGATAGATCAACAACAAATGGTACGTAACCAAAATACCACAACACAGATTAAGTTAAACATTAATCCAAAAATCAAAGAAAGAATACACAAATCAATGATACATCTCAAATGTATCCGACATCAACACCCTCTAGATCATCGATCTCATCGATTCGAGGAAGACCCAAATCTGAACTCGTTGCTCCTCTTCGGTTATCCCTACCTCTGGCTTCCGAAGCTTGATAGGACCCCTTGGATGAAGTACAGACTGGAGTAACAAAATCTCTCGAGGCCCGTGAGCTCTCTTGAGATCTACTGGCACTAGGACTCATGCAGTATTTCTGGAGGTGTCCCTGCCTCCCACACAGAAAGCAAGCAATAGTCTGCATCGAGCACAAGGGTACTGTGATGTCCCACTGTATCATAGTTAAATCAAACAACGGTCGAACTCGCCATCTGATAATAAGATGCTTTCCCAGCACGAAGGCGACTAGAAAACAACCTATTGGATGTTGGAGCCTGAAGTTTCTCTGAAAGAACCGGAAACCTAGTCCTCTCACCAGGAGAAACTGAAGGGTTCTTCCGAGCAAGCTCATTGATCAAAAGCTCTGCTCCAAGAGCCTTCTCAATGAATTCACCAAGTGAGTTACAATTATGATTAAACAACTACATCCTCAACTGCGGGTTTAGCCTCTTACTAAAATACTTGATCTTATCCACCTCGGTATGGATAACAGATGAAGCAAACTGAAGAAGTCCATGAAACTTCTCAGCAATAACAACAACACCCTCGTCCTCGATGGATTCGGGGTTCAAAACCTCTGATAACTTGGCTTCATGAAGTGGAGCTGGATAATACCTCTCTAACACGAGAGTCTTGAACTTGTCCCAAGCACAATCACGATCAGTGGGTTTGTTAGGAATATGCCCTCGAATGCCACTCAGAGGATGTTGAGTGAGGGCATTGTACTTGTAATTATGTAAATCATTTATATAAGGCAATGAATGTTTCTTTATTTACTGGTAGTTACTGGCATTCCTAACTCGTAAATATACATATAGAAACTAGTCTATGTATTTCAGAGCATAACATTCCACTCCTTATTGGATAAGGAGGTCGGCACTAGAAAGGTTTATAGCTCAAATACTTAATCGTTCGCAAGTCGATGAAACTTGTCTGGGCATTAAGTTTATGTGAAGACTTGTATGACGTGTTCTTTGACATGGAGAGTGCCTGTCGAACGCTAATGGTTAGTGGGAGCACACGTTATAGGTATGCTAATTGGATTAGTATACTCGAACCGACTCACCCTCGATTCGTCACACGGATTTCACTCGGACACCAATGACGGAATCGAAAGGTTGTGATAGGTATTTGTGAACCTTCGACTTGAGGATTTAGTAGGGATGTGCTTGTGACGTCAAGATTTTCATTAGAGTAGTTCGACCCTATAAACCGGAAGGTGGGGGTCAACCTCGACGTGCATCTTGACGGGCAAGTAACAGGTCCTACTGAATACCAAGATAGAATCCTTTCTCCCGTTAGTGAGCGGGTTAATTGTCCTATGCGGTTATTGGCAGATGAGATCATAAGTCTTTGGCCAAAGCATTTGAGCTAGTTGTATTGGATACACGAGAGCTCGATGATCTCAATTTGCATTAACGCATGCATAGCGTCAAGTAAAGTTAGGGTTTGACTGACCGTGACCCTATAACTTGATCGAGACATTTGAAAGAAGGGTTTAAACGTATACTGGTATTTACGACAGAATGGTTCTTTAATGATCCCAATCATTCGTTATCAGTTGGGGTACAGTGTAGGCCGCTAGGCTGGCTAGGTGGTGCTACTACTCTTTGGTTCCTCCCATTGCTGACTGAGACGAACCTACCGAGTCGCGCAATAGGATTGACGACGGAATGAATCGAGCTTATTCTCTCATTATGAATATTAAATATTGGATATCTAATTAATTGGGACATTGGATGTCTAAATTGATTTATTGGATAAATTAATTTACGGCCAAATGACTTAAATAAATTACTGGGTGATTAATTTAATTCATAAATATAATTATTTCTTGGAGAAATTAATTATGTTGTTATGTATTTGATATGATTAATTAATTGGATTAATTAATTAATATAAATATATCGGAACGGAATCAGAGTTTATCTGTTTGAACTCACAGGGGTCCGAAACGGACCAAACTCATATTCCCCTTCTAGATGGTCGCCCCTTCACCTAACCCCTCATGGTCTTTGCCTCCATTTTATAATGGAAGACAAAAAGACTTTAAAAGATATGGTATCTCTTATTATATGAATAAAGGGGATTTGATGGGTGGTTGGTATTGAATAAAAGGTGAAGACTTCTCTTTTCTACTCACCCATTCCATACGTGAATAGCTGGAGAGTCAGAGAAAAAAAGTTGCCTTTTATAGTCTTCACTTTTCTTCCTTTTCTTCTTGATTTGTTCTTAGAGAAACATCAAGAGATAAAATTGAGAGATATATATTTAAACACTTAGAGTGTTATAATTAAAGTTTCATCACTTGATTCTAGCCGTAACCTTAGAGGTTAATCGAGTGTTGTCATTCCGTTCGTTTCTCCGACGCGTGACAAGTAGAGACGCGGTTTTTTCAAGGCTGATCATCCAAGGGCTTGGAGCATTTTGGATCGTTTGGGGAATAGCTCAAGAGAAGGAAATCCATATAATCAACGGACGACAAGGGTATGATTTCGAATCTTCCTTTGCTTATTTTATATTCGTATATGCGTAGCTCGATCGATCCTCGTAGGGATTCGGATCGAATTAATTTTCATTTTACCGCTACCGTTGGGCCTTCGTTTTAGGCACCGAATCCCAACAGTGGTATCGGAGCGAGGTCTTGCGATCGTATATACGATATTTAGCATTTGGAATGCTTATTTTGTGATTTAGAATCATTTTGATAATCGTAGATATTTTATTGTTCGTCGTAGTGTCGTTTTTCCGTGATTTTATGTTATGGTATAAATCAGATTTTTCTTGGAAATATGATTTATATTAATAATATTCAGATCAGGAATAACAAGATTTTAGAAATCTGTCCGAAAACGAGCTGTATCGAATCGTTGGGCGATTTTCCATACAGCTGCCGAGTATGGCCGAGCACGTCCGCCTGCGGGTCGACGCTGCCGATTCTCGCCGAGTCCGCCGAGCGCCTTGTTGTATCGAGCCGAGTGCTCGCTGATCCGCCGACGCTTGCCGATTCTCGCCGAGTCCGCCGAGCGTTGTTGTATCGAGCCGAGTGCTCGCTGATCCGCCGACGCTTGTCAGATTCTCGCCGAGTCCCGCTTGGGCGTGTTGTCAGACGAGCCGAGCTGCCGATCCGGCCGACACTTGCCAGACGAGCCGAGTCCCGCCGGGCGTGTTGTCAGACGAGCCGAGTGCTTGCCGGATCCTACGACACTTGCCAGACGAGCCGAGTCCCGCCGGGCGTGGTCAGACGAGCCGAGTGCTCTGTGTATCCGGCCGGTAGTGTTGTATCCTCACGGCCGTGTCCGGCATGGCCGGGGCCCCTTTCCCGTCTGGAGCGGCGCGTGGCCTCGTAGGCCGCCGGCCGTGGTGCTCGTGCCGCCGCGCTTTTCCAGCCGTCGGCACTGGGTCTCGTTTTTTAGTATATTTTCGATTATTGAATTTTCCTGTAATAAAATCATTAATTTAGAATTTTTGATGAAGGAAAATTCAAAGAACATATTTTAAGGGTACACTACGGACGAAAATTAAATTGTCGATTATTGTTGAATTGATTGGATCAATTCTATTTATTGTTGATTATTGATTGGATCATATGTAATCTTCTCGCTATCCATTTATTGAGTATTTATTGGATGAATGCTTTTGAATGGGGATGTGGTTCATGGACTTAGTTTGAATCGTTCGTTTTATTCGATTGGGTTGTAAAGGCCGTTTTGAGCCTATTTATTTTACTAGAAATATTTGTATCTAGGATGCAAATTTATCAATGTAAAAATTTATATGTAATGACGAAGACCGGAGGAAGATCCGTTTCGAGAAGATTCAAGACGAAGACTTGTAATTAGATTACGGAGTTTTTGTTTTCTAGGAACGGTCCATGAACCACATGTTGGTAGCAACTAGGTTGTGAATGGTTGTTACATATTGTATGAATGCAACAAACGCGCTAAAATGATTAATGTCCAAAGTGTAACGTTAATCGTGAAAATTCTCCCACAACAAATTATTAAGTTTATAAGGTTTCAAGGTTTTCCTTCCCTCCATCGAGCTTTCGGGAAATTGAAATCCAAACTGGATGTGCTATGCTTCCGAGTTATCGGGGTAGTCGTTCGGGGAGGATGGATAAATTACCGGGAGCGCATTGGATGCCTTCGGTTGGAGCAAATTTCATCCCTAGAAACCTGATAGGTTGCCGGATAAGATTCAATTGTGAAACTGATTTGCGTCGATGGTATAAACTTAACTTGTTCACGAACCATAGAAACCATATAGGTTGAGGGGAGTGAACAAGGGGAAAAAGAAGATCGAATCATTCATTAGATGGGTTGGTGTTGGACACCACTTTATGAAAATTAATAGACTAGAAACCTGTTCGGTTGCCCTCTATTAAGATTTATAAAGAACTCGATCACCACTATGAAGTAGAGCGACGATACTTCCGGATTTCACATGGGAGTGTGTTGTTCCGATAAAATAGTGGGAGCTGGGTAACAAGAATAGAAAAGACCTTAATTCTATACTCAGATCATAATATAACAAGTCACTAATTAATCTGTTATACTTAATGCAGACATAACTCTCAATATGACAATGAATCCACTCGCAATTCTACTCGAAAAGAACACCTTAATGGGACCTAACTTTGAGGATTGGCTCCGCAATCTGATGATTGTCCTCAGTATAGAGGCACTGGGATACGTCTTGGAGACGGACATTCCCGCGCCTCCTGTGCGGACCCGAGCTAATCAGGAAGAGATTGAAAACCACGAAAAGTGGGTTAAGGATGACGTGAAAGTCCGTGCTTATATGATGGCTTCCATGTCTAATGAGCTTCAGAGAGCTCATGAGAAAATGACTTCTGCTAGGCAGATTCTATCTCACTTAACCGAACTTTATGGTGAGCACAGCAGAACTGCTAGATATGAGATATCCAAGCAACTGTTCGGTGCAAGGATGAAGGAAGGTGAGAAGGTTGGGGAACACGTCCTCAAAATGATATCCATGATCGAGAGATTGGAGGCTCTTGATTTTAAAATGGATACTTCTCTCCAAACCGACCTTATCCTACAGTCTCTCCCTGATTCCTTCTCATAGTTTGTTATGAACTTTAACTGCAATGAGATTGCATGTAATTTAGCTGGGCTAATGAACAAACTTGTGACCGCTCAGTCTCAGATGAAGACTTCGCGGATGAAGGAGTCGGCCCTTGTGATTTCTTCTGGACTTCGGAAGTCTAAGAATAAGAAGAAAAAGACCAAGAAGCGGACTGGACCACAAGCAAAGGACCTTAAGGGTAAGGTCAAGGCCCCGATAGTTCCGAAGAACAAGAAGAAGAAGGATGCTTGTCTCAAGTGCGGTGAGCTGGGCCACTGGGCTAGAGACTGTCCGATTCTTCATGGCACTTCAGGTACAGAACTTTTAGTTTTGGAAACAAATTGTTCTGTTACTGTATTTTCTACTTCCTGGATACTGGATTCTGGTGCTAGTTCTCATATTTGTACCGTGAATCAGGATCTGGAACAAAGTAGGAAGCTTGGAGCTGGAGAAGTTATGATCACAGTCGGAAGCGGGCATAGTGTCGAGGCGACCGACATAGGATCACTTCTTTTGGGTTTAGAATCCGGCTTTGTTTTGACTTTAGAAGATGTACTTGTATCCCTTTCCT
Organism: Orobanche coerulescens; assembly: GCA_033398695.1. Taxonomy (NCBI): domain Eukaryota; kingdom Viridiplantae; phylum Streptophyta; class Magnoliopsida; order Lamiales; family Orobanchaceae; genus Orobanche; species Orobanche coerulescens. The sequence continues at coordinate 102,324,761 of CM065808.1, forward strand.
ACTTGTGAATCTTGCCTTAAAGGTAAAATTGTTGGAAAGTAAAACGCAGCGGAAGCGAAGTTTGGGAAAAAATTGATAACAGCGTTTTACGCATCTACGAGCATTAGATCTATTTAGGCATGCTAATTAATTAATTACTAAGACTAACAAGCAATTTAAATATTATTTATTATTTATCAATTAAATATGTTGATTAATTAAAATATCCTAATCTAGATCCAAGATCATAGGATATTACCTTTTGAAGCGGTTGGTTATTTCCTTCTTGATCGCCTTGTATTTCTACCTTCAGATCTTCTAGAGTATGATCCGCCTTGAACCGGACGTTGTGTGGGCAACGAGCTACCGGATCTTGCTTGGACACCTTATGGATCGGCCGAATTCACCTTGCCTCACAACTCTCGATTTTATTTTCTTCAAGTAATTCCGATATGTAGCAAGAATTAAAGTGTTATCTCAATTGTGGAATCAAAGACACAAGTCAAGATCCACAATTAAACACTTAGAAGAAAAATCGAAATTTCTTGTGTATATTGAAGCATAAAATCGGCCAACACCACAATGTCCTATTTATAGGCTCTTGGACTACTACTAGGGATGATCTAAAGGAGGATTATGGAAGGACTCCCAATTAATTCATCTTACCTTATTAGGACTCTTCCTAATATATGATGAATCAATTAATATCAACTTAGTCCACTAAAAAGTTGATATTGCACTTCCTACCAAAATCCCAAATTACGAAATTGGGCTCCTTATTAAATATGTTATTTCCCGTGTTTAAGATATCGAATGTCCATTAATTAATTATAAGCTACTGACAGCTTTAATTAATTAATATCTTATCCAAGAGTAGTACCACTCGAACCTTATTATTATATCAGAATTAAATCCACCTGCAGGGTTTAATATAATAATCATTATCGAGCTCCTCAAGGGGACATCATCAACCCGCACGAGTCGGGACACGATTTCTAGTAATAATAATAATTGTCGTATAAACAATATTATTGCCCAAGATACGAGGCTTATTGAGTCGATCATTTTGACTCTCACCTATGGTAAATCAAAGCAATAATTATTATAAATACACAATTAAATATTATATACTTAGAATTAAGAAATAATAATTATCCGAGATTTACGTTCTTCTTACAAATAAGACAAGACACTATCTCACCTCGATCCTGTTCAACGTATGCAAATACGCTAATGTATGCTAATAGTCAAGACCAACTATTCTCAAGCACACACTACAACCCTTTATATAATTTGTCTAATAATTATATAGGTTGTGAACTATTATATTATTTTATAAGGCACCGATAATGTGATCTTCCGTGTGACACCAACACACCACATTATCTACAATATAAAATAACTAGACATTTAATTTGCATAACCATAACGTGAATTAATATGCAAAACATGTGATTAAATATAATTAATATCCTCATAAGTAGTAAATAGGGAAATTAGGTAATACAAGCATAAAGTATGCTTTGCAGTATACAATCCTAACAATCTCCCACTAATACTCAAAGCATGCTTTTAAGTATACTACTCTATTACATAGTCTCTCATTTCTCCCACTTATACTCAAAGCAATGCTGCCATACACCGTAATCACATTCCTTCCACATGCCTTTCAAAAACTTTTGAAGATAGGCCTTTCATGAAAGGGTTAGCAAGATTATCTTCCGATGCAACCCTGGATACAACTACGTCTCCTTCCTTTACGAAGTGTCGTATGATGTGGTACTTGAGGTTGATATGTTTACTTGCCTGATGGGCTCGTGGTTCCCTCAAATTTGCGACTGCACCAGTATTATCACAATAGAGTGTAATACCCTCTGGCAAATCGGGAATCACATCTAAGTCCTGCAGGAAGTACTTGAGCCACACTGCCTCCTTGGCTGCCTCAGAGGCTGCCACGTACTCGGCTTCCATGGTAGAGTCCGAGATGCATTTCTGCTTCACACTCCTCCAACTAATGGCTCCACCTCCCTGGCTAAACACATAACCCGAAGTAGACTTGGACTTTTCTTTGTCTGATGAAAAATCTGAGTCAGTGTAACCCACTGGAAACAAGTCGTCTGATTGATATAAAAGCATGTACTCCCTAGTCCTTCTCAGGTACTTGAGTATGTGCTTGACAGCAATCCAGTGTCCTGGTCCTGGGTTCGACTGATATCTAGCAGCCATGCCCACGGCATGACAGATATCTGGTCTAGTGCAAAGCATAGCATACATGAGACTTCCCACAGCAGATGCATAAGGGACCATATTCATGTCATCTATCTCCTTTTGTGTCTTAGGACACATGTTCTTAGATAGTTGAATTCCATGTCTGTAAGGTAGAAAACCTTTCTTGGAATTCTCCATGCTAAACCGCTTCAGCACTGTATCGATATAGGATGTCTGGGATAAGCACAACATCCTCTTCTTCCGATCTCGAAAGATCCTGATTCCAAGGATGTGTCCTGCTTCTCCTAGATCCTTCATATCGAACTTCTCAGATAGCCATACCCGTACGTCCGACAATTCCTTCACGTTGTTTCCAATCAGAAGGATATCATCTACATACAGTACAAGAAACACCAACACGTTTCCATCGCATTTCTTATACCCACAACTCTCACTCGGACATTGGACGAATCCATATGACTGGACAACTTCGTCAAAACGAGTGTTCCAAGATCTAGATGCTTGCTTAAGTCCATAAATGGATTTCTTAAGTTTGCACACCAAGTGCTCTTCTCCTTCAGCAATGAATCCCTCTGCTTGGCGCATATAGATTTCCTTGTCTAGACTCCCATTCAAGAATGCAGTCTTGACATCCATCTGCCAAATCTCCAGATCCAAATGTGCAGCTATAGCTAAAAGAATCCGGATTGACTTAAGCATGGCTACCGGCGAAAAGGTTTCATCATAATCGATACCCTCTTTCTGAGTGTAACCTTTTGCAACAAGCCTCGCTTTGAAGGTTTTAACCTTCCCGTCACGTCCTTTCTTTCGCTTGTAGACCCATTTACTCCCAATGGCTTGTACACCATCAGGTAGCTCTACTAGCTCCCACACTTGATTGGAATCCATAGATCCCATTTCTGATTCCATTGCTTCTTGCCAGGAGTCAGCATCTTTATCTTGGATTGCCTCCTTATAGGTCCAAGGAACTGATTCATCTTCGTCTGGGATTGAATCCGAAGACTTTCCCATGCCTATGAATCGTTCGGGCTGACGAACAACCCTCCCACTACGACGAGGCAAATCCTGAGTTGGTGTAAAAGTTTCAGAATCGATACGTGGTGCAGTGTTAGTTGGCGCTTGTACGATTGGTATAGACGGAGTCTCGCCCTCGGCTCTTCCGTAATTATCTCGCTCATGGGCTTGTGACTAATCATATAATCCTCTTCCAGAAATCGGGCATTGGTGCTAACAATGACCTTCTGATCCTGGGGACTATAGAACAAGCCACCCTTCGTTCCCTTAGGGTATCCCACAAACACTGTGATTTCATGCGAGATGCCAACTTATCGGCTTCCTTATTCAGACATGTGCCGGAGTACCCCAAATCCGAACATGTCCTAGATCGGGCTTACGCCCACTCCACAGCCTGGGTGTTTTTGGAACTGATTTCGAAGGCACCAGGTTTAGAATGTACGTCGCTGTTTCTAAGGCGTATCCCCAAAACGAAATAGGTAAATCTGAATAACTCATCATTGATCTAACCATTTCTAAAAGAGTCCTATTCCTTCTTTCAGCCACACCATTTTGTTGTGGAGTTCCCGGCGCGGTGAGCTGGGACGAAATCCCCTCATTCGCCAAGAAATTCAAAAACTCTCCACTAAGGTATTCGCCACCACGATCAGATCGTAGCGACTTGATAGTCTTCCCATGACGCTTCTCTGTTTCAGCCTTGAAGTCTCTGAACTTGTCAAAGGCTTCAGACTTACGTCGCATCAAATAGATGTATCCATATCTCGAATAATCATCTATAAACGTGATGAAGTATTCGAAACCACCCCTAGCCTGGATATTCATTGGACCACATACATCCGTATGAACCAATTCTAACACATCCTGAGCACAGTTTCCCTTGGTTTTAAAAACCCTTTTGGTCATCTTACCTTCCAGACAGGATTCACAAATTGGAAATAACTCAACTTGGAGATCATCCAATGGGTCATCATCTACCAATCTTTGAATCCTTCTAAGGTTTACATGTCCTAACCGTAAATGCCACAGATATGTTTGGTTTATGCTTGAAGGTTCTTTTCTCTTTTTAGGTTTAGACAAAGAGTTAAGTGATTTATGCATAGGAGTTTGTGCAGTATTAACAATATATAGTCCATCATTAAAAGTACCTCTGCAAATATATTCACCGCTTCTTTTCTTAATAATGGCATCATCATCAAAAGAAACTGAATAACCATCGCATTTTAATTTAGAAACCGAAATTAAATTCATTCTAACATCTGGTACTAATAATACATTATTGAGAACTAATAATTTATCATTAATCTTCAACTGCACGACTCCCACTGCAACAGCCATAAGCCTGGAATAATCGCCCCAGTTGATGGTAATCTCGCCCGCACTAAGCTGCTTGGTTACCTGAAAACCATGCGAGTCAAAGCAAACATGATCAGTGGAGCCTGAATCAACTATCCACGAAGTGGAAGAACAAGCTGCCAAACATGTTTTGACTACTAGTGCACGAGACATACCTTTCTTAAGAGCAGGGCAGTCCGCTTTAAAATATCCTTTCTGACCGCACTTGTAGTACTTTCCCTTTGGCTTTTTGTTCGCCTCGGGGTGAGGAGCCTTGCTTTTCACCTTGAGGGCTGCCACTTGCTTCTGGCCAACATGCTTCTTCTTCTTTCCCCATTTGGGTTTGGAAGAAGTAGCACCGGTTGCCGCAAGAATCTGATGATAACCTTGTTTGAAGAGACCTTCAGCAGACTGAAGCTCTGTCAGAAGTTCCGCCAAACTATATGTCCTACGGTTCATATTGTAGTTAAGGCGGAACTGCTCAAAGCTTCTAGGTAAGCTGCCTAAGATAATATCGACCTGCGTTTCCGCATCGATAGTGGCCCCTAGTATGCTCAGTTCGTTCAAATGAGACATCATTTTTAGAACATGATCCCTCACTGGAGTCCCTTCAGACATTTGGGTTGTCATCAATACCCTCATAGCATTTTGTCTAGCCGCCTGTTCGATGACCAAACATCTCGGTGAGACTTTTCATCATTTCCGCGGTCGAACCCATCGTCGATGTCGATGCCGCAATACATTTGTCGGTGAAGCCAAAATGTAACAATGAGCCATCTCATCGACTTTTTCCATTTCCTAATTCCACCAACTCTTCGGGAGTGGCATCCGTTCACAGTTCTAGAGGGCTCTCCTCGATTAAGACAAACTTATGCCCTCAAAGAATGTGACAATGTCAAGATTTTTTTCAATCGGCAAAGTTAGTGCCATCTAGTTTATTTTCTTTGAGAATAATAAATGAGTGGATTGAAAGACATCTGAGAATAAAAAAATTAAAAACATCCATCACATAATGCATAGCAAAATATATCGAAAAACCTCAAAACACAATATATATGCTAGCAACCAACACCTCAAAAAATCCGCACATGCAAGCCACGATCGTGTGGACGTTTACACACACATTTTTCAAGTAGAGTTTTACGTCTTTAATTTTACTATCTAGTCAAATTACGTTATGACAAGTAAAATTAATAGTTGGTTCCTCTTGGCCATGTATTAATTAACATAGACTCCGATGGGGAGCTTATTAATTAATACACCTAAGTGAACACCATAATTTAACATCCTTAAAATATTATGTTTTAAATAATAGTCCTACATATGGAGAGGTCCTATCATAAAAAGTAATATTTACCTTATGTTATCATTTTGAAATTTAAAACTAGTGAACCTATAATTAGCACATCCGATATGGAGGAAGACTCTAATGTCAACGCGCATGCTAATTACTTCACAATTTAAATTAATTATGGAGGCCAATTTGATTTTAATTAAAAAAATTAAATCAATTTAATCACTTAGTTATTTTAGACTTGAGGTTTTTAATTTTCTCGTCCTAACATGCAAGGAAACATATCACGCATACATCCATACATGCCATACATCAAAACAATAAAAACCAAAAATAAAGCATGGATAATTAAATTTATCCAATTATCATGGTCTTCTTCCTTGAGTTGAATCCGAGAAAATCTTCGACTCGATCTCTCCCACTGAATCAAGCATCTCGTCGCTTCTCCCCGGCCGGGTCGTGGATTTTCAAAATTAAAATTTTACTTTTATGCAAAATTAATTACATAAAAAAAATTTAATTTTATATCCGACTTCAATGACGACGCAACGAACGGCGAAAACGACCGGACCAAAATCGACGACGGCCAACCAAATAACTGCCCGGACCAGCCGCCACAGCATCGCGCCGCTGCCGCTGCAGTACTGTGGCCGCCGACACCCTGCCGGGCCGGCGCTTGCCAAGCAGCCCGATCCCCGGTTCTGCTCTATTTCTTCGTGATCCCGTCTTTTCCGAATTCGATTACAATTTTATACGAAATAAAATACATCGAAATTACATCAAGATTACACGAAAAATAAAACCACCTAGAACTACCCGCAGATTTTCTCACGGGAAAAACCATTACATGCCTCAAAAACGGGCCAAACCAACAATTGCATAATTAATAAAAATAAATAAATAAATGCACCATTCATATAAACCATGATAATTGGATCATATCACCTGCAAGAACACATCTAGCAAAATATTCCAACATCAAAATATATGAATATTTAAATTGCTATCAATTAATCACTAAAATTAATTAAAATAGCAAAAGTCTAAAATCCGGCTCCGATACCAATTGTTGGAAAGTAAAACGCAGCGGAAGTGAAGTTTGGGAAAAAATTGATAACAGCGTTTTACGCATCTACGAGCATTAGATCTATTTAGGCATGCTAATTAATTAATTACTAAGACTAACAAGCAATTTAAATATTATTTATTATTTATCAATTAAATATGTTGATTAATTAAAATATCCTAATCTAGATCCAAGATCATAGGATATTACCTTTTGAAGCGGTTGGTTATTTCCTTCTTGATCGCCTTGTATTTCTACCTTCAGATCTTCTAGAGTATGATCCGCCTTGAACCGGACGTTGTGTGGGCAACGAGCTACCGGATCTTGCTTGGACACCTTATGGATCGGTCGAATTCACCTTGCCTCACAACTCTCGATTTTATTTTCTTCAAGTAATTCCGATATGTAGCAAGAATTAAAGTGTTATCTCAATTGTGGAATCAAAGACACAAGTCAAGATCCACAATTAAACACTTGGAAGAAAAATCGAAATTTCTTGTGTATATTGAAGCACAAAATCGGCCAACACCACAATGTCCTATTTATAGGCTCTTGGACTACTACTAGGGATCTAAAGGAGGATTATGGAAGGACTCCCAATTAATTCATCTTACCTTATTAGGACTCTTCCTAATATATGATGAATCAATTAATATCAACTTAGTCCACTAAAAAGTTGATATTGCACTTCCTACCAAAATCCCAAATTACGAAATTGGGCTCCTTATTAAATATGTTATTTCCCGTGTTTAAGATATCGAATGTCCATTAATTAATTATAAGCTACTTGTACTTTAATTAATTAATATCTTATCCAAGAGTAGTACCACTCGAACCTTATTATTATATCGGAATTAAATCCACTGCAGGTTTAATATAATAATCATTATCGAGCTCCTCAAGGGGACATCATCAACCCGCACGAGTCGGGACACGATTTCTAGTAATAATAATAATTGTCGTATAAACAATATTATTGCCCAAGATACGAGGCTTATTGAGTCGATCATTTTGACTCTCACCTAGTAAATCAAAGCAATAATTATTATAAATACACAATTAAATATTATATACTTAGAATTAAGAAATAATAATTATCCGAGATTTACGTTCTTCTTACAGTCAGTACAGAAGACACTATCTCACCTCGATCCTATTCAACGTATGCAAATACGCTAATGTATGCTAATAGTCAAGACCAACTATTCTCAAGCACACACTACAACCCTTTATATAATTTGTCTAATAATTATATAGGTTGTGAACTATTATATTATTTTATAAGGCACCGATAATGTGATCTTACGTGTGACACCAACACACCACATTATCTACAATATAAAATAATTAGACATTTCATTTGCATAACCATAACGTGAATTAATATGCAAAACATGTGATTAAATATAATTATTATCCTCATAAGTAGTAAATAGGGAAATTAGGTAATACAAGCATAAAGTATGCTTTGCAGTATACAATCCTAACAAAAATGACTAAGTCCCCCTTCACAGGGACTTTTGAAAGAGCCGCTGATAAACTGGGATTGATCCATACTGACGTTTGTGGTGCTTTGGAAGCAGCATGTGACGGATATCAATATTTCATTACGTTTACAGATGATCATACTAGGTATGGTTATGTATACTTAATGAAACATAAATCTGAGGCTTTTGAGAAATTCCAAGAATTCAAGGCCCTAGTCGAGAAACAAACTGGTAATCATATCAAAGCACTTCGGTCGGACCGAGGTGGCGAGTATATGAGTATGGAGTTTGACGAGTTCCTTAAGGAACATGGAATAGTTTCACAACTAACACCTCCAGGTACTCCTCAGTTAAATGGTGTGTCAGAAAGAAGGAACCGGACCTTGTTAAACATGGTCCGTTCCATGCTGGGCTACACTGACTTACCAATTTACTTGTGGGGGTATGCACTCCTGACTGCCGCGTATATCTTGAACAGATGTCCTTCCAAATCCGTTCCTAAAACTCCACATGAGATGTGGGAGGGCAGGAAACCAAGTCTTAATCACATTAGGATTTGGGGATGTCCCGCTTATGTCAAGAAGACTAAGGTGGAGAAGTTGGAAGCTATGTCCGCAAAGGGACGTTTCATTGGTTTCCCATCTGGGATGATGGGATATCTATTCTACATGCCCGAAGATCGAAAGATCGTTGTTACTTTACAAGCACACTTCCTGGAAGATGAGTTCATTCAGGAAGGCGGAGCAGGTAGAAGTATTTCTTTAAAAGAATACAATGAAACTCCTCGGGAGACACCTGTGCAAGAAATTGGAACCGAACCTTCTAAAACACAAGTACAACCACCTCGTAGATCTAGTAGGGTGTCTCATTTACCTGAAAGGTATGGGCTTGTGCACTTGGAGGATCTGGGTCTCCATGAGGTTCCAAGTGATAGCCAAGAGACTGACCCGACGACCTATGACCAAGCGATGGTGGATGTAGACTCCGCGAAATGGCATGAAGCTATGGAAGCTGAGATAGACTCGACGCATGTAAATCAGGTCTGGACTCTAGTAGACCGCTCCAAGGGCATAGTGCCTATTGGGAACAAGTGGATCTATAAGAGAAAGACTGATGGTGATGGCAAGGTTGACGCCTATAAGGCCAGACTTGTGGCAAAGGGTTATACCCAGAAGGAAGGGATCGATTACCAAGATACCTTCTCGCCCGTAGCCATGATCAAGTCTATTCGCATGATGCTTGCTATAGCTGCCTACCATGATTATGAGATATGGCAAATGGATGTAAAGACGGCTTTCCTTAATGGATTCCTCGAGGAGGAAATCTATATGAAGCAGCCTAAAGGCTTTGTGTCCGAAGTCGATATTCAGAAAGTGTGCAAGCTTCAGCGTTCCATTTATGGACTGAAGCAAGCGTCGCATAGTTGGAACCTTTGTTTTGACGAGGCGATCAAAGAGTTTGACTTCGTGCAAAATGAAGAGGAACCTTGTGTATACAAGAGGGTTAGTGGGAGCAAGATCGCATTCTTAGTACTATATGTAGATGACATTCTACTAATAGGAAATGATGTGGGAATGCTCGATTACGTGAAATCTTGGCTTTCGAGTAATTTCTCCATGAAAGACTTGGGAGAAGCTACCTATATTCTTGGTATTCGACTCTACCGGGATAGAGCGAAGAGAACAATAGGTCTTTCCCAAGCCCTCTATATAGATAAAATCTTAAAGCGATTTAAGATGGATGATTCTAAAAGAGGGTTCCTACCGATGCGACATGGAATAAAACTCACCTTGAAGATGTGTCCTCAAAATGAGGAACGACGAAAGGAAATGAGTAATATACCATATGCTTCGGCCGTGGGTAGCCTTATGTATGCTATGTTGTGTACAAGTCCTGACATCGCGCATGCTGTAAGCGTGGTGAGTAGGTTTCAGGCAAACCCAGGTAGGGAACAATGGATCTTTGAAAGAACGTTCTCAAGTACTTGAGAAGAACTAGAGATATGGTTCTTATGTATGGCGGTGGAGAATGGATGTGGTGGGATACACCGATTCGGACTTCAAAGGATCAAGGACGACTCAATGTCTACTGCTACATATTTACTCTTAATGGAGGAGTATCTTGGCGTAGCGCCAAGCAAAGCGCAACCGCCGATTCCACCGTCAGCCGAGTATCAAGCGGCCTCGGAGGCTTCCAAGGAAGGGTTCGGATTAAGAATTTTCTCGGGAGAACTTCAAGTGATACCATGTCCGAGCCGCTGTTCCACCGCATCGCGACAACGATGGAGCCGTAGCGCAGCCAAGGAGCCGAGGTTTCACAACGACACCAAACATATTGAGAGGAAATATCATCTCGTAAGAGAATTTGTTCGCAAGGGATACATTGTCTTTGCCTGAGTAGACTCACCGACAACGTCGCCGATCCACCGACAAGCCACTTTCTCAGACTAGCTTGGAGCGTCATCTGGAGAATATGGGTATTAGATACCATAGTGTGTGGCATTGAGTGCAAGTGGGAGATTGTTAGGAATATGCCCTCGAATGCCACTCAGAGGATGTTGAGTGAGGGCATTGTACTTGTAATTATGTAAATCATTTATATAAGGCAATGAATGTTTCTTTATTTACTGGTAGTTACTGGCGTTCCTAACTCGTAAATATACGTATAGAAACTAGTCTATGTATTTGAGAGCATAACGTTCCACTCCTTATTGGATAAGGAGGTCGGCACTGGAAAGGTTTATAGCTCAAATACTTAATCGTTCGCAAGTCGATGAAACTTGACTGGACATTAAGTTTATGTGAAGACTTGTATGACGTGTTCTTTGACATGGAGAGTGCCTGTCAAACGCTAATGGTTAGTGGGAGCACACGTTATAGGTATGCTAATTGGATTAGTATACTCGAACCGACTCACCCTCGATTCGTCACACGGATTTCACTCCGGGACAGTCAATGACGGAATCGAAAGGTTGTGATAGGTATTCGTGAACCTTCGACTTGAGGATTTAGTAGGGATGTGCTTGTGACGTCAAGATTTTCATTAGAGTAGTTCGACCCTATAAACCGAAAGGTGGGGGTCAACCTCGACGTGCATCTTGACGGGCAAGTAGCAGGTCCTATTGAATACCAAGATAGAATTCTTTCTCCTGTTAGTGAGCGGGTTAATTGTCCTATGCGGTTATTGGCAGATGAGATCATAAGTCTTTGGCCAAAGCATTAGAACTAGTTGTATTGGATACACGAGAGCTCGATGATCTCAATTTGCATTAACGCATGCATAGCGTCAAGTACAGTTAAGGTTTGACTGACCGTGACCCTATAACTTGATCGGGACATTTGAAAGAAGGGTTTAAACGTATACTGGTATTCACGACAGAATGGTTCTTGAATGATCCCAATCATTCGTTCTCAGTTGGGGTACAGTGTAGGCCGCTAGGCTGGCTAGGTGGTGCTACTACTCTTTGGTTCCTCCCATTGCTGACTGAGACGAACCTACCGAGTCGCGCAATAGGATTGACGACGGAATGAATCGAGCTTATTCTCTCATTATGAATATTAGATATTGGATATCTAATTAATTGGGACATTGGATGTCTAAATTGATTTATTGGATAAATTAATTTACGGCCAAATGAATTAAATAAATTACTGGGTGATTAATTTAATTCATAAATATAATTATTTCTTGGAGAAATTAATTATGTTGTTATGTATTTGATATGATTAATTAATTGGATTAATTAATTAATATAAATATATCGGAACGGAATCAGAGTTTATCTGTTTGAACTCACGGGAGTCCGAAGCGGACCAAACTCATATTCCCCTTCTAGATGGCTCCCCCCCCCCCCTTTCACCTAACCCCTCATGGTCTTTGTCTCCATTTTATAATGGAAGACAAAAAGACTTTAAGAGATATGGTATCTCTTATTATATGAATAAAGGGGATTTGATGGATGGTTGGTATTGAATAAAAGGTGAAGACTTCTCTTTTCTACTCACCCATTCCATACGTGAATAGCTGGAGAGTCAGAGAAAAAGAGTTGCCTTTTATAGTCTTCACTTTTCTTCCTTTTCTTCTTGATTTGTTCTTAGAGAAACATCAAGAGATAAAATTGAGAGATATATATTTAAACACTTAGAGTGTTATAATTAAAGTTTCATCACTTGATTCTAGCCGTAACCTTAGAGGTTAATCGAGTGTTGTCATTCCATTCGTTTCTCCGACGCGTGACAAGTAGAGACGCGGTTTTTTCGGCGTTGGATCATCCAAGGGCTTGGAGCATTTTGGATCGTTTGGGGAATAGCTCAAGAGAAGGAAATCCATATAATCAACGGACGACAAGGGTATGATTTCGAATCTTCCTTTGCTTATTTTATATTCGTATATGCGTAGCTCGATCGATCCTCGTATGGATTCGGATCGAATTAATTTTCGTTTTACCGCTTCCGCTGGGCCTTCGTTTTAGGCACCGAATCCCAACAGGTTTCACATAAAGCCCCCAAGAATAAGTGCCCTTACTCAAGTAGTAAGGCGCTACTGCCACCTTACTCTCTTCCGGACACTAACCATGTCGAAGAGTTTATCAAAATGTTCAAGCCAATGAACAATGTCAGCTGGTTCCGACGAACCCTCAAAAGTAGGCGGCCTATGTCAAGAGATATCGCCAACAATTTGACTCACACCCCCAGCATGCCAATGAAATGGAACCTGGGGTCCCTGCTGACCACGAACCATTGAGGCCTGCATGGCCTCCACTATCCATGTCATCTGAGTCATCTGGGGCATCATGCCTCTCATAAACAAGAATTGACGTGTCCACTCTTAGTCTGATTAGCTTCTCGATTATGACGTCCCGAAGGAGAATCGATCGCGTAGGTAACACCACCGGCCGAAATCTGATCCATATCGGCATTCCCACGCGTATAAACATGAGGTTCTGGGTTCCGGCACCCTCTGTAGTCTTTACCCCCTCCATCACATCCTCGGATTCCTCTCTCCATACTGAAAGAATAATATTCAATCATGATCGTAGCTCAAATATGCCTCAACGGACAATCCAGAATGCTAAGTCAATAGCCAACCACGAGCATACACACTCAAAAGATAAAAAGTCATATCAATCGTGCTAATCATAGCCAATCCAGAGCCCACACGCTCCAAAACAAATAATCATGAATCAATCGCACCACAAATGTCATATACAGGTTTCAACAAAACATGTATAATTAATGACATAATGAATGTATGAACATAAAAGAGAATAGAGTTCTTACACATGTCATACGAAGCTTCGAGGTCTTGCGATACTAGTTCCCACTGACAAATATTCAATGAAAGAATGACTCATACATTTGTCCAACCATCACGACTCACAAAACCCGACTGTCCAGGTTGTCATAACCTGACAACCCCGCTACCACCACATCGGTAGAGCCACATAACTCACATATCAGGGTATCTCACAACCCATTTCTTTGATACCATCTTATGTAACACCCCCAAAATTCCATTGGGTTATTATAGTGTCGTGGACCCCACAACAGGAAATACAACAGGCGAACACGACTACAATACATCAAACTGACCAAAAAGGAAAATTACAGTCCCTACTATGATATCCAACACAATATTCCGATAGGGAATTTCAGTGACAATTATGGGCCTACATGGCCAAATTAAAAATAAAATAACATTCACGAGTCTTGCTCGGATACCACAAAATAGCAACAATTGACAAACTGGAAAATACTCCAAACTGACTGACCAAGATGAACACCGAACAACTCGGTACTAGTATTGCTCGAATGCTTGGGCGCCATCGTCATGCCCCTGTGTCTTAACTCCCTCCTCGCAACACCTAAAATATGAAAATATGTCCCGCCCCCACGGGGTCAGTCGTCCCGATAATGAATATCAGATACATGTACAACATGATATGCATCCAAAGATAGAACAAATGGTACAACAATGATACGGGATGCTCACAACAATCAAAAAAACCGAGCATTTGTGAAACACTATACCCACGGCATACAACCAGTCCCTGCTCAACAAGTTAGAATACAAATGCCCAACGGCGAATAGTCAATACAGAACACAGCACGAATTACTCAAAGCAAATCAGCCCAAAGCTGAAACAGATAACAATAATGATGCCCGAAGGCTCCAACTGAAATACCAATGCATCGCACATGGCCTGAAAGCCCTCAGCCGAAACTGCAAAATATCACAATGGCCTGAAAGCCCTCAGCTAAAGATGCAAATCATCTTGATGGCATAAAAGCCCCTCAGCCAAAGCTGCAAATCAATCACAATGGCCTAAAAGCCCCTCAGCCGAAGCTTTATGAGATCATCCAGTGACCATGACCTGCTGAATTGCAGGTGCTGGGAAACCAACTGCGATAAGTTCAAGACCCAGACTTACCCATAATGAGATCACCTAATGACCGCGACCTACTGAACTGTAGGTGTTGGGAAACCAACCGCGAAGGTTCAATCCCAAAACTTACCCATAATATATCATCGAAATGACCGTGACCTACTGAACTGTAGGTGTTAGAAAACCAACCGCGAAGGTTCAAGCCCCAAGCTTACCCATAATAAGATCATAGAAATGACCGTGACCTACTGAACTGTAGGTGTTGGGAAACCAACCGCGAAGGTTCAAGCCCCAAATTTACCCATCGAGCACTAGCCAAGACTAGACTCCAAAACACAATTAATCACAAACGGCAATGATCACAAAATTACCAAATTCACAAGAATGATAGTATGCTACCTTGAGTCGGCCAACACGATAATAATAACTCACGGATGGACATTGTCCTCGGTGGTCCCAATTCAAATACCTTGATTGCCTTAGAATGGCTAATCGATAAAAACAATATGACGGATGGAACATGTCCTCGACGGTCCCAATTCAATACCTCGATTGCCTTAGAAATGGCCAATCGATAACAACAACGATAACAGATGCCGCCTTTAATCGGCCACCAAAGATAGAGATGATAGTCGAATACGTCAATGCCTTAAATTGGCCAATACACATCAATAGCAACACACCAATATGAATAGCAACACTCATACGGATATCTTTAATCGAACATCAATATCAACAACAACAATCGATACATCGATACCGCGAACTGGCTATCGATAACAGCAATAACAGCAAGAGTCTCAATGCCTTGAACCGGTCATTGGCGAACGACAACAACATTTGGCATAATTTCCGAAGGGCATCGCATCAAACAATTCTTTGATATCAACAAAATCATGAAGAAACAACGTCTCGAAATGATACAACACATTCATACACATACATGATAACATTAATCTCATTGACAAGTACAAGTATAAAACTTGCCTCAAACCGAAGGCGACGAAATCCTCCCACGAACGGCGTTCTCCGACAATCACAAGCACTTGAACAACCTTGAATGAAATACAATTCATCACTAACACAATATCAATCGAAAACAACACAAAAGCTAACCTCGATTCAATCGTGAATCGATCAAACCACACAAACGAATATCATAGTCCTCAACTATGAATTCTAACATCCTCCAATCACTCCAATGATCAATAAGCATGATCATAATGTTCTTAACACTTGTGAAAAATAATTCAACAAGGATTATCAAAAACAACATCAAATTAATCATCCCAACGTGATGATATCATCAAATATCATCATAATCATCCCAAGGACATCATCAACACTACCAACATGATGTCTACACAATAATCAACCACCAATTCATCATGAATTCGGATCAATCAACAAGATTAACTTAACCATTTCAAGATTATGATTATTATCTCATAACTCATCATAGTCCTACACAAAAATGGTTAAAATCTCTCAAAGCCATGTTAATTATCTAACAATCTTAACATAACTCTTCCTAGACATGATTATAATCTCCAAGTATTCTTAAAACATCAAGAACACTCTCATCCTCAAGCCATAATCATTATGTTCTTAACATGTATTATAAACACTCATCAAGAATCATGCTATCCTCCAACAATCCATCAATACACGAAGTAATAAACAACAATATCATTATAATCTCGAGTTCAACACAAGATTAAACAACATACCTCTAGAAAATGAAGAACAACCTCAAACCCTTCAAGAACCCACTCGATCTTCAAGCTCCCACGCTCCAATCCAAGTTAGGAAGCTCTAAAGCAAGTTGGACGGGGTTGGAATACACTAAGGAATGCAGAGGGATGATTTCTAAGAAGAGAAATCGAGAATGGTTCATGAATAAATGAAAGACTAAACATGTCTTTATAAACCGGGTTTGCCATAACGTACGCTACCAGCAAAGGTTAACGTATGTTAACAACTTTTACATACGCTAACACCTTAGTGTTACGTACGTAACGATCCTACAGAAGCTATTGCCTCAAAATGAAACCTACTTACGTACGTTGCTAACAAAGACGTAAGTAAGCTCACCTGCATTACGTACGTTATAGCATAAGCATTACGTACGTAATGCCCATTGACTTGGCTTTCTCGAAAAGCCAAATATCCCGATCATGCATGGCCCTACACGCCGAAATTCAGATGCGATCGGATACCCTGTGTTACGTACGTAACCAATACGGTTTAACGTACGTAAGCCTCCGTCTATAGCGTATGTTACCTTATACACGTAGAGCACGCTATGGCTAGTATACTTAGCCAAAAATCAAAACTCACCAAGCAACATCCAAGTTAAAAACAATACCGACGACAAATATAAATATTTCGAACATTGAAATACCCCAATACAATTTACATTGTATCAGTCAAATACAACAGCACTTGTACAATTACAAATGAATACATACAACACAACAGTAAAAACGGAAAAATTTACCGCCGGATATTACATTATAAGATATTGGAACGGTGTCAAACATATTTTACATTATCTAAAGGGCACCATCGACCTTGGGTTATATTATTTGGAAAGTTCTGGATGTTCTCTAGTGGGATATGCAGATGCAGGCTATCTTTCGGACCCGCATAAGGGTCAATCACAAACAGACTATGTATTCACACGTGGAGAAACTGCTATATCTTGTAAATCTGTGAAGCAAACCCTAACAACATCATCTTCAAATCATTATGAAATAATTGCAATTCACGAAGCAATTCGAGAATGTGTATGGTTGAGAAATCTGGCACATCACATTGAAGAGTCGTGTGGATTAACTACGTCAAAGGAAAATCTAACTATATTGTATGAAGACAATGCGACTTGCATTACACAACGCAAGGAAGGTTATATCAAAAGTGACAGAGCAAAGCATATTTCTCCCAAACTTTTCTATACGCATGATCTGCAAAAGGATGGCGAAATTGATATTCAATAGATTCGCTCGAGTGGTAATGTGACGGACTTATTCACAAAGGTGTTGCCGACATCAACATTCAGAAGATTGGTACACAAGATCGGAATGCGTCAACTCAAAGATCTTATGTAATCGATTTCGGGGGGATGTAGTTGTACTCTTTTTCCTTCGATCGGGTTTTTTCCACTGGGTTTTCCCCACAAGGTTTTAATAAGGCAGCATGTATTAAAGGTAATTCAAGTAGGAATGTTGTAATAAATGTATGAATGATCTGTACACCCCCAAAACCCTAGATGTGTGCCTATCTCTTTTTTTTCTCAAGTTCATAACATATATACTTTTTTGGAAGTTTAAACTTTGAAAAATCATAATTAATTTTTCGTAAAATAATTTGACGTGGTTCCAATTGGAATATTCTTATAAATCTTGAAGCTTAAGACATCCAAAACGTTTTTGCAAGAAAATTGATTTAAACTGCTAAAAACTGAAAATTACCATAATTTTCGTGCATGAACCTTCCCGGAGCTCTATCGGGCGCGTCCAACCACCTCTATGGGCGGTTCCGGCGGCTTTGGAAAGATATTACACCCCTCTTGAAGCGTGGCTGGCGCGTGGGATTGGTGGTGTGCCGGAGGTTGGCCGTTTTGGTCAATCTTTGATGATTAGGGTTTTTGCTAAAAACCCGATATTTTCCTTAAATGAATTTTTGGAAGTATATTTATTATGGTAATATAATATTTCGGTTTTTTTGTGACTAAATATCACCTAATTAAATTATGGTAAAGTATCTATACTACTTAAAGATTGAGTGACTTAATTTATTGTGGAAGAGTGAATGTGCACAAAGGAAAGTACGGTACAACATAGTTGAAGCCACATAAAGAGTTAAATTTAATGTGGAGTCTTAATGACTTCATGAATCTTCATTCCAAAGTTTTATTATCCTTCATTTCAATGGCATGCAATAAATCTTAATGAATACTATACCGCATAAGAATACATAAGATCAAAGAATTCAAAGAGTCGTGAATAGCAAGGGTCATTATACTATTTTAAGTTTAGCATAATAATGACATAATTAGTTTAATTAATAAGTAACTTCAAAAGTCTCTTCACAAGCATATATAGTTTTTAATGTTTATAGGTTACACAATATATTCAACTATAAATAAGCATTTGATTTCCTTTGCCTGCAAATACAAACTTACGACTATTCACTTTTTTCTCTGGGGTGATAGTAGACGGTGCTTACGACAGAATAAGCGAATCTGCGGAAAGGGATTACCAATGAGATGGATGCAACTGCTTTTGTTTACCATGTTATTTTTACTTTTTTTTCTCAACATGATCTTATGAAAGAACTTTATGAGAACGAGGGAAAGTCCAGAAATGATGAACCGCTAGCTATGTTCCTTCGCAGTGGCGATATTGTACTAATATCGGGTGAAGCAAGGGATCGTTTTCATGGCCAGTACATAAACTATCTATGTTCTTTGGTGTGCTTTTAACATGCAGAGGTTTTACCTAAATGTCTTGATGTACATGTCCATATTCCGTGATTTCCAAAGCATATACTTCTCCTTTTGAATCCATTTATCGTTGTCTTCATCTGATATAGGTCTTAACCTTGATTATCTCTACAGGCATGCCTCGGATATTCACTGATGCAGAACACGCAGAGATCGGGTCTTTAGAAAAGGTGTTGTCGGATGAAGACAATATTTGTTACTTGGAATACATCAAAACTTCAAGAATTAAAATCAATATCTTCTGACTTTGTATAGTGCATAAGCTAAGTTAATCAACTTGATGCCCTTCTTAATCAACTTAATGCATAGGCTAAAGTTCTACCGTAATAGATGAGTACAAATTTATAAAATTTGATTTGTGTCAAGTAATTTTTTTAAGTTAGCGAAGTGAGCTAAAGTTCTATTGTAATAGATGAGTACAAATTTATATAATTTAATTAGTGTCAAGTATTTTTTAAGTTAGCGAAGTGAAATTATTGATTTTCTTTTAGAGTGAGAGAAGTATAAGCATTCCTTTATTTATTTATTTCAATTGGATGTTGTAACCACCATAGGATGAGATTGTATATTATTGTGTTCTGATGTTGTATTATGCATATTAGAGTTGGTCTCCTATGTACTTACCCACGATTGTAACTAATAGAATATTTGCATGACTATAACAATTCATACCCATTGCATAAAGTATTTTTGTACACAGTAGTAACATTCAATCTTGGTTCACATTCCTTATGTTTGGCTTACTTATATTCCTCTATTGTTTTATTAGAGAAAGTGAGAAACAAGTCAAGTTCATGTTCACTTTAAGTCTTTAACGGATCTTAATCTATGTCACCTAATCCTTTAAAACTTTAATTTAGTATAATCAATTAAATGAAAGTTACATTTTGTTTATATAAACACTAACAAACTACTCTGTGGAAGAGTGAATGTGCACAAAGAAAAGTACGGTACAACATAGTTGAAGCCACATAAAGAGTTCTTAAATTTAATGTAGAGTCTTAATGACTTCATGAATCTTCATTCCAAAGGTTTATTATTCTTCGTTTCAATGACATGCAACAAATCTTAATGAATATCATACCGCATGAAAATACATAAGATCAAAGAATTCAAAGAGCCGTGAATAGTAAGGGTCATTATACTATTTTAAGTTAAGCATAATAATGACATAATTAGTTTAATTAATAAGTAACTTCAAAAGTCTCTTCACATGCATATATAGTTTTTTATGTTTATAGGTTACACAATATATTCAACTATAAATAAGCATTTGATTTCCTTTACCTGCAAATACAAACTTACGGCTATTCATTTTTTTCTTTTGGGGTGATAGTAGACGGTGCTTACGACAGAATAAGCGAATCTGTGGACAGAGATTACCAACGAGATGGGTGCAGCTGCTTTTGTTTACCACGTTATTTTTACATTTTTTCCTCAACATGATCTTATGAAAGAACTTTTTGAGAATGAGGGAAAGTCCAGAAATGATGAACCACTAGCTATGTTCCTTCGCAGTGGCGATATTGTACTAATATCGGGTGAAGCAAGGGATCATTTTCATGGTCAGTATATAAATTGTGTATGTTCTTTGATGTGTTGTTAACATGCAGAGTTTTTAGCTAAATGTCTTGATATACATGTCCATATTCCGTGATTTCCAAAGCACATACTTCTCCTTTTGAATCCATTTATCGTTGTCGGCATCTGATATAGGTCTCAACCTTGATTTTCTCTACAGGCATGCCTCAGATATTCACTGATGCATAACACGCAGAGATCGGGTCTTTAGAAAAGGTGTTGTCGGGTGAAGACGATATTTATTACTTGGAATACATCAAAACTTCAAGAATTAAAATCAATATCTTCTGACTTTGTATAGTGCATAAGCTAAGTTAATCAACTTGATGCCCTTCTTAATCAACTTAATGCATAGGCTAAAGTTCTACTGTAATAGATGAGTATAAATTTATATTATTTCATTTGTGTCAAGTATTTTTCTAAGTTAGCGAAGTGATCTAAAGTTCTATTGTAATAGATGAGTACAAATTTATATAATTTGATTTGTGTCAAGTATTTTTTTTAAGTTAGCGAAGTGAAATTATTGATTTTCTTTTAGAGTGAGAGAAGTATAAGCATTTCTTTATTTATTTTTTTCAGTTGGATGTTGTAACTACCATATGATGAGATTGTATATTATTGTGTTCTGATGTTGTATTATGCATATTAGAGTTGGTCTTCTATGTACTTACCCACCATTGTAACTAGTAGCATATTTGCATGACTATAAGAATTCATACCCTTTGCATAAAGTATTTTTGTACACAGTAGTAACATTCAATCTTGGTTCACATTCGTTATGTTTGGCTTACTTATATTCTTCTATTGTTTTGTTAGAGAAAGTGAGAAACAAGTCAAGTTCATGTTCACTTTAAGTTTTTAACGTATCTTAATCTATGTCACCTAATCCTTTAAAACTTTAATTTAGTGTAATCAATTAAATGAAAGTTTTATTAAATATATTTTGTTTATATAAACATTAACAAATTACTCTCAACAATCAACAAAGATCTCCGGTGGTAGCCTCAGTTATAGATTGTCGTATATTCGGCAATTTACACACATTATGCAATGAACACTTAGACACAAACTTTGTGCATAGTACGGGTTTTGAATGCCTCGTTTTTCATAATTTTGTGATATCTAATTAATTCAAACTTACCCAGTTTAATAATTGTCTTCATTATTTGAGGTAATTCGTTATGGTAACTTTTACCTAATAAAGATGTGTTAGTTAATTACTTGTAAGTTAATTAATCAGAGTTATAAATGATTATAGTAATAATCATTTAAAAAACATATAATTAATACTAGTTTATGTTGTATTAATTACTTGTAAGTAATTACTTTAATGTGAATAATTATTGTAATAATTATTGTGATCATTAAATAAAACATATTTAATATTAAAGTGTCAATATAATTACTTGAAAGTAATTTTAGTATTAAGAAATGATTATTGTAATAATCAATTGACACTAGAAAAATTATTATATACGAGACAGGCAGAACCCGTGCTACGCACGGGCTGAGCATCTAATTGTTAATCGTGTATTCTTTATGTATATTGGCGAGTGTATATTTAAGCATTATTTAGTATGTTGTATGAAATGTTTTAACTTTGTTGTATAAAAAATTAAAAATGTTTGATGTTGTTTGTTACTAATTTGTGATGGCTTTGTTTATTTTGATCTATTACTTATTTGTATGATAAAAAAAATGTCTTTGTTTCTTTCTTTTCATTACATAGCCTTATGATACACTCGCCGCCTCAAGGCCCTTGTGATACACACAGCCACGCATGACCGTATTATTATATATAACTTGTAAGTTTACTCACTCACGCTTCATAAATTATACATAATATATTGATATTCCAACTTCATAAACACATTTGAGCGACGGGACCATCAACTTGATTTACAAAAATGATAATGGATTAATGGGACTATACGAATGATCGACAACACATACTGCTATTTCCTTTAGCATATTAAACTTCTTGTTCACAATTTCGCATGTCAAAAACTAAAATGGCAATACTATATGAATGTAATTATCATTATCCCAAAACATAAAATCCCAAAACATAAATGAAAAGGAGTAATAAAATATACTCTACCCAAAAACTTGTCAAATAAAACCCTATTTTTCATTTCATTAGCCTCCTTATTCCTTCTCTCAAATGCAAATGACACAAACAACACCATGAACACAATTCGCTCTCCTTCTTTCGTCTTTAATCCAAACCACAAATAAAAATCCACGGAAATCACAACCCTCGATTCTTGTTCTTCAAACACACGACTCTCTTATTCTTGATCTTGTTACGTTCTTCACAACGGAGGCTTCATAAGATCTTGTATAAGATGTAAGGTAGGTTGTTATTATGTTTTTTTCTTACTACTTAAACAAAGATAGATTATAACATATTTGTTATAATTCTTTCTTTATTACTTTCGGATATTAAAAAAGATCTATGATGGGAACTGAGATCTTGCACTTTTTCTTTCATGCTTTTTGTTTGATTTGTCGAAAGGAGATATGTTGAAGTTAGCGGTTTCACTTCTACTTTGATCTCTATTTTTTTCGATCGGCCATAAATCTTTTTATAAAAGGGGTAGTTTAACGGCGGCAAGTCACCACTACCGTCTTCTTGCTGGCGCTAGTTTTTTTTTTTTTTTGAAGTAATAGATCGATTGTATTTGATGGCCGGGTTTAGTGTGTCAAAGTACGTATTTATACTACTCATTATATGTATATGGAAAGACTAATCGGTTTGTATTCTTTTTGGTTATAAATGGAGGATGGTTTATATTCTTTTTTGTTGTAAATGTATTCCACAAAGATTGTAACTTCATATTGATTGTATATTCTCCTGTATATAACCGCATAAACCTTTTGCATACTTGCAATTACTCAAGTACAACTCTTTACATGCTCGCAATTAGAAATTTAACTCTAACACTACTCCACATTAAATCATGATTACTCCACAATTTTCTAACTCTAAAACCTCTATCATCATAATTACACATTTAATTTTAGGACTGACTTTTATAGTATTATAGATATATATATATATATATAATTTTATCTACGTGTTAGTTAAAATTAGTTTTCACATATATTTTCATAATGAATTTTTTATGAACATAATTTCTTTTCATCTATGATAATGTGTTTTAAATACGTGTATGCATTTATGTATTTTGTGCATGTTATGTATTTATTTTCATAGTTGTACTGTTATCTGTATGGAAAAGAGGTATAGATATGACCAGTGGCCTAGCCAGAAACTCGACTCACGGGGATCCAAATTTTTTATCACTACAAAATAAATATATAATACTTAACACAAATATATGTCGCTTAAATTACAAAATAAGTCAAATAAACAACGACAAGATAAGTCAAATAAACAATGAAAATACGACTGTCACATAGCATTTCTCTCGTAATTTTCATTTTCTGATATTGCTGCATAATTGTAATATCCGTATTTTTCCTTTTTTCGGTATTTTCATTTTTGATGTAATTTTCGTTCTTAGTGACTCGCTTGTAACCGTATGAGTATTTTGAGAATATGTAATATTAAACTCCGCATCATCCGAGCTCGTTTCGAACTTGTTTTACTCATTTCCGTGTTGGATGTCATTTTTGTCGTCGTTGGGTTCAATTCTCGTAATCACTGTTTGGAACCGCTGTTTGGGGTTCCCGCAAATCCATCTCATGTTATTATAGATTTTGTGAACTTTTATTGGGGTTGCGATCGAGTATCGTGTTGGGTCATTCCGTTATATTCCTAAGTTTTGGGTTTCCATTCCGTTTGTTCTCTTTTCGGATCATTTGATGTTACCGTTGTGTTGGGACCGGCCGTGCTTGACGTGAAGTCACCATATGAGGGTTCGTGATAGTCCTTTTAGGCCTTTAAATGGTTGGGATTATGCGTCGGTCGATTATATCATGTTTCGGGGTCATTTTTCATCAATTTCGGGCTCAAACAGTGTGTGCCGCGGCACAGGAGACTGTGAGCCGCGGCACGGCCTTAGCTTGGATGATGGCCAGGCCGGCTATACTACGTGTCGCGGCACGCTACAGTCCGGGCCGCGGCCCTACTCAAAAACCTGCTCCCCATTTTCGGCCGCGGGCCGTGGCACGCGGGTTAGTCTACACTATTTCAGCAGGGTTTCTGGGAGAAGAGTTCATTTTCTCTCCTCTCTTCTTCTTCCTCTCGTTTTGGGCGATTTAGGGGCGACTTTTGGGCGATTTTAGCATCTTCAAACTTGGAGATATCATCCACCTCGAGTTTTTGTTGTCGATTATCGATTTCTACTGGAATCCTTCTTCCTAATCCAAGGTAATCTCTTAGAACCCTACTTTTGGGTGATTTGGGGGTTTTCGATGTTATTGTTCGATTCTTTCCGTGTTGTTGATTAACTCATAATGAATATGATTAATCTTGTTGGTATTCTTGTTTTCCTACGAATTCATGGTGTATTTCGTGGTATTTGTGTAATCGAGAGGGTTTGGTCGCGATCTGCCCTCATTGTTGTTTTGTACGAATACACATGAATCGTAGGCGGATTCTCGGGTGTGTTCCGTTTCCGTATTCGTTTAGAAATGGTTGTGATGGTATTCTTCGAATCGTTAGGTCCGGTTTCGTTGGTTCCTAGCAGTCGAGTTGATTTCCTTCCGTTCGTGTCCTCATCAATTACTCAAGGCAAGTATTTTTGGAAACCTTTATGCTTAACATGAAATGGTGATGTATATTGTGTGTGATTTGCTCACCTCGGGAGGGTCCGACGGGGCCTCGAGGGAGTCCAATGGTATAGCCCTGGATTCACGAGTTTGATTCGCTAGCCAGCTCGGGAGGGTCCTTAGAGGCCTCGAGCGGGATCAGTGGTATAGCCCCGTTTCCAAGGCGATTCCTGTGCGTGATTTGATTTTTAATTATGGCCAGCTCGGGAGGGTCCTTAGAGGCCTCGAGTGGGACCAGTGGTATAGCCCCGGTTCCAAGGCAAATTGTTGATTGACTATTTGTTTCCGGAAAAGACATGTCTAATTTTGGTTTTTCGAAATGAATTGGTGCATATACTATGAAATGTGTAAGCGATTGGTTTGCCTTGATTACTTGTAGTAGCGTAATTGCTAACCCCTTTGAGAATCCGTTTTGGGGAAATTCTTGTTATGGATTTCAGGTTATGTTCAGTCGGACGAGCGGGCGCTGGGACAGTACGAGGATGCTGGCCAGGGTCGTTGACATGTGCATTGGTGTCTCCTTATTTATGTTGTCGCTTTTGATATGGTTGTTTCTCCAAATTGTAAACTTATAGAATGTACTCGCGAGTACTTAGGCTTTTCACTCCAAATTGTGGTTTGTATTCGTTGAAGTTGCTATATTTGTCGGTTGATGCTTATTTCGCCGGTTGCCCTGGTCGCGTTATTATACGTTTGCATTGTTAATATATGTTTCCTCGCTAACCGAGACGGTTAGTCGAGTGGTGTTCTTCTTGTTCAGCCTGGTGGGTCCCATGTAGGGGTCCACGGCGTTGTAATATACCCCGAATATCTCGGGGGTGTTACAGAAAATGGTATCGGAGATCTAGGTTTATGTATACCTAGGCTTGTCAGTTATTTGGGTCTAGTTGTGTTTTGGTTTGCACATCGTCACACCGCTGCCAGCATCTCGGTACTTCCAGTGCTCGTAAGTTTTCCTTACTCGATTTCTTGTTTTCTCGTACCGTGTTTCCATTTCTTGAACTGTGGATGTTTTTCCTCTCTTACTTATCATCGAGTTGCTTTTGCTACCTTTCAACACCAGTATGGATGCTGGGAGAGGTCGTGGTCGTGGTTGTGGACGCGGCCGGGGACGTGGGGCAGCCGGTGAGGCAGCCACGTCGCATTCTTCGGGAGCCGGTAGCACCGGTGACCGTCATAGCCATGCTACTTCTCAAGATGGCGCTGATCTTGGTGTTGCAGCGATGATGCAACAAATGGTGAACCAAATGGCTGCGATAGCTCAGGCGGTTCAGAACCCGACTCTGGCCCATGCTAATCGGGGCGGAGCAGATCGTTGGCTTCAGGATGTCATCAAGATACATCGTCCTCAGTTTTCGGGGGCATCAGACCCGGTCAGGTGGGAGGGATGGATCAAGGAGATATCCAAAGTGTTCGTCGCCACCAACTGTCCCGAGGACCGCAAGGTCCCTATTGCACAATACTTTCTCACTAGGGACGCTACTGATTGGTGGGAGGCTGTTGAGCCTAAGGACCATGCTGCTTTGTGGGCGGAATTCAAGGACCTGATGGAGACCGAATATTGCCCGTGGCCGGTTAGACAAGCTCGAGTCTATGCCTTCTATGATGCTCAACCACGGGATATTCCTGTCTCTCAAGCTATTGCCGATTTCAATCGGGAGTTGGGCTACGTGAAGGCCCAAGTCATTGAGGAGAGCGACAAAATTTTCCATTCTTCCAGGCGGATGAAACTGCCGATTCGGGATTACATGTCTGGGCTCGTCTGCACCACTTTGAAGGACTATCAGAGTAGGGCTCTTGCATATGATATGTCTGTGACGGCCAGTGAGGCGGTTCGTGAGAGTAAGAAACAGAAGTCCGCCGGAAATTTTTCGGGCCACAAGGTTAGAAGTCAGCAGAAGTCTCAGTCTGCAAACATTCATGTGGGCAGTTCGACTCGTTTCTCTGGGAGTTCTCAGGGTGCTACCAGAGCCCTGTTCGTGATATCACATGCTTTAACTATGGCAAGTCGGGCCATAAGAACCTAGAGTGTCCTCGTCCGCAGTTGACTTGTCATACTTGTGGTTGGTCGGGCCACAAGGCTTCCTTTTGTGAGCGGGTAGGATAGATTCACGGTGCCCAGGCTTCTTTTCCAGCGCCTAGGGAGCCTAGTGTGAACCAGGGCTCATTAGCTCCACAGTCTCCGCCGAGTACCAGTCGAGGGAGAGGTCGGGGTCAGCCCGCTAGAGGGGGGGCTTCCAGTGTCGGCTCCGCCTATCCGCGTGTCTATGAGATGAGGAGGGCCGATGATCCAGCGGCCACTGTGGCGACAGGTACCGTTCACATCTATTCTCATCCTGTCAGTGTGCTTTTTGATTCGGGTGCTACGCATTCATTCATCTCTCTGGAGTGTGTACGTCGTTTGAGTATTAATTGTTTGTCCCCTTGCGAGCCTTTCATCGTTAAACTCCCTAGCGGTGATAGGATCATTGGTGATCGGGAGATCCGAGATTGTTCTGTGACTATTTACGAGAGGGCTTGGCGCTCTAATCTTATTGTTGTGGGTATTGAGGGTGAGGATTTAATTCTCGGGGATGATTGGCTCGAGCGGCATGGTGCGATCATGAACTACCGCACGAGAATCATCACCATGTTAGCCGAGGACGGCACCGAGCACTCTTTCGCAGGGCGAAAGAGGAGAAATCAGAAGTTTGTTATTAACGCCTTGAAGGCGATGAGACTCCTGCGGAAGGGGTGTACTGGTTATTGGTGTTACGCCTTGGAGGCGGAGAGTGGTTGAGTCAAACTTTCATTGAGTCCAGTCGTTGGTGAATTTCCTGATGTTTTTCCTGACGAGTTACCGGGGTTGCCACTAGACCGTGAGATTGAGTTCGCTATCGAGTTAGAGCCGGGTGCGGCTCCGATTTCGAAGGCGCCGTATCGCATGGCACCTTCAGAGATGGCTGAGTTGAAGAAGCAATTGAGTGAGCTTCTTGAGTCGAGATACCGAGCGCTTCGCCTTGGGGCGCACCGGTCCTATTTGTGCGGAAGAAGGATGGTTCGCTGCGTTTATGTATCGACTATCGCGAGCTAAACAAGGTAACCATCAAGAACAAGTATCCTTTGCCGAGGATTGATGACTTGTTCGATCAAGTGCAGGGAGCTGCGGTATTCTCGAAGATCGACTTGAGATCGGGGTATTATCAGCTTCGGGTGAAGGAGTCCATGTTCCGAAGACAGCTTTTCGAACAAGATACGGACGTTATGAGTTTGTGGTTATGCCCTTCGGGTTAACTAACGCACCGACAGTGTTCATGCAGTTGATGAACAAGGTCTTTATCGAGTATTTGGATTAGTGTGTCGTCGTCTTCATTGATGATATCCTCATTTATTCGAAGAACGAGGAGGAGCATGCCAGTCATCTGCGTGTGGTGTTGGACATTTTGAGGACCGAGCGACTCTATGCGAAGTTCTCGAAATGTGAGTTCTCGCTGAAGGAAGTGATGTTTTTGGGTCACGTGATTTAAGCTGAGGGGGTCCGTGTAGACCCACAGAAGATTGAGGCGGTATTAGATTGGGCACCGCCTAAGAACGTGAAGGAGGTCCGTAGTTTCTTGGGTTTGGCTGGCTACTATCGTAGGTTCGTCGAGGGGTTCTCGAAACTAGCTCGGCCACTTACACAGTTGCTCCAGAAATCCGAGAAGTTCGTCTCGAACGACGAGAGACAGACGAGTTTTGAGGAGCTGAAGAGGCGTTTGACTTCAGCCCCAATTTTGGCGTTGCCGTGTGGCAACGAGGGTTTTGCCGTTTATAGCGATGCTTCGGGCCAAGGTCTTGGGTGCGTATTGATGCAGCACGGCAAGACCATTGCGTATGCGTCGAGACATTTGAGGCCGTATGAGGTTAACTACCCTACTCACGATTTGGAGTTAGCGGCGGTTGTCTTTGTGCTCAAGATTTGGCGTCACTATCGTTTTGGCTCTACGTGTCAGATTTTTACCGATCATAAAAGTCTGAAGTATATATTTACCAAACGGGAGCTGAATATGAGACAGAAGAGGTGGTTAGAATTGATTAAGGATTATGATCTTGAAATCCTGCATCATCCGGGCAAGGCGGACGTCGTGGCTGACGCCTTGAATCGGAAACCGGTTGTGTTACGAACGCTTGAGATCCTTATGTCTCAATCTGAGCTTCAGCGAGTTTTGATTGGGTTAGGTGTTGAGATTTCGTTGCCGGGAACTGTCGGGCAACTTTGCGCTTTAAAGATTTCCTCGTCACTGATCGATGAAATTAAACTAAAGCAGTTGGAGGATCCGATGATTTCTCAAATCCGAGAGAATGTCCTTAAGGGAAAGTCTCTTGGGTTTGTGATTCATGAGGATGGGGTATTGAGATTTCAGAGTCGGCTCTGTGTACCGAACGACTTGGAACTGAGGTAGGGTATTTTGCGTGAGGCCCATGCTACGCCTTACTCCGTTCATCCTGGTTCGAGTAAGATGTACAAGGACTTGAGGAGGAATTTCTAGTGGAATGATATGAAGGAAGAGGTCGCACAGTTTGTAGCAAGATGTTTGACTTGTCAGCAGGTCAAAATCGAGCATTAGCGACCGGCTGGGTTATTGCAGTCGCTTCCCGTTCCGGAATGGAAATGGGAAGATATCTCGATGGACTTCGTCACAAGCTTGCCGAGATCGAGATCGGGAATGAATATGGTTTGGGTGATCGTGGACCGTCTGACCAAGTCAGCACATTTTCTGGGCATCAAGGATACTTGGGGTCCGGAGAAGTTGGCTCGTGTGTTTATTGCGCAGTTTGTGAGGCTTCACGTTACTCCGAAGTCTATTGTTTCGGATCGGGATGGTCGTTTCGTATTGCACTTTTGGCAGGCAGTGCATAAGGCGTTGGGTACTCGCCTGCGTCTGAGTACCTCTTTTCATCCTCAGTCCGATGGACAGTCGGAACGCACTATCCAAACGTTCGAGGATATGTTGCATGCTTGTGCTCTTGACTGGAGCAGTGACTGGGAGGAGCATTTGCCATTGGTCGAGTTCACGTACAACAACAGTTGGCATGCGTCGATTCGAATGGCACCGTATGAGGCACTTTATGGGCGGCGTTGTCGATCACCGATTTGTTGGAATGAGGCGTCCGATTTGGTCGGGACCGAACCAGATATCGCTTTAGAGACGAGACGGAAGGTGGAATTGATTCGGGAGAGGATGTTGACTGCTTAGAGCCGACAGAAGTCATATGCCGATGTTCGTCGTCGACCTTTGGAATTCGAGGTGGGAGACCACGTTTTGCTGAAGGTATCGCCGATGAGGGGAATTTTTCACTTCGGGAAGAGTCGGCGAATTGGCTTACCATTTGGCGTTGCCCCCGGCTTTGAGCCATGTTCATAGCGTTTTCCATGTTTCCCCACTGAGGAAATATGTCCCGGATCCTAGTCCTGTCATCGACTATGGTGAGATTGATATTGCCGAGGATATTACTTTCGAGGAACGTCCCTTGAAAATTTTAGAGCACCATGAGAAGCGACTGAGGCATACGACCATCCCTTTGGTCAAAGTGCAGTGGTTGAGGCATGGTGTTGAAGAGGCAACTTGAGAAACCGAGGAGAGCATGCGCGCTAGGTACCCCGAGTTGTTTGTTTCTTAAGTTTCGGGACGAAACTTGTTTTTAGAGGGGGAGAATGTAATATCCGCATTTTTCCTTTTTCCGGTATTTTCATTTTCGGTGTAATTTTCGTTCCTAGTGACTCGCTTGTAGCCATATGAGTATTTTGAGAATATGTAATATTAAACTCCTCATCATCTGAGCTCGTTTCGAACTTGTTTTACTCATTTTCGTGTTGGATGTCATTTTTATCGCCGTTGGGTTAAATTCTCGTAATCACTGTTTGGAACCGCCGTTTGGGGTTCCCGCAAATCCATCTCATTTTATTATGGATGTTGTGAACTTTTATTGGTGTTTCGATCGAGTATCGTGTTGGGGCATTTCGTTATATTCCTATGTTTTGGGGGTTTTTTCTATTTTTTTTTCATTGCGTTTGTACACTTTTTGGGTCATTTGATGTTACCGTTGTGTTGGGACCGACCGTGCTTCACGTGAAGTCACTATATGAGGGTTCGTGATAGTCCTTTTAGGCCTATAAATGGTTGGGATTATGTGTCGATCAATTATATCATGTTTGGGGGTCGTTTTTCATCAATTTCGGGCTCAAACAGTGTGTGCCGCAGCACATGAGACTGTGAGCCGCGGCACGGCCTTAGCTTGGATGCCAGGCCGGCTGTACTACGTGCCGCGGCACGCTACAATCCGGGTCGCGGCCCTACTCAAAAACCTGCTCCCAATTTTCGGCCGCGGCACGCGGGTCAGTCTGCACTATTTCAGCAGAGTTTCTGAGAGAGGATTTCATTTCCTCTCCTCTCTTCTTCTTCCTCTCGTTTTGGGCGATTTAGGGGAGACTTTTGGGCGATTTTAGCATCTTCAAACTTGGAGAGATCATCCACTTCGAGTTTTTGTTGTAGATTATCGATTTCTACTTGAATCCTTCCTCCTAATCTAAGGTAATATCTCAGAACCCTACTTTTGGGTGATTTGGGGGTTTTCGATGTTATTGCTCGATTTATTCCGTGTTGTTGATTAACTCATAATGAATATGATTAATCTTGTTGGTATTCTTGTTTTCCTATGAATTATAGTGTATTTCGTGGTATTTGTGTAATCGAGAGGGTTTGGTTGCGATTCGTCCTCGTTGTTGTTCTGTATGAATACACATGAATCGTAGGCGGGTTCTCAGGTGTATTCCGTTTTCGTATTCGTTTAGAAATGGTTGTGATGGTATTCTTCGAATCGTTAGGTCCAGTTTCGTTGGTTCCTAGCGGTCGCGTTGATTTCCTTCCGTTCGTGTCGTCGTCAATTACTCAAGGCAAGTATTTTTGGAAATCTTTATGCTTAACATGAAATGGTGATGTATATAGTGTGTGATTTGCTCACCTCAGGAGGGTCCGACGGGCCTCGAGGGAATCCAATGGTATAGCCCTGGATTCACGAGTTTGATTCGCTAGCCAGCTCGGGAGGGTCCTTAGAGGCCTCGAGCGAGATCAGTGGTATAGCCCCGTTCCCAAGGCGATGCCTGTGCGTGATTTGATTTTTAATTATGGCCAGGGGTCCTTAGAGGCCTCGAGCGGGACCAGTGGTATAGCCCCGGTTCCAAGGCAAATTGTTGATTGACTGTTTGTTTCTGGAAAAGACATGTCTAGTTTTTATTTTTTCGAAATGAATTGGTGCATGTACTATGAAATGTTTAAGCGATTGGTTTGCCTTGATTACTTGTACTAGCGTAATTGCTAACCCCTTTGGGGACCCGTTTTAGGGAAATTCTTGTTATGGATTTCAGGTTATGTTCAACTAGACGAGCGGGCGCTGGGACAGTACGAGGATGCTGGCCAGGGTCGTTGACATGTGCATTGGGGTCTCCTTATTTATGTTGTCTCTTTTGATATGGTTGTTTTTCCAAATTGTGAACTTATAGAATGTGCTCGCGAGTACTTAGGCTTTTCACTCCAAATTGTGGTTTGTATTCGTTGAAGTTGCTATATTTGTCGGTTGATGTTTATTTAGCCGGTTGCATTGGGCGCGTTATTATATGTTTGCATCGTTAATATATGTATCGAGACGGTTAGTCGAGTGGTGTTCTTCATGTTCAGCCTAGTGGGTCCCATGTAGGGGTCCACAACGCTGTAATATACCTCGAATATCTCGAGGGTGTTACAATAATAGGTTTCCGATGTACGGCACTAAGCAATCATTCAAAAGACTGTCTGCCATAGTATTGCGTACAACACTCTTGATGAGCTCCATTGCTGAAAAAACTCTTTCAACTGTAGCAGTAGCAACCGGTAGAGTCAAAGACAACTTAACTAACAAATAAACCAACGGAAAAACATCGTGTTTCCTCGTAGAAACCATCTTCTCAGCAAGCCCTCCAATCCCTGATAAGTCTGAGAAGCTTTCATCCATGCAAACATCACATATAAAATTTTCAAGCTGACTTTCAAGTTCATGTAGAGCAATTTCAGAGAATTCACGCGGGTAAAACTTTGCAAGACGAAGTGCCTTCTCAGTATCAAATGCAGAAAATGAATCTCTAGAATCAAAGCACAACATACATAAAAGTAACGGCTAGTTAGGCGTTAGAGCCTATACCACTTCATTTGGTATTCAAGATACAACTACTTCAAATATAATTCCTATATATCGAAGATACGTATATACATTATGGTTGTTGTAATTGAGCTTAATTGATAATAGTTTGAGTGTTTAATTCACTCATTCATACATGAGGGGAAAGAAAAGATTGTAAATTTGATTTAGGATCGTGGATCCGACATTGTTAGAATCATAATCTAAATCCAGTGAGGTTTTTCTAGTACCAATAGAAAGCTAAAAGGTTGTTTCCTTGTCCGATAGAAAAGGAAAAATAATTTATCTTGGAACGATCGAAGACAAGATTGTAACGATTTATCTTGGGCCAATAGAAGACAAGATTGTAACGGTTTACTTCGGACCGATCAAAGACAAGGCGAAAAGGTTTATCTTGAATCTATAGAAAAAAATAACAAAGGAGAGAGGACATAAGCCAATTAGAGCCAAACCTCTATAAATCTCTGCGTCATTTAATTTCCGCACTTATCTATCGCTTCTGCACACGAAAAGAGTTTATTACTCTTCCCCGCACTATTCAGCCCCCCTTCTAGCGGCGGCACCAACCCAACACAAATTGTAATTGTATTCAACTGTTTACTTACACTTCCCAAGTTATTTGATTCATTACTCAAATGAAAGACAAATGGTTAAAATATCTTTGTACATTCATTCTGTTTTTTCGTTGCTAAACTTTTAGACGCTCAAATTAGAGAAGAGGGTTTGCTATAATTGCTTACGCTTTACTACAACGCTTTATTACTTTTCTTGATTGTAATACTCCAAAACCTAGCGATTATGTTCAAAGTGCCAAAACTTATTTATATAATCTTTATCGAGAATATGCTTGTCATTATAATGGTAGTCTTCATAGCGATATGAGAAGTCTGTTCACGTTCCTTCTAATAGTAATAGTAGTTAATCTTTTTTTGATTTTGCTATTCCGAATCTTATTGAGCGGAATGCTTATTAAAAACATTTATCACCAAAACAAACAAAGTACCAAACTAACGCATATCAAGAATTTGAAAATTATTTAACTACATTTAATTTGGGAGCATTAAAATGCAAACCAGATAGTAATAACAACTTCTTAAATGGTGGGCGAAAAGGTCTACAATTTGTTTTTCTAGTTGCCATGATCGCAAAGGAAATTCTATTTGACCCTGCCTCAACAGTCTCTGTTGAATAATCATTCAGTTGGAGGCTACATTCGGGATGAATGGCAATCTCGATTGAAGACTCAAAATCTTGAAGCTAAAGCATTAATAAACGATTAAGTGAAGGGGCCAAAACGCCAACAAGAAAACAAATTTGAAAGAACAAAAGGATAACAACACATATGATACCGAATCTAGCAATGATTCGGTCGACTTGGATGATTGAACCATCATAGCTTTTCTGCCTACGCTTCCTAAGGTAAGTAAAAGGTAAATGAACCATATGGATTTTGATTCCTAAAGTAAGGAGAAACATAGCCAACCTAGTTCAAATATTTAAAGTTAAAATTTCCATCCCCCCTTTAAAAATGAACTACCAAGACCTTGATTCTGATTCCTAAACTCTAAAGTACGAATACCACATGTGTAGGCAACTTAAATTTAAAATATATATTTTAATTTTAAACATTTGAATTAAACTCAACCCTCGCACTTTTCATTTTAAGTTTTAAAATTTTAGTTTAATAATATAAAAAAATGAATTGTGAATCGCAACTTTGAATCAAACCGGAATCAACATTTCAAAACCGAATCATAAACCACCATAAACATATCTATTCCCAAAAATAAATAAACTGAAGTTTGGTAAAAATATACTCCTTCCGTTCCAACTCAAACGTACCGTTTGATTTTTTCTGGTCAAATTGAGAACACTTTGACCACGATTATTTGTAATTTTATATTTATAAAAATTATAAACTCGTAATATTTTTTAAAAAATATTTCATGATAAACTTATTTTTAATAATGTCACATAATAATTAAATATATTTTTCATAAATTTATGGTGAAAATCAAAAAAATTGACGAAGAAAAAGTCAAAAACTGAAATACTAGTTTTTATTTCATATCATCTTTTTTAAAGATTT
The DNA here is from genome assembly GCA_033398695.1 of Orobanche coerulescens. Taxonomy (NCBI): domain Eukaryota; kingdom Viridiplantae; phylum Streptophyta; class Magnoliopsida; order Lamiales; family Orobanchaceae; genus Orobanche; species Orobanche coerulescens. Next base: position 102,360,654 of record CM065808.1, read on the forward strand.
AATATTTAGAATACAACAAATTTCAAGTTTAATAGAAGTCAGTTTAGGGCTTTGTCTATTCGACATAATTGTGAATTCTAAATTGCCATAGTCTATGATCTCAAGTCCCAAATATTTGTAGTCTCATTCGGATTCAAAAGAAAAATGGGAACTAAAGATATCAAGGACTTTTTTGTAGGAATGATTTTGAAGCAACTTACCATTGTATAACCTACATTTTTTGGACAAATATTCAAGATTTTCTATTGTTTTATAAATTCAGCAATTTCTAAGGAATTCCAAATTTAGATGAACACTTGGAGATATTGATTTTCCACATTTTTCCTTTATTTTCTCTCATTTTCTGAGAATAAACAAGACCTAACTTAAAAAAAATTAACAATGTATAGCTTGTGGAGGGCACTTGTCCAAGGAAAATGTTGTTATCAATATCAAAATTTCACAATCTATTTTTTTTTTTTTGGCTGAGAAACAGAATTTCACAATTTCTATACTGTACAATGTAGGCGCAATATTTTTACAGCTAGAATTTTCAGTTTTAGTCATGTCAAATTATTGAAAAATAAAAGTACTCTCCTGAGTTTCCATCTCATATTTTACTGGAAAAAAAGGGGAAAAGTTGAAACACTAATTTGTTCATAGTTAATAATACATGTTCATCATAGTTTGTACTAATCACTGACAAAGAAAACAGTTCTTTAAGATTATATAACCACATGGTAGGTAGAACGAATTAAAACTCACTGGTACCTGTGTTTGTACCAAAAGAATGGTTGATCCAGGGTTAGTTAAGGGTTTTAATCCTCAAAATCTCTATCATTCTCCAACAGGTAGTTGACTGCTAATTCTTCGTTGCGCTCACATGCTAAAAATGCCTCAATAACACGAGCTCTGTCGAAACCCATTGCCTCCATCTAGAAATTGTATTATTAATTAGGAATGTTAATTTATACAAAGAGAAAACTGTATAATAAATATTAAGGGCAGAACTAAGAAGAGTGTGTGGGTGAGTGTTGGTGTGTGTGTGGCAGAACTAAGAAGAGTGTGTGGCTGTGTGTTTCCCTACTCTTTCAATAGCCTCCTGCTCTTCTGGTGTGACGCTAACAGCATGAGGCATGTCTTCATCCCCTCCTTGATCAAATATATCCCTATTAAAAAATAACACAGTAACTTGGGTCAGCAGCCCATCAGCCTATGAGAAAAAAATGTAATCCAAAACAATCGGGAAAAGAGAAAAAACATAATACGTGAAAGCATAATTTCCTATGTGGCAAACACATGAGCTCGGGTATGCACGTCAGCAATAAATTACCGGATTTTTTTCTAGAGGTATCGAATTATAAAATGTTTTTCCTTTGTATGAAGGTTGAGACAGGAAGGGCATCCGACGTAAAAGGTAAAACTTTGCTACTTTGCATTTTGCAAGATCTTATAGTGCTAAGTGCTAACTACTTTTGACCATTAGTTCACACTATAATTTTCATGTCACCGAACCCAACATAGTTGGAATTAAGGTGCAGGTGTATCGAATTGCCAAAAGTTAAAAGATTGTCTCTTACATCGCTAAAATGAGAAGGGTTGGGAATAAACGGCAAAATCGCGAGAGGTGGCGGTATTTTTTCAGTATAATGTGCTTATGAGAAACTATGGTTGCTCTAAAAGACAACTCACCCTTCAGAACCATCAACATGTTCGTTAACTAATTGGAGGAACTCCTGTTGATTCTCTTGTATGAGTGTCAAGAGTGATGGGTTTTGCTTTCCAAGCTCCAGAAGCATGGGCTACATGAGACAAGAACAAATGTTTAGCTTTACAATAATGAAATCACAAAAAACATGCAAAGCACATAATAATACTCGTATATTATATAAACGCTACCTGAAGAATTTGTGGATTTGCTTGAACCAGCCGACGCAATGCTTGGAACTGGGCCCAATGAAAGACACTTTGATTAAATAACTTCATTTATATAAATCATGAAGATTATGGAAACACTACGAGAGGGAGGGGTGGAGGGAGGGGGGAGAGAGAGGGAGGGAGAGAGAAAGGGAGAGCGGGGGTGTTGGAGGGAGGGCGGGAGCGTAGAGCGCGAGAGAGAGGGGCAGGGGAGAGAGAGAGGGAGAGGGAGGGAGGGAGGGAGGGAGAGAGAGAGAGAGAGAGAGAGAGAGAGAGAGAGAGAGAGAGAGAGAGGACTGTTTAAGTTGAGCGTTTAAGCAGAGATAAAGCTCAAGATTATATTTATGAAAAAAATAAATAACTTACAAATGCAAATGAACGAAAACTCACCTGTGGGTTGTTTCTAAGGAAATCAAGGGATCCAAGACCCGCGCCAGCAGCGTTCTCCTACAAATTCAGATAACATGAAACATCCATAGCAAATAAATATGTTAGCATAAGTACCCTTAACATGACGACAAACCTGAGGAAACAAATTCAATGGAGATGAATTTGGTGCTCCTGAAGCAGGCGCATCTTGAGCTGCACAAGTTGCAGTAACAGAATCAACTGCAGGTTGAGGCAATGGAACTGCAACTTCTGTGCTTCCCGGAATTCCCTGATAAAAAAAGTCGACAGGTTTGAGAAACAAAAGCAAAAATTACCCCCCCCCCCCCCCCCCACCCAAAAAAAAAATGAGAAACAAAAGCAAAAATTGGTTCCTGGTTCCAGAAACAAACCAAATGCAAGCCCGGCATTGAGATTAAAAATGAAAATAAAAAATTGGTCCCTCAACCGAACTTCCACAAAAGGTCAACATGTTCCAAAATCCCAACAAGAAAAGACTAGAACTTTAAAAAGAACCAAGTCATACTGAATACAAGTAGTCTACAGCACGTTCTGGATTGTTATAGGCAGCACGAAGTGCAAGAGTGACCGTCTCTTTATCCCAACTGCCACCTCCCATATCAATTAATTGCTGAACAGTCTGATCGAGACCGTTGCCAGCAATTAAATTGGAAGCAGCTTGAGCATAAGGATCCGAAGGGTCACTGCAATAAGAATAGTACAATGACTCGTGAATTCTTTAATAATTTGAGCCACTGCTAAACAAGTCACAAAAATTGCTCTAATATTCAGAAATTGGGATCACTAATAAATGATGTCATACTTTGTTGTTGGAACAACAGAAGCTGGTCTGCTGCTATTAGGGACACTACAAGACAAAATTAGCGTCATCTAGCCGCATATATCAGCTTTAATAAAAAACATATATACTAGAGCGGACATTGTAAAACTCACGGTGATGATGGCCGGGTTTCGGCTGCAGAAGTTGGATTACTAGCTGGTAAAGCATTAGGTGCAGGCTGCTCGAAAGATTAGGCATGATAAGGTAACTAATACCAAAAACAACAAAAGAATCAAAAGATATTTGGTGAAAAGGGAAAATATGGGTGAATGTCTAGCATGACACCTGAGATGATGTCGACCCAATTGAGCCAAAACTTTTAGTCTGCGATCAATATATATACATAACAAAAATCAAAAAAAAAAAAAAAAAGTTCACAAGAGATTATTTAATCAATTGTTATCCCCAAAAGTCGAAGCTGGGAAGGGAAAAGAAAAAAGACAACGAATAGGCATTACAAAAAATATCACAGTGAGCCCAAATTCATCGACTTAAAAGGCATACTTATATGCTCCAAAAATTCAAGAAAACTATCATGGGCAAAAAGAATTACCTTGGTTAGCATGACAACAAGAAAACCATCTTCGGAGACCTTGTTTTCGGCCAAGGTACTTTCATCTTTCAGTACTTTCCCATTATGAATCAACAACTGCTGACCGCATGGGTAATTATCTTTTCCTTGTATATCCTCGATGTTTTTCTTTATTGCTATAATCTAGTTTAGAGATAGACAGGTGCAACAAAATCATTTCCAAGATTACTCAACACCAAAGCAAAAAGGCACCTTTATCACGACGTTATTTGAGACGAAACTGTGTCAGTGCTAAAGACATTTATTCACAATATTATTTGCAAGATTACTCTACTTTCGAGACAGGCATAAACTAAGAACCTACAAAAACATGTGAAATCCAGAGGAAGGAATTCGAATCCAGCATGGTTTTGCAAAAAGACAATGTTATCTTCTGAAAGTGAAAACCGGACTAAAAAACTCTTTATAATTAAATTCAAAAGGCTAATTATTCTAAATCCAAAGAATGTGTTTTTCCTCAAGAAACTTTTTTCTTTTTTTGCATCTGACTATAAGACTGAGAAAGTCACCAAGCTGATAACTTTCATTTTGGATCACCAGTACAATTATTTATTAAAAATATACTAGTATAATATTACATCTTCCAAAGAGGAAATCCTGTTAAAAAATTTCAAATATGACTTAAAATTCTTTTGGCGTTCTGAGTAATCCCGGCTGCCAAGACCATCCCTGAACTGAAGTAGATAACTTCAAGTGTTTCTCCGTCGTTAACACACCACATTATCCAATTGACAAAAATCTAAAGCTACAACATGCGAATTCGTCCAAATACTTGCAACAAAATACAAACATAAATCATATTATAGAAAAAAGAACACAAATAAAAGCAAAACATAGCCTTGTTACAAACAAGCTAACAATTTTCAACATCCATTAAAGTCTACAGCAGGAAAGTACACACTCACACACACACACCGCTTATATGTTATATATATATATATATATATATATATATATATATAGAGAGAGAGAGAGAGAGAGAGAGAGAGAAGACCGTGTCGTGTGGCTGGACGTTGATTTGGAAGTGGCTACCTTTGAGAGTTTTCACGGTAAGCTTCATGCCGGCGAATTTTTCTCCAATTTCAAGACTTCGATAAATAATACTTAATTAAATTAGAAGAAATATAATTCAAAACCCTAGAAGGACGCTACAGATCAGAAAGAACGAAGAAAAAAAAAAAAAAACGAGCTGAACAGAAGCATCCGAGGTTTTCGATTTCTGTTTTGCGTGAATATAACACTCCAAGTCCTCAGCTACATGCTTATCTTAAATTTACCCCGAGAAAACTTTAAAATATCACTCTTCCAAATGACGGGCCTTATATATATATATATATATATATATCATATGAAAACTAATTACCTTGTGAAATCTAGAAACTTTTGCAGACTATTGATATTAGTGATCTAACGGTTGTAGATGAGTAGAATATATGGATTTATGTATTTTTTATTGCATTATTTGTTGCGTATCTTAGCGGCCAGAACAGTCTGACAAATAATAACAAATATGCAATGAAATTATTGAACAGTGCAATTGGTTTCTAGATTTCATCATTAAGGGTGTTTCCACCATAGTCAATCCCTAAATATATATATATACCTTACGTATCTATATGAACTATCTAGCGTACGTAATGAAACGTTATCCTTCCTTGGTAGCGTACGTAATGATAGTCCAGAACCTCCTGTCTCAATTCGTTCGATGCATCACGTACGTAAAACAAGTGCCATAGCGTACGTAACACATACGTTGACTTGCTACACTAATTGTCCAGTTAGCGTACGTTATACACTAATCGTAGCATACGCTAATCTCAGCGTTGACTCGCCCGTCCACATCCGTGTCGAGAGCTGCTGACCGTGGGCCCACCTGTCGATCATATCTCGGATCCTGCCTGATACGAACTTTACGTACGTTAACTTATCCACTTAACGTACGTAATAGCTGTGCACCTTACGTACATTAACTATCCTTCTTAACGATCCTTATGCATTAGCGTAGGTTAAGTATACATCGTAGTGTGCGCTATCGTGGCTCTACTTAGCTATTTTCAGCTATTCTTATCCAACCTCTCGACATACAGAATACGAACATACGTCATACTGAATACACATACTCCTCCCAAAAATATTCTCATATGATACCTCTGATACACGATATCCTCATATACAATTGTCGACCAAGTACGACAATTATACAAATACATTTGTCTCAGTCTTCAATTTACTTTATTCATAATGTATAGACACCAAGCAATACAACTTATCTCAGATAAAATAACGCGAAAAATTTATACTGAAAATTCGGGTATTACATACTATCCCCCTTAAAATAAGTTTCATCCTCGAAACTTGCAATCCTGTCACAAACAACAGATCAACCGAAAATTTCCAAACTCATCACAAAAGCAATCAATTGTCGCCACAAGCGAATAACCAAACCAATATACTTACAGGTGCGTGAAACCGATGATCTCCCGTGATACTAGCACACGACTCCCATACGAAGTCTCAACACAACACCAACACACACTAATATCACAATTAGCAATTGAAAAGATCTCAAAAATTTTGGAACCTCCAAAAATCGGTTTGACTCAAAAGTTAGAAAAATCATTTTCAAAAGTCACGCTACTACTGTACTGCTAGAGCCACATAACACACACGCCCGGGTTTCACAAAACTCAAGCTCCGATACCATCTTCTGTAACGCCCCCAAAACCATTCGGGGATATTACAGCGTCGTGGGCCCTGCACCGGAACCCACTAGGCTAAAAACCATTTCCAAAAATTTTCAAAAATGCCAAAAGGCCGATGACGGTAATATTTTAAATACCCAAAATATTTACCAAAACATGGTTCTCAATTACCATCATCAAATACTATTTGAAAATACACGGGGAAATGCCAAATCTCGACAGTTTCAAAATATACGCTAAGCCACCACTTAAACGTACCGATAAAATAGTTAGGAAAAAGGGTTAACGAATTAACCTAAGTTTACGAAATACCCAAAAAGGTCATTTTGAAAGTTATACACGCGTTGGTAAAAATACCGGAAAGCCATTTTGAAATATACACAAGCAGCGGATAAGAACACAGTTCAAAATACACATTTGTAGCGGAAATAAAACAACCAGAAAAGAATACTCGATACTCAATTACATGCCACAGCCAGTATCACCCGGGAAGCTCACCCCTTCACGACCGCTACTAGCTCGATCTCCGAGTACCTAAAAATAAAGCCCACGACAGGGTCAGCCAGAATACTCAATAATGATAACGATCACATCACATAAATAATTACATACCAATGTAATTACAGGTAAGAATACTACAAATGTAATCTTACCGTCATAACCTCACCAACCCATAACAATCCATAACAGATCAATTCTTACCATAATCCACATTTCGCATTCTCAAATGACGAAATGAACCCAACTACAACTATCTGTACTGTATTCCAACAATACCAAGAATCCTCAAAGTATCATCATAACTCATAAGTGGGAAATAATACATCTGTGCCAAATCCTGTCCGTCGGATTTTACAGTCGAATCTCAATCAGGATAAAATCCAATAACAAACAATATAACTGTAGATCAACTGCCACAATAATAACAAGTCTCGAATATCAACGTACAGTCTGAATGCTCATACGATCAAAAACCATGATCAACCAAACAATCGACTGAGAATATCATCAACATGATAACTCCAATACGACCAACAAAGGATCAACGATAACCGAGAATACCATCAACATGATAAACTCCGACACGATCAATAAAGGATCAACAATAACCGAGAATATCCTCAACAAGGTAAACTCCAAACACGATCAACAAAGGATCAACAACGACCGAGAATACCCTCAATAAGGTAAACTCCAAACATGATCAACAATAATGGATCTCAAAGTAATAACCCCGACTGTCGAACATACCCCTCGGGCGTATGAACAACCAGTCCCAAATCATCGTACATACCCAACCACAAATGGAGGATGAACGACCAAACAATATGGCTCAAAGATGGACGTCACAGTACGCCCAATCCGGAAATGTGTCCGTGCACATGTCCACCCCATATACAGAATCCAGGATATACGTGGGACATGTACCTAATTAGCCTCACGAACTACGTCTCGTGTGCACGGTCCAATGTGGAAATATCAGCACATGACCATAGTGTGCCCAGCTAAAAATCCTACATAATAACCAATCGGCACGCAGATATGACTCCAGATATGTCACGATGTAACATGACAACGAAACTCAAAGAATCACATATCCAATAAGTATCAAGAGACTCACCGAAGTGAACAAAGACACACGGACAATGAAAGATCGACACGGCCAACAATATCCAAAATAACCATCCTGGGACCACAATCCCCAAAGGATAATCAATACGATCAAAAATTTCAAACAACAGTCTGGGATCGACATCCCTCAATGAAAAAATCAACACAACTATTAATACTAACAATAGTCCTGGGATCAGCATCCCTCAACGAACAACCAATACGAATCTCATTATACGGAACCTCAACATATACAACAACTCAACATAATAATTATCTTCATAATTGAACAACACCTAAATTACCTCAAAGTCTTAGACAATATCTTTTCCACGAACCAACATCCCTGAACGAATACACAGTTATACGAATAATCCCGAAATAAGTATAGTCTATTTATACCAACAAACCACCGTCCCGACATCAATGTCGACACGGTAAACCATCCTTAATACCCGACATTCCACATCACTGACTAAAGATAACTCACATCTACGTCCTTACTAAACACATTTAAACCATATACACTATGAATTAATCCAAACTAACGCATAATATACAAACCATCATCCCGAAAATTACATTCATTGCTATATGAATTATAAATGAAATGAAATCAAAATCATTCATTAAACATTATAAACTGAACAAGTATAGCTTGCCTCGATACCGATACCACGAAGTCATTACCAAAATCCATTGCCTTCGTCCACGAGCTCCTCAGCCCCGACCAAAAGCAATCTACGAACTCTTTAACCTCAACCGCAACACAACGATCATAATCCACGATCAAACATCTCAACCTATTGAAGTAATCAATCAACAACAATCCGATAACAATCAATAACTGACATAGCCAACCAATCAAACTCAACGGCTCAACAATACCTCGATCATATACAAAACCAAACAACACAACTCAAATAATTACGAACTCATATCCACAATACAAACCGCAACTTGACAACTCATAAATAACAATCAATATAACCGATCAACAAGCCCAACGGTTCCACAATCCGAAAATCATATCAATAATCAAATTAAACCAATAACAAGGGTCTAAACGTTGTCGATTCCAAATCCAATCTTAAATATGAATACAAGTTTCCTCCTTGTAAATTCATAATCAAAACCAATTACCGATTATCATCATCAATTCGGATAATTCGATTAAATCAACATTATAGATAATCATATTCCAAGGGTTTCAAATAACTCAATCATTCGATTTGAACACATGTTCAATACGTATGAACTTCCAAACTCAAAGATGAATAATAATCTCATCGAACTCGTAATCATATTCGTATCCTTATATGAATATTGTACCAAGATAAATAACTTAGTTCGAGATATGAATATTCCATATTCATATGCAAAACACCAACACCTCCTAAACACATTCATCATATCAATGATCAATTCGTCTCGATATTAAGTATATCATAACATATTTTATTCCAACTTCAACTTTAAACACGAATCAACAAGATTCCTTCTTGTTCATACTTGTAAACAATATTATCGGCATAATAGACAATCCGGACTACCCAAATAGTTCAATACCATTGATAATCTTGTTATAAGATTAACCATAATCTTTCCGGATTCAAACTTGTCATCATGATTCATATTTCGTCAAGAACATACGAATTTTACCACTATAGTATTGGTTTCAATCATCAAATCCATGATTATACTTAAAAACCATTATGTATCCTATCACATATTCCTCTTTGATGTGATATACATACCGAGAATACCAAGAACACCAAGAATACCATGATTCCAATAATCATGTTTATAACATAATTGAAGATATAAACCATCGTATCCTTCAACATATAATTCATATAACCTCAAGAATCGTAACAACAACACCATAATCATCTTCATACGAATCATTCATCAACAATAACATCAAAATCCGAATTCAAGGTGTATAGTCCATCAACATACCTCAAGAACATGAATAACACAATCAAACTCTTCAAGAATCATCAATATCTTCATATCCAAGCCTCAAATCCAAGCCCTCAAGCTCATAACCAAGTTAGAAGATCCAAAAATCGGTCTTGGAGGGGTGAATGATGAAGAAACAAGGTGAAACCTCTTCCAAATGACGAAATGACGGGACTTATATATATATATATAAACACATCCCTTACGTATGCTATATGAACTATCTAGCGTACGTAACAGCCATTACGTACATTATCCTTCCTTGGTAGCGTACGTAATGATAGTCCAGAACCTCTTGTAGCAATTCGTTCGATGCATTACGTACGTAAAACAAGTGCCATAGCGTACGTAACACATATGTTGACTTGCTACAGTAATTGTCCAGTTAGCGTACGTTATACACTAATCGTAGCATACGCTAACCTCAGCGTTGACTCTCCCGTCCACATCCGCAGGAGTGCCGGCGCGGGCCCACCTATCGTTCATATCTCGGATCACATGTCGTCCCGAACTTTACGTACGTTAACTTATCCACTTAACGTACGTAATAGCTGTGAACCTTACGTAGGTTAACTATCCTTCTTAACGTATGTAATCCTTATGCATTAGCGTACGTTAAGTATATAACGTAGCGGGCACTATCGTGGCTATACTTAGCCATTTTCAGCTATTCTTATCCAACGTCTCGACATACAGAATACGAAAATATGACATACTGAATACACATACTCCTCCCAAAAATATTCTACTATGATACCTCTGATACACGATATCCTCATATACAATTGTCGACCAAGTACGACAATGATACAAATACAGCTGTCTCAGTCTTCAATTTATTTTATTATTACTGTATAGACACCAAGCTATACAATTTATCTCAGATAAAATAACACGAAAAATTTATACTGTAAATCCGGGTATTACATACTATCCCCCTTAAAATATGTTTCGTCCTCGAAACTTGCAATCCTGTCACAAACAACAGATCAACCGAAAATTTCCAAACTCATCACAAAAGCAATCAATCGTCGCCACAAGCGAATAACCAAACCAATATACTTACAGGTGCGTGAAGCCAATGATATCCCGTGATACTAGCAGACGACTCCCATACGAAGTCTCAACACAACACCAACACACACTAATATCACAATTAGCAATTGAAAAGAACTCAAAAATTTTGGAACCTCCAAAAATCGGTTTGACTCAAAAGTTAGAAAAATCATTTTCAAAAGTCACGCTAATACCGTACTGGTAGAGCCACATAACACACACGCCCGAGTTTCACAGAACCCAAGCTCCGATACCATCTTCTGTAACGCCCCCAAAACCATCCGGGGATATTACAGCGTCGTGGGCCCCGCACCGGAACCCACTAGGCTAAAAATCATTTCCAAAAATTTTCAAAAACGCCAAAAGGCCGATGACGGTAATATTTTAAATACCCAAAATATTTACCAAAACATAGTTCTCAATTACCATCATCAAATACTATTTGAAAATACACGGCGAAATGCCAAATCTCGACAATTTCAAAATATACGCTAAGCCACCACTTAAACGTACCGATAAAATAGTTAGGAAAAAGGGTTAACGAATTAACCTAAGTTTACGAAATACCCAAAAAGCACATTTTGAAATTTATACATGCGTTGGTAAAAATACCGGAAAGCCATTTTGAAATATACACACGCAGCGGATAAGAACACAGTTCAAAATACACATTTGCAGCGGAAATAAAACAACCAGAAAAGAATACTCGATACTCAATTAAATGCCACAGCCAGTATCACCCGGGAAGCTCACCCTTTCACGACCGCTACTAGCTCGATCTCCGAGTACCTAAAAATAAAGCGCAGGACAGGGTCAGCCACAATACTCAATAATGATAACGATCACATCACATAAATAATGTAATTACAGGTAAGAATACTACCAATGTAATCTTACCGTCATAACCTCACCAACCCATAACAATCCATAACAGATCAATCCTTACCATAATCCACATTTCGCATTCTCAAATGACGAAATGAACCCAACTACAACCATCTGTACTGTATTCCAACAATATCAAGAATCCTCAAAGTATCATCATAACTCATAAGTGGGAAATAATCCATCTGTGCCAAATCCTGTCCGTCGGATATCACAGTCGAATCTCAATCTGGATAGAATCCAATAACACACAATATAACTGTAGATCAACTACCACAAAACAATAATAACAAGTCTCGAACATCAACGTACAGTCCGAATGCTCATACGATCAAAAACAATGATCAACCAAAAAATCGACCGAGAATATCATCGACATGATAACTCTAATACGACCAACAAAGGATCAACGATAACCGAGAATACCATCAACATGATAAACTCCGACACGATCAACAAAGGATCAACAATAACCGAGAATACCCTCAACATGGTAAACTCCAAACACGATCAACAAAGGATCAACAACGACCGAGAATACCCTCAACAAGGTAAACTCCAACATGATAAACAATAATGGATCTCAAAGAAATAACCCCGACTGGCGAACATACCTCTCGGGCGTATGAACAACCAGTCGCAAACCGTCGAACATACCCAACCATAAATGGAGGATGAACGACCAAACAATATGGCTCAAAGATGGACGTCACAGTACACCCGATCCGGAAAAGTGTTCGTGCAGATGTCCACCCCGTATATGGAATCCAGGATATACATGGGACATGTACCTAATTAGCCTAAAGAACTACGTCTCGTGTGCACAATCCAATGTGGAAATATCAACACATGACCATAGTGTGCCCAGCTAAAAATCCTACACAATAACCAATCGACACGCAGATATGACTCCTGATATGTCACAATGCAACATGACAACGAAACTCAAAGAATCACATATCCAATAAGGATCAAGAGACTCACCGAAGTGAACAAAGACACACGGATAATGAAAGATCGACACGACCGATAATATCCGAAACAACCATCCTGGGACCACAATCCCCAAAGGATAATCAATACGATCAACAATCTCAAACAATAGTCAGGGATTGACATCCCTCAATGAAACAATTAACACAACTATTAATACCAACAATAGTCCTGGGATCAGCATCCCTCAACGAACAACTAATACGAATCTCATTATACGGAACCTCAACATATACAACAACTCAACATAATAATTATCTTCATAGTTGAACAATACTTAAATTACCTCAAAGTCGAAGACAATATCCTTTCCACGAACCAACATCCCTGAACGAATACAAAGTTATACGAATAATCCAGAAATAAGTATAATCCATTTATACCAACAAACCACCGTCCCGACATCAATGTCGACACGGTAAACCATCATCGATACCCGAAATTCTACATCACTGGCCAAAGATAACTCACATCTCCGTCCTTACTAAACACATTTAAACCATATACACTATGATTTAATCCAAACTAACGCATAATATACAAACCATTGTCCCGAAAATTTATATTCATTGCTATATGAATTATAAATGAAATGAAATCAAAATCATTCATTAAATATTATAAACTGAACAAGTATAACTTGAATTGATACTGATACCACGAAGTTGTTACCAAAATCTATTGCCTTCGTCCACGAGCTCCTCAGCCCCGACCAAAAGCAATCTACGAACTATTTAACCTCAACCGCAACATAACAATCATAATCCACGATCAAACATCTCAACATATTGAAGTAATCAATCAACAACAATCCGATAAAAATCAATAACCGACATAGCCAACCAATCAAACTCAACGGCTCAATAATGTAACACCCCAAACTAGGCGGATATTACAGTGCCATGGACCCCCGACTGGGACCCACCAGGCGAATGAAAATGAATGAATTACATAGGGTAAATGTAGTACCGAACCACATTACAACATTAATTACTCCGATGAGGACTTTCATACAACACACCCAAGATATTACAAAATACATGTATATTTTATCTCCATATAAAATATACAACACTGAGTGAAATGAGTATTCAAACGGAATGTCTGCAGTGGAATAAAATGAAGGAAACATAAATGACTGAAAAGACTGGGGCCCCCTACTAGTTGTAATACCCGTGATTTTCCTTTCCGGTAATTTTTCATTTTTGACATTTTTCTGATTTCCAGAACTCGCTTGCGAGCATTGTGATATTTGGATAATGTTTTGTTCTGTGTGTTTGGCCATCCGAGTTTGTTTCGGGGTTGTTTCACCTGAATCCGTGTTTTGAGCGACTTTTTCCGCTATTCGGTTCATTTCGTGTGATGATGGTTCGAAACTGCGGTTTCGTGTCTCCTATGACTTTGTTAGACGTGTTGTGAACTTTGGTTTAGTTGTTTGATGTCGTATCGTGATTTTCGGATGTTTTGGGCCATTTTGTAATTTCCCAAAGTTTGGGGATAATTACTTCCGTTGTCGTATACCTAACCCTCGGGTAGTCGGAATCGTGTTTAAATACCCAAGGATTGACCGTGTCCATCATTTTCATCTCTATCTCGTTGGGAGCAGACTTGGGGGTTTTCACAACTTAGCCCCTGCCCGTCGGCGCGTGTAGGCGCGTCCGGCCTCCTCTCCGGCTCCGGCGAATTGCAGATTGTTCGTCTCATTTTCTTGTGTCTACCCTCAAAATTTGAGCCAATTTCGACACTATTTACCCTTCCAAATCTTGCCTGCAAATTCCTGAAAACACACTAAATCGCCGCCCAGGTCGCCGCCCGTTTCCGCCACCGTCCGGTCACCATTTGTCTGCACACCACTTGCATTAGACCGGAAATATCATTCCGCACAATAGCCCCATGGTCGCCGACACTAATTCCGACTGATTGAAGCCCGACGTCCATTTTGACCGTTTTCAAGCAAATCGGTCAACGCCCAATTCCGGCCACCTCCGGCCAACTCACGGTCGCGGATCACCGGCAATAGATTCTCCTCGGCCAGGCGGTCATTCTGCACTGCAGCATAGCCCGTTTTGGTTCCCCAACCGGTATCCCCCACCACCTCAAATCCGGCGACTGTTCGCTTGCTTTTTCCGGCCATCTCCGGCAACCTGCAATCTAGTGCCATATACCAATCAATTCCTTTCGTCAAGGCGATTCGTTTGCCTCTGATCACGGCTGATTTGGTGTCGATTTCAGAAACGCCAGTTTTCTAGGGTCCCGCCTCCTCCGACTCAAGTAAATCTTCTCCGGTGACGGGATTCTGCAATTTGTCGGAGGATTCGAGGGTTTCCGGTCAATCTTTCCCGTTGGTTCGCGTGCTTTGGACTTGAGGCGAGTATCTTGACTATAATCTTTATACTTTGAGAATGTAGCGTGTCGTGAATTTAACGTGGACTCGATAGTAATTGAACGTTTAACCGTAACTTACTTTTAAATGAATATGTGATTATATGAAAGTAAATAAGAACGTAACTTGAATTTCTTAAAGTATGACAACCACCATCTCATGTTGTATTATGTTCGAGATGGATATTTTGAAGTGAATAGTTATCCGAGGAATTGTGGAATATTTGTATTGTTCACTTGTTAGAATGTGTACTAGATGATGGTGTGACGTGAATGTTACTCTTTGTGAAAGTGTTTGTTGCATTAACTCATAATTTCATGTGTTTGTGATTGTGGCGAATATTATACCTTGTTGTTGTATAATCGGTAATTGAGATATTACCGGGTAGGGACCCGTGAGGCCTCGTGGCGCGTTACTTGCGAGTACGGCCAGTTGATATGATTTCGCCATAAGCTTATCGAATCGGGTAGGTCTGGAGAGGGCTCCGAGAATCGTCACTTGCGAGTGCGATGTCACGATAACTTGTGGGCGTGTTTGAATGATGTTAACCGGGTAGGGACCGTGAGGCCTCGGCGCGTTACTTGCAGTACGGCCGGTGATATGATTTGACCATAAGGTTATCTAATCGGGTAGGTCCGGAGAGAGCTCGAGAATCGTTACTTGCGAGTACGATGTCAAGATAACTTATGGGTGGATTTGTGTTTGTTTCTAATCAGGATGGGTCCCATCGAGGCCACGGAATGTGATATGAATATTGATTGGATATTTTTTAATTGTGATTGTTTGAATCTTGGATTCTGATTATATTGACGATTTTGGTTCCGCCTTTGAGGCTTGTTTGAGAATCGTACCATCTATATGGTTTTGAAAGTAAACTCTTTGATTTTGAGAACTACAAATATTTTTGTGATTTTACACTGAGACCCCCGACGTCCTCAATTATTCTTTCAAATGTGTTTGGAAGTTATCATTATGATTTATCCTAATGGGAACCGTTTTCGAAAAGTCTTTAGACTCGGGGATCGTGTTACTACTTGCCGAAAGGTTATTTTCATAACGGTTATATTCTTGATGTATAACTTTATAGCTTGGTTACTTGCTAGCGATTCCATCGCTAACCCCTCGTTGGGGATTTTGTTATTTATTCCAGGTGATCTGACTGGAGAGTGAGCAACCACAGGATTGACTCGGAGGATGATGCAAAGCAGCGATACTAGTCACAGTTGTAGTCTGTTGTCCGTCAGTGATCTTTCGGTTTGAGTTCTTGTCATCCTTGAGGGGATGGACATATTATGTATTATGTGATCGAGTTGTATTTTTGATTCATCAAATATACGGTTATGCTGCATTTTGAGAGATCTAATCGGTCTACGATATTATATTTTGGTCGAGTTAACCGCACGTGGGTTTCATTATGTAGTCTCCTGCCTAGTAGCTCCTTGCGGAAAGGTGTCTACGGCGTGTAATATCCCTGAGCGGATTGGGGGTGTTACATAAATGGTATCGGAGCTTAGGTTTGTGAAAACCTAGGCAGTTGGGTCTAGTTGGGTCTTGTCGAGTCGTGTCTTTTCGGAGTCGTGTCTTGTCGTGTCACCCGGGTGAGCAGTTGTGAACAAGCGAGATCATTGCGATCCGTTGTGATCAATTGTGGTTCGTTGTGATTAGTATCGTGTTGCAGCCATTATCTCCGTGCGGTCTGTGGACGTAAGTCTCCTCCTTTATGTGAGGTACCTGTATTTCATGTTTTTACGTGTGCGAATTAAATGTGATGTGTGTCCTTATTTACACGGTGTTGTGTAAGGGAGTTGTATTCGATGCTTGTGACGCACGGTATACGGATATGACTGAATGTATTGATGTTTTGACTTTGAACCGCCGTGTGGGGTGGTATGTTGTGAAATTTGTGAACCTTGATGGGTTTCGAAAGTGTGCCGACAGTTGATTCGGTGAAAAGCTCAAATGATAGTCTTGATATATGTTTTAACTTGATGCGCCCGAAATGTGTTTGGTTGAATTTGTGATTTTGTTTGTCGTTTGAGCAGGTGGTTTTTATTTCGATCAGTTTGTTTGGACTATCGTAATTATTCCGCTGTGGGTAGATTTGAGAATATATTTTTGAGGGGCCATAAGGGTCGGAACATTTTTGTGAAAGTTGATTTTGAAAATATTTTTATGGTTCGATTAAACCAGCAGCCCGTATGAATTTTGAAATCAGTCGAGTTTTGACAGAGTTAATCCTGTATTTTCAGATGACACCATCAGGCGGTATGAGGAAAAATGTATATTAATGTATTTCGGGCACACTAAAATATTACCGTCACCTTCGGTTGAGACCAAAAGAATTTTGAAAAATTTCTGTTATATGTTTGTTATGTTGTTTTGCCCGTCGGAAAATTTTTACAGTACCTTTGCTGTTACAATTCTATAGGTGATCATTTTCTGTTGCTCAATCTCTATCGACCTAATCATATGGTCCGTCTGTGACGATCGTGAACCCTAACTGCGATATCAGTATTGCACTTAGTTGCTTCACCTGTGTGGATATTATTGTCGTATTATATATGGTCACAATTCTTGTTAGCAAGTTATGGGTGTACGCCCAGATACGATGATTTCATAGTTCGGTTTAATTGTGTTGTTTCTTTGACGTTATCCGGATGTGGTAATTCAGAATGTTTTGTACATGGTTTTCAAAACGAGACAGATATGATAATAGATTCATAGTTTTGATCAAACTTTTCTTTTCTAAAATTCGCTTCAGCAAATTTTTCAAATTCAGGAATTTTAAAATGCTATCATCTGGACAAGCACCTTAAAAAAAAAATTTGTTTTTAAAATATTACCCATATTCGACCCTGATGATATGTTTGTGGTTTTGACCGTGATAAACTTGGTAAAGGTCGTACGTTATGTTAACATGGCTAAGTGAATGATTTATGAATTTGAATTCTGTCGTTGCAGTGATAGTTCATGTATTCGTGTTACAACTCGGAATGAGTATTTTATTGTGTTATTGTTGGTTGCTCTATATTGATTATGTGGTGGTTGTTTTGTTGTTCTGAACTGTTGTCCATTCAGTATGCCGAGAGGTCGAGGTCGTGGTAACCCTCCGCGCGACCAGGATCGTACTACCGGTAATGGAATTAGTACTGGTGTTGCTACTGTGCTCCAACAGGTGGCAGACCAGATGACACATTTAGCTCAGGTGGTTCAGCGTAACCATACTGTGAATGAGGATGTTGGATCGACTCAGTGGCTTAGAGAAGTGGTTCGAATGCGTCCTCCTCACTTTGCGGGCGCGGGTGATACTTTGGGCTGGGACAGTTGGCTTTCCCAATTGGAGAAGATCTTCAAGGCGGTTGGTTGTCCCGAGGAGCGGAGGATTCCTATCGCTCAGTTCCTTCTCGTTGGTGATGCCGGTAACTGGTGGGAGGCCGTTGAGCCTCAGGATCATGCTGCTACTTGGGAAGAGTTCAAGAAGTTGATGGAAGCGGAGTTTTGCCCGAGGCCGATCCGAGAGCAGAGGATCCGAGATTTTTACCTAGCCGAGCCGCAGGATGTACCCGTGTCGCAGGCTATTGTCGATTATAGTCGACAGCTCGCCTTTGTGAAGAATCAGGTGAGGACCGAGGAGGACAAGATCCGTCATTTTGATATGCGGATGAGACCAGAGATTCGACAGTACATGTCGGGTTTCACTTGTGCTACTTTGAGAGAGTATCAGAATCGAGCCATGGCGTACGATATGGCATCGTTATCTACTGGGCCTTCGCATGAGTCGAAGAGACAGAGGACGTCTGGAGATTTTTCGGACGGTGCAAGAGACGGAAATTCTTCTCATCGAGTTTCGCGTAGTCGTACGGCGAAACCTTCATTTTCTTCGTTCGGTGGAACCAAGAGTTCCAAGTTGTCTTCTTTGACTCCTAGTCAGACTGGGAGGTGCTTTAATTGCAACGTTGTGGGTCATGTGCAAGCTAATTGTCCTTCGCAATTGATTACTTGTTATAATTGTGGATTCGAGGGCCACAGAGTTCAGTATTGTGATATATTCCATGAAGTTTCCCAGAATCGTGCTTCGGCATCGGTATCAGGATCGATTCGTCGGGACCGTTGAGATTCTGTCGTTCGTGTTTTGTTGTTTGTGACTTCACCCTTTCTTTTTTTTTTTTAAGTTTCGGGACGAAACTTCTTTTTAGAGGGGTAGAATGTAATACCCGTGATTTTCCTTTCCGGTAATTTTTCATTTTTGACATTTTTCTGATTTCCAGAACTCGCTTGCGAGCATTGTGATATTTGGATAATGTTTTGTTCTGTGTGTTTGGCCATCCGAGTTTGTTTCGGGGTTGTTTCACCTGAATCCGTGTTTTGAGCGACTTTTTCCGCTATTCGGTTCATTTCGTGTGATGATGGTTCGAAACTGCGGTTTCGTGTCTCCTATGACTTTGTTAGACGTGTTGTGAACTTTGGTTTAGTTGTTTGATGTCGTATCGTGATTTTCGGATGTTTTGGGCCATTTTGTAATTTCCCAAAGTTTGGGGATAATTACTTCCGTTGTCGTATACCTAACCCTCGGGTAGTCAGAATCGTGTTTAAATACCCAAGGATTGACCGTGTCCATCATTTTCATCTCTATCTCGTTGGGAGCAGACTTGGGGGTTTTCACAACTTAGCCCCTGCCCGTCGGCGCGTGTAGGCGCGTCCGGCCTCCTCTCCGGCTCCGGCGAATTGCAGATTGTTCGTCTCATTTTCTTGTGTCTACCCTCAAAATTTGAGCCAATTTCGACACTATTTACCCTTCCAAATCTTGCCTGCAAATTCCTGAAAACACACTAAATCGCCGCCCAGGTCGCCGCCCGTTTCCGCCACCGTCCGGTCACCATTTGTCTGCACACCACTTGCATTAGACCGGAAATATCATTCCGCACAATAGCCCCATGGTCGCCGACACTAATTCCGACTGATTGAAGCCCGACGTCCATTTTGACCGTTTTCAAGCAAATCGGTCAACGCCCAATTCCGGCCACCTCCGGCCAACTCACGGTCGCGGATCACCGGCAGTAGATTCTCCTCGGACAGGCGGTCATTCTGCACTGCAGCATAGCCCGTTTTGGTTCCCCAACCGGTATCCCCCACCACCTCAAATCCGGCGACTGTTCGCTTGCTTTTTCCGGCCATCTCCGGCAACCTGCAATCTAGTGCCATATACCAATCAATTCCTTTCGTCAAGGCGATTCGTTTGCCTCTGATCACGGCTGATTTGGTGTCGATTTCAGAAACGCCAGTTTTCTAGGGTCCCGCCTCCTCCGACTCAAGTAAATCTTCTCCGGTGACGGGATTCTGCAATTTGTCGGAGGATTCGAGGGTTTCCGGTCAAGCTTTCCCGTTGGTTCGCGTGCTTTGGACTTGAGGCGAGTATCTTGACTATAATCTTTATACTTTGAGAATGTAGCGTGTCGTGAATTTAACGTGGACTCGATAGTAATTGAACGTTTAACCGTAACTTACTTTTAAATGAATATGTGATTCTATGAAAGTAAATAAGAACGTAACTTGAATTTCTTAAAGTATGACAACCACCATCTCATGTTGTATTATGTTCGAGATGGATATTTTGAAGTGAATAGTTATCCGAGGAATTGTGGAATATTTGTATTGTTCACTTGTTAGAATCTGTACTAGATGATGGTGTGACGTGAATGTTACTCTTTGTGAAAGTGTTTGTTGCATTAACTCATAATTTCATGTGTTTGTGATTGTGGCGAATATTATACCTTGTTGTTGTATAATCGGTAATTGAGATATTACCGGGTAGGGACCCGTGAGGCCTCCGGCGGCGCGTTACTTGCGAGTACGGCCAGTTGATATGATTTCGCCATAAGCTTATCGAATCGGGTAGGTCTGGAGAGGGCTCCGAGAATCGTCACTTTCGAGTGCGATGTCACGATAACTTGTGGGCGTGTTTGAATGATGTTAACCGGGTAGGGACCCGTGAGGCCTCCGGCGGCACGTTACTTGCGAGTACGGCCAGTGATATGATTTGACCATAAGGTTATCTAATCGGGTAGGTCTGGAGAGAGCTCCGAGAATCGTTACTTGCGAGTACGATGTCAAGATAACTTATGGGTGGATTTGTGTTTGTTTCTAATCCGGGATGGGTCCCATCGAGGCCACGGAATGTGATATGAATATTGATTGGATATTTTTTAATTGTGATTGTTTGAATCTTGGATTCTGATTATATTGACGATTTTGGTTCCGCCTTTGAGGCTTGTTTGAGAATCGTACCATCTATATGGTTTTGAAAGTAAACTCTTTGATTTTGAGAACTACAAATATTTTTGTGATTTTACACTGAGACCCCCGACGTCCTCAATTATTCTTTCAAATGTATTTGGAAGTTATCATTATGATTTATCCTAATGGGAACCGTTTTCGAAAAGTCTTTAGACTCGGGGATCGTGTTACTACCTTGCCGAAAGGTTATTTTCATAACGGTTATATTCTTGATGTATAACTTTATAGTTTGGTTACTTGCTAGCGATTCCATCGCTAACCCCTCGTTGGGGATTTTGTTATTTACTCCAGGTGATCTGACTGGAGAGTGAGCAACCACAGGATTGACTCGGAGGATGATGCAAAGCAGCGATACTAGTCACAGTTGTAGTCTGTTGTCCGTCAGTGATCTTTCGGTTTGAGTTCTTGTCATCCTTGAGGGGATGGACATATTATGTATTATGTGATCGAGTTGTATTTTTGATTCATCAAATATACGGTTATGCTGCATTTTGAGAGATCTAATCGGTCTACGATATTATATTTTGGTCGAGTTAACCGCACGTGGGTTTCATTATGTAGTCTCCTGCCTGGTAGCTCCTTGCGGAAAGGTGTCTACGGCGTGTAATATCCCTGAGCGGATTGGGGGTGTTACATAAGTGAGGCCTCCGGCGGCGCGTTACTTGCGAGTACGGCCAGTGATATGATTTGACCATAAGGTTATCTAATCGGGTAGGTCTGGAGAGAGCTCCGAGAATCGTTACTTGCGAGTACGATGTCAAGATAACTTATGGGTGGATTTGTGTTTGTTTCTAATCCGGGATGGGTCCCATCGAGGCCACGGAATGTGATATGAATATTGATTGGATATTTTTTAATTGTGATTGTTTGAATCTTGGATTCTGATTATATTGACGATTTTGGTTCCGCCTTTGAGGCTTGTTTGAGAATCGTACCATCTATATGGTTTTGAAAGTAAACTCTTTGATTTTGAGAACTACAAATATCTTTGTGATTTTACACTGAGACCCCCGACGTCCTCAATTATTCTTTCAAATGTGTTTGGAAGTTATCATTATGATTTATCCTAATGGGAACCGTTTTCGAAAAGTCTTTAGACTCGGGGATCGTGTTACTACCTTGCCGAAAGGTTATTTTCATAACGGTTATATTCTTGATGTATAACTTTATAGCTTGGTTACTTGCTAGCGATTCCATCGCTAACCCCTCGTTGGGGATTTTGTTATTTATTCCAGGTGATCTGACTGGAGAGTGAGCAACCACAGGATTGACTCGGAGGATGATGCAAAGCAGCGATACTAGTCACAATTGTAGTCTGTTGTCCGTCAGTGATCTTTCGGTTTGAGTTCTTGTCATCCTTGAGGGGATGGACATATTATGTATTATGTGATCGAGTTGTATTTTTGATTCATCAAATATACGGTTATGCTGCATTTTGAGAGATCTAATCGGTCTACGATATTATATTTTGGTCGAGTTAACCGCACGTGGGTTTCATTATGTAGTCTCCTGCCTGGTAGCTCCTTGCGGAAAGGTGTCTACGGCGTGTAATATCCCTGAGCGGATTGGGGGTGTTACACTAGTATCACTGGGACTCCTCGCCGTCAACATGCTCTCCCCGTGCTTTTGCCTTGCCATGACCTGAAAAACAATATCCCCCAACGGGGTCAGTTACACAGAACAACAATCCTCAAGAGTTGAATAATCACAATCCTATTGAAAACATACGCAATCAAACATGCTATATGAATCAACTGACAATACGGCTCAAAGAATGGCGCCACACTATGCCCGGGATGGAAATGTGTCCGTGCACAAGCCACCAACGAGTATCGATCGAATACACATGTGGTCTTGTACCTAATCAGTCTCACGAAGCAATCGACTCGTGTGCACAGTCCAATGTGAGGCCAACAACCAACACACGACTTAAATGTGCCCGACATGAAAATCCTACACATACCAACAGGCACGCCAGTATGACCCGGAATGCCACGATATAACAAAAGTGACATCGAAAATGAATAATGACTCACCAAGATGAAATGATGGTGAAATGAATGACAGCTCAATGAAATGATTGGAACCGTCGTTCCTCGTGAATGAAGTAATTAAGTGACAGTTACAAGTTTTGAAACGGTTAGTACCTTATGAATGAATTATGATTATGAATGAACAACAACGAAAGGAATGGATATCCTTTTAAATGAGTAAGAATTAACTTACACAACACCGATGAAGAATGTCCGTCCACGAACAACGTCCTAAATGAAATGTCGGCCGTTCGAACAACCTTGAATAACACAATTACCAATAATTCGATCATTACACGAATCAAATACGATCATAACTGACTCAAACGTCGATACAACAATATCCAAACTCGAATATATCGAAACCAACTCCAAGATGAGTATTTCAAACCATCAAACACTTTCAATGATATCAATAATCCCATAGGAATCCACAATTCAAGATTACAACAACGTCAATCGGAAATCCCCAAATTAACCGAAGTCAACCCCAAGGGTTCTTGAAATGAATCCCCCAAAATAGTCATTAAATCTGTAGGAATATATTTATTCAAGGTAGATAATCCATATCTAACATATTCCAACAACAATCCAAGCTTACACAAATAAATCGGAAGGAAAAACCCAAAATCCGAAATTCTAGATCCAAGAGATTAATACCTTTGATTTGATGTGATGAAAATGATGAAATGATGATTAATCCGAATGATGAGCTTGAAGATGATGATTGATGATTACACCTTGAAGAATACTCTCCAAATCGCCCGAAAACGCCCAAAACCGCCGAAGGAGTGAAGTGAGATGAAGAAATGACGAAATGGACTGCACTGTCCTATATATAGTCATTCCAGTTTAGCGTGCGCTAGCTCCTGTGCGTAGCGTGCGCTAACTGGTATTTTGGGTAGTCCAGTACCCACTGTACGAGAACGGTAACGTGCGCTACGTAACTTTGGTAGCGTGCGCTACGGATGTACAATTGGCGTGCGCTAACCCCAAATGTTAGCGCGCGCTAACGAATTATCTGATGCCCAGTACTGGAGTCCAGAACCTTCTGTCCTCTGATCTGATCTCGGTAGCGTGCGCTACATCCAACAATTAGCGTGCGCTACTACACCGTTTGTGTACGCTAAAACCACTCATAGCATGCACTATGAATTAATTTAATTCAGTCCAATAGCCACTGGACTCAACCTGATCCGACCTTAGAGCGCGCTACACCGACTGCATAGCGTGCGCTACTCCGGATCACTAGCGCGCGCTACTTACCATTCGTAGCGTGCGCTACCTATGATCCCAACTGCAGTCCAGTGCCTTCTGGACAGCCTTCTCAACTACATTAGCGTGCGCTAGTGTTGAGAGGTGGCGTGCGCTACCCGTACTCAATTAGCGCACGCTAAAGAGAGTACGTAGCGTGCGCTACTCCTCACACACAGCACACTATGAAATGACAACGATGGTAAACACCGCACGATTCTCCAACTAGATTGATGATGAATGACGATTGATACACGATACAATTACTCTGAACGATGAATACAATGATTGAATATGAGTGACAAATGATCATTAATGAGTGAAAAAATACTGAGTGACAATTACTGAATGATAAATACTGAATGATAATGGCTGAATTACAACCAGGTATTACAAATAATACCTCGATCATATACAAAACCGAACAACACAACTCAAATAATTACGAACTCATATCCACAATACAAACCGCAACTCGACAACTTATAAATAACAATCAATATAACTGATCAACAAACCCAACAGTTCCACAATCCGAAAATCATATCAATAATCAAATTAAACCAATAACAAGGGTCTAAACGTTGTCGATTCCAAATTCAATCTTAAATACGAATACAAGTTTCCTCCTTGTAAATTCATAATCAAAACCAATTACTGATTATCATCATCAATCCGGACTATTCGATTAATTCAACATTATAGATAATCATATTCCAAGGGTTTCAAATAACTCAATCATTAGATTTGAACACTTGTTCAATACGTATGAACTTCCAAACTCAAAGATGAATAATAATCTCATCGAACTCGTAATCATATTCGTATCCTTATACGAATATTGTACCAAAACACATAACTTAGATCGAGATATGAATATTCCATATTCATATCCAAAACACCAACACCTCCTAAACACATTCATCATATCAATGATTAATTCATCTCGATATTTAGTATTTCATAACATATTTTATTCCAAATTCAACTTTAAAAACAAATCAACAAGATTCCTTCTTGTTCATACTTGTAAACAATATTATCGGCATAATAGACAATCCGGACTACCCAAATAGTTCAATACCATTGATAATCTTGTTATAAGATTAACCATAATCTTTCCGGATTCAAACTTGTTATCATGATTCATATTTCGTTAAGAACATACGAATTCTACCACTACAATCAACATAGTATTTGTTTCAACCATCAAATCCATGATTATACTTAAAAGCCATTATGTATCCTATCACATATTCCTCTTTGATGTGATATATATACCGAGAATACAAAGAACACCAAGAATACCATGATTCCAATAATCATGTTTATAACATAATTGAAGATAAAAACCATCGTATCCTTCAACATATAATTCATATAACCTCAAGAATTGTAACAACACCACCATAATCATCTTCATACGAATCATTCATCAACAATAACATCAAAATCTGAATTCAAGGTGTATAGTTCATCAACATACCTCAAGAACATGAATAACACAATCAAACAATTCAAGAATCATCAATATCTTCATATCCAAGCCTCAAATCCAAACCCTCAAGCTCATAACCAAGTTAGAAGATCCAAAAATAGGTCTTGGAGGGGTGGAGAATGAAGAAACAAGGTGAAACCTCTTCCCAATGACGAAATGGCGGGCCTTATATATATATATATATATAAACACATCCCTTACATATGTTATATGAACTATCTAGCGTACGTAACAGCCATTACGTACGTTATCCTTCCTTGGTAGCGTACGTAGTGATAGTCCAGAACCTCTTATCTCAATTCGTTCGATGCATTACGTACGTAAAACAAGTGCCATAGCGTACGTAACACATACGTTGACTTGCTACAGTAATTGTCTAGTTAGCGTACGTTATACACTAATCGTAGCGTACACTAACCTCAGCGTTGACTCGCCCATCCACATCAGTGCCGAGAGCTGCCGACCACGGGCCCACCTGTTGATCATATCTTGGATCCTGCCTGATACGAACTTTACGTACGTTAACTTATCCACTTAACGTACATAATAGCTGTGCACCTTACGTACGTTAACTATCCTTCTTAACGTACGTAATCCTTATGCATTAGCGTACGTTAAGTATACATCGTAGCGTGCGCTATCGTGGCTGTACTTAGCCATTTTCAGTTATTCTTATCCAATGTCTCGACATACAGAATACGATCAAACGGCATACTGAATATACATACTCCTCCGAAAAATATTCTCATACGATACCTCTGATACACGATATCCTCATATACAATTGTCGACCAAGTACGACAATTATACAAATATAGCTGTCTCAGACTTCAATTTATTTTATTCATACTGTATAGGCACCAGGCTATATAATTTATCTCAGATAAAAAATAATGCGAAAAATTTATACTGAAAATCCGGGTATTACATACTACCCCCCTTAAAATAAGTTTCGTCCTCAAAACTTGCAATCCTGTCACAAACAACAGATCAACCGAAAATTTCCAAACTCATCACAAAAGCAATCAATCGTCGCCACAAGCGAATAACCAAACCAATATACTTACAGGTGTGTGAAGCCGATGATCTCTCGTGATACTAGCACACGACTCCCATACGAAGTCTCAACACAACACCAACGCACACTAATATCACAATTAGCAATTGAAAAGATCTCAAAAATTTTGGAACCTCCAAAAATCGGTTTGACTCAAAAGTTAGAAAACTCATTTTCAAAAGTCACGCTACTACCGTACTGGTAGAGCCACATAACGCACACGCCGAGTTTCACAAAACCCAAGCTCCGATACCATCTTCTGTAATGCCTCCAAAACTATCCGGGTGTTATACCCGGTTGTAATTTCATTAATTGTCATTTAGTATATAGTCACTCAGTAATTTGCACTCAATATTAGTCATTCATCAATCATATTCATTCATTGTATTCACCATTCGGAGTAATTTGTATCGCATATCAGTTATTATTCGTCACTCAACCTGGTTGGAGAATCGGGTCAAGAATATCATCTTTGCCATCTTTGTAGTGGGGTGTGTGTGAGGAGTAGCGCACGCTACGTACTCTCTTTAGCGCGCGCTAATTGAGTACGGGTAGCGCACGCTACCTCTCAGCATTAGCGCATGCTAGTGTGGTTCAGGCAGACAGTCCAGAAGGCACTGGACTGGATTAGTGAGATTCATAAAGCACGCTACAATTGGAGTATAACGTACGTTAATGATGTGTGTAGCGCACTGTAAAACCCAAAATTTTTAACTTATTAAATACCTAAAATACCCTCTAATTTGAAACTTTTGAAAGACGAATAATAATCTAAGACTTCGCATTATATCATAATCTAAGTAATTATTCTTTAATACTTGAACAATAAACGTTTAGATGATTAATAAAATTTATGATATATTAAAATGTACATAATATGATATCAAACGTATGAGAACTTTCAATATGTCTAGATTCGTGATTGTGTTATTTTGGTTAAGTCTTCATTTTGATCCCACCGATTACTCCCCTAATGTCGAGCTTCCATTTTTAAAACCCTCCCCACACATTTAGAACCCTCCCCATGATTAACATTAACACACATCTCACCAACATAAACCCTATATACACCACGACGGCTGGAGAGTTTCTTTTCCTTTCTGTCTCGAAACAAAGTAGTGCAAAGGAGAGTATTCAATTGTGGTTCCCTCTTGGCGATTTGGCGTGGTGAATTCGTTCGAAGAAAAGGGGTTCCGATTCGGTTTTTGTCTTGGTGTTTTCTGATTTTTGGCCCTCGTTATCTCAGCTCATTCGGTATGTTTTTCTTGTGATATCGATTCATTCTTTTGATCCCTTATTCATGTATAATCAAGCCCTAAAAATCTAATACTAATCGGCTAAAAGATAAACAAAGAAAAGGAGGTTTTAACCCTTTTTGATTCGGTTTTATTTTGATTTGTGCCGAGCCTATTGCTTGATGTTTTGACACCATTTGATACCTCATATAATCTGTATTTAATCATAAGAAAACATGGCTAAAGGATCAAGAATAAAGCTTTACGAAAATAGAACCAATCGGCCTAATATATGTGTTATCGCATGTCTTTAATTTTATGAACTTTGATTCGATTTTTGTGACTAAATGAAACGTGGTTATGTCTGAATGTTTTGTGTTTTATTTAAGTCATAAAGAGGTCTAATCACCTGTAAAATATGAGCCTTTTAAATTGTCATGTAATTAGATTTAAGAGGATTAAATGAATTAGGGTTTAAATGGTTTCTGAAATTTAGACAGCACGTATGCCTGAATTTGTAAACGTGATATATCATGATATATGATTGGTTTAAATCTGTTTCTTTGCATAAAAACCTATTTTAATATCTTAGTTAAGTTTTCCAATTTGTTTGAAGGAAATCGGAGTTGTATTGGTCATGTTTTTAAATTTTACGGGATTAAGGTTGTGTTGTTTCTGTTTCAAAGTATGCTGTCTAGTTTTTGGATCGAATTGATCAGGGTGAAGCTTGATGATAACAAAGAGTTTTTCTGAGTTTCTTGAGTCCAAAACTAAGTTAAAAGAGACTACTAACTGATTCAATTAGTTTGGAGTGAATTGGAGTTGATTTGGGCATGTTTCTGAATTTTATGTTATCATATGTCAAAATAGTGTTTTCAGTAAATTATTTCAGTCGACTTGTGCGATTTTTCATGTCAAATCTATAAAGATATGAGAGCTCTACTTTTACAGAGGTAATATCTAAGTTATAAGAGACTTACTGTAATTGTTGTAAATTTTTCTGAAAGGTTTAACTATATTGATAAATGAAAAACTTTTGGGGTATACCTGCAGTACAGTTTCTGGACAGGTTTGGGAAAATGATTTTTGAAATGATATTTGCACTTAGAAATAAAATCTAGAAAAATTTGGGGAGGTGCTTAACTCATGTGGTAATCACTAGTAAAAATTTTAAAACCTCAGAACCTTAATTGTTATGCTTTAAAAATCATAAGAATATAGAACCAGATTCACATGTAAAACCCTTAACCTATTAATAAGTAACTTTGGAGTAATGAATCCGTTATGATTTTTAATGAACGTATAAGTAATGTATGATTATAATTTCGTGTAGATTCAGTGGATAAGGAGTGATCCAACTTTCCTTGTGTTCATTTTCCTATTGCTTTTATTTCCTAAGGTACAGATATTCCGACCTCTTTCAGTAAGAGTTTCTCATGACTTTATTCTTCCCGATGTTGGTTATTCGATGCTATTGATCTTTATTTGCTTTGTTGTTCGTTTGATTATTTCTTGATGCTATACTCATTTCCATAGTCATCATCTTAATGGACAATTATAAATTGTCCCTCACGATTATTATATACATCATTTGCCTATTTATGTTGCCCATATTTGTTTAACCAGTCATGGGGGTTCCATGACCTTGCCATTGATGCACCAATGGTATTGACACTATCTGTGGAGGTGTGACTTTATCCACGGTGTTCCCATTTGTTTATATTGCTATAGCGCACTTGGACCGTGTATATTGTATGTATGCTTAGTCTAGAACTTGGCATATGTATATCTATTTCGCAGGGAGCGTATGGATGCATCCTAGGTACTCAGTTATGTTTAGAATTTGGTGAATGGATTTGTGTGTGTGCAATACACCCCATTTCACATTAGTACATGTGGAGAGATAGACTCCTTTGTACGATTTGTTATTTGTTTGTTACTTGGGCATTTTCCTTTGTTTGTGCTTGTCATTCGTCCCATATTTCCCTTTGTTTAAGTTTTGACTCTTTCATCGTTTGTTCCGTATTTCCTTTGACATCTTGTTCAGCAGGTTCTCTTGGATTCATTCACTATTCTTTCGTTTACGCTTATTACCTCTCATTATTTATATCTGTTCACTGAGCGTTAGCTCAGCTGCATTTTCTTTTCTCTGCGGCAGGTAATAAGCGGGATGCTGGGCATGAGTGTTGAGAGTAGGAGCTAGAGGACCTACCTATGTTTAGATTCCCATTTATGAAGTATTTTAAGATTTAGCATTTTGAAACTTTATTTCATTTCAGACTTATGTTTTGGATTATTTCTTTCATTGAGACTTTGTCGAGATGATACTTTGGCAGTCATTGATTTATTTGACTCAGTATTTATTTCATATTAAAGTCTTCCGCTTGCATTAGTATGTTTTGATTGTCACCATAATGTTACATTTTGGCCCTTTTCGGGTTCGGGTGTTACAATTATGGTATCGGAGCCCTAGGTTCGACCTGTAGAGCTTAGGTTATGACCTGTGAGGATTGGGTAGACATTAGGCTTCTTTCTGCTTTAACCGTTTTCCTTTACATTTTGATCTTAGCCTCTAATCTTGTCTTCGCTGTTTTGTTTATTGATCTTTTAGATGGTGAACACTCGTACTACTACCTCATCTGGAAGTGATGAAGCTGCTTTTAACGTGGATGTTGCTACGGCTGTTCAAGCCTTGTTATCGGATCTCACTGCCAGGATTACTAACGAGATTCGTCAGACAGGGACTTCTGGTGGTTCTGGTGGGGATGTTCCCCCCACTATGCATGTTTGGCTAGAGCGTTTTGGGAAGCAAAACCCAAATCATTCAAGATCGCTAGCACTCCAGTCGATGCTGAGAACTGGATTGCGCATGTGGAGAAGATTTTCGAGGTGTTAGGTTGTGCAGATGAATTTAAAGCTAGGCTGGCTAGCTATAAGCTGGAGGGTGATGCCTTGAGTTGGTGGAAGGCATTCAAGCAGGCTAAGGGTGGAGATGTTTTTATTGCTGCTATGACTTGGCAGGAGTTTCGTGATGCTTTCTTTTTGCAGTACTTCCCTAGATCAGAACAGCAAAAGTATGAACATGAGTATCATACTATCCGTCAGTTGGAGGATGAAACTACTGGTGAGTTCATGAAGAGATTCCTTCGTTTGACTGGGTTTTGGGGGGCTAAGGCTGGTACACATGAAGGGCAGGCCAAGAATTTTAAATGGGCATTGAACGTTTGGATTCTTGATGGTATTGTGAACACAGAGTTCACAGATGTCGCCCATGTGGCGAACGCGGCTCGTAACATTGAGATTCTTCGAGAGAGGTCCAAGAACAATAATAAGAGGAACAGAGAAGGTGACAGGATTCGACCGGCTTTGTCACCTACTCCAGTGAATACCCCGAAGGTGCAGAATCAGAGAAACTTTGATAGACGGGGTGATAACAGTCAGAGGTTTGGGCGTGACCGTGGTCAGCATTTCAACCATGCTTCTGGGTCTGTGTCCGGTTCTGGTCCTTCTAATCAGAAGAGGTTTCCTGATCAGGCTACTTCTCCTCCATGTGCTACATGTGGGAAGCTGCATCCAGGAAAACCGTGTCACAGAGTCACTGGAGGTTGCTTTTCTTGTGGTGTAATAGGACATCAAGCTCGTGAATGTCCTAAGAATAATGGAAAGGGTAATGGGAAATAGCCAGCTGCTAAAGGTCGGGTGTTTGCTTTGACCAGAGATCAGGCGGCGACTGCTGCAGGTACCATTACGGGAACCTTATATATGTTTGGTCGAGCTGTTTTTGTCTTATTTGATACTGGTGTAACTCATTCTGTGGTATCTGTTTCATTTGCTAATCATATTACAATCCCATCTACATTACTTGACTATGCCTTATCTATATCCACCCCTATGAAGAATCAAGTAATTATTAGCCATGAATTTAAGAACTGTCCCTTACGTTTTGATGACAAAATTCGTTCTGCCAATCTATTTCCTTTGGAGATGTGCGACTTCGATATCATTCTAGGCATGGATTGGTTGACGGAACATCGAGCCACGATTGACTGTCATACCAAACGTGTCATCTTTGGTGACCTCAGTAATCCCGAATTCATTTATCAGGGTTCTCGACCTGTTAAGTCTATGAAAATCATCTCTGCTTTGAAAGCCCATACCTTGATCTCACACGGTTGTGAGGGTTTCCTAGCTTCCATCAAGGATACTGTAGGTCACAAGTCGTCCAGGTACAAGTCTAGAGGGGGGGTGAATATACTTGTAGAAACTCTTTAACTCTTTTTCACGAAGAGTGAGTTTCTTCAGCTGATAGGTAGACAAATGACTTGGAGTCGTTTGTTCTTTAATATATGTGCGGAAGTCAGTTGATGACGAATATAAAGCAATTAATGAAACACTTAACAATGAATGCAGCAGTTAAAGTATGATGCACTAAAACAGTAAATAACGCAGGCAATTATAGTGGTCTCAGAGGTGGGGTAATCCTCTACTAATCCACTTTTCTCCAAACCAGTTGGAGATGAATTCACTATAATTCTCAACCAGTGATAAATATTACAGTGATTCAAACCACACTACAACAGCTTCCAACCAGTGGAAATCCGTGCCGTTGTACACACTTGACTGCCTTGCACCTCTTGATACTCGATCCTTGGATGCCTTTACAGTCTCTTACTTCAACCAGTGAAGTACCCCGTACTCAGGATTATAGACAAGAGTTTTTGTCTTCTCCAACTAAGAGCTTCTTTAAGTATGAACTCTTAGAACCACTCTTTTCACGATGCTATTGATTGCTTTAGATTGCTTGATTGCTTTGATCGCTTGAAAGTATGTTCGCACCGGTAGTTGCTCAGATTCAAATCTTCGGATATATATAGGTCACGATCTCTGAGCTTTTCCCTTGTAGCCGTTGCAAATCTTTTGAACAAATCCGTCCGTTGGAGAGGGAGACTTCTTTGTTTAATCTTTCTGAACGTTGCAAGGCTGGATTCCCAATATTTTATTTTATCTTCCGACCGTTGTGAAGACTTCTGCATGTGAGCGCCGAATCTTTTGAATATAAAACGATTAAAGTCTTCAAGGTGGGTCTGGATGATTTATTTAATTCATATCTCTAGCGGGAATCACTCCAATTTGTCTCTTCACGTTGCATGTGACTTTCCGTAATACTTGACTTTTCAACGCATGCTGACGTGGACTTGGAGTACTTGGCTGACTTCGAGTAGGCTGATGAGCAGCTAACGTCTCTGCAGTCTGGTCCTCTCTGATGTTCACTGTTTGTGACTTATCTGAACAGGTGACTTCCCTGAGGTACACAGGTGCGGTCACAGTCAAACTTCTCTGATAAATTATGTTGACCAGGACTACTCTGACTCGACTCGACTGATCCTCTATGATGAACTTAGCTGTACTCAGTACTTAGCCGATTTTCAGCCTAACTAATTTTTGGCCTACATAGGATACTCATTTGGTTCTTCTTTACATTTTTCCAAGTTTTATACTTAACATATTTGGCCTATGGAAGATACTCATTTGGTTCTTCCTTACATTTTTGCCAAGTAATAAACATTTGATTTTATATTAATGACATCATCAAAATCTAACAAGTATTCCTAACAAATCCCCCCTATTTTGATGATGGCAAAACTTTAAACAAGTAATCAAATGACCAAGTCACTTAAGTGCAAGACACAAACTGAAATCAGTCTAATATTGAGACAACTGGAAATTGTCATTCAACAGACTGTTATAAAATTTTTCTGACTTGATTATGATTGAAATTTACAAGAAAGTTTTTACAGGTACAGAAAATAAAATTACAAGTACAAAGAAATAAAGTCATCTGCCTCTTCCTCTGCCTCTGCGAATAGGCTGTTTGGCAGGCCTGAATGGTTTAGCTCCAATTGGTCTTATCTTGACTGGAGCAAGACCATATTTCCTCTTCACAACAAGAGCTGCAAAGTCTTGTTCTTGTTGGGATGAAAATCTATTCTCAAGACATAACTGCTTGATTTCTCTTTGAAGCTCCAGCTCATTTAGCTCATTGTCCAGACGGGTCGGCGCTTCCTCTGCTCTGAATGAGGGAATCATAGGATAAGAATTTTGTTTCTTAGCATGCTTCTTCAGAATAGCCCAGAGTTTAGCTGCTTCCATGAAATTGATGAAGATCTGCTGTGGGGAGAGATTATCATCCTGGAGTATTTCCCAGATGTAGTAATCTCTCATGAATTTCTTCTTTGCAGTTCCCCACATGGGCAGGGCTTCATATGGTATAAAATCCTCAACATACCACAGCTCCTTTCCTTCCCATTCTAGAGTAGGCCCAAAACCTCCTCTAGTCCTCCTTCTCTTGCCTTCAGGCTGGTCAGCCTGTTCATCTGGATCCGCTCCTCCCTTCCTCTTCAGACTTGAGGGTCCTTCAATTTGAAGGATATCTTGCTTCTTCTTGCTTCTTATCTCTGCCCTTATCTATCCTTGATTACTTCCTTCCCCCTGAACTCTCTCTTCCCCCTTTTTGCCAGCATCAACAAGGGTAGTTAATTGCTGCTCCATTCTGCTCATCGAATCAGACATGCCAAATGGCATTCTGTTGTTGGTAGGGGGAGGGGGCTAAGGAATCTCTCTCTGCAACAGAGTGTCGATCTTTGCATTGATTGATTGAAGGTCATGAGTGACCTGAGACACCAGCAGCTCTCCAATTGTATCTTTGACTATCTGCCTGATCAGCTCAGTCATGGCAGGAGATATCTGAGCTGATGGAGAGTGCTCTCCTGAGCCTTCTGCAAAAGAACCACTAGACTACAAGCTTCTGTCTGCAGTAGGTACACCAGAAGAGGTCTTCTCTGGGGTCCCTGACCTGGAGTCTTCAGCTAACTCTGCGTCTAGGCTGGTGTACCGGGAAGGTACCACAGTCCTATCTGCAGCTACTTGAATTGGCTCTGGCTCCGGCTCTGGCTCCTTTTCTTCTTCTTTCTCTTCCTCTTTCTCCTGATCTTCCTCCTTCTCTTCTTCTGCCTTTTCTTCAAAATTTTCTTTTTCTTCCTCATCATCCTTTTCTTTTTCATTTTCTTTTTCGGCTCCTTCATCTCCTCCATCATCATCATCATTATCATCATCATTGTTATCATCATCCTTCTCCTCTTTTTCTCCTACATCATCATCATCCTTTTCATCATCATCCTCCTTTTCTCCACCTTTTTCTTGTTCTACCTCTCCTCCTTCTTCTTCTTCTCCTTCATCAGCCAACTCTTCTGTTTTCTCAATTTCTCCTGACTGTTTTTCAACTAGAGTATTTTCTTCTGTTCTTCTCTCTCTCTTCTTCTTCTTCATCAACCAAATCAACAACTTCTTTATTTCCTTCTCCATCTACCTCCTCAATTCTAATTTCTTTTTCAACTTCCTCCTCCTCTTCTCCAAAAGAACCATCAAAAATGTTAAGCATTATGGAATGGATAAATTGGTCCATGTTTGTTTTAAAATGGGACATGAACCAATTATCCTGGAGGATCAACACTAAGTCTGATTCTTTGCAAAAGTGAATCAGAACCTCCTCTGTGGCTTGGGGATATTCCCAACCACTAGTTCCAATCTAAGTTTGAAGGTTTGTAAATGTCAGAGTTTTGAAAAACTTCCACTCTTCAAAAATATTTACAAAAGAGTGTTTTAATGCTTGTGGCTTAACAAGCTGTAGTTGCTCAATTGATAGGTTGAAAGTATTATTTTCTAGCAGGTTAAATGTATAATTAGCTTCAGGGATAGAAATTATGAGACCTGCTTCTTCTTCTTCGGAAATGTAGGCTGAGGGGGTGAGTACAGCTACAATCCGAGTCTCGTGGGTGCCTGGGGCAGGCTGATCTTCCAGATGAGTTGGTGATCTGGATGAGGGGCTGGCAAGATGTTCAGACTGCTCTTCCTCACTAAATTGCAGTTTCCTTGGCCTCTTGGGAGAGGGTTCTGGTGATGACTGCAGGATAAAGGGTCCTTCAGGGACTGATCCCCTTCTCTTAAATCTGACTGCAATGGGAGTGTCGTCGGACTCGGTGTCTGACTCGACTGCAGTTGCGATATCGGCTGCAGGTCTGTCCGACTCTCATGATGAATAGTATCTCGGATATGGCCTTGAGTCAGGTAGGTCCTTCAGCATCTGAGCTGCTCTCTTTGCGCCTCCGAATTTCCTCACCTTCTTGTGGTCCATATGACCAAGTCTTTTGTTGGGGTGGAAGGGGTCAGTGCTTCCCTTTGCCACACCAGTCTTTTCCAAAAACCAACTTAGCTGCGTTCCAAACGCCAACTTTGTTTTAAATCTCTTCTCATTGTCAAGCCACTCGACTTTGTTGACCTCTCGCACGAGTTGCCTGAAGATGTAATCAGCCCAGTCGATTTCTTCTCCCTGAATTAGTGCTCCCAGCACCATAAATTTTGCCGACGACAGTTGATCATAACTGCCGGCCATCCCCATGATTATCTTGTTGGTTATGTCCAATGCAAGACGATACACTTTCTTAAGCTCATTTCTCTTGGCAGTTAGCTTCAGCTTTTTCGGGATATTCTCCACCTTAATCTTCTTCCAGATTTCGGCAGAGGACTGCTTGATAGCTTCGACGGCTATGACGTGATGCTTCATACCAAAAACTCTGCGAATCGACTCTCGCGTTATGTCGATTTGCCTTCCGCGAACAGTGCTTCGAACTCCGTCTTGAATCAAACAAGCTTCACGATAGAACTCGATGACATCCTCCTTGAACAGATGTTGCGGGTTGACATCAAGGAATGGGTAGATCCCATTGAGCTTCATTGCGCGGATTAGGTTGTACACATCATAATCTTTCAAATTCGATTCCAATAAGCCTTCAAAGTCAACGACCAGCGAGAAGATGATCTGGTCTTTGACCGCCTTCAGATTTACGCCTTCGAAGTAGGTTGCCATTTCTGCAATCAAAAGATTTAGTGTATTTGGTGTTCAAGAAATTTTTGCTCTGAAAAATATAGGGTTTGAAAGTGTAAAGGGTAAAGTGAAAGGTCTTCATTCCTTATAAAGAAGATGAAAAGACAAATGTATTAATTTATTATATATTTGAAACGGTGGTACGCCTTTTGATATTCTTTTGAATTTCAAATTTGAATCGGTGGCCCATTTTTAAAATTTGACGGTTGATTCTGATTGGCCACCGTGGAGGTCGCTTTAATAAGCGATTGACGCGTGTATTAAAATTGCCACTTGGCTTAGAAAAAATATATTTAAATGCCATTTGTTAACCAAAGTTAATATAATAATATTATAACTATGGCAGATAATAATTAAATATTCAGAGGTCAGTTTAGAAAACTTAGCTGGTCTGATTTGTTGACTGTTGACCGTTTTGTATCAGGTGAGTTGACTTCTCGCCTGGTATTCTGATCAGCTAGGTTGCTTTGTCCATCCTTCGTCTTCTTGCCTGCATCAGCTAGGATCTGATTCTTCAGCTGGGGTCCGTCCTTCCTCTGAAATGCTTCAGCTTGCTTCAGTACTAGATTCCCAATCTAGTAATCCAAGATCTCTGCTCAGCTCCAAAAATCTTTCTTCTGGCAAGGGTTTGGTAAAGATGTCAGCTATTTGGTAGTCTGTGTTGACTCTTTCAACTCTAACCCTTTTGTTAAGCACATGGTCTCTGATGAAGTGGTGCTTAACATCAATGTGCTTCATCCTTGAGTGCAAAACCGGATTGTTGGTTATTGCAATAGCACTATTGTTGTCACACCAGATTGGAACTTCATTTGCAATAATATTATAATCCCTTAACTGTTGTCTGATCCATAGAATCTGTGCACAACAGCTACCTGCAGCTAGGTATTCTGACTCTGTGGTGGAGATAGAGTTAGAAACCTGCTTCTTGCTAAACCAGGATATCAGTCTGGTTCCTAGGAATTGACACGTTCCACTAGTGCTCTTCCTGTTGATTTTGCATCCTGCGAAATCTGCATCTGAGTATCCTGACAGCTCGAAATTATCATCCTTGGGATACCATAGTCCAACATTGATTGTAGACTTAAGGTATTTTATTATCCTATTGGCTGCATCTAGGTGTGATTGCTTCGGCTTGGACTGGAATCGTGCACAAACTCCAACGGCATAGGATATGTCTGGCCTGCTTGCAGTGAGGTACATAAGAGATCCAATGAGTCCTCTGTAGTGGGTTGAGTCCACTGATATGCCTGCCTCGTCTGCATCCAGGTGAGTACTTGTGCTCATTGGAATTATTGCGGGCTTGGCTGATTCCATTCCATATCTCTTGATAAGATCTCTGGTATACTTTGCTTAGTTGATGAAAATTCCTTTTTCCATCTGCTTAACTTGTAGTCCGAGAAAGAAGTTAAGCTTTCCCATCATACTCATCTTAAATTCTCCTTGTATGAGGTTGGAGAATTTCTCGCATAGCTCTGTATTGGTTGATCCGAATATGATGTCATCCACATAAATCTGGACTATTAATATGTGGCCTTCGTGCTCCACTCTGAATAGGGTCTTGTCCACCTTCCCTTTGCAAAATCCATTTTTCTCAAGAAACACTGATAGTGTTTCATACCACGCTCTTGGTGCTTGCTTGAGTCCATAAAGAGCCTTCAACAGCTTATAGACTTTGTCTCCTTTGACAAAACCTAGGGGTTGGTCTACATAGACTTCTTCTTCTAGGATTCCATTTAGAAAAGCACTCTTTACATCCATCTGATATACTTCAAAGTCCTTAAATGCAGCATACGCGAGGAATAGTCTGATGGCCTGTAATCTTGCAACAGGTGCATAGGTTTCATCAAAATCTATTCCCTCACACTATGCATAACCTTTTGCTACAAGTCTAGCCTTATTCCTAACAACAGCTCCGTCTTCATCACTCTTGTTTTTGTACACCCATTTGGTGCCAATAACTTTCTTGTGATCAGGTCTGTCTGTTAGTTCCCAAACTTTGTTTCTTTCCATCTGCTCCAATTCCTCTTGCATGGCATTAATCCATGAATAATCTTCCAAGGCTTGTTCTGTTGTCTTGGGTTCAATTTGCGACATAAAACATGAGAACATCGCCATTCCTGCTGGTAGGGTTGACTGTCTCGTCTTAACTCCATCAGTCAACTTTCCAATTATTTGCTGGATTGGGTGATCCTTGAGCCATTTGAGGATATCGTCCTCTTCTGGGTTTGTTCCCCCTGTTGGATTGCCTTGGTGGATTTCTGCATCAGCTGGGTTCTGGTCTGCAACTGGATCAGCTACCGTCTTGTCATCTGCAGGTTGGTTCTGATCTGCAGATGAGTCTTTATCAGCTATGGTTGGGTCTTCTTTAGCAGCAACTGGATCAGATAGGTTTGGTGATCCTGTCTGATCTGCAGTTGGGTCTTCAACAGCTGCAGTTGGGTCATCAGGCTGGTCTGCAGGTGAGTCCACCATTCCAGTGTCATGTATAATGACTTCTTCAAGGGTTGCTGACTTGAGCTTGTTCTCAATTAGCTCAACTTGTTTCCTGTACTCAACGGTAGATTTATCAAAAACAACATGGGGTGTTTCCTCCACAACTAAGGTTCTTTTATTAAAAACTCTATATGCCTTGCTTCTTTGTGAATATCCCATAAAGAGACCGTCATCAGTTTTAGCATCGAAGGCATTTAGCTGTGTTTTACCATTGTTGTGGATGAAACACTTACAACCAAAAACATGAAAGTAAGCAACAGTAGGAGTTCTATTATTTCAAACCTCATAGGGAGTTTTGCCATGTCTCCCTACTATCATACTCTGCTGCAGGTGTGACAGTGTGTTGATGACTTCACCCGTAACCTTTGGGCAGTCCGCTCGCAATCATGGACCTTCCGCTTCTTTTCGTGGTTCTGTTTCTTCTTTCAAGAACACCATTCTGCTGGGCGTCACGGGCCGCAGAGCTCATCTTTGGATCCCAATCTGATCGTAATCGCTATCGCCTTGTTGAGAAACTCTCCTCCTCTATCTGATCGATCTTGATTATGGAAAGGGATTTCTCATTCGGATCCTTCTCGGACTCGTAACTTGGTCGTGGTTTCACTTTTATTGTATAGGAAGATAATACAATTTAACCTAGAATAATCCTCTACTATTACAAGTGCATGCTTCCTAGCCGTAGTCCTTGGCTTGATAGGACCAAATAGATCCATGTGGAGTAGATCTAAGATCCTTGTTGTGAGCGTTGTAGGCTGAACTGGCTTGAACGATGCCCTGGTCTGCTTTCCTTTCTAAAATG
Organism: Orobanche coerulescens; assembly: GCA_033398695.1. Taxonomy (NCBI): domain Eukaryota; kingdom Viridiplantae; phylum Streptophyta; class Magnoliopsida; order Lamiales; family Orobanchaceae; genus Orobanche; species Orobanche coerulescens. Next base: position 102,401,569 of record CM065808.1, read on the forward strand.
CATCACAAAGTGCTTCCTTCTTTAATGCTTCATTTGGAAGTCCTCTGACCAGCTTCTGAGAACTAATCTTGTTTATGGCTTTGAAGTTCAGGTGACATAGTCTTTTGTGCCACAACCATCCATTTTCAGCTACTGTCTTGGATAGAAAACAGGAGTTAGGTGTTCCTGTGTTCCAATAAATCATGTAGACATCTCTTCTTCTGAAACCTTGTAGCTTTACTTCTCCAGATAAGATATCTATTACCATACACTTCAAGATGGTGAATACTACTAGGTTCTTCTCGTCACAGAATTGGCTTATGCTCAGGAGGTTGTACTTGAGCCCTTTGACATAATGAACTTTGGATATCACAATGTTTTCTCGATGCAGCTCTCCAAAGCCTTTTGTCTGTCCTGTAGAGCTATCTCCAAAGGTTACATCGGGACCTCTTTCTTTAGTGTATTTGGACAGCATCTTCTTGTTCCCGGTCATATGCCTCGAGAATCCAGAATCTACAAACCATTCTTCACCTCCAAAATTTGAGCTTGTGGAGATGTGGTTGTAGTCCTTCCACCTTTTCTGCAATCAGACAAGCAGAGATTTAGGTACCCAAATCTGTGTGGGTCCTTTGGGGTTAGCTGGTTTCCTGGAGAATTGATTTCTCCTTGGATTATAGAAATTGTTATTATTATTATAACCCTCATAAGGTGTGTCAGTTCGAGGTCTAAATCTCCTGTTGGGATTGTATACCAGATATTCCTCAAAATGTTGATAGTGTGGGCCATTTCTAAATCTAGGCTGAGACCATTTATTAAATCTTTGTGGTCTCCACACTTGTTCATTTTGGTAATTAGGATAACCTTGGGGTTTCCATCTGCCCCTCCCATTATGAAATCTGTTTTTAGGGAGTTGTTGGTAATAGTGGGCATGTTGTCTGGGCTGCTGCTTTTGCAGGCCACTGATCGCCCTGTCTAGGTGGCTGCCTGGTGTAACCTGACTGCAGCCTAGACATTTGACTTGGCTGTTGCCTGTTTTTAAATATCGGTTTATACGTAGGCTCAACAGTCGAGACAATTGTTTCTCCCTTGATAAATTTTCTTTTAGAACTAGAGGGAGTGTGAGGATCATATCCAAGGCCTGATTTGGAATATAGTGGCCTTTTATTGGTACACAATTCTTCCAGGGTTGAAGACGCCTTCAGGGAGGTTATTTCCTGCGCCTGAGTTTTATTCACCTATGTCAGCTTAGTAAACTCGTTTTTGGCATGAGCAAGTGCAACTGATTTTTCTTTAAGTAAAATGATTAGTCTGTTTATCTCAGCTGTATTAACGTCAGCCTGGTTTTTAAAGTCAGCTGCAGTTATCTCAACCTTATTTAAATCTAGGCTGAGTTTTTCGAAATCATTTTTCAGCTGCCTATTCTTATCTTGCAGCTGAGTCTTCTCTGCTGATACAGTTTGGTGTGCAGATTTGAGTGTTTCGAAATCTTTAAATAACTGATTTACCGATTCGTGCAGATCCATATCTTGTGACATGGCTGAGCTATTATTTGAACCGGTGGGTTTAGAAGTTACCTCTTCATCAGCTAGGTTTTCCATCAGGCAGTCATACTCCTCGTCTTCATCATAAAAGAATCCGCTGCTTGATTCGACATGCTCCTGGTGTTCTCCGATGAGGGCCTTTCTTCTATCTTCTTTTCTGCCCACCTCCTTCTTGGTTTCGTCCTTCTTGAGCTCAAGACAGTCCATTTGGATGTGTCCTGTTTTGTGACAATTGTAGCATTCTACTTTCCAGCTTCCAGCCTTCTGGTTCCTTCTTGGATTCTCCTTATAATTTTTCTTATATTTGGAGTAGTTCTTTCTAAAGTTGCTGAACCTTTGCATTATAAACGCCATTTCTTCCTCAAAATCTAGTGGATTTGGAGGTTTCACATCAGATAGGCTCTTGGCAGGGGACTCGGCTGCAAATGCGATTCCCTTCTCTGCAGGCTCAATTGAGGATGAACTTGGAAGCTCGAACTCATAAGCCTTCAGATCAGAGAACAGCTCCTGGATCTTTATCTTATTCAGGTCCTTGGACTCTCTCATGGCCATGGCCTTCATGCTCCATTCGGGGTTGAGAGATCTGAGAACCTTTAGTGCCATTTCCCTGTTGCCATAGGTTTTGCCGAGGGAGTTGATCTCATTAATAATCTCAGTGAACCTTGTGTCCACTTGATCTATGGATTCACCATTCTTCATTTTAAAGTTGTCAAATTTTTGGATAGCAATTGACAGCTTGTTTTCCTTGATCAGCTCCGTTCCTTCACACATTAGGGCTAATGTGTCCCAGATTTCTTTGGCATTCTTACAGTTCTTGATCTTGACCATGGTGGATTTGTCAAGAGTTTGATATAACACATCTCTGGCCCGGTTATCAAGATTGGCCAGCTTTCTTTCTTCGGGAGTCAGCTCTGTCCTCTTCTTAGGAATCTTCTCTGGCTTCCCTGCTGCGATCTCCTCTGCTGTGTTGTCCTTCTCAAAGATGAATGGACCGTCCTCGATGATGCACCACATGTCGTCATGAATCGAAGATAAGTGTGCCTGCATCCTTATCTTCCACAGATCATACTCGTCAACTGAAAACACAGGGAGTCTAGAGTGCATGTGTTCCATTATAAAGTGACAGTAAAGATATATATATCTGATATAGATCTGGTTCGTGAAATAAATGAACCAACCTCTCTGATACCACTTGTAGGTCACCAGTCGTCCAGGTACAAGTCTAGAGGGGGGGGGGTGAATAGACTTGTAGAAACTCTTTAACTCTTTTTCACAAAGAGTGAGTTTCTTCAGCTGATAGGTAGACAAATGACTTGGAGTCGTTTGTTCTTTAATATATGTGCGGAAGTCAGCTGATGACGAATATAAAGCAATTAATGAAACACTTAACAATGAATGCAGCAGTTAAAGTATGATGCGAGAAACAAGAATAACGCAGGCAATTATAGTGGTCTCAGAGGTGGGGTAATCCTCTACTAATCCACTTTTCTCCAAACCAGTTGGAGATGAATTCACTATAATTTTCAACCAGTGATAAATATGACAGTGATTCAAACCACACTAAAACAGCTTCCAACCAGTGGAAATCCATGCCGTTGTACACACTTGACTGCCTTGCACCTCTTGATCCTCGATCCTTGGATGCCTTTATAGTATCTTACTTCAACCAGTGAAGTACCCCATACTCAGGATTATAGACAAGAGTTTTTGTCTTCTCCAACTAAGAGCTTCTTTAAGTATGAACTCTTAGAACCACTCTTTTCACGATGCTATTGATTGCTTTAGATTGCTTGATTGCTTTGATCGCTTGAAAGTATGTTCGCACCGGTAGTTGCTCAGCTTCAAATCTTCGGATATATATAGGTCACGATCTCTGAGCTTTTCCCTTGTAGCCGTTGCAAATCTTTTGAACAAATCCGTCCGTTGGAGAGGGAGACTTCTTTGTTTAATCTTTCTGAACGTTGCAAGGCTGGATTCCCAATATTTTATTTTATCTTCCGACCGTTGTGAAGACTTCTGCATGTGAGCACCGAATCTTTTGAATATAAAACGATTAAAGTCTTCAAGGTGGGTCTGGATGATTTATTTAATTCATATCTCTAGCGGGAATCACTCCAATTTATCTCTTCACGTTGCATGTGACTTTCCATAATACTTGACTTTTCAACGCATGCTGACGTGGACTTGGAGTACTTGGCTGACTTCGAGTAGGCTGATGAGCAGCTAACGTCTCTGCAGTCTGGTCCTCTCTGATGTTCACTGTTTGTGACTTATCTGAACAGGTGACTTCCCTAAGGTACCTTGGCTGCAGTCTGGTCAAACTTCTCTGATAAATTATGTTGACCAACACCTCCTAAACACATTCATCATATCAATGATCAATTCGTCTCGATATTAAGGATATCATAACATATTTTATTCCAACTTCAACTTTAAACACGAATCAACAAGATTCCTTCTTGTTCATACTTGTAAACAATATTATCGGCATAATAGACAATCCGGACTACCCAAATAGTTCAATACCATTGATAATCTTGTTATAAGATTAACCATAATCTTTCCGGATTCAAACTTGTCATCATGATTCATATTTCGTCAAGAACATACGAATTCTACCACTACAATCAACATAGTATTGGTTTCAATCATCAAATCCATGATTATACTTAAAAACCATTTTGTATCCTATCACATATTCCTCTTTGATGTGATATACATACCGAGAATACCAAGAACACCAAGAATACCATGATTCCAATAATCATGTTTATAACATAATTGAAGATATAAACCATCGTATCCTTCAACATATAATTCATATAACCTCAAGAATCGTAACAACAACACCATAATCATCTTCATACGAATCATTCATCAACAATAACATCAAAATCCGAATTCAAGGTGTATAGTTCATCAACATACCTCAAGAACATGAATAACACAATCAAACTCTTCAAGAATCATCAATATCTTCATATCCAAGCCTCAAATGCAAGCCCTCAAGCTCATAACCTAGTTAGAAGATCTAAAAATCGGTCTTGGAGGGGTGAAGCATGAAGAAACAAGGTGAAACCTCTTCCAAATGCCGAAATGACGGGACTTATATATATATATATATATAAACACATCCCTTACGTATGCTATATGAACTATCTAGCGTACGTAACAGCCATTACGTACATTATCCTTCCTTGGTAGCGTACGTAATGATAGTCCAGAACCTCTTGTATCAATTCGTTCGATGCATTACGTACGTAAAACAAGTGCCATAGCGTACGTAACACATATGTTGACTTGCTACAGTAATTGTCCAGTTAGCGTACGTTATACACTAATCGTAGCATACGCTAACCTCAGCGTTGACTCTCCCGTCCACATCCGCACCGAGAGCTGCCGACCGCGGGCCCACCTATCGTTCATATCTCGGATCCTGTCTGATACGAACTTTACGTACGTTAACTTATCCACTTAACGTACGTAATAGCTGTGAACCTTACGTAGGTTAACTATCCTTCTTAACGTATGTAATCCTTATGCATTAGCGTACGTTAAGTATATAACGTAGCGGGCACTATCGTGGCTATACTTAGCCATTTTCAGCTATTCTTATCCAATGTCTCGACATACAGAATACGAAAATATGGCATACTGAATACACATACTCCTCCCAAAAATATTCTACTATGATACCTCTGATACACGATATCCTCATATACAATTGTCGACCAAGTACGACAATGATACAAATACAGCTGTCTCAGTCTTCAATTTATTTTATTATTATTGTATAGACACCAAGCTATACAATTTATCTCAGATAAAATAACGCGAAAAATTTATACTGTAAATCCGGGTATTACATACTATCCCCCTTAAAATATGTTTCGTCCTCGAAACTTGCAATCCTGTCACAAACAACAGATCAACCGAAAATTTCCAAACTCATCACAAAAGCAATCAATCGTCGCCACAAGCGAATAACCAAACCAATATACTTACAGGTGCGTGAAGCCAATGATATCCCGTGATACTAGCAGACGACTCCCATACAAAGTCTCAACACAACACCAACACACACTAATATCACAATTAGCAATTGAAAAGAACTCAAAAATTTTGGAACCACCAAAAATCGGTTTGACTCAAAAGTTAGAAAAATCATTTTCAAAAGTCACGCTACTACCGTACTGGTAGAGCCACATAACACACACGCCCGAGTTTCACAGAACCCAAGCTCCGATACCATCTTCTGTAACGCCCCCAAAACCATCCGGGGATATTACAGCGCCGTGGGCCCCGCACCGGAACCACTAGGCTAAAAATCATTTCCAAAAATTTTCAAAAACGCCAAAAGGCCGATGATGGTAATATTTTAAATACCCAAAATATTTACCAAAACATAGTTCTCAATTACCATCATCAAATACTATTTGAAAATACACGGCGAAATGCCAAATCTTGACAATTTCAAAATATACGCTAAGCCACCACTTAAACGTACCGATAAAATAGTTAGGAAAAAGGGTTAACGAATTAACCTAAGTTTACGAAATACCCAAAAAGCACATTTTGAAATTTATACATGCGTTGGTAAAAATACCGGAAAGCCATTTTGAAATATACACACGCAGCGGATAAGAACACAGTTCAAAATACACATTTACAGCGGAAATAAAACAACCAGAAAAGAATACTCGATACTCAATTAAATGCCACAGCCAGTATCACCCGGGAAGCTCACCCTTTCACGACCGCTACTAGCTCGATCTCCGAGTACCTAAAAATAAAGCCCACGACAGGGTCAGCCACAATACTCAATAATGATAACGACCACATCACATAAATAATTACATACCAATGTAATTACAGGTAAGAATACTACCAATGTAATCTTACCGTCATAACCTCACCAACCCATAACAATCCATAACAGATCAATCCTTACCATAATCCACATTTCGCATTCTCAAATGACGAAATGAACCCAACTACAACCATCTGTACTGTATTTCAACAATATCAAGAATCCTCAAAGTATCATCATAACTCATAAGTGGGAAATAATCCATCTGTGCCAAATCCTGTCCATCGGATATCACAGTCGAATCTCAATCTGGATAGAATCCAATAACACACAATATAACTGTAGATCAACTACCACAAAACAATAATAACAAGTCTCGAACATCAACGTACAATCCGAATGCTCATACGATCAAAAACAATGATCAACCAAAAACTCGACCGAGAATATCATCGACATGATAACTCTAATACGACCAACAAAGGATCAACGATAACCGAGAATACCATCAACATGATAAACTCCGACACGATCAACAAAGGATCAACAATAACCGAGAATACCCTCAACAAGGTAAACTCCAAACACGATCAACAAAGGATCAACAACGACCGAGAATACCCTCAACAAGGTAAACTCCAACATGATAAACAATAATGGATCTCAAAGAAATAACCCCGACTGGCGAACATACCTATCGGGCGTATGAACAACCAGTCGCAAACCGTCGAACATACCCAACCATAAATGGAGTATGAACGACCAAACAATATGGCTCAAAGATGGACGTCACAGTACACCCGATCCGGAAAAGTGTTCGTGCAGATGTCCACCCCGTATATGGAATCCAGGATATACATGGGACATGTACCTAATTAGCCTAAAGAACTACGTCTCGTGTGCACAATCCAATGTGGAAATATCAACACATGACCATAGTGTGCCCAGCTAAAAATCCTACACAATAACCAATCGACATGCAGATATGACTCCCGATATGTCACAATGCAACATGACAACGAAACTCAGATAATCACATATCCAATAAGGATCAAGAGACTCACCGAAGTGAACAAAGACACACGGATAATGAAAGATCGACACGACCGATAATATCCGAAACAACCATCCTGGGACCACAATCCCCAAAGGATAATCAATACGATCAACAATCTCAAATAATAGTCAGGGATTGACATCCCTCAATGAAACAATCAACACAACTATTAATACCAACAATAGTCCTGGGATCAGCATCCCTCAACGAACAACTAATACGAATCTCATTATACGGAACCTCAACATATACAACAACTCAACATAATAATTATCTTCATAGTTGAACAATACTTAAATTACCTCAAAGTCGAAGACAATATCCTTTCCACGAACCAACATCCCTGAACGAATACAAAGTTATACGAATAATCCAGAAATAAGTATAGTCCATTTATACCAACAAACCACCGTCCCGACATCAATGTCGACACGGTAAACCATCATTGATACCCGAAATTCTACATCACTGGCCAAAGATAACTCACATCTCCGTCCTTACTAGACCATATACACTATGATTTAATCCAAACTGACGCATAATATACAAACCATTGTCCCGAAAATTTACATTCATTGCTATATGAATTATAAATGAAATGAAATCAAAATCATTCATTAAATATTATAAACTGAACAAGTATAACTTGAATTGATACTGATACCACGAAGTTGTTACCAAAATCTATTGCCTTCGTCCACGAGCTCCTCAGCCCCGACCAAAAGCAATCTACGAACTATTTAACCTCAACCGCAACATAACAATCATAATCCACGATCAAACATCTCAACATATTGAAGTAATCAATCAACAACAATCCGATAAAAATCAATAACCGACATAGCCAACCAATCAAACTCAACGACTCAATAATGTAACACCCCAAACTAGGCGGATATTACAGTGCCATGGACCCCCGACTGGGACCCACCAGGCGAATGAAAATGAATGAACTACATAGGGTAAATGTAGTACCGAACCACATTACAACATTAATTACTCCGATGAGGACTTTCATACAACACACCCAAGATATTACAGAATACATGTATATTTTATATGGAGATAAAATATACAACACTGAGTGAAATGAGTATTCAAACGGAATGTCTGCAGTGGAATAAAATGAAGGAAACATAAATGACTGAAAAGACTGGGCCCCCCTACTAGTATCACTGGGACTCCTCGCCGTCAACATGCTCTCCCCGTGCTTTTGCCTTGCCATGACCTGAAAAACAATATCCCCCAACGGGCCGGCCATACGTAACAACAATCCTCAAGAGTTGAATAATCACAATCCTGTTGAAAACATACGCAATCAAACATGCTATATGAATCAACTGACAATACGGCTCAAAGAATGGCGCCACACTATGCCCGGGATAGAAATGTGTCCGTGCACAAGCCACCAACGAGTATCGATCGAATACACGTGTGGTCTTGTACCTAATCAGTCTCACGAAGCAATCGACTCGTGTGCACAGTCCAATGTGAGGCCAACAACCAACACACGACTTAAATGTGCCCGACATGAAAATCCTACACATACCAACAGGCACGCCAATATGACCCGGAATGCCACGATATAACAAAAGTGACATCGAAAATGAATAATGACTCACCAAGATGAAATGATGGTGAAATGAATGACAACTCAATGAAATGATTGGAACCGTCGTTCCTCGTGAATGAAGTAATTAAGTGACAGTTACAAGTTTTGAAACGGTTAGTACCTTATGAATGAATTATGATTATGAATGAACAACAACGAAAGGAATGGATATCCTTTTAACTGAGTAAGAATTAACTTACACAACACCGATGAAGAATGTCCGTCCACGAACAACGTCCTAAATGAAATGTCGGCCGTTCGAACAACCTTGAATAACACAATTACCAATAATTCGATCATTACACGAATCAAATACGATCATAACCGACTCAAACGTCGATACAACAATATCCAAACTCGAATATATCGAAACCAACTCCAAGATGAGTATTTCAAACCATCAAACACTTTAAATGATATCAATAATCCCATAGGAATCCACAATTTAAGATTACAACAACGTCAATCGGAAATCCCCAAATTAACCGAAGTCAACCCCAAGGGTTCTTGAAATGAATCCCCCAAAATAGTCATTAAATCCGTAGGAATATATTTATTCAAGGTAGATAATCCATATCTAACATATTCCAACAACAATCCAAGCTTACACGAAGAAATCGGAAGGAAAAACCCAAAATCCGAAATTCTAGATCCAAGAGATTAATACCTTTGATTTGATGTGATGAAAATGATGAAATGATGATTAATCCGAATGATGAGCTTGAAGATGATGATTGATGATTACACCTTGAAGAATACTCTCCAAATCGCCCGAAAACGCCCAAAACCGCCGAAGGAGTGAAGTGAGATGAAGAAATGACGAAATGGACTGCACTGTCCTATATATAGTCATTCCAGTTTAGCGTGCGCTAGCTCCTATGCGTAGCGTGCGCTAACTGGTATTTTGGGTAGTCCAGTACCCACTGTACGAGAACGGTAGCGTGCGCTACGTAACTTTGGTAGCGTGCGCTATGGATGTATAATTGGCGTGCGCTAACCCCAAATGTTAGCGCGCGCTAACGAATTATCTGATGCCCAGTACTGGAGTCCAGAACCTTCTGTCCTCTGATCTGATCTCGGTAGCATGCGCTACATCCAACAATTAGCGTGCGCTACTACACCGTTTGCGTACGCTAAAACCACTCATAGGATGCGCTATGAATTAATTTAATTCAGTCCAATAGCCACTGGACTCAACCTGATCCGACCTTAGTGCGCGCTACACCGACTGCATAGCGTGCGCTACTCCGGCTCACTAGCACGCGCTACTTACCATTCGTAGCGTGCGCTACCTATGATCCCAACTGCAGTCCAGTGCCTTCTGGACTGCCTTCTCAACTACATTAGCGTGCGCTAGTGTTGAGAGGTGGCGTGCGCTACCCGTACTCAATTAGCGCACGCTAAAGAGAGTACGTAGCGTGCGCTACTCCTCACAAACAGCACACTATGAAATGACAACGATGGTAAACACCGCACGATTCTCCAACTAGATTGATGATGAATGACGATTGATACACGATACAATTACTCTGAACGATGAATACAATGATTGAATATGAGTGACAAATGATCATTAATGAGTGAAAAAATACTGAGTGACAATTACTGAATGATAAATACTGAATGATAATGGCTGAATTACAACCGGGTATTACAAATAATACCTCGATCATATACAAAACCGAACAACACAACTCAAATAATTACGAACTCATATCCACAATACAAACCGCAACTCGACAACTTATAAATAACAATCAATATAACTGATCAACAAACCCAACGGTTCCACAATCCGAAAATCATATCAATAATCAAATTAAACCAATAACAAGGGTCTAAACGTTGTCGATTCCAAATTCAATCTTAAATACGAATACAAGTTTACTCCTTGTAAATTCATAATCAAAACCAATTACCGATTATCATCATCAATCCGGACTATTCGATTAATTCAACATTATAGATAATCATATTCCAAGGGTTTCAAATAACTCAATCATTAGATTTGAACACTTATTCAATACGCATGAACTTCCAAACTCAAATATGAATAATAATCTCATCGAACTCGTAATCATATTCGTATCCTTATACGAATATTGTACCAAAACACATAACTTAGATCGAGATATGAATATTCCATATTCATATCCAAAACACCAACACCTCCTAAACACATTCATCATATCAATGATCAATTCATCTCGATATTTAGTATTTCATAACATATTTTATTCCAAATTCAACTTTAAAAACAAATCAACAAGATTCCTTCTTGTTCATACTTGTAAACAATATTATCGGCATAATAGACAATCCGGACTACCCAAATAGTTCAATACCATTGATAATCTTGTTATAAGATTAACCATAATCTTTCCGGATTCAAACTTGTTATCATGATTCATATTTCGTTAAGAACATACGAATTCTACTACTACAATCAACATAGTATTTGTTTCAACCATCAAATCCATGATTATACTTAAAAGCCATTATGTATCCTATCACATATTCCTCTTTGATGTGATATATATACCGAGAATACAAAGAACACCAAGAATACCATGATTCCAATAATCATGTTTATAACATAATTGAAGATAAAAACCATCGTATCCTTCAACATATAATTCATATAACCTCAAGAATTGTAACAACACCACCATAATCATCTTCATACGAATCATTCATCAACAATAACATCAAAATCTGAATTCAAGGTGTATAGTTCATCAACATACCTCAAGAACATGAATAACACAATCAAACTATTCAAGAATCATCAATATCTTCATATCCAAGCCTCAAATCCAAACCCTCAAGCTCATAACCAAGTTAGAAGATCCAAAATAGGTCTTGGAGGGGTGAAGAATGAAGAAACAAGGTGAAACCTCTTCCCAATGACGAAATGGCGGGCCTTATATATATATATATATATATATATAAACACATCCCTTACATATGTTATATGAACTATCTAGCGTACGTAACAGCCATTACGTACGTTATCCTTCCTTGGTAGCGTACGTAGTGATAGTCCAGAACCTCTTATCTCAATTCGTTCGATGCATTACGTACGTAAAACAAGTGCCATAGCGTACGTAACACATACGTTGACTTGCTACAGTAATTGTCTAGTTGGCGTACGTTATACACTAATCGTAGCGTACACTAACCTCAGCGTTGACTCGCCCATCCATATCAGTGCCGAGAGCTGCCGACCACGGGCCCACCTGTTGATCATATCTTGGATCCTGCCTGATACGAACTTTACGTACGTTAACTTATCCACTTAACGTACATAATAGCTGTGCACCTTACGTACGTTAACTATCCTTCTTAACGTACGTAATCCTTATGCATTAGCGTACATTATGTATACATCGTAGCGTGCGCTATCGTGGCTGTACTTAGCCATTTTCAGTTATTCTTATCCAATGTCTCGACATACAGAATACGATCAAACGGCATACTGAATATACATACTCCTCCGAAAAATATTCTCATACGATACCTCTGATACACGATATCCTCATATACAATTGTCGACCAAGTACGACAATTATACAAATATAGCTGTCTCAGACTTCAATTTATTTTATTCATACTGTATAGGTACCAGGCTATATAATTTATCTCAGATAAAAAATAATGCGAAAAATTTATACTAAAAATCCGGGTATTACATACTACCCCCCTTAAAATAAGTTTCGTCCTCAAAACTTGCAATCTTGTCACAAACAACAGATCAACCGAAAATTTCCAAACTCATCACAAAAGCAATCAATCATCGCCACAAGCGAATAACCAAACCAATATACTTACAGGTGTGTGAAGCCGATGGTCTCTCGTGATACTAGCACACGACTCCCATACGAAGTCTCAACACAACACCAACGCACACTAATATCACAATTAGCAATTGAAAAGATCTCAAAAATTTTAGAACCTCCAAAAATCGGTTTGACTCAAAAGTTAGAAAACTCATTTTCAAAAGTCACGCTACTACCGTACTGGTAGAGCCACATAACGCACACGCCGAGTTTCACAAAACCCATGCTCCGATACCATCTTCTGTAATGCCTCCAAAACCATCCGGGTGTAATACCCGGTTGTAGTTTCATTAATTGTCATTTAGTATATAGTCACTCAGTAATTTTCAATCAATATTAGTCATTCATCAATCATATTCATTCATTGTATTCACCATTCGGAGTAATTTGTATCGCATATCAGTTATTATTCGTCACTCAACCTGGTTGGAGAATCGGGTCAAGAATATCATCTTTGCCATCTTTGTAGTGGGGTGTGTGTGAGGAGTAGCGCACGCTACATACTCTCTTTAGCGCGCGCTAATTGAGTACGGGTAGCGCACGCTACCTCTCAGCATTAGCGCATGATAGTGTGGTTCAGGCAGACAGTCCAGAAGGCACTGGACTGGATTAGTGAGATTCATAAAGCACGCTACAATTGGAGTATAACGTACGTTAATGATGTGTGTAGCGCACTGTAAAACCCAAAATTTTTAACTTATTAAATACCTAAAATACCCTCTAATTTGAAACTTTTGAAAGACGAATAATAATCTAAGACTTCGCATTATATCATAATCTAAATAATTATTATTTAATACTTAAACAATAAACGTTTAGACGATTAATAAAATTTATGATATATTAAAATGTACATAATATGATATCAAACGTATGAGAACTTTCAATATGTCTAGATTCGTGATTGTGTTATTTTGGTTAAGTCTTCATTTTGATCCCACCGATTACTCCCCTAATGTCGAGCTTCCATTTTTAAAACCCTCCCCACACATTTAAAACCCTCCCCGTGATTAACATTAACACACATCTCACCAACATAAACCCTATATACACCACGACGGCTGGAGAGTTTCTTTTCCTTTCTGTCTCGAAACAAAGTAGTGCAAAGGAGAGTATTCGATTGTGGTTCCCTCTTGGCGATTTGGCGTGGTGAATTCGTTCGAAGAAAAGGGGTTCCGATTCGATTTTTGTCTTGGTGTTTTCTGATTTTTGGCCCTCGTTATCTCAGCTCATTCGGTATGTTTTTCTTGTGGTATCGATTCATTCTTTTGATCCCTTATTCATGTATAATCAAGCCCTAAAAACCTAATACTAATCGGCTAAAAGATAAACAAAGAAAAGGAGGTTTTAACCCTTTTTGATTCGGTTTTATTTTGATTTGTGCCGAGCCTATTGCTTGATGTTTTGACACCATTTGATACCTCATATAATCTGTATTTAATCATAAGAAAACATGGCTAAAGGATCAAGAATAAAGCTTTACGAAAATAGAACCAATCGGCCTAATATATGTGTTATCGCATGTCTTTAATTTTATGAACTTTGATTCGATTTTTGTGACTAAATGAAACGTGGTTATGTCTGAATGTTTTGTGTTTTATTTAAGTCATAAAGAGGTATAATCACCTGTAAAATATGAGCCTTTTAAATTGTCATGTAATTAGATTTAAGAGGATTAAATGAATTAGGGTTTAAATGGTTTCTGAAATTTAGACAGCACGTATGCCTGAATTTGTAAACGTGATATATCATGATATATGATTGGTTTAAATCTATTTCTTTGCATGAAAACCTATTTTAATATCTTAGTTAAGTTTTCCAATTGGTTTGAAGGAAATCGGAGTTGTATTGGTCATGGTTTTAAATTTTACGGGATTAAGGTTGTGTTGTTTCTGTTTCAAAGTATGCTTTCTAGTTTTTGGATCGAATTGATCAGGGTGAAGCTTGATGATAACAAAGAGTTTTTCTGAGTTTCTTGAGTCCAAAACTAAGTTAAAAGAGATTACTAACTGATTCAATTAGTTTGGAGTGAATAGGAGTTGATTTGGGCATGTTTCTGAATTTTATGTTATCATATGTCAAAATAGTGTTTTCAGTAAATTATTTCAGTCGACTTGTGTGATTTTTCATGTCAAATCTCTAAAGAGATGAGAGCTCTACTTTTACATAGATAATATCTAAGTTATAAGGGACTTACTGTAATTTTTGTAAATTTTTCTGAAAGGTTTACCTATATTGATAAATGAAAAACTTTTGGGGTATACCTGCAGTACAGTTTCTGGACAGGTTTGGGAAAATGATTTTTGAAATGATACTTTCACTTAGAAATAAAATCTAGAAAAATTTGGGGAGGTGCTTAACTCATGTGGTAATCACTAGTAAAAATTTTAAAACCTCAGAACCTTAATTGTTATGCTTTAAAAATCATAAGAATATGGAACCAGATTCACATGTAAAACCCTTAACCTATTAATAAGTAACTTTGGAGTAATGAATCCGTTATGATTTTTAATGAACATATAAGTAATGTATGATTATAATTTCGTGTAGATTCAGTGGATAAGGAGTGATCCACCTTTCCTTGTGTTCATTTTCCGATTGCTTTTATTTCCTAAGGTACAGATATTCCGACCTCTTTCAGTAAGAGTTTCTCATGACTTTATTCTTCCCGATGTTGGTTATTCGATGCTATTGATCTTTATTTGCTTTGTTGTTCGTTTGATTATTTCTTGATGCTATACTCATTTCCATAGTCATCATCTTAATGGACAATTATAAATTGTCCCTCACGATTATTATATACATCATTTGCCTATTTATGTTGCCCATATTTGTTTAACCAGTCATGGGGGTTCCATGACCTTGCCATTGATGCACCAATGGTATTGACACTATCTGTGGAGGTGTGACTTTGTCCACGGCGTTCTCATTTGTTTATATTGCTATAGCGCACTTGGACCGTGTATATTGTATGTATGCTTAGTTTAGAACTTGGCATATGTATATCTATTTCGCAGGGAGCGTATGGATGCATCCTAGGTACTCAGTTATGTTTAGAATTTGGTGAATGGATTTGTGTGTGTGCAATACACCCCATTTCACATTAGTACATGTGGAGAGCTAGACTCCTTTGTACGATTTGTTATTTGTTTGTTACTTGGGCATTTTCCTTTGTTTGTGCTTGTCATTCATCCTATATTTCCCTTTGTTTAAGTTTTGACTCTTTCATCGTTTGTTCCGTATTTCCTTTGACATCTTGTTCAGCAGGTTCTCTTGGATTCATTCACTATTCTTTCGTTTACGCTTATTACCTCTCATTATTTATATCTGTTCACTGAGCGTTAGCTCAGCCGCATTTTCTTTTCTCTGCGGCAGGTAATAAGCGGGATGCTGGGCATGAGTGTTGAGAGTAGGAGCTAGAGGACCTACCTATGTTTAGATTCCCATTTATGAAGTATTTTAAGATTTAGCATTTTGGAACTTTATTTCATTTCAGACTTATGTTTTGGATTATTTCTTTCATTGAGACTTTGTCGATATGATACTTTGGCAGTCATTGATTTATTTGACTCAGTATTTATTTCATATTAAAGTCTTTCGCTTGCATTAGTATGTTCTGATTGTCACCATAATGTTACATTTTGGCCCTTTTCGGGTTCGGGTGTTACAATTATGGTATCGGAGCCCTAGGTTCGACCTGTAGAGCTTAGGTTATGACCTGTGAGGATTGGGTAGACATTAGGCTTCTTTCTGCTTTAACCGTTTTCCTTTACATTTTGATCTTAGCCTCTAATCTTGTCTTCGCTGTTTTGTTTATTGATCTTTTAGATGGTGAACACTCGTACTACTACCTCATCTGGAAGTGATGAAACTGCTTTTAACGTGGATGTTGCTACGGCTGTTCAAGCCTTGTTATCGGATCTCACTGCCAGGATTACTAACGAGATTCGTCAGACAGGGACTTCTGGTGGTTCTGGTGGGGATGTTCCCCCCACTATGCATGTTTGGCTAGAGCATTTTGGGAAGCAAAAACCTAAATCATTCAGCACTGCTAGCACTCCAGTCGATGCTGAGAACTGGATTGCGCATGTGGAGAAGATTTTCGAGGTGTTAGGTTGTGCAGATGAATTTAAAGCTAGGCTGGCTAGCTATAAGCTGGAGGGTGATGCCTTGAGTTGGTGGAAGGCATTCAAGCAGGCTAAGGGTGGAGATGTTTTTATTGCTGCTATGACTTGGCAGGAGTTTCGTGATGCTTTCTTTTTGCAGTACTTCCCTAGATCAGAACAGCAAAAGTATGAACATGAGTATCATACTATCCGTCAGTTGGAGGATGAAACTACTGGTGAGTTCATGAAGAGATTCCTTCGTTTGACTGGGTTTTGGGAGGCTAAGGCTGGTACACATGAAGGGCAGGCCAAGAATTTTAAATGGGCGTTGAACGTTTGGATTCTTGATGGTATTGTGAACACAGAGTTCACAGATGTCGCCCATGTGGAGAACGCGGCTCGTAACATTGAGATTCTTCGAGAGAGGTACAAGAACAATAATAAGAGGAACAGAGAAGGTGACAGGATTCGACCGGCTTTGTCACCTACTCCAGTGAATACCCCGAAGGTGCAGAATCAGAGAAACTTTGATAGACGGGGTGATAACAGTCAGAGGTTTGGGCGTGACCGTGGTCAGCATTTCAACCGTGCTTCTGGGTCTGGGTCTGGGTCCGGTTCTGGTCCTTCTAATCAGAAGAGGTTTCCTGATCAGGCTACTTCTCCTCCATGTGCTACATGTGGGAAGCTGCATCCAGGAAAACCGTGTCACAGAGTCACTGGAGGTTGCTTTTCTTGTGGTGTAATAGGACATCAAGCTCGTGAATGTCCTAAGAATAATGGAAAAGGGTAATGGGAAACAGCCAGCTGCTAAAGGTCGGGTGTTTGCTTTGACCAGAGATCAGGCGGCGACTGCTGCAGGTACCATTACGGGAACCTTATATATGCTTGGTCGAGCTGTTTTTGTCTCATTTGATACTGGTGTAACTCATTCTGTGGTATCTATTTCATTTGCTAATCATATTACAATCCCATCTACATTACTTGACTATGCCTTATCTATATCCACCCCTATGAAGAATCAAGTAATTATTAGCCATGAATTTAAGAACTGTCCCTTACGTTTTGATGACAAAATTTGTTCTGCCAATCTATTTTCTTTGGAGATGTGCGACTTCGATATCATTCTAGGCATGGATTGGTTGACGGAACATCGAGCCACGATTGACTGTCATACCAAATGTGTCATCTTTGGTGACCTCAGTAATCCCGAATTCATTTATCAGGGTTCTCGACCTGTTAAGTCTACGAAAATCATCTCTGCTTTGAAAGCCCGTACCTTGATCTCACACGGTTGTGAGGGTTTCCTAGCTTCCATCAAGGATACTGTAGGTCACAAGTCGTCCAGGTACAAGTCTAGAGGGGGGGGGGGGGGTGAATAGACTTGTAGAAACTCTTTAACTCTTTTTCACGAAGAGTGAGTTTCTTCAGCTGATAGGTAGACAAATGACTTGGAGTCGTTTGTTCTTTAATATATGTGCGGAAGTCAGTTGATGACGAATATAAAACAATTAATGAAACACTTAACAATGAATGCAGCAGTTAAAGTATGATGCACTAAAACAGTAAATAACGCAGGCAATTATAGTGGTCTCAGAGGTGGGGTAATCCTCTACTAATCCACTTTTCTTCAAACCAGTTGGAGATGAATTCACTATAATTCTCAACCAGTGATAAATATTACAGTGATTTAAACCACACTACAACAGCTTCCAACCAGTGGAAATCCGTGCCGTTGTACACACTTGACTGCCTTGCACCTCTTGATCCTCGATCCTTGGATGCCTTTACAGTCTCTTACTTCAACCAGTGAAGTACCCCGTACTCAGGATTATAGACAAGAGTTTTTGTCTTCTCCAACTAAGAGCTTCTTTAAGTATGAACTCTTAGAACCACTCTTTTCACGATGCTATTGATTGCTTTAGATTGCTTGATTGCTTTGATCGCTTGAAAGTATGTTCGCACCGGTAGTTGCTCAGCTTCAAATCATCGGATATATATAGGTCACAATCTCTGAGCTTTTCCCTTGTAGCCGTTGCAAATCTTTTGAACAAATCCGTATGTTGGAGAGGGAGACTTCTTTGTTTAATCTTTCTGAACGTTGCAAATCTTTTGAACAAATCCGTCTGTTGGAGAGGGAGACTTCTTTGTTTAATCTTTGTTTAATCACTCCAATTTGTCTCTTCACGTTGCATGTGACTTTCCATAATACTTGACTTTTCAACGCATGCTGACGTGGACTTGGAGTACTTGGCTGACTTCGAGTAGGCTGATGAGCAGCTAACGTCTCTGCAGTCTGGTCCTCTCTGATGTTCACTGTTTGTGACTTATCTGAACAGGTGACTTCCCTAAGGTACCTTGGCTGCAGTCTGGTCAAACTTCTCTGATAAATTATGTTGACCAGGACTACTCTGACTCGACTCGACTGATCCTCTCTGATGAACTTAGCTGTACTCAGTACTTAGCCGATTTTCAGCCTAACTAATTTTTGGCCTACAGAGGATACTCATTTGGTTCTTCTTTACATTTTTCCAAGTTTTATACTTAACATATTTGGCCTATGGAAGATACTCATTTGGTTCTTCCTTACATTTTTGCCAAGTAATAAACATTTGATTTTATATTAATGACATCATCAAAATCTAACAAGTATTCCTAACAGATACTTCTATGGATGAACCTCGCCTTGAGAATCATCCTGTTGTTCGAGATTTTTTTGATGTATTTCCAGAAGAGCTTCCGGGAATACCTCCTGAACTGAAGTTGAATTCAGCATTAAGTTGATTCCTGGTGCTGAACCTATTTCGAAAGCTCCTTATCGTATGGCTCCTATTGACTTGAAGGAATTGAAGGAACAACTTCAAGAACTTTTGGAACGTGGATTCATTCGTCCGAGTGTATCTCCATGGGGTGCTCCTGTTCTATTTGTGAAGAAGAAGGACGGTAGTATGAGACTGTGTATTGACTACCATGAGTTGAACCGTATCACGATCAGAAACCGTTACCCGTTACCTCGCATCGACGACCTTTTTTATCAACTTCAGGGTGCGAAGTTCTTTTCCAAGATTGATCTGAGATCTGGATATCATCAACTAAGGGTGAAGGAGCAAGATGTTCCTAAGACTGCATTCCGTACTCGGTATGGCCATTATGAATTCTTGGTGATGCCGTTTGGTTTAACTAATGCTCCAACTGTGTTCATGGATTTAATGAATCGTGTCTTCCACAAATTCTTGGACAAATTCGTTATTGTATTCATTGACGACATCCTTGTTTATTCGAAAACGAAGAAGGAACACGAAGAGCATCTTCGTATTGTGTTGGAGACATTACGTCAGAAGAAGCTGTATGCTAAGTTTTCCAAGTGTGAATTCTGGTTGGGACAGGTGGCATTCTTGGGTCACATCGTATCTGCAGATGGTATTACCATGGATCCTGCAAAGGTCGAGGCTATCACTAAATGGCCGAGACCGACGACTGTGACAGAAGTTAGAAGTTTCTTGGGTCTTACGGGTTATTATAGGATATTTGTGGAAGGATTCTCACGCTTGGCCTTACCGTTGACCAAACTTATAAGGAAAGGTGAGAAATTTCTCTGGGATGAAGAACTGGAGAAGAGTTTTGAGGAAATGAAGAAGAGATTAGTTTCTGCTCCTATACTTACTTTACCTTCTGGATCCGGTGGTTACCAAATCTACAGCGATACTTCAAAGAAAGGTCTTGGATGTGTACTGATGCAACATGGAAAGGTTATCGCCTATGCATCAAGACAATTGAAACCTTATAAGACTAATTATCCCACTCATGATTTAGAGTTGGCAGCGGTGGTGTTTGCCCTGAAAATTTGGAGGCATTATCTATATGGAGAGACATGTGACATCTTCACTGATCATAAGAGCCTCAAGTATATCTTTACTCAGAAGGAGCTGAATATGAGACAAAAGCGTTGGTTGGAACTTCTTAAGGATTACGACGCGAACATCCAGTATCATCCAGGCAAGGCGAATGTTGTTGCTGATGCTCTTAGTAGGAAGTCTGGAATTCTGGCTATTCTTGATATTGCACCAAAGATTATCAACGACTTGGAACTTATGGAGGTAGAACTATGTGTTCGTGGGTATGATGGTTATTGGGCGAGTTTGAAGGTTGAACCTAACCTTATACTTCGGGTTAAGGAAGATCAGAAAGAAGATGGTGAATTGTGGTCTATAATTCAGAACTTGGAGGAAGGTAAACAGACAGAATTTCGTGTTGATGGTGATGGAATTGTATGGTATGGTGATCGTTTATGTGTTCCTAACGATTCTTCTATTCGGGAAGCTGTGTTGTCTGAAGCACACAGTTCTCTGTTTACTATTTATCCTGGTTCAACCAAGATGTATAGAGATTTGAAATAGAACTTCTGGTGGAATGGGATGAAGCAGGATGTGGCTACATTTGTGGCCAAGTGTTTGACATGTCAGCAAGTGAAGATTGAGCATCAACGTCCTAGTGGTCTTTTACAGCCTTTGGATATTCCTACTTGGAAGTGGGATCAAATTTCCATGGACTTTGTGACAGGATTACCTCGCACACAGAAGAAGCATGATGCTATTTGGGTTGTGGTTGATCGTTTAAGCAAGTCAGCTCACTTTTTGCCTATTCGTAAAGATTATCCAGTTAGCAGGTTGGCAGAGATTTTTC
This sequence comes from Orobanche coerulescens, assembly GCA_033398695.1. Lineage (NCBI taxonomy): Eukaryota > Viridiplantae > Streptophyta > Magnoliopsida > Lamiales > Orobanchaceae > Orobanche > Orobanche coerulescens. The sequence continues at coordinate 102,423,193 of CM065808.1, forward strand.
GACAAGAGGTTGTTCGACTACATGGTACACCTGCAGCTATTGTATCTGATAGGGATCCACATTTTACTTCTCGTTTCTGGAAGGGTTTGCAAAAGGCGTGGGGAACTAGACTTAAGTTTAGCACGACTTTTCACCCTCAGACAGATGGTCAGACTGAACGAACAATTCAGACTTTGGAAGATATGCTGAGGTCTTGTGCTCTCGAATGGACGGGTAATTGGGATGAATACTTATGTCTGGTGGAGTTTGCTTATAACAACAGTTGGCATGCCAGTATCAAAGGTGCTCCGTTTGAACTATTGTATGGACGGAAGTGTAGAGCACCTATCTGTTGGAACGAAGTTGGGGAAAGACTTATCGAAGGTCCTGAATTGATTACGGTAACTAACGAGAAGGTTGATATTGCTAAGGAGAAACTCAAAGAAGCAAGAGCACGACAAAAGAGTTATGCAGATCGTCATAGGAAGGACCTAGCATTTAATGTTGGGGATCACGTTTTCCTTAAGGTATCACCGTGCAGAGGTGTTAAACGCTTTGGTATTAAGGGGAAGTTGAGTCCGCGTTTCATCGGGCCGTTTGAAATCTTAGAGCGTGTTGGTGAAGTTTCGTATCGGTTGGCGTTACCTCCTCAGCTATCTCATGTGCATGATGTTTTTCATGTGTCTCTTCTAAGAGGCTACAATTATCATCCGCTTCATGTGGTTTCATATCTGTTGGATCATCCGTGATGACTTATCATTTGTTGAAGAACCTGAGGCTATTTTAGACCGTCAGGAAAGAGTCATGAGAAACAAAGTCATTCCGTTTGTGAAAATTCTTTGGAAGAATCACCCAGAGTGTGAAGCTACCTGGAAAACCGAGGAATCGATGCGAACAAGTTACCCTCGTTTCTTTTCGTAGTCTGGTATGTCGCCGTTTCGTTTTCATTTCAATTTCGCAGACGAAATTCTCTTTTAGAGGGGAAGAGTTGTAAAACCCAAAATTTTTAACTTATTAAATACCTAAAATACCCTCTAATTTGAAACTTTTGAAAGACTAATAATAATCTAAGACTTCGCATTATATCATAATCTAAGTAATTATTCTTTAATACTTGAACAATAAACGTTTAGACGATTAATAAAATTTATGATATATTAAAATGTACATAATATGATATCAAACGTATGGGAACTTTCAATATGTCTAGATTCGTGATTGTGTTATTTTGGTTAAGTCTTCATTTTTATCCCACCGATTACTCCCCTAATGTCGAGCTTCCATTTTTAAAACCCTCCCCACACGTTTAAAACCCTCCCCACGATTAACATTAACACACATCTCACCAACATAAACCCTATATACACCACGACGGCTGGAGAGTTTCTTTTCCTTTATGTCTCGAAACCAAGTAGTGCAAAGGAGAGTATTCGATTGTGGTTCCCTCTTGGCGATTTGGCGTGGTGAATTCGTTCGAAGAAAAGGGGTTCCGATTCGGTTTTTGTCTTGGTGTTTTCTGATTTTTTGCCCTCGTTATCTCAGCCCATTCAGTATGTTTCTTGTGGTATCGATTCATTCTTTTGATCCCTTATTCATGTATAATCAAGCCCTAAAAACCTAATACTAATCGGCTAAAAGATAAACAAAGAAAATGAGGTTTTAACCCTTTTTGGTTCGATTTTATTTTGATTTGTGCTGAGCCTATTGCTTGATGTTTTGACACCATTTGATACCTCATATAATCTGTATTTAATCATAAGAAAACATGGCTAAAGGATCAAGAATAAAGCTTTACGAAAATAGAACCAATCGGCCTAATATATGTGTTATCGCATGTCTTTAATTTTGTGAACTTTGATTCGATTTTTGTGACTAAATGAAACGTGGTTATGGCTGAATATTTTGTTTTTTATTTAAGTCATAAAGAGGTCTAATCAATTGTAAAATATGAGCCTTTTAAATTGTCATGTAATTGGATTTAAGAGGATTTAATGAATTAGGGTTTAAATGGTTTCTGAAATTTGGACAGCACGTATGCCTGAATTTGTAAACGTGAGATATCATGATATATGATTGGTTTAAATCTGTTTCTTTGCATGAAAACCTATTTTAATGTCTTAGTTAAGTTTTCCAATTGGTTTGAAGGAAATCGGAGTTGTATTGGTCATGTTTTTAAATTTTACGGGATTAAGGTTGTGTTGCTTCTGTTTCAAAGTATGCTGTCCAGTTTTTGGATCGAATTGATCAGGGTGAAGCTTGATGATAAAAAAGAGTTTTTCTGAGTTTATTGAGTCCATAACTAAGTTTAAAGAGACTACTAACTGATCCAATTAGTTTGGAGTGAATTGGAGTTGATTTGGGCATGTTTCTGAATTTTATGTTATCATATGTCAAAACAATGTTTTCAGAAAATTATTTCAGTCGATTTGTGCGATTTTTCATGTCCAATATATAAAGAGTTGAGATCTATACTTTTACAGAGGTAATATCTAAGTTATCAGGGACTTACTGTAATTTTTGTAGATTTTTTTGAAAGGTTTAACTATGTTGATAAATGCAAAACTTTTGGGGTATACCTGCAGTATAGTTTCTGGACAGGTTTGGGAAAACGATTTTTGAAATGATAATTGCACTTAGAAATAAAATCTGGAAAAATTTGGGTAGGTGCTTAACTCATGTGGTAATCACAAGTAAAAATTGTAAAATCTCATAACCTTAATTGTTATGCTTTAAAAATCATAAGAAAATGGAACCAGATTCACATGTAAAACCCTTAACCTATTAATAAGTAACTTTGGAGTAATGAATCCGTTATGATTTTTAATGAACATATAAGTAATGTATGATTATAATTTCGTGTAGATTCAGTAGAGAATGAGTGATCCACCTTTCCTTGTGTTCATTTTCCTATTGCTTTCATTTCCTAAGGTACAGATATTCCGACCTCTTTCAGTAAGAGTTTCTCATGACTTTATTCTTCCCGATGTTGGTTATTCGATGCTATTGATCCTTATTTGCTTTGTTGTTCATTTTATTATTTCTTGATGCTATACTCATTTCCATAGTCATCATCTTAATGGACAATTAGAAATTGTCCCTCACGATTATTATATACATCATTTGCCTATTTATGTTGCCCATATTTGTTTAACCAGTCATGGGGGTTCCATGACCTTGCCATTGATGCACCAATGGTATTGACACTATCTGTGGAGGTGTGACTTTGTCCACGACGTTCCCATTTGTTTATATTTCTATAGCGCACTTGGCCCGTGTATATTGTATGTATGCTTAGTCTAGAACTTGGCATATGTATATCTGTTTTGCAGGGAGCGTATGGATGCATCTTAGGTACTCAGTTATGTTTAGAATTTGGTGAATGGACTTGTGTGTGTGCAATACACCCCATTTCACATTAGTATATATGGAGAGCTAGACTCCTTTGTACGATTTGTTATTTGTTTGTTACTTGGGCATTTTCCTTTGTTTATGCTTGACATTCGTCCCATATTTCCCTTTGTTTAAGTTTTGACTCTTTCATCATTTGTTCCGTATTTCCTTTGACATCTTGTTCAGCAGGTTCTCTTGGATTCATTCACTATTCTTTCGTTTATGCTTATTACCTCTCATTATTTATATCTGTTCACTGAGCGTTAGCTCAGCCGCATTTTCTTTTCTCTGCGGCAGGTAATAAGCGGGATGCTGGGCATGAGCGTTGAGAGTAGGAGCTAGAGGACCTACCCATGTTTAGATTCCCATTTATGAAGTATTTTAAGATTTAACATTTTGGAACTTTATTTCATTTCAGACTTATGTTTTGGATTATTTCTTTCATTGAGACTTTGTCGAGAGGATACTTTGGCAGTTGTTGATTTATTTGACTCAGTATTTATTTCATATTAAAGTCTTACGCTTGCGTTAGTATGTTATGATTGTCACCATAATGTTACATTTTGGACCTTTTCGGGTTCGGGTGTTACACGCACGCTATCGGGATCCATCAGCGCGCGCTAGCGTATTGGAACAGACAGTCCAGTAGGTACTGGACTGAGATGGAATAATTCGTTGCGCATGCTAAGAGTGTGTATAGCGTATGCAAGGGTTAGTTTGGTAGCGCACGCTAATCATAGCTAGCGCGCGCTAAGGCTCAATCAGACCAGAATACAGTAGGTTCTGGACTCCAATATTCTGGACATCAACCATCAGGTAGTGTGCGCTAACACAAGATTAGCGCATGCTAATAAGAGACGATTAGCACACACTACCAAGGTACGTAGCGCACGCTATCGATGCAGACAATAGGTACTGGACTACCCGGTAGACCCGCTAGCGCACGCTAAGCATAGGAGCTAGCGCGCGCTAAACTGGGTTTACTATATATAGGACAGTTCAGTCCGGTTTTCTTCATTTCATCATATCTTCTCCTCTTCCTGTCGGTTTTGGGTGATTTTGGGCATTCCGTGAAGTGTTCTTCGAGCTGCATTTAACTATCATCATTTTCAAGCTTCTAGTTCGGATTATTCATCATCTAATGTAAATAATTCTTGAATCTTGAATTTTGGGATTGGAGTGTTTTCCTTCCGATCTCTTCGTGTTAGCTTGCTATTATGTTGGAATATGTTAGATATGGATTATCTATCTTGGTTGCATGTATTCCTACGGATTTATTGGTGTATATTTCGGATTTGATGAATATTTGGAGAATTATTCAAGAACCCTTGGTGTTTGACTTTGGTTATTTTGGGGGTTTCCGATTGATGTTGTCGTAACCTTGAGGTGTGGTTTTCTATTGGATCATTGATGTCATTAATGAAGTTTTGTTGGATTGATTTACTTTTGGAGGTTGGTTTTTGATATAAATGGGGGTTAGTTGCAATCAACGGGAGAATGTTTGCAACGTATCCGTTAGAATGCCCCAATGAGTTTTGGTTATTGTTGTAACGACTTTTGAGTTGGTTATAATCGTGCTTGATACGTATATTGAGCGTTTGTTGGTAATTATGTTATTCAAGGTTGTTCGAGTGACCGGTATCTTCCACTTAGGATGTTTGTTCGAGGAAGAACTTTCTTCACCGGTATTTGTGTAAGTTGATTCTTACTAGGTTAAAAGGATACTCATTCCTTTCGTAGTTGTTCATTCATACATATAATTCATTCATAATATATCAATCATGTTGAGACTTGTAATTATCAAACTAATCATTTAATTCACGAGAAACGACGGTTCCAATCATTTCATTTGAAGCTATCATTCATTGAATCATTATTTCATCTCGGTAATTCTTGACCCTTGTCGTATTTTTATTCCTTATTCCTCATCTCGGTCGCTTTTGTTCTTGTGACCTTACGGGATTGTATTACGTTGTCGGATGGTAGATGTGTGGAATTTTTAGTCGGGCACACGATGGTCATATGTATATGCGGGACTCCGGACACATTAGACTTTGCACACGGTAACGTACCTTCGTGAGACTAATTAGGCCAAGTTGCGGGTGTATATGCGGGACTCCGGACACTCGACTACTTGTGCACTTGCACATTCCATTCGGACGTACTATGATGCCCATCATTCATCTCAATTTCTTAATTCATTCATGTGATTATTGTATTTTTGTTCAACTCTTGAGGATTGTTGTTCTGTGTAACTGACCCCGTTGGGGGATATTGTTTTCAGGTCATGGCAAGGCAAAGGCACGAGAAGAGAACGTTGACGGTGAGAAGTCCCAGTGATACTAGTAGGGGGCCCCAGTCCCTTTATTTATTCATGTCTTATTGTTGTGTATTTTCCACTGCAGTCCGTTTGTATATTTTATCTTCATATGAAATATACATGTATTCTGTATTTCCTGGGCGTTGTACTTAAACTCCCCATCGGAGTAATTGGTATTATAATGTGGTTCGATGCTATATTTATATTATTTAATTCACTAAATTTCATTCGCCTGGTGGGTCCCAGTCGGAGGTCCACAGCACTGTAATATCCGCCTCATTTGGGGTGTTACAGAGTTGATATCGGAGCGTGGTTTTGAATACTACCTTCCAAGTCATGTTTCATTTGAAATCATCGTCATCAGACTAGTATCATTGAACTTTTGCGTCACGTGTGACCTGTGAAAGCGCCAAGCCCCTCAGACCGGAAAAACTGTAAGATTTCTGACGCCATGGTATAATTTCTGGCAATAAGCATCATTCATTCATTATTCATCAGTCAACAATCCTCAATCATCATTTTCATCTTGATCATGTCAATCACGTTAACTCATTAATCACCCAATTCATTTCATTACTCAGTTGTGGATCTTGAGGATTGTATCATTAATCTTGTTAACTTGTTCAAGATACTCATTTCAAGAATTTCATCAGATAATCATGTCACGTCAGTTGATTCTTCACGTAATCATTGTGTTAGAGTGCGTATGCTCATTATTACCATTTCATGACGTAATCATAATGTGATATTCATGCGAGATCTATAATTATCATGTGTTTCCTACCTTCAGTATGGATCGAGCTGTCAGGGGACGCAGGGGAAGAGGCTGCGGTGCGGGCGAAACCCGGGAGCTCATGTGAATACACGCGCGAATGCGAGGAATAATGCTAATTCATCGAGCAGCGACGCTGCCACTCATTCACCTAGAAATAATCCTTCACTGTCAGGGAGTCGTACCCGGGACACAGCTCAATTAGAAGGTGTTCGGGTTGATCCACTCGCTTTTATGCAGGGCATGATGGCCCAAATGACTCAGATGGCACGTCTGATGGAGACGATGCAGAACTCAACCACTCAGAATCAGCAGGCTCCTCCTTCGCCACCTCAGAGGCAAGAGAGGAGTGTGAGCAGTATTATTGGCGACATCTCGCGCCAGAGACCACCTACTTTTGAGGGCTCGTCTGATCCGGCGGATATTGTTCACTGGCTTGAGCATTTCGAGAAGTTGTTTGCCATGGTAGAGTGTCCCGAAGGGCACAGAGTTTTAGTCACGACTTACTATCTGGGTAAGAGCGCTCATTCTTGGTGGCTATTTCTGAAGCCCACTGTTGGATCTTGCACGTGGGACCAGTTCAAGACCCTCATGATGGAAAGATATTATCCGGCCCCTCTCAGAGAGGCCAAATTGTCGGAGTTACTCAGTCCCGGCCCCTCAACGGGAAATGATGTTCTCGCCATTGCCAAGAAGTTTCAGGAGATACTTCCATTCGCCTCATCCATTATCCACTCCGAGGCGGATAAGATCAAATATTTCAGTAAGAGGTTGAAACCTCATATGCGGATGCAGCTGCTTAATCATCGTTGCACCACTATGGCCGAATTCATTGAGAAAGCTCTTACTTATGAGCTTACTACTAAGGAAATTTGTAAGCATCAAACTTCATCTTCTGGCAAGAAATCAAAGAATCGTAATCAGTCCGAAGGCAGTCAGGCAACCTTCAAGAAGCCTCGTGTGGTCCCTACCCTTTCTGAGCAACCTCACGTGGTACCTAGACATACGGAATCTCAATCTCGAGCGGCCAGTTCGGCCATCACCTGTTACAATTGTGGAGAACAGGGCCATTTCAGCACTAAGTGTCTGAAGCCGACCATCACATGTAATAACTGTGGGATTGCTGGGCATAAGGCCCGTTTCTGCTGAAGAGACTCTAGGCCTACTCCGGCGACATCTCAGGCCCCGAAGTAGTCAGCTATTCAGAATCAGGCTACTCAGTCAGTATTGTTTAAAACAACGGGAGCAAACAAAGGCGGAGCCCACAGCTATCAGACAGGAGCATCCGGTTCCAGGGCTGGCAAGCCCCGAATTTATGAGATGAAGAGAGCCGACAATCCGGAGGCCCGAATGATCTCAGGTACACTCGAAATTTTATCTCAACATGTGTGTATCCTTTTTGATACTGGTGCATTGCATTCATTCATTTCCGAGTCATGCTTGAGTAGACTTCACCTGAATAGTGCTACTAGTTGTGAACCTTATATCATTGGTCTACCTGACGGTAGAAGAATTATCGGAGATCGTGAGATTTAGAATTGTCCGATTAAGCTTAATGGCCGTGTGTGGTTGGCAGACCTGATCGTAGTAGATTTACCCAAAGATGATGTTATTTTGGGTATTAATTAGATGGATCATCATGATGCCATCCTTAGTGTTCGTAAGCGTATGGTCACTATCATTTCAGATGATGGGGTCGAGTGTGTATTTCAAGGGGGTAACCCCAGCCGTTCCAGAAAAGTTATCAATATGATGAAAGCAGTAAGATTACTCAATCAGGGGTGTGTTGATTATTGGTGCTATATGACCAAGACCGATAAATCATCAGTGTCATTGGCGGACATCCCGGTAGTGAGGGAATACACCGATGTATTTCCAGATGAGTTCCTTAGTTTGCCTCCACAGAGAGATGTGGAATTCACGATTGAGTTGGATCCTGGTACATCTCCAATATCGAAAGCACCATATCGAATGGCCCCGACCGAAATGCAGGAATTGAAGAATCAACTTGAGGAATTGTCCGAGAAAGGTTATATCCGACCGAGTGTGTCCCCGTGGGGAGCATCTGTATTATTTATCAAGAAGAAGGACAGTTCATTTCGCCTGTGTATTAATTATCGAGAGTTGAACAGGGTGACGATCAAGAATAAATAATCTCTACCCCGTATTGATGATCTCTTAGATCAACTTCAGGGAGATTCAGTATTTTCCAAGATCGATTTAATATCCGGGTATCATCAGTTGCGAATTCGAGAGTTGGATATCGCGAGGACGGCGTTTCGAACACGCTATGGACATTACGAGTTTGTGGTGATGCCGTTCGGGTTAACTAATGCACCTGCTGTATTCATGGAGTTGATGAACCGAGTTTTCTATGACTATTTAGACCGGTTTGTGGTTGTTTTCATAGACGACATTTTGGTTTATTCTCGTGACCGAGAGGAGCATGAATTTCATCTTCATCAGGTTCTTGACGTGTTAAGATGAGAGCAGCTCTATGGAAAGTTTTTCAAATGTGAATTCTGGATGTCCGAAGTGACGTTTCTCGGACATGTGATTTCATCAGACGGAGTACGTGTCGACCCTCAGAAGATGGAGGCTATCCGAGATTGGCAACCTCCGAAGAATGTTAAGGAAATCCGAAGCTTTCTCAGATTAGCTGGTTATTATCGGCGATTTGTGGAAGGATTTTCTAAAATCGCTCAACCTATGACGAACCTTTTGCGGAAGGATAAGAAATACATGTGGTCTGACGCGTGTCAGCATAGTTTTGAGGAAATCAAGAGCCATTTAGTTTCAGCACCTGTCCTTTCCTTGCCACAAGGGAGAAGGATTCGTGGTTTATAGTGACGCGTCCGGACACGGTCTTGGATGTGTACTAATGCAGAACGGGAAAGTAATTACTTATGCCTCGCGGCAACTGAGGCCTTATGAGGTCAATTATCCGACCCATGACCTGGAGCTAGCGTCCGTGGTATTCGCGTTGAAGATTTGGCGTCATTATCTTTATGGCGTCACCTGTCAGATTTTCACCGACCATAAGAGTTTGAAGTATATATTTACTCATAAGGAGTTGAATATGCGACAGAGACAGTGGTTAGAACTGATGAAGGATTATGATATTTAGATTCAATATCACTCGGGTAAGACGAACGTTGTCGCCGACGCCTTGAGTCGTAAGTTCGTTTAGGAGAAAATGCTTGCTCGTTTAACCATTCAGAAGGAACTTCAATAGGAATTCCTAAGGCATGAGATCGAGGTTTGGTTACAGCATGTACAAGGACAGTCATGTATGCTAGAGATTTCATCGCCACTTTAGGAGGCGATCAGAGTGAATCAGGGTTCAGACCCATTTTTATTGCGCATTCGAGATAATGTGGCTCAGGGGAAAGCCCCTGGATATGTGGTCCACGAGGATGGACTTTTGCGATTTAAGAACCGGTTATGTGTTCCGGCGGATGACGAGTTGAAAAACTCGATTTTGAGAGAGGCCCATGCTACCCCTTATTCTATTCATCCGGGGTCTAGCAAGATGTACAAGGACTTGAAACAAAATTACTGGTGGAGTAATATGAAGCGAGAAGTCGCAGAATTTATTTCGAGATGTCTAACCTGTCAGCAAGTCAAGATAGAACATCAGCGACCGGTGGGTATGCTGAAACCACTCCATATTCCAGAGTTAAAATGGGAGGATGATTAAATGGACTTCATCACGAGTTTGCCGACGAGTCGTCGTGGCATGAATATAATTTGGGTTGTTGTGGACCGTTTAACTAAGTCAGCTCATTTTCTCGAGATTAAGAATACGTGGGGTCCTGAGAGACTTGCCCACTTATTCATTAAATAAGTAATGAGATTGCATGGTACTCCTAAAAGTATCGTTTCTGATCGTGACGGGCGATTCGTGTCACATTTTTGGAAATCCATTAATTGTGCTATGGGAACTCAGCTCAATTTTAGCACGGCTTTTCACCCTCATTCCGACGGGCAATCAGAGAGAACTATTCAGACGTTGGAGGACATGTTGAGGGCATGCGTCCTCGATTGGAAAGATGATTGGGAAGCCCAACTGCCGTTGATCGAGTTCACGAATAATAACAGTTGGCATGCTTCGATTAAGATGGCACCTTACGAGGCCTTATATGGTCATCGTTGTTGGTCTCCGTTGTGTTGGGATGACTTATCAGAATCAATCGACACCAAGCCCGATATGCTTATAGCCGCCCACGAGAAGGTAGCTTTGATCAGGAGTCGTTTGGTGACCGCTCAGAGTCGACAAAAGTTATATGCAGATAATCATCGTCGACCATTATAGTTCGAGGCAGGTGACCATATTTTGGTCAAGGTATCCCTGAGTCGAGGTATCTTCCATTTCGGGAAGCGGGGAAAGTTGAGTCCGAGATTCATTGGACCGTTTGAGATTCTGGATCGAGTAGGCAGTCTGGCTTATTGATTGGCCTTACCTCCGGCGTTGAGCCGAATTCATAATGTGTTTCACATCTCTCAGTTGCAGAAGTATATTGCCAACCCGAGTCAAATACTTCAGTTTGATGAGATCGAGATCGCAGATGATCATACGTACGAGGAGCATCCTGTACGAGTTTTAGAACGGCGGATCAAACAGTTGAGGAACAAGACGATTCCTTTGGTCAAGGTCCAGTGTTCTAGACATGGAATCGAAGAGGCTACTTGGGAAACCGAGGATATTATGCGGGAAAGTTATCCTGAATTGTTTGACCCTTAGTTTCAGGGACGAAACTTTTTTTAACGGGGGAGTGTAATACCCGTACTTTTATTGGCCATTTGACCTTGCCGTTCTTCCTATTTTTGTCACTCTGTAAACTCTTTGTGATGTTGTCGATATTGTTGTAGAGTTTCGTACCTTGTTTGGGTCATGATCGCGTTGCTTACACCTTGCGGAAGTGTTCTAGGTCAGAGAAATAGCGCACGCTAGGCCTAGGCTAACGCACGCTAATTCTGCTTGAGTAGCGCACGCTAGCTTTGAGCCTTAGCGCGCGCTAACGGTCCATACAGGGCAGAGTCAGTGACTAATCCTACTTTCTGGACTGGCAGTTAACGCGCACTAGGAGTTCGTTAGCGCACGCTATTCGTGGTCAGTAGCGCGCGCTAGCACCGTCCGTAGCGCACGCTAACGGGCTGGGTCAGCAGAGGCAGTGACGTTGTCAGGGTATCTGGACTATCAGGTAATGTCCGTTAGGCTTCAGCTAGCGCACACTACAAGTATCGCGTAGCGCACGCTAAGCTATTACGGCAGCGCACGCTATGACTCGAACAGGGCCGAGGACAGTAGGTTCTGGACTCCAATTTCTGGACACCAATTTCCAAGTAGCGCACGCTAACTTTCGGCTAGTGCACACTAAAGGAAGGCGATTAGCGCACGCAACGATATCCTTAACGCATGCTAACGGGGCCGGCAGAAGCCACTGGACTACCCGGTGACCTTGCTAGCGCATGCTAATATTTGAGGTGTAGCGTGCGCTAGACTGGGCGAGTATATATTGGACAGTTGACTTCCATTTCGTCATTTTTCTCATCCTTCTCACTTTTCCGATCAGGAGCAGTGGGTTTCGGTGATTTGGAGAGTTCGGAGGCGATCCTTCTTCAGATATCAACATCTTTGGTTGAAGAACAAGGATTTCACAACATCTAATCCATTCTATCGTCCAAGTCAAGGTAAAAATCCTTAGAACCCTATTTTTGGGGAATTTTGGGGTTTTTATTAGATTCGTCCGATTTATCCAGTTTGAAGCTTGATAATCTTGAGATTATGATGTATCTACCCCATATAGATGCTTTTCCTACGATTTTACAGATTGGTTTGTGCCATGTTCGGACTTGTGAGGGTTTGGATGATTTTCCAACCTCTAGTTGTTTACCCTTGTATTTTCGTGAATCGTAGACGGGTTTCGGGAGTTTCTTCGTGAATTATGAGTATGGATTATTGGTTATCATATCCCATACGAATCGTTTAGGTACCAAAAGTGCATTCTTGTTACCTACCGAACTCATACTTTTTTCCGTTCGATTTCTCAATGTCTCAAAGGCAAGTATATATTTATGATTATACGTTCTCGACTTTGAAAGTAAGATATATGAATGGCATGATTATTTATATCCACTCTGGGATGGGCCGATGGGTCCTCTAAGGGTTTCGTAGCCTCTGGTGCCATTCCACGGATGGTATGAGTTAACCACTCTGGGATGGACCGACGGGTCCTCTGAGGGTTCCGTAGCCTCTGGTGCGGTTCCATGGTTGATCATTTATGTATTGATGTGATACTATGAGATTTAGTTATTCTGGAATACTAGTCTTGAATTGATGAATTGACGGTTACTTTTACTTTATTGTCGAGGAGTATTGTATTTCATATTCAATATACTTGCACTAGCTATTCGACGGCTAACCCCTTTATAGGGGAAATACTTTTTATGTATTTCAGGTTCCAGGAGAGCGGACAGGCAGGTATCGGGTCGGCATGAAGATGATGGGAAAGCGTGATACTGTGTCTTATCTCCGGTTATGTTTTGTGTTCCTCCATTCAGTGTTGTTGTACTGGAATGGTAATTGAATACTCGAGTATTGTTTTTCACTTTCCTTGATGTTCCGGCCTGTGTTGCCGAGGTATTGATTTTGTGTTGTGATGTATTTGGATACATTGGATATGGTTTGAATACCCTTTGTATTGTCCTTCATTTCATTGTATTTGGACCTTCTCGGTCAAGTTTTATAGTTCCGCATATGATTAGCCTTGTGGGTACCACGGTGGGGCTCACGGAACTGTAATATACCCTGAATAACTTGGGGTGTTACAGAATATGGTATCGGAGCTTAGGTATATGGATACCTAGGCTGTCGGTCTTTTGGGTCGATTGAGTCATCGTTTATCTACAGTATCACTACTTTGCCATCATCATAGTGCGACCGGTACTTGTAAGACCTCTTACTCTTCTGGTGTTTCCTTAATCATTTTGCTTCTATTTTTGGTATTTTTGAGAATCGGTCACTTCGATGACGTGCGATTGAATTGTACTTACGTGCCTTGTGTGTTCTTCAGTATGTCATCTGGTAGGGGACGAGGCCGTGGTCGTGGATGATGACATGGCGCGGTCATTTCCCTCAGTTCTGTTGTGGGATCGACCAACCCCAGCCTATCTAACTCGGTGCATCCTGACACCGAAAGTCAGCACTACCAGTCGACTGGCCATGGGAACAGCGCAGACGTTGGAGTTGCGAATGTACTTCAACAATTGGCTAACCAGATGACTATTTTAGCCCAAGCCGTTCAGTAGAACAATCCGAACCCAACAACGGATGCCTTGCTGCAAAATGTAATCCGTATGCACCCTCCACAGTTTGGCGGAGTTGGAGAAAATTTTTGAAGTGGTTGATTGTCCCGAAGTGAGGAAAGTACCGATTGCTCAGTATTTCCTCACCAAGGAGGCCGCTACGTGGTGGAAAGTCATCAAGCCACAGGATCGTGCTGCTACGTGGGAAGAGTTTAAAGAGCTTTTGGAGGCCGAGTTTTGTACTTGGCCAGTGCGAGAAGGCCGAATTCGAGCCTTTTTCGAGGCTAAGCTGCAGAACATTCCCGTTTCGCAGGCAATCGTGGAGTACAGCCAACAATTGATCCATGTGAGGGATCAAGTGCGAAACGAGCGTGATAAAATCCATTACTTTGATATGCGGATGAATATGGACTTACGACGGTACATGGACGGATTTTCTTGTACCACGTTGAAGGAATATCAGGACAGAGCTTTAGCCCATGACATGTTAAACCCCGACAACGATACCACTGAAGAACCAAAGAAGCAGAAGGTCACGGGAAATTTTTCTGGCTCTAAGAGTGGCAACTTCCAGAGGTCACAGACGACTAACCATTCTACCGGACAGTCGTCACGTTCTATTAAAGGAAAAAGGGGTTTCCGTTCTGCTCCGGGCACCACAACTCATACGGTGACTTGCTATAATTGTGGTCGTCCAGGCCATGTTAATTTGGAATGCAATTTCCCGCCGTTGAAGTGTCACACTTGTGGACAGATGGGACATAGAGCGGCTTATTGTTCCGAACCAAATCAGACTCTGGACACTCGGGCTTCTGCCCCAGCGCCACTTGACCAAGGCGTAAATCAGCGGCAATCTTTTAGTCAGTCTCAGCCGAATTACGGCAGGGGCTGGGGACGGGGTCAGAACGCTAGAGGGGTAAACTCTAGCGTTGGTTCAGTACAACCACGATTCTATGAGATGCATCGAACAGACGAACCCGATGCGGCGGTGGCCTCATGTACCATTCATATTTTATCTCACTCAGTTCATCTACTTTTTGATACAGGTGCTACCCATTCTTTCATTTCCTTGGAGTGTGTATGCCTTTTGAATATCACTTGTATGACTGCTTGCGATCCCTTCATTGTGAAACTACCTAGCGGGGATAGAATTGTGGGGAACCGGGAGATTAAAGATTTTCCGGTGATTATATCCGGTATGGATTGGTTATTGAATCTGATTGTAGTTGATATGGAAGGCGAGGACGTGATCCTCGGCGAGGATTGGCTTGATAGTCACCAAGTAATTATGAATTACCGTACTAAGGTTATCACCATGATGACTAAAGACGTATCCGAGTACTCATTTTTGGGACGTAAGTCGGGTCAATCCAAATTACTTATTAGCGCCATGAAGGTCATAAAACTTTTAAATAAAGGTTGTACGGGCTATTGGTGTTATGCCTTGAAGACGGAAGGGAACAAAGTCGAATTCTCTTCGATTCCGGCTGTTAATGAGTATCCCGATGTTTTTCCGGACGACCTCCCGGGATTACCACCATATCGAGAAATAGAATTTTCTGTGGATTTAGAGCCTGATGCGGCCCCGATTTCTAAGGCACCTTATCGGATGGCACCTTCCGAGATGCAAGAATTAAAGAATCAGTTGGGAGAACTTCTGGAGAAAGGGTACATTAGACCGAGCGCTTCGCCTTGGGGCGTGCCTGTCCTTTTTGTGAGAAAAGAAGATGCTTCACTATGTTTGTGCATCGACTACCGTGAGCTGAACAAAGTGACCATCAAGAACAAGTATCCTTTGCCTCGTATAGACGATTTATTTGATCAATTTCAAGGGGCTGCAGTTTTCTCGAAAATTGATTCAAGATCAGGGTATTATCAACTCAGGGTGAGAGAGTCCAACATTCCGAAGACTGCATTTCGGATGAGATACGAGCATTATGAATTTGTAGTTATGCCTTTTGGTTTGACTAATGCACCGACAGTATTCATGTAGTTAATGAATAAGATATTCATCGAGTACCTCTATAGGTGTGTAGTCATCTTTATTGATGACATTTTGATCTATTCTCGAGATAAAGAGGAACATGCCCGACACTTGCGTTTGATACTAGATATTTTGAGAACCGAGCACCTCTATGCAAAATTCTCGAAATGTGAGTTCTGGTTGGAAGAAGTTATGTTTCTCGGCTATGTGATTTCGGCCGAAGGGGTTCGTGTAGACCCGCATAAGATTGAGGCAGTGCTAGGTTGGGCACCGCCTAAAAATGTTAAGGAAGTTCGTAGCTTTTTCGGCCTTGCTGGGTATTACCGTCGGTTTGTCGAGGGGTTCTCGAAACTCACTCGGCCGCTTACGAAATTACTCCAGAAGACAGAAAAGTTTGTTTGGACGGATGAGAGACAACAGAGCTTCGATGAGCTGAAGAGACGTTTGACTTCAACGCCAATTTTAACTTTAGCACATGGTAGTGAGGGCTTTGCGGTTTATAGTGACGCTTTGGGTCAAGGTCTTGGCTGTGTGCTTATGCAGCATGATAAGACGATAGCTTTTGCGTCACGACAACTGAAGCCGTACGAGATGAACTATCCTACTCACAATTTGGAGTTGGCTGCAATTGTCTTCGCACTCAAGATTTGGCGGCATTATTTGTATGGTTCTCCGTGTCGGATTTATACCGATCATAAGAGCCTGAAGTATATTTTCAGTCAGAAAGAGTTGAACATGAGACAGAGCCATTGGTTAGAGTTGATAAAGGATTACGATTTAGAAATTCTTTACCACCCAGGTAAAGCCAATGTTGTCGCGGATGCTTTGAGCCGCAAATCGGCATCTATCCAGATGCTCGAGGTTCTTACTTCTCAGACAAAGATTCGGCAGAACTTAATCGAGCAAGGAATAGAAGTTTGGCTTCAATGAGTACAAGGACAATTGTGCATTCTCGAAATTACTTCGTCCTTGGTTGACGACATCAAAGGGAAACAGTGGAGTGACCCGATGATCTCTCAACTGAAGAAAGATGTAATTAAAGGAAAAGCTCCTGGATTTATGTTCACGAGGATAGTATCCTAAGATTTCAAGGCAGGATTTGTGTTCCGAATGATCTTGAGTTTAGGTGGAGAATTCTCCGAGAAGCTCATGCTACACCTTACTAAATCCACCCCGGAACGAGTAAGATGTACAAAGACTTGAAGCGTAATTTTTGGTGGAATAACATGAAGAAGGATGTCACAGAATTTGTACTACGGTGCTTGACGTGTCAGCAAGTCAAGATCGAACATCAACGACCAGCGGGGTTGTTGAAGCTGCTTCCCATTCCCGAGTGGAAGTGGGAAGACATTTCTATGGACTTTATCACTGGCATGCCGAGAACTAGGGCCGGAATGAATATGATTTGGGTAATCGTCGATCGGTTGACCAAGTCTGCACACTTCTTGGGTATTAAGTATACTTGGGGACCGGAGAGATTGGCTCGAACTTTTATGGCTGAGATCGTAAGATTGCACGGTGCTCCCAAGACCATTGTTTCTTATCGAGACGGTCATTTTTATCGCATTTTTGGCAGGCCGTTCATCAGGCTTTGGGTACTGAGTTGAGATTGAAAACGTCTTTTCATCCTCAGTCAGACGGTCAGACGGAGAGGACGATTCAGACATTGGAGGACATGCTTCGGGCTTGTGCCCTAGACTGGAGTAATGATTGGGAACTTCATTTTCCGTTGATCGAGTTCGCCTACAATAATAGTTGGCATGCGTCGATTAAAATGGCACCATTCGAGGCACTTTATGGTAGGCGATGTAGGTCACCATTATGTTGGGATGAAGCTTCGGAGCTAATCGGAACGGAGCCAGACATGTTGATGGAGACTAAAGAAAAGATTTCTATCATACGGGACCGGTTGCTGACTGCCCAGAGCCGTCAGAAATATTATGCTGATACTCGTCGTCGACCCTTGGAGTTCGAAGTGGGGGATCATGTCTTACTCAAGGTGTCGCCAACCAGGGGGTTTTCCGCTTCGGGAAAAAGGGGAAACTTAGTCCGAGGTATATCGGACCTTTCGAGATTTTGGACAGGGTTGGAGATTTAGCTTATCGCTTGGCATTTCCTCCAGCTTTGAGTCATGTCCATAGTGTTTTTCATGTAACACCCCAAACTAGGCGAATATTACAGTGTCGTGGATCCCTGACTGGGACCCACCAGGCGAATGAAAACTGATGAATTAAATAATATAATTGTAGTGCCGAACCACATTATATTACCAACTACTCCGATGAGGAGTTTAAGTACAACACACCAGGACAATACCGAATACTAGTGTATTTTATATGAAGATAAAATACACAACACTGAATGAAACGGAGTATCCAAATGAAAATCTGCAGTGGAAAATAAATGACAACAACATGAATGACTGAAAAGAACGGGCCCCCCTACTAGTATCACTGGGACTCCTCGCCGTCAACGTTATATTCCCGTGCTTTTGCCTTGCCATGACCTGAAAACAAAATCCCCCAACGGGGTCAGTTACACAGAACAACAATCCTCAAGAGTGGAAAATACACAATCATGAGTTAACTTTAGTTATGAAATATCCTGTCGAAACATACGCAATCAAACATGCTATATGAATCAACTAACAGTACGGCTCAAAGGAATGGGGCCACACTACGTCCGGGATGTAAATGTGTCCGTGCACAAGCCACCAATGAGTATCGATCGAATACACATGTGGTCTTGTACCTAATCAGTCTCACGAAGCCATCAACTCGTGTGCACAGTCCAATGTGAGGCCACCAACCAACACACGACTTAAATGTGCCCGACATGAAAATCCTACACATACCAACCGGCACGCCAGTATGACCCGGAATGCCACGATATAACAAATGTGACATCGAGAATGAATAATGACTCACCAAGATGAAATGATGGTGAAATGAATGATAGCTCAATGAAATGATTGGAACCGTCGTTCCTCGTGAATGAAGTAATTAAGTGATAATTACAAGTTTTGAAACGGTTAGTACCTTATGAAAGAATTATGATTTATGAATGAACAACAACGAAAGGAATGAATATCCTTTTAACCGAGTAAGAATTAACTTACTCAACACCGGTGACAATTATCCTTCCACGAACAACGTCCTAATTGAGATATCGGTCGCTTGAACAACCTTGAATAATACAATTACCAATAATCCGTTCAATAAACGAATCAAACACGCATATAACAAACTCAAAATGTCGATACGATTAAACCAAGTTCATTGGGGCATTATATCGAACACTTTGTGGCCAAACTTCGATTGTTTACAATCAAACTTCAATAATACCAACATCAAATCCCCAAGAAGTGTTTCAAACCAACAAAACATCTTCAATACGATCAATAATCCATTATGAATATCCAAAATCGTGATTTCAACAACAATTAATCGAAAACCCCCAAATCCAACACAATATTCAAAGTGTTCTTGAATAATCCTTCAATAATCCAATGAATAATCAAACATGTCCATAATCATGCGTATATCACTTCATACAACATGATCCTAACATCCAAAACATCATATCTCAATACAAAATCGAAAACCAAGAGGTTTGATGAATATTACCTTTGAAGATCCAAGCACTTTGATCCGAAGAACACGCGTTAGATCGACAATCCGGGCTTCACGATCGAAAGGAGATGAAGAAAATCACACACTCAAGTGATAGATGAAGGAAAATCTCCCCTCAAGCCTCTCTCTCTCTCTCGCGTGGTTGAAGAAAAGGGAAAAAAATGAGCTGAACTCGCTGAAAAAATGCAATTATAGTGCTGACTGCACTGTGTGCCGCGGCCCAGCCGAAGTGTGCTGCGGTACAGGACCAAAACTGCGCCCAGTGATTGGCAGTGTGCCGCGGCCCGGACGAATGTGCCGCGGCCCAAGGTACAGAAGGGTTGGCCGATAAGTTGCAACACGAGTGTGCCGCGGCCCGGACGAGTGTGCCGCGACAGTGACTCGGCAGTGTGCCGCGGCCCTGCCGGTATGTGCCGCGGCCCACGGTACAGACTGCTCAGCCAAAAACTGGATAATGTGTGTGCCTCGGCGCACACTCCTTGTGCCGCGGCCCACACCCCCCTTGGGTCCTAAAATGATGAAAAATAACCCGGGAAGAGAATAAAAGCAATAGGAATCAATATTTGGGAAACAATAACTCGAGATGGAAGTACGGAAACCCTAAAACGGTGGTTCCAAGCAATGATTACAAGGATTCGCCCAACAAAACACAATTCGAACAATGAGGAGATTAGAAATGACATGAACTCCAATGTCAACAATGACTAATGAATCAATTACCACGATCAAGATAATACTCTTATCTCGATACCCGAGTAAGGTTGAAACAATGAACAATATCGATACACAACTCGAAGTTATTTCGAACGGTGAACACGGATGAATGATTATGATTGATGAATGATTATTAATGAGTGAAAATCCACTGAGTGACAATTATCGAATGAAATTACTGAATGATAGTGACTGAATTACAACCGAGTTTTACATACACCCCCTTAAAAGAGTTTCGTCCCCGAAACTAAAGGTCAAACAACTCGGGATAACTCTCCCGCATACTATCCTCGGTTTTCCAAGTAGCCTCTTTGACTCCGTGTCTAGACCACTGAATTTTAACCAAAGGAATCGCCTTATTCCTCAACTATTTGATTTGCCGCTCTAAGACTCGTATGGGATGCTCCTCATACGAATGATCATCTGCGATCTCGATTTCGTCGAACTGAAGTATGTGACTCGGGTCGGCAACATACTTCCATAGCTGAGAAACGTGAAACACATTATGAATTCGGCTCAACGGCGGAGGTAGAGCCAAACGATAAGCTAGCTCGCCTACTCGTTCCAGAATCTCAAACGGTCCAATAAATCTTGGACTCAACTTTCCCCGCTTCACGAAACGGAAGATACCTCGACTCGGGAATACCTTGACCAACACGTGGTCACTTGTCTCGAACTCAAAAGGTCGACGACGATTGTCTGCATAAGATTTCTGTCGACTCTGAGCGGTCAACAAACGACTCTTAATCAAAGCTACCTTCTCACGAGCGGCTATAAGCATATCGGGCTTAGTGCCGATTGATTCTGATAAGTCATCCCAACACAAAGGAGGTCGACAACGACGACCATACAAGGCCTCGTAAGGTGCCATCTTAATCGAAGAATGCCAACTATTATTGTACGTGAACTCGGTCAACGGTAGTTGGGCTTCCCAATCATTTTTCCAATCGAGGACACATGCCCTCAACATGTCCTCCAAAGTCTGAATAGTCCTCTCTGATTGTCCGTCGGACTGAGGATGAAAAGCTGTACTGAGATTAAGCTGAGTTCCCATAGCACGATGAACTGATTTCCAAAAATGAGACACGAATCGTCCGTCACGATCGGAAACGATACTTTTAGGAGTACCGTGCAATCTCACTATCTCTTTGATAAACAACTGGGCAAGTCTCTCGGGACCCCACGTATCCTTAATCTCAAGGAAATGAGCTGATTTAGTTAAGCGGTCCACAATCACCCAGATTGTATTCATACCACGACGACTCATCGGAAAACTCGTGATGAAATATATAGAAATATCTTCCCACTTCCATTCTGGAATAGAAAGCGGTTTCAGCATACCCGCCGGTCGCTGATGTTCGATCTTGACTTGTTGACAGGTTAAGCATCTCGAAACAAATTCCGTGACTTCTCGCTTCATATTACTCCACCAGTAATTTTTTTTCAAGTCTTTATACATCTTTCTAGACCCCGGGTGAACGGAATAAGGGGTAGCATGAGCTTCTCTCAAAATCGAGTTTTTCAACTCGTCATTCGTCGGTACGCACAACCAATTCTTAAAACACAATAGTCCATCCTCATGGACCAAAAATCCGGGGGCTTTCCCCTGAGTCACATCCTCTCGAATGCGTAACAAAATGGGTCCGAACCCTGATTCTCCCTGATCGCCTCCTCAAGTGGCGATGAAATTTCCAACGTATAAAGTTGCCCTTGTACTCGCTGTAACCAGACCTCGATCTCGGGTCTCGAAAATTCCTGCTGAAGTTCCTTCTGAACTGTTAAGCGAGCAAGCATCTGCTCCTGAACGAACTTACAACTCAAGGCATCGGCAACCACGTTTGCCTTACCCGGATGGCACAGGATATCGATATCATAATCTTTGATTAGTTCCAACCACCGCCTCTGTCGCATATTTAACTCCTTCAGAGTAAATATATACTTCAACTCTTGTGATTGGTGAATAACTGACAGGTGACGCCATAAAGGTAATGACGCCAAACTTCCAACGCGAAAACCATGGCTGCGAGCTCCAGGTCGTGGGTCGGATAATTAACTAGCCAGTCCGAGGAAACTTCGGATTTTCTTAACATTCTTCGGAGGTTGCCAATCTCGGATAGCCTCCGTCTTCTGAAGGTCGACATGTACTCCGTCTGATGAAATTACATGCCCGAGAAACGTCGCCTCAGACATCCAGACTCACATATGGAAAACTTTCCATAAAGCTGCTCTCGTCTCAACATGTCGAGAACCTGATGAAGGGGAAGCTCGTGCTCCTCCCAGTCACGAGAATAAATTAAAATGTCATCAATAAAGACAACCACGAACTGATCCAAAAAGTCGATGAAGACCCGATTCATTAACTCCATGAATACAGCAGGTGCATTGGTGCATTAATTAACTCCACGAACTCATAATGGCCATAGCGTGTTTGGAACGCCGCCCTCGCGATATCCGACTCTCGAATTCGCAAATGATGATATCCAGATCTTAAGTCGATCTAAAAAATATTGAAGTTCCCTGAAGTTGATCTAAGGGATCATCGATGCGGGGTAGAGGATACTTATCCTTGATCATCATCCTGTTCAACTCCTGATAATTAATACACACACGAACGAACCATACTTCTCCTTGACAGATAACACTGGTGCTCCCCACGGGGATGCACTCGGTCGAAGATAACCTTTCTCGAACAATTACTCAAGTTGAATCTTCAACTTCTGCATTTCGGTCGGGGCCATCCGGTATGGTGCCTTCGATAACGGAGACGTACCAGGCTCCAACTCACTCGTGAATTCCACAACTCTATGTGAAGGCAACCAGGTAACTCGTCTGGGAATAGATCGTCAATCGATGATAATGATACCACGAATGATTGAACACCTCGATTGCCTGAGAATGGCCAATCAACGACAACGATACGATGAATGGTTGAACACCTTGATTGCCTAAGAACGGCCAAAAGGTGACAATGATATAATGAATGATTGAATATCTCGATTGCCTATGAACGGCCAATCGATGACAATGATATAATGAATGATTGAATATTTCGATTGCCTATGAACTGCTAATCGATGACAATGATATAATGAATGATTGAACAACTCATTTGCCTTAGAATGGCCAATCGATAAAAATGATACAATGAATGATTGAACAACTCGATTGCCTTAGAACGGCCAATCGATGAAAATGATACAATGAATGATTGAACAACTCAATTGAGGAATTTCTCTGCTTCCATCATATTAATAATTCTTCTGGAACAACGGGGATTACCTCCCTGAAGCACACATTCGACATCCAACGACGGAAATGATAGTGGCCATACGCTTACGAACATTGAGAATGGTATCATGACAATCCATCTAATTAACACCCAATATTACATCGTCCTTAGATAAATTCACCATGATTAGGTCCACTAACCAATCGCGGTCATTAAGCTTACCTTGGTATGATTTCCGAAAATCTTCCATCGTCAGGTAGACCGATGGTATGAGGTCCACAAGCAATAGGACTATCCAAATTAAGTCTATTCAAACATGATTCGAAAATGAATGAATGCGGTGCACCAGTATCAAAAGGTACACACAGGTTGAAATAAAATTACGAGTATACCTGAGATCTTTCGGGCCACCAGATCGTCGATCCTCTTCATCACCTGAACCCGGGACTTGCCGGCCCCCGAACCGGACGCTTCCGTCTGATAAATATGAGCTCCTACTTTATTTTCTTCCATCATCTTAAACGCAGCCGAAGCGGATCGATTACGAATCGGTGCTTGGGCTGAGATGCTGCCGGAGCCGCCTTGGAGTCCTTTCGGCAAAAACGGGCCTTATGCCCAAAAATCCCACAATTATGGCACGTGATAGACGGTTTCAGACACAGTGCTGTAATGACCCGGCGTTCCACAGTTGAAACAGATGATGTCTGAATTGGCCGCTCGGGACTGAGATCCCGCACGATTATGCGCCGTAGGAGGTTGCTCGGAAATGTTAGGGCCCGCACGAGGCTTCTTGAAGGTTGACTGACTGCCTTCGAACTGATTGCGCTTCGTTGATTTCTTGCTGACAGATAAAGGTTGTTGCTCAGCAATTTCCCCGCACGAGGCCTCTTGAAGGTTGTTGCTGACAGATAAAGGTTGTTGCTGACAGATAAAGGTTGTTGTCTCTCGATTAATTCGGCCAGAGTGGCACAATGATGATTGAGCAATTGCATATGGGTCATCATGACCTGCATAAAAGTGAGTGGATCAACCCGAACATATTCCGATCGAGCTGAGTCCTGGGTACGTCTTCCTGACAGTGAGTGATTATTCCCCGGGTTCCGGCCCGCACCGCGGCCTCTCCCCGTGCATCCCCTGACAGCTCTCTCCATACTGAAGTAGGAAGGTCGCATGATAATCATAGATCTCGTATTAGTACCGCATTATGATTTACGTCATGAAATGATGAAAATGAGCATATGCGCTCTAACACAGTGATTACATGAATGATTAACTGAGGTGACATGATTATCTGATGAAATTCTTGAAATGAGTATCTTGAATAAGTTAACAAGATTAATAATATGATCTTCCAGATCAATAACTGAGTAATGAAATGAATTGAGTAATTAATGAGTTAACATGATCGTCCTGATCATCAACTGAGTAATGAAATGAATTGAGTGATTAATGAGTTAACATGATCGTCCTGATCATAATGAATGATGATGTTTGAGGATTGTTACTTGATGAATGATGAATGAATGATTATTGCCAGAAATTATACCATGGCGTTAGAAATCTTATAGTTCTTTCGGTCTGATTGGCTCGGCATTTGCACAGGTCACACGTGACGCAAAAGTCCAATGATATTAGTCTGATGACGATTATTTCAAATGACACATGACTCGGAAGGTAGTATTCAAAACCACGCTCCGATACCAACTCTGTAACACCCCAAACTAGGCGAATATTACACTGCCGTGGATCCCTGACTGGGACCCACCAGGCGAATGAAAACTGATGAATTAAATAATATAATTGTAGTACCGAACCACATTATATTACCAACTAATCCGATGAGGAGTTTAAGTACAACACACCAGGACAATACCGAATACTAGTGTATTTTATATGAAGATAAAATACACAACACTAAATGAAACGGAGTATCCAAATGAAAATCTGCAGCGGAAAATAAATGACAACAACATGAATGACTGAAAAGAACGGGGGCCCCTACTAGTATCACTGGGACTCCTCGCCATCAACGTTATATTCCCGTGCTTTTGCCTTGCCATGACCTGAAAACAAAATCCCCCAACGGGGTCAGTTACACAGAACAACAATCCTCAAGAGTTGAAAATACACAATCATGAGTTATCTTTAGTTATGAAATATCCTGTCGAAACATACGCAATCAAACATGCTATATGAATCAACTAACAGTACGGCTCAAAGGAATGGCGCCACACTACGTCCGGGATGGAAATGTGTCCGTGCACAAGCCACCAACGAGTATCGATCGAATACAGGTGTGGTCTTGTACCTAATCAGTCTCACGAAGCCATCAACTCGTGTGCACAGTCCAATATGAGGCCACCAACCAACAAACGACTTAAATGTGCCCGACATGAAAATCCTACACATACCAACCGGCACGCCAGTATGACCCGGAATGCCACGATATAACAAAAGTGACATCGAGAATGAATAATGACTCACCAAGACGAAATGATGGTGAAATGAATGACAGCTCAATGAAATGATTGGAACCATCGTTCCTCGTGAATGAAGTAATTAAGTGACAATTACAAGTTTTGAAACGGTCAGTACCTTATGAATGAATTATGATTTATGAATGAACAACAACGAAAGGAATGAATATCCTTTTAACCGAGTAAGAATTAACTTACTCAACACCGGCGACAATTATCATTCCACGAACAACGTGCTAATTGAGATATCGGTCGCTCGAACAACCTTGAATAATACAATTACCAACAATCCGTTCAATAAACGAATCAAACACGCATATAACAAACTCAAAACGTCAATACGATTAAACCAAGTTCATTGGGGCATTATATCGAACACTTTACGGCCAAACTTCGATTGTTTACAATCAAACTTCAATAATTCCAACATCAAATCCCCAAGAAGTGTTTCAAACTAAAAAAACATCTTCAATACGATCAATAATCCATTATGAATATCCAAAATCGTGATTTCAACAACAAGTAATCGAAAACCCCAAAATCCAACACAATATTCAAAGTGTTCTTGAATAATCCTTCAATAATCCAATGAATAATCAAACATGTCCATAATCATGCGTATATCACTTCATACAACATGATCCTAACATCCAAAACATCATATCTCAATACAAAATCGAAATCCAAGAGGTTTGATGAATATTACCTTTGAAGATCCAAGCACTTTGATCCGAAGAACACGCGTTAGATCGACTATCCGGGCTTCACGATCGAAAGGAGATGAAGAAAATCACACACTCAAGTGATAGATGAAGGAAAATCTCCCCTCAAGCCTCTCTCTCGCGTGGTTGAAGAAAAGGGAAAAAATAAGCTGAACTCGCTGAAAAAACGCAATTATAGTGCTGACTGCACTGTGTGCCGCGGCCCAGCCGAAGTGTGCCGCGGCACAGGACCAAAACTGTGCCCAGTGATCGGCAGTGTGCCGCGGCCTGGAGGAATGTGCCGCGGCAATGACTCGGCAGTGTGCCGCGGCCTTGTCGGCATGAGCCGCGGCCCAAGGTACAGAAGGGTTGGCCGATAAGTTGCAACATGAGTGTGCCGCGGCCCAGACGAGTGTGCCGCGACAGTAACTCGGCAGTGTGCCGCGGCCCTGCCGGCATGTGCCTTGGCCCACGGTACAGACTGCTTGGCCAAAAACTGGACAATGTGTGTGCTGCGGCGCACGCTCCTTGTGCCGCGGCCCACACCCCCCTTGGGTCCTAAAATGATGAAAAATGACCCGGGAAGAGAATAAAAGCAATAGGAATCAATATTTGGGAAACAATAACTCGAGATGGAAGTACGGAAACCCCAAAATGGTGGTTCGAAGCAATGATTACAAGGATTCGCCCAACAAAACACAATTCGAACAATGAGGAGATTAGAAATGACATGAACTCCAACGTCAACAATGACTAATGAATTAATTAACACGATCAAGATAATACTCTTGTCTCGATTCCCGAGTAAGGTTGAAACAATGAACAATATCGATACACAACTCGAAGTTATTCCGAACGGTGAACACGGATGAATGATTATGATTGATGAATGATTATTAATGAGTGAAAATCCACTGAGTGACAATTATCGAATGAAATTACTGAATGATAGTGACTGAATTACAACCGGGTATTACATTTCATGTGTCTTAGTTGAGAAAGTACGTGCCGGATCCGAGCCATGTTATCGACTATAGTGAGATTGATGTAGCCGAGGATATTACCTTTCCGGAGAGACCCGTGAATATCGTTGAACGTCGTGAGAAACAACTTCGGCATAAGACCATTCAGTTGGTTAAAGTGCAATGGCCGAGGTATGGAGTCGAGGAGGCGACTTGGGATACGGAAGAGAAGATGCGATCGGAGTACCCCGAACTTTTTATTTCTTAAGTTTCGGGGCGAAACTTCTTTTTAGAGGGGGAGAATGTAATACCCGTACTTTTATTGACTGTTTGACCTTGTCGATCTTCCTATTTTTGTCACTCTGTAAACTCTTTGTGATGTTGTCGATATTGTTAGAGAGTTTCGTACCTTGTTTGGGTCATGATCGTGTTGTTTAGGCCTTGCGGAAGTGTTCTAGGTCAGAGAAATAACGCACGATAGGCCTAGGCTAACGCACGCTAATTCTGCTTGAGTAGCGCATGCTAGCTTTGAGCCTTAGCGCATGCTAACGGTTCATACAGGGCAGAGTCAGTAACTAATCCTACTTTCTGGACTGGCATTTAACGCGTGCTAGGAGTTCGTTAGCGCACGCTATTCGTTGTCAGTAGCGCGCGCTAGCACCATCCGTAGCGCACGCTAACGGGCTGGGTCGGCGGAGGCAGTGAGGTTGTTAGGGTATCTGGACTATCAGGTAACGTATGCTAGGCTTCGGCTAGCGCACGCTATGTTGTTACGGCAGCACACGCTATGACTCGAACAGGGCCGAGGACAGTAGGTTCTGGACTCCAATTTCTGGACACCAATTTCCACGTAGCGCACGCTAACTTTCGGCTAGTGCATGCTAAAAGAAGGCTATTAGCGCACGCAACGATATCCTTAATGCACGCTAATGGGGCCGGCAGAAGCCACTGGACTACCCGATGACCTCGCTAGCGCACCCTAATATTTGAGGCGTAGCGTGCGCTAGACTGGGCGAGTATATATTGGACAGTTGACTTCCATTTCGTCATTTTTCTCATCCTTCTCACTTTTCCGATCGGGAGCAGTAGGTTTCAGCGATTTGGAGAGTTCGGAGGCGATCCTTCTTCAGATATCAACATCTTTGGTTGGAGAACAAGGATTTCACAACATCTAACCCATTTTATCGTCCAAATCAAGGTAAAAATCCTTAGAACCCTATTTTTTTGGGAATTTTGGGGTTTTTCTTAGATTCATCCGATTTATCCGATTTGAAGCTTGAGAATCTTGAGATTATGATGTATCTACCCCGTATACATGCTTTTCCTATGACTTTACGGATTGGTTTGTGCCGTGTTCGGACTTGTGAGGGTTTGGGTGATTTTCCAACCTCTAGTTGTTTACCCTTGTATTTTCGTGAATCGTAGACGGGTTTCAGGAGTTTCTTCGTGAATTATGAGTATGGATTATTGATTATCATATCCCTTATGAATCGTTTAGGTACCGGAAGTGCATTCTTGGACCTACCGAACTCATACTCTTTTCCGTTCGATTTCTCGATGTCTCAAAGGCAAGTATATATTTATGATTGTACGTTCTCGACTTTGAAAGTAAGATATATGAATGTCATGATTATTTATATCCACTCTGGGATGGGCCGATGGGTCCTCTGAGGGTTTCCTAGCCTCTGGTGTGATTCCACGGATAATATGAGTTAACCACTCTGGGATGGACCGACGGGTCCTCTGAGGGTTCCGTAGCCTCTGGTGCGGTTCCATGGTTGATCATGTATGTATTGATGTGATACTATGAGATTTAGTTATTCGGGAATACTAGTCTTGAATTGATGAATTGACGGTTACCTTTACTTTATTGTCAAGGAGTATTGTATTTCATATTCGATATACTTGCACTAGCTATTCGACGGCTAACCCCTTTATGGGGGAAATACTTTTTATGTATTTCAGGTTCCAAGAGAGCGGACAGGCAGGTATCGGTTCGGCATGAAGATGATGGGCAAGCGTGATACTGTGTCTTATCTCCGGTTATTTTTTGTGCTCCTCCATTTAGTGTTGTTGTACTGGAATGGTTATTGAATACTCGAGTATTGTTTTTCACTTTCCTTGATGTTCCGGCCTGTGTTGCCGAGGTATTGATTTTGTGTTGTGATGTATTTGGATACATTGGATATGGTTTGAATACCCTTTGTATTGTCCTTCATTTCATTGTATTTGGACCTTCTCGGTCAAGTTTTATAGTTCCACATATGATTAGCCTTGTGGGTCCCACGGTGGAGCTCACGACGCTGTAATATACCCTGAATAACTTGGGGGTGTTACAGGAAGTATGTAATACCCGATTGTAATTTCATTAATTGTCATTCAATATATTGTCACTCAGTAATTTTCCCTCAATATTAGTCATTCATCAATCATATTCATTCATTGTAATTACCGTTCGGAGTAATTTGTATCGCGTATCAGTTATTATTCGTCACTCAACCTGGTTGGAGAATCAGGCCGAGAATATCATCTTTGTCATCTTTGTGGTGGGTTGTGTGTGAGGAGTAGCGCACACTACGTACTCTCTTTAGCGCGCGCTAATTGAGTACGGGTAGCGCATGCTACCTCTCAGCATTAGCGCACGCTAGTGTGGTTCAGGCAGACAGTCCAGAAGGCACTGGACTAGATTAGCGAGATTCATAACACATGCTACAATTGGAGTATAACGTACGTTAATGGTATGTGTAGCGCATGCTATCGGGATCCATCAGCGCGCGCTAGCGTATTGGAACAGATAGTCCAGTGTGTACTGGACTGAGATGGAATAATTCGTAGCGCACGCTAAGAGTGTGTATAGCGTACGTAAGGGTTAGTTTCGTAGCGCACGCTAATCATAGCGTAGCACGCGCTAAGGCTCAATCAGACCAGAAGACAGTAGGTTCTGGACTCCAGTATTCTGGACATCAACCATCAGGTAGCGCGTGCTAACACAAGGTTAACGCATACTAATAAGAGACGATTAGCGCACGCTACCAAGATACGTAGTGCACACTATCGATGCAGGCAGCAGGTACTGAACTACCCGGTAAACCCGCTAGCACACGCTAAGCACAAGAGCTAGCGTGCGCTAAACTGGGTTTACTATATATAGGACAATTCAATCCGGTTTTCTTCATTTCATCATATATTCTCCTCCTCCTGTCGGTTTTGGGCGATTTTGGGCATTCCGTGAAGTGTTCTTCGAGCTGCATTCAACTATCATCATTTTCAAGCTTCTAGTTCGGATTATTTATCATCTAATCCTCTCCAACACACCAAATCAAGGTAAATAATTCTTGAATCTTGAATTTTGGGATTGGAGTGTTTTCCTTCTGATCTCTTCGTGTTAGCTTGCTATTATGTTGGAATATGTTAGATATGGATTATCTATCTTGGATGCATGTATTCCTACGGATTTATTGGTGTATATTTCGGATTTGATGAATATTTGGAAAATTATTCAAGAACCCTTGGTGTTTGACTTTGGTTATTTTGGGGGTTTCCGATTGATGTTGTCGTAACCTTCAGTTGTGGTTTCCTATTGGATCATTGATGTCATTAATGAAGTTTTGTTGGATTGATTTACTTTTGCAGGTTGGTTTTCGATATAATTGGGGGTTAGTTGTAATCAACGAGAGAATGTTTGCAACGTATCCGTTAGAATACCCCAATGAGTTTTGGTTATTGTTGTAACGACTTTTGAGTTGGTTATAATCATGCTTGATACGTATATTGAGCGTTTGTTGGTAATTATGTTATTCAAGGTTGTTCGAGCGACCGATATTTTCCACTAAGGACGTTTCTTCGAGTAAGGACTTTCTTCACCGGTATTTGTGTAAGTTGATTCTTACTCGGTTAAAAGGATACGCATTCCTTTCGTAGTTGTTCATTCATACATATAATTCATTCATAATATATCAATCATGTTGAGACTTGTAATTATCAAACTAATCATTTAATTCACGAGGAACGACGGTTCCAATCATTTCATTTGAAGCTATCATTCATTGAATTATTATTTCATCTCAGTAAGTCATTCTTGACCCTTGTCGGATTTTTATTCCTTATTCCTCATCTCGGTCGCTTTTGTTCTTGTGACCTTCCGGGATTGTATTATGTTGTCGTATGGTGGATGTGTGGAATTTTTAGTCGGGCACACGATGGTCATGTGTATATGCGGGACTCCGGACACATTAGACTGTGCACACGGTAATACACCTCTGTGAGACTAATTAGGCCAAGTTGCGGGTGTATATGCGGGACTCCGGACACTCGGCTACTTGTGCACTTGCACATTCCATTCGGACGTACTATGATGCCCATCATTCAACTCAATTTCTTAATTCATTCATGTGATTATTGTATTTTTGTTCAACTCTTGAGGATTGTTGTTCTGTGTAACTGACCCCGTTGGGGGATATTGTTTTCAGGTCATAGCGAGGCAAAGGCACGGGAAGAGAACGTTGACGGTGAGGAGTCCCAGTGATACTAGTAGGGGCCCCCAGTCTCTTTACTTATTCATGTCTTCTTATTGTGTATTTTCCGCTGCAGTCCGTTTAGATTTCATTTCATTCAGTGTTGTATATTTTATCTTCATATGAATATATATGTATTCTGTATTTCCTGGGCATTTTACATAAACTCCCCATCGGAGTAATTGGTATTATAATGTGGTTCAGTGGTACATTTATATTATTTAATTCACTAAATTTCATTCGCCTGATGGGTCCAAGTCGGGGGTCCACATCACTGTAATATCCGCCTCATTTGGGGTGTTACACCGGGGATATTACAGCGCCGTGGGCCCCGCGCCGGAACCCACTAGGCTAAAAACCATTTCCAAAAACGTTCAAAAATGCCAAAAGGCCGATAACGATAATATTTTAAATACCCAAAATATTTACCAAAACATAGTTCTCAATTACCATTACCAAATACTATTTGAAAATACACGGCGAAATGCCAAATCTCGACAGTTTCAAAATGTACGCTAAGCCACCACTTAAATGTACCGATAAAATAGTTAGGAAAAAGGGTTAACAAAATAACCCAAGTTTACGAAATCCCCAAAAGGTCTTTTTGAAAGTTATACACGAGTTGGTAAAAATACTGGAAAGCCATTTTGAAATATACACACGCGGCAGTTAAGAACACAGTTCAAAATACACATTTGCAGCGGAAATAAAACAACCAGAAAAGAATACTCGATACTCAATTACATGCCACAATCAGTATCACCCGGGAAGCTCACCCCTTCACGACCGCTACTAGCTCGATCTCTGAGTACCTAAAAATAAATCCCACGACGGGGTCGGCCACAATACTCAATAATGATAACGATCACATCACATAAATAATTATATACCAATGTAATTACAAGTAAGAGTACAAATATAATCTTACCTTCATAACCTCACCAACCCATAACAATTCATAACATATCAATCCTTACCATAATCCACATTTCGCATTCTCAAATGACGAAATGAACCCAACTACAACCATCTGTACTGCATTCCAACAATACCAAGAATTCTCAAAGTATCATCATAACTCATAAGTGGGAAATAATCCATCTGTGCCAAATCCTGTCCGTCGGATTTCACAGTCGAATCTCTATCTGGATAGAATCAAATAACACACAATATAACTGTAGATCAACTACCACAAAACAATAATAACAAGTCTCGAACATCAACGTACAGTCCGAATGCTCATACGATCAAAAACCATGATCAACCAAAACATCGACCGAGAATATCATCGACATGATAACTCCAATACGACCAACAAAGGATCAACGATAACCGAGAATACCATCAACATGATAAACTCCGACACGATCAACAAAGGATCAACAATAATCGAGAATACCCTCAACAAGGTAAACTCCAAACACGATCAACAAAGGATCAATAACGACCGAGAATACCCTCAACAAGGTAAACTCCAAACATGATCAACAATAATGGATCTCAAAGAAATAACCCCGACTGTCGAACATACCCCTTGGGCGTATGAACAACCAGTCGCAAACCGTCGAACATACCCAACCATAAATGGAGGATGAACGACCAAACAATATGGCTCAAAGATGGACGTCACAGTACGCCCGATCCGGAAATGTGTCCGTGCACATGTCCTCCCCGTATACGGAATCCAGGATATACGTGGGACATGTACCTAATTAGCCTCACGAACTACGTCTCGTTTGCACGGTCCAATGTGGAAATATCAACACATGACCATAGTGTGCCCAGCTAAAAATCATACACAATAACCAATCGGCACGCAGATATGACTCCAGATATGTCACAATGCAACATGACAAGGAAACCCAAAGAATCATATATCCAATAAGGATCAAGAGACCCACCGAAGTGAACAAAGATAGGCAGATAATGAATGATCGACAAGACCGACAATATCCGAAACAACCATTCTGGGACCACAATCCCCAATGGATAATCAATACGATCAACAATCTCAAACAACAGTCTGGGATCGACATCCCTCAATGAAACAATCAACACAACCATTAATACCAACAATAGTCCTGGGACCAGCATCCCTCAACGAACAACCAATACGAATCTCATTATACGGAACCTCAACATATATAACAACTCAACATAATAATTATGTTCATAATTGAACAATACTTAAATTACCTCAAAGTCGAAGACAATATCCTTTCCACGAACCAACATCCCTGAACAAATATACAGTTATACGAATAATCCCGAAATAAGTATAGTCCATTTATACCAACAAGCCACCGTCCCGACATCAATGTCAACACGGTAAACCATCCTCGATACCCGACATTCCACATCACGGACCAAAGATAACTCACATCTCCATCCATACTAAACACATTTAAACCATATACACTATGATTTAATCCAAACTAACGTATAACATACAAACCATCATCCCGACAATTTACATTCATTGCTATATGAATTATAAATGAAATGAAATCAAAATCATTCATTAAATATTATAAACTGAACAAGTATAACTTGCCTCGATACCGATACCATGAAGTCGTTACCAAAATCCATTGCCTTCGTCCACGAGCTCCTCAGTCCCGACCAAAAGCAATCTACGAACTCTTTAACCTCAACCGCAACACAACAATCATAATCCACGATCAAACATCTCAACCTATTGAAGTAATCAATCAACAACTATCTGATAACAATCAATAACCGACATAGCCAACCAATCAAACTCAACGGCTTAACAATACCTCGATCATATACAAAACCGAACAACACAACTCAAACAATTACGAACTCATATCCACAATACAAACCGCAACTCGATAACTCATAAATAACAATCAATATAACCAATCAACAAACCTAACGGTTCCACAATCCAAAAATCATATCAATAATCAAATTAAACCAATAACAAGGGTGTAAACGTTGTCGATTCCAAATTCAATCATAAATACGAATACAAGTTTCCTCCTTGTAAATTCATAATCAAAACCAATTACCGATTATCATCATCAATCCGGACAATTCGATTAATTCAACATTATAGATAATCATATTCCAAGGGTTTCAAATAACTCAATCATTCGATTTGAACACTTGTTCAATACGTATGAACTTCCAAACTCAAAGATGAATAATAATCTCATCGAACTCGTAATCATATTCGTATACGAATATTATACCAAAACACATAACTTAGTTCGAGATATGAATATTCCATATTCATATCCAAAACACCAACACCTCCTAAACACATTCATCATATCAATGGTCAATTCATCTCGATGTTAAGGATTTCATAACATATTTTATTCCGACTTCAACTTTAAACACGAATCAACAAGATTCCTTCTTGTTCATACTTGTAAACAATATTATCAGCATAATAGACAATCCGGACTACCTAAATAGTTCAATACCATTGATAATCTTGTTATAAGATTAACCATAATCTTTACGGATTCAAACTTGTTATCATGATTCATATTTCATCACGAACATACGAATTCTACCACTACAATCAACATAGTATTGGTTTCAATCATCAAATCCATGATTATACTTAAAAACCATTATGTGTCATATCACATATTCCTCTTTGATGTGATATATATACCGAGAATACCAATAACACCAAGAATACCATGATTCCAATAATCATGTTTATAACATAATTGAAGATATAAACCATCGTATCCTTTAACATATAATTCATATAACCTCAAGAATCGTAACAACAACACCATAATAATCTTCATATGAATCATTCATCAACAATAACATCAAAATCCGAATTCAAGGTGTATAGTTCATCAACATACCTCAAGAACATGAATAACACAATCAAACTCTTCAAGAATCATCAATATCTTCATATACAAGCCTCAAATCCAAGCCCTCAAGCTCATAACCAAGTTAGAAGATCCAAAAATCGGTCTTGGAGGGGTGAAGGATGAAGAAACAAGGTGAAACCTCTTCCAAATGACGAAATGACGGGCCTCATATATATATATATATATAAACACATCCCTTACGTATGCTATATGAACTATCTAGCGTACGTAACAGCCATTACGTACATTATCCTTCCTTGGTAGCATACGTAATGATAGTCGAGAACCTCCTGTCTCAATTCGTTCGATACATTACGTACGTAAAACAAGTGCCATAGCGTACGTAACACATACGTTGACTTGCTACAGTAATTGTCCAGTTAGCGTACATTATATACTAATCGTAGCGTATGCTAACCTCAGGGTTGACTCGCCCGTCCACATCCGCACCGAGAGCTGCCGACCGCGGGCCCACCTGCCGATCATATCTCGGATCCTGCCTGATATGAACTTTACGTACGTTAACTTATCCACTTAAAGTACGTAATAGCTGTGCACCTTACGTATGTTAACTATCCTTCTTAACGTACGTAATCCTTATGCATTAGCGTACGTTAAGTATACATCGTAGCGTGCGCTATCGTGGCTGTACTTAGCCATTTTCAGCTTTTCTTATCCAACGTCTCGACATACAAAATACGAATATACGGCATACTAAATACACATACTCCTACCAAAAATATTCTCATACGATACCTCTGATACACGATATCCTCATAAACAATTGTCGACCAAGTACGACAATTATACAAATACAACTGTCTCAGTCTTCAATTTATTTTATTCATACTGTATAGACACCAAGCTATACAATTTATCTCAGATAGAACGCGAAAAATTTATACTGAAAATCCGGGTATTACATACCACCCCCCTTAAAATAAGTTTCGTCCTCAAAACTTGCAATCCTGTCACAAACAACAGATCAACCGAAAATTTCCAAATTCATCACATAAGCAATCAATCGTCGCCACAAGCAAATAACCAAACCAATATACTTACAGGTGCGTGAAGCCGATGATCTCCAGTGATACTAGCACACGACTCCCATACGAAGTCTCAACACAACACCAACACACACTAATATCACAATTAACAATTGAAAAGATCTCAAAAATTTTGGAACCTCCAAAAATCGGTTTGACTCAAAAGTTAGAAAAATCATTTTTAAAAGTCACACTACTACCGCACTGGTAGAGCCACATAACACACACGCTCGGGTTTCACAAAATCCAAGCTCCGATACCATCTTTTGTAATTCCCCCAAAACCATCCGGGGATATTACAGTGCCGTGGGGCCCGCGCCGGAACCCACTAGGCTAAAAACTATTTCCAAAATGTTCAAAAACGCCAAAAGGCCAATGACGGTAATATTTTAAATACCCAAAATATTTACCAAAACATAGTTCTCAATTACCATCATCAAATACTATTTGAAAATACACGGCGAAATGCCAAATCTCGACAGTTTTAAAATGTACGCTAAGTCACGACTTAAATATACCGACAAAATAGTTAGGAAAAAGGGTTAACGAAATAACCCAACTTTACGAAATACCCAAAGAGGTCATTTTAAAAGTTATACACGAGTTGGTTAAAATACCGGAAAGCCATTTTGAAATATACACATGTAGCGGATAAGAACACAGTTCAAAATACACATTTGCAGCGGAAATAAAACAACCAGAAAAGAATACTCGATACTCAATTACATGCCACAACCAGTATCACCCGGGAAGCTCACCCCTTCACGACCGCTACTAGCTCGATCTCCGAGTACCTAAAAATAAAGCCCACGACGGCGTCACCCACAATACTCAATAATGATAAAGATCACATCACATAAATAATTACATACCAATGTAATTACAAGTAAGAATACTACCAATGTATTCTTACCGTCATAACCTCACCAACCCATAACAATCCATAACAGATCAATCCTTACCATAATCCACATTTCGCATTTTCAAATGACGAAATTAACCCAACTACAACCATATGTACTGTATTCCAACAATACCAAGAATCCTCAAATTATCATCATAATTCATAAGTGGGAAATAATCCATCTGTGCCAAATCCTGTCCGTCGGATTTCATAAATCGAATCTCAATCTGGATAGAATCCAATAACACACAATATAACTGTTGATCAACTACCACAAAACAATAATAACAAGTCTCGAACATCAATGTACAGTCCGAATGCTCATACGATCAAAAACCATGATCAACCAAAACATCGACCGAGAATATCATCGACATGATAACTCCAATACGACCAACAAAGGATCAACGATAACCAAGAATACCATCAACATGATAAACTCCAACACGATAAACAAAGGATCAACAATAATCGAGAATACCCTCAACAAGGTAAACTCCAAACACGATCAACAAAGGATCAACAACGACCGAGAATACCCTCAACAAGGTAAACTCCAAACATGATCAACAATAATGGATCTCAAAAAAATAACCCCGACTGTCGAACATACCCCTCGGGCGTATGAACAACCAGTCGCAAACCGTTGAACATACTCAACCATAAATGGAGGATGAATGACCAAACAAAGATGGACGTCACAGTACGCCCGATCCGAAAATGTGTCCATGCACATGTCCACCCCATATACGGAATCCAGGATATACGTGAGACATGTACCTAATTAGAATCACGAACTACGTCTCGTGTGCACGTTCCAATGTGGAAATATCAACACATGACCATAGTGTGCCCAGCTAAAAATCCTACACAATAACCAATCGGCACGCAGATATGACTCTAGATATGTCACGATGCAACATGGCAACGAAACTCAAAGAATCACATATCCAATAAGGATCAAGAGACTCACCGAAGTGAACAAAGACACACGGATAATGAAAGATCGACACGACCGATAATATCCGAAACAACCATCCTGGGATCACAATCCCCAAAGGATAATCAATACGATCAACAATCTCAAACAACAGTCTGGGATCGACATCCCTCAATGAAACAATCAACACAACCATTAATATCAACAATAGTCTTGGGATCAGCATCCCTCAACGAACAACTAATACGAATCTCTTATACGGAACCTCAACATATACAACAACTCAACATAATAATTATCTTCATAATTGAACAATACTTAAATTACCTCAAAGTCGAAGACAATATCCTTTCCATAAACCTGTAACACCCCCAGATCAAACCGGGAATATTACACGCCGTGGACCCTCTCCATGAGGATCCACCAGGCTAGACATCAACACAACACATTACATTACATACTGACGAATGAAAATAACGAATCAATAGACCGATTTGGTCTTCCGTCACTGACTTACAAATCAAAATACATAAACTCATCCAGACTCATACACATGCAAGGGTAAAATACTTGCAACGACGAACAATAAGACAGCGGAAAAGACAATACAATGGACTCCGACTAACTGAAGTCAAAACTGGCCTTCGTGTGATTAGTATCATTCGTCTTTCATCATCCCTCGCACCGATCCTGTGTCTTGCTCCCGAAAACCTGCATGTACCTGGACACAATACAGATATCCACCCCCGATTACTCGGGGGTTAGCAAAACTCCACTGTTTCGCTAGTGCAAGTATAAAGTGCAAATACGAGCCATACACAACACATTCCGAGAATACAACGAAAGACTTCCCGAGATATATTTAGTTAAAAATAGTTCAAGTCTTGAAAGTAGAAACGAAGCAAGTAAGCACTTTGAAAATATTTCCAAATCTCAGGAGTTTTGAAAACATTAGAAATTGAAAAGTTCTTAATTCCTCGAAAGACATTTAGGGTCACAACCCCAAAGTTCATTTTCCAAAATGCAAATCCGTTAACAAGACACGGGGTCCACGACCCAACCATTCCGGTCACAAAACACAGGGCCTACGACCCGATCATCCACTGCAATTCACTTACAAGGACACATTACACATAACACATCATTCTTATGCCATTCTAGCCAAGCACCAAGACTCGATATATAATGTCTCTCGACCCCGAGCACAAAGCATTGTGATACTCCGGACAATATCACAATTAACGAAAACATCAACGTCATCCTCAAGATGAAAACCTGGCCCCAGTAACCGCGGCCGTACCCCTTAGTATCGACCCCGGACATCCGTTGGACACTCGGGTGGGAAACCACTTCGCGGCCGTACCCCTTAGTATCGACCCCGGACATCCCGTCGGACACTCGGGTGGAAGTTCATCCACACACGCACCCAAGTCCACTTCGTGGCCGTACCCTAGTATCGACCCCGGACATCCCATCGGACACTCGGTGGAAGGAACAACACACACACACGTTCCAAAATCACGTTGCAAACCACAAGCCTCGAAGGTCAATCACAGTATATATAGTCGAGGTACCTTACTAGAATGGCGATTCATCCAACATATACTCACGACCAAGTAATGATATGATTCATGCTAGAATTTCAACGATGCAGCTAGTACAAATAACATAGCAACGAGGGAAAATACCTATCCAACCACGCCGAACGACACAATGAGACAGGATCATCAATAGGCATACGTTCCATACATATCTCAAGGAAAGGTTAAGCTATAAATCCACAACGTCATAATCACACAAAACGATACCCCACACATACTTAGACAAGCATATTTAACAATGAAATCATACGAGTCATCTTTTAAGGAAGTATTGAAAAGCATATCAATTCCTTTGAAAGTTAATTATAGGCATTCATAAATCACGTATCGTAAATTACCAACTAATATATCCACAAAACACGTAATGTATGGGCAAGATACTTGCCTCTAATAACCACAACGCAGAGAATCGGCCGAAGTAGGTTGGCACGAACCGACTACGAACTCACCGACTCCACCGAACGACAATCCGCAACAATGAACTACAAACGAAAACAATAACAACGAAAATAAATTCCAAAGTACGACCCAAAGCCGCTGAATTCAAAGAACGAATGACGAAAGTTCAAGTGTTTTCCCCAAAACGGCCAAGAACACGATTCGTCCCGACAAAACACGAAAACAGAATTCTAAGTCGAAATATGGATATACAATCCATAGAATATGTTTAACAACATCATTTAACCACAATTTATCCAACAAAAATGGATGGAAAACGAGATCGAGAACAAATCCCCCAAAAAGTCGATTCGAAGGAAATCAAGAAATATACTTCGATTCGACGAAGAACAATGGATTAAATGATGTTAAACACAAGAATACTACCAAGATTAATCATACCCATTATGGATTAATCAACAACACGGAACGAATCGGATAAAAATGCAAAAAACCCCAAATTCACGAAATTAGGGTTCTAAGGAAGATTACCTTGATTCGCTGGATCAAAGGGTGATAACGGGTGATTGATTGATGTTATAACCTCAAGAACTTCATGGATTTGTTGTTAAACAAAAGATTGAGAAAAATGGCCAAAAACCCGTCTGCAGGGCCATAAATAGGCTGCACA
Organism: Orobanche coerulescens; assembly: GCA_033398695.1. NCBI lineage: Eukaryota > Viridiplantae > Streptophyta > Magnoliopsida > Lamiales > Orobanchaceae > Orobanche > Orobanche coerulescens. Next base: position 102,464,604 of record CM065808.1, read on the forward strand.
GTGTGCCGTGGCCCAGCGGGAGTGTGCCGCGGTACAGGGCCAAATCTGCGCCCAGTGATCGGCAGTGTGCCGCGGCCCGACCACATGTGCCGCGGCACCAGGTACAGACGGTTTGGCCGAAAAAATGCACGAGTGTGCCGCGGCCTTGCCGGCATGTGCCGCGGCCCACGGTACGGCCTGCTCGGCCAGAAGCTGCCGAGCACTACCGGCCGTAACTCGGCCAGTGCCGGCCTGGGCCCAGATTGCCCGGCCATGACTCGGCCGGGGCCAACTCCGACGGCCCGAACGACCCCGAAACCCGAACCTGGATACGAATCGATGATACGGTTACGACGTACTCGCAAAGACAAATCTAAGAGCTAATAGAACACACAATTCCGACCACCCGAAGGCTCGGAATTCGACAACGGAAGTAATTACCCAAAACTTTGGGAAATTATGAAAATGGCCCAAAACGTCCGAAAATCACGATACGCGATCGAAACACCAAAACAAAGCTCGCAACATGAATAATAACATTAAATGAACTTACGAGAAACTCGAAGCAACAGTTTCGGACGAGATTCGCAAGAATCGAACTCAAGTGCGGAAAAGTCGCTAAAAAGCTCGGAACTCAACAAAACGATACCGAAACGAACTCGGATGACAAAAAGTGCAGAATTAATCATTCTCGAAATGACGAAACGGTCATGAGCGAGTCGTCAAAACGGACTCCGGCCGAAAAAGAAATTTACCAAAAATCGAAAATTGCGGATATTACATTCTACCCTCCTTAAAAGAAGTTTCGTCCCGAAACTTAAAACAAGTAGGGAGAAGCAATATCCCGCCAGGAAAACTCAACGAGATACGCAAGGAAATGCATAACTTACGCCCATCGGCGAAACGTTACAAGCAACGTAAAGGAATATACGGCGTGAAAACACGCTCCACGACGACCAACACAACGCCGCCGTTAGGGATATAATAAAACCAACAAGTGACAAGCGTCATCAACTGGATAATACAATCAAGTCAATTATCCTAACAATCACAAAACACAACGGACGAAAATCAATATGATTGACCAACCCAACGGTACATCAATCAAAATGCGAGCCAATCGCTGAACAAATACGGAATTCCACCGCCCAAGGGTTGGAAGATCGAAAACGAGACTAATTTTCCGAACTTGGAAAGGTCACAACGATATATAGATCAATTTGGGACAATATCAGAACTCGCTCGAATGACAAAGGTGAGAAACAACACCAGGTCAGAAGCATCAACGAACACAGTCGAGTCGATACGGTTGGGCCAAGCTTGAGAAAGAAAGAAAAATGTGGGTATTACATCATATCACCTTTAAAAGAGGTTTCGTCCCGAAACCTAAACAACGAGAACGAAGTGCTGGAATAGCAACCTTTCCGACTATACCCTCTTGGTCCACATCCGATCTTCATGGCCATTAGTATCGTGGTCACGACTGTGTCCTCTGCCCATCGGCATACTAAGCGGATCCACACTCAATACGATTGCACAACTTCACAAAATATTATACTAAAGTACCAACTCAGCACGACATATCACATAAGGTAACCAATAACAACTCGAAAATAAAATCCATGAGGTATCCTTTTAAAGGAAATCTTTTGAAAATCCTTGGATTCGTATGCTATTTAAAATAAACTTTAAAAGTACTTTTGGTACCTCGGGTTGTTTCATCAAAACTTATAAACAACATACTTTAACCGTCTCATTTGAAATCATTTGAAGTCATCATGCCACTACGTATCATCATCACCGTTAACAACTAACAAGTTAACCATGCAAGATCATCAAATCATTCTTACATACTCTAACATTTCCAAATCCGAGTTTGAACTTTACATCGAGTGAGATTTTTCATCTTTCACTATATATTTTTGAAAATAAAAATCGCATTGGTTTTTGAAATAAAATATTTTTATGGTGTGAAAGATTTTTTGAAAATCATTCACTCGAATTAATTGAAAATGCAACAATACGTTAAAATCATTTTCGAAAATTCTCCCAACACTTCACAAACATCAACGACGGTAATATTTTACAGAATGTTCAAGGTACTTTAAAACAACTCTTTCAAATACCGTCGAAGTTTTATTTGAGAATCTAGGCGGCTCGCAAATTTCAAACAATTTCCAAAGTTCATACGAAGCCGGGCTAATCGCACTTGCACAAACTTATGAAAGTTTTAGAAAAGCGTGTTCGAACACACTCGCAGACATAATTTATCAATTTGCGAACCCGATCAATTATCACTTAGCGCAACGAAAAAAATCATAACGCACATTCATACAAAATAGTTGTCATTACTTGACAACACACATAGAAATCTGATCCGGGTGATTGTTGCTAAGGTTAGGCCTAATGGCTAAAGAAATGTAGTTCCCTAGCCTCTGTCCCGGTGACTAACGCGCTACAACACATATTTAGCGTGCGCTACCCATCTTGCATTAGCGCGCGCTAGCCTTACACTTAGCGTGCGCTAACGGTTCTATTTTAGCAACATGATTGCGAACATATATACAACATTCTGGAATCGAAGGTCACAAATAAACAACAACAATATTCGAATCTCACCATCGATTCACATAATTACAACACATCATGAGCAACCATCAAAAGGCAATTGTCATTCAAAACCGAAAAGTTAAAAGCAAGGGTCACGTCTTGAGTATATTTTGTAGAACTCATTTAAGTTCAAAACTCGTGTTTTGAAAACTTATAGTACACAGTGGAAAAGAATTATCAATAATTCGAGTTTTCAGAACTTACAGCCTTGAGGTCAACATACGAAAATCAACTTTTTCCTCCCTTGGAGGACATTTTAAAAATTTTACGTGACTCCCCGAAAGGATTCGAAAACTTAAAATTCCAAGGTTTATACTCTTGCAAGAAAAACGGTTTATACAAAGATACATTCAGCAATATCATTCTACATCTTAGCGCAAGACGGGAATCAACAAATATATGTCACTTACTCACGATGCACCTTCAAATACTAACTACATAACACAGAATCACACAGGCTCGTATAGCTTGTGGTACAACCCGTAGTAGGGAGACTTACATCCACAGATCGCACGAAGATGATGGCTGCACCTTGATACTAATCACGGCCGACATTCCAAACGACGCGTCGTGACACGACTCAGTCAGACAAAATCTGACAATACAAGACTCAACAACACATAACTCGACCCGACAGCCTAGGTTTTCTCAACCTATTCTCCGATACCATAAATGTAACACCCCCTGATCAAACCGGGAATATTACACGCCGCGGACCCTCTCCACGAGGATCCACCAGGCTAGATATCAACACAACACATTACATTACATACTGACGAATCAAAATAACGAATCAATAGACCGATTTGGTCTTCCGTCACTGACTTACAAATCAAAATACATAAACTCATCCAGACTCATACACATGCAAGGGTAAAATACTTGCAACGACGAACAATAAGACAGCGGAAAAGATAATACAATGGACTCCGACTAACTGAAGTCAAAACTGGCCTTCGTGTGATTAGTATCATTCGTCTTTCATCATCCCTCGCACCGATCATGTGTCTTGCTCTCGAAAACCTGCATGTACCTGGACATAATACAGATATCCACCCCCCGATTACTCGGGGGTTAGCAAAACTCCACTGTTTCGCTAGTGCAAGTATAAAGTGAAAATACGAGCCATACACAACACATTCCGAGAATACAACGAAAGACTTCCCGAGATATATTTAGTTAAAAATAGTTCAAGTCTTGAAAGTAGAAACGAAGCAAGCAAGCACTTTGAAAACATTTCCAAATATCGGGAGTTTTGAAAACATTAGAAATTGAAAAGTTCTTAATTCCTCGAAAGTCATTTAGGGTCACAGCCCCAAAGTTCATTTTCCAAAATGCAAATCCGTTAACAAGACACGGGGTCCACGACCCAACCATTCCGGTCACAAAACACAGGGCCTACGACCCGATCATCCACTGCAATTCACTTACAAGGACACATTACACATAACACATCATTCTTATGCCATTCTAGCCAAGCACCAAGACTCGATATATAATGTCTCTCGACCCCGAGCACAAAGCATTGTGATACTCCTGACAATATCACAATTAATGAAAACATCAACGTCATCCTCAATATGAAAACCACAATTGGTAACCCGCGGCCGTACCCCTTAGTATCGACCCCCAGACATCCCATCGGACACTCCGGGTGGGAAACCACTTCCGCGGCCGTACCCCTTAGTATCGACCCCCAGACATCCCGTCGGACACTCCGGGTGGAAGTTCATCCACACACGCACCCAAGTCCACTTCCGTGGCCGTACCCGTTAGTATCGACCCCCAGACATCCCGTCGGACACTCCGGGTGGAAGGAACAACACACACACGTTCCAAAATCACAGTTGCAAACCACAAGCCTCGAAGGTCAATCACAGTATATATAGTCGAGGTACCTTACTAGAATGGCCAGTTCATCCAACATATACTCACGACCAAGTAATGATATGATTCATGCTAGAATTTCAACGATGCAGCTGGTACAAATAACATAGCAACGAGGGAAAATACCTATCCAACCATGCCGAACGACACAATGAGACAGGATCATCAATAGGCATACGTTTCATACATATCTCAAGGAAAGGTTAAGCTATAAATCCACAACGTCATAATCACACAAAACGATACCCCACACATACTTAGACAAGCATATTTAACAACGAAATCATACGAGTAATCTTTTAAGGAAGTATTGAAAAGCATATCAATTCCTTTGAAAGTTAATTATAGGCATTCATAAATCACGTATCGTAAATTACCAACTAATATATCCACAAAACACGTAATGTATGGGCAAGATACTTGCCTCGAATAACCACAACGCAGAGAATCGGCCGAAGTAGGTTGGCACGAACCGACTACGAACTCACCGACTCCACCGAACGACAATCCGCAACAATGAACTACAAACGAAAACAATAACAACGAAAATAAATTCCAAAGTACGACCCAAAGCCGCTGAATTCAAAGAACGAATGACGAAAGTTCAAGTGTTTTCCCCAAAACGGCCAAGAACACGATTCGTCCCGACAAAACACGAAAACAGAATTCTAAGTCGAAATATGGATATACAATCCATAGAATATGTTTAACATCATTTAACCACAATTTATCCAATAAAAACGGATGGAAAACGAGATCGAGAACAAATCCCCCAAAAAGTCGATTCGAAGGAAATCAAGAAATATACTTCGATTCGACGAAGAACAATGGATTAAATGATGTTAAACACAAGAATACTACCAAGATTAATCATACCCATCATGGATTAATCAACAACACGGAACGAATCGGATAAAAATGCAAAAACCCACAAATTCACGAAATTAGGGTTCTAAGGAAGATTACCTTGATTCGCTGGATCAAAGGGTGATAACGGGTGATTGATTGATGTTATAACCTCAAGAACTTCATGGATTTGTTGTTAAACAACATGGCTTCAAGATTCCCAAGACCACATCCGCGGAAGAGAAAGGAAAGATTGAGAAAAATGGCCAAAAACCCGTCTGCAGGGCCATAAATAAGTGCCGCAGTGTGCAGCGGCCTGAGGCCAATCTGCGCCCGATGATCGGCGGTGTGCAGCGGCCGGCCGACATGTGCCGCGGCACCAGGTACAGACGGTTTGGCCGAAAAAATGCACAAGTGTGCCGCGGCCCGGCCGGCCTGTGCCGCGGCCCATGGTGCGGTGCTCGGCGGAAGGCTGCCGAGCACTCTGGCCGTAACTCGGCGGTTGCCGAGCACTCTGGCGTAACTCGGCGATGCGGCACAGGCCCAGTTGCCGGCCATGACTCGGCCGAGGCCAACTCCGACGGCCCAAACGACCCCGAAACCCGAACCTGGATACGAATCGATGATACGGTTACGACGTACTCGCAAAGACGAATCTAATAGCTAAGAGAACACACAATTCCGACCACCCGAAGGCTCGGAATTCGACAACGGAAGTAACTACCCAAAACTTTGGGAAATTACGAAAATGGCCCAAAACGTCCGAAAATCACGATACGCGATCGAAACACCAAAGCAAAGCCCGCAACATGAATAATAACATTAAATGAACTTACGAGAAACTCGAAACAACAATTTCGGACGAGATTTGCAAGAATCGAACTCAAGTGCGGAAAAGTCGCTAAAAAGATCGGAACTCAACAAAAAGATACCGAAACGAACTCGGATGACAAAAAGTGCAGAATTAATCATTCTCGAAATGACGAAACGGTCATGAGCGAGTCGTCAAAACGGTCTCCGGCCAAAAAAGAAATTTACCGAAAATCGAAAATTGCGGATATTACAGAACCAACATCTCTGAACGAATACACAGTTATACGAATAATCCCGAAATAAGTATAATCCATTTATACCAACAAACCACCATCCCGACATCAATGTGGATACGGTAAACCATCCTCGATACCCGACATTCCACATCACTGACCAAAGATAACTCACATCTCCATCCTTACTAAACACATTTAAACCATATACACTATGATTTAATCCAAACTAACACATAATATACAAACCATCATCCCGACAATTTACATGCATTGCTATATGAATTATAAATGAAATGAAATCAAAATCATTCATTAAATATTATAAACTGAACAAGTATAACTTGCCTCGATACCGATACCACGAAGTCATTACAAAAATCCATTGCCTTTATCCACGAGCTCCTCAGCCACGACCAGAAGCAATCTACGAACTCTTTAACCTCAACCGCAACATAACGATCATAATCCACGATCAAACATCTAAAACTATTGAAGTAATCAATCAACAACAATCCGATAACAATCAATAACCGACATAGCCAACCATTCAAACTCAACGACTCAACAATACCTCGATCATATAGAAAACCGAACAACACAACTCAAACAATTACGAACTCATATCCACAATACAAACCGCAACTCGACAACTCATAAATAACAATCAATATAACCGATCAACAAACGCAACGGTTCCACAATACGAAAATCTTATCAATAATCAAATTAAACCAATAACAAGGGTCTAAATGTTGTCGATTCTAAATTCAATCTTAAATACGAATACAAGTTTCCTCCTTGTAAATTCATAATCAAAACCAATTACCGATTATCATCATCAATCCGGACAATTCGATTAATTCAACATTATAGATAATCATATTCCAAGGGTTTCAAATAACTCAATCATTCGATTTGAACACTTGTTCAATACGTATGAACTTCCAAACTCAAAGATGAATAATAATCTCATCGAACTCGTAATCATATTCGTATCCTTATACGAATATTGTACCAAAACACATAACTTAGTTCGAGATATGAATATTCTATATTCATATCCAAAACATCAACACCTCCTAAACACATTCATCATATCAATGATCAATTCGTCTCGATATTAAGGATTTCATAACATATTTTATTCCAACTTCAACTTTAAACACGAACCAACAAGATTCCTTCTTGTTCATACTTGTAAAAAATATTATCGGCATAATAGACAATCCGGACTACCCAAATAGTTTAATACCATTGATAATGTTGTTATAAGATTAACCATAATCTTTCCGGATTCAAACTTGTTATCATTATTCATATTTCGTCAAGAACATACGAATTCTACCACTACAATCAACATAGTATTGGTTTCAATCATCAAATCCATGATTATACTTAAAAACCATTATGTATCCTATCACATATTCCTGTTTGATATGATATATACCGAGAATACCAAGAACACCAAGAATACCATGATTCCAATAATCATGTTTATAACATAATTGAAGAAATAAACCATTGTATCCTTCAACATATAATTCATATAACCTCAAGAATCGTAACAACAACACCATAATCATCTTCATAAGAATCATTCATCAACAATAACATCAAAGTTCGAATTCAAGGTGTAGAGTTCATCAACATACCTCAAGAACATGAATAACACAATCAAACTCTTCAAGAATCATCAATATCTTCATATCAAAGCCTCAAATCCAAGCCCTCAAGCTCATAACCAAGTTAGAAGATCCAAAAATCGGTCTTGGAGGGGTGAAGGATGAAGAAATAAGGTGAAACCTCTTCCAAATGACGAAATGACGGGCCTCATATATATATATATATATATATATATATATATATATAAACACATCCCTTACGTACGCTATATGAACTATCTAGCGTACGTAACATCTATTACGTACGTTATCCTTCCTTGGTAGCGTACGTAATGATAGTCCAAAAGCTCCTGTCTCAATTCGTTTGATGCATTACGTACGTAAAACAAGTGCCGTAGCGTACGTAATGTAACATCCCCAAGTTATTCAGGGTATATTACAGCGCCGTGAGCCCCGTCGTGGGACCCACAAGGCTATACATACGCGGAACTATAAAACTTGACCGAGAAGGTCTACATACAATGGAATGAAGGACAATACAAATGGTATTCAAAACCATAACCAATGAAACCATATACATCACCACACAAATCAATACCTCGACAACACAGGCCGGAACATCAAGGAAACTGAAAATACAATACTCGAGTATTCAATAACCATTTCAATACAACAACACTGAATGGAAAACTGAAAACATAACCGGAGGAAAGACACAGTATCACACTTGCCCATCATCTTCATGCCGATCCGATACCTGCCTGTCCGTTCTCCTGGAACCTGAAATACATGAAAAGTATTTCCCCCATAAAGGGGTTAGCCGTCGAATAGCTAGTGCAAGTATATCAAGTCTGAAACACAATATTCCTCGACAATAAAGTAAATGTAACCGTCAATTCATCAATTCAAGACTAGTATTCCGGAATAACTAAATCTCATAGCATCGCATCAATAGATGTATGAATACCGTGGAACCGCACCAGAGGCTACGGAACCCTTAGGGGACCTGTCGGCCCGCACCAAAGTGGTTCGTTCATATCATCTGTCATCAATACATGTATGAATACCGTGGAACCGCACCAGAGGCTACGGAACCCTTAGAGGACCTATCGGCCCGCCCCAAAGTGGTTCGTTCATATCATGCCATCAATATATTTTACTTTCAAAGTCGAGAACGTACAATCATAAATATATACTTGCCTTTGAGACATCGAGAAATCGAACGGAAAAAGGGTATGAGTTCGGTAGGTCCAAGAACGCGCTTCCGGCACCTAAACGATTCGCAAGGAAATGATAATCAATTATCCATACTCAAACTACACGAAGAAATTCCCGAAACCCGTCTACGATTCATGAAAACACAAAGATAAACAACTAGAGGTTGGAAAATCGCCCAAACTCTCACAAGTCCGAAAACGGCACAATCAAATCCGTAAAATCGTAGGAAACGCATGCATACGGTATAGATACATCATAATCTAAAGGTTCTCAAGCTTCAAATCGGATAAATCGGACGAATTTACGAAAAACCCCAAAATCCAACACAATATTCAAATTGTTCTTGAATAATCCTTCAATAATCCAATGAATAATCAAACATGCCCATAATCATGCGTATATCACTTCATACAACATGATTTTAACACCCAAAACATCATTACTCAATACAAAATCAAAATCCAAGGGGTTTGATGAAATTACCTTTGAAGATCCAAGTACTTTGATCCGAAGAATACGCGATAGATCGATGATCCGAGCTTCACAACCGGATGAAAATGATGAAAATCCAACTCTCAAGTGATAGGTGAAGAAGATTCTCTCCCTCAAGTCTCCTCTCTCGGATGAAGGTGAAGAAATGGAAAAAATATCGGTTGAATCGCAGAAAGAACGCAATTATAGGGCTGACTGTCGAGTGTGCCGCGGCACAGGCCCAAAAACTGCTCCCAGGGCTCGGCAGTGTGCCGCGACAGTGACTCGGCAGTGTGCCGCGGCCCTGCCGGCATGTGCCGCGGCACAAGGTACAGACGGGTCGGCCAACAATTGAACACGAGTGTGCCGCGGCCCGGGCGGGTGTGCCGCGGCAGTGACTCGGCATTGTGCCTGCTCGGTCAGTGCCCGACATCGTTTGGCCAGAACCCGCAATCCGTCCGACCAGTCCCGCAACCGTCCGGCCAGTGCCCGGCCACAAGGGCTTGACGACTCGATTTCCGAAAAACGTACGGAACGAACACGACGAAGAGTTCGCGGACAACATCAACGACCCGAAATGAAAGGATAATGCAATAATTAATCATACGCGACCAAGAAAAGGGTCCAGACAACAAATACAGATACGGATACCCATAACTTTGGGTAAATTACAAAATGGCCCAAAACGCTCAAAAATCACGATACGTGATCGAATAACCAAACCGAAGTTCACAACACGTCTGGTAAAGTTAAACGGACTTACGGGAAACTCGAAACAGCAGTTTAGAACGAGATTCGCAAGAATCGAACTTAAGTGCGGAAAAGTCGCTAAAAAGCACGGAACTCAACAAAACGACACCGAAACGAACTCGGATGTCAAAAAGTGTAGAATTAATCATTTTCAGAATGACGAAACGGTCCCAAGCGAGTCGTCAAAATGGACTTTCGCCAAAAAATAGAAAATTACCGGGAATCAAAATTACGGGTATTACATTCTACTCTCCTTAAAAGAAGTTTCGTCCCGAAACTTAAAACAAGTAGGGAGAAGAAATATCCCGCCAGGAAAAACTCAACGAGATACACAAGAACCGAAAACTTACGCCCAAACAGTGAATCATCAATATAGAACACAACAATACATTACCCGAAGGTAAACCAAACCAATGCCGAAATAGATACGAATCACAACGCCCGAAGGCTCAAAGAAACAAACCTGACTGTCGGACATACCCCTCGGCGTATGAACAACCAGTCGCAAATCGTCAGACATATCCAACACAACATGGACTACGAACGACCAAACAATAAGGCTCAAGAGGGACATCACAGTACGCCCGATCCGAAAATGTGTCCGTGCACATGTCCACCCCATATACGGAATCCATAATATATTGGTGACAATGTACCTAATTAGCCTCACGAACTACGTCTCGTGTGCACGGTCCAATGCGGAAACATCCACGCATGACTATCGTGTGCCTGGCTAAAAATCCTACACATAACCAATCGGCACGCAGATATGATTCCAGGTATGCCACGATACAACATGACAATGAAACTCAAAGGATAACATACCCAATACGGATCATACGACTCACCAAGTGAACGATGATACACGAATAATGAAAGATCGACACGACTAACGATATTCAAAACAACCATCTTGGGATCAAGATCTCTAAGGACCGATTAACTCGAACAACAATCACAACACAACCATCTGGGAAATCCTCAACCTGCAACGATCACAAAATTACCGAGTTCACAAGAATAATAGCGTGCTGCCTTGAGTCGGCCAACACGACAATAATAACTCACGGATAGGCACTATCCTCGGTGATCCCAATTCAATACCTCGATTGTCTTAGAATGACCAATCGATAACGACTCAACGGATGGGAACTATCTTCGACAGTCCCAATTCAATACTTCGATTACCTTAGAACGGAAAATTGATAACAACGATACAACGGATGTTTCGGCACATTTAATCGGTTACCGATAACGAAGATGATAATCGAATACATCAATGCCTTCAATCGGTTAATATAATATCAATAGAAAAACACCGATATCAATAACGACGATCACCACAATATCTCAATGGAACATCCATCACAATCACAATCGATACGTCGATACCGCGAACCGGCTATTGACAGGAACTTTACCAACAAGTATCGCAATGCCTTGAACCGGCCATTTACGAACAACAGTATCATTTGGCATAATTTGCCGACGGGTGTCGTATCAAACAATCCCCTGATATCAATACAATCATAAAGAGGCCAAGTCTCGAAATGATACACACATTCGTACACCTACACAATAACATTAATCTCATTGATTAGTACAAGTATAAAACTTGCCTCGATATCAATACAACGAACTGTTACCAATTCAGTTGATTTCGTCTTACGAGTTCCTCAGTCCCGACCAAGGTAATCTACGAACTCTTCAACCTCAACCGCAACAAAAAAGTCATAATCCATGATCCAACACCATATCTTATTGTAAAATGAAGGATTAATAATCAACAGGTTCGATGACGACCAATATCACTACCACCAAACCACAAACTCAACCGTTTCACCATATCTCGACTAACCACAGTCTGAATAATCCAACTCAGACACTTACAAATTCTGTCCACAATACGAGTCGAAATATGATGATCATATCAGCAACCAATTAGGACCGATAATAAGGGTCTAAATGTTCCAAACTCAATTCTTAAATACGAATTGACAAGGTTCCCTCCTCGTAAATCCATCGTTAAAATTTACTTATGACCGTCATCAATTCAAATCATCCTACTGGTTCAAAACAATAGATAATCCTATTAAAAAGGTTATCAAACAATCCAATCATTCGACTTGAATATTTGCTCCATACGTATGGGCTTCTAAATTCAGAGATGACTAATAGTCTCATCAAACTCATAATCACATTCGTATTCCTATACGAATATTATTTCAAACACATAATTTAGCTCTAGATATGAATATTCCATATCCATTTTCAAAACATCAACACTTCTTAAAAATTTTCATCGCCTCGTATAATTCAAGAGTTCTTCAAGAACATGAAATATCCGAAATCACGTTCAGAACAACATATCCGAGGTATATATCTCCATGTTACCATTTTCTTCATCATGCCATTCACACAACCTCAAGAATCGCGACAAAACCATTATCATCATATGAAGAAGATCTCAATACCGAAATCTCTTATTACAATTCCAATAAATCTCATATAACATTATCACACGATATTGTAACACTCCAGATCCTCCTGGGAATATTACACGCCGTAAACCCTTCTCACAAGGATTTACCAGGCTAAGCACAATTTTCCACGTCATTTCAAAAATGCCAAAAAGACCGATGACGGTAATATTTTTCAAATACTAAAAAAAATCATTTTCCAAATACCGTCAAAACGATCAAGGCCAAAATGCCAAAAACTCAGTTTAAGGAATCGGTTTTACAAAATGAAAATTCAGTTGACAAAATACCAAAAGCCATTTCAAAATACTCACGCAGCGGATAAAAGTACAGTCCAATTTATGCATTTACATTGAAATAAGACGAACATCAAAATACACGATTCCCAACATACTCCCTCCCAAGTAGTAATCCTTAAAAAAAACGAACCACTATGAAAGGGATACGAGGATTACCTTGTATGGACGAACCACGAAGAAGAATAATTGAACTCCATTCCAAGAATCATCAAAAACTTCAAGAACAATACTTACATCCGAGCTCTCCATCTTAATCTCGTTTGAGAGAATCATCTCTCAATGTTTAGGAACTTCAAGTACTTCCCAAGGCTCTATCTATTGACTGAAGGAAGGAGAATGGACAAAATGCCTCTCAGCACTCGTCTATCCTCTCTATAAAACACATCACTAGCGCGCGCTAGACCTTATATTTAGCGTGCGCTACAGGACTAGCGTGCGCTATCCTTCCTTGATAGTGTGCTCTATCGGGCAGTCCAGAAGCTACTACATTGCTTCGAAATTCATCTAACGTACGTAATGCCCATGCATTAGCGTACGCAAACAGGCGTTGATTTGCTACAGTGAAATGCTCAGTAGCGTGCGCTATTCCTCAACCAACATCTCGACATACCAAACGATCATACGGCACAATGAATACATATACGAATTCAACAACATTGTCATACGTTCACATCATCCTCAAGCACAATTATCCATCAACGACATCCAACATATAAACGAAAAAAATATATCCGAAAAATCGGGGTATTACACTCTACCCCCCTTAAAAATAAGTTTCGTCCTCGAAACTTGCAATCACTCACACAAACAACATTTCAACGGAAATTCAAATTCACCAAGAATTATCGAATAATCCAAACAACATACTTACAAGTCTGTGAAGTCGAAGATCTCCCGTGATACTAGCATGCAACTCCTAAACAAAGTCTCAACATAATACCGATACACACCAATATCGCAATTAGCAACTTAATAAAATCTCAAGGAAGAGTTCACGTCCGTGACCACGGCCACGATTCTTCCTACTTTCAGCCAACATTCTGAAGGGCACACACGTGCGTAAGTATAATCCAAATCGCACATTCTCGAAGTGACCAATTCCCAAGAATACCAAGCTATAAACGAAGCGATTAAGAAAAATACAAGAAGAGTGAGAGGACTTACAAGTACCGGTCGCACTGTGATGATGGCAGAGTAGTGATACTGTGGGCAAATGACGACTCAATCGACCCAAAAGACCGACAGCCTAGGTATACATAAACCTAAGCTCTGATACCATATTCTGTAACACCCCCAAGTTATTCAGGGTATATTACAGCGCCGTGAGCCCCGCCGTGGGACCCACAAGGCTATACATACGCGGAACTATAAAACTTGACCGAGAAGGTCTACATACAATGGAATAAAGGACAATACAAATGGTATTCAAAACCATAACCAATGAAACCATATACATCACCACACAAATCAATACCTCGGCAACACAGGCCGGAACATCAAGGAAACTGAAAATACAATACTCGAGTATTCAATAACCATTTCAATACAACAACACTGAATGGAAAACTCAAAACATAACCGGAGGAAAGACACAGTATTACACTTTTCTATCATCTTCATGCCGATCCGATACCTGTATGTCCGCTCTCCTGGAACCTGAAATACATGAAAAGTATTTCCCCCATAAAGGGGTTAGCCGTCGAATAGCTAGTGCAAGTATATCAAGTATGAAACACAATACTCCTCGACAATAAAGTAAATGTAACCATCAATTTATCAATTCAAGACTAGTATTCCGGAATAACTAAATCTCATAGCATCGCATCAATAGATGTATGAATACCGTGGAACCGCACCAGAGGCTACGGAACCCTTAGGGGACCTGTCGGCCCGCCCCAAAGTGGTTCGTTCATATCATCTGTCATCAATACATGTATGAATACTGTGGAACCGCACCAGAGGCTACGGAACCCTTAGGGGACCTATCGGCCCGCCCCAAAGTGGTTCGTTCATATCATGCCATCAATATATTTTACTTTCAAAGTCGAACGTCTGATCATAAATATATACTTGCCTTTGAGACATCGAGAAATCGAACGGAAAAAGGGTATGAGTTCGGTAGGTCCAAGAACGCGCTTCCGGCACCTAAACGATTCGCAAGGAAATGATAATCAATTATCCATACTCAAACTACACGAAGAAATTCCCGAAACCCGTCTACGATTCATGAAAACACACGGATAAACAACTAGAGGTTGGAAAATCGCCCAAACTCTCACAAGTCCGAAAACGGCACAATCAAATCCGTAAAATCGTAGGAAACGCATGCATACGGTATAGATACATCTTAATCTCAAGGTTCTCAAGCTTCAAATCGGATAAATCGGACGAATTTACGAAAAACCCCAAAATCCAACACAATATTCAAAGTGTTCTTGAATAATCCTTCAATAATCCAATGAATAATCAAACATGCCCATAATCATGCGTATATCACTTCATACAACATGAATTTAACACCCAAAACATCATTACTCAATATAAAATCGAAATCCAAGGGGTTTGATGAAATTACCTTTGAAGATCCAAGTACTTTGATCCGAAGAATATGCGATAGATCGATGATCCGAGCTTCACAACCGGATGAAAATGATGAAAATCCAACTCTCAAGTGATAGGTGAAGAAGATTCTCTCCCTCAAGTCTCCTCTCTCGGATGAAGGTGAAGAAATGGAAAAAATATCGGTTGAATCGCAGAAAGAACGCAATTATAGAGTGGCGCCGAGTGTGCCGCGCCTGAGCCGAGTGTGCCGCGCACAGCCCAAAAGCACTCCTGTGGCTCGCGGTGCCGCGGCCCGGCCAAGTGTGCCGCGGCAGTGACTCGGCAGATGTGCCGCGGCCCTACCGGCATGTGCCGCACGACAGTGGCAGGCAGTGGCCAACAATTGAACACGAGTGTGCCGCGGCCCGGACAGGTGTGCCGCAGAAGTGACTCGGCATTGTGCCTGCTCGGTCAGTGCCCGACATCGTTC
Organism: Orobanche coerulescens; assembly: GCA_033398695.1. NCBI lineage: Eukaryota > Viridiplantae > Streptophyta > Magnoliopsida > Lamiales > Orobanchaceae > Orobanche > Orobanche coerulescens. The sequence continues at coordinate 102,480,846 of CM065808.1, forward strand.
GGCCAGAACCCGCAATCCGTCCGGCCAGTCCCGCAGCTGTCCGGCCAGTGCCCCGCCACCAGGGCTTGACGACTCGATTTCCGAAAAACGTACGGAACGAACACGACGAAAAGTTCGCGGACAACATCAATGACCCAAAATGAAAGGATAATGCAAGAATTAATCATACGCGACCACGAAAAGGGTCCAGACAACAAATATAGATACGGATACCCATAACTTTGGGTAAATTACAAAATGGCCCAAAACGCCCGAAAATCACGATACGTGATCGAATAACCAAACCGAAGTTCACAACACGTCTGACAAAGTTAAACGAACTTACGGGAAACTCGAAACAGCAGTCTAGAATGAGATTCGCAAGAATCGAACTCAAGTGCGGAAAAGTCGCTAAAAAGTACGGAACTCAACAAAACGACACCGAAACGAACTCGGATGTCAAAAAGTGTAGAATTAATCATTTTCAGAATGACGAAACGGTCCCAAGCGAGTCGTCAAAACGGACTTTCGCCAAAAAAAAAAATTACCGGGAATCAAAATACGGGTATTACACGTAACACATACGTTGACTTGCTACAGTAATTGTCCAGTTAGCGTACGTTATACACTAATCGTAGCGTACACTAACCTCAGCATTGACTTGCCCGTCCACATCCGCGCCGAGAGCTGCCGACCGCGGGCCCACCTGTCGATCATATCTCGGATCCTGACTGATACGAACTTTATGTACGTTAACTTATCCACTTAACGTATGTAATAGATGTGCACCTTACGTACATTAACTATCCTTCTTATCGTACGTAATCCTTATACATTAGCGTACGTTAAGTATACATCGTAGCATGCGCTATCGTGGCTGTACTTAGCCATTTTCAGTTATTCTTATCCAACGTCTCGACATACAGAATACGAACATACGGCATACTGAATACACATACTCCTCCCAAAAATATTCTCATACGATACCTCTAATACACGATATCCTCATATACCAAGCTATACAATTTACCTCAGATAAAATAACGCGAAAATTTTATACTGAAAATCCATGCATTACAGTTAAGAATTTTATTTTTATTATGTTTAATTTGTCCAATTATTAAGTTGGACAAATAAATAATTAATTTTTTTTAGTAAAAACTAATTTGATCAATTATTAAATTTATATTAATTTATTTGTGTAAATTTTGAATATCACATATGTTTTATTGAGTAGCTTTATTTTAGTTGAAAATTTTAGTTTGGCTAATATTAATAATATCAGTTATTAAATAAATTACTTTATTTTTTATTTTAGAATCTAATTTGACCAATTATCAAATATGTGTTAATCGTACATATCTAAAATTTTGAATAGCACATCGATCTTAAATGAGGCACTTTGCACGTTTAATAGTTTTAATTTTATTGAGAAAAATAATTTGGCTAATATTAATTTGGCTGATTATTAAGCGAAATGAATAGTTTTATTTCTATTAAAAATTTAATTTGGTAAATTATTAGGCTTGTATTAATAATATTTATATATAAATTTAAATCCCAAATCGGTTTTATCCATGGATTGGATAACCTAGATAAATACCCACAATCAATAAGCATTTTTGCACCACACAATTATTTTGCACCACCAGTTAATAATTTTATTTTTATTGAAAAACTTAATTTGATCAATATTTTTTCGCCTAGGCATAACAAATTTGTCTAATATTAATTGACTCAATTTTTGTGTTGTCGAAGTAATAGTTTTATTTATATACATAGATACACACACACACACACACACATATATATATATATATATATATATATATATATATATATATATATATATATATGAACTAGTTTTTGCAGCCCGTGCGATGCACTGGGGTGCCCATAAAATAATTGTCAAACATGTGGATTTTGACGAACACATAGAATTAACTTGAACCAAGAAATGGAGACAGAAATAACAATAGTGAGAGAAAATAAAAAAATAAAAAAGACGAAGATAATGTATTTCAAGAATTCAATAATTTCCAGAGGTGAAGAGCGTACGACAGAAAGGAACTGTATGAGAACGAAAGATCATTCAAACAGGACAAAACAAGAAAGTAAGTGAGCAAGTGTTGACCGAAGGAATATTAGAAAATATTGAGGTCTATGCTGGTTACAATATAACATTCGATTTCATAAAAAATTCCAAAATGCAATTGAGTTTAATACATACAGATGCCTTTAATTTTTTTTTTTATGCAGGATGCTTTTATTTTAAAATTACTATTTTCTGATAAAAATGTCAATTACTACTTTTTCATGAGAAATAATAAAGTGCAAATGAATGGTAGCCCAATAAGTAAGAGAGTGATAAAGCCCGATGGGAATTTTTCTGAATTGCAACCTCTTTTCTGAGCAAAATCTTTGCAGCAAGATTTACAAAATACTCCAATTATATTATAAAATCTTTCATATACCTCATTGAGGTTTTGGTAAACCTCAAGGGTGATATTGTAATAATTGGTAAAATTTAAACTGATTCAGAAAGTTACCATTGATACAATCTTTTACCTGTAGTCCATCCTCATGGAAGCAATAGCCTGAAATATACACAACATATGGGTAACAAAATATATTCACAGATGGATAATTGAAAAAATGTTACGGAAACGGTTCCAATGCACCTTGATACGCTCCACAGAACCCGATCCATCCTTGCAAGTTATAACACAACCTGCATTTGTTTTTTCTGGTTAGATGCAGTAATAGTTAGAATAGAGCAGGAAATACTGTGATGATGACCTCTACTGATCCATCCTTGCAATTTATAAGACAACCTCCCTTCTTTTCCCGGTTAGATGCAATAACAGCTAGAATAGAGCAGGAAATATTGTAAGGAATGATGAATTGAATTGTAATGTATTGATCATCATTTTCTCCTGCCAGCAAGAAAAAAAGGTTCAAGTAAACCTCAAAAACTTTTTTTTTTCCTTTCGATTGTTTTGAAGTTCACAATAAATAGAAATACACAGAATATATATAAACTACCATATCAGGTATTTGCATGCACGAAGCCTAGCAGTCACCCCAATAGGTTGTATTTTTTTCTTCTCAAAACAGGTTGGATCGTCAAGAATCTATCGATGATATTAATACATGTAAGTAAACATCTACATGCAATATTTGTTGGTTTAAAAATAAAAGTATAAAATCAAATTTTGTGACGATACTTGAGCGAGGTATTTCAGTTTACCTCGATCAGCCAGTCGATGAGAATGGCTCTCATTCTTTCGTTTATGTCGCATTGATGCACCATGTAAGTTGGCGGCACACAGCTCTTGTTCTGAACTTGGGCGGATGGCGTAGCTGCATACACATATGGTTCTAAATCAAATTCTTCGACGCGAAAACATATATACTGTAAGAGTAATTTCCAAAATATAGTCATTTTCTCACCTTGCATAGCCCTGCCGAGCAGCCTGCCGATCGCCTGCCGAGCAGCCTGCCGATCGCCTACCGAGCAGCTGCCGAGCCCTGCCGATCCCCTTACTGCCGATCACCCTGCCGAGCGACCCGCCGAGCACGTCCTGCCGATCGGCCCGCCGAGCGCCTTGCCGAGCGCCTTGCCGAGTGCCTCTGTCGAGTCCATGCCGAGCGGCCCTTGCCGATCACCCCGCCGAGCGACCCGCCGAGCACGTCCTGCCGATCGGCCCCTGCCGAGATACCCTGCCGAGCACGTCCTGCCGATCGGCCCCTGCCGAGCACGTCCTGCCGAGAGGCCCTGCCGAGCCTCTCCCTGTCGAGCGCTGCCGATCGCTGTCGGTCGCTTGGGGCTGCGACACATCCCTGCCGAGCTGCGGCCCAGGCTTTTCGCTTCACAAGGCCAAAGTGGCTCATACTCTGCCGCAGCCTCGGCCGGCCGCGGCCTGCTCGACCCACTGGCGATTTTGTGTCTTGTGTGCCGCGCACACTGGCCGGCCGCGGCACGGCCAAACTGCAAATGGGCACCTTTTTACACAGTTTTTGGATCGGGACTTTCAATACTTCATCACCTACACTTCAAGAACAAGAGAGAGATATAGAGAGAGAAACAAGAGAGAGAAATACATTTATTCATTTTCCCGGAGATTTATCGGTCGGATCGTCGTGATCTTTTGACAAGAGCTTGGTAGCTATTGGGCAAATCTTTTCACCGGTGTAGATCGAGTTTTTGAGTCCGGAAGTACGGGTATTTCGTTAGCTCTTTGTGTAAGCCATTTACGGTTATTTTCTTTCTCGATCTTGTTTTTATTGATTCCAAATACTTGAAGAACATTTTTTTACCAAGTATTTGACGATTGGTGTATACCCCTAGTTTGTATTAGGGAAAATTGTGTATTTGTGTGTATTGGTGATAGTCGATTTTAAGCGGCTTCGGTCCCGTGGTTTTTACTCTCGTCTTGAGGGGTTTTCCACGCTAAAATTTGTGTCTCGTGTTTATTGTTTTTCGGATATCATTTGTATAATTTTATCGAGTTGTAATTGGTGCTTTCTCTTTGCAGTACTAAGCTACTTATCAAGAGTGGGAATTTGTCAAACGAGGTTCCGTTTTATTCGTTGTGACGTGACGTTAGTCGGTATTTTTCCCAACTTATACTACACCCAACCTTTCACTATCTTATCCCCATCTAATCCTAAATCCAATAATCATCATACGAGATATACCTCAAGTGAAGGATGCTGTTGCTCCTTGACAGCCAGTTGTGCAGCAAACTTTCTGAAAAGGGGTGGATCTTTTCGAAAATACCCATGGATACTCAGAGCCTATCCAAAATCAAGAAATAAATCAAGAAAAGGGCAGGGATACAAGCAGAAGAAAGAACACGAAAATTAACACAGGCACATCAAAATCTTACAAAAGAGTAGAAGAAATCAAATCAGCCTTTTCGCATAACCTCTTATGTTTGCATATTTTATACAATCACTGTAACACGCCCAATCCGCTCAGGGATATTACACGCCGTAGAACCTTTCCTCAAGAATCTACCAGGCTGGTAACAACATCGAACATCTAAGCAATGTCTTTAAGGCTAAAATGACTGAGTAGATCAATTTGGTCTTTCAATAAATACATACAACTCAAACACATTACATGCCCACACAGGGGTCGAATACAACACACTCCTGTACAACGGGAAAGAAATACTGCAGTGGAAATAAAATACAATTAAACCAATACGACATCAACGGGTCCTCGTGTGATTAGTATCGTTCATTTTTCATCATCCTTCATGCCGACCCTATGCTATGCTCCAAAACCTGAATGCAATACAGACATCCACCCCCCGAATACTCGGGGGTTAGCAAAACTCCACTGTTTTGCTAGTGCAAGTATAAAATACGAAAACGAGCTATACATATCATACTTCACGGAACATGATAATCATAAACATACTTCCCGAGGTAAATCACTTAATCAAAACAGTTAAATCGAAAGATGGGGGTAAACTCGATATACATCTTGTGAAAAACTTTGACGATCTCGGGAGTTTTGAAAACATTTGGGATTTTAAGAATTCTCAAGCCTTTCGAAAACATTTAGGGACACAGCCCAAAAGTCATTTTCCCAAAACAAAGTTACGATAACAACACACGGGGTCCATGACCCGATAATACCATAACAACCTGTTTCCACAGATTATTCGCATCCCGTGCTAGCAAGCCACGAACCTCAAATGCTCCCGTAGAACAAACCCGAGTGAATAATCCACAGGGAAACTATATCAAATCACATGTCACCGTAACAACAGTCACGTGACTACAAGCACAAATACGTACTTAACCAAACCACAACCATAAGTTATCCCGGCATCGCACTAACAAGCTACTCGGAGTCCCCGCAAGACATACCCGACGATAACCCCATCAGTTATCTCGGCATCGGGCTAACAAGCCACGAACCTCGGAGTCCCCGCAAGACATACCCGGTGGATAACCCTACGGCCACGCCCGACCCATACTAGCAAGTATGGGTCCCGGAGATTCAACAATCCTACTCGGAGGCACATCACATACATCAAGCACACACCAATAATCACTTATCAAGCCAAACAACATTAAGCATCACAACCTCCTTTCAAAGGAGTAACAACCAATATCACCCGTCACGTATTCACCGAACAAATACACATAACAACACGTAATCCTCGGTAAATGATTACGGTATAATACATTCACTAAATGTGATCACAACATCTTTCAACATACGAAACTAACACACATAATCCGAGAACACATCCATTCACGAAGTATACGAATTATCATTGAAAGACGATATTTATCGAGAACATACCGATCCTTTTTGACGTTCATTAAACATTTTGATTTCGTATAAAAATCATTTATCAACAATTATGCCTATAAAACATGAAACGTATGGGCAAGATACTTGCCTCGAAACCACGATCAATGGAACCACGAATGGACACTGTAATACCCGGTTGTAATTCATTCATTTTCATTCAGTAATTATCAGTCTGTAATTGTCACTCAGTAATTTTCACTCATTAATAATCACTCATCATTCATGAATCACTCATTTGCGTTCAATGTTGGCATGTTGTAATCGTATATCAGTTACCGATCGTCATTTTATCTCCGTTTTTAGATCGAGACGGGAGTATTATCATTTTCATTGTGATTGATAGCCTTGTACTGGGAGTATCATCTTTGGCTCGTGTTAGACTTGTTCACTTTCACATTCGTATGGTATGTCGGATCATTCATCAGTCGTAGCGAGGAATCGGAGTTATCGGATTTATTCACCTTGGCCAGCATTGAGTTACGGCCGTAAGGTTCTGAGATACGGCCGTAAGGTTCTGGGATACGGCCGTAAGTTCAGCGGGTACGTCCGTAAGGCTGGCCGGTTACGGCCGTACGTGGTCCAGCAGGCTGCCCAGGCATTTTGGCCGAAGGCGAGTTACGGCCGTAAGGAGGGTTGGATACGGCCGTAAGTGGTGTTCGTAAATTTCAGGTGTTGTCGACCAAGGGTGACTTACGGCCGTAAGGGTTGCGGCATACGGCCGTAAGTCGAGGCAGGTACGGCCGTAAGGCTTGGCCGGATCTGGCCGTCTGTGCAGCGGGATGTCCGCCATTTTAGACGAAGGCGGGTTACGCCCTTAAGTTTGGCCGGATACGGCCGAATCATCCGAGTTACGGCCGTATGGGGTGCGGTACGGCCGTAAGGATGTCGGCGGATGTTTTTGTGAAGGCGGGTTACGCCGTAACTCAGAGCGATTACGGCCATAAGTCTGCCGGCAGCTTTCGGACGAAGCCGAGTTACGGCCGTCTGAGTTGGCCGATTACGGCCGTAAGGCCGTTGACTTGGAATGTTACGGCCGTAAGAGGGCCGAGTTACGGCCGTAACCCTTAGATGTTAAGGACTCGGCCGGGACATTTTTCCTCATTTTCATTCCTTTTCTTCTTTTATCCGAGAGAGTGGGTTGAGGGAGAGATTTTGCCATCATCAATCACTTGAGTGTGTAATTTTCATCATCTTCATTCATTTGGGAAGCTTGGATACTTGTTTTAACTCGTGTTCATCGGATCGAAGTGGTTGGATCTTCAAGAGGTAATTTCTTCAACACCTTGGACTTCGATTTTGTGTTGAGATATGATGTTTTGGACGCTATAATCATGTTATATGAAGGGATATTTATATGATTATGAGTTTGTATAAGGATTCATTGGATTATTGAGGGATTATTCAAGAACACTTTGAATATCGAGTTGAAATTGGGGGTTTTCGATTAATTGTCGTTATAATCAAGTTTTCGGATATTCATTTTGGATTATTGATCATTTGGAAGATGTTTGTTGGTTTGAAACACTTCTTGGGGGATTTGATAGTGGCTCATTGAGATTTGATTGTAAAAAATCGGAGTTTGGCCACAACGTATTCGATATAATTCCCCAATGAACTTAGTTTAATCGTATCGACGTTTTGAGTTCGTTATATTCGTGTTTGATTCGTATATTGAACGGGTTGTTGGATATTGTATAATTCAAGGTTGTTCGAGCGACCGATATCACAATTAGGACGTTGTTCGTGGAAGGATAATTGTCACCGGTATTGTGTAAGTTAATTCTTACTCGGTTAAAAGGATATTCATTCCTTTCGTTGTTGTTCATTCATAATTATAGTTCATTCATAATGTATTAACCGTATTGAGACTTGTAATTGTCAATTAATCACTTCAGTCACAAGGAACGACGGTTCCAATCATTTCATTGAGCTATCATTCATTTCACTATCATTTTATCTCGGTGAGTCATTATTCGTTTCCGATGTCACTTTTGTTATATCGTGGCATTCCGGGTCATACTGGCGTGCCGGTTGGTATGTGTAGGATTTTCATGTCGGGCACATTTATGTTGTGTGTTGGTTGTTGGCCTCAGATTGGACTGTGCACACGAGTCGATTGCTTCGTGAGACTGATTAGGTACAAGACCACGCGTGTATTCGATCGATACTCGTTGGTGGCTTGTGCACGGACACGTTTCCATCCCGGGCGTAGTGTGGCGCCACCCTATGAGCCGTACTGTTAGTTGATTCATACAACATGTTTGATTGCGTATGTTTTCAACAAGATTGGGTTATAATCTAACCGTTTCATTTTGATCGAACTTGTGGTTTATACTACATATTTATATGATTGTGTTTATTCAACTCTTGAGGATTGTTGTTCTGTATAATTGACCCCGTTTGGGGATATTTGTTTCTCAGGTCATGGCAAGGCAAAGGCACAGGGAGAGCACGTTGACGGCGAGGAGTCCCAATGATACTAGAAGGGCCCCCCAGTCCTTTCAGTCATTTAATTCAGTCATTATGTTTCCTTCATTTATTCCGCTGCAGACATTCCGTTTGAATACTCATTTCACTTAGTGTTGTATATTTTATCTCCATATGAAATATACATGTATTCTGAAATATCCTGGATGTGTTGTATGAAACTCCTCATCGGAGTAATTATTGTTGTAATGTGGTTTGGTACTACATTTACCCTGTGTAATTCATCATTTTCATTTGCCTGGTGGGTCCCAGTGGGGGATTCACGGCACTGTAATATCCGCCTAGTTTGGGGTGTTACAGAGTTGGTATCGGAGAGTGGTTTTGAATACTACCTTCCGAGTCATGTCTCATTTGAAATTATCGTCATCGGACTAGTATCATTGGACTTTCGCGTCACGTGTGACCTGTGCAGATGCCAAGCCAATCAGACCGAAAGAACTGTAAGACTTCTAACGCCATGGTATAATTTCTGGCAATTATCATTCATTCATAATTCATCAGTTAACAATCCTCAAACATCATTTTCATTTTGACCAGGACGGTCATTTTAACTCATTAATCACTCAATTCATTTCATTACTCGGTTGTTGATCTGGAAGATCATATCATTAATCTTGTTAACTTGTTCAAGATAATCATTTCAATAATTTCATCAGATAATCATGTCACCTCAGTTAATCATTCATGTAACCACTGTGTTAGAGCGTATGCTCATTTTCATCATCTCATGTCATAATCATAATGTGATATTCATGCGAGAGATATAATCATCATGTGACTTTCCACTTCAGTATGGAAAGAGCTGGCAGAGGACGAGGAGGACGAGGCCGTGGTGCGGGCCGAATCCTGAGAGCTCGTGTGAATACACGTGCGAATGCGAGAAATAATGCTAATTCATCGAGCAGCGACGCTGCCACTCATTCACCTGGACGTGATCATTCACTATCGGGGAGTCGTACCCGGGACACGGCTCAGTCAGAAGGTGTTCGGGTGGACCCACTTGCTTTTATGCAGGGCATGATGGCCCAAATGACGCAGATGGCACAACTTATAGAGACGATGCACAATTCAGTCACTCAAAATCAACAGGCTCCTCCGCCGCCACCTCAGAGGCAAGAGAGGGGTGTAAGCAATATCATTAGCGATATCTCTCGCCAGCGACCACCTACCTTTGAGGGCTCATCTGAGCCGGCGGATATTGTTCATTGGCTTGAGCATTTCGAGAAGTTATTTGCTATGGTGGATTGCCCAGAAGGGCATAAAGTTTCAGTTGCGGCTTACTATCTTGGTAAGAGCGCTCATTCATGGTGGTTATCGTTGAAGCCCACAGACGGATCATGTACTTGGGATTAGTTCAAAACTCTCATGATGGAGAGGTACTATCCGGCCCCACTCAGAGAGGCCAAGCTGTCAGAGTTACTCACTCCCGACCCCTCATCAGACGCGGATGTTCTCGCCATTGCCGAGAAATTTCAGGAACTTCTTCCGTTCGCCTCATCTATCATTCACTCGGAGGCGGACAAAATCAAGTATTTCAGCAAGAGGCTAAAACCTCGTATGCGGCTATAGTTGCTTAATCATAATTGCACCACGTTGGCCGAATTCATTGAGAAAGCTCTTACTTATGAGCTTACTACCAAAGAAATTGCTAAGCAACAACCTTCATCTGCTGGCAAGAAGTCTAAGAACCGTAATCAGTCTGACGGGAGTCAGTCCACTTTCAAGAAACCACGTGCGGGCTCTACTTTTTCTGAGCGACCTCCCCTAGCATCTGAACCTGTGGAATCTCAGTCACGAGCGGCCAGTTCGGCCATCACCTGTTTCAACTGTGAGGAACAGGGCCATTTCAGCACCAAATGTCCGAAGCAGTCTGTCACGTGCCACAACTGTGGGATTGCTGGGCATAGGGCCCGTTTTTGCCGAAGAGACTCTAAACCCACTCCGGCGTCATCTCAGGCCCCAGGACATTCAAAGATGCAGAATCAGACCACTCAGTCAGCGTCGTTTAAGACGACAGGAGCTAGCAAGGGCGGAGCCAAGAGCTATCAGACGGGAGCGTCTGGTTCGGGGGCCGGCTAGCCCCGAATTTACGAGATGAAGAAGACCGATGATCCAGAGGCCCGAATGATCTCAGGTACACTCGATATTCTATCTCAACCTGTGTGTACCCTTTTTGATACTGGTGCATCTCATTCATTCATTTCCGAGTCATGTTTGAGTAGACTACGTCTGGGTAGTGCTACTAGTTGTGAGCCATATGTCATTGGCCTACCTGATGGTAGACGCATTATCGGTAACCGTGAGATTCAGAATTGTCCGATTCAGTTTCATGGTCGTGTATGGCCAGCGGACCTAATCGTAGTAGATTTACCGAGGGATGACATCATCTTGGGTATTGATTGGATGGATCGTCATGATGCCATCATTAGTGTCCGAAAGCGTTTGGTCACTATCATTTCAGACGATGGAGTTGAATATGTGTTTCAGGGAGGTAATCCCATTTGCTACGCAAAGTCATTAATTTGATGAAAGCAGTAAGATTACTCAATCAGGGATGTGTCGGTTATTGGTGCTATATGGCCAAAACCGAGAAATCATCAGTAATATTGATGGATATTCCGGTGGTGAGGGAATATGCCGATGTTTTTCCAGACGAGTTACCTGGTTTGCCTCCACAGAGGGATGTGGAATTCACGATTGAGTTGGAGCCTGGTACGTCCCCGATATCGAAGGCACCGTACCGGATGGCCCCGACCGAAATGCAGGAATTAAAGAACCAACTTGAGGAGTTGTTCGAGAAAGGTTATATTCGACCGAGTGCGTCCCCGTGGGGAGCGCCAGTGTTATTTGTCAAGAAGAAGGATGGTTCATTCCGCTTATGTATTGATTATCGGGAGTTGAACAGGGTGACGATCATGAATAAGTATCCCTTACCCCGTATTGACGATCTCTTAGATCAACTTCAGGAGCTTCGTATTTTCCAAGATCGACTTAAGATCTGGATATCATCGATTGCGGATTCGAGAGTCGGATATCGCGAGGACGGCGTTCGAACACGCTATGGTCAATATGAGTTTGTGTTTAAGCCGTTCGGATTGACTAATGCACCTGCGGTATTCATGGAGTTAATGAATCGGGTCTTCATCGACTTTTTGGATCGGTTTGTTGTTGTCTTCATAGATGACATTTTGATTTATTCTCGTGACCGGGAGGAACACGAGTTTCACCTTCATCTAGTGCTCGACGTGTTGAGACGAGAACAACTTTATGGGAAGTTTTCTAAATGTGAGTTACGGATGTCCAAGTGACTTTTCTCGGACATGTAATTTCATCGAGACGGAGTTAGTGTAGATCCTCAGAAGAAGGAGGCTATTCGAGATTGGCTACCTCCGAAGAACGTTAAGGAAATCCGAAGTTTCCTCTGATTAGCGGGTTATTATCGGCGATTTGTAGAGGGATTTTCTCGAATCGCTCAACCCTTAATGAACCTTTTGCGGAAGGATAAGAAATACACGTGGTCCGACGCGTGTCAACGGAGTTTTGAGGAACTCAAGAGCCGGTTAATGTCAGCACCTGTACTTTCCTTGCCGCAGGGGACGGAAGGATTTGTGGTCTATAGTGATGCGTCCGGACAGGTCTCGGATGTGTACTCATGCGAGCAGGAAGGTTATTGCCTATGCTTCACGGCAATTGAGACCTTACGAGATTAATTATCCGACCCACGACACTGGAGCTAGCGGTAGTGGTGTTCGCTTTGAAAATTTGGCGTCATTATCTTTATGGCGTTACCTGTCAGATATTCACCGATCATAAGAGCTTAAAATATATATTTACTCAGAAGGAGTTAAATATGCGCCAGAGACGGTGGTTGGAATTAATCAAAGATTATGATATCGAGATCCTCTATCACCCGGGCAAGGCGAACGTTGTTGCCGACGCCTTGAGTCGTAAGTCCGTTCAGAGCGGATGCTTGCCCGTTTAACAGTTCGAAGGAGCTTCAGCGGGAATTCCTTAGACCCGAGATCGAGGTCTGGCTTCAACGAGTTCAGGGGCAGCTTTGTATGTTAGAGATTTCATCGTCACTCGAGGAGGAAATCCGAGAGAATCAGGGTTCGGACCCATCATTGTTGCGCATCCGAGAGGATGTGGCTCGGGGGAAAGCACCTGGATTTGTGGTCCACGAGGATGGACTTTTGCGTTTTAAGAATCGGTTGTGCGTACCGGCGAATGACGAGTTGAAAAACTCCATTTTGACAGAAGCTCATGCTACCCCTTATTCTGTGCATCCGGGGTCTAGCAAGATGTACAAGGACTTGAAACAAAATTACTGGTGGAGTAATATGAAGCGAGAAGTCGCAGAATTTGTTTCGAGATGCTTAACCTGTCAACAAGTTAAGATTGAACATCAGCGACCGGCGGGTATGCTGAAACCTCTTCCTATTCCCGAGTGGAAGTGGGAAGACATTTCTATGGATTTCATCACGAGTTTGCCGACGAGTCGTCGTGGCATGAACACGATCTGGGTGATCGTGGACCGCTTAACCAAATCAGCTCATTTCCTTGAGATCAAGGATACGTGGGGTCCCGAGAGACTTGCCCAGTTGTTCATTAAAGAGATAGTCAGACTGCACGGTACTCCTAAAAGTATCGTTTCCGATCGTGACGGACGGTTTGTGTCGCATTTTTGGAAATCAGTTCATCGTGCTATGGGAACTCAGCTTAATCTCAGTACCGCTTTTCATCCTCAGTCCGACGGACAATCAGAGAGGACCATTCAGACATTAGAGGACATGTTGAGGGCATGCGTCCTCGATTGGAAAGACGATTGGGAAGCCCAACTACCACTGATCGAGTTCACGTATAATAATAGTTGGCATGCTTCGATCAAGATGGAACCTTACGAGGCCTTGTATGGTCGTCGTTGTCGATCTCCGTTGTGTTGGGACGACTTATCAGAATCATTGGGCACCGAGCCCGATATGCTTATAGCCGCCCGTGAGAAGGTAGCTTTGATCAGGAGTCGTTTGTTGACATTTCAGTCGGCGAAATCATATGCGAGATAACCGTAAATCGACCATTAGAATTCGAGGCAGGTGACCACGTGTTGGTCAAGGTATCCCCGAGTCGTGGTATCTTCCGTTTTGGGAAGAGAGGGAAGTTGAGTCCGAGATTCATTGGACCGTTTGAGATTTTGGATCGAGTAGGCGAGTTAGCTTATCGATTGGCTTTACCTCCGACGTTGGGCCGAATTCATAATGTGTTTCATGTCTCTCAGTTGCGGAAGTATGTTGCCGACCCGAGTCACATACTTGATTCGGAAATCGAGATCGCGACGATCATTCATATGAGGAGCGTCTATACGAGTTTTAGAGCGGCGAATCAAACAGTTGAGGAATAAGACGATTCCTTTGGTTAAAATTCAGTGGTCTAGACACGGAGTCGAAGAGGCTACTTGGGAAACCGAGGATAGTATGCGGGAGAGTTATCCCGAGTTGTTTGACCCTTAGTTTCGAGGACGAAACTCTTTTAAGGGGGGGTGTATGTAATACACAGTAATTATAATTCAGTATTTATCATTCAGTAATTATCACTCAGTAATTATCATTCAGTAATAGATACTCAGTAATCTCATTCATCATTGATCATTAGTAAATCAAATACATTCATGGTATTCATCATTCAGAGTATTTGTATCTTGTATCAATCGTCATTCATCACTTATCTGATTGGAGTTTCGTGCCGTGTTTCTCTTGTTTTTCATTTTCGTTTCCAGCTGTGCTTTAGGATTAGCGCACGCTAAATACTCCTTTTAGCTTACGCTATTTGTGTATAGGTTTCGCTCGCTAACGGTCAGCTTTAGCGCACGCCGAGGCTACCTTGGCCGCGATCCGGAAGGTACCGGGTGCAGTGAGATAATTGTAGCGCACGCTACGAAGTGGTAAGTAGCGCGCTAACGGGTTGTAGTAGCGCACGCTATATGTGTGGAGTAAGCGCGCTAGGCGGATCGGAGTTGAGTCCGGTGGCTCTTTGGATCGCAGTTTATTCATAGCGCACGCTATGCATTGTTGTTAGCGTCGCATCGATGTATTAGCGCACGCTAAATAATGGTTGTAGCGCACGCTATCGAGGTTAGATTAGAGGGCGATGGTTTTCTGGACTCCGATCAAGGCGTCAAATATTTCGCTAGCGCACGCTAACAATGGATATTAGCGCACGCTAGTAGTATGGCCGTAGCGCACGCTACAAAGAGGTACGTAGCGCGCGCTACCGTGTTCGGACGGTGGGTACTGGACTACCCAAATTACTCGTTAGCGCACGCTATGCACAAGGAGCTAGCGCACGCTAACTGGGTGAGTATAAATTGGACAGTTTAGTCGAGTTCGTCATTTTTCATCTCATTTCATTCCTTCGGTATTTCGGGCGATTTCGAGCGATTCGGAGGATTCTTCGAGGTGTAATCATCAATCATCATCTTCAAGCTCATCTTTCGGATTAATCATCATTTCATCATCTTCATCACATCGGATCAAAGGTATTAATCTCTTGGATCTAGAATTTCGGATTTTTGGGTTTTCCTTCCGAATTCTTCGTGTAAGCTTGGATTATCATTGGAATATGTTAGATATGGATTATCTACCTTGGATAAGTATATTCTTACGGATTTAATGGTTATTTTCGGAATTATTTCAAGAACCCTTGGGGTTGACTTCGGTTAATTGGGGATTTTCCGATTGATGTTGTTGTAATCATGAATTATGGATTCCTAATGGATTATTGTTATCATTGAAAGTATTTTGATGGTTTGAAATACTCATCTTGGGGTTGGTTTCGATTTATGCGAGCTCGGATATCGTTGTGTCGACGTTTGAGTCGATTATGATCGTTTTTGATTTGCGTAATGATCGGATTATTGGTAATTGTGTTATTTAAGGTTGTTCGAGCGACCGATATTTCATTGAGGACTTTGTTCGTGGACGGACATTCATCATCGGTATTGAGTAAGTTAATTCTTACTCGGTTAAAAGGATATTCATTCCTTTTGTTGTTGTTCATTCATAATCATAACTCATTCATCATTGTATTAACCGTATCAAAAACTTGTCATTGTCAATTAATCACCTCAGTCATAAGGAACGACGGTTCCGATCATTTCATTGAGCTATCATTCATTTCACTATCATTCAATCTTGGTGAGTCATTATTCATTTTCATTATCACTTTTGTCATATTGTGGCATTCCGGGTCATACTGGCGTGCCGGTTGGTATGTGTAGGATTTTCATGTCGGGCACATTATAGTCGTGTGTTGGTTGGTGGCCTCACATTGGACTGTACACACGAGTCGATTGCTCGTGAGACTGATTAGGTACAAGACCACGCGTGTTTGATCGTTGGTGGCTTGTGCACGGACACATTTCCATCCCGGACGTAGTGTGGCGCCATTCCTTTGAGCCGTACTGATTAGTCGATTCATATAGCATGTTTGATTGCGTATGTTCCGACAGGATATTCATAATTTCAGATATATCATGATTGTGTATTTTCAACCCTTGAGGATTGTTGTTCTGTGTAACTGACCCCGTTGGGGGATGTTGTTTTTCATGTCATGGCAAGGCTAAGGCACGGGGAGAACACGGTGATGGCGAGGAGTCCCAGTGATACTAGTAGGGGCCCGATGCATTCATCATTCATTCAGTCATTTATGTTTCCTTTATTCATTCCGCTGCAGACATTCCGTTTGAATGCTCATTTCATTCAGTGTTGTGTATTTTATCGTCACATAAAATACACATGTATTCTATTTTATCCTGGGTGTTGTATAAAACTCCTCATCGGAGTAATTGATGTTGTAATGTGGTTCGGTACTACATTTACCTGTGTAATTCATTCATTCTCATTCGCCTGGTGGGTCCCAGTCGGGGGTCCACGGCACTGTAATATCCGCCTAGTTTGGGGTGTTACAATAACCGTTACAATCACGTCTTCTATTGATCCGTGATAAACCACTCGTACTTGTCTTTGTGTCGGTCCAAGTTAAACCGTTTTCCTTTTCGTAGGACAAGGAATCAACCTCTCTAGCTTTCTATTGGCACTAGATAAGCCTCACTAAGATAGCGATTGCGATTCTAACAATGCCGGATCCTTGATCCTAATAACACCGAATCCAATCGTATCTTTTCTTTTACCACTCGTGTATATGTTGAATGTATAAACACTCAAACTAACAATTAAGCTCAATATTACAACAACAAGTATATCAATATGAATCTCTAATCAATGAGTTGTTTGCTTTGTGTTGTTGTGCTTAATCAATACCATAGACATGGTATTTATAGGCTCCATCATCCAACTAGCCGTTAGCTGCCAGACTGCTCATTACGTACGCTATCATCGCCACTTTACGTACGTAAGCATCGTTACGTACGTTAACCATCACGGGTTACGTACGTAAGCCTCTTTCAGTTTCAGTCCAGGGAGTTTCGTCATTTGAGTTACGTACGTTAGCCATCTACCCATTACGTACGTTAACATTACATCACTGATGACGTCATATATCCGTTGCATGCTTTTCTGACTTTGACTCCTCCAACGTTCACTTGTTTGAACTGTGTTACATACGTTATCTCTCTTGCATTACGTACGTTAGCTTCATCATATTACGTACGTTAACATGTTCCTGTTACGTACGTTAGCTTTGTTTTTCTTCAGCATTTTGCACTTCGTTTTCGTTCGATGCTTGCTTCGTCTCTTCGTTGTTTTGTTTTGTTTAGCAACTTTAATCATCAAAACATTATTAATTTATGTACGGAACAAAATGTTCCAACAATCTCCCCCTTTTTGATGATTACAAAACAACAATACGCCAATGGGATTTACCTGCAAAAATACAAATATATGTATATCTTTACAGACCAAAGTTTTCGACTTTGTCCGTTTCGTTAGAATCTTCTCCCATTTCTTTTTCGACTCCTTCTTTTCTTTTCTCCTTTTCTTTTTGACTTCTCCTTATTTTGGTTCAACTCCTTCGTTTTTCCAATTCTTTTTATATGCTATCGATTTTCTTCGATTTTTCTCCCCCGTTCACGGTTAATCACATTTTCGACTTATTTCTCCATTCTCCTATCTCTCCCCCTTTTTGTATTCATAAAAAAAATGCAATAAGATACCAATAAAAAATTCAATAATGAAATATGCAAAAATAAATACAAGGGTATTAACTCCCCCTGAAAATATTATCCGTTTTAAAAAATTACTCCCCCTGAGTAAAATACCAAAAATCAATGTTTGGGAATCCAACCTATAGTTGGTTTTTGTTTAGAAATGTAGACGATATTTGAAACGACTGTTCCTTTAGGAACCCAAATTTTCTTAATTTTTATCGTCCGTCTCAGGCTTTTGCAACTTGAAATATGATGCCCGATTTTTAAACACTTTTCGCAATGGGGTATCTTGAAATTAACGGATTCGTTTTTCAAACGAGTTTTGAATCCTAACCCCTCTTTATTCAAAGTAAATTTTTGAACACCAAGCATTTGTTCAAATTTCTCGTTTCCGCACGAGAATTTCTTTGTCAAAGATTTAAGCTCGGTTTGGATTTTAGCGAGATCATTCTTCAAAATATTTTTATTTTCAATACACTTTGCATGATCGATTTCAACAAATTTTCCCTTTTCGATAATTTTGGAATTTTCAATTTCCAAGGATTTAATTTTAGACTTAAGGGATTTAATTTCCGATAAAGCATTTTGGAAATCCGTATGTAATAACTCAAATGCATCAAAAATTTCATCGCGGGAGGATGTACTTACTTGACTTTCGACGTCACTGTCGTCGAACGAACTCCGGGCCATAAGAGCGAGCTTATTTTGATTGATGAAATCATCGTCTTCTTCTTCATCGCTCCAAGTAGCCACGAGGACCTCCTTTTTGGGTTTAGCACGGCAATGCTTAGCGAAGTGGCCTGGTTTTCCACATTGTCGACAAGAGTTGTCGAACTTCTTCGTTTCGCTCGAGATATCCTTCTTCCTCCGGTTTAATAAGGTTTGGAATTTATTAATATTCTTGGCATAATATGCCGCTTCTTCGTCGCTTTCTTCCACCGGGATGTCTTCTTTCTTTTTCGACATCTTAGCCTTCATGGCTAACGATCGTTCCTTCGACTTTGGCTTGACACTTCGTGATTTTAATACAATCTCATAATTGATTAGTGAACCAACAAGGGCATTAAAATCTAGCGTGTTGAGATCTTTGGATTCCATAATCGCGGTCACGGTGCCGTCCCATTCGCTAGGTAGTGATCGTAAAATTTTCTTAACTTTTTCACTAATAGATAATGGTTTTCCGAACGAAGCAAGTCCATTGGTGATAACCGAAAATCGGTCGAGCATATTGGTGATGGACTCGTCACCCTTCATCATGAATAACTCGTAGTCATGGAGAAGCATATTGATCTTCGTCTCCTTGACTTGAGTTGTCCCTTTGTGTGTGATTTCAAGAATTTTCCATATTTCTTTCGCACTTTCACACGACGAGATTTGATTGACCTCTTCGGGATTTAAGGCACAAAATAAAAGCTGGGTGGCCTTACAATTTAGATGGTCCTTTTTCCAATCGGCATCGTCGTATTCTTCAAAAGATTTGAGTGTACCGTCGGATTTGATAGGAACTTTTGGGCCGAGACAAATAATCTTCCAAATCTCTATATCGTAGGCACGAATAAATATTGACATCTTTTTCTTCCATGTCAAATAATTTGAGCCATCAAAGAATGGTGGTCGGTTGAGAGCAAGGCCTTCGGCTGGAGAGAATTGAAATGCCATTTTTGGATCTTTTCTCCTCGGATGTTAAGCCGCATATTGGAGTACCGCTCCGATACCAATTGTTGGGTATGGGATAGGATATTGTGCCGTTTTGCGGAAGCGTAAATAAAATTGCGGAAAATAAAGGACACGAGGATTTATAGAGGTTTGGCTATAAACGAGCCTACGTCCTCTCTCGGTATCTTTTTCTATAGGATCAAGATAAAAACCTCTACGCCTCTCTTCTATCGGTCGATGTATAACCGTTACAATCACGTCTTCTATTGGTCCGTGATAAACCACTCGTACTTGTCTTTGTGTCGGTCCAAGTTAAACCATTTTCCTTTTCGTAGGACAAGGAATCAACCTCTCTAGCTTTCTATTGGCACTAGATAAGCCTCACTAAGATAGCGATTGCGATTCTAACAATGCCGGATCCTTGATCCTAATAACACCGAATCCAATCGTATCTTTTCTTTTACCACTCGTGTATATGTTGAATGTATAAACACTCAAACTAACAATTTGTTGCGATATTTGTTGAACGCAAGTGTACGTTATCGTATACAAGTAATAAAGTGATGAGTGAGTATCATTCCCACGAGGACTGAATCACTAACTACCGATTTTTATGTATTCCAGTTTTATTCGAACAATCGAACTTTGGGTTTGCTATTAAATACTAAAGAATTAATAAAAGATTAGACAGTAAAAATGATCGCTTGAAGAAAGAAAATCAAATGATGAATAAGTCTAGGATTCTGAATCCACCTCGGTTTATCCGAATTTACTCTCGATTATCTGAAGTAAATAATTTTCCCAATTTATTGAAAGTGAAGATTGCTAATATATTCTACCGCCTCTCCCGAGGTCAATAGATTTTTCTAAAGGCGAATAACGCACTCTATCCCTAGGTGAATTAATTCATCAATAGGCAAAAAGCATAAAATCTCCAAAAGGCCACGTAGTTCCTATGAGTATATTCCTATCTCACAGAATAAAACGGTCCTCACCAATAATTCCTCACCAATTCTCCTCTCCCAATTCGAATAGAGTGATTAAAACAATACAACGATTGGCTAGATAATTGAAAGCATTAAACACGATTGGGAAAACTCAACAAAAAGGTAATTAATTAGATAATCTCAAGCAAATCCTTCAAAACGTAGGTTTCATCAAAATCCTAGATTAGGGTTTTAGCCTGACATACTAATAAATGAAAATACAGAATAAATGAATGAAAGCATTAAAATCAAACGCAGATGAAGCTCGGATTCCTCCGTTCTTCGGCTTCCGCCCTCTGCTCTTGAAGTCTTCTGCTTCTCTTCCTCTTCTGCCGTCTCACCAAGCTTCTTTAATTCTCAAGATCAAAAGATGATTAATTAGGGTCTTAAACCCTTATTTATAGCTTTGCACAGTCTCCAAATCGCGTCCGTGTGAGTAGGTCGAGAACTGGCTTCAAAACGGCCCAAATCCGCGCGGAGCATACAAAAACCGCCTAGTGTGCCGCGGCTCACTAAATCTGTGCCGCAGCACACTGTCTTCAGCTGGAAGCCTGGGCGCCATTTAATTCATCTGTGCCGCGGCTCACCTGGACTGTGCCGCGGCACAGAGTACAGTCCACTTTGTGCTTGCTGGTTGCCTTCCTGTGCCGCGGCCCTGCTTCCTTGTGCCGCGGCTCACGGCTAAAATTTGCCGTTTTCGCCCGTTTCGCCTCGTTTTAGCCTCCGGACTTCAATCACCTGACAAACACATAAAATTAAGGCATTAAAAGCTCATTTAAGCAATTTCACTCTCCAAAAAAATACAAAATAATGATAAATAAGCGTATAGAAATACGCCTAACAAATACCCCCAAACTTAAGCCTTTGCTTGTCCTCAAGCAAAAAAGAATTAAATTCAATCAAAAGAATGTCGTGAATAATCGTGCAACTCGTAGTGCTCTACCTAATCAATACTATCCTGAAATTCTCTCTGAAAAATACGAGTATCGTAATAGCGAGCTACACTCAGAACACTGATTCTAAAAAGTAACCAAGTTCAGTCCTAATTACTCGTTCATGAAGAAAGCCCAGCTCAAATATTAACAAACGTGAATCTAATCGACCGTCAATACGAAAGGTTAAAATAAACAAGCTAGTTCGCCCCGTTCCACAGTCTAATGGCAAAATTTTCACGAGTTTCATAAAAATAATCCTCGGACAGTATTCCCTTATATATATATGCTCAAGAAAATGATTCGAGTT
Organism: Orobanche coerulescens; assembly: GCA_033398695.1. Classification (NCBI taxonomy): domain Eukaryota; kingdom Viridiplantae; phylum Streptophyta; class Magnoliopsida; order Lamiales; family Orobanchaceae; genus Orobanche; species Orobanche coerulescens. Next base: position 102,502,696 of record CM065808.1, read on the forward strand.
GACCACTAGGTTCGGATCTCGGGATGTTTCATCGGGATAATCCTAGGGTGGAACTTCCATTCTCATGTATTGGGAAACCGTTTGACGTAAAAGACACTCATGGGGCACATGGATGCTTCTAGTTACTAAGTTCCCTTCTACAGCGGAGAAACAACTCGAATATATAATTCCCGCATGTCCGAATCAAGGTCGCCGTTTTACGCGAGAGTAAACAATGGGTCACATGAATACCCCCAGTTACTAGGCTCCCTATCATCGGCATATGTGAAATTTCTAAATCACTAGTCTAATCAGGGTCGTCGTTTTACGTGAGAGTAAACAACGGGTCACGTGAATACCCCCGGTTACTAGACTTCCCATCATAGAACAAAAATATCTCAACTTTTGGGAAAAACTGACCGACTCTAAACTCACTCTAAGTGCCAACACGACTAATGTAACTGGACGACTAACTAACCGAAAAATGTAACCAAACGTATCGCTGGTGATTTTAAAACATGTATTTATCCTCTCTTATCCGCCAAGACCTCTACAATCACGAGAAAAATTTCGGACCTAAATGAATACTAAGCAGAAATAGAAATCACTGACTACAACGCGACTAAAACTCGACTGTTTCTTCAGAGAGAAAAACAGTGTCGTAACATCAGTATTACACAAATAGAAGCACGAAAAATTCACGAATAGAGTAAAATCAAGACAAGCAAGGCTATCGAAAAAAATATAATGCAAAGTAATGAAAAGTGCAACAAAATCAGTACAACAATGAATGTAGCAACAGAAAGTAAACCCCCCCAAACTTAGGACGTACATTGACCTCAATGGACAAAATATGATATGCAATAGAATAAGAAGGTCAAGTACTCCCCTCCAGTCCTCTCACGAGCTGGTGCCGGCATCATCCGGTGAGGAGGATGGTGTGGCTGGCCGGGCGGGTGCAATAAATGGCCCGTCTGGATGCATGATATAGGCTGTCCATGCAGCAAGGTGCTCCTGATGGTAGGCGTCCCTCGCTTCCAGACGCCTCGCCTCTCGTCGGTTGGCCCGGCGGGCCTGCTCTCGCATCTCAGCTCTGACGGCAGCAATAACACTCTCTCGCTCCGTCCGCTGCTCCTCTCGCATGGCAGCCAACATACTCTCCCTCTCTCTCCTCATCTCATCTCTCTCTCTCTCCTCATATCCTCCCTCAGCTCGTCGAACATCGCCTGAATTCTCTCTCCGTCGGGCTGCGGTCCTTCACCTGCCTGCCCCTGTGTCAGCAAAAGAGGGTCGGGGGACCCCTCGTGGGCCTCATCCAGAAGAAATCCTCTCCCCCGAGCGTGCGCCGGCGCTCCTCCCCACTGGTCAAAATGTGAGATGATGCGGTGGTCGATCGGGGCCTGGGAGCAAGCATCGGCTCGTCGTCTGATCACGTCAGCCCCGACTGCCGGCACAGAGCACAGATAAGAGAGGGGTGCTTCAACCCCGTCTTGGCCCCTCCCTGAATGCACTGGAATATAGAACGGACCAAGAGAGGGGCCACATCGAACCGCAGCCCGGATGTGATAGCATATAGTATCCGGGCGCGGGAGAGAAAAATAGTGCGGATTTGAGATGTGGGGTCTATACGAGCGTAAATAAAATAAAGCCAGGCACGCCTAAGCCGACTGAGGCGCGAGCTCTTGAAATGGAAAGTGGAAGAACCCGGTGCACGCTGCTCCCAGTCGGAGTCAAGCTACGCAATAGTCTCTAGCAGAGCCTCCTTCGTGAGGCTAGTCATAACTCGGTCATAGGCCGACTCATCTACCACCGGAAGCCCAAACAACCTCTGAATAGCAGCTGTGGAAAAATCAACTGTAATACCTCGGACATCGACCTGAGTCCGAGTGTCTGACTGCTGCAACATCTGGCTTGCTCGAATATGCTTCAATAGCGCGCTGGCATAGAACTCCTGCACTATCGATATCACCGCTGGCTCGGGGGGTGCAGCAAATCGGGCCCACCCCATCTCATCTATCATCGTAAGCAATTCCCCGTCTTGGGGGGCTGGAGTAAATCCCCTCTCCGGGATAAGAGGTCGCGGCCGAATCTTCTCATTGAAGATTTTGTGGATCTCAGGGTCAGAAAACTGGTGCCCCTCCGACTCGGCGCGGCTACGAGAGGTTTCCCCTCGAGTGGGGGATGACTGAGTCCTGGCCCTCTTGTTCAGCTTCTTAGTCCTAGCCATAATCAGTCCTGAAAAAATTTAAACACCGAAGGTTACTTACTCAACAAATAACGAGAATAATCATCACTCGGCTAAGGATATCCGGCCGTAATCAAGAATTTAACAAGATAGCACATCCGTGAGAGAAAAATGAAATTTAACTATAACGTATAAACTGGACGTACGGGTTGGGGGTGCTGTAATTCCAGACGAATACGTTGCACAAAGATTCAAAATATTGCCTTAACAAAGAAAATTTTTCATTTAGACATTTCATCGAACACCTTAAGGGCAAGAGTTTACTTGAAGAACAAACATGACAATAGCTCGATTCAATCCCCAAGAACAACAACACGCATCATTCACCATCAAAACTACACACTCAATTCATTCTTATTCCAAAACAACCATGAAAATTCAATCAAAAACCATCATGTTATCCCCTAAACCATTATAGAACTTTTGAAGGAAAATAAATATATTCAATCCTCAAATGCATAAAACAACTTCAAATTTAAATTCATAGAACAAGTAGAGAATAGAGACTTGAACATACCTTGCTTGGTTTGTGAAAAGTGCAAGAAAAATCGCAAGAAGAAAATGCGAAGAAGAAGGGAGCTTCTCGGCCGATCGCGCGCGCAAGGGAGAGGGAAAGAAGAAAGGAAGCGTACCTGGAATGGCCGGCTGAATTCGGGTTATAAAGTACCTGGGCCCTTCAAATTCCGCATGGTGTGCCGCGGCACAGCTCAAGTGAGCCGCGGCACCGCGTACAGTCCCTTTTAACTGCTCGTTCGTTTTGTTGTGGGCCGCGGCTCAGCTCTCGTGTGCCGCGGCGCAGGGCTTAGGTGTGCCGCGGCACAGGGTACAGTGGGTTTAGCTCTCCCTTTCGATTTGTGTGTGCCGCGGCTCACAATACTTGTGCCGCGGCTCAAGCATAATTTTCTCCCCTAGGACTTTCCTGCACAGAATTTTGAGAAGAACACGTTAAAAGCGAGAGGTAGAAGCAAATCAAAACACAAAATGATGAAAAAAAATGCAAGAAAGCAAGAAAAATACGGAGACTCAAAATTCTACAACTACGAACTCGGGTTGCCTCCCGAGAAGCGCTAAGTTTATAGTCTTCAGCCGGACCTATTAAAAAATCAGTTCGCTTTTCGCAAACTCCATTTGATCTCCGCCCCGTTCATCGAACCGTTAATACGGTTTTTAAAATTATGACCATCGGTCGTTAACGATTCGATTTTCGGTTCAGACATCGAATGTTGTTTGCGGAAAGGTTTTGATGCGAATAACTTTCCGAAACACCCGTTTTTCTCATGACTAGACGTCCGCTGGGCTTCCGGCTTATTCACCTCTTTCACGAACGCCCTTAAGACTGCAGTGGACTTTTCCGAGTGTGGCTGATCAGATGTCCATGATTCCATGTTCACATGCTCGAGAAATGCTACTCTTTCTACATCTTTCTCAGAAGTCGGACCATCTGAAAATGAGTCTTTCGACCGACGATGTCTTCGGTGTTTCTCTTTTGCAACGGCCTCCACACTTTCACTTTGTGAGCTTTTATCAACACCTCCCGGCCATGAAAAAGATTCGAATACTTGGAACGTAACATGCTCGTCTTGGACCCGCAGAGTTAATTCTCCCTTTTCCACGTCTATAAGAGTTCTGCCAGTCGCTAAAAATGGTCGTCCCAAGATAATCGGGATATCTTCGTCTTCCTCCATGTTGAGAACAATAAAATCCGCTGGGAAGATAAATTTATCCACTTTTACTAGCACGTCCTCAATCACTCCCCTCGGATACTTAATGGATCGATCTGCTAATTGCAAGGAGACCGTCGTCGGCTTTGCTTCTCCAATTCCCAGCTTTTTGAAAATAGACAGAGGCATGTGGTTAATACTAGCACCAAGATCGCACAATGCCTTATTAAAAGAAAGATTCCCCATGGTGCACAGTATGTTGAAACTTCCCGGATTTTTCAATTATGGTGGGAGCTTCCTTTGAAGAATCGCGCTGCATTCCTCCGTCAAGGCGACAGTTTCAAACTCCTCGAGTTTTCTTTTCTTTGACAATATCTCTTTCATGAATTTAACGTAGCTTGGCATTTGTTCCAACGCGTCGGCAAATGGAATGTTAATATGAAGCTTTTTGAACACGTCAAGGAACTTAGAGAATTGTTTGTCCGCCTTTTTCTGCTGTAATCTCTGCGGAAATGGGACGGGGGGCACATATGTCTTCGGGTTATCCGGAAACTTTATCGAAGGTCTCCAATCTTGTGACTCCTATGTCGCTAAATTATTCTTTTCCTCAATTTCATTCCTCTTTTCACACCTCTCGGGCTGGTCCAACACCTTCCCGCTTCTCAAACTGATCGCATTTAGACTTTCTCTAGGATTTGTCTCGGTCGTTGTTAGGCGTATTTTTCTACGCTTATTTGTCATTATTTTGTATTATTTTGGAGAGTGAATTTGATAAAATGAGCCTTTAATGCCTTAATTTTGTATATTTGTCAGGAAATTGAAGTCCGGAAGCTAAAACGAGGCAAAACGGGCGAAAACGGAAAATCTGGACTATGAGCCGCGGCACAAGGAAGTAGGGCCGCGGCACAGGAAGACACCCAGCCAAAGGCAGAGTAAACTATACTCTGTGCCGCGGCACAGCCCAGGTGAGCCGCGGCACAGAAGAAATTAAGGACGCCGTGCATCAGTGAAGGCCCCGTGTCCGCGGCACAGTTTAGTGCGCCGGCACACTTGGCGGTTTTTGGTTGTCGCGCGGATTAGGCCGTTTGAAGCCGACCGACTGATACGGACGCGATTTGGAAGAAGTGCTGAGCTATAAATAGGGTTTAAGACCCTAATTAATTATCTTTGGATCTTTTATCTTTTGGAGCTTAAGCTTGGAGACGGCAGAAGAAGAGGGAAGCAGAAGACTTCAAAGGCAGAGGGCGGAAGCTGAAGAACGGAGGAATCCGAGCTTCATCTGCGTTTGATTTTTATGCTTTCATTTATTTATTCTGTAATTTCAATTATTAGTATGTCAGGCTAAAGCCCTAATCTAGGGTTTTGATGAAACCTAAGTTTTGACGAATTGCTTGAGATTATCCAATTAATTACCTTTTTATTGAGTTTTCCCAATTGTGTTTAATGCTTGCAATTATCTGGACAATAGTTGGATTGATTTAATCATTCAATTCGAATCGGGAGAGGAGAATTGGTGAGGAACTATTGGTGAGGACCGTTTTATTCTGTGAGATAGGAATATACTCATAGGAACTACGTGGCCTCTGGGAGATTTTATGCTTTTCGCCTATTGACGAATTAATTCACCTAGGGATAGAGTGCGTTATTCGCCTTTAGATAAATCTATCGACCTCGGGAGAGGCGGTAGAATATATTAGCAATCTCCGCCTTTAATAAATTGGGAAAATTATTTATTACGGATAATCGAGAGTAAATTCGGATAAACGGAGGTGGATTTAGAATCCCAGACTTATTCATCAATTGAGTTCTTTTATTCAAGCTATCGTTTTCTACTGTTTAGTCGCTTAGTAATTATTTAGTTATTAATTGCAAAAACCCAAATTCGATTGTTCAAATAAAATTGGAATACACAAAAATCGGTAATTAGAGATTCCGTCCTCGTGGGAACGATACTCTACTTATCACTTTATTACTTGTAAACGATGACGTGCACTTGCGTGTAAGAAATATCGCAACCAAAGTTTTTGGCGCCGTTGCCGGGGACTGAAATTTTCTAATATCGATTTAAGTATTTCTAGTCTTAATTTGAACGTTTTATTTTTATTTTTGTGTATTTAATTTCGTTTATTTGTTTTTCCTTTCAGGACCTTTCGTGTAGTGCATGAGAAAACTTGGTAACGAAGGCCTACTACCTTTGGATACCGAGCTCGAGCGCACTCTAAGAAGGAACAAGAAGGAGAAAAAAGAGTTGCAGACGACGGTCAACATGGCCGAGAATATCGAAGTCCAAGGAGGAGATAACCATGTGCGGCAAGTTCGACCGGAACTAGCTCTTCGAGATTATGCCATGCCGCAGATCAATGCTAATTTTTCGGGAATTCGGCGTCCCACTATCCAAGCCAATAATTTTGAGATCAAGCCCGCTATTATTCAGATGGTGCAGGCGAGCCAATTCTGTGGACTGCCGAATGACGACCCGAATGCCCATATTGCTTCTTTCCTTGAGATATGCGACACGTTCAAGACTAATGGTGTCACCGACGATGCCATCCGATTGAGGCTTTTCCCTTTCTCTTTGAGGGATAAAGCGAAATTTTGGTTAAATTCCTTACCACCGGGGTCGATTACAACATGGGGAGAGTTAGCGCAAGCCTTCCTTGCCAAATTCTTCCCACCTGCTAAGATGGCGAGGTTGAGAAACGAAATAACCACCTTTGGTCAGTACGATATGGAATCGCTCCACGAGGCGTGAGAGCGATATAAAGATTTGTTACGAAGATGCCCTCATCACGGCCTTCCTGATTGGCTTCAGATTCAGACGTTCTATACTGGTTTGAGTGCTTCTACACGCACTCTCGTGGATGCGGCCGCTGGTGGGGCCTTGATGGGAAAGACTATGGACGAGGCACACTCGCTTTTGGAAGCTATGGCCGCAAATGCATATCAATGGCCATCGGAAAGATCGACACCGAAGAGAGTTATGGAAGTTTCAAGTAATGATCCGATTTCCACCTTGTCAGCTCAAGTCGCCGCTTTGACCCAACAGCACCAAGCATTTTCACACGCACCTTCCCCCGTTACCATAGAGACATGCAATTGGTGTAACGGATCACACCCGAGCGCGGAGTGTCAAGTTGGAAACCCGTTCGAGCAACATCAGATGGAGCAGGCTCAATTCGTGGGAAATGGAAATCGGCAGAATAACCCGTACTCCAACACTTATAATCCGGGGTGGCGCAATCATCCCAACTTTTCGTGGAGAAACGGACAGAACTCAAACCAGCCCCCATTCGCTCAAAATCAACAGCAGCCCCCTCCCGCTCCCAAAGTTTCTCTCGAGGAAGCACTTGCAAAATTGGCGGCGAATATGAGTCAATTTATGACCCGTACTGAAGCGACATTGCAAAATCATTCCGCTTCCATTCGAAACTTGGAGGTCCAGCTGGGCCAAATTGCTAATGTGTTGACAGCTCGCCCGGAGGGAGCATTGCCGAGTACAACAGAGACAAATCCTAGAGAGAGTCTAAACGCAATCAGCTTGAGAAGCGGGAAAGAGGTGCTGGATCAGCCCAAGCGGTGTGAAAAGAAGAAGGAAATTGAGGAAAAGAATGATTTAGAGCCAGAGGAGTCGCAAGATTTGAAACCTTCAATAACGTTGCCGGATAACCCGAAGACATGTGTGCCCCCCGTCCCGTTTCCGCAGAGACTACAACAGAGAAAGGCGGACACACAATTTTCTAAGTTCCTTAACGTATTTAAAAAGCTTCACATTAACATTTCGTTCGCCGACGCATTGGAACAAATGCCGAGCTACGCTAAATTCATGAAAGAGATATTGTCGAAGAAAAGAAAACTCAAGGAGTTTGAAACTGTCGCCTTGACGGAGGAATGCAGCGCAATTTTACAAAAGAAGCTCCCACCTAAATTGAAAGATCCGGGAAGCTTCAACATACCGTGCACCATGGGGAATCTTTCGTTTAATAAGGCACTGTGCGATCTCGGTGCTAGTATCAACCTCATGCCTCTGTCGATTTTCAAAAAGCTGGATATTAGGGAAGCCAAGCCAACAACAGTCTCCTTACAATTGGCGGATCGATCGATTAAGTATCCGAGGGGAGTGATTGAGGATGTATTAGTCAAAGTTGATAAGTTCATCTTTCCGGCCGATTTCATCGTACTCGACATGGAGGAAGATGAAGATATCCCAATCATCTTGGGACGACCATTTTTAGCGACGGGCCGAACCCTTATAGACGTGCAAAAAGGGGAGTTAACTCTGAGGGTCCAAGACGAGCAAGTTACTTTTCAAGTATTCAAATCTTTCCCATGTCCCGGAAGTGTTGATAAAAGGTCACAAGGTGAAAGTGTAGATGCAGTTGAAAGAGGAAAGCACCGAAAACATAGTCGGTTGAAAAATTCAGATTCGGTGGCAGATGGTTCAATTTTTAAGAAGGGTGCAGAACGAGTAGCGTTTCTCGAGCATGCGGACAAATCTGCTGCAGTCTTGAGTGCGTTCGTGAAGGAGGAGAGTAAGCCGGAAGCCCAGCGGACATATAGTCATGAGAAAAACGGGTGTTTCGGGAAGTTGTTCACATCGAAACCTTTCCGCAAACAACATTTGAGGCCCGAACCGAAAGTCGACCGTTAACACCGATGGTCATAATTTTGAAAACCATATGAACGGTTCGATGATCGGGCGGAAACCAAATGGAGTTTGTGAAAAGCGAACTAATATTTTCAAATAGGTCCTATGAAGACTATAAACTTAGCGCTTCTCGGGAGGCAACTCGAGTTCGTAGTTGTAGATTTTTGCGTTTCTTTATTTTTCTTGCAATCGTGATTCTTATTTTTCATCATATTTGTGCTTCAATTTGCTTCGCCTCTCGCTTTTAACGTGATCTTCTCAAAATTCTGTGCAGGAAAGTCCCTGGGAGAAATCAAGTCTGAGCCGCGGCACAGTATTGTGAGCCGCGGCACACACAAAACGAAGGAGATGAGCTAAACCCACTGTACCTTGTGCCGCGGCACGGCATAAATGAGCCGCGGCACACTTGAGAACCGAGCCGCGACACACGAAATCTGTGCCGCGGCACACGACAACACGAGAAAACAGTAAAAGGGATCAGCCTGTGCCGCGGCTCACTTTAGCTGTGCCGCGGCACACTATGCGGAATCTGAAAGGCCTGTAGCATATAACACGCATTCGGCCGGCATTTCCAGTACGCCTTCTTTCCTTCTCCTTCCCTCCCCAGGCGCGAATCGGCCGAAGCAATCTTCCAATTTTTTCTTGCGATTTCTTCTTGCACTCTTCACAAAACCAATCAAGGTATGTTCCAATCTTTAATCTCTACTTGTTTATGGATTTAAATTTGAAGTTGTTTATGCTTTGGATGGATTGAACATGTTTATTTTCCTTCAAAATTTCTAGGATGGTTTAGGGAATAAAATAGTAGTTTTAATCGAATTTTCATGGTTAGTTTGGAATATGAATGAGTTGAGTGTGTTGTGTTGATGATGAATGAATTGTGTTTCTGTTCTTGGGGGTTGAATCGAGCTATAGCCATGTTTATTCTTCAAGTAAACTCGTGCCCTAAAGGTGTTTGATAAATTGCCTAAGTGAAAAATTTTCTTTGGAAAAGCAATCTTTTGAATTCTCGTGCAACGTATACGTTCTAAATTTACAGCAAGCCCAACCCTTACGTCCAGGTTAAACGTTTAAGTCCAATTTCATCCTTCTCTCACGAATGCGCTATTTTGTTAAATTCGGGATTTCTGGCTGGACATCCTTAGCCAAGTGTAGATCATTGTTATTATTGTTTGCGTAAATAAACACTCGTGTTGTACTTTCCAGGACTGATTATGGCGAGAACAAAGAAACTGAGCAAGAGAGCTAGGACCCAGTCATCCCCCACTCGAGGGGAGACCTCTCGTAGTCGGGCCGAGTCGGAGGGGCACCAATTTTCGGACCCTGAAATTCACAAGATCTTCAATGAAAAGATCCGGCCACGACCGCTTATTCCAGAGAGGGGATTTACTCCAGCTCCTCAGGACGGAGAATTGCTTACCATGATTGATGAGATGGGGTGGGCCAGATTTGCTGCACCTCCCGAGCCAGCGGTTATCTCGATTGTGCAGGAGTTCTACGCCAGCGCACTGCTGAAGCACATTCGGGCAGGGCATACGTTGCCGTCATTAGAGTTTCGGACTCAGGTCGATGTCCGAGGGGTTACAGTTGATTTCTCCACGGCTGCTATTCGGAGGCTGTTTGGGCTTCCGGTGGTTGATGAGTCGGCCTATGACCGAGTGATGACCAGCCTCACGAAGGAGGCCCTGCTCGAGACCATTGCACAGCCCGATTCCGACTGGGAGCAGCGAGCACATGGTTCTTCCACTTTCCACTTCAAGAGCTCTCGCCTCAGCCGGCTCGGGCGTGCCTGGCTTTATTTTATCTGCGCACGCATTGACCCCACCTCTTAGATCCGTACTGTCTTTCTCTCCCACGCCCGGACACTTTATGCTATCACTTCCGGGCTGCGTTTCGATGTGGCCCCCATCCTGGTCCGATCTATCTTCCAGTGTATACATGGGGGGCCAATACGGGGTTGAAGCACCCCTCTCTCATCTGCGCTTTGTGCCGGCAGTCGGGGCTGACGTGGTCAGACGACGAGCCGATGCTTGCCCCCCAGGCCCCGATCGACCACCGCATCATATAACACTTTGACCAGTGGGGAGGAGCGCCGGCGCACTCTCGGGGGAGAGGATTTCTGCTAGAGGAGGCCCACGAGGGATCCCCCAAGCCGCTTTTGTTCGCCGCCCGACAGAGCGAGGTTGCAGGAGTTGTTTGATGGGCTGAGGGAGGATCTGAGGAGAGAGAGAGAGGAGCTGAGAGAGGAGACGAGGAGAGAGAGAGGATATGAGAGAGGAGACGAGGAGAGAGAGAGAGATGAGATGAGGAGAGAGAGGGAGAGTTTGATGGCTGCCATGCGAGAGGAGCAGCGGACGGAGCGGGAGAGCGTTATTGCTGCCGTCAGAGCCGTGATGCAAGAGCAGGCCCGCCGGGCCAGCCGACGAGACGCGAGGCGTCTGGCTGCGAGGGATGCTTATCATCAGGAGCACCTTGCCGCATGGACGGCCCATATCATGCATCCGGGCCATTTATTGCTCCAGCCCGGCCAGCCACACCACCCTCCTCACCGGATGATGCCGGCACCAGCTCGTGAGCGGACTGGAGGGGAGTACTTGACCTTTTACTTTTATTGCATATCATATTTCGTCCATTGAGGTCAATGTACGTCCTAAGTTTGGGGGGGTTTACTTTTCGTCGCTACATTCATTGCTGTACTGATTTTGTTGCACTTTTCATTACTTTGCGTTAATTTTTTTCGATAGCCTTGGTTGTCTTAATTTTTATCTATTCGTGAATTTTTCATGCTTCTATTTGTGTGATACTGATGTTACGACATTGTTTTTCTCTCTGAAGAAACGGTCGAGTTCTATTCGCGTTGTAGTCAGTAATTTCTGTTCTGCTTAGTATTCATTTAGGTCCGAAATTTTTTCGTGATTGTAGAGGTCTTGGCAGATAAGAGGGGATACATACTTGTTTTAAAATCACCGTCAATACGTTTGGTTACATTTTCGGTTAGTTAGTCGTCCAGTAATATTAGTCGTGTTGGCACTTAGATTGAGTTTAGAGTCGATCAGTTTTTCCCAAAAGTCGAGTTAATGTTGTTCTATGAGGGGAAGTCTAGTAACCGGGGGTATTCGCATGACCCGTTGTTTACTCTCGCGTAAAACGACGACCCTGATTAGACTAGTGATTTAGATATTTCACATGTGCCAATGATAGGGAGCCTAGTAACCGGGGGTATTCGCGTGACCCGCTGTTTACTCTCGCGTAAAACGGCAACCTTGATTCGGACATGCGGAAATTATATATTCGAGTTGTTTCTCCGCTGTAGATGGGAACTTAGTAACTAGAAGCATCCATGTGCCCCATGAGTGTCTTTTACGTCAAACGGTTTCCCAATACATGAGAATGGAAGTTCCACCCTAGGATTATCCCGATGAAACATCCCGAGATCCTAACCTAGTGGTCAACTCGAATCAAATTCTTGAACATATATATAAGGGGATACTGTCCGAGGTTTATTTGTTATGAAACTCGTGAAAATTGTGCCACTAGACTGTGGAACGGGACGAACTAGCTTGTTTATTTTAGCCTTTCATATTGACGGTCGATTTGACTCACGTTTTGTTAATCTTTGAGCTGGATTTTCTTCATGAACGAGTGATTAGGACTGAACTTGATTACTTTGCGAAATCATTATTCGAAAGTGCCTCGCTATTATGACAATGATTATTTAGAGAGAATTACAGGATAGTATTGATTAGGTTGAACACTATGAGTTGCACGATGATTCACGACATTCTTTTATTGAATTTAATTCTTTTTGCTTGAGGACAAGCAAAGGCTTAAGTTTGGGGGTATTTGTTAGGCGTACTTTTATACGCTTATTTGTCATTATTTTGTATTATTTTGGAGAGTGAATTTGATAAAATGAGCTTTTAATGCCTTAATTTTGTATATTTGTCAGGAAATTGAAGTCCGGAAGCTAAAACGAGGCAAAACGGGCGAAAACGGCAAATCTGGACTATGAGCCGCGGCACAAGGAAGCAGGGCCGCGGCACGAGAAGACACCCACCAAAGGCGAGTAATCAGACTGTGTCGCGGCACACCAGTGATCCGCGCACGTAAGAAATTAAGGACGCCTGTGCATCCAAATGAAGGCCTTGTGCCGCGGACAGTTTCTGTGCCGCGTACGCTTGATTTTTGGTTGTCCGCGGATTAGGGCCGTTTGGCTTGATTTCGACCGACTGATACGGACGCGATTTGGAAGATGTGCTGAGCTATAAATAGGGTTTAAGACCCTAATTAATTATCTTTGGATCTTTTATCTTTTGGAGGTTAAGCTTGGAGACGGCAGAAGAAGAGGGAAGCAGAAGACTTCAAAGGCAGATGGCGGAAGCTGAAGAACGGAGGAATCCGAGCTTCATCTGCGTTTGTTTTTTATGCTTTCATTTATTTATTCTGTAATTTCAATTATTAGTATGTCAGGCTAAAGCCCTAATCTAGGGTTTTGATGAAACCTAAGTTTTGACGAATTGCTTGAGATTATCCAATTAATTACCTTTTTGTTGAGTTTTCCCAATTGTGTTTAATGCTTGCAATTATCTGGCCAATAGTTGTATTGATTTAATCATTCAATTCGAATCGGGAGAGGAGAATTGGTGAGGAACTATTGGTGAGGACCGTTTTATTTTGTGAGATAGGAATATACTCATAGGAACTACGTGGCCTTTGGGAGATTTTATGCTTTTCGCCTATTGACGAATTAATTCACCTAGGGATAGAGTACGTTATTCGCCTTTAGATAAATCTATCGACCTCGGGAGAGGCGGTAGAATATATTAGCAATCTCCGCCTTCAATAAATTGGGAAAATGATTTATTACGGATAATCGAGAGTAAATTCGGATAAACGGAGGTGGATTCAGAATCCTAGACTTATTCATCAATTGATTTCTTTTATTCAAGCTATCGTTTTCTACTGTTTAGTCGCTTAGTAATTCTTTAGTTATTAATTGCAAAAACCCAAATTCGATTGTTCAAATAAAATTGGAATACACAAAAATCGGTAGTTAGAGATTCAGTCCTCGTGGGAACGATACTCTACTTATCACTTTATTACTTGTAAACGATGACATGCACTTGCGTGTAAGAAATATCGCAACAGTCGTGCTTGGCAATGCTCCCTCCGGGCGGGCTGTCAACACATTAGCAATTTGGCCCAGCTGGACTTCCAAGTTGCGAATGGAAGCGGAATGATTCTGCAATGACGCTTCAGTACGGGTCATGAACTGACTCGTATTCACTGCCAATTTCGCAATTGCTTCCTCGAGAGAAACTTTTGGAGCGGGAGGGGGCTGTTGTTGGTTCTGAGCGAACGGGAGCTGGTTTGAGTTCTGTCCGTTTCTCCACAAAAAGTTGGGATGATTACGCCACCCCGGATTATACGTGTTGGAGTATGGATTATTTTGCCGGTTTCCGTTTCCTACAAACTGAGCTTGTTCAATTTGGGGCTGCTCGAACGGATTTCCGACTTGACACTCTGCGCTAGGGTGGGATCCGTTACACCAATTGCATGTCTCAATGGTAACGGGGGAAGGTGCATGCGAAAATGCTTGGAGTTGCTGCGTTAATGCTGCGACTTGGGCTGACAATATGGATATCGGATCATTACTAGAAACTTCCATAACTCGCTTCGGCGTTAATCTTTTAGATGGCCATTGATATGCATTTGCGGCCATCGCTTCCAACAACGAGTGTGCCTCGGCCATGGTCTTTCCCATCAAAGCCCCACCGGCGGCTGCATCCACAAGAGTGCGTGTGGAAGCACTCAAACCATTGTAGAACGTCTGAATTTGAAGCCAGTCTGGAAGGCCGTGATGTGGGCATCTCCGTAACAAATATTTATATTGCTCCCACGCCTCGTGGAGCGATTCCATATCATACTGTCCAAAGGTGGTGATCTCGTTTCTCAATCTCGCCGTCTTAGAAGGTGGGAAGAATTTGGCAAGGAAGGCTTGCGCTAACTCTGCCCATGTTGTGATCGACCCCGGCGGTAAGGAATTTAGCCAAAATTTCGCTTTATCCCTCAAAGAAAAAGGGAAAAGCCTTAATCGGATAGCATCGTCGGTGACACCATTGTTCTTGAACGTGTCATAAATTTCGATAAAAGAAGCAATATGAGCGTTGGGGTCGTCATTCGGCAATCCACAGAATTGGCTAGCCTGCACCATCTGAATAATAGCAGGCTTGATTTCGAAGTTGTTTGCCTGAATGGTGGGACGCCGAATCACCGAAAAATTAGCATTAATCTGCGGCATAGCATAATCTCGAAGAGCTAGTGCCGGTTGAACTTGCTGCACATGGTTATCTCCTCCTTGAATTTCGATATTTTTGGCCATGGTCACCGTCGTCTGTAACTCTCGTTTCTCCTTCTTCTTTCTCCTAAGAGTGCGCTCGAGTTCGGTATTCAAAGGTAGTAGGCCTTTGTTACCGAGTTTTCTCATGCACTACGCCAAAGATCCTGAAAGGAAAAACAAATAAAATAAATAAAATTAAATACACGAAAATAAATAAATAAAAATGTTCAAACTAAGACTAGAAATACTGAAATCGATATTAGCAAAATTTCAGTCCCCGGCAACGGCGCCAAAAACTTGTTGCGATATTTGTTGAACGCAAGTGTACGTTATCGTATACAAGTAATAAAGTGATGAGTGAGTATCGTTCCCACGAGGACTGAATCACTAACTACCGATTTTTATGTATTCCAGTTTTATTCGAACAATCGAACTTTGGGTTTGCTATTAAATACTAAAGAATTCATAAAAGATTAGACAGTAAAAATGATCGCTTGAAGAAAGAAAATCAAATGATGAATAAGTCTAGGATTCTGAATCCACCTCGGTTTATCCGAATTTACTCTCGATTATCTGAAGTAAATAATTTTCCCAATTTATTGAAGGCGAAGATTGCTAATATATTCTACCGCCTCTCTCGAGGTCAATAGATTTTTCTAAAGGTGAATAACGCACTCTATCCCTAGGTGAATTAATTCGTCAATAGGCAAAAAGCATAAAATCTCCAAAAGGCCGCGTAGTTCCTATGAGTATATTCCTATCTCACAGAATAAAACGGTCCTCACCAATAGTTCCTCACCAATTCTCCTCTCCCGATTCGAATAGAGTGATTAAAACAATACAACTATTGGCCAGATAATTGAAAGCATTAAACACGATTGGGAAAACTCAACAAAAAGGTAATTAATTAGATAATCTCAAGCAAATCCTTCAAAACGTAGGTTTCATCAAAATCCTAGATTAGGGTTTTAGCCTGACATACTAATAAATGAAAATACAGAATAAATGAATGAAAGCATTAAAATCAAACGCAGATGAAGCTCGGATTCCTCCGTTCTTCGGCTTCCGCCCTCTGCTCTTGAAGTCTTCTGCTTCTCTTCCTCTTCTGCCGTCTCACCAAGCTTCTTTAATTCTAAAGATCAAAAGATGATTAATTAGGGTCTTAAACCCTTATTTATAGCTTTGCACAGTCTCCAAATCGCGTCCGTGTGAGTAGGTCGAGAACTGGCTTCAAAACGGCCCAAATCCACGCAGAGCATACAAAAACCGCCTAGTGTGCCGCGGCTCACTAAATTGCGGCCGCGCACACCTTGTCTTCACCGGAAGCCTGGGCGCCATTTAATTCATCTGTGCCGCGGCTCACCTGGACTGTGCCGCGGCACAGAGTACAGTCCACTCTGTGCTTGCTGTTTGCCTTCCTGTGCCGCGGCCCTGCTTCCTTGTGCCGCGGCTCATGGCCAAAATTTGCCGTTTTCGCCCGTTTCGCCTCCTTTTAGCCTCCGGACTTCAATCACCTAACAAACACATAAAATTAAGGCATTAAAATCTCATTTAAGCAATTTCACTCTCCAAAATAATACAAAATAATGATAAATAAGCGTATAGAAATACGCCTAACACAAGTAAGCTCAATATTACAACAACAAGTATATCAATATGAATCTCTGATCAATGAGTTGTTTGATTTGTGTTGTTGTGCTTAATCAATACCATAGACATGGTATTTATAGGCTCCATCATCCAACTAGCCGTTAGCTGCCAGACTGCTCATTACGCATGCTATCATCGCCACTTTACGTACGTAAGCATCGTTACGTACGTTAACCATCACGGGTTACGTACGTAAGCCTCTTTCAGTTTCAGTCCAGGGCGTTTCGTCATTTGAGTTACATACGTTAGCCATCTACCCATTACGTACGTTAACATTACATCACTGATGACGTCATATATCCGTTGCATGCTTTTCTGACTTTGACTCCTCCAACGTTCACTTGTTTGAACTGTGTTACGTACGTTATCTCTCTTGCATTACGTACGTTAGCTTCATCATATTACGTACGTTAACATGTTCCTGTTACGTACGTTAGCTTTGTTTTTCTTCAGCATTTTGCACTTCGTTTTCCTTCGATGCTTGCTTCGTCTCTTCGTTGTTTTGTTTTGTTTAGCAACTTTAATCATCAAAACATTATTAATTTATGTATGGAATAAAATGTTCCAACAATCTCCCCCTTTTTGATGATTACAAAACAACAATACGCCAATGGGATTTACCTGCAAAAATACAAATATATGTATATCTTTACAGACCAAAGTTTTCGACTTTGTCCGTTTCTTTAGAATCTTCTCCCATTTCTTTTTCGACTCCTTCTTTTCTTTTCTCCTTTTCTTTTTGACTTCTCCTTATTTTTGTTCAACTCCTTCGTTTTTCCAATTCTTTTTATATGCTATCGATTTTCTTCGATTTTTCTCCCCCTTTCACGGTTAATCACATTTTCGACTTATTTCTCCATTCTCCTATCTCTCCCCCTTTTTGTATTCATCAAAAAAAAATGCAATAAGATACCAATAAAAAATTCAATAATGAAATATGCAAAAATAAATACAAGGGTATTAACTCCCCCTGAAAATATTATCCGTTTTAAAAAATTACTCCCCCTGAGTAAAATACCAAAAATCAATGTTTGGGAATCCAACCTATAGTTGGTTTTTGTTTAGAAACATAGACGATATTTGAAACGATTGTTCCTTTAGGAATCCAAATTTTCTTAATTTTTATCGTCCGTCTCGGGATTTTGCAACTTGAAATATGATGCCCGATTTTTAAACATTTTTGCAATGGGGTATCTTGAAATTAACGGATTCGTTTTTCAAACGAGTTTTGAATCCTAACCCCTTTTTATTCAAAGTAAATTTTTGAACACCAAGCATTTGTTCAAATTTCTCATTTCCGCACGAGAATTTCTTTGTCAAAGATTTAAGCTCGGTTTGGATTTTAGCGAGATCATTCTTCAAAATATTTTCATTTTCAATACACTTTGAATGATCGATTTCAATAAATTTTCCCTTTTCGATAATTTTGGAATTTTCAATTTCCAAGGATTTAATTTTAGACTTAAGGGATTTAATTTCCGATAAAGCATTTTGGAAATCCGTATGTAATAACTCAAATGCATCAAAAATTTCATCGCGGGAGGATGTACTTACTTGACTTTCGACGTCACTGTCGTCGAACGAACTCCGGGCCATAAGAGCGAGATTATTTCGATCTTCTTCTTCATCGCTCCAAGTAGCCACGAGGACCTCCTTTTTGGGTTTAGCACGGCAATGCTTAGCGAAGTGGCCTGGTTTTCCACATTGTCGACAAGAGTTGTCGAACTTCTTTGTTTCGCTCGAGATATCCTTCTTCCTCCGGTTTAATAAGGTTTGGAATTTATTAATATTCTTGGCATAATATGCCGCTTCTTCGTCGCTTTTTTCCACCGGGATTTCTTCTTTCTTTTTCGACATCTTAGCCTTCATGGCCAACGATCGTTCCTTCGGCTTTGGCTCGACACTTCGTGATTTTAATACAATCTCATAATTGATTAGTGAACCAACAAGGGCACTAAAATCTAGCGTGTTGAGATCTTTGGATTCCATAATTGCGGTCACGGTGCCGTCCCATTCGCTAGGTAGTGATCGTAAAATTTTCTTAACTTTTTCACTAATAGATAATGGTTTTCCGAACGAAGCAAGTCCATTGGTGATAACCGAAAATCGGCCGAGCATATTGGTGATGGATTCGTCACCCTTCATCATGAATAACTCGTAGTCATGGAGAAGCATATTGATCTTCGTCTCCTTGACTTGAGTTGTCCCTTTGTGTGTGATTTCAAGAATTTTGCATATTTCTTTCGCACTTTCACACGACGAGATTTGATTGACCTCTTCGGGATTTAAGGCACAAAATAAAAGCTGGGTGGCCTTACAATTTAGATGGTCATTTTTCCAATCGGCATCGTCGTATTCTTCAAAAGATTTGAGTGTACCGTCGGATTTGATAGGAACTTTTGGTCCGAGACAAATAATCTTCCAAATCTCTATATCGTAGGCACGAATAAAGATTGACATCTTTTCCTTCCATGTCAAATAATTTGAGCCATCAAAGAATGGTGGTCGGTTGAGAGCAAGGCCTTCGACTGGAGAGAATTGAAACGCCATTTTTGGATCTTTTCTCCTCGGATGTTAAGCCGCGTATTGGAGTACCGCTCCAATACCAATTGTTGGGTACGGGATCGGATATTGCGCCGTTTTGCGGAAGCGTAAATAAAATTGCGGAAAATAAAGGACACGAGGATTTATAGAGGTTCGGCTATAAACGACCCTACGTCCTCTCTCGGTATCTTTTTCTATAGGATCAAGATAAAAACCTCTACGCCTCTCTTCTATCGGTCGAGGTATAACCGTTACAATCACGTCTTCTATTGGTCCGTGATAAACCACTCGTACTTGTCTTTGTGTCGGTCCAAGTTAAACCGTTTTCATTTTCGTAGGACAAGGAATCAACCTCTCTAGATTTCTATTGGCACTAGATAAGCCTCACTAAGATAGCGATTGCGATTCTAACAATGCCGGATCCGACCACCCGAAGGCTCGAAATTCGACAACGGAAAATAATTACCCCAAACTTTAGGAAATTATGAAAATGGCCCAAAACGTCCGAAATACACGATACACGATCGAAACACCAAGCCGAAGCTCGCAACATGAATAATAACATTAAATGAACTTACAAGAAACTCAAAACAACAGTTTCGGAAGAGATTCGCAAGAATCGAACTCAAGTGCGGAAAAGCCGCTTAAGAACATGGAATTCAACAAAACGACACCGAAACGAACTCGGACGTCCAAAAGTGCACAATTAATTATTCTCAGAATAACGAAACGTTCACGAGCGAGTTGTCAACATGGACTCCCGCCGAAAAAAAAATTACCGAAGTCCGAAATTGCGGGTATTACATTCTACCCTCCTTAAAAGAAGTTTCGTCCCGAAACTTAAAACAAGTAGGGAGAAGCAAAATCCCGCCAGGAAAACTCAACGATATTCACAAGAACCGAAAAACTCGCGCCCAACGGCGAAACGTTACAAGCAACGCAAAGGAATAAACGGCGTGAAAACACGCTCCACGACGACCAACACAACGCCACCGATAGAGACATAATAAAACCAACAAGTGACAAGCTTCATCAAATAGATAATACAATCAAGTCAATTATCCGAACAATCACAAAACACAACGAACGAAACTCAATATGATTGACCAACCCAACGGTGCATCATGTTGGGTACGGGATCGGATATTGCGCCGTTTTGCGGAAGCGTAAATAAAATTGCGGAAAATAAAGGACACGAGGATTTATAGAGGTTCGGCTATAAACGAGCCTACGTCCTCTCTCGGTATCTTTTTCTATAGGATCAAGATAAAAACCTCTACGCCTCTCTTCTATCGGTCGAGGTATAACCGTTACAATCACGTCTTCTATTGGTCCGTGATAAACCACTCGTACTTGTCTTTGTGTCGGTCCAAGTTAAACCGTTTTCCTTTTCGTAGGACAAGGAATCAACCTCTCTAGCTTTCTATTGGTACTAGATAAGCCTCACTAAGATAGCGATTGCGATTCTAACAATGCCGGATCCTTGATCCTAATAACACCGAATCCAATCATATCTTTTCTTTTACCACTCGTGTATATGTTGAATGTATAAACACTCAAACTAACAATTAAGCTCAATATTACAACAACAAGTATATCAATATGAATCTCTGATCAATGAGTTGTTTGCTTTGTGTTGTTGTGCTTAATCAATACCATAGACATGGTATTTATAGGCTCCATCATCCAACTAGCCGTTAGCTGCCAGACTGCTCATTACGTACGCTATCATCGCCACTTTACGTACGTAAGCATCGTTACATACGTTAACCATCACGGGTTATGTACGTAAGCCTCTTTCAGTTTCAGTCCAGGGAGTTTCGTCATTTGAGTTACATACGTTAGCCATCTACCCATTACGTACGTTAACATTACATCACTGATGACGTCATATATCCGTTGCATGCTTTTCTGACTTTGACTCCTCCAACGTTCACTTGTTTGAACTGTGTTACGTACGTTATCTCTCTTGCATTACGTACGTTAGCTTCATCATATTACGTACGTTAACATGTCCCTGTTACGTACGTTAGCTTTGTTTTTCTTCAGCATTTTGCACTTCGTTTTCCTTCGATGCTTGCTTCGTATCTTCGTTGTTTTGTTTTGTTTGACAACTTTAATCATCAAAACATTATTAATTTATGTACGGAACAAAATGTTCCAACACATCAATCAAAATGCGAGCCAATCGCTGAACAAATACGGAATTCCACCGTCCAAGGGTTGGAAGATCGAAAACGAGACTAATTTCCCGAACTTAAGGGAATTACGAAGGAGTCTGAACGTTCAACAATCACGAAACGAGATCAACAAATACCGAACAATCAAACGATCGAAACACAATGATCGAGACAATAAAAATCGAACAATCATGTCCGAATCACGAAGAACAATAAAATTCAAACAACAAATCCAAGGTTCACATATCGACTCGAGACAATATATGATCCGGTGAAAACAACAAGATGTGCATTCACATAAGATTTACAGGAAAGGGAATAGCAATTGAAAAGTCACAACAACAAACGAGTTATTCGGAAACGATACTACACTCGTTCGTTCAACAAAAGCAAGGGACAGGGCAAGCTCAGAAAATGTTAACGAACATAAACAAGTCGACAGAGTTGAAAACACAGAAGTTCCAAATTCGATCCACTTCGAATAAAAGAACTTAATTTCCGAAGTTCGAAACAACAAGGTAAGGAAATAACATAACATATAACTGATAGACCACGCCCCTCAGGGACTCCTCGGAGCCGGTCCTAATATCAATGCTCAACTCCGTGCCTCGGAAGGCTCGGTAATCAACTCACAAAACTGAACATGATGTCCCTCGAGTCCGCACTTGAAACGCGTCACAGGCGAGGAAGGACAAATTGCACGTACATTCCCCCGGCACATCACGGTTGAAATGCCTCGGCTCGGCATACCGAAAATACATATACTAGATACAATGGAACATAACACCGCAAAAGAACATACTGGAGATGCCAACTCAGCATAACATATCCACGCATACAAAAATCACAGCAACAACGGCATCGTTCGACGATTACAACGACCCGAACGATAGCCAGCACACAATCACAAACATCATGAAACAATCACCCATGTGCATAAACGTACAAAAATCCAAGATTTAACAACTCACACTCGTGTGACAACACGTAAATCACCACGGGGCGATAAACAATAAACACCAGTTCACACCTCTCACAGAGGGCTAGTACAACAAATGCGTGGCAAGCCTCGACGTTCATGCCACCAATTCGATCATACTCGGGAGCAAACATCATAACGACAATGCGAACATCATACATACATACCTAGCCCTCAAACGGGAATGGATAGGTTTTAAAAACGAAAATCTCCTTTTGAAAATAATTTAGAAAAACACCGGTTGATCTTGAGTATCACCTTTCAAAAAAAGTACAAACGTGAAACATCATTATCGAGACTTTGGAGAACCATTTCGCATTTGATAAAAATGAGGACACTTTCTCTTAGTGAAAAACTTTCAGAATATTCGACCCTCGGGTCTAAGTAAAAGTGTTTGTAAAACATTGAAAATATCTCAAAATATTTTGGTCCTCGAGGTAGAAGAATTTTAAAACATATTGTGGCACCTTAGATGTACCACGAGAAAATAATTCATTTTAAAAGTACGTCTCGAAATTTATTTTCTAAGATACTCAAGGTTTTCAAAGATAATTCAATGGTCTAGAATGCCCAAAAATTTCAGGTAATTACACGGAACATTATAGCGCCGTGGGTCCCGCACCGGAACCCACCAGGATAAAAACCATTTACAAAAACGCCAAAGAGGCCGATGACGGTAATATTTCAAAAACTCACAAAAGCCATTTACAAAATACTAAATGCCGTCATAAGAATTTCGCCAAAACGATCAAGGCCATAATGCCAAAAACTCGGTTAAGGGAATCCGTTTTCGAAATAAAACTCAGTCGGTAAAATAACGAAAGCCATTTTGAAAGAACTCACGCAGCGGATAAAATACAGTTCGAAAATACATTAGCAGCGACACCTCACCTCATATAAATAAAATATGACAATCGAATACCCACATATCACGAAATTAAAATCCACAGAAAGATTTCATCACTTAACGAATAATCATACAAGTAACTCGCATCAGACGAGGCACAATCACAAAGAAGGGAGACTTACATCAATAGGTCGCACGAAGATGATGATCGCCCCACGATACTAATCACGACCAACAAACTCAGACGACGCGTCGCGACACGACTCAGTCAGATAAAATCTGACGAGACAAAAACTCAACAGACACCACTAAACCCGACAGCCTAGGTTTCCACAACCTAAACTTTGATACCATTTATGTAACACCCCCAATCCTCTAAGGGATATTACACGCCGTAGAACCTTTCCTCAAGGATCTACCAGGCTGGTAACAACATCGAACATCTCAGCAATGCCTTTAAGGCTAAAATGACTCAGTAGACTGATTTGGTCTTTCAATAAATACATATAACTCAAACACATTACATGCCCACATAGGGGTCGAATACAACACACTCCCGTACAATGGGAAAGAAATACTGCAGCGGAAATAAAATACAATTAAACCAATACAACATCAATGGGTCCTCGTGTGATTAGTATCGTTCATATTTCATCATCCTTCATGCCGACCCTGTGTTATGCTCCAAAACCTGAATGCAATACAGACATCCACCCCCGAATACTCGGGGGTTAGCAAAACTCCACTGTTTTGCTAGTGCAAGTATAAAATACGAAAACGAGCCATCCATATCATACTCCATGAAACATGATAATCATAAACATACTTCCCAAGGTAAATCACTTAATCAAAACGGTTAAATCGAAAGATGGGGGTAAACTCGATATACATCTTGTGAAAACATTTTACGATCTCGAGCGTTTTGAAAACATTTAGGGACACAGCCCAAAAGTCATTTTCCCAAAACAAAGTTACGATAACAACACACGGGGTCCATGACTCGATCATACCATAACAACCTGTTTCCACAGATTATTCGCGTCCCGTGCTAGCAAGCCACGGACCTCAAATGCTCCCGTAGAACAAACCTGAGTGAATAATTCACAGGGAAACTATATCAAATCACATGTCACCATAACAACAGTCACGTGACTACAAGCACAAATACGTACTTAACCAAACCACAACCATAAGTTATCCCGACATCGCACTAACAAGCTACGAACCTCGGAGTCCCCGCAAGACATACCCGACGATAACCCCACCAGTTATCTCGGCATCGGGCTAACAAGCCATGAACCTCGGAGTCCCCGCAAGACATACCCGGTGGATAACCCTACGGCCACGCCCGACCCATACTAGCAAGTATGGATCCCGGAGATTCAACAATCCTACCCGGAGGCACATCATATACATCAAGCACACAACAATAATCACTTATCAAGCCAAACAACATTAAGCATCACAACCTCCTTTCAAAGGAGTAACAACCAATATCACCTGTCACGTATTCGCCGAACAAACACACATAACAACACGTAATCCTCGGTAAATGGTTACGGTTTAATACATTCACTAAATGTGATCACAACATCTTTCAACATACGAAACTAACACACATAATCCGAGAACACATCCATTCAATGTAATACCCACAACTTCGGACTTCGGTAATTTTCTTTTTTCGGCGTGAGTTCATGTTGATGACTCGCTCGTGACCGTTTCGTTATTCTAAGAATAATTAATTCTGCACTTTTGGACGTCCGAGTTCGTTTCGGTGTCGGTTTGTTGAATTCCATGTTCTTAAGCGGCTTTTCCGCACTTGAGTTCGATTCTTGCGAATCTCTTCCGAAATTGTTGTTTCGAGTTTCTTGTAAGTTCATTTAATGTTACTATTCATGTTGCGAGCTTTGTCTTGGTGTTTTGATCATTTATCTTGTATTTAGGACGTTTTGGGCCATTTTCGTAATTTCCCAAAGTTTGGGGTAATTACTTTCCATTGTCGAATTTCGAGTCTTCGGGTGGTCGGAATCATGTGTTCTCTTAGCGCTTGGAATCTTTTTTGCGAGTACTTCGTAACCGTATATTCGATTCATATTCAGGTTCGGGTTTCGGGGCTGTCCGGGCCATCGGAGTTGGCCACGGCCGAGTCATGGCCGGGAAGTCTGGGCCCAGGCCGGCACTGGCCGAGTTACGGCTGGTAGTGCTTGGTAGTTACGGCCGTATGTCCGGTTACGTACGTAAGGCCTTGTCCGGTTACGTACGTAACACTGCCGGCATTTTTGGGCAGTGTCTCGGACATGCCCGGTTACGTACGTAAGCCCTTGGCCGGTTACGTACATAACTCTGCCTGCAGGCATCCTATTTAAGGCCCTGCAGACGGGTTTTTCACCATTTTTCTCATTCTTTTCCTTCTCTTACGTGGCTGGAGGTGTGGTTATCATGGAGAGATGTTGTTAGACAATCAATATATGAAGTCTTGGAGTTCATATCATCAATCATCCACCCTATAACATCCTTTAATCGATCGAATCAGGTCAGATTTTCTAGAAATCTAGTTTTGGGGAATTTGGGTATTTTGGTTGATTTCGTCCGTTTAATCCGATTTAACTTCGGATTGTGATGGGTTTATGATTATTTCGATGTATTATATCATTTATCTTGTTATTCCATGGTTGGATCGTATCGATTCGTTGTTTTGGTCGAGTTCTTGATCGACGCCTTGAAGGTGTCCGGTAGAATGTCATAGAGGGGTTTTCGGACGTTATACGATTATTCTTCCTCGTATGATCATTTATTTATTAATTATATGATGTTAGGGTCGAGTTTCTTGTGAAGAAACTGTGTTGAACCCTTCCGTTCGTTGTCGTCTTCCTTTTCGATAGCATCGGGCATTCCGAAGCTTCCCGGTTGAGCCGTGTCCGTTCGTGGTTCCGTGCTCGTGGTATCGAGGCAAGTATCTTTCCCATACGTTTCATGTTTCGATGGCATAATTTTTGAGAAATGATTTTATGGGAAATCCAATGTTTAATGAACGTAAAAAGGGATCAGTATGTTCTCGATAAATGTTGCCTTTCAACGATAATTCGTATACTTCGTGAATATGTGTTCTCGGAATATGTGGGTTGGTTTTGTATGTTGAAAGATAATATGATCACTTCGAGTGAGTTTAATAGACCGTAATCCTTTTCCGGGGATTACGTATTGTTATTGTGTACTTGTTCGGTAAGAACGTATTGTGTGTGATATTAGTTGTTACACCTTGAAAGGAGGTTGTGATGCTTAATGTTTTTTGGCTTGATAAGTGATTATTGTTGTGTGCTTTATGTATGTGATGTGCCTCCGGGTAGGATTGTTGAATCTCTGGGATCCATACTTGCTAGTATGGGTCGGGCGTGACCATAGGGTTATCCAATCCGGGTATGTCTTGCGGGGACTCCGAGGTTCGTGGCTTGTTAGCCCGATGCCGAGATAACTTGTGGGGTTATCATCGGGTATGTCTTGCGGGGACTCTGAGGTTCGTGGCTTGTTAGCACGATGCCGGGATAACTTATGGTTGTGATTTGGTTATGAATGTATCTGTGCTTGTGGTCACGTGACTGTTGTTATGGTGACATGTGATTTGGTATGGCTTCTCATTGGGTTATTCACTCGGGTATGTTCTGCGGGAGCATCTGAGGTTCGTGGCTTGTTAGCACGGGATGCGAATAATCCTTGGGAATATGTGTTTGATGATTCGGGTCGTGGACCCTGTGATTTATGATTTGGGTCGTGGACCCTATGTTTCGTGATTTGGGTCTTGGACCCCGTATTTTGTGAATTGGATTGTGAACCCGTGTTTTATTATTGGAATTGTATTTTGGGAAAGATGATTTGTGGGCCGCGTCCCCAAGCATTTTCGAAAGACTTGAGAATTCTTTAATCCCAAATGTTTTTACAAACTCCCGAGATCGTAAAATGTTTTGTAATATGTATATTGGGTTTATTCCCACCTTTATCATTTTGAACAGTTTGATCAAGTGATTTATCTCGGGAAGTATGTTTATGAATTCTAAGTTCTTGGAGTATGATATGTATGGCTTGTCTTCGTATTTTATACTTGCACTAGCAAAATAGTGGAGTTTTGCTAACTCCCGAGTATTCGGGGGGTGGATGTCTGTTTTTGCATTCAGTTTTGGGAGCATAACACAGGGTCGGCGCGAAGGATGATGAAAGATGATCGATACTAATCACATGAGGAACCGTACATTGAGAATTGGTTCAGTTGTACTTTATTTTTCGCTGCAGTAATTTTTCCCCATTGTATGGGAGTTGTTGTATTTTGACCCCTGCGTGGGCATGAATTGTAATTGAGTTGTATGTTTTTATTGAAAGACCAAGTCGGTCTACTGAGTTATTGTAGCCTTAAAGGCATTGTCGAGTTGTTCGTTTGTTGTTACCAGCCTGGTAGATCCTTGAGGAAAGGTTCTACGGCGTGTAATATCCCTGAGCGGATTGGGGGTGTTACATAAATGGTATCAGAGCTTATGTTGTGGAAACCTAGGCTGTCGGGTCAAGTCGTGTTGTTTGAGTCTTGTTTCGTTGGAGTTTATCTGACTGAGTCGTGGCGCGACGCGTAGTCTGAGTTGGTTGGTCATTATTAGTATCGTGGGGCGATCATCACCTTCGTGCGACCTGTGGATGTAAGTCTCCCTTCTTTGTGTTTGTGCCTCGTCTGATGCGAGCTACTGGTATGATTATGTGTTAATTGACGGAATCCTCTTAGGGATTTTGATTTCGTGATATGTGGTTATTTGACTCTCATATTTTGTTCGTATGAGGCGTAGTGTTGCTGAATTGATGGAGTTGATTTCGAGTCCCACCACATTGTATCCAAACAGCAGCCCTGAGGATGAGGCTGTTGTTGTTAAGCTGCAGAAAGTTTACAAGAGTTTCCGGACAAGACGGAAGCTGGCAGATTGTGCTGTTCTGATCGAGCAGAGCTGGTGGAAGTTATTGGATTTTGCGGAACTCAAGCATAGTTCGATTTCTTTTTTTGAGATTGAGAAACACGAAACGGCTATATCCGCTGCGTGAGTTCTTTTGTAATGGCTTTCGGTATTTTACCGACTGAGTTTTATTTCGAAAACCGATTCCCTTAACCAAGTTTTTGGCATTATGGCCTTGATTATTTTGGCGAAATTCTTATGACGGTATTTAGTATTTTGTAAATGGCTTTTGTGAGTTTTTGAAATATTACCGTCATCGGCCTTTTTGGCATTTTTGTAAATGGTTTTTAGCCTGGTGGGTTCCGGCGCGGGACCCACGGCACTGTAATGTTCCGTGTAATTAGTTGAAACTTTTGGGCATTCTAGCCCATTGAATTATCTTTGAAAACCTTGAGTATCTTAGAAAATAAATTTCGAGACGTACTTTTAAAATGAATTATTTTCTTGTGGTACATCCAAGGTGCCACAATATATTTCAAAATTCTTCTACCTCGAGGACGAAAATGTTTTGAGATATTTTCAATGTTTTAGAAACACTTTTACTTAGACTCGAGGGTCGAATATTCTGAAAGTTTTTCACTAAGAGAAAGTGTCCTCATTTTTATCAAATGCGAAATGGTTCTCCAAAGTCTCGATAACGATGTTTCACGTTTGTACTTTTCTTGAAATGTGATACTCAAGATCAACCGGTGTTTTTCTAAATTATTTTCAAAAGGATGTTTTCGTATTTAAAACCTATCCATTCCCGTTTGAGGGCTGGGTATGTATGTATGATGTTCGCGTTGTCGTTATGATGTTTGCTCCCGAGTATGATCGAATTGGTGGCATGAACGTCGAGGCGTTGCCACGCATTTGTTGTACTAGCCCTCTGTGAGAGGTGTGAACTGTTGTATACTGTTTATCGCCTCGTGGTGATTTGCGTGTTGTCACACGAGTGTGAGTTGTTAAAGCTTGGAGTTTTGTGCGTTTATGCGCATGGGTGATTGTTTCATGATGTTTGTGATTGTGTGCTGACTATCGTTCGGGCCGTTGTAATCGTCGAACGATGCCGTTGTTGTTGTGATTTTTGTATGCGTTGATATGTTATGCTGAGTTGGCATCTCTGGTATGTTGTTTTGCGGTGTTATGTTCCATTGTATCTAGCATCTGTATTTTCGATATGTCGAGCCGAGGCATTTCAACTGTTAGGTGCCGGGGGAATGTACGTGCAATTTGTCCTTCCTCGCCTGTGACGCGTTTCAAGTGCGGACTCGAGGGACATCATGTTCAGTTTTGTGAGTTGATTACCGAGCCTTCCAAGGCACGGACTTGAGCATTGATATCAGGACCGGCTCCGAGGAGTCCCTGAGGGGCGTGGTCTATCAGTTGTATGTTATGTTATTTCCTTGCCTTGTTGTTTCGAACTTCGGAAATTAAGTTCTTTTATTCGAAGTGGATCGGATTTTAAACTTCTGTATTTTCGACTCTGTCGACTCGTTTATGTTCGTTGACGTTTTCTGAGCTTGTCCTGCCCCTTGCTTTTGTTGATCGAACGAGTGTAGTATTGTTTCGGAATAACTCGTTTTTCCTTACCTTGTTGTTTCGAACTTCGGAAATTAAGTTCTTTTATTCGAAGTGGATCGGATTTTAAACTTCTGTATTTTCGACTCTGTCGACTCGTTTATGTTCGTTGACGTTTTCTGAGCTTGTCCTGCCCCTTGCTTTTGTTGATCGAACGAGTGTGGTATTGTTTCGGAATAACTCGTTTGTCGTTGTGACATTTCAATTGCTATTCCATTTCCTGTGGATCTTATGTGAATGTACATCTTATTGTTTTCACCGGATCATATATTGTCTCGAGTCGAGATGTGAACATTGGAGTTGTTGTTTGAATTTTATTGTTCTTCGTGATTCGAACATGATTGTTCGATTTTTGTTGTCTCGATCATTGTGGTTTGATCGTTTGATTGTTCGGTTTTTGTTGATCTCATCTCGTGATTGTTGAACGTTCAGACTCCTTCCTAATTCCCTTAAGTTCAGGAAATTAGTCTCATTTTCGATCTTCCAACCCTTGGGCGGTGGAATTCCGTATTTGTTCAGCGATTGGCTCGCGTTTTGATTGATGTACTGTTGGGTTGGTCAATCGTATTGATTTTCATTCGTTGTGTTTTGTGATTGTTCGGATAATCGACTTGATTGTATTATCTGTTTGATGACGCTCGTCACTTGTTGTCTCTACCGGTGGCGTTGTGTTGGTCGTCGTGGAGCGTGTTTTCACGCCGTATATTCCTTTGCGTTGCTTGTAACATTTCGCCGTTGGGTGCGAGTTTTTCGGTTCTTGTGAATATCGTTGAGTTTTTCTTGTGGGATTTTGCTTCTCCCTACTTGTTTTAAGTTTCGGGACGAAACTTCTTTTAAGGAGAGTAGAATGTAATACCCGCAATTTCGGACTTCGGTAATTTTCTTTTTTTCGGTGGGAGTCAGTGTTGACGACTCGCTCGTGACCGTTTCGTTATTCTGAGAATAATTAATTCTGCACTTTTGGACGTCCGAGTTCGTTTCAGTGTCGTTTTGTTGAATTCCATGTTCTTAAGCGGCTTTTTCGCACTTGAGTTCGATTCTTGCGAATCTCTTCCGAAATTGTTGTTTCGAGTTTCTTGTAAGTTCATTTAATGTTATTATTCATGTTGCGAGCTTTGGCTTGGTGTTTCGATCGTGTATCTTGTATTTCGGACGTTTTGGGCCGTTTTCGTAATTTCCCAAAGTTTGGGTTAATTACTTTCCATTGTCGAATTTCGAGTCTTCGGGTGGTCGGAATCGTGTGTTCTCTTAGCGCTTGGATTCGTCTTTGTGAGTACTTCGTAACCGTATATTCAATTCATATTCAGGTTCGGGTTTCGGGGTTGTCCGGGCCATCGGAGTTGGCCACGGCCGAGTCATGGCCGGGTAGTCTGGGCCCAGGCCGGCACTGGCCGAGTTACGGCCGGTAGTGCTCGGCAGTTACGGCCGTAAGTCCGGTTACGTACGTAAGGCCTTGGCCGGTTACATACGTAACACTGCCGGCATTTTTGGGTAGTGTCTCGGCTATAGCCGGTTACGTACGTAAGCCCTTGGCCGGTTACGTACGTAACTCTGCCTGCAGGCATCCTATTTAAGGCTCTGCAGACGGGTTTTTTCACCATTTTCTTCATTCTTTTCCTTCTCTTCCGCGGCTGGAGGTGTGATTATCATGGAGAGATGTTGTTAGACAATCAATACATGAAGTCTTGGAGTTCATATCATCAATCATCCACCCTATAACATCCTTTGATCGAGCGAATCAGGTCAGATTTTCTAGAAATCTAGTTTTGGGGAATTTGGGTATTTTGGTTGATTTCGTCCGTTTAATCTGATTTAACTTAGGATTGTGATCGGTTTATAATTATTTAGATGTATTATATCATTTATCTTGTTATTCCATGGTTGGATCGTAACGATTCGTTGTTTTGGTCGAGTTCTTGATCGAAGCCTTCAAGGTGTCCGGTAGAATGTCATAGAGGGGTTTTCGGACGTTCTATGATTATTCTTCCTCTTATGATCATTGATTTATTAATTATATGATGTTAGGGTCGAGTTTCTTTCGAAGAAACCGTGTTGAATCCTTCCGTTTGTTGTCGTCTTCCTTTTCGATAGCATTGGGCGTTCTGAAGCTTCCCGGTTGAGCCGTGTCCGTTCGTGGTTCCGTGCTCGTGGTATCGAGTCAAGTATATTGCCCATACGTTTCATGTTTCGTTGGCATAATTTTTGATAAATGATTTTATGGGAAATCCAATGTTTAATAAACGTAAAAAGAGATCGGTATGTTCTCGATAAATGTTGTCTTTCAACGATAGTTCGTATACTTCGTGAATATGTGTGTTGGTTTTGTATGTTGAAAGATAATATGATCACTTCAAGTGAGTTTAATAGACCGTAATCCTTTGCCGGGGATTACGTATTGTTATTGTGTACTTGTTCGGTAAGAACGTAATGTGTGTGATATTAGTTGTTACTCCTTGAAAGGAGGTTGTGATGCTTAATGTTGTTTGGCTTGATAAGTGATTATTGTTGTGTGCTTTATGTATGTGATGTGCCTCCGGGTAGGATTGTTGAATCTCCGGGATCCATACTTGCTAGTATGGGTCGGGCGTGACCGTAGGGTTATCCAATCCGGGTATGTCTTGCGGGGACTCCGAGGTTCGTGGCTTGTTAGCCCAATGCCGAGATAACTTGTGGGGTTATCATCGGGTATGTCTTGCGGGGACTCCGAGGTTCGTGGCTTGTTAGTACGATGCCGGGATAACTTATGGTTGTGATTTGGTTATGAATGTATCTGTGCTTGTGGTCACGTGACTGTTGTTACGGTGACATGTGATTTGGTATGGCTTCCCATTGGGTTATTCACTCGGCTATGTTCTACGGGAGCATCTGAGGTTCGTGGCTTGTTAGCACGGGACGCGAATAATCCTTGGGAATATGTGTTTGATAATTTGGGTCGTGGACCCTGTGATTTATGATTTGGGTCATGGACCCTATGTTTCGTGATTTGGGTCTTGGACCCCGTGTTTTGTGAATTGGATTGTGAACCCGTGTTTTATTATCGGAATTGTATTTTGGGAAAGATGATTTTTGGGCCGCGTCCCCAAGCGTTTTCGAAAGACTTGAGAATTCTTTAATCCCAAATGTTTTTACAAACTCCCGAGATCGTAAAATGTTTTGTAATATGTATATTGGGTTTATTCCCACCTTTCTCATTTTGAACAGTTTGATCAAGTGATTTACCTCGGGAAATATGTTTATGAATTCTAAGTCCTTGGAGTATGATATGTATGGCTTGTCTTCGTATTTTATACTTGCACTAGCAAAACAGTGGAGTTTTGCTAGCCCCCGAGTATTCGGGGGGTGGATGTCTGTTTTTGGATTCAGGTTTTGGGAGCATAACACAGGGTCGGCGGGAAGGATGATGAAAGATGATCGATACTAATCACATGAGGAACCGTACATTGAGAATTGGTTCAGTTGTACTTTATTTTCCGCTGCAGTAATTTTTCCCCGTTGTACGAGAGTTGTTGTATTTTGACCCCTGCGTAGGCATGAATTGTAATTGAGTTGTATGTTTTTATTGAAAGACCAAGTCGGTCTACTGAGTTATTGTAGCCTTAAA
The DNA here is from genome assembly GCA_033398695.1 of Orobanche coerulescens. NCBI lineage: Eukaryota > Viridiplantae > Streptophyta > Magnoliopsida > Lamiales > Orobanchaceae > Orobanche > Orobanche coerulescens. The sequence goes on from CM065808.1 coordinate 102,535,915, forward strand.
GGCATCGTCGAGTTGTTCGTTTGTTGTTACCAGCCTGGTAGATCCTTGAGGAAAGGTTCTACGGTGTGTAATATCCCTGAACGGATTGGGGGTGTTACATTCACGAAGTATACGAACTACCGTTGAAAGACGATATTTATCGAGAACATACCGATCCTTTTTACCATTCATTAAACATTTAGATTTCGTATAAAAATCATTTATCAACAATTATGCCTATGAAACATGAAACGTATCGGCAAGATACTTGCCTCGAAACCACGAGCAACAGAACCACGAATGGATCCGGCTCAGCCGGAAAGCTTCGAAACGCCCGATGCTATCGAAACAGAAGACGACGACGAACGGAAAGGTTCGACGCGGTTTCTTCGCAAGAAACTCGACCCTAACATCATATAATCAATAAATCAACGACCATACGAGGAAGAATAACCGTAGAACGTCCGAAAACCCCTCTAAGACATTCTACCGGACACCTTCAAGGCGTCGATCAAGAACTCGACCAAAACAACGAATCGATACGATCCAACCATGGAATTGTTAGGAATATGCCCTCGAATGCCACTCAGAGGATGAGAGAGTGAGAGCAATTGTATTGGAATTATGAATATTATATTTAATAAGGTAATTATTATTTCTATATTATTGTATATCACTGGCATTGTGATTTGGTATATAGGGTAATAGTCCTTGCATTTGAGAGCGAACATTCTACTCCTTATGGAGATAAGGAGATAGGCACTAGAAGTGTTTAGAGCTCGAATGCTTAACTAGTTCGCAAGTCGATAAAACTTAACTGGGCAGTAAGTTTAGACAAGACTTGTATAACGTGTACTTTGACATGTAGAGTGCCTGTCTTCACTAACAGTTAGTGGGAGCACACGTTATACGAATGCTAATGGGATTAGTATACTCGAACACGACTCAACTCGATTCGGTCACATGAAAATCACTCAGGGATTGTCAATGATTGAATCGAAAGATTGTGATAGGTATACGTGGACCTTTGACTTGAGGTTTCAGTAGGAGATGTGCTTGTGACATTAGGTTAGTCATTAGAGTAGTTCGATCCAATCGCCGGTTGGTGGGGTCAACCTCGAAATGCAACTTAGTGGGCAAGTAGCAGTCTCTACTGAATACCAAGATATGATTCTTTCTCCTGTTAGTGAGTAGGTAAATGTCCTATGCGGTTAATGGCAAATAAGATCATAAGTCTTTGGCCAAAGCATTCAGAGCTAGTTGTATTTGATACATGAGAGCTCGATGATCTCAGTTTGCATTAACAGAAAGCATAGAGTCAAGTTACAGTAGGGTTTGACTTTACCGTGACCCTAATACTTGACCGGGACATATGATTGAAGGGTTTATACGTATACGGGATTCACGACATAATGGTTTTGGAATGATCCTATCATTTGTTCTTACTTAGGTTACGGTTTGGGCCACGAGACTGGCTAAGTGGTGCTAACACTCATTGGATCCTCCCAATGCTAACTAAGACGAACCTACAGAGTCGCGGCATAGGAATTGACGACGGATTATAGTTAGCTTATTCTCTCAGGGTTAATATTGGACATTGGATGTCTAATTCAATTTATTGGATAAATTAAATCGGTTTCGTGAATTGAATAAATTACTGGGTAATTAATTTATTCATATAATTTCTTAGAGAATTTATTTTTAATATAATTAATTAATTGGATTAATATATTGTATTAATATTGAGACGTACCAAGGTTTATCTATCGGATTAGATACACGAGGGTCCATTTCACGGACCAAAACGGACCAACACCTAAAATCTCATCATAGCCGCCCCACTCACTTCATCATGGTGATGAATTATCTATTTTGTATTTAGAAGACATTTTATATTATGTGGAGTTTTAATTAATTTATTTAATGAATTAATTATATCTTAATGATTGAGATGATGAGTGTGTTATGCTTGTATTTATATACATAGTTTCCACCTCCATTGTGATGACTTTGAGCTGCCGTGAGTTGGAGCAAAGGAAAGAGAGAAAGTTTTCTAACTTTATACATTTTGTGTTCTAAGTGTATTTTGAGAGAAAACAATTTTTATAAAATACTTAGAGTTTTTATAAAAATATATATATAAGTTAATTCTATCAATTTCTAGCCGTATACTTAGAGTATAAATTGATAGAAATATTTTCCGGTCATCTTCCGACGCGTGATACGTAGAGGCACGGTGTTTTCGGTGCTCGGGAATTTCCAAAAGCTTGTTCGATTGGATTCGTGCTCATACTCGGAATCAAGAAGATATTATCAAAGGTCTACGAGGGTATGATTTCTTAATTTATATTCGTACTTTTATATTCGTTTATACGATGCTTGATCGATCCGGTTTTGGGGTTTGGTTTTTATCCAGTTTGACCGGTTTATTTCCACTGTGTAACTCGTTTTTAATCACCGAATTCCATCAGTGGTATCGGAGCCAGGTTTATGCAATCTTATATTCGATATTTGCATTTGGAATGCTTGATTATTTTTTATGATTTAGAATCATAATCGTTTTAATTGTTGATGTTTAATTGTTCATCTAAAAATTATTTTTCATGATTTTATGTTACAATATAAATCTATTTTTCTTTTGAAAAACTGATTTAATTGTGTAATATAAAAATTAAAAAAATATTATTTTTGGATTCGGACGAAAAATGAGCCGAAAATTAGTCGGACCGTGACTCGAAATTCTGGCCGGGTCAATTTCAATTTAGGTTGAAATTTCATTGGTCAATGGCCCATCCTGTCCACGCTTGGCCCGGCCTTGTGTTTTCCGACTCCGTTTTTATATTTCGTTCGGTAAATTAATTTTCCGCAAATTAAATTGGATTTAATTTGACTAAAATATAATTATGGTAATTTATTTTAAGGGAATTAATTTAATGAAATATTTATTTTGTCCGAGCAAATTAAAATTAACGGTTAAGTGAATTAATTGGATTAATTCTAATTATTGGATTATTTTTTGTTGATTAGATCAATTTTAGATTAATCATTATTGCCATTTATTTTAATGTAATTGTTGCATTAATTTTGAATGGGGATGTAGTTCATGGACCTAGTTTTGAATCGTTTGTTTTGTTCGATTGGGTTGTAAAGGCCGTTTTGAGCCTATTTAAATTATTTTACTAGAAAATTTGTATAGGATGCAATTTTTCTAATGTAAAATTTATTTGTAATGACGAAGACCGGAGGAAGATCCGCTCGAGAAGACGAAGATTCAAGACCGAAGACATGTAATTAGATTACGATGTTTTTGTTCTAGGAACGGTCCATGAACTGCATGTTGTTAGTTTTAGGTTGTGTATGTTTTCATATTGTATGACAAACAAACAAACCGACAAACCGCGCTTATAAACGGATTAATGTGCAAAGTGTAACATATAATCGCGTTAATACTCCCACTTACAAACACTAAGTTATAAAGGTTACGAGATTTCCTACCCTCCGTCAAACTCATGGAAAACTGAAATCTAAACCGGAATATTATTCTTCCGAGTATGTCGGGGTAATATTTTTGGGGAAAGTTGATAAATTCCTAGAGTGCATTAGATGCCTTTGGTTGTGACAAATCAAACCCCTATAAACCGTATGGGTTGCCGGGTAAGATTCAATTGTCAGACTAATAGGAGTTGACGGTTTAAACTTAGATAGTTCAGCGAGCCATAGAAACCGAATGGGTTGAGGGCAAGTGAACTAGGGGTAAAAGAAAATCGAATCATCCATTTGATGGGTTGGTATTAGACACCACTTTATAAAGAATAATAGAATATAAACCGTATGGGTTGCCCTATATTAAACTTTGTAAAGAAATCGATCACCACTATGAAGTCACCCAAGACTTCCGGATTTAACATGGGAGTGTGTAAATGCCGATAAAATAGTGGGAGCCGAGTTATGAATAAAGAAAGTCCTTAAATTCTTTACTCGGATCATAATTAAATAATCACTAACGAATCTTAAATTATTCTCTGCAGTTAACAAAACTCTCAATATGACAATGAACCCACTCGCTATACTACTTGAAAAGAACGTCCCGATCGTCCGAACTATGTGATCGCTTCGGAACTTGAGGATTGTCCTAACTATGGAAATGGGATACGTCTTGGAGGCGGACATCCCGGCCGGCCTCGCAAGAACCCGAGCCAATCAGGAAGATGTCGATGCCCATGAGAAATGGGTAAAAGACGACATAAGAGTGCGAGGGTACATGTTAGGCTCAATGACTAATGAGATTCAACGTGCCCATGAAAAGATGACGCCTTCAAGAGCCATCTTATCGCACCTGGCTGAGCTCTATGGAGAGCATAGCCGAACTGCTAGATATGAGATATCGAAGCAATTATTCAGCGCCAGGATTAAGGAAGGAGAGAGGGTTGGGGACCATGTCCTCAAGATGATCTCGATGATTGAGAGATTGGAAGCTCTTGATTTTCAGATGCATGCATCTCTCCAAACTGACCTTATCCTGCAGTCACTTCCTCACTCCTTTTCACAATTTGTCATGAACTTCAACTGCAATGAGATTGCATGTAACTTAGCTGGGCTAATGAACAAACTGACGACTGCCCAGTCTCAGATGAAGACAAATGGAAAGGAAGCTACACTTGTGATTTCTTCTGGGACTCGGAAGTCCAAGAATAAGAAGAAAAAGAACAAGAAGCAGTTAGGTCCAATAGCCAAGATCGACAATGGAAAGGGCAAGGCCCCAATGGTTCAAAAGAGCAAGGGGGCCAAGAAAACGGATGTATGCCTCAACTGCGGTGAGCTAGGCCACTGGAAGAGGTAGTGTCCAAAGCTTGACTGTAATGCGCCTTCAGGTACGGAACTACTGGTTTTAGAAACAAATTGTTCTGTAACTGTATATTCTACTTCTTGGATACTTGATTCCGATGCGAGTTCTCACATTTGTAAAATGAATCAGGATCTGGAACGAAGTAGGAAGTTGGATTCAGGGGAGGTGATGGTCACCGTCGGAAGTGGGCATAGTGTCGAGGCTTCTGATATCGGATCCCTTATGTTGGATTTAGAATCTGGTTTTATTCTTACTTTAGATGATGTACTTGTTTTGCCCAAGGGGCACAAGAATATTGTATCAATTCCGGTCATGGACCGAAAGGGATTTCACTTCTTTATTGGATATGGGTCCTGTCATATTTATTTCAGAAATAAATTGGTTGGTATTGCTACATTATTAAATGGTTTATACCATTTAAATCTAAAGAATAAAACAATTGTGAACACTATAACTAGGAAGCGTGGTAGGGATGAAACGAACCAAGCACTTAAGTGGCATCTTAGACTTGGTCATATTGGTCAGACCAAGGTTCATAAAATGGAGAAAGATGGGCTTACGGGTCCATTGGGATCAGATCCCTATCCAACTTGTGAATCTTGCCTTCAAGGCAAAATGACTAAGTTACCCTTCGCAGGACTTTTGAAAGAGTCCGAAAATCTTGGATTGATCCATACCGATGTCTGTGGCCCTTTTGAAGTGGCACGGGATGGCTTTCAGTATTTCATTACATTCACTGATGACCATACCAGATATGGATTCGTGTACTTAATGAAACATAAGTCTGAAGCTTTTGATAAATTCTAGGAATTTAAAGCCCTAGTTGAAAATCAAACAGGTAACCGTGTTAAGACTCTTCGGTCAGACCGAGGTGGTGAGTACATGAGTACCGAATTTGATGAGTTCTTAAAAGAACTAGGAATAGTGTCACAATTCACTCCTCCAGCTACTCCACAATTAAATGGTGTATCAGAAAGAAGGAACCGAACCTTGTTAGACATGGTTCGCTCCATGCTAAACTATACTGATCTACCGATTTATCTGTGGGGTTACGCGCTCCTTACTACTGTGCATATCTTGAACATATGTCCTTCCAAATCCGTTCCTAAGACTCCACATGAGATGTGGAGAGGTAAGAAACCAAGTCTTAATCACATTAGGATTTGGGGATGCCCTGCTTATGTCAAGAAGACTAAAGTAGAGAAATTGGAAGCTAGGTCTGTGAAAGGTCGTTTCATAGGATATCCAGGGGATTCCATGGGATATCTAATCTACATGCACGAAGATCATAGGATCATCGTTGCTATACAATCACACTTCCTGGAAGATCAGTTTATTCAGGAAGGAGGGGCAGGTAGAAATATTTCTTTGGAAGAAATAAAAGAAACACCAAATGAGACACCTATGCAAGATATTAGAACCGAACCTTCTGAAATACAAATACAACCTCGTAAGTCTAGTAGAATTTCTCAATTACCTGAGAGGTATGGCTATCTGCATCAAGAGGAACTGGATGTCCATGAGATGACAGAAAGTAGTCAAGAGAATGATCCTTCTACATACGACCAAGCGATGGTAGATGTTGACTCCACCAAGTGGCAAGAAGCTATGGAAGCTGAGATAGATTCAATGCATACTAATCAGGTCTGGACTTTAGTAGATCGTCTTAAAGGCATAGTGCCTATTGGAAACAAATGGATCTATAAAAGAAAGACTGATGGAGATGGCAAGGTTGATACCTATAAGGCCAGGCTTGTGGCAAAGGGTTATTCCCAAAGAGAAGGGATCGATTACTTCGAGACCTTCTCGCCTGTAGCTATGATTAAGTCTATTCGCATGATGCTTGCTATAGCAGCCCACTTAAATTATGAAATATGGCAAATAGATGTGAAAACGGCATTCCTAAATGGATTCCTCAAGGAGGAGATTTACATAGAACAGCCTAAGGGATTCATATCTCAAACTAATATTCATAAAGTATGCAAACTTCAGTGTGCCATTTATGGACTGAAGCAAGCTTCGCGGAGTTGGAATCTTCGTTTTAATGAGACAGTCAAAGAGTTTGATTTTGTCCAAAACGAAGAGGAGCCCTGTATTTACAAGAAGGTTAGTGGGAGCAAAATTGCGTTCTTAATACTATATGTAGATGACATTCTACTTATAGGAAACGATGTAGGAATGCTCAGTTCTGTGAAAGCTTGGCTTTCTAAAGAGTTCTCAATGAAAGACTTGGGAGAAGCTACCTATATTCTAGGTATTCGTCTCTACCGGGATAGAGCGAAAAGAATGTTAGGTCTTTCCCAAGCCCTCTATATAGAAAAGATCCTGAAGCAATTTAGGATGGAAGATTCTAAAAGAGGGTTTCTACCTATGCAACATGGTGCAAAACTTTCCTTAGAGATGTGCCCTCAAAGTGAGGAAGATAGAAAGGAAATGAGCAAGGTACCTTATGCTTCGGCAGTAGGTAGCCTTATGTATGCAATGATTTGCACTAGATCGGACATTGCCTATGCTGTGAGCGTAGTAAGTCGGTTTCAGTCAAATCCATGGCAGGAACATTGGACTGCTGTAAAGAACATTCTTAAGTACCTAAGGAGGACTAAAGACTTGGTTCCTACATACGGCGGTGGAGAACTAAGAGTGATGGGTTATACAGACTCAGATTTTTCGGGGGACATGGATGCTCAGATGTCCACATCAGGGTATATCTTTACTCTGAATGGTGGGGCAGTTTCTTGGAGAAGTGCCAAGCAAAGTTCGACTGCTATCTCTACATGTCAAGCCGAATATCAGGCAGCCACGGAGGCTGCTAAAGAAGCTTTTTGGATAAAGAAGTTCACTGAGGAACTTCAAGTGGTTCCTAACGCAGAGAAGCCCATGACACTGTTTTGTGACAACGACGGAGCTGTTGCACAGGCTAAGGAGCCTAGGGCTCACCACAACACCAAACATATTGCGAGAAAATATCATTTTGTTAGAGAAATGGTTCGGGATGGGAATGTTACACTGCAGAGAGTAGACACAGCAAATAACGTTGCTGATCCGCTTACCAAGCCACTATCTCAGAAGGTCTTAGAGAGACATCTAGAGAGTATGGGTATTAGATACCATAGTTTGTGGAATTGAGTGCAAGTGGGAGATTGTTAGGAATATGCCCTCGAATGCCACTCAGAGGATGAGAGAGTGAGAGCAATTGTATTGGAATTATGAATATTATATTTAATAAGGCAATTATTATTTCTATATTATTGTATATTACTGGCATTGTGATTTGGTATATAGAATAATAGTCCTTGCATTTGAGAGCGAACATTCTACTCCTTATGGAGATAAGGAGATAAGCACTAGAAGTGTTTAGAGCTCGAATGCTTAACTAGTTCGCAAGTCGATAAAACTTAATCAAGTAAGAAGTTTAGACAAGACTTGTATAATGTGTACTTTGACATGTAGAGTGCCTGTCTTCACTAACAGTTAGTGGGAGCACACGTTATAGGTATGCTAATGGGATTAGTATACTCGAACACGACTCAACTCGATTCGGTCATATGGAAATCACTCAGGGATTGTTAATGATTGAATCGAAAGATTGTGATAGGTATACGTGGACCTTTGACTTGAGGTTTCAGTAGGAGATGTGCTTGTGACATTAAGTTAGTCATTAGAGTAGTTCGATCCAATCGCCGGTTGGTGGGGTCAACCTCGAAATGAAACTTAGTGGGCAAGTAGCAGTCTCTACTGAATACCAAGATAGGATTCTTTCTCCTGTTAGTGAGCAGGTAAATGTCCTATGCGGTTAATGGCAAATAAGATCATAAGTCTTTGGCCAAAGCATTCAGAGCTAGTTGTATTTGATACACGAGAGCTCGATGATGTCAGTTTGCATTAACAGAAAGCATAAAGTCAAGTTACAGTAGGGTTTGACTTTACCGTGACCCTAGTACTTGACCGGGACATATGATTGAAGGGTTTATACGTATACGGTATTCACGACATAATGGTTTTGGAATGATCCTATCATTTGTTCTTAGTTAGGTTACGATTTGGGCCACGAGACTGGCTAAGTGGTGCTAACACTCATTGGATCCTCCCAATGCTAACTAAGACGAACCTACAGAGTCGCGGCACAGGAATTGACGACGGATTATATTTAGCTTATTCTCTCATGGTTAATATTGGACATTGGATGTCTAATTCAATTTATTGGATAAATTAAATCGGTCTCGTGAATTAAATAAATTACTGGGTAATTAATTTATTCATATAATTTCTTAGAGAATTTATTTTTAATATAATTAATTAATTGGATTAATTAATTGTATTAATATTGAGACGTACCAAGGTTTATCTATCGGATTAGATACACAAGAGTCCGTTTCACGGACCAAAACGGACCAACACCTAAAATCTCATCATAGCCACCCCACTCACTTCATCATGGTGATGAATTATCTATTTTGTCTTTAGAAGACATTTTATATTATGTGGGGTTTTAATTAATTTATTTAATGAATTAATTATATCTTAATGATTGAGATGATGAGTGTGTTATGCTTGTATTTATATACATAGTTTCCACCTCCATTGTGATGACTTTGAGCTGCCGTGAGTTGGAGCAAAGGAAAGAGAGAAAGTTTTCTAACTTTATACATTTTGTGTTCTAAGTGTATTTTGAGAGAAAACAATTTTTATAAAATACTTAAAGTATTTATAAAAATATATATAAGTTAATTCTATCAATTTCTAGCCGTATACTTAGAGTATAAATTGATAGAAATATTTTCCGGTCATCTTCTGACGCGTGATACGTAGAGGCACGGTGTTTTCGGTGCTCGGGAATTTCCAAAAGCTTGTTCGATTGGATTCGTGCTCGTACTCGGAATCAAGAAGATATTATCAAAGGTCTACGAGGGTATGATTTCTTAATTTATCTTCGTACTTTTATATTCGTTTATACGATGCTTGATCGATCCGGTTTTGGGGTTTGGTTTTTATCCGGTTTGACCGGTTTATTTCCGCTGCGTAACTCGTTTTTAATCACCGAATTCCATCAGGAATAACAAGGGAAATGCTATAATACATATAAATAATCATCAATCCATCACAATCCTAAGTTAAATCGGATTAAACGGATGAAAACAACCACAACACCCAAATTCCCCAAAACTAGATTTCTAGAAAATCTGACCTGATTCGCTCGATCAAGGGATGTTATAGGATGTATGATTGATGATATGAACTCCAAGACTTCAGGGATTGATTGTATAACAACATCTCTCCATGATAACCACACCTCCAGCCGCGGAAGAGAAGGAAAAGAATGAGAAAAATGGTGAAAAACCCGTCTGCATGGCCTTAAATAGGCTGTCTACCGGCAGAGTTACGTACGTAACCGGCCAAGGGCTTACGTACGTAACCGGCCAAGTGCTTACGTACGTAACCGGCCATGGCCGAGACACTGCCCAAAAATGCCGGCAGTGTTACGTACGTAACCGGCCAAGGCCTTACGTCGCATTCGCCTTACGGCCATAATCGCGAGCACTACCGCCGTAACTCGGCCAAAGGCCTTACTGGGCCTGCATCGCCCGGCCATGACTCGGCCGTGGCCAACTCCGATGGCCTGGACAACCCCGAAACCCGAACCTGAATATGAATCGAATATACGGATACGAAGTACTCGCAAAGAAGAATTCGAGCACTAAGAGAACACACGATTCCGACCACCCGAAGGCTCGAAATTCGACAACGGAAAGTAATTACCCCAAACTTTGGGAAATTATGAAAATGGCCCAAAACGTCCGAAATACACGATACACGATCGAAACACCAAGACGAAGCTCGCAACATGAATAATAACATTAAATGAACTTACAAGAAACTCGAAACAATAGTTTCGGAAGAGATTCGCAAGAATCGAACTCAAGTGCGGAAAAGCCGCTTAAGAACATGGAATTCAACAAAATGACACCGAAACGAACTCGGACGTCCAAAAGTGCAGAATTAATTATTCTCTGAATAACGAAATGGTCACGAGAGAGTCGTCAACACGGAATCCCGCCGAAAAAAAAAATTACCGAAGTCCGAAATTGCGGGTATTACAATCACTATACACAACCGCATGATAACCTACTAATTCTTCCTCGTGTTTTTAATTTTTAGAATGCCGGATATGGCCTCAACAATTTTGCAATTCAATATACAGGCAGGTGATAGAGGCGTAGCATGTTGAAATCTCAATGTCGTACTCCACGTTGGAGAGAGAAATCTAAGAAACTGTATGTTATTTTCAGACCACCAAGTCTTTTTATAATAAAGAAGTAGAAGAAGAAGAAGAAGAAGATAGGAAGGATGTAATTTCAGACTCGGGAATTGATTTTCAATTGCAAAGCATGCTCGATCAGGAAATACCCCAAATCATCCACCATGCCTAGCCAAACGATAACAAATTAAGAATAACCTGGCATACGATCTTACACCTGATCATACTCAATTATATAAAGTACAAACAATACTCACCGGAGAAGTACAGAAAACTAAGGAACACGTATTGCTGGAAGCAGCAAATAGAAAATCCTCGGCAGCAACGGTTGAAAATCACGACTATAAAGCAAAAACAAAATCGGGAAAAAGTAAAAACAAAATAAAATAGGAAGACATGTAAGAAAGTACAAGTCCTTTTTCGGAAGATTACCATGAGAAATAGCAGAACCCTAAAACACCAACAAACTCACAGCACACACACGATCATATTAATAAGCCCAAAGAAGTGTGTAAACAGCGAGAAAGGAACACAATATATATATATATATATATATATCGAAGAGTAATGCATAACCTGTCTATATTAACAACATATTCAACACGACCTCTATTCCTACATCAATACATGCACACTACCAAAAGGCAACATTCTTTTCCCTGGATGTGGTGAATAACATACTGGGTAGGAAACTTCGTACTGAATCGCATAAGTAACATAATAAATATGCATTCCATACTTAATAACATATTGAACAAACTGAATAAGAATTTCATACTGAAAGAGGAATTTTATCTTGAATATTATATTAAATATATTGAATAATAAGACACTAAACATACTGAATAAGAAAGTACCTATAAAGCAAGAACAAAATCAGAAGAAGGAAAAAACAGAAAGAAATAGGAAGACGACTAAGAAAGTACAAGCCCTTTTTGCAAAGACTACCATGAGAAATAGCGGAGCCCTCAAACACCAACAAACTCATAGTACATACACGATCATATTAAGAAGCCCGAAGAAGTGTGTAAACAGTGAGAGAGCAACACAATATATATCGAAAGGTAATGAATAACATGTTTATCATGTATGTTATAGATTACTGAATGTACGCTGTTCAATCTGGTAAACTTTTTATCGGGCCTCCAGAAACAGCGCATCGTTTTAGGTAGGTGTAAAACATGGCCGACAAATTTTAATTGAGACCTGAAGTAGATGTCATTTGTATTGAACATCAAATGGATGTCATCTTCTTTTGTTCGTGGCATTGTTACACCTACTTAGACCCAGGCTCTATTCAAAGATTTTAAGCGGCCATGTCATATTTCCAGCCGATAAACCTAAACAAATAACATCATTATAATGTCCTAAGTTTTAGTTTGCAACATTGTTATGTCCACATAGAGTAGGCCCTACTAAGAAGTTTTGCAGGAGCGAAAAACTACATGATATATATATATATATATATATATATATATATATATATATATATATATATATATCGATCCAAGCATCATTAATAAAATATGAAATGGAACAGCAAATAGATATTATGTGTTTTTGTTCGTGGTATTGTTACACCTAGTTAGACTCAGGCTATATTCAGAGATTTTGTGGGGCCATGTCAGGTTTCCAACCGATAAACTCAAACATATAACACCACTATAATGTTCATTATAGCACATTTAAGAAAATATAGGTGGAACCTCAAATGGAATGATATACCTATCAAATAACGTCACTGAAGTGTCTCAAGTTTTAGTTTGCATGAGCGGAAAGCTACATGCTATATATATAGAATCAAACATCATTGATAAAATATTAAACGAAACAACAAATAGATATTATGTGTTTTTATTCGTGGCATTGTTACACCTACTTACACCCAGCTCTATTCAAAGATTTTACAGGGCCATGCTAGGTTTTCAGCCGATAAACTCAAACATATAACACCATTATAATGTCCATTTTAACATAATTGAGAAATTATAGGTAGAAGCTCAAATGGAATGTAGAAGCCATCAAGGCACAGAAATCGAATCCAGATAAAGAATGAAGACATGAACAAAACAAAATCAGACCAGATAAATACGAACCGGCATGCACCTTGTAAGAGACATAAATACTAAATACAAACCTAAATAAGTTAGTATACTAACCTTGAATGAGATAGTTACATACTAAACGCAAACCTGAATAAGGTATTTGCAATTCTAAAATAGAAGTGGCCTAGTTCTGTAGGTCAAACAAATTTTCGTACAGTCAAGACAGAAGTGAAGGTAAAATGACACGACCTGAAAAATAAATGCAATGTTAATATCAAAATGTACCTGAAATAGAGATTTGCAGAACAACTATTCCCAGCAGCGAATAACACAAAGTTGTCGAGCAAAATAACAAAACTTATGTCTAACACCCTATCAAATGAAACTCATCAAATCAATATCCGATTTAGTCATGCAACCCAACCTCTAAATGCCTACCCTAAAAAATATCTACAGAACAAAAAAAAAGGCTCAGACAAACAAAATGCAGCCAAAAAATTATAGGCCTTTATTTTTTAGTAGCAGAAAGTATGTTTCGATTGGGGTATGGAAATGACGAAATAAATGACGATACAATTTACAAAAAATTAATTTTGTAAAAATTTTGCAAAATAATTGTTGTCAGGGACTTTTCCCACATGTAAAAAGGTCATTCCTGTGTATAACACACAAATTTCCTGATATAGAGGCGGGCCATTAATATGGTACACTTGAACCACACCTCATTATATAGACAAGCAGGCTGATGAGATAGCAATCTTGAAATTTACGGAGCTACCTGAGCCGAAAACATAGCTCGAAGATATAGAAAAATAAATGATGTTGAGGCCTTTCCCCACATGTAAAAAGATCATTTCTCCATATAATAGTGTGCCACATACACAATCGCACATACATATTTCATATTATGGAATCCGGAGCACACAAACGATGCACAATACACGATCCATGAATGTACAACCACGCATACATAAAACCACGAAAGAAAAAAAAATAAACACCTCATTTATAGCCTAGTAAAATGATAAACCTAACACAATTATTGATAACCTGATTAATTGTTTGTTTGTTTTATTAGTTACACGGTGGTCGTGTTTTGAATCTGCACAGCGAACTAACAGATTGAAAATGTAAATAGTCCAAGAACACACCAACAACAAATCATTTCGCAGATATGAAATTAAAGAAACACGAGCATCAACCAATGAACAACAACACGGTTTACCTGACAATCTAAATAAAGGACAAAAGAATACTGCAAATTTGAAAATACAATCAGGTTGGAATTTTAGAAAAGGACTAACAGGCCTCTCATCATCAAATAAACAAGAACAGAATATACGCAAAGAAGTTACCTATATTTGTAAAACATAAACGAGGTACGCTGTAATTAGGTTAGACCACATGAAATATTTTGCAACGTGAAAAGGCTGCAGTAGTTTCAACTAACGCAAAGGAAGCAGGAAAAACTAATGAAACAGAGCAGATGCAACATAAATGAGGCAAGAAAATAGTAGTTGAGAGGGTGAATGAAATAAATAGAGGAAAATATGATTTTAGGGCTTCCCAAATAAAATTTGGCGGACCACCACAGCAGGTCATCAAACAATTAAATTCAACATGAACTTCTGATGTGGTAGGTGGCAGTTTAAAAAAATACTTCTGAAAAGATCGTAATGCCGTATAGTACCTAGTTACAAACACAACCACACACATGCACCTAAACACGCTACACACACTGCACACCTATTTCCTGACAACAAAATTAGAGCACACAAACACCACACAACCATGAACGTACAACAACGTATACATAAAATCATCCATAAAAAAGGGCATAGATCAATTATAGCAAGTTAACACAATAAACTCAACCACAGAAACACATTCTACGCGAAGTTATGAAGAGTTCTAAAACATAAGCGGGTTACACTAGAAAGGCCGAAATTTGAAACCTCAGTCTTTAAAACACCAAAATGATCTAGACATTTTTCTTCGATAATAAAGAAGAAAATAATTTTTTTCCTAATTGGCCACTATTAACGAGGTTGATTAAAGCATCTTTGGTTTTTGAAAAATCTGCGGTCAAGTTGTGTAAAATCAATGTCGTATACCCTCTTATGTTTGTATATTTTACACAATCACTACACACAACTGCATGATAACGCACGAATCCTTCCTCGTGTTTTTATTTCTATCCACTCATGTAAAATACGGACTACAATACATCCAAAAATATAAGGCTATTTACAAAAGGAATCCGGCATTTTGTACGTTTATGATTTAGTCATGACCTTTTAATTTTTAGAATGCGGATATGGCCTCTACAATTTTGCAATTCAATGTACATCCAGCTGATAGAGGCCTATCATGTTGAAATCTCCATGTCGTGCACCACGTTACAGAGATAAATCTAAGAAACTGTATGTTATTTTCAAACCAAAAAAATACATGGTTGTTTCTATAATAAAGAAGAAGAGGAAAAAGAAAGAAAGAACATAATTTCGGACGAAAGCATGCTCGATTAGGAAATACCCCAAATCACCTACTACGCCTAACCTAATGATAAGAAATCAAAAATAACTTGGCATACGAATCTACACCTGATCATACTCAATTATCTAAAGTACAAACAATACTCACCGGAGAAGTACAAAAAACCAAGGAACACGTATTGCTGGAAGCAGCAAATAGAAAATCCCCTACAGCAACGGTTGAAGGTGACGGCTGTAAAGCAAACAAAATCAGGAAAAAGAAAAATCAGAAAGAAATAGAAATACGACCAAGAAAGTACAAGCCCTTTTTGGGAAGACTACCATGAAAAATACCCAAACCCTAAAACACCAACAAACTCACAGTACATACACGATCGTATTAGGAACCCCAAAGAAGTGTGTAAACATAAAAAAGCAACACAATATATCGAGAAGTAATGCATAACCTGTCTATATTAACACCATATTCAAAATAACCTCCATTTTTACAGCAGTACACGCACACCACCAAAAGGCAACTTTCTTTTTCCCTGGATGTGATGTATAACATACTCGGTAGAAAACTTCTTTGTTCAAAATGTAGTTTCTCTGTCCTAAATATTTTCGAAATCCTCAAAGTTTGATAGTGAAAGCACTCATTTTATCTTTGTTTTGATACTGAAAGCATTCATTTTTTTGTCTGCAATCATTTGGAAAACAGCTCATCTAATCTATGATGCTGATATGAAATGCTAATCTATTACATTTTATGACTACTCATCTAATCTAATTTATTTACAATTTTGCAGATCTGCTATCAGAGGTCATGGCTCCTTTCTATACAAAGCTTGCCAGTCTACATCCCTCTTCAATAAATTGGGTTGTAAAAGTGAAGATCATACGTTTATACTATCAAAGGAAGCCCATAAATGGTGGTGGTGGTGTCAGCATCGAATTCATTGTTCATGACAATGAGGTAAGAAAACGTAGTATGATATAGATGTTGTATGATGAGTGAGATATGCATATGAGGTGATGTGAAATTGATGCTGATACAAATATGCTGCTGTCAATATGGGTGAAATTTATGATGTCAGTGATATGCATTATGCTACTATCCATATGAGATCTTGAGCTGAAGCATATTGTGAATAAGATTAAATGAATATTTTGCTATCAATAAGATGTTGTAAATTTGATCTGCATGCACTATGAGGCATAAATATTGTGGGGCACATTGTAACACCCCCGATATATTCAGGAATATTACAGCGCCGTAAATCCTTTACATGAGAATTTACAAGGCTGAATAAATGAAAAGACAATAACAGATACTAAATCATGAAATCACTGAAATAAAATACGACAACTCTGGTTCAATACCGAGAATACAAATATCCAAATGAAGAATATTAATACATCACTAAAATCCAAACATCAAAAATTACGACGTACTCGAGTACTTATTAAAAATAACCAACAACAGATAATAAACCCGGCCGGAACATCACTCTGCACCCTCGTCGTCATGCAGCTCCAGTGGTTGTTTCCCCGCTCTCCTGGATCCTGAACATAAACAAATGTTCACCCCCGAAGGAGTTAGCACAACGATGTTAGTACAAATACAATAATCATACAACAGTGATGTAATCAACAATCATCATAACAAGTTTCTCCAACGAGAAATAACAACACTTATCACATCATAACAGTCTCAACATACTGATGGTATTCCAACGATCCAGCGCACACAGCTATAGATTCTCATGATGATCTCGTCGGACCAATGCATGGTGGAACTACCTATCCAACGATCCAGCGCACACAGCTATAGATTTCCATGATGATTCCCGTCGGATCAACACATGGTGGACATTTAATCACAATACATGTACACAATACAATCACAATATAACTGACATAATATAAACAATTCTAATTAGAGTACTTGCCTCGGTTCGATGACAAGAATAATTCCACGAATATCAAAATACTCGAAGGTCGTCCCCTTCGATCAATCACGTTGCTAAGCTCGAACCTTAACAAAAGAAATAATATAGAATTCATCTCAAGTCGAACGAACATCTAACAATCCAAATTACGGTCGGAAGTTCTTAAAATGAAATCTGTTTGGTTTGCTTAACGCACGCTACGTATCCTATGTAGCATATGTTAAGGCTACTCGTTAGCGCACGTAATTATACGTAGCCTAGCGTACGCTAACCATGCACAGTCAGTACCTCACTGATCAGTCGATTGACTCGTCTCATGATATAACGCACGTTACGTTCCAAGCGTAGCGTACGCTAAACATGCCCGATAGCGTACGTTAATTTACATAGCTTAGCGTACGCTAAGCGTGCATGGCAGTTTCTGTAATACCCGGTTGAAATTCATGTCTTTTCAAATCTCCTCATTGTTCAAATTGTGTTTTGTTGGGCGAACCCTTGTAATCGTTGCTTGGAACCACCGTTTTGGGGTCTCCGTACTTCCATTTCGTGTTATTGTTTCCCAGATATTAAGACCTATTGCTTTTATTCTCTTCCCGGGTCATTTTATATCATTTTAGGACCCGAGGGGGGTGTGGGCCGTGGCACAAGGATTGTGCGCCGCGGCACACACATTTTCTAGACCTGGCCAAACAGCCTGTACCTTGTGCCGCGGCACATGCCGGCAGGGCCGCGGCACACTGCCGAGTCACTGCCGCGGCACACCCGTCCGGGCCGCGGCACACTTGTGTTGCATTTTTCGGCCAAACTGTCTGTACCTTGTGCCGCGGCACACTTCGGCTGAGCCGCGGCACACTGCCGAGCCCTGGGAGCAGTTTTTGGGCCTGTGCCGCGGCACACTTCGGCTGAGCTGCGGCACACTATGCAGTCAACTGTATAATTATGCTTTTTGAGCGAGATGCAGCTCATTTATCCATTTCCTTCTTCTACCTGCAAGAGAGAGAACTTGAGGGGAGGAACTTCTCATCATCTATCACTCAAGTGTTAGATTTTTATCATTTTCATTCGGTTGGGAAGCTCGGATCATCGATCTATCACGTATTCTTCAGATCATAGTGCTTGGATCTTCAAGAAGTAATTCCTTCAACATCTTGGATTTCGATTTTGTATTGAGTAATGATGTCTTGGGTGTTAAGATCATGCTGTATGAAGTGATATACGCATGATTATGGGCATGTTTGATTATTCATCGGATTATTGAAGGATTATTCAAGAACACTTTGAATATTATGTTGAATTTTGGGGTTTTTCGTAGATTCGTCCGATTTATCCGATTTGAAGCTTGAGAACCTTGAGATTATGATGTATCTATACCGTATGCGTGTTGTTCCTGCGATTTTACGGGTTGGATTGTGCCGTTTTTGGACTTAGTTTGGACGATTTTCCAACCTTTAGTTGTTTATCCGTGTATTTTCATGAATCGTAGATGAGTTTCGGGAGTTCCTTCGTGTGATTTGAGTATGGATAATTGATTATCATATTTCTTGCGAATCGTTTAGGTGCCGGAAGTGCGTTCTTGGACCTACCGAACTCATACCGTTTTTCGGTTCGATTTCTCGATGTCTCAAAGGCAAGTATATATTTATGATTGTACGTTCTCGACTTTGAAAGTAAAATATATTGATGGCATGATATGAACGAACCACTTTGGGGCGGGCCGACAGGTCCCCTAAGGGTTCCGTAGCCTCTGGTGTGGTTCCACGGTATTCATACATGTATTGATGACGGATGATATGAACGAACCACTTTGGGGAGGGCCGACAGGTCCCCTAAGGGTTCCGTAGCCTCTGCTGCGGTTCCACGGTATTCATATATCTATTGATGCGATGCTATGAGATTTAGCTATTCCGGAATACTAGTCTTGAATTGATGAATTGACGGTTACATTTACTTTATTGTCGAGGAGTATTGTGTTTCATACTTGATATACTTGCACTAGCTATTCGACGGCTAACCCCTTTTTGGGGGAAATACTTTTTATGTATTTCAGGTTCCAGGAGAGCGGACAGGCAGATATCGGATCGGCATGAATATGGTGGGCAAGTGTGATACTGTTTCTTTCCTCCGGTTATGTTTTGAGTTTTCCATTCAGTGTTGTTGTACTGGAATGGTCATTGAATACTCGAGTATTGTTTTCCATTTTCCTTGATGTTCCGGCCTGTGTTTGCCGAGGTATTGATTTGTGTTGTGATGTCTTTGGATACATTGGTTATGTTTAAATACCCTTTGTATTGTTCTTCATTCCACTGTATGTAGACCTTCTCGGTCAAAATCTATAGTTCCACGTATGTTTAGCCTTGTGGGTCCCACGGCGGGGCTCACGGCGCTGTAATATTCCCTGAATAACTTGGGGGTGTTATAGAATATGGTATCAGAGCTTAGGTCTATGGATACCTAGGCTGTCGGTCTTTTGGGTCGAATGAGTCGTCAATTGTCCACAGTATCACTACTCTGCCATCATCACAGTGCGACCGGTACTTGTAAGACCTCTTACTCTTCTGGTGTTTCCTTATTCGTTTTGCTTATTTTTATTGGTATTCTTGAGAATAGATCACCTTAATGACGTGCGATTGAACTGTACTTACGTGTCTTATGTGTTCTTCAGTATGTCAGCTGGTAGGGGCCGTGGCCGTGGACGAGGAAGAGGTCGTGGCGCGTCTGTTTCCATCAGTTCAGTTGCGGGGTCGACCAACCCCAGTTTGTTGAACTCGGTTCATCCTGACACCGAGAGTCAGCACGACCAGTCGAACGGCCAGGGGAACAACGCGGACGTTGGAGTTGCGAATGCACTTCAACAATTGGCTACTCAGATGACCATTTTAGCCCAAACTGTTCAGCTGAATAATCCAAACCCAAACACGGATGCCTTGCTTCAGAATGTAATCCGTATGCACCCTCCACAATTTGGCGGTGCCACCAACCCGTTAGGCTGGGAAGATTGGCTAGCGGAATTGGAAAAGATTTTCGAGGCTGTTGATTGCCCCGAAGTGAGGAAAGTACCGATTGCTCAGTATTTCCTCACTAAGGAGGCCGCTACCTGGTGGAAGGTCATCAAGCCACAGGATCGTATGGCCACGTGGGATGAATTTAAGGAACTTTTGGAGGCCGAGTTTTGTCCTTGGCTGGGGCGAGAGGGCCGAATCCGAGCCTTTTTCGAGGCTAAACCACAAGATATTCCCATTTCGCAGGCGATCGTGGAGTACAACCAACAATTGATCCATGTGAAGGATCAAGTGCGTAACGAGCGTGATAAGATCCGTTATTTTGATATGCGAATGAATTTGGACTTACGGCGATACATGGCCAGATTTGCTTGTACCACACTGAAAGAGTATCAGGACAGAGCTTTAGCCCATGATATGTTGAGCCCCGACAACGATACCGTTGAAGAACCGAAGAAGCAGAAAGTCGCGGGAAATTTTTCTGGCTCTAAGGGTGGCAGCTTTCAGAGGTCACAGACGACTAACCGTTTTGCCAGACAGTCGTCACGTTCTATTAAAGGAAAGAGGGGTTACCGTCCTACTCCGGGTACCTCAAATCGCACGGTGACTTGCTATAATTGTGGCCGTCCAGGCCACGTTAGTTCGAAATGCAACTTTCCACCATTGAAGTGTCACACGTGCAGACAGAAGGGACATATAGCGGCTTATTGTTCCGAGCCGAATCAGACTTTGGACACTCGGGCTTCTGCCCCAGCACCACTTGATCAAAGTATGAATCAACGACAATCTTTTGGTCAACCTCAGCAGAATTTCGGCAGGGGCCGGGGACGGGGTCAGAATGCTGGAGGGGGGAACTCTAGTGTCGGTTCGGTACAGCTACGGGTTTATGAGATGCGTCGAATGCATTTAATCCGACGGCGGTGGCTTCAGTACCATTCATATTTTATCTTATCCAAATTGTACTTTTTGATTCGGGTGCTACACATTCTTTTATTTCTTTGGAGTGTGTACGCCGTTTGAATATAACTTGCTTGACTGCTTGTAATCCCTTCATTGTGAAACTGCCTAGCGGGGATAGAATTGTGGGGAACCGGGAGATTAGAGATTTTCCGGTGATTATATCCGGTATGGAATGGTTGTCGAATCTGATTGTAGTTGATATGGAAGGCGAGGACGTGATCCTCGGCGAGGATTGGCTTGATAGTCACCAAGCGATTATGAATTACCGTACCAATGTTATCACCATGATGACTAAAGACATATCTGAGTACTCATTTTTGGGACGTAAGTCGGGTCAATCCAAGTTACTTATCAGTGCCATGAAGGCCGTAAAACTTTTGAATAAAGGTTGTATGGGCTATTGGTGTTATGCCTTGAAAGCGGAAGGAAATGAAGTCGATTTCTCTTCGATTCCGGTTGTTAACGAGTATCCCGATGTTTTTCCGGATGACCTCCCGGAATTACCGCCAGATCGAGAGATAGAATTTACCGTAGACTTAGAGCCAGATGCGGCTCCGATTTCTAAAGCACCTTATCGGATGGCACCTTCCGAGATGCAGTAATTGAAGACTCAGTTGGGAGAACTTCTGGAAAAAGGGTACATCAGACCGAGCGCTTCAACTTGGGGCGCGCCTGTTATTTTCGTGAGGAAGAAGGATGGTTCACTATGTTTGTGCATCGACTACCATGAGCTGAACAAAGTAACCATCAAGAACAAATATCCTTTGCCTCGTATAGACGATTTATTTGATCAATTGCAAGGGGCTGCGGTTTTCTCGAAGATTGATATAAGATCCGGGTATTATCAACTCAGGGTGAGAGAGTCCGACGTTCCGAAGATGGTGTTTCGGACGAGATATGGGCATTACGAATTTGTGGTTATGCTTTTTGGGTTAACTAATGCACTGGCAGTATTCATGAAGTTAATGAATAAGATATTCATCGAGTACCTCGACAGGTGTGTAGTCGTCTTTATTGATGACATCTTGATCTATTCTCGAGATAAGGAGGAACATGTCAGACACTTGCGTGTGATTTTGGACATTTGGAGAACCGAGCGCCTCTACGCAAAATTCTCGAAATGTGAATTTTTGTTAGAAGAAGTTATGTTTCTCGGCCATGTGATTTCGGCCTAAGGGGTTCGTGTAGACCCACAGAAGATTGAGGCAGTGCTAGATTGGGCACCGCCTAAAAATGTTAAGGAAGTTCATAGCTTTTTGGGCCTTGCTGGGTATTACCGTCGGTTTGTCGAGGGGTTCTCGAAACTCGCTCGGCCGCTTACGAAATTGCTCCAGAAGACCGAAAAGTTTATTTGGACGGATGAGAGACAACAGAGCTTCGATGAACTGAAGAAACGATTGACTTCAGTGCCGATTTTAACTTTACCACATGGTACCGAGGGCTTTGCAGTTTATAGTGACGCTTCGGGTCAGGGCCTGGGCTGTGTACTTATGCAGCATGATAAGACAATAGCTTTTGCGTCACGACAATTAAAGCCTTATGAGATGAATTATCCTACTCACGATTTAGAGTTGGCCGCAATTGTCTTCGCACTCAAGATTTGGCGGCATTATTTGTATGGTTCACCGTGTCGGATTTATACTGATCACAAGAGCCTGAAGTATATTTTCAGTCAGAAGGAGCTGAATATGAGACAGAGACGTTGGTTTGAGTTGATAAAGGATTATGATTTGGAAATTCTTTACCACCCCGGAAAAGCCAATGTCGTTGCGGATGCTTTGAGCTGCAAATCGGCATCTCTTCAAATGCTCGAGGTTCTTACATCGCAGACAAAAATTCGTCAGGATTTAATTGAGCAAGGGATAGAAGTTTGGCTTCAGCGAGTACAGGGACAGTTGTGTACTCTCGAAATTACTTCGTCCTTGGTTGATGACATCAAGGGAAGCAGTGGAGTGACCCGATGATTTCTCAACTGAAGGAAGATGTAATTAAAGGAAAAGCTCTTGGCTTTATGGTTCACGAGGATAGTATTCTGAGATTTCAGGGCAAGCTTTGTGTTCCGAACGATTTAGAGTTGAGGCAGAGAATTCTCCGAGAAGCTCATGCTACGCCTTCCTCAATCCACCCCGAGACGAGTAAGATGTACAAAGACTTGAAGTGCAATTTTTGGTGGAATAACATGAAGAAGGATGTTACGGAGTTTGTACTATGGTTCTTGACGTGTCAACAAGTCAAGATCGAACATCAACGACCAGCGGGGTTGTTGAAACCGCTTCCCATTCCCGAGTGGAAGTGGGAAGACATCTCTATGGATTTCATCACTGGCATGCCAAGAACTCGGGCCGGAATGAATATGATTTGGGTAATTGTCGATCGGTTGACCAAGTATGCACACTTCTTGGGTATTAAGGATACTTGGGGACCGGATAGACTGGCTCAAACTTTTATTGCTGAGATCGTGAGGTTACACGGTGCCCCCAAGACCATTGTTTCTGATCGAGACGGCCGTTTCGTATCGCATTTTTGGCAGGCCGTTCATCAGGCTCTGGGTACTGAGTTGAGATTGAGCACTTCCTTTCATCCTCAGTCGGACGGTCAGACAGAGAGGACGATTCAGACATTGGAAGATATGTTGTGGGCTTGTGCATTGGATTGGAGTAATGATTGGGAGCTTCACTTACCGTTGATCGAGTTTGCTTACAATAATAGTTGGCATGCGTCGATCAAAATGGCACCCTTCGAGGCACTCTATGGTAGGCGATGTAGGTCGCCATTATGTTGGGACGAGGCTTCTGAGCTAGTTGGGATGGATCCGGATATGTTGATGGAGACTAAGGAAAAGATTTTTATTATCCGGGACCGATTGCTGGCTGCCCAGAGTCGTCAGAAATCTTATGCTGATACTCGTCGTCGACCCTTGGAGTTTGAGGTGGGGGATCATGTCTTGCTCAAGGTATCGCCGACCAGAGGAGTTCTCTGCTTCAGGAAAAAGGGGAAACTTAGTCCGAGGTATACCGGACCCTTCGAGATTTTGGACAGAGTTGGAGATTTAGCTTATCGCTTGGCGTTGCCTCCAGCTTTGAGTCACGTCCACAGTGTTTTTTATGTGTCTCAGTTGAGAAAGTACGTACCGGATCCGAGCCACATTATCGACTATAGTGAGATTGACGTAGCCGAGGATATTACCTTTCCGGAGAAACCCGTGAAGATCCTTGAGCATCGCGAGAAACAACTTCGGCATAAAACCATTCCACTGGTTAAAGTGCAATGGTCGAGGCATGGAGTCGAGGAGGCGACTTGGGAGACGGAAGAGAAGATGCGGGTGGAATACCCCGAACTATTTATTTCTTAAGTTTCGGGACGAAACTTCTTTTTAGAGGGGGAGAATGTAATACCCGGTTGAAATTCATGTCTTTTCAAATCTCCTCATTGTTCAAATTGTGTTTTGTTGGGCGAACCCTTGTAATCGTTGCTTGGAACCACCGTTTTGGGGTCTCCGTACTTCCATTTCGTGTTATTGTTTCCCAGATATTGAGTCCTATTGCTTTTATTCTCTTCCCGGGCCATTTTTCATCATTTTAGGACCCGAGGGGGGTGTGGGCTGCGGCACAAGGATTGTGCGCCGCGGCACACACATTTTCTAGACCTGGCCGAGCAGCCTGTACCTTGTGCCGCGGCACATGCCGGCAGGGCCGCGGCACACTGCCGAGTCACTGCCGCGGCACACCCGTCTGGGCCGCGGCACACTTGTGTTGCATTTTTCGGCCAAACCGTCTGTACCTTGTGCCGCGGCACACTTCGGCTCAGCCGCGGCACACTGCCGAGCCCTGCGGGTAGTTTTTGGGCCTGTGCCGCAGCACACTTCGGCTGAGCCGTGGCACACTATACAGTCAACTGTATAATTATGCTTTTTTAGCGAGATGCAGCTCATTTCTCCATTTCTTTCTTCTACCTGCGAGAGAGAGAACTTGAGGGGAGGAACTTCTCATCATCTATCACTCAAGTGTTGGATTTTTATCATTTTCATTCGGTTGGCAAGCTCGGATCATCGATCTATCGCGTATTCTTCGGATCATACTGTTTGGATCTTCAAGAGGTAATTCCTTAAACATCTTGGATTTTGATTTTGTATTGAGTAATGATGTTTTGGGTGTTAAGATCATGTTGTATGAAGTGATATACGCATGATTATGGGCATGTTTGATTATTCATCGGAATATTGAAGGATTATTCAAGAACACTCTGAATATTATGTTGGATTTTGGGGTTTTTCGTAGATTCGTCCGATTTATCCGATTTGAAGCTTGAGAACCTTGAGATTATGATGTATCTATACCGTATGCTTGTTTTTTCTACGATTTTACGGGTTGGATTGTGCCGTTTTTGGACTTGTGGGAGTTTGGACGATTTTCCAACCTTTAGTTGTTTATCCGTGTATTTTCATGAATCGTAGACGAGTTTCGGGAGTTCCTTCGTGTGATTTGACTATGTATAATTGATTATCATATTTCTTGCGAATCGTTTAGGTGCCGGAAGCGCGTTCTTGGACCTACCGAACTCATACCATTTTTCCATTCGATTTATCGATGTCTCAAAGGCAAGTATATATTTATGATTGTATGTTCTCGACTTTGAAAGTAAAATATATTGATGGCATGATATGAACGAACCACTTTGGGGCGGGCCGACAGGTCCCCTAAGGGTTCCGTAGCCTCTGGTGCGGTTCCACGGTATTCATACATGTATTGATGACAGATGATATGAACGAACCACTTTGGGGCGGGCCGACAGGTCCCCTAAGGGTTCCATAGCCTCTGGTGCGGTACCACGGTATTCATATATCTATTGATGCGATGCTATGAGATTTAGTTATTCCGGAATACTAGTCTTGAATTGATGAATTGACGGTTACATTTACTTTATTGTCGAGGAGTATTGTGTTTCATACTTGATATACTTGCACTAGCTATTCGACGGCTAACCCCTTTATGGGGTAAATACTTTTTATGTATTTCAGGTTCCAGGAGAGCGGACAGGTAGGTATCGGGTCGGCATGAAGATGGTGGGCAAGTGTGATACTGTTTCTTTCCTCTGGTTATGTTTTGAGTTTTCCATTCAGTGTTGTTGTACTGGAATGGTCATTGAATACTCGAGTATTGTTTTCCATTTTCCTTGATGTTCCGGCCTGTGTTTGCCGAGGTATTGATTTGTGTTGTGATGTCTTTGGATACATTGGTTATGTTTAAATACCCTTTGTATTATTCTTCATTCCAATGTATGTAGACCTTCTCGGTCAAAATCTATAGTTCCGCGTATGTTTAGCCTTGTGGGTCCCACGGCGGGGCTCACGGCGTTGTAATATTCCCTGAATAACTTGGGGGTGTTACAGTTTCACTACTGGGCATCAAACCGTTCTAACGGTGATGAAACTTACGAACTCCTCAGTGATTAACGTACGTTATCCGTCTACATGTCATGTTCATAAACTTTTGAATGATCTTACGGATTCAAACATCTTTGAATTCAAGGAAATGAATATCATCACAACTCTTATATTCAAACTCGATTATCATTCTCATGTGAAGTTCGGTGATCTCAGGTTGATGCACTAGATTCCATTATCATTATCACATTCAGACTTCATCTTGAAGGTGAACTAATAATTCCACCTTATACGAAAGGATACAACCTAAGATGATTCTTTCTTAAGTCCTTATAACAAAAGTGATATCACCTCCAAGTTTACGATCAATATGGCAACATAAATCATACGGATAATCAACCTCAGAATATTCCTCTCATCATTTGACGTACTAGGATTCCAACTACGATGTTTTCAACGACGATATTATAAGCATAATTATTCCGACTTCTAAACATGATGTTTGTTGAATAATTCACCAATGGAACTCAATATCTTGATAGCATGATTCATCTTATTCTTCAAAACACGAATCTAAGGCTGGAGAAAGAATTAACATACCTTAAGATGAAGAAAACACTGAAACAATAGGTAGACTTCAACCCCGGTTGCTTGAGTGTCACTTCAAAGTGAGTTTCTTCTTCAATGATCAAGTGTAAGCACTCTCCAATATTCAATGATCAAGTAAGGAGGATTTGTATGTGTTTAAGGAGTAGGGAAGGCTCTCTGGACTTTCAAGGAACGAAGAACAAGTGAAGGAAACGTAAACCAAATGAAATGAGGGTGTTGTCCCTTATATAAAGTTTCTACACATTAGCTGATTAGCACACGCTATCCTACTATCCTTAGCGCACGCTAATAAGTGTTGACTCCAAAACTGTCCAGTTCCGCCCGTGGGAATCTTATCCGGACCCATGTCCGGCTGGCGCATGTGCTAGCCGTCTAGCTCAATAATTGACTGCCTAACGCATGCAATTCTTCAATCATAATGTGCGCTAGTTTTAGCCGATAACGCACGTTAAGCTACATTCTTAGCGTGCATTATCACGAGTTTGCATGAGAAAATTTGCATGTTGCTATACTCATGTACAAAGATACAAATGTGAGAAATATCATACTCCAATTATCGATATCACGATTCTGAATAATACATGACTCAAATACAAATGAAATACTCAATAATAAATCCAGATATTACACACATGGAATTCTAAACTGCATCTGTAAAGTCTATCATCATGCAGAATTTCCTAAACTGCACCATTTAGCAGCTTTCTAAGAGTTTAATGTTATATCATCATCAAATATCACCAAAAAATTCCTAAACTGCACCATTTGGCAGATTTGTAGGAGTTTAATGAGAAATTGGAATCAAATGTATAATCAAAGTTATGAGATATGTATAAGCCTAAACAGCACCATTTGGCAGTTGCCTACAACATAATATGCTGGCAGATTAACATAATAAATATGTATTCCATACCTAATAACATATTGAACAAACTGAATAAAATTTCATACTCAATGAGGAATTAAAGACACACACACACATATGTATATATATATATATACATACTTGAATATTCATAATATTCGAAGTGTTTTTTTTAACCATGCTTGAGTCTTGATTAACCTGACATAAGTATGTCTAATGATGACAGGCTTGATCCTATTCTAAATAAATAAATAAACCCCCGTATGCACAACAAGTGGTATTCAGATCACAACCTCACTTATATATAATTATATATGTATATAATATATACAACACTCATTTACAACAGACTCTTTTAAACATATCTATGCTCTACCCTTCAGAGTAGTGCCCTGGAAGGCTTCTCAGCAAGACGATAAGCACACAACCATATATACGACCCCTCTTGCATCAAATTGCTACACAGCTACAATTCAGAGAAAGCTAAAGAGCTGCACAAAATTCTTAGCCGTGCTAGAAATTGACACCAGAAAATAAAGTTCAATTTCGAATGCCGAAAAAAAAGCAGCAAAATTTACGAACCATCTAGGAGTCGAACAATATGATATGCACATATATCTTCACATTGTCCAGCTGAAGTCGTGGTCTTTCTTCTTCTGTCGTTTTTCCCTTTCGTACGGTGTTCTTATGAAAAGACTACATTCGAGGAAAAACAATGTTACCGAAAAGGACAGAATAAGAAACAACAAGGACCAACTATATTTCGCCGTACCTTGAGAGAAGATGCTAGCCAGCACAAGTCTTTCTTATTCCCATTACCACCTTTCCCACTGGTTCCACTCAAGAAAATTGTAATACCTGTACCTTGTATGAATTGTTGGCTTTGACGTTCCTTCAATTTTGTCGCTCTTGTAAGCACTCGTGGATATGTTGTTGTTGTTGTTGTTCTTAATTTTAGAGCTCCGTACCTTTCAGGACATGTTCGAATTAATTGGACCTTTTAGTGATGTTTTGTGAAAGGCAAATAGCGTACGCTAGGCCTAAGCTAACGCACGCTATTTCTGTTGAGTAGCGCGTGCTAGTTTCGCCTATAGCACACGCTAATGGTCCGGGCTTGGCAGAGGCAGTAGATGGATTCTACCCTCTGGACTAGCAGTTAGCACACGCTAGGCATGAGCTAACGCACGCTATTCGTGTTGAGTAGCGCGCGCTAGCATCGCTTGTAGTGCACGCTAATGGGCTGAGTTGGCAGGGGCAGTGAGGTGATTCTGTTTTCTGGACTGACAATTAACGCATGCTAGACGTGAGCTAGCGCACGCTATAGGTATTGCGTAGAGTGAGCTGGTGCCCGATGTAGCGCACGCTAGCGAGATGGGCAGTGAGTTTGGGGTTTCTGCATGGTAACAGTTAGCGCACGCTAAGGATGTGGTAGCACACGCTAACGTCGCAGGTCAGAAGCTACTGGACTATCGAGTGACCCCATTAGCGCACGCTAGCCTTGAGTTTTAGCGTGCGCTAATCAGGCGCAGTATATAAGAGGGGGTCAACCCTGTTCTTCATCATTTTCATTCCTTTTACTCACTTCCGATGACAGGGCGATCCGGATGGTGATTGGGGACGATCCTTCATCAGCTATCATCATCTTTGGTTGAATAACAAAGATTATACAACATCTAATCCGTTTATACCTTCCAAATCAAGGTAAATTCCTTAGAACACTAGTTTAGGGAATTTTTGGGGATTTTCTTATATTCGTACGATTTACCCTTTTTAGAGCTTGAGATCATTGAGATTGCGATGTATCTACCCTCTACCCACGTTTCCCCTACGATTATGTGGATGTTTATGTATTTTGTTCGGACTTGAGATGGTTTGGGGGATTTTCAAACCTCTGGGTGATTATCCTTGGAGTTTTGTGAATCGTAGGTGGGTTTCGGGAGTTTCGCTGTGTGATTTGATTATGGATTATTAATTATCGTATTCCTTATGAATCGTTTAGGTGCCGGAAGTGCATTCTTGGACCTATCGAACTTGTATTCTTTTCCTTCTGATTCTCGATATCTCAGAGGCAAGTATACATTTATGATTGTACATTCTCGACTTTAAAAGTAAGGTACATGAATTGTATGATTATATATATTCACTCTGCGACGAACCGACGGGTCCTTTGAGGGTTCCATTACCTTTGGTGCTGTTCCGCGAATATTTTAGGTTAACCATTCTGGGAAGGTCCGACGGGGCCTCTGAGGGTTCCGTTGCCTTTGGTGTGGTTCTATGGTTAGTCACATATGTATTGAAATGAAACGCTATGAGATTTAGTTATTCCGGAATACTAGTCTTGAGTTGATGAAATGATGATTACATTTACTTTATTGTCTAGAAGTATTGTGTTTCATATTCAATATACTGGTACTAGCTATTCGACGGCTAACCTCTTTTTGGGGGAAATACCTTTCATGTATTTCAGGATCCAGGAGAGCGAATAGGCATATACCTGGTCGACATGAAGATGAGGGGCTAGTGTGAACTGTGTCTTGTCACTGGTTATATTTTGTATTTCATCCATTCAGTTATGAGCACTCGAGTACTGTTTCTGGATTTCTTGATGTTTTGGCATGTGTTGCCTTGGGATTGATTCCTGATGTATTGTATTCGGTCTATTTGGATATTGTCTTGGTCGTTAATTTTATTGTCTTCCATTGGATTATGTTTAGACCTCATCAGTCAAACTTCATGGTTCCACGTATGTATAGCCTTGTGGGTCCCACGATGGGACTCACTGTAACAGCCCAAAAACAGTGGCTATTACAGTGTCGTGGATCCCTCCTGGGACCCACCAGGCAATATCACAATATACACTTAAAATCTGACAACGTGGCACCGTACCACAATATTTATCAAAACCCCGGTGTGGAGTATGAGTTATTCATATTTTTAAATACAAGCAAACATACACAGGATCCAAACACTAAGATGCACTATATGACGATGGGCGACCTAACAAGTTTTAGTACATTCATCCGACACAAAAATAAAACGAAAGTCACGCTTAAAACATAACCGAACAACCAAAAGACTGGGCCCCGAAATAGCATACATCGAATCCTCCGTCGCCATTGTGCTCCTCCCGTGCCTTGCCCTTTCTCGCCCGAAATACAAGTATTTCGCCCCAAACCACGTGGTCACTATACATGATAATAATTCTCATGACATTATACAATTCATATATACCGATTTCAAAGAAATTCACCGATCATCGAATATACCCCGAAGGCGTATAAACAATCACCCCAATCGTCAAGATAACCAAATATACGAACGACCACATACTATGGCTCAAGACGGACGTCACAGTACGCCCGATTCGGAAATGTGTCCGTGCACATGTCCACCCCGTATACGGAATCCAGAATATACGTGGGACAATGTACCTAATTAGCCTCACGAACTACGTCTCGTGTGCACGATCTAAATGCGGAAAAACCTCCACGCATGATCATCAAGTGCCCGGCTAAAAATCCTACACATAACCAATCGGCGCGCAGATATGACTCCAGAGATGTCACGATACAACATGACAACGAAACCCAACGAATTACACTTTTTCCAAGAAATCGAACAACTCACCGAAGTGTCAACAAAGCTCAACGATATCAAGGGTCCAAAAGTACGAATTTGGGTATACAGACCCATGATGAAAACGGGACATCATCAAGAACAACCTCAAGTCACAAGACACAAGTTTATAGGTGTTTATATACACGAAATGCATAATCATCATAAGAATCCACACATCATTATAACCAAGCAAGATAACTTGCCTCAATTCCGTAGACGAATAATCCTTCCTCGAATGGTCAAACGAACGGTATCCTCGTCTAACAATACTCACGTGAACAAGCAACCTTGAATGAAATATAATTCATTCAACAACACATTCGTACGATAATGGTATTATCGCATAAACAATATTCACAAATCAATTATCCTATCGATCATTTTAATGTTCTTATTACAAATCATCGTATGTTTATCATGATCATTACATATTCTAACCTTAATGTCAAATTCTTGATGTCTAGTTTATTATTTATGCAATATCGTGAAAATATCTTTTCCAAATCATCGACACTTCCAATTACGATATAATTTGTGTTTAATTACATTCTTCATTATTTACCAATGATTTCATTCAAAACTTGATTACTATATGAAACATAAGTTTAAGTTTTTAGTGAATTAAGAACATCATCTTAATTTACGCCTCTTGACATGCATGGATTAATGAAATGGAATTCGGCTATTCATCTACCGCATTTGTATCATCACAATTCTCTAAAGAACATTATCAACCTATCAATGTAGCGATTAACGCCCTTTAACGAAATCGATAGATTCGAACATATGAAGATTACAACTTCCTTCTATCAACATTCATTATTTTACTTTGAAGAGTTTATTAAAAGCCTAGTTATATCATTGAATACTTGAGATTTTTGAAGTAACTTCATTCATCTAACAAAGATCATCTACAAAGGATTAATATCATCTTTCCAACAATTTTATTACAAAGGTTTTAGAGGCCAAAAATCATGGTTTCATACTACCTTCAAGAATCAATAGAATGTTCAAGACCAATTTAACATTTCTTACTTTTAATCATTAAGGATATCATCCCTAACATGTTCCTAGTGTTGAGACTAAAATCAACTTCCGATTATCATGCTATACCTCAGGTTTTATGTATATCATTATCAACACAATCACATTATGAAGTTATTTACATCAAGAAGTAACACTAATACCTTCAAAGTTAATCTTCACTTGGTTTGAGTATGATTCAATTAACTTATCATGTTTACACTAGTTTAAACTAACATTATGTGAAGTATTTATCTACTAACATCATCATAAGCATGGAATTGATATGAGTTAAAGAAAGACCAACCTTAAAATGAAGAACAACACCAACACTCCAAGGAATACACTTCAATCTCTAGCTCTCCAAGTCACCAATCAAGTGTTGAAGCTCCAACACAAGTTAGGAAGGCTTAGAAATGAAGTTGGAAGGGAAAGGAATCGTTCCTAAGTTGGGAGATTGAAAGAGGTCGAGTAGGAAGTAAATGGCAAGTCATACATTTATAATCCGAACTTGACATTACGTGCGTTAACGAACGTGGTTAACGTGCGTTATAGCCTTTACGTCGTAATCTCATGATCATTACGTGCGTAACCAATTTCATCAAACTCCTGTCTAAAAACACGCAGATTCGTTACGTGCGTAACGGCGCTATTACGCACGTAATAGCCGTTGACTGGCCGTCGCGATCGACTCGACCACCTACCCTTGCTCGACCCCACCGAAAGGCGGATTCCGGAGGATCTTCCGCATTACGTGCGTTAACGTGCTGATATTACGTCGTAAGGCGGCCTACATAGCGTCGTTAAGAATACATGTTAACGCACGTTAAGTACTATAACAATCATAAATGGAATTCTCGCAATATCACCCAACAACTAATATAGTATGAATGACCATGAATCCAATCTAACATAATTCGTCGGTACTTGCTACAACATCACGTATATGGTGCGAAAATACTTAACTTAAATCATGGAATACAATATTAAAGGCGAGGGTATTACATACTCCCCCTTAAAAGGAGTTTCGTCCCCCGAAACTAAGGGGTAAACAGCAGTATCTCTCGCATGCTATCTTCGATCTCCCACGTAGCTTCCTCGACTCCATGTCTTGACCACCGAATTTTTAATAAGGGAATCGCCTTGTTCCTCAATTTTAATTCTTCTCTCGAGTATCCGCACAGCCGCTCCTCATACGAATGGTCGCCGCTATTTCGACCTCGTCGAATTGAATAACGTGACTTGGATCAGCAACATACTTCCTTAATCGAGACACATGAAATACGTTGTGAATCCGACTCAAAGTCGGTGGTAATGCTAAACGATAGGCTAGGTCGCCTACTGTTCCGGGATCTCAAACGGACCAATATACCTTGGGCTCAATTTGCCTCTCTTCTCGAATCGGAAAACACCTCTAGTAGGAGATACTTTGAAGACATGGTCACCAACTTCAAACTCGAGTGGTCGTCGACGATTATACGCATATGATTTACGGCGGCTTTGGGCCGTTAATAGACGGCTCTTGATCGTGGAAATCTTCTCATGGCCGCCAATAACATATCGTGTTCCGTACCAATGGATTCAGATATTTCGTCCCAACACAAAGGGGACCTACAACGACGACCATATAATGCCTCATAGGGTGCCATCATGATCGAGGCGTGCCACCGTTATTGTATGTGAATTCTACCAACGGCGGTTGGGCTTCCCAATCAAGCTTCCAATCGAGAGCACATGCCCTCAACATATCCTCTAGAGTTTGAATTGTCCTCTCAGATCGACCGTCGGTCTGAGGATGAAAAGCCGCATCAAGTTCAACCGTGTACCCATAGCACGATGAACCGCCTTCGAAGTGCGACACGAACCGTCCGTCCGATCGATACAATACTCTTAGGGGTGCCATGCGGTCTCACAATCTCTTTGATGAATAATTGGGCCATTTCTCGTGGCCCCAAGTATCCATGATCTCCAAAAAGTGGGCTGATTTAGTCAATCGATCCACAACCACCCAAATCGTATTCATGCCTCGACGGCTCGTCGCAAACTAGTAATAAAGTCCATCGATATGTCTTCCCACTTCCACTGAATCGGAAGCGGTTTCATCATGCCACCGGTCGTTGATGCTCAATCTTGACTCTTGTGGTCGACATTTCAAACGAATTCGGCAACTTCCCGCTTCATGTTACCCCACCAATAATATCGCTTCAAATCCTTATACATTTTGTTTGATCCGGGTGTATGGAATACGGGTAGCATGAGCCTCCTTCGAATAGTATTCCTCAATTCTTCGTCTGTGGTACACACACTCGGTTTTTAAAGCGTAATACCATCCTCGTGAACCACAAATCCAGGGGCCTTCCCCTGATCGATTTCTCCTCGAATTCTGGATAAGAATGGGTCCGACATTTGTTTCGTCCTGATCGTCTCATCAATGGATGGTGAAATCTCAAGCATGCACAGTTGTCCATGAATGCGTTGTATCCAGACCTCAATCTCTGGTCTCATGAACTCTAATTGCAACTCCCTCTGGGCGATCAAACGAGCTAGCATCTGCTCCTGCACCGTCTTGCGGCTCAAGGCATCGGCAACCACGTTTGCCTTGCCTGGATGATAAAGGATCTCGATATCATAGTCTTTGATTAGCTCTAACCACCTCCTTTGTCTCATATTCAACTCCTTCGGGTAAAAATATACTTGCTCTTGTGGTCCGTAAAAATCGCAGTAACTCCATACAGATAGTGGCGCGATTTTTAAAGCAAACACTACCGCCGCTAACTCCAAGTCATGAGTCGGGTAGTTGACCTCGTAAGGACGCAATCGTGCGGACGCATAGGCGATCACTTTGCCGTCTGCATTAACACACGCCCAAGGCCCCGCTCGATGCATCGCCGTATACCGCGAATCCTTCCGTTCCTCTAGGTAGTACCAAAAGCAGTGCTGAAATTAATCGACCTTTGAGTTCATCAAAACTTTGCCGACATGCTTCCGACCACAAGTACTTCTTATCTTTTCTCAAGATTAGTCATCGGTTGAGCAATTTTGGAAAATCCTTCCACGAATAAATGCTGTAATAGCTGCTAGACCCGAGAAAACTACGAACTTCCTTCACGTTCTTCGGGGTAGCCTCGGATAGCTTCCGTCTTACGTGGGTCTACTCTTACTCCTTCTGCGATATCACATGACCTTAAAAATAACTTCGACATCCGTAATTCACACTTAGAAAATTTTCCATAGAGTTGTTCTCGCCTTAACGCATCGAGAACTGGCGGAGGTGACACTCATGCTCCTCATGATCACGAGTAGACCAAGATATCGTCAATAAAACGACTACAAAACGATCCGGATAATTAATAAAAACCCGATTCATCAATTCCATGAATCCGCAGTGCATTAGTCATCCAATGTCATAACAACGAACTCAAAATGCACATAGCGAGTGCGAAAAGCTGTCTTCGGGACGTCAGACTCTTGAATCCGCAATTGGTGGTACCCAGACCTCAAGTCGATCTTTGAAAATACAGAGGCTCCCTGGAGCTGATCCAATAGATCATCGATGCGAGGTAAAGGATACTTGTTCTTAATTGTTACTTTGTTCAGCTCCCGGTAATCGATACACAAACGCAGCGATCCGTCCTTCTTCCGTATGAATAACACCGGCGCCCCCCAAGGGGATGCACTGGGCCGAACATATCCTTTCTCAGTTAATTCTTCGAGTTGTCTTTTCAATTCCTGCATCTCAGTCGGGGCCATACGGTACGGTGCTTTCGAAAGCGGGGACGTCCCTGGCTCCAACTCAATGGTGAATTCCACCTCTCGCTGTGGGGGTATTCCTGGAAGCTCGTCTGGGAATACATCCGGATAGTCTCGAACTACTGGAATATCAATCAATTTGACTGGCCGGTCAGCTGTCTTAGTCATGTAACACCAATAACCAATGCATCCCTGGTTCAGTAATCTCATAGCCTTCATAGCGCTGATGACTCTCCCAGAATGATTGGGATTATCACCCCGAAAAATACACTCGACGCCATCATCCGATGTGACGGTCACCATTCGCTTACGGACGCTAAGGACGGCATCGTGACGATCCATCCAGTCAATACCCAAGATTACATCATCTTTA
Organism: Orobanche coerulescens; assembly: GCA_033398695.1. Classification (NCBI taxonomy): domain Eukaryota; kingdom Viridiplantae; phylum Streptophyta; class Magnoliopsida; order Lamiales; family Orobanchaceae; genus Orobanche; species Orobanche coerulescens. The sequence continues at coordinate 102,573,047 of CM065808.1, forward strand.
GGTAAATCCACCACAATCAAGTCAGACAACCACTCACGGTTGTTCATGCTAATCGGACAGTTCTGTACTTCACGACTCCCAATAATTCTTCTACCATCGGGTAGACCAATTACATAAGGTTCACAATTGATAACACGATTCAAATGCAAACGACTCAAACAAGAACTAGATAAAAAGGAGTGTGAAGCACCAGTATCAAAAAGAACACAAACGGGCTGAGAGTGGATCTCGAGAGTACCTGCAATCATGCTGGCTTCGGGATCATCGGCTTTCTTCATCTCGTAAACTCTGGGTTTTGCAACCCCGGAAGCAAGTGTACCAACTTGATTCCCACGGCCCATTGATCGGCCAAAAAACTTATCCTAAAAATAGGAGTTTTTGAGTCGCTCGCAAATATATACGAGGTAGAAGTTGTAACACCCCCAAGATATTCGAGGTGTATTACAGCGACGTGGACCCCTACATGGGACCCACCAGGCTAACACAAGAAAAACACCACTCGACTAACCGTCTCGGTTAGCAAGGAAACAACTGTTAACCACAAGAACATAAAACAACACGCCCGGTACAACCGGCATAATAAACATCAACCGACAAATACAGTAACTCCAACGAAGACAAATCACAACCCGAAAGGAAAAACCTAAGTACTCGCGAGTACAATCTATAAGTTTACAATTTGGAAAACATCCACATCAAAAGAGACGGTAGAAATTAACAAGACTCGATTGCACATGTCAAAAACCTTGGCCGACATCCTCATACCATCCCAGCGCCCGCTCGTCTGGCTGAAAGTAACCTGAAATCCATAACAAGAATTTCCCCGACAACGGGTCCCCAAAGGGTTAGCAATTACGCTAGTACAAGTATTCAAGGCAACCCAATCGCTTACACATTTCATAGTACATGCACCAATATCAATTTCAAAAGTCAAAACCAGACATGTCTTTTCCGGAAACAAACAGTCACAATTAATTTGCCTAGGACCGGGACAAAGCCACGAATCCCACTCGAGGCCTCTAAGGACCCTCCCGAGCTGGCCACATTCATAAAACAAACCAAGCACCACACGTCACCTAGGACCGGGACGAAGCCACGAATCCCACTCGAGGCCTCTAAGGACCCTCCCGAGCTGGCTAGCGAATCAAACTCATGAATCCAGGACGAAGCCATAGATCCCCCCCGTGATCCCGTCGGACCCTCCCGAGGTGAGCAAATCACACACAATATACATTACCATTTCACGTTAAGCATAAAGGTTTCCAAAAATACTTGCCTTGAATTATTGACGACGCGACGGACGGAAAGGAAAGTCACCGACGAACGCTAGGAACCAATGAAACCGAACCTAACGATTCGAAGAATACAATCACAACCATTTCTAAATGAATACGGAATTGGAATACACCCGAAAACCCGCCTACGATTCATGTATATTCGTATATAAACAACAACGAGGGCGGACCACAACCAAACCCTCTCGATTCCGTAAAAATCACGAAATATACCATGAATCCGTAGGGAAACTAAGAATACCAACAAGATTAATCATATTCATCATGAATTAATCGACAAAACGGAACGAATCGGAAGAAAAACCCGAAACCCCCAAATTAATCGAAAATAGGGTTTTAGAATATTACCTTAGGAGATTCAAGTACCAAGATCCGTAGAACACGCGTTAGATTGATTGCCCGGGCGTCACTACCGAAGAAAAAGGGTGAAAATCGACCCCCCCCCAAAGGATGAGGATGAAGAACTCTTCCCCTCTCTCTCACTCTCTCTCGCGCTGCAGGTGAAAATGAGGAAGAAGACGGTCGATTTCGTCTATTAAAGACGAGTCGCGCAGTTGACCGCTTCGTGTGCCGCGGCCGAAAATTTACTCCCAGGTTTCGGCGTTGTGCCGCAGCTGCGTGTCGCGGCACCGTCTGATTGGGTTTAGGTTGCGGAAGACACCTGAGTGTGCCGCGGCGGATAGGTGTGCGCGGCACTGCTCGCACCGTGCCGCGGCACGGATGGGTGTGCCGCGCGGCACGATGCGATTTGTTCGACATATTACACGGCCTGCTCGGCGATTAAAGACTTCCGACAAAGGCCGCACCGGTCCGGCCAGCTGCTCAGCCGCCACGACCCGATGCCTCGATTTCCGAAAACGCACGGAACGAACACGACAAAAAGTTCGCGGACAACATCAACGACTCGAGATGAAAATGTAATGCAGTAATTAATCATACGCGACCAAGAAAAGGGTCAAGACGACAAATACAGATATGGATACCCGTAACTTTCAGGAAATTACAAAATGGCCCAAAACGCCCGAAAATCACGATACGTGATCGAATAACCAAACCGAAGTTCACAACACGTCTAACAAAGTTAAACGGACTTGCGGGAAACTCGAAACAGCAGTTTCGGACGAGATTCGCAAGAATCGAACTCAAGTGCGGAAAAGTCGCTAAAAAGCACAGAACTCAACAAAACAACACCGAAACGAACTTGGATGACAAAAAGTGTAGAATTAATCATTTTCAGAATGACGAAACGGTCATGAGCGAGCCGACAAAACGGACTCCGGCCGAAAAAAGAAATTTACCGAAAATCGAAAATTGCGGATATTACATTCTACCCTCCTTAAAAGAAGTTTCGTACCGAAACTTAAAAGAAGTAGGGAGAAGCAATATCCTGCCAGGAAAACTCAACGAAATACACAAAAACCGAAAACTCTTGCCCGACGGCGAAACGCTGCAAGAAACGCAAAGAGACATACGGCGTGAAAATACGCTCCAAGGCGACCAACACAACGCCACCGGTAGAGACATAATAAAATCAACGAGTGACAAGCGTCTTCAAATAGACAGTACAATCGAGTCGATTATCCGAACAATCACAAAACTCAACGAACGAAAATCAATACGATTGACCAACCCAACGGTTCATCAACCAAAACGCGAGTCAACGCTGAACGAATACGGAGTTCCACCGCCCAAGGGTTGGAAGATCAACAACGAGACTAATTTCCCGAACTTAAGGAAATTACGAAGGAGCCTGAACGCTCAACAATCACGAAACGAGAACAAAAACTGAACAAACAAACGATTGAGACAACAAAAATCGAACAATCATGTCCGAAACACGTAGGATAATAAAATTCAAACAACAACTCCCAGGATGACCTGGTGAAAACATCAAGACGTGCATTCCCACAATATCCACAGGAAAGGGAATAGCGATTGAAAAGCCACAACGACAAATGAGTTATTCCGAAACAATACCACCCTCGTTCGATCAACAAAAACAAGGGATAGGGAAAGTTCAGAAATGTTAACGAGCATAAACGAGTTGATAGAGCCAAAATACAGAAGTTCAAAATCCGATCCCTTCGAATAAAAGGACTAGTAGAACCAAATGATGTTACTTCCGAACAAGGTTCACAAGAATCGAACCGAATTCGGAAAAGTCACAGCGATAACCAGATCGACTCAAAATCAGATTACAGCTCGTTCGAACGATGAAACCAAGATACAGAACAAGTCCAGAAGGTATCAATGAACACGAGCGAATCGATAGACTGGAGAAAGAGAAGATATAGAAGTCAAAATAGCACGGGTATTACCTTTGACCTCGCTCCCGAAACTCACAACAACGGAACCAAGGTAACAATATAACAAGCAATCGACACGACGCGGAACAATCACCGATGCACACAATCATACCAACCCGATCTCTAACAGCTCGCATATATGCGATAACGCATAAACCGCTACGAGGCGACAACATCCAATACCAATATCACACCCCTCGCAGAGGCTACCACGACAACTGTGTGGCGAACGACTCAACGCTCACACCACCAATTCAACAACAACTCGGGGGTTAACACCCTAACGATAGCACGAACAATACACATATATTCCCGGACCACAAATAGGAATGATAGGTTTTAAAAACGAAAACCATCTTTTGAAAATAACTTGCAAGCACCAGTTGATCTTGAGTATCATATATCAAAAGGTAGTACAACATCGTCATCGAGACTTTAAAAAAAAATCATCTTGCGTTTGATAAAAAAAATGAAGACACCTTTCGTTAAATTAAAACTTTTCAGCTATATTCGACCTTCGGATCTAAGCGAATGCATTTCTAAATTATTAGAAATATTTCAAAATATTTTGATATAATTTTGAAACATAGCGTGGCACTAGTAGGCATCTTGAGAGCACTGTGAGAAAATAATTTATTTTAAAAGTACGTCTCGAGGTTTATTTTCTAAGATACTCAAGGTTTTTCAGAAGTACAATAGGCCAAAATGCCCAAAATTCGCACGTATCAACACTTACTTAAACACATCATATCACACGCATCAAATCGCTCAAAATCACGACAGTGATATACAATCCTCAGGATATGTTTAACAACATCGTTAAAACAACAATCGGTTTATCAAAACTGGATGGAAAACGATATCAAGAACAAAACTCCAAAAAGTCAACTCTAGGGATTCGAGAAAATACCTAGATTCGGCGAAGAACAATGGATTAGATGATGTTAAAAATCATCTAGGATACTCCAAAACACCTTTGAATGGAAGAAAAATCAGCCCAGATGCGAAACCGAGTCGCTACGTCTCAAACTCATGGAGGAAGAAGAAGAAATGAAGAAAAATGCAACTTAGACCGGTGTCCAAAGATTTATATCGACACAATTAGCGTGCGCTAATCATAAAGGTTCCCGTGCCCAATCACTGCACCAAAAAAAACTCCCTACCAAAAAATACACCGTTAGCGTGCGCTAACCCCAAGTGTTAGCGTGCGCTAACGAGAACTTGCACCAGTCCGGTAGCTCTGGGCCCTCAACTACTGTGTAGCGTGCGCTATCCTCCCCTTAGCGTGCTACCAACGCACTCTTGCGCGCGCTAGCCGCGAAGCGTAGCGTGCGCTAATGTCCAACAGAGATCAACAAAACATATCAGAAAAAAAAATTACATGCCGTAAACCTTTCTCACACGAGTTTACCAGGCTAAGCACAATTTCCCACGTCATTTCGAAAATGCTAAAAAGACCAATGACGGTAATATTTTCCAAAACTCACAAAATCATTTGTCAAACCATCATGAAATATTCAAGGCCAAAATGCCAAAACTTGATTCAAGGAATCGGTTTCTGAAATAAAACTCGGTTGCAAAATACCGAAAGCCGTTTGAAAGAACTCACGCGTGGATAAAATACGGTGCGAAAATACATCAAGAAGGCGATTTACACTCCTCGTATAAACCAAATACGAGAGTCTAATAAACACATATCGTGAAATCAAAATCCACAGAAGGATTCCATCATTCAACAACTAATCAAACAAATAACTCGTGTCACACGAGGCACAACACAAAGAAGGAAGTTTAACATCCATAGGTCGCACGTAAGTGACGACCACCCCTCGATACTAATCACGACCAATGATCTCAAACGACGCGTCGCGATGCGACTAAGTCAGACAAAATCCGTTAAGACAAAACTCGACAAACACAACATGATTCGACAGCCTAGGTTTCCCCAAGCTAATTTGATTTTTAAAATCGTATACTCTAGTTATTCGAAAATAAAACTGATAAGTAAAAAAAAAAAATCGTTTTCAAGCCCCTTTCAAACACGACAAGGGCTTAACAACGGCAGCATTTTATAAAATGTCCTAAAACACTTTTATACACGACCTTTAAATGCGACACAAGGTTTTATTTGAAAATGCAAGGCTGGCTCGCCCAAATTCATGTCACTTTCAAAAACCCACTATACGATCAAGTCTAAGAAATTTTCAAGCATGCACGCCGCATGTATTATTATTAATAGAAACACATTGGTTGTAAATAACAATAATTAGCCAAGTACCAACAATTCCCGGACACTCATATACGACATTCAAAAATCACCAGTTCAAAAAGCGCAACTCGGAAATACCAATTCCAAGCATATGTCAAACTATCTCTTCAAGTTTAACAACGTAACCAAAGATCACCGATTTGGACGTATGTCGAAACCAGCTATGTGAGTTTCTCAACAAACTCTGCCATCAATACCTATACCGGAACATATCAATGTTCAAAACTTCTACATTATACTGCACCCTTTCGGTGTCCAACTCATCGGTACATTCGGCTCAACATACATTTAGTATATCGCAATTACCAAACACAGATTCCATCATACAACAAAAGACTAGAGAGTCAAGCCCTCTCACAATATACCACGGAGCAAAACTCGGATCTTTCGATCACCAACGATCCCACCAATGCTAGGAAGTTTAGCGATGGAAGGCTCGCAAAACGACAAACGGTCAAGCCCAGAACAGTGCACATACTCCAGAGAGACAAAGGACGACGCAATACTAGAATCAAAAGTACACAAACCGGATGGATCGAGAAACAACTCGACGATAAGTACGAAAGAGGCAATCACAGTTCAAGAAGTGGAATTTCAATACGAGAAAACAAGAGAATCGAGTAAGAAGAACTTACGAGCACTGGATGTACTGAGATGCCGGCAGCGGTGTGACAATGTGCAAAACAAAACACAACTAGACCCAAATAACCAACAAGCCTAGGTATCCATAAACCTAGATCTCTGATACCATTTTCTGTAACACCCCCAAGATATTCGAGGTGTATTACAGCGCCGTGGACCCCTACATGGGACCCACCAGGCTAACACAAGAAAAACACCACTCGACTAACCGTCTCGGTTAGCAAGGAAACAACTGTTAACCACAAGAACATAAAACAACACGCCCGGTACAACCGGCATAATAAACATCAACCGACAAATACAGTAACTCCAACGAAGACAAATCACAACCCGAAAGGAAAAACCTAAGTACTCGCGAGTACAATCTATAAGTTTACAATTTGGAAAACATCCACATCAAAAGAGACGGTAGAAATTAACAAGACTCGATTGCACATGTCAAAAACCTTGGCCGACATCCTCATACCATCCCAGCCAATGCTGGTGAAAGTAACCTGAAATCCATAACAAGAATTTCCCCGACAAAGGGTCCCCAAAGGGGTTAGCAATTACGCTAGTACAAGTATTCAAGGCAACCCAATCGCTTACACATTTCATAGTACATGCACCAATATCAATTTCAAAAGTCAAAACCAGACATGTCTTTTCCTAAACAAACAAATACAATTAATTTGCCTAGGACCGGGACGAAGCCACGAATCCCACTCGAGGCCTCTAAGGACCCTCCCGAGCTGGCCACATTCATAAAACAAACCAAGCACCACACGTCACCTAGGACCGGGACGAAGCCACGAATCCCACTCGAGGCCTCTAAGGACCCTCCCGAGCTGGCTAGCGAATCAAACTCATGAATCCAGGACGAAGCCATAGATCCCCCCCGTGATCCCGTCGGACCCTCCCGAGGTGAGCAAATCACACACAATATACATTACCATTTCACGTTAAGCATAAAGGTTTCCAAAAATACTTGCCTTGAATTATTGACGACGCGACGGACGGAAAGGAAAGTCACCGACGAACGCTAGGAACCAATGAAACCGAACCTAACGATTCGAAGAATACAATCACAACCATTTCTAAATGAATACGGAATTGGAATACACCCGAAAACCCGCCTACGATTCATGTATATTCGTATATAAACAACAACGAGGGCGGACCACAACCAAACCCTCTCGATTCCGTAAAAATCACGAAATATACCATGAATCCGTAGGAAACTAAGAATACCAACAAGATTAATCATATTCATCATGAATTAATCGACAAAACGGAACGAATCGGAAGAAAAACCCGAAACCCCCAAATTAATCGAAAATAGGGTTTTAGAATATTACCTTAGGAGATTCAAGTACCACGATCCGTAGAACACGCGTTAGATTGATTGCCGGGCGTCACTACCAAGAAAAGGGTGAAAATCGACCCCCAAAGGATGAGGATGAAGAACTCTTCCTCTCTCTCACTCTCTCTCGCTGGTGAAAATGAGGAAGAAGACGGTCGATTTCGTCTATTAAAGACGAGTCGCGCATTGACCGCTTCGTGTCAGCGCACGGCCAAGTGTGCCGCGGCACAGCCGAAAATTTACTCCTGTGTTTCGGCGTTGTGCGCGGCACATGCGTGTGCGCGGCACCGCAGATTGGGTTTAGGTTGCGGAAGACACTGAGTGTGCCGCGGCACGGATAGGTGTGCGCGGCACTGCTGCAGCGTGCCGCGGCACGGATGGGTGTGCCGCGGCACAGTCTGATTTGTTCGACATATTACACTGGCACCTTTCGGCGGTGCCGGCCTCAAAGACTTCCGATTGCCGCACCGGTCACTCGCCACGACCCGATGCCTCGATTTCCAAAACGCCGGAACGAACCACGACAAAAAGTTCGCGGACAACATCAACGACTCGAGATGAAAATGTAATGCAAGAATTAATCATACGCGACCAAGAAAAGGGTCAAGACGACAAATACGAGATATGGATACCCGTAACTTTCGTGAAATTACAAAATGGCCTAAACGCCCGAAAATCACGATACGTGATCGAATAACCAAACCGGTTCACAACACGTCTAACAAAGTTAAACGGACTTGCGGGAAACTCGAAGCGGATTTGGACGAGATTCGCAAGAATCGAACTCAAGTGCGGAAAAGTCGCTAAAAAGCACAGAACTCAACAAAACAACACCGAAACGAACTCGGATGACAAAAAGTGTAGAATTAATCATTTTCAGAATGACGAAACTGTCATGAGCGAGCCGACAAAACGGACTCCGGCCGAAAAAAGAAATTTACCGAAAATCGAAAATTGCGGATATTACAGAAGTAGTTTTGGTAAGTTCTACCAAGGTCTTTTCTCTCGAGGATTGTCCAACAGGGCTTCGTATAATATTTTGTTACAAATTACGAGAAATAAATACTAAAATAGATTATTGGGTTTTTAAATATTAACTTAATTAAAATGCACTATGTTTAATTTAAACTATTTTTAATAAGACTTTTTAATAAGACTATTTTTAAGTAAGACTATTTTTAATACTACTATTTTTAAGAAGACTATTTTTTTAACTAGTGGAAATGAATAGGATTGAAATGAGTTGGGGATTTATAAAATCTAGGATTACGGGTTCATTAAATTAGGTTTTTAATTAAGTATAGGAATTGATTTACACGGATATAAAAGAAAAACGAATGTTTATCGAGTAATCAACTTTTCACCTCTGTACTTTCGTAATCAAAGATGTCTTAACCACTTTCGCAATCTTAAGATGTTGATAACAAGATTAACACTTGATAGATTGAAGAGATATGTTTCCAATTCACTCAACAATCAATCAAGAAGATTTCATTAGTAGAAATAGGATATGATCAATCTCTATTTAAACCAATTAGTACTTTTGATCAAAATAGTGTAAATCAATCAAATACTCAATATATAACCTAATAGAAATCCCCCTTCCCCTAGGAAGAAAGATTAGCTACTCATTGGTTTATACAAACTAAAATTATAATAGAAATAATTGATATACATAATATATATATATATATATATATATATATAAACTTTTAATTACTAGAACTTAATGACAATAGATAAAACTAATTTGAATATGATGAATCAAAGTGCAAGAAACAAACTTCAAAATATAACTTCAAACTTGTTTAAAGGTTACAAGCTTACAAAAATTGAAGGTAAAATACTAAGTGCTTATTGATCAAGCACTTTTCAATTACAAACTAAATGAAAGAAAAACTTCAAACCAAAAATAAAATAAAAACTAAAATTGAAAGTTCTAAGGAAAATATATTGCTAAAGGAAAGGAGTATTTCTTAGCAAGAAGTTGAGGATTTCTTGGTAAGAATGTGGGTTGATTTTGCAATGGGTGAAGATGTCCTTTTATAGGTGATTTTCAAGAATACAATTGATTATTTAATTCAAAATATCTATTGTAATATCATTTTTTTAATTCTATGTTCACACTTCACCCATGTCTTTGAATTTTCAGATTTTTGACCAAAAAAATATCTTGTGGTTGAGTTCACAAGTTGGTCAAAAGTGGACTAATTTTGCATGGCATCTGCTGAAAAACGGCGATGAAAAACGGCCCAGTTTGCCCCGTGTTGTGCGCCGTTTTGTGGTGACTCGGTCTCTTCCGGAATACGCGCGAGGGCTCGGCGCTAAATGCCGGCCGTGTGTGAAACGGCCCAAGACACGGCCCTTGTTGCGCCGTATGTGAAACGGCCTACATAACACGGTCCTGTTTGCGCCGTGTTGTAGGTCGTTTTGCCTTGAAAAATTCCCATCGTTGGATTTGATCTTGTTTTCCGTCATTTTTGATGCTTCATGTCAGTAATCTGTAAAATAACCATTTTTAGCTCATGTTTGGGTATATCTGTAAAATATATATTTTTAATCACAAATCAGTACAATTATGCCCGGAAAAATGAATATTTTGTATATGAATTTTAGATCAATTATGCACTAATCAAATACCCCACACTTAAATTCTTGCTAGTCCCGAGCAAGACTCTTTATTAATCACACACAAAATAAAAATTAAAATAAGACATAAAATAAAAAATAAAAAAAATAATACACACAAATTTAAGAAAAATAATTATATATAAAGATAAAAAGAGCTCAAAATGCCATTAATACACAATAACCAACTTTATACAGTAGATAGAAATGAATCAAGATTCAAAATAAATCTACTAACGATTTTGAAGTTAAAACACGGTTTTTATTTTTGTAATTCCAAAATACAAGGTTTTCCACCAAAAAGGTTGATTATTTCTTTCCCACTCGTGACTTCACACGACTCCCTTTAATGGTTTCTCTCGATCACTCGTTTATTTTTCGACTCAATATGAAGAAGAATTTCATCGGCGTCATCAAATATTGTGATTTTCACAAAATTGAGTGTATTGAAATTCAGTTGCTAATTAATTCAAATCTGCTCATAAACTACATCCCTTTTAGTGATAGTTTTCACACCGTTATTTGCTAACGTGTAGCTCTTTTCACTAACACAATTTCTATCTCATTATTTTTCTTTCGTAAAAAGGTGATAGCTTTCACACCGTTATTTGCTAACGTGTAGCTCTTTCACCAATTTTTCTGAGACGGCAGCTACGCACCAACAATGGTTAGTCCTTTATTTTTCGCAAAATTTAAGACTTCCAAAATTAGGCAGCTGTTGCTGCTCAACACTTCTCCTTTTCGTCATTTATTTTTTTAGGTGATAGCTTTCACACCGTTATTTGCTAACGTGTAGCTCTTTTCACCAATGACTCCTTTTTTAGGGAATATAATTTTTGCAGAAAATCATTTTTTAGTTAAGCATGAAAAATCAAAAACTCCACAAATTAAGTAAATTTCGCTTTATTTTTCATCAACCAATTGATTCTTCTTTTCTCAAGGTAACGAATGACTCGATTTTATATGATAATTACAAGGCTTGGAAAGAGAGATTAAGGCTCAAAAAAATTTTTGGAATATACAATTTTTTTACCGGTTAAAACGATTTTAGAAGTTTGTATATAGCTAATTTATTGGTGTTATGGCCAGATCTAAAAATCTCAAAAATCAAAATACTATATATATATATATATAATAAGAAAAAATTAAGGCAAATAACCAAATCAATCAAAACACACCAAAATTATTAAACAAACCACACCAAAATTACAACACACCAAAATACTAAAACAAATCACCCCCAAACTTGAAAATAAAACTGTCCTCAGTTTAAAAATAAAATAAAAAAAAAATCAATGCAGAAAAGCAGAATACTCCCTGTAAAGAAAGTTGATGTCTGAGCCTAACGCCTTTTAGAATCTGCAAGAGAATAAATATACGAGGCACACACAAAAGAAAATAAAATATACTCGTAAGTATAACATAAATTTTTAGATACGCATCAAGAAAGTCTGAAGAGTCGCCTTACGCTGCCATCAAAGTTTTTATAAAAGCAAAACACGAAATAAAAATTACAGCAATACATAAATCGCGAATAGATGCGCGTCAAGAGATCAAGAAGAAACTCCTTAAGCTGCCATCATTTAGCACGATTATTACACACGACAGAAAGTAAAAATACAAGAGGTCCGTCATGGGTTATCAAAGGGAGAGGAATGAATCCACTTTTCGTTTTCTCACTGTAAAATCTTCTACCTGCATAATTTTAGCTAGAGTGAATCTGGTTGAGGAACAAATTCATTGAGTTTTTGATAAGTTCTTCGGTGTTGTTGCAACGACTATGATTCGTTTTGCACGCTCGGAAATAAAGCCCTTTTCGGCAGAGTAGTCGATGAAAGACAAGAAACCATCAAAGAAATCATTGACATTAAGCACTCCTATTGGTTTTGATGAACATTTAGTGGGCTCTGTAACCACATGAAAAAGTTCCTCAAGGGTGCCAAAACCACCGGAAGGGCGAAAGGCGCGAATTATTTATCATGTGAGTTATGCGATCTTGCATATTCACGAGATCTAAACTCATCTCCAATAGTTGACCGGTGATTTTACTTTCGGCCCGGAGGTTTTGGGATTATTCCCAACACTCTTACTCCTTCCATATAGGCGAAATGACTCGTCCCATTAATCCTAGACTTCCTCCTCGTAAACTACATGAATGCATTTTTCTCCTAAAGTACGACCCAAGTTGTGTCTTTGCTTGATAAAGCATGCATCTTTTCCATAACTAGCTCCACCAAAAATGCAGACTGTGCTAAAATTTTTTGTGGAAGATGATGACTCCATTTTTGAAAAGAAATTTATTTGAGAGAAAAAGGAAAGAAAAATACAAGTTTGAGGGATGAATAAAAGAAACAAGCACAATGTTTATTTATAGAAGAAAAATGAGGAAAAATTGTTTAACAAGTTTGTGATTGCGTTGATTGCGCTTCAACTACTCAATAGAATAATGAATGCATTTATCGCGTATCACATTTTTTATTCAGAAAATCTCACCACACGACAAAAATAAAAGATACTTACGCGTATGTACAGTAGTTGTGATTGTGGCTCACATCTTCCTCTGATTTTACGTTGAAAGCGGCCTAAACGCCTTCTATGAGTCGGGAGAAGCTTCCCATCCAATTTTCTTACAAATTGGCAAAGCGAGGTCTTTTAACGTCGATTCCCAAGACGTTGTTCATATTCGGTTTGAATTTATTCCACAAACATTGAATTCCGTAATACACAAGTCCACTAGGATGCGTGTCAAGAGAAATTTCGATATTATCTAAATTCTCCTTATTCAGACCATCATTAATGAACTGAATTTTATCTTCTCTGTTTGTAGATGGAATTCCTAAAGATCGACATTTTGCATTACAGTTCCATCTAGCACATTTATAGCAAACGGCTAGAATCTTTGCTCGTCGTTTCTTGGCATATGAACTTTTTCCAAGCCCTGGTAAGAATCTAGTTGGTGTTTCTGTGAATTCACCTTCTATTCTTACTTTGGCTTCGATAATGAATTTTATGTCAAAATGTATGCTTTTATTCGTAAGCAACCTCATCCTTTCAAGGCTTGTCTTGTAAATTTTTAAAATTGCATTTTTGCTTAGAAAGGGAAATCTTTTTTCAATTTTAAACAATGTTTCATCCATGATAAAAAAAAAACAAAAATAAAAAGACAATGAAAATAATTAAAAAAAAATATATACAAATATCAGTTGTTGTGGGAAACTGAAAAATCCGACTTTGATAGTCACGGAGTACCGTTATCCGCCACTTGACCGGACAGAAAAATTATATTTGGCCTAAAACAATCCCCGGCAACGGCGCCAAAATTTGATCGGCCAAAAAACTTATCCTAAAAATAGGAGTTTTTGAGTCGCTCGCAAATATATACGAGGTAGAAGTAGTTTTGGTAAGTTCTACCAAGGTCTTTTCTCTCGAGGATTGTCCAACAGGGCTTCGTATAATATTTTGTTACAAATTACGAGAAATAAATACTAAAATAGATTATTGGGTTTTTAAATATTAACTTAATTAAAATGCACTATGTTTAATTTAAACTATTTTTAATAAGACTTTTTAATAAGACTATTTTTAAGTAAGACTATTTTTAATACTACTATTTTTAAGAAGACTATTTTTTTTTTAACTAGTGGAAATGAATAGGATTGAAATGAGTTGGGGATTTATAAAATCTAGGGGATTACGGGTTCATTAAATTAGGTTTTAATTAAGTATAGGAATTGATTTACACGGATATAAAAGAAAAACGAATGTTTATCGAGTAATCAACTTTTCACCTCTGTACTTTCGTAATCAAAGATGTCTTAACCACTTTCGCAATCTTAAGATGTTGATAACAAGATTAACACTTGATAGATTGAAGAGATATGTTTCCAATTCACTCAACAATCAATCAAGAAGATTTCATTAGTAGAAATAGGATATGATCAATCTCTATTTAAACCAATTAGTCCTTTTTGATCAAAATAGTGTAAATCAATCAAATACTCAATATATAACCTAATAGAAATCCCCCTTCCCCTAGGAAGAAAGATTAGCTACTCATTGGTTTATACAAACTAAAATTATAATAGAAATAATTGATATACATAATATATATATATATATATAAACTTTTAATTACTAGAACTTAATGACAATAGATAAAACTTATTTGAATATGATGAATCAAAGTGCAAGAAACAAACTTCAAAATATAACTTCAAACTTGTTTAAAGGTTACAAGCTTACAAAAATTGAAGGTAAAATACTAAGTGCTTATTGATCAAGCACTTTTCAATTACAAACTAAATGAAAGAAAAACTTCAAACCAAAAATAAAATACAAACTAAAATTGAAAGTTCTAAGGAAAATATATTGCTAAAGGAAAGGAGTATTTCTTAGCAAGAAGTTGAGGATTTCTTGGTAAGAATGTGGGTTATTTTGCAATGGGTGAAGATGTCCTTTTATAGGTGATTTTCAAGAATACAATTGATTATTTAATTCAAAATATCTATTGTAATATCATTTTTTTAATTCTATGTTCACACTTCACCCATGTCTTTGAATTTTCAGATTTTTGACCAAAAAAATATCTTGTGGTTGAGTTCACAAGTTGGTCAAAAGTGGACTAATTTTGCATGGCATCTGCTGAAAAACGGCGATGAAAAACGGCCCAGTTTGCCCCGTGTTGTGCGCCGTTTTGTGGTGACTCGGTCTCTTCCGGAATACGCGCGAGGGCACGGCGCTAAATGCCGGCCGTGTGTGAAACGGCCCAAGACACGGCCCTTGTTGCGCCGTATGTGAAACGGCCTACATAACACGGTCCTGTTTGCGCCGTGTTGTAGGTCGTTTTGCCTTGAAAAATTCCCATCGTTGGATTTGATCTTGTTTTCCGTCATTTTTGATGCTTCATGTCAGTAATCTGTAAAATAACCATTTTTAGCTCATGTTTGGATATATCTGTAAAATATATATTTTTAATCACAAATCAGTACAATTATGCCCGGAAAAATGAATATTTTGTATATGAATTTTAGATCAATTATGCACTAATCACCCATCCCTTTGTTCGCCCCGGTAGTCTGGTAAGAAGCAGATGGAGGAGCACGTTCCTGAACAGAAGACTGTACTGGAGCAAGAGATGCTGCTGGGGCACGCCCGAGTCCACCCCGGCAATAGCGAGCGCGATGACCGTTCTTCCCGCAAGTGTGACAGGCAACGGCCGGCTTCGGACACTTGGAGCTGATATGCCCCTGGTCCCCACAGTTATAACACACGACAGGTGAGCTGATTGCCCGAGAGTGCGTTCCTGCCGGTTTCGGTGCCATAGGTGGCCGCTCAGAAGGATTTGGTACAGGCTGGGGTTTCTTGAATACCCCCCGGTTGCTGTCTCCTTGGGTCTGGTTCCTGGATCTCTTGTTGGAAAACTGAGGCTGCTTCTTAGAAATCTCCTTCGCGGTAAGTTCATACTCCAAAGCCTTCTCAATAAACTCCGGTAAGGTCGTACAGTGGTGATTGAGTAATTGCATCCTCATTCGGGGTTTAAGCCTCTTGAGGAAATATTTGATTTTATCAGCTTCCGAACGGACAACTGACGTAGCAAAAGGGAGAAGTGCTTGGAATTTTTCAGCAATTACTAACACATCCTCGTCTTCCGATGGGTCGGGATTTAGTAATTCGGACAGTTTAGCTTCACGGAGGGGTGCAGGATAGTAACGATCTAGCATAAGATTCTTGAATTCCTCCCAAGTACTCGCGCCTTCGGCAGGCCTCACAGAAAGCCACCAAGTATGGGCACTCTTACTGAGGTAGTAGGCTGCCACAACAACTCGATTTTCCTCTGGGCACTCCACCATCTCGAACAGTTTCTCGAAATGCTCTATCCAGTGTACAATGTCGGCAGGCTCAGATGAGCCTTCAAAAGTCGGAGGTCGCTGACGTGATATGTCGCTAATAATCCGGCTCACGACCCGCCAGCACCAAAGGCGGAGGCCGTTGTCCCCGCTGCCGACCAGTAGTATTCCTTTGCATAGTTTCCATCACCACCCATTTGGGTCATCTGGGCCATCATGCCCTGCATCACGGTGTAAGGATCGGCACGTGCATTCTCTCCGGTGTGGTGCGATTGGTCCCGAGAAGGCGAATCACCACTGCGGAACTCGCTCCACATTCGCGCGTCTGTTAGCTCGTGGTATCGGAATTCGGCCTCTTCCGCGGCCTCGTCCCCCTCGCCACGGCCTCTAAGGTTCCTTTCCATACCGAAAGAACCAAGTCACAAGTACAGTTTGATTTATCAATCATAATTCATGCTAAGTTAATAACAACAGGAATTTCCTATCCAACAAAGCGGTTGTGAAGAATCACTGGCGGTACAAGTGTTACACACTCAATATCATATCAACATTAAGTCGAAATAATTCCAATCACATAATTAATTTAGGTTCTCTTTAAACAGATGAATTTTGCCTCATGGTAGCAAGATGCCAAGATAAGTAAGGAGACCAATACATCGTCAATATCATGCCGTAATCAAATTATGGTTCATGAGAACATACCGTATTCGACGGGTCGTGCGCTTGCACGGAGTTACACGTGGCACGAAGTTTTCTTGATGCTATTTCGATTCTACAATGACTCAAAATAAAAACACACGCTCTCTGATACCATCTTCTCGTGACCCAAAAGCAGTGGCTATTACGGTCCGTGGATCCCTCACGGGACCCACTGCAATATCACAATATACACTTAAAATCGACAACGTGGCACCGTACCACAATATTTATCAAAACCCCTGTGGAGTATGAGTTATTCATATTTTTAAATACAAGCAAACATACACAGGATCCAAACACGAGTGCACCATATGACGATGGGCGGTACCTAACAAGTTTTAGTACATTCATCCGACATAAAAATAAAACGAAAGTCACGCTTAAAACATAACCGAACAACCAAAAGACTGGGGCCCCGAAATAGCATACATCGTAATCCTCCGTCGCCATTGTGCTCCTCCGTGCCTTGCCCTTTCCTCGCCCAAATACAAGTATTTCGCCCCAAACCACAGGTCGGCTATACATGATAATAATTCTCATGACATTATACAATTCATATACCGATTTCAAAGAAATTCACCGACTCCGAATATACCCGAAGGCGTATAAACAATCGATCCCAATCCGAAGATAACCAAATATACGACGACCACATACTATGGCTCAAGACGGACGTCACAAGACGCCCGATCCGGAAATGTGTCCGTGCACATGTCCATCCCGTATACGGAATCCGAATATACGTGGGACAATGTACCTAATTAGCCTCACGAACTACGCCTCGTGTGCACGATCTAAATGCGGAAAAACCTCCACGCATGATCATCAAGTGCCCGGCTAAAAATCCTACACATAACCAATCGGCGCAGATATGACTCCAGAGATGTCACGATACAACATGACAACGAAACCCAACGAATTACACTTTTTCCAAGAAATCGAACAACTCACCGAAGTGTCAACAAAGCTCAACGATATCAAGGGTCCAAAAGTACGAATTTGGGTATACAATCCCATGATGAAAACGGACATCATCAAGAACAACCTCAAGTCACAAGACACAAGTTTATAGGTGTTTATATACACGAAATGCATAATCATCATAAGAATCCACACATCATTATAACCAAGCAAGATAACTTGCCTCAATTCCGTAGACGAATAATCCTTCCTCGAATGGTCAAACGAACGGTATCCTCGTCTAACAATACTCACGTGAACAAGCAACCTTGAATGAAATATAATTCATTCAACAACACATTAAATGCGATAATGGTATTATCGCATAAACAATATTCACAAATCGATTATCCTATCGATCATTTTAATGTTCTTATTACAAATCATCGTATGTTTATCATGATCATTACATATTCTAGCCTTAATGTCAAATTCTTGATGTCTAGTTTATTATTTATGCAATATCGTGAAAATATCTTTTTCAAATCATCGACACTTCCAATTACGATATAATTTGTGTTTAATTACATTCTTCATTATTTACCAACGATTTCATTCAAAACTTGATTACTATATGAAACATAAGTTTAAGTTTTTAGTGAATTAAGAACATCATCTTAATTTACGCCTCTTGACATGCATGGATTAATGAAATGGAATTCGGCTATTCATCTACCGCATTTGTATCATCACAATTCTCTAAAGAACATTATCAACCTATCAATGTAGCGATTAACGCCCTTTAACGAAATCGATAGATTCGAACATATGAAGATTACAACTTCCTTCTATCAACATTCATTGTTTTACTTTGAAGAGTTTATTAAAAGCCTAGTTATATCATTGAATACTTGAGATTTTTGAAGTAACTTCATTCATATAACAAAGATCATCTACAAAGGATTAATATCATCTTTCCAACAATTTTATTACAAAGGTTTTAGAGGCCAAAAATCATGGTTTCATACTACCTTCAAGAATCAATAGAATGTTCAAGACCAATTTAACATTTCTTACTTTTAATCATTAAGGATATCATCCCTAACATGTTCCTAGTGTTGAGACTAAAATCAACTTCCGATTATCATGCTATACCTCAGGTTTTATGTATATCATTATCAACACAATCACATTATGAAGTTATTTACATCAAGAAGTAACACTAATACCTTCAAAGTTAATCTTCACTTGGTTTGAGTATGATTCAATTAACTTATCATGTTTACACTAGTTTAAACTAACATTATGTGAAGTATTTATCTACTAACATCATCATAAGCATGGAATTGATATGAGTTATAGAAAGACCAACCTTAAAATGAAGAACAACACCAACACTCCAAGGAATACACTTCAATCTCTAGCTCTCCAAGTCACCAATCAAGTGTTGAAGCTCCAACACAAGTTAGGAAGGCTTAGAAATGAAGTTGGAAGGGAAAGGAATCGTTCCTAAGTTGGGAGATTGAAAGAGGTCGAGTAGGAAGTAAATGGCAAGTCATACATTTATAATCTGAACTTGACATTACGTACGTTAACGAACGTGGTTAACGTACGTTATAGCCTTTACGTACGTAATCTCATGATCATTACGTACGTAACCAATTTCATCAAACTCCCTGTCTAAAAACACGCAGTTCGTTACGTACGTAACCAGGCAGCTATTACGTACGTAATAGCCGTTGACTTGGTTGTCGCGATCGACTCCCGACCACCTACCCTTGCTCGACCCCACCCGCCGAAAGGCGGATTGCTGGAGGATCTTCCGCATTACGTACGTTAACGTACTGATATTACGTACGTAAGGCGGCCTACATAGCGTACGTTAAGAATACATGTTAACGTACGTTAAGTACTATAACAATCATAAATAGAATTCTCGCAATATCACCCAACAACTAATATAGTATGAATGACCATGAATCCAATCTAACATAATTCGTCGGTACTTGCTACAACATCACAGATATGGTGCGAAAATACTTAACTTAAATCATGGAATAAAATATTAAAGGCGAGGGTATTACACTCACGACGCTGTAATATACCCTGAATAAGTTGGGGGTGTTACAGAATATGGTATCAGAGCTTAGGTTTATGGATACCTAGGCCGTCAGTCTTTTGGGTCGATTGAGTCATCGTTTGTCTACAGTATCACCAATTTGCTATCATCACAGTGCGACCGGTACTAGTAAGTCCTTTTACTCTTCTTGTATTTTTTTTCCAAATCGTTTTGCTTTTAATTTGGTATTCTTGGGAATCGGTCACTTCGATGACGTGCGATTTGAATTGTACTTATGTAATTTGTGTGTCCTTCAGATTGTCTGTTGATAGGGGACAGAGGCATGGCCACGTTCATGGACGCGGACGAGGATATGGCGCGACCGCTTCCCTTAATTTCGTTGCGGGGTCGACTACCCCTAGTTTATCTAACTCAATTTATCCCGATACCAAGAGTCAAAACGACCAGTCGATCGGTCAAGGGAATAATGCAGATGTTGGGGCTACGAATGTTCTTCAACAATTGGCAAATCAGATGACTATCCTGGCCCAAGCTGTTCAGTTGAATAATCTAAATACGACGGTGGACGTTCTGCTCCAAAATGTGGTCCGTATGCATCCTCCACAGTTTAGCGGTTCTACCGACCCGAATGATTGGGAGAATTGGCTCTTCGAGTTGGAAAAAGTGTTCGAGGCTGTTGATTGCCCCAAAATGAGGAAGGTACCTATTGCTCAGTACTTTCGTACTAAAGAATCCGCGACTTGGTGGAAAGTTGTTAAACCACGAGATCGTGTTGTTACTTGGTACGAATTTAAAGAGCTACTGAAGGCTGAGTTTTGTCCTTGGCCAGTGCAAGAAGGCAGAATCCGAGCCTTTTTCAAAGCTAAGCCATAGAACATTCCAGTCTCGCAGGCGATAGTGAAATACAACCAACAACTGATTCATGTGAAGAATCAAGTGCGTGATGAGCATGACAAGATCCGCCACTTTGACATGCGGATGAATATGGATTTACGGCATTCTATGGCCGGGTTTGCTTGCACTACTCTGATGGAATACCAAGACAGGGCTTTGGCATATGACATGTTAAGTTCCAACAATGATACCACAGAAGAGCCGAAGAAGCAAAAGACCGCTGGTAATTTTTCTGGCTCTAAAGATAGCAACTTCCAAAGACCTCCGGTGGCTAACCGTTCCGTCAGGAATTCGTCACGTTCTTTTAAAGGAAAGAAGAGTTTTTGTTATGCTCCGGGTACCTCAACTCGCCCGGTAACTTGTTTTAATTGTAGTCGTCCAGGCCACATCAATCTGGAGTGCAACTTCCCACTCTGAAGTGTCACACTTGTGGTCAGATGGGACACAGGGAAGTTTATTGCCCTGAACAAGATCAAACTTTGGACACTCGGGCTTTTTCCCCAGTACTTAGAGATCAGAGTATGAATCAGTGGCAATCAGTCAGTCACAGCAGAGTTACGGCAGAGGCCTAGGACAGAGTCAGAATGCTAGAGGGGGAGATTCTAGCGTCGGTTCGGCACACCATTGAGTCTATAAAATGCATCGAGGAGATGAACCTAATGCGGCGGTGGCCTCAGGTACCATTCATATCCTATCTCATCCAGTTCGTGAATTTTTTGATTCGGGTGCTACACATTCTTTCATATCTTTGGATTGTGTATTCCGTTTGATATAAATTGTATGACTGCTTGCGATCCTTTCATTGTGAAACTGTCTAGAGGGGATAGAATCGTGGGGAATTTGGAAATTAGAGATTTTCCAGTGAGCATAGCCAGTATTGTTTGGTTATCGAATTTGATTGTGGTTGATATCGAGGGCGAGGATGTAATCCTCGGTGAAGATTGGCTTGATAGTCACCAAGCGATTATGAATTACCGCACTAAGGTTATCACTATGATGACTAAAGATGGTTCTGAGTACTCGTTCATGGGGCACAAATCGGGCCAACCTAAGTTGCTTATCAGCTCCATGAAGACCGTAAAACTCTTGAATAAAGGTTGCACGGGCTATTGGTGATATGCTTTGAAGTCGTAAGGGGACAAAGTCAATTTCTCTTCGATTCCAGTTGTTAATGAGTATCCACACATTTTTTTCCAGACGATCTTCCAGGATTACCACCGGATCGAGATATAGAATTTTCTGTGGATTTAGATCCTGACGCAGCTCCGATTTCTAAGGTGCCTTATCGGATGGCACCTTCTAAGATGGAAGAATTGAAGAATCAATTGGGAGAACTATTGGAGAAAGGGTACATTAGACTGGGCGCTTCGCCCTGGTGCGCACTAGTTCTTTTTGTGAGGAAAAAGGATTGTTCACTGCGTTTATGCATTGATTACCGTGAGCTAAACAAAGTGACCATTAAGAACAAGTATCCATTGCCCCCTATAGATGATTTATTTTATCAGTTTCAGGGAGCCGCAGTATTCTCAAAAATTGATTTGAGATCAGGATACTACCAGCTCCGGCTGAAAGAGTCCGACGTTCCGAAGACTGCATTTCGGACAAGATACGGACATTATGAATTTGTGGTCATGCCTTTTGGATTGACTCATTAACCGACAGTATGCATGCAACTAATGAACAAGATATTCATCGAACACCTTGACAGATGTGTGGTCGTCTTTATTGGCGACATCTTGATTTATTCTCGGGATAAGGAGGAACATGCCGACACTTGCGTTTGATACTAGATGTTTTGAGAGACGAACACCTCTATGCAAAATTCTTGAAATGTGAGTTCTGGCTGAAGGAAGTTATGTTTCTTGGCCATGTGGTTTTGGCCGAAGGGGTTCGTGTAGACCTGCAGAAGATTGAGGCAGTGCTAGATTGTGCACCGCCTAATAATGTTAAGGAAGTTCGTAGATTTTTGGGTCTTGCTGGATATTACCGTCGGTTTGTCGAGGGGTTCGCGAAACTCACTCGGTCGCTTACGCGATTACTTTAGAAGACATAAAAGTTTGTTTGGACCATTGAGAGACAGCAGAGCTTCTATGAGCTGAAGAGACGTTTGACTTCGGCGCTGATTTTAGCTTTACCACAGGGTAGTGAAGGATTTGCAGTTTATAGCGACGCTTCAGGACAAGGGCTTGGTTGTGTGCTTATGCAGCACGATAAAATGATAGACTTTTCATCATAGCAGTTGAAGACATATGAGATGAACTATCCTACTCACCATTCAGAATTGGACGCAATTGTTTTCGCACTTAAGATTTAACAACATTATTTATATGGCTCTCCGTGTCGGATTATACCGATCACAAGGCAGCGGCGTTGGTTGGAATTGATCAAGGATTATGATTTGAAAATTCTTTACCATCCGGGGAAGGCTAATGTCATCGCGGACCCTTTGAGCCACAAATCGGCATCGCTTCAGATGCCTGAGGTTCTTACATCTCAGACGAAGATTCATTAGGATCTAATCAAGCAAGGGATAGAAGTTTGGCTTCAAAGAGTGCAAGGACAGTTGCGTACTCTCAAAATTACTTCGTCCTTGGTTGATGACATCGAAGGGAAATAGTGGAGTGACCCGATGATCTCTCAACTGAAGGACAATGTGATTAAAGGAAAAGCCCCTGGTTTTATGATCCATGATGATAGAATTGTGTGTATTACTTTGTGGATTCTTGTAATGTAATGTCATTTCTATTTATGTATTTCATTAAGTGCTATACAATTGTGCGATGTGGATGAAACGGAGGTGACATGCCTTGACGCCGTTGGACGATCGTCGGTGCGAATATGACGATGGACAACGTCTTGTTCCCAGATAATTATCGACGAGTAGAAAGGACGATCACCCCGAGATGGTTAAAATGTGTTATGTGGCTAAAGGATTGAATATCTAACGCACACTATAGTATATGCCTAACGTACGCTAGAATTCGAGTATTATGTACGTTAAGGTGCCTATCTTACGTACATAATGGGTGAGTTGGTCTCCTGACCAGAATCTTTCTTTTGATGTGGAGGAAGCTACTTTCGGCGGGCTAGAGGACAAACGAGTCAACTCTTCATAGCGTACGCTATCCTCCAATCTTAACGTACGCTACAGACTGTAGACTTACATACGTAAATATGACTTACGTACATAACACATGGGCACATTTCAGTCAGTGATCCCTGGATGGACCTTACGCACGTTAGCATTAGAACATTACGTACGTAATGAGCTTTACGTACGTAATGCCTGTATCATTAACATACGTTATCGAAAACGAGTGTTATAAAATAAAACTTCCACCTTCATTTCTTCTGTCCCAAAACTTGAAGTGAAGAACTCTTGAAGCCTTTCCACAGCCCTATACTCAATTCTTGGCCTCTCATACACTTGAATTAACATAGAGGAGGTGAATTCGTAAGCTCCGGTGAAGATTATCCAAGTCATTCAACCCGTTCCTCGTTTCTCCTCGTGGCTCTTGTTTATTTGTCATCTCTCCTCATTGTTCTTCATCTTCTAAGGTAAGTCTATTAATCCTTGGAGTAATCTCTTCAGTGTTGTTGTATTACTCGTTAGATTGTGGGTACTTGGGTAGATTTTGCTATAATCTCGTAGACGATCAAAACGGACGAACTTGTAGTAATCAGAGTCATCATTGTTCATATATTTCATTTTCATACAACTAGTTGTAACAATCACATGCAAGAACTTCCATCCTAATTTACATTTGGATCATATATAATCGACGAACCAATTGTAGAAGGATTTGTAGGAATTCATCACCGTTTGATAAACTAGTCGTAACTTACTCTTGCAATATGATAATCAATGTTAAACGTTAATAGGGGAATTAATTCAATAATATTTATGTCATTGATAATCGTATGCCGAAATCATTGTGTAAAATGATAGTTTACCGATTGAAGTACTCGTAATAGAGAAGTGGATTAGGAGTATGGGATTTGATTATGCTATGGCCGTTTATTGCCAACCGAATGACGATAGGGATAATCTTGTTGAGAAAACTGATGTATCTAATGTTAACCGTAGAATTGAACGGTATAATGGTACGTAATGCTTATGAACTTAGAAAAATGATACTAATATTGGTAATTAATACTACGCTAGGAATCCAGTTAAGGAAGGGAGACTAGTTGTACGAGGTGTTAATCGGATATTACGTGACTAGGTTAAGCTCGAGCGGGCGTGGAGATCCCGGTTATCATAAAGTCCCTACCGTTGGATCACAGGCAAGTGAAATCTTGCTCGAGAAATGCTAATATTATTGTAATGTTCGTATTTATGAATGTGCCATTGTTGATAAATGCCGACGGTTGTCTTTCTCTAAAATGTGTTATATATGGGCCGATGTATTGGGGATAAAACCTGTATGGTACCCGTATGGAAATGTGTCAGGGGATAAGACCCGAATTGGGCACCTATGTTCCGGGGTATTTCCGTGTGGATACTTTCATGACCCTTGGTTGCGGCCTTGGGGTTTATGTGATAAAAAGAGGAAGACAACGTCGGTCGCGTGGTGAAATATTTTCTGTTGGTTATGTGGCACTATGTTCGGTAAAATTGTGTATATCGTTGCTAATGATTGTTATTGATATGCATTCTCTGACCCTGGTTATCTAGCATGATTTGTCGTGCCAGGTCAATTTGTTAATCATGTGCAGGGCATTCCCGAGGGGTCCGGTCAGACTTGAACGGTGTTGGAACAAACTCTTGCCACTGCTTAAATTAAATTTGATTTTTAAAAACCTCTGTTGTGTAATAATCAAACTTTGAATTATGTTTCTCCTTAAAACCTTTGGACTCATGATATGTAACCGTGGACTTATCATTTTATTATAATTTCTTTAAAATATCTATTTCCTAAACTAGCCTTGTGGGTCCCACACGGGATTCACGGTACTGTATTACCTCGGGTAATTTTGGGGGTGTTACAATACCAGTCAAAATTCATGCTAAGTTAATAGCAACAAGAATTTACATATCCAAGAAAATAGTTCATAATGAATTATCGACACTACGAGTGTCACACAGAATATCCTATCGACGTTGAGTCCAACAATTTTAATCATATAATCAATCCAAAATTTACCTTGAATTATCAATCAGATAAATCCTGCCACAAACCTCGAAAATAACAAGATCAACAAGGAGATCCATTCCAATATCAATATCATGCCAGCAATTAAATCATGGCTCGTAGAGTACATACCGCATTTGGCTCGTAGGATCAGGCGCTTGCACAGGTCACACGTGACATGAAGGTCTCTTGATACTAGTTCATTCCACAATGACTCTAAAAAAAATCGACTCTCTGATACCATCTTCTGTAACACCCCAAAAAGGCGGCCATTACAGTGCCGTGGACCCCACACTGGGACCCACCAGGCGATACCAAAAATAGAGATTAATTACGTAATACTTGTGATACCGAACCACAATACATAGTATTTACTCCGATTAGGAGTTTACAGTAGTATGTTCAACGACCTTATTACACACAAGATCTGAAATACGAGTACAATCCATATGGAGATGGAATATACCTTAAATAACAATACATTAGTCCACAATTTAAAATAAAGCGGAAAGATAACATTACACGGTTCGAACAAAACCGGACAACAAAAGACTTGGGCCCCCCGAACTAATATCCTTCGAACCCTTCGCCGTCACCATGATCTTCCCGTGCCTTGCCTTTTCCTCAACCTAAAATACAACACAAGTATTTCGCCCATCACAGGGTCAGATATACATGATAAATGAATTCTCAAGATATTATACAATTCACATACATTAGATCTCAAGGAAACGACCCGACTAACGAACATACCCCTCGGGTGTATGAACGATTAGTCAAAAAATGTCTAACACATCCAAATATATAAATGGACTATGAACGACCAAAAATAGTATGACTCAAGATGGACATCACAGTACGCCCGATCCGGAAATGTGTCAGTGCACATGTCCACCCCGTATACAGAATCCAGGATATACGTGGGACAATGTACCTAATTAGCCTCACGAACTACGTCTCATGTGCACAGTCCAATACAGAAACATCCACGCATGACTATATATGTGCCTGGCTAAAAATCCTACACAATAACCAATCGGAACACAAATATGATTCCGGATATGTCACGATACAACATGAAAACGAATTCAATAAATCACATATCCGATTAAGGATCAAGAAACTCACCGAAATGACAATAAGGATCAATGATATCAACGGTTCAAAAAAAAGTGACGAACTTGGGAATGCAATCCCCCGATGAAAACGGAACATCATCAAGAATAATATCAAATCACGGGTCACAAATGTATAAGTGTTTCACATACACAAAACGCATAATCATCACAAGTATACAAACATCATTATAACCAAGCAAGATAACTTGCCTCAATACGGAGACGAGAATAGTCCTTCCTTGTCGAACGAACGAATGGTCCTCGACTTAATATCGGTTACTCGAACAATCAACCTTGTAAGGGATACAATCCATTCAATAACACATTCTCATAACTATCGATATCTAGTTCAGCGAATCGATATCCTAAATTCAATTTGCTTAATTCAACTATCTTTGCATCATAATTCCATTTCAAGGATTCATATTAACTTCAATTTATTATCATTATCGGTTATCATTCAAGGTGTTCTCGATTATTCGTATGGTTCAAACGAATGAGAATTTATCAAGAACAACCATCAAGGAGAACTTTGCTAAAATTGATATGCCGATCGAATTTCTTAAAAACAACATCAATATTTTGAAAGATATAATCCAAACAACCACGTTTCATAAAACATTGATCAAAGTGAAGGTTACTCAGCGATTATCATTGTAAAATTATCACTATGTTCATCGGTTATGAGTTCGCCTAGTTAGATTAACGATATAGTTGAGTTATTCATCACAAGATTATCACGATATCATCATTAAGGTGAATTAAACACCTCTGAACTATAACCTTTTGTTGATATATTCCAAGGTTCAACCAAATTAAATGGAAATCCTAACTTCATTTAGAATCTTCCTAAACATGATGGTTTGATTCAATATGATGATAACAATCCTACAAATCAACCTATCTATAATGAAACTAAGGATCATTATTGTTCTAGTGATGTTAATAGTCCAGCAAGAACAATACACCAAAACCACAAGAACACACTCTAAGCTTCAAGAATGACTCCAAACTTCCAATCAACCAGTTCCAAATCAAAATGCAAATCTCAAACACAAATTGGAAGAAGGTAGAATTGATCTAGGGAGGCAGGGGGATGATTATAGGAGTGAAAAATTGGACGTGCAAAATGAAGGACACAAGTTGTCTTTTTATAACAGCACGGTTCGTTACGTACGTTATCACATGCGGATAACGTACGTTAGCCGCTTTACGTACACTACACAAAAAGTGTTACATACGTAATCTACTACCACAGGCTATTGAACTAAAATACGAACATGATTACGTACGTTATGGCTTGGAGCATTACGTACGTAATGTAGGTCAACTAGGCTGCTCCAAAAGATTAGATATTCGAATCACGCCCGACCCCATACGCCGAAAGTTGAGATCGGATAAGACTACAAGAATTACGTACGTAAAAAGCACTTCCTTACGTATGTAAAACTCACAATATAACGTACGTTATGCTAAATGGTTAGCGTACGTTAAGCACGGAGTTACTAGCCCAAAAAATGCACTATCTATACAATGTTGAGAAATCAATCATAATGCGAATGATAGTTATATTCAAGTCTATTATGATATATTACACCATCAATAAACATTAAAAAATGCAATAAGACTACAACAGTATTGAATTATCCGAATAATACAACAGTAGGTAAGAATTTCCGTCGGATATTACAATACAATCTAATTAAAGCAATCAAAGGGATAGTGAAATTTTCCACATGAATAAATGATGCTGTCTGACTTGAATATGAAGATGCTCAACTCACAGTCCTAAGCCCGTAAATCCCCAATAAAGTCTACATATAATAATAATTATAATCGTTACAATTTATTATTTATATAATAAATGAAAAGATACAAGTATCACTATATTATAACTGAAAATAAATTGCTTATTAATATTAATCGAAGGGTTAACATTATAGATGACTGAAATTAAAATATCTATACAATAATTTCGGATGAGTTGTTAGTATTAATTGAAGGTCAACATTTTAATGTTTTGGGTCAGAATAGGACTGGAAGTTAAGTTTTAAAGTTGTTGGGGTTGATTGAAGAATATTTGAGATCCATCTGGAGTAAAAATAAGTAAATAGAAGTATGGGGTTAAATTGAATATTGCTGTAAAAATTAGGGACTAAATTGCAAAGCCCTAATAATTCGTGGGTATAAATACCCTTCTCCACACCCTTCAACCGACATTCACCCATTTCTCACCTAACTTCTTCTCCCGTCTCTCTCTCTCTAACTCTACTCCCTCTCTCTAAAATCATCCCTCTTTCACCTCTCAAAATCACACAGAAAACACCCGTATAAACACACACGAGCATACACCGAATTCAGGCGGCCGAATTTCAGCGAAACAAAAGGCATCGGCCCTTGTCCTCCACCGAGTAGTGATGGCGAGCAAATACTAGAGCGGCGATGGGCCTGAGTTCGGGCTAAAAGCTTCTAGTCGGACTCCGACCCGGACCATATGGCAGCGGTGGCCAAATTCATAGAAAAATGCAGCAGCGGGGCGCTCAGCTTCAGGCGGTGCGGCGGCAATTTACAGTATGCAGCGGGGTTACGACCCTCATGACCGAAGATGGTTTTGGATTTTAGGTAAAAGTTCCAATTTTCCTGAAAAATGGATTTTGAGTATGATTATGGGTTTTTGGATCCTCGGTCATGGGTCAGATTTGAAATTAGGGTTGAATCTGGTGTTTAGGCATCAAACGAACACATGAAATTGTGGTGATGGATTAATGTTTTATGATTTGTTGGCCGAGAAAAATTTTAATTTTACAGAAGATGAAGAATCTTCTGTTTTGATGTTAAATTCTGGTTCGCGAGTTCATGATTTCAGATGTATTTTCTGGTTCGATAATGGAATGGCTGGATTATGGGTGATGCGAATCTAATTCAATTACTGTTATTGGGATTCGGTTGGACCAGTTGTAGAGTGGCAATTTGGGTTCCAACATCTAATCGGGGATATATGGGTTACGGGCTAAATATGAAATTGGTGATTCCAGCTCGTGGTATTTGAGTCTGAGAAAAAGAATTCTGATTCTGAATGTGTAATGTTCTTAGAGATAGAAACTAAGTAAAATAGGGAAATATAAGGTGATAGTTGTTGAGCTTTACCTCGTAAGATTGAATGGAAATCGGATGAAACACGACTGGAAATTTGATCAGACGACGAATTCGATCGGATCCTCTTGTTCTCTGCCCCTTAGTTTGTAAAAGAAAATACTTGCAACTCTGTAGATCGGATCCTGTGAATACTTCCCAGTTGCAAATACAGTTTTCTTCTTCTCTTCTTTGTAACTTCTGGCGATGAACTTGTTTGCAGAAATTGTGTATTGTATTTTTCCTTTTTTTGTGTGTTGGATGCTGAATGATGGATTTTTGTAAAGGATTTCTGCACTGCAGAATTAGTATTTATAGGTGTGAATTTTTTTAAGTGTTTGGGTTGGATTAGAATTTGTGTTGGATATGTATTGAGGAGTTTTGATAAAGTGAGAGAAGTGAGGAGAACGATCGATCTAGGGAAAGAGTTATTAATTATGATTAGTGTGGTTTAATCATAGTTGGTTAATTTATAATGTGTGGTTAATTATAAATGGTATAATATTAATAATAATAGTAAATGTAGAATAATAATAAATTGGTAATGCTGATAATAAAAATTTGAAAATAATAAAGATAATAATAATAATGTTAATACCTAATAAAAACGGTATTAGTAATAATAATAATAATAATAATAATAATAATATTAATAATAATAGTGTTAGTATTATACTTGAATAATTAATAACACTGTTATAAAAATAAATAATGACTACTTGAAAATAACTGACAAAAATGACTCGGGATAGAACTTGTGATACGTAGAAATAAATGTTCATGATTCTCTAAATGAAATTAAATGAAATGAAATGCAACGATAATATTATTATAAATAATAATATTACATTATGAAAATGGCGGGTATTACATCCTACCTCTCTTAGAAAATTTTCGACCTCGAAAATAAATGACATACCTCGATTGAAGAAATTCGGATAAGGAGCTTGAAATTCTTCCTCGCGCTCCCAAGTGGCTTTCTCTTTACTGTGGTTACGCCATTGGATCTTTGACAAACACCTTCTCTTTGTTCCTCAACTGCCGGACTGATCGGTCGAGAATCAGTTCTGGTTGTTCTTCATAGGTAAGATCTTTGTTCATCTCCACGGCGGTATAGTTGATGACGTGGCTGGGATCGTGCACATACTTCCTCAACAACGATACGTGGAAAACGTTGTGCACAATCGAAAGTTCCAGGGGTAAAGCCAAGCGGTAAGCTAACTCTCCAATCCGTTCCAGAATTTCGAACGGTCCAATGTATCTCGGTCTCAACTTGCTCCTTGGATCAAAACGAACAATTTCCTTGGTAGGAGATACCTTCAGGAATACTTTGTCACCAACACAGAATTCGAGATCTTTCCTACGCTTGTCGGCGTAAGACTTCTGACGATCTTGTGCTATCTTGATCATCTCACGAATCTTATCCACCACACCTACTGTCTGTTTGATCATCTTGGGGCCCAAAATTCTCTTTTCACCTACCTCATCACAATATAGTGGTGATCGACACTTCCTACCATATAAGGCTTCACACGGTTCCATACCGATCGTCGACTGGTAACTGTTGTTGTAAGCAAATTCTACCAAAGGCAACAATCATTCCCAATTATTTTCCATGTCTGACACATATGCTCGCAACATATCCTCAAGAATTTGGATGGTCCTCTCGGACTGACCATCACTCTGAGGATGATAGGCCGTACTAAAATTCAACTGTGTTCCCAATGCTTCTTGCAAACTCTCCCAAAAGTTCGATGTGAAACGAGTATCCCTGTCGGATACTATAGTGACTGGCATCCCATGTAACTTAATAATCTCACGGATGTAAAGTTGAGCATACTGATCCATTCGAAAGTTCATCTTGACTGGGATGAAATGAGCTGACTTTGTGAGTCGGTCCATAAAAACCTAAATAGCGTGGTTTCCTCTTTCCGTTCAAGGCAAACCTACCACAAAGTTCATCGTAATGTGTTCCCATTTCCATTCTGGAATATGAAGTGATTTAAGTAATCCAAAGGGGCGTTGGTGTTCTGCCTTCACTTCTTGACACCTTCTGACAAAATCTGCCACATCTCTTTTCAAACCTTCCCACCAAAATGTCCCCTTAAGTTCTTGGTACATCTTTGTACTCCCAGGGTGTGTTGTATATGGAGTACTATGTGCCTCCTTCAATATCGCTTATCTCAACTTGACAACATTGGGCACACAAATCCTCTTCCTTCATAGTACATTGTGCCATCATCGGACACACGGAATCCTTTATCCTCACCTGAAAGAGTACATTCTTTTTATTTTGACCAAGAAGTCGTCTTGTCCTTGACATTATTTGATCTCTTTCCCCAAGGTTGGTTGTACCACCAAACTAGCCAATAACAACTCAACTGGATTCGATGGTGTAGCCATCCCAAGGTTCATCCTTGCAAATTCTCTGACCAATCTTTCCTCTTTGGTCAACAAACAAGTTAGGTCTCATCTCGCCTTACGGCTCAGTACATCAGCAACTACATTTGCTTTACCATGGTGGTAATGAATTGTACAATCGTAGTCTTTGACCAACTCTAACCATCTGCATTGCCTCATATTCAATTCCTTTTGTGTGAAAATATATTTCAGACTTTTGTGGTCTGTATAAATTTCACACTTGCCTCCATAAAGGTAATGTCTCCAAATCTTCAAGGCATGAACTACCACTGCTAATTCCAAATCATGAGTAGGGTAGTTCATCTCGTGCGGTCTCAACTATCTCGAAGCATAGGCAACTACCTTGCCTTCTTGCATCAATACACATCCCAAGCCTTGCTTGGATGTATCAATGTAGATGACAAACTCTCTCGTCGGATCGGGAATCGTCAAAACTGGTGCTGCAGTCAATCTTCGTTTAAGTTCTTGGAAACTCTTTTCGCACTTCTCATTCCATAAGAAAACTTCTCCCTTTTCTAGTCAATCTAGTCATCGGTACAGCTATCTTCGAAAATCCCTCAATTAATCTTCGATAATAACCGGCTAATCCCAAGAAGCTGCGAACTTCATTTGCATTACTCGGTACCTTCCAATTATTGACTGCTTTTACCTTAATCAGGTCAACCTCAATTCCTCTATAAGTGACAACATGTCCCAAAAATGTAACTCAGTTAAGTCAGAATTCACACTTATTGAACTTTGCATACAACGTCTCCTTATGCAGTATTCCCAATACTGTTCTAAGATGCTGCTCATGTTCAACCTTGCTCTTTGGATACACAAGTATGTCATCTATGAATACAATGACAAACTTATCCAAATAAGGTTGAAATACATGGTTCATGAGGTCCATGAATACCATTGGCGCATTAGCCAAACCAAATGGCATCACAATAAACTCATAGTGTCCATAACGAGTTCGAAATGCTGTCTTCGGGATATCATCATTCGTAATCCTTAGTTGGTGATATCCGGATCTCAAAACTATTTTCGAGAATACTCCTGATCCTCCAAGTTGATCGAGTAGGTCCTCTATTCTAGGAAGTGGATATTTATTCTTTATCGTGAGTCGATTAAGTTCATGATAGTCTATGCACATCCTAAAAGTTCCGTCCTTTTTCTTAACGAAGAGTACTGGCGCACCCCATGGCGAAACACTCGGTCGGATAAATCCAGAGTTGAGCAGTTCCTGAAGTTGTACTTTCAGCTCTTGCAATTCCTTGGGCGCCATTCTATACGGAGCTTTCGATATTGGTGCCGCTCCTGGCACTAAATCAATCGAGAACTCAACTTGACAATTCGGCAGAACTTCGGGCAAGTCTTCGGGAAAGACGTCTGGATACTCCTTGACGATAGGTACGTTAGCTACCGTCTTCTCTGAAGTTGTTTTCCCCATCACATTCACCAGGAATCCTTGGCAACTACGCTTCTTTTACATTTTCGCCGCTTTCATTGCTGAAATCACCTTCGGGGTACTAGAGTGTCTTACTCCCTCGAATATGGTCTTGACATCAATAGACGGACATAAGGTTACCCTCCTTTCGGAGCATTCAACTACAGCTCTATGTTGTCCAACCAATCCATACCCAAAATGAAATCAAAATCACTGAGTTCAACTATGTGCAAGTTGGCTAAGAAGCTATGTTCGTTAATCTCTATCTTCACCTTGTTAGTTATTGAGTCTACACGCACTACTCCCCCCGCAAGCATGCTAACTAACAGAGATCTAGGGGCTTTACTACTTCTACCACCAATTGTAGTACAAAGCTTCCTAGAGATGAATAAATGAGATGCACCCGTATCAAACAACACCATAGCCTGGATATTATCAACTGACAACATACCGACATGGTTTGGTGCTCTATCTCTTTCTCTTCCTTGGTGTAGGACATCCTTCCATGGTCAGCAGATTGTGATGGATCCAGTCACGAAGTTTATCACGAAACTTCTGCAGCTTCTTCCCATCAGTCTTAACCATATGTAGTGTAAAACAGCACATGTGGTTGAATCTTATCTCGTAATCCGTCACAATTATGCTACCATGCATCAAGTCTAAGAACTCCCTATATATCTTAGCCTTGTACACCCTCGTGTAGTACTTCTCCATGACCATATTCTCGTCTTCGCTACTGGACTCACCATCATCCATCTCAGCATTATTCGAGTCTCCCATCTACCCCACGTCCAACTCTTCCTCTGGTTCTTCCTCAGTATCCTCCTCAGGGTCTTCTTCGGGATCCTCTTCTGGGTCTTCTTTATCCGTAGAGTCGGAACTCCAATTTGCAGTTGGTATCGCCTCTCGAGCGTACATATCCAACAAGCGTCCAGCTATGAACTGGAAATCATCTGCGGTCTCTCGCTCTTCTGGTGATCTCTTGATGGACTCTTTCCAAAGACGGAAGATGCAACAACTCCAAACTTCGGATAACTTCTCCAATAGGTGTTCCAGCTGTCGCGTGACGGAACCTCGTTTCCCAGACTGCAACCACTTGCTCAGCCTATTAATGACATAGTGTGGTGCATTTTCTGGTAAACTCGGATCGTTCCACCAATCTTTGAGTGCTAGAAGACGCGAGTCAAATGTAGCAGGAACTCTCTAACGTGGCGTCATTCTAGTTTTGGCCATTCTAACAATTCGTACATACATATATAATTATGTAAATAAAATGAAATGACATATGCATGAATAATGACTGAAATTTGGTACCTTGGATGGAGTGGCGAACATATGATACTTTTACATTTTAGCGAGTCTACAGAAAGGTAAAACCCGCTACCACTATGTAACGCCCCGACTTTCTAGGGTAAATATTGAGGAAAATAAATAAAAGATAGCTTTTGACAAAAATAATTTTCTTTGAGAATATTAAAATTCTCACCTACAAAGTCGAGTCGCTACACTGACATAACTTTAATACCTTTGAATAAGGCAACATTTCATCATAGATATGAGATAAAATTTCGCGGGGGAAGAATAAATCATAAATTAAAATTTCTAGTCAACGTTTCCCCAAGTGAGTTTCAAAACATATGACATAACGAAAAAAACATCATATAATAAATCCTCTTTCATATGCCCTCACGGCTCGCTCCTTCGTCCATTCGGCTCGGTTCAACCTGCGGGATCAATAGAGGTGGGGGTGAGCTTCCTTCAACTCGTGGAAATCACAGTGATCACAGTAATATACAATCTCATGGAAAGCATAACATGAATAATCTATCATACTTTTCCTCAACGTCAATGCATACTCACAATATTACGTGTAGCATGAATCGAGCACGCAGAACACAAATATTGAGGTTGCGCAGGTGCCCCGCAACAACATGAAACATACACACAATACCATATATAACATGAATCGAGCACGCATGTGAATATTGAGGTTGCGCAGGTGTCCCCGCAACAAAATATATCTTAAGATAGCCTCTTACACGAATACAGGTGAGTCTGATTTACAACGTGCACCATAATTTTAAACATGAATAGAATATCATATATATAATCCAATTAAAGCAATTAAAGTGATAGTGAAAATTCTCACCTGAATAAATGATGCTGTCTGACTTGAATATGAAGATGCTCGACTCACTGTCCTAAGCCCGTAAATCCTCGATAAAGTCTACATATAATAATAATAATTATAATCCTTACAATTTATTATTTATATAATAAATGAAAAGATACAAATATCACTATATAATAATTGAAAATAAATTGCTTATTAATATTAATTGAAGAGTTAACATTATAGATGACTGAAATTAAAATATTTATGCAATAATTCCAGATTTGTTATTAATCTTACTTGAAGGTCAACATTTTAATATTTTGTGTCAGAATAGGACTGTAAGTGAAGTTTTAAAGTTGTTGGGGTCGATTGAAGAATATTTGAAATACATCTGGAGTAAAAATCGAAGTAAATAGAAGTTTGTGATTAAATTGAATGTTGCTGGAAAAATTGGGGACTAAATTGCAAAACCCTAATAATTCGTGGGTATAAATACCCTTCTCCACACCCTTCAGCCGACATTCACCCATTTCTCACCTCACTTCTTCTCCCGTCTCTCTCTCTAACTCTACTACCTCTCTCTAAAATCATCCCTCTTTCACCTCTCAAAATCACACAGAAAATACCCGTATAAACACATACATGAGTATACGCCGAATTCAGGCGGCCGAATTTCAGCGAAACAAAAGGCATCGGCCCTTGTCCTCCATCGAGTAGTGATGTTGGGCGAATACTGGAGCGGCGATGGGCCTGAGTTCGGGCCAAAAGCTTCTAGTCGGACTCCGACCCGGACCATATGGCAGCGGTGGCCAAATTCGTAGAAAAATGCAGTAGCGGCGCGCTCAGCTTCAGGTGGTGCGGCGGCAATTTACAGTATGCGGCGGGGTTACGACCCTCATGACCGGAGATGGTTTTGGATTTTAGGTAAAAGTTCCAATTTTCTTGAAAAATGGATTTTGAGTCTGATTATGTGTTTTTGGATCCTCGGTCATGGGTCTGATTTGAAATTAGGGTTGAATCTGGTGTTTAGGCATCAAACGAACACATGAAATTGTGGTGATGGATTAGTGTTTTATGATTTGTTGGCCGAGAAAAATTTTAATTTTACATAAGATGAAGAATCTTCTATTTTGATGTTAAATTCTGGTTCGTGAGTTCACGATTTCAGATGTATTTTCTGGTTCGATAATGGAACGGCTGGATTATGGGTGATGCGAATCTA
This sequence comes from Orobanche coerulescens, assembly GCA_033398695.1. Classification (NCBI taxonomy): domain Eukaryota; kingdom Viridiplantae; phylum Streptophyta; class Magnoliopsida; order Lamiales; family Orobanchaceae; genus Orobanche; species Orobanche coerulescens. Next base: position 102,610,524 of record CM065808.1, read on the forward strand.
ATTTAATTACTGTTATTGGGATTCGGTTGGACCAGTTGTAGAGTGGCAATTTGGGTTCCAACATCTAATCGTGGATATATAGGTTACGGGCTAAATATGAAATTGGTGATTCCAGCTCGTGGTATTTGAGTCTGAGAAAACGAATTCTAGTTCTGAATTTGTAATGTTCGTAGAGATAGAAACTAAGTAAAATAGGGAAACATAAGGTGATAGTTGTTGAGCTTTACCTCGTAAGATTTAATGGAAATCGGATGAAACGCGAATGGAAATTTGATCAGACGACGAAATCAATCGGATCCTCTTGTTCTCTGCTCCTTAGTTTGTAGAAGAAAATACTTGCAGCTCTGTAGATCGGATCCTGTGAATGCTTCCCGGTTGCAAATACAGTTTTCTTCTTTTCTTCTTTGTAACTTCTGGCGATGAACTTCTTTGTAGAAATTGTGTATTGTATTTTTCCTTTTTTTTTGTGTTGGATGCTGAACGCTGGATTTTTGTAAAGGATTTCTGCACTGCAGAATTAGTATTTATAGGTGTGAATTTTTTTAAGTGTTTGGGTTGGATTAGAATTTGTGTTGGATATGTATTGACGAGTTTTGATAAAGTGAGAGAAGTGAGGAGAACGACCGATATGGGGAAAGAGTTCTTAATTATGATTAGTGTGGTTTAATTATAGTTGGTTAATTTATAATGTGTGGTTAATTATAGTAAATGTAGAATAATAATTAATTGGTAATGCTGATAATAAAAATCAAAAAATAATAAAGATAATAATAATAATGTCAATACTTAATAAAAACGATATTAATAATAGTATTATTAGTAATAATGATAATATTATTAATAATAGTGTTAGTATTATACTTGATTAATTAATAACATTGTTATAAAAATAAATAATGACTATTTGAAAATAACTGACAAAAATGACTCGGGCTAGAACTTGTGATACATCGAAATAAATGTTCATGATCCTCTAAATGAAATTAAATGAAATTAAATGCAACGATAATATTATTATAAATAATAATATTACATTATGAAAATGACGGGTATTACAAAAAATGATACGCAATAAATGCATTCGTTATTCTATAGAGTAGTTGAAGCACAATATAATTTTTTTTACTTTATTTCACATATATAAATAAACATTGCATTTGTTTCTGTTCTACATCCCTCAAACTTGTACTTTTCTCATCTTCTCCCTGAAATAATTTTCTGTTCGTAAATAAAAATGGAGCCATCATCTTCTGCAAAAAAATAATTTCCATCTGCATTTTGATGGAGCTAGTCATGAGAGAGAGATGCTTGCTTTATTGAAGCACCCCACAACTTGGATCGTATCTTAGGAGAAAAATGTATTTATGTAGTTTATGGAGGAGAAAATCAAGGATTAATGGGACAGTTGCTGCTTCTGCCTATATGGAATGAGCAAAAGTGTTGGGAGTCATTTGAAAACTTCTGGCTGATAGTAAAATCACTGGGGCAACCATTAGTTATGAGTTTAGAGCTGTGAATATGCAAGACCGCATAACTCACATGATAAATAATGCCGACGCCTTTATCACCCTTCCAGGTGGTTTGGCACCCTTGATGAATTTTTTTATGTGGTTACCAGAGCCCAACTAAATATTCATAAAAAATCAGTGTCTGTTAAATGTTAATGGTTTCTTCGATGGTTTACTATATTTCATGATTACTCTTTTGAAAAAGGTTTTATTTATGAGCGTGCTAAACGAATCATAATCGTTACAACAACACCAGAGGAGTTGATCGAAAAATTTATTGCATTTGTTCCTCAACCAGACCCAGCTCTAGCTAATATTTTTTGGATGAAATATTTTACTTTGCGGAAATGCATAATTGATTCGTTCCTTTCCCTTTGAAATTCTACTTCATTCCTCTTATTGTTTTTACCTTTTAGCAGGTGTAAAAAAAATGTGAAAATGATGGCAGCTTAATGAGTTTCTTTTTGATCTCTTGACGCGCATCTGTTCTCGACTTATGTATTGTTATTTCTATTTCTGTTATATATTTTCTTTTGTTGTTTTGCGACACTTATTTTTCTTGCAGGTGCAAAAAGGCTTAAGTAAGACATCATCTATATATATATATATATATATATATATATATATATATAGAAAAGGAGGATTTTTGAAAAAATCATGCCACCATTTTCTTGCGTAAACATTAGTAGGAAATCATCTTTATTTGAACGTTACATTGATTTTGATATGGATTTGGATGAAGGTGTATGGATTCAATACATAACACACTTTTTATAAGATTTAAGCCTAACAGCAATCTACATATATTCACTCTGTCTTTTTGTGCGGTCAAACATACTGTGTTCATTTTAGAACTTGCTCGTTTATACATTTTGAGACTATAATTATGAGCTCATGCATTTAGAAGATGAAGGCAATTAGGATAAACCCATTTGACTTATATTTTTCCACCTTATCATATTTTATCCTTAGAAGCCTCGTTGAACCTAAACATATTGCTTTGATTGAGCACATTATTCTAGCCATTCTCTATTCTTATTGAAGACCCATCCGTTTGTACCCCTTGGTCGAAGATTTAATTGTGAACTAGGTGTGTGACAGATAGGGGTCGAGATTAATAAGAATATTATGAAGGTGATGAGTTGAAAATGGAGAATCTGAATTGAAATGATATATTGAGCTGAACTAAAAAAAAAGAGACGACAAAGAAAAACGTTCGAAACAACTGGGAGTCAAGTCAAGTGCGAAAATCGTCGCTAATATACATAAAATAACACTTTTACTATCCTAGAAGTGGTAAATAATTCTTTCTAGTGGATCTATTGACATGTTTTTTCTTAGGTGGATATATATGACCTTGTCAAATGGATATTCAGTTACTTTGTTGAAATATATGATGATTTGGGGCGAGGGTTTGTGAACTTTCATTGCAAATGAAGGGTATAGTTCATTGCCTGTAGGATTTGTGATGCGTCAAATTTAACAATTGGTCTTGGCTAGCAGACCTCATAGTTTTTCATTTGTCCTACCTATACTTTTTAATAGTTGAGATTTGATTTTTGAGCAAGCATATGGTAATGATACATTGTGATCTAACATGAGTGAATTCTTTTCAATATCATATACAAACAATTGAGTGAAAAAGAGTGATGTCCATTGAAAGTATTAAATTTTTTTGCATTCGAGTCTCAATGAAGTTGTAATTTGGTGGAATATCCAATTTTTTTTATCACACTTGGATCATCATTAATTGTCCTCTCTTGATATTGCCATTGTCATGATTTTCTCAGCATATGAGTCTTGATTTTTGTTACTTGGGAGTAAGATTTGCCCGAGGAAGTGCAAATGATAAGTACGGGGGAATTCTTCGGTACATTTTTATTAGTATTTTTATTAGAATATATATATATATATGATTTTTAGTAATTGTGTGTAGCTTTTGCATAATTAATTGGAATAAAATTTTATCTACATATTATGAAATCAGCACAAGATATATATGGTCGTTCTGAGGGTGTAATTTTTGGAGAATCCAAACATAACCATATGTGGTCTCGTTTTCTTTCTCTCGACGAGACAATCGTCGGTCTAACAGTAGTATTGCATTTTAGCTGTCTGTTTTGCAGGTTTCACGTGCAGCTCCCAGGTGTCGTCGGCCTACCGATCGCCTTTTCTCTGTTCAAGAGTCGATCGGTTTCCAGCTTCCGCGGCTTCTCCTCCCTTGTCTCCAAGGTGTGTCGAAGTCAGGTATCATTGTACTTTAAATTTCATTTTTCTCTGCCATATATCTACCATTTACTGCGATTTTTATGCGGTTTGCTTGCTTTTATATTGTCTTTGTCATTCTCATCTTATTTTCATTTTTGGCTTCACTACCCCATTTTATTTCTCGTAGTGCATTTGAGTTTTGCATTGGTCGATGTCGCACTGTTTGCGGGTTGGTAGTTGGAATTTGGGTACATTGACGGGTAAGCTTTTGGAGCTCGTGGATGTTTTGGACAAGAGAAGGGTTGGTGTGGCTTGTATTCAGGAGACTAGGTGGAAGGGGGCACAGTCCAGGGAGGCGAACGGTTATAAATTGTGGTATTCAGGCCTTGCTAACTCGAGTAATGGTATGGGTATTCTTTTGTCTAAAGAGCTTAAGAATAACGTCGTGGAAGTGAAGAGGTGTAACGATAGGATTATCTCCGTTACAGTGGTGGTTGGGGAGAAGGTGGTTAACGTGGTTTGTGCGTATGCCCCACATGTTGGTTTGGGTGTGCTTGTTAACGAAGCTTTTTGGGTCTGTTTAGATGAGTTGGTCGGGTGTATTTCGGACGGTCAATTTATTGTTTTGGGGGGCAATTTCAATGGGCACATTGGTGAAGGGTGGATGATTACCATAGTGCTCATGGTGGTTTCGGCTTCGGAGTGAGGAATGCAGGAGGTTCCTCGCTGTTGGAGTTTGCCACTGCGCATGAGTTGGTAATTGCTAACTCTGTTTTTCAGAAGAGAGCTGAGCACCTCATCACCTCCGGTAGTAGGGGGAACAACACACAAATTGACTACCTTCTTTTACGCAGTCGTGATGCTAGGGCGTGCGTGGACTGTAAGGTGTTCCGGAGCGAGGTTTGTGCTTCTCAACACCGGCTACTGGCTATGGATTTATCCATGGGAGGGCGTGTTGTTAGTAGGGCCAGAGTATCTAGACCTAGGATTCTCTGGAAGGATCTGAAGGGTGAGAAGGCGGTAGAATTCAGGGAGTCTCTGACCCGCGAAGGACGTTTTTTACGGGGGGCGATGCTAACCTTATGTGGACCAGCATAGCCAATGCTATTAGCAGTGTGGGCGAGAAGGTGGTTGGGGTATCTTCGGGCAGGTCTAGTAGTCCTAGGGAGGCTTGGTTGTGGAATGAGGAGGTCCAAAAGAAAGTTAAGGCTAAACAAGCGCTTTTTAAGGAGCTTTTGTCGGTCAGTGCTGGGGAGGAGAGAATCTTGAAGATTTAAGCGTACAAGGTGGCGAAAAGAGAGGCTAAGAAGGCAGTGGCTAAGGCGAAATGTGAGGCATTCGAGGAGATGTACAAGTGCCTACACACCAAAGAAGGAACAAATGCTATTTTTAAACTAGCAAAAGCTAGGGAAAGAGGGCGGCGACCTGGGCCCCGTTAAGTATATTAAGGATGATTTGTGCCAAGTGTTATTGAACGATGTGGCTATTAAGGAGAGGTGGAATAAGTATTTTTTTTGAACTTTTCAATGAGGCTAGGGGAAGCGACTCGGTGGTGCAAGGAGTTAGTCTATCTTCTGCTCGTCCATTAAGTTCCTGTGAGAGCATCAGCAAGGAGGAAGTAAAGGGTGCCCTAACGAAAATGGGTAGAGCTAAGGCTGTAGGCCCGGATCAGATCCCTATTGAGGTGTGGCTTTGCCTGGGGGAAGTTGTAGTTCAGTGGCTAGCAGAGCTGTGCAACATCCTTCTCAAAGGTTCTAAGATGCCGACGGAGTGGAGACGTAGTATTGTCGTGCCGTTTTTCAAGAACAAAGGCGATGCTCAGAGTTGTAGTAACTATCGGGGTATTAAACTCCTCAGTCATACTATGAAACCGTGGGAAAGAGTGGTGGATTGTAGGGTTAGAAGAGAAGTTGAGATCTCTCAGAACTAATTTAGCTTCATGCCGGGGAGGTCCACGACTGAAGCCATTCATCTTGTCAGACGCCTTATAGAGAAGTTTAGAGAGCGGCGTAAGGACCTCCATATAGTGTTCATTGATCTGGAGAAAGCTCATGATAGCATTCCGCACGATGTTATTTGGAGGAGCCTTGAGGAGAGGAGGGTGTCGTTGCTGTACGTTAGGGCTATCCAAGACATGTACTCCCAAGCTAGGACTTGTGTCCGGACTCCAGTTGCTGACACCCAGTATTTCCTGGCTGAGATAGGGCTACACCAGGGGTCGGCGCTAAGTCCTCTTCTCTTCGCTCTAATCCTTGCCGGTATTTCGGGGGGATTCACGATGGCGTCCCGTGGTGCATGCTTTTTGCTGACGACATTGTGTTAGTGGCGGAGTCGAGGAGGGAGGTGAACTCGAAGTTGGAGCTTTGGATGGCTAAAGAATCCCAGGGCTTGCGTTTGAGTCGGTCTGAGACCGAGTATCTCTGGTTTAATTTTAGTGGTGAGGCCATCGAGGAAGAAGTAGAGGTAAGGATTGCTGATCAGACCGTACACCGTACGGATAAGTTCAAGCATCTGGGTTCGATCATTTAGAAGGAAAGTGAGTGTGAATATGATGTCACTCATCGTATCAAGGCCTGGTGGCTTAGGTGGAGAGCAGCGATAGGGGTCCTGTGTGGCAAGAAAGTCCCTCTAAAGTTGAAGGGTAAATTCTATAGAGCGGCAATCAGACCTGCAATGCTGTATGGATCCGAATGTTGGACGATGAAGAAGTCGCTTGAGAGCAAGTTGGAAGCGGCTGAAATGAGAATGTTACGTTGGTCGTGTGGTCGCACTATGTTAGATAGAATCTCTAACAAGGTTTTCAGGAACGCGCTAGGAGTGGCGCCCATTTCAGCGAAAGTTAGGGAAGGGAGATTGAGATGGTTTGGCCACGTCCGCAGGAGGCAGGCATCCGCACCGGTGAGGAGGGTCGAGAGTTTATTGGTTGTAGGGGGTAGAAGGAGAGGCAGACAGAGGAGGACGTGTTAGGAACAGCTGAGATTACATTTGAAGACTTTGAACCTTTTCGAGACCATGACTATTGATAGGTGCTCTTGAAGGCGCCAGATCAAAGTTGTGGATTCTTTTGTCGAGTGCGGTGCTGTAGTAGAGAGCCTCAGGGTTGGGTTGTCTCGGTTAGCTTTGACCTAGAGCATTGTATTTTGTTTTTTTATTGTATATTTTATCCTATTGGCTTTTGCGTATGGTGTATTCTGACAGGGAGCTGGGCGCAGAGTCAAAATCTCTCCTGTTAGAGCAACGTTCATCGAGAGTGGAGTTGACAAAGTCCCTTAGGTAAGTCTCATGTGAATTAGGCCATGGGCTGAGTTATGATTTTGAGCTTTTTCGAATCATATACTTCTTTGTATTTATTACTCAATATTTTGTTGCGCACTAAGCTGGGGGTCTTCACGGAAACAACCTCCCTACCGTAATAGTAGGGGCATGGTCTGTGTACATCTTACCCTCCCCAGACCCTGCTATAAGCGGGATATACTGGGTATGTTTGTTTGATTTAGTTTTTTAATATAGAGTCAAGTGTCGACGTCAGGTAGAAGAGCGATAAGCGATAACATTTGGTTTTTTAATATAGAGTCAAGTGTCGACGTCAGGTAGAAGAGCGATAACATCTGACCAAATTGAAGGAGAAAAGGACAATTTTCGTACATTTTCCTCTGCCTAATGCGAAAAAATTGTTGGACTGATGATAAGAGGGGAATTCTAGGGTTCACCATTCCTTGTATTTGGTTAACATACACCACCTTAAGGTGTATTTAATTATAACCTTTGGATTAATAGTAAATTTAATATAAATCATTGTACTACATCTTAACCACATATATTATAATTGTAGTACATTATATTTTTATATATATTCTGAAAAGTAAAAAAAAAATCTGAAAATCCTGAAAAATCTAAAAAATCTGAATAAAAATAAAAATAAATCTGGAAAATTCTGCAAAATTTAAAAACTCTGAAAAAATCGGACCTTTTATTTTTTAAGAAACAATTATTTGGAATAAATATTAAAAATCAGATCTTTTATTTAAAATTCAAAAATAAACAGTAATAAATAAAAAAATTTTTGAAAAATTTAAAAAATCTGACAAAAAATCGGAACTTTTATTTTTTAAGAAAAAAGATATGGAATAATATTAAAAATCAGAATTTTAAAATTCGAAAATAAAAATTAAAAAATAAAGAATTCTGGAAAATTTAAAAAATCTGACAAAAATATCGGAACTTTTATTTTTTAAAAAAATATATAGAATAATAATAGAAATTAGAATTTTTATTTAAAATTCGAAAATAAAAAGTAAAAAATAAAAAAACTCTAAAAATTCAGGAAAATTTAAAAAATCTGAAAAAAATCGGAACTTTTATTTTTTTTTAAAAAAATTATCTGGAATAATAATAATAAAAATCAGATATTTTATTTAAAATTCAAAAATAAAAAGTAAAAGTTCTTCTTTTTAATACTATTATTTTCAGAATTTCAAAATTTTATTTTAAATTTTCCATATATTTTTATTTTTTACTTTTTATATTTGAATTTTAAATAAAAGATCTGATTTTTAATATTATTATTCAAGATAATTTTTCTTAAAAAATAAAAGTTCTGATTTTTTTCAGATTTTTTAAATTTTGCGGAATATTCCGGAATTTTCCGAATTTTTTTTATTTATTTCAGATTTTTTAGATTTTTCGGAATTTTTCAGATTTTTTCATATTTTTTAGATTTTCCAGAATTCCGTAGCGGAATATAGACAAATTCATAAATAAAAAATTATCGAATTGGAAAAAAATAAAAAAAATTATTTAGGTGTGAAATTTATTTTTTAATATAAAAAATAAAAGGTTAAATACGTAATTTCATTCTAAAATTACGACTCTAACAAAATACTTGTACTAGATTTACAATATATATGGCTAAGATTTAGTACTATTAATTTCATTATAATTACAATTAATCTAACGGTGAGAATTAAGTACATTTTAACTTGATGTATATTCACCAAGTACATTATTGGTGGACCGCAGAACTACCCATGCATTATTGAGGATAAGATGCAGTTATGTATCTGATTAATTTTTTTATTATGATTTATTTTTGCTTTCTCATTCTTTTACTACTATAAATAGCAGCGCATGTCTCCCTCTCAAACACCACACTACACACATCTGCACACTCCACACTATGTACATTTTTATTTTCTGTATTTAATTTATGTAATTGCACTTTATTACGTAAGAATAAATACTACTCCTTCCGCCCCAGACTTAATTGCTACCTTTTTCTGGGCACGGGTATTAATATTAGAGTTGTTTATTACTATTATGCGTAATAAAGTGATATTTGAATAGGGGTAATAATGAAAATCTGAAATCATATTAGTATTGTTTATTAGTATTGTGTGTTTAATTGGGTGGACCCATAATGGCATTTTATGGTAAATAGATGATCATTGGGGGTGTATATTTAGAGGGAATGATTGATTTATTTCCTTTTATAGTAAGTAGCAGTTGAGTATGGGACGGACCAAAATGGAAGGTAGCAGTTAAGTATGGGATGGAGGGAGCATATCCTATTTAATATTTCCTTAGTGTTTAATTTATCTTGTTCTTATCGGATAAAAGTTTGCTTTATATTTTTTATTAGTTATTGTAATTTTATAATTTAAGTCCTACGTTACCTTCAAGCTATCTGGATCATTTGGAGCACTTGAATAAATATCTCTATCAGTGTCATCACATATAATATCTGGATATTTATTATGTATTTCTATTTGTATTTGAATCATGTAGTATATGATTATATCATATAATTAATTGAAGTATGATTTCCCTTATATCCGCATTCCAGTATTCATGATCTTATAGTATGGAAATTGATACTTCGTGCGTGTACCTGCATGATACTAGCATAAGCTATCAGATAGACCTAGTGTGCGCTAATGAGCGTAGCTAATGTACGTTAAACAGTTACCTAAAGTACGTAAGAGGTAGTTAGGATCAGATAAGGTGTGGTCGGCGTGCGGAGCCCGAGTGTCGACCATCTTTCACAAGCAGTCGAATAACTTTTGGAAAGTCAAGTCAACGACTATTAGCGTACGCTACAACATGTGATAATGTAACGTAAGCATTTTAACAACGTACGCACAACAGGACAGAAATGAGGCACTCAGCTACGTAAATCGATAGTGTACGCCGTTGTTGTGTATTAACATATGTTAAGGATCTAGCGTACATAACATTGTGCACCTAGCGTACGTTAAGGACATTATTCTATTTAAAAACACCAACCCTCTTCATTTTCTCCATTTACTTTGTCCGAGTTCTGCACACTTGAGAGCTTTCCCGGCCCTATAAACTCTTTATATCAGCCTCTCAACTTGTTTTAAAGATCGTAGGCATCTTGGATTAGTGTTCAAGCTTTCGATGTTGAGTTCTACCAATTGTTTTCGTCGTTTATCTCTATATAAGGTATGTTTATGCTACTCCAGCCTTGAGTTCAAGATATTAGGATTGATATGAACACATTTATGAGATTATTACGCTTGGTTGATGACCTAATGAAATGAACACAATGAATTAGGAGGCTTGAGATGATTAAATCTAGGTTATTCCTTTGTTAAGACATGTATATATTAGCCTATATTTATGTTGAGTAGTATTATTCTTGATGATTTCGAAATACACGGGGATTAGATAACTTAAAGTTGAATTACTATTAATAGTTGAATGATAATGAGGAATATAGAAGCTTTCATCAAAAGTATAATCTTATCCCTCTGTAGACATTGGTAAATTGATTATCCTTCCTATATCGATCATTGTTAGGAGATGAATGTGATGATGATAGATATGTTGAACTATTACAACTCTTGTAGGAGGATTCATCACAAAGAATGAATTGGAGTTTTAACATAATTCTGTAGTTAAACTTTCAAAGGAATCGATTAAGTGGATCATAGCCAATTAGACGTTATCCATGGTGAAAATTATAGTTGATAGAGGGCTGAGAGACACAAATATTTTTATCGGAGGAATTCTCGTGATCATGATTTGTATCCTTTCTAAGATGAGTCGGAGCCCTGCTTGTGTTATGATTTGATTATTGAAACTGTTAGTCATTATGGTGCTACCTTAATAATTAAGGTCCGAGTATTGCAAAGAGGTTTATCGAAGGGTCGTCCTTCGAGTGTGTTAACATTCATTGAAAGTATTGAATATCTATCGTCTTTTTAAGGCAAGTACTTTAATTATGTTTTCCATTGTAATGTCATTCATGTTGTCGTGCATATATGTGTCATTGTTGTATGTCTACCATATGTTGGTCCGACGGGATCATATTGGGATCTATGCGCTGGATCATTGGATGTATTTTCCACCACGTGTTGGTTCGACGGAATCATCTTGGGATCTAGGCAATAATGTAACACCCCCAATCCGCTCAGGGATATTACACGCCGTAGACCCTTTCCTCAAGGATCTACCAGGCTGGTAAACAACATCGAACATCTCAACAATGCCTCTAAGGCTAAAAATTGACTCAGTAGACCGATTTGGTCTTTCAATAAATACATACAACTCAATACATGCCCACGCAGGGGTCGAATACACAATGCTCCCGTACAATGGGGAACATATACTGCAGCGGAAATAAAATACAACTGAACCAATACAACAATGTACGGTTCCTCATGTGATTAGTATCGATCATCTTTCATCATTCTTCGTGCCGACCCTATGTTATGCTCCCAAAACCTGAATGCAAAAACAGACATCCACCCCCCGAATACTCGGGGGTTAGCAAAACTCCACTGTTTTGCTCGTGCAAGAACAAAGTGCAAAATACGAGTCATACAATTCACATTCCACGAATAACAATAACCAGGAATCCTCAAAAAGCCAAACGTAACGAAAAGTACTTCCCGAGGCAAGAGTTTGGGAAAAACATTCCAAAACCGAAAGATCACCAATCAGGGGAAACAATTTATAAAACAGATTAAAATACCATCGAGAGTTTCAATAGAAAACAATTTAGGATTACCGAATCTTTGTCTTTCCAAAATCAACAGGGGTCACAGCACAAAGGTTTTGTTTTCATAAATGAAACCAACAACAATACACAAGGTTAAAACCCACGTCATGCGTCCTCGTCGGACATAAAATACACACACACTCGTGAAGTTTTACTCGTGAATCCAGGGCTAGACCATTGGACTCCTTCCGTGGCCCCGTTGAACCCTCCTGAGGTGAGCAAACACATTCACAAAACATACACGCACAGGCATCACCTAGGATCGGGACGAAGCCACAAATCCCACCCGAGGCCTCTAAGGACCCTCCCGAGTTGGCTAGCGAAACAAACTCAAGCCACCCATAAGTTATCTTGACATCGTACTCGCAAGTACCGATTCTCTGAGCCCTCTCCAGACCTACCCGATTAGATAACCTTATGGTCAAATCATACACACTGGCTGTACTCGCAAGTACATGCCGCCGGAGGCCTCACAGGTCCCTACCCGGTCAAACATCAATCGAACATACCCACAAGTTATCGTGACATCGCACTCGCAAGTGACGATTCTCGGAGCCCTCTCCAGACCTACCCGAATTGATAACCTTGTGGTCAAATCATCAATGCATCGAGTTCACAACAACAAGGGTTTCACATTTGCCACAATCACAAACCCATCAAATCATGAGTTAACGCAACCAACACTTAGCAAAACACCACGTCAAACCATAATGCACCGAAAAGAGATAATATGTGTATATATATATATATATATATATTATCAAAGCATAACAACAACAACAACAACAACAACAGGCGAATTCATAGGGTTCACTTAATCACTCACGGGGCACAATATTCACAAAACACATGCATTTTGAATGTGAGCCCTTAACGAGGCTAAACCGAATCTTTTAAAAGTTCAAATCAAACGATCAAACAAACACATAGAGACAATCACTAATTATCATATTCACAAAACAAGAATTGTTTGGACAAGGTACTGCCTCGAAATTGGCACGCAAGTATTCCGACGAACACGGCTCAATCGGGAAGCTTCGAAACGCTCGATGCTATCGAAAAGGAAGATGATGATGAACGGAAGGGTTCAACATGGGTTCCTTGCAAGAAACTCGACCCTAGCATCATGTAATTAATAAATCAAAGATCATACGAGGAAGAATAATCGTAGAACGTCCGAAAACCCCTCTATGACATTCTCCGAGACACCTTCAAGGCGTCGATCAAGAACTCGACCAGGACAACGAATCGATACGATCCAACCATGGAATAACAAGGGGAATGATATAATACATCTAAATAATCATAAATCCATCACAATCCTAAGTTAAATCGGATTAAACGGATGAAAACAACCAAAACACCCAAATTCCCCAAAACTAGATTTCTAGAAAATCTGACCTGATTCGCTCGATCAAAGGATGTTATAGGATGGATGATTGGTGATATGAACTCTAAGACTTCATGGATTTAACACCTGACATCATCCCTCCATGATCATCAAAGCTCCAGCTGCGGAAGAGGATGAAACGGGTGAGAAATATGATGAAAAACCCGTCTGCTGGGTCTTAAATACACAGCCTGCCGGACGCCTTACGTACGTAATCGGCCCAGAAATGCCGGCATCGTTACGTGCGTAACCGGACAAGGCTTACGTACGTAAACTGCTGGGCCCTTCCGTCCGTAACTCGGCCAGGGCTGGCCTGGGCCCAACCTGCCCGGCCATGACTCGGCCGGGACCAACTCCGACGGCCCGGACGACCCCGAAACCCGAACCTGAATATGAATCGAAGATACGGTTACGAAGTACTCGCAAAGACGAATTCGATCACTAAGAGAACACACGATTTCGACCACCCGAAGGCTCAAAATTCGACAACGAAAAGTAATTACCCCAAACTTTGGGAAATTACGAAAATGGCCCAAAACGTCCGAAATACACGATACACGATCGAAACACCAATCCGAAGCTCGCAACATGAATAATAACATTAAATGAACTTACGTGAAACTCGAAACAACAGTTTCAGACGAGATTCGCAAGAATCGAACTCAAGTGCGGAAAAACCGCTTAAGAACACGGAACTCAACAAAACGATACCGAAACGAACTCGTATGACAAGAAGTGCAGAATTAAATACTACCGTAATGACGAAACGATCACGAGCGAGTCTTCAAAACGGACTCCCGCCGAAAAAAAAGAAAATCATCGAAATCCGTAATTGCGGGTATTACATTCTACTCTCCTTAAAAGAAGTTTCGTCCTGAAACTTAAAACAAGTAGGGCGAAGCATTATACCACCAGGAATATTTCAATGAGATACACTAGAAGGCGTAACTAACGCCCAACGGCGAAACATTACAAACAGGGCAAAGGAATATACGGTGTGAACACACGCTCCAAGACGACCAACACAACGCCACCGATAGAGACATAATAAAACCAACAAGTTACAAGCGTCATCAAACAGATAATACAACCAAGTTGATTATCCGAACAATCACAAAACACAAAGCACCCATTACAAGGAAACACGAACAATCAAGAAATCAGAAATAAACACACAAACGATCCATAAGGACAACCACAAACAATTCGGACTACGCCGAAATCCTCATAAACTACACTAGGCATTTCTGTGTCCTTTCGGAGCAGAGACGCAACCTCAATCCCCAAATCTCTCAGCTACCGTCTCGCAATGCACGGCTCGGTGACCCACCCGGCCACACTCGAAACAGCGGACTAACGGTGAACGACAATTCTTCGCGGTACGAGATCAGGCAACAACAGTCAGACAACCCCGATCGAACAACAACAATCGAACAACAATGATCCAATAATAATGATCCAACAATGACTCCGAAGTCCCCACTTCAACTCCAGACATTAAAAGAACTGGTAGAAAGTGAAAGATGTTACTTCCGAACAAGGTTCACAAGAATCAAACCGAACTCGGAAAAGTCACAATGATAAACAGATCGATCTGAAACAAGGTCACAACCAGTTCGAACGATGACAACCGAGACATCAAACAAGTTCAAAAAGTATCGACGAACACGTGCAAGTCGATAGAATTTAGAAGGAGAAACTGCAGAAGTCGAAAATAGTACGAGTATTACATCCGACCTCTTATAAAAGAAATGTCGTCCCCATAGCTCACAATAACGGAAACAAGGTAACAACACAAAAAGCAACCGAAAGAAAAATCTCCCATGGGCCTCTCAGAGCCGATCCTAATATCTGTGCTGAAGCGCGAACTCCGAAAGTCTCGGTAGCCGATTCGTAAAACTGAATTATGTGTCCCTCAAGTCCGCACTTGAAACGCGTTACTGACGAGAAGGACAATTTACATGTGCATGCCCCGGCACATCGCGGTTGAAACACCTCAGCTCAGCATACCGAAAATACAAATGCTAGATACAATGGGGCATAACGTCGCAAAACAACATAGCGGAGATGCCAACTCAGTACAACAACGAATCATAACACATATCATATACAATGATTACCATCGTAAGGTAATACACACACAAACACTACAGCAACGACGGTATCGTTCGACGACCTCAACGGCCCGAACGATAACCAGCACATAATTACAAACATCATGAAACAATCACACATGTACACAAACGTACAAACCCAAGCTTCAACAGCTCACACTCGTGCGACAACACGTAAATCACCACGAGGCGACAACATTAAATACCACATTACACCTCTCACAGAGGGCTAGCATAACAAATGCGTGGCGTACGACTCAATGCTCGCATCACCAATTCAAACATAACTCGGGGGTTAACACCCTAACGAAAGTGCGAACATCATATAAATATTACCAGACCTCACACAGGAACGATAGGTTTTAAAAATGAGAACCACCTTTTGAAAATAATTTTGGAAACACCGATTGATCTTGAGTATCACCCTTCAAAAAAGTACAAATGTGAAACATCGTTATCGAGACTTTGGAAAACCATTTCGCATTCGATAAAAATGAGGACACTTTCTTTTCGTGAAAAACTTTCGGAAATATTCGACCCTCGGGCCTAAGCAAAAGCATTTCTAAATCAATGAAAATATCTCAAAACATTTTGGTCCTCGAGGTAGAAGAATTTTGAAATATATTGTGGCACCTTGGAAGTACCACGAGAAAATAATTCATTTTAAAATGTGCGTCTCGAAATTTATTTTCTAAGATACTCAAGGTTTTCAAAAATTCAATAGGCCAGAATGCCAGAAACTCACAAAATCCTTTATCAAACCGTCATAAAATATTCAAGGCCAAAGTACCAAAACTCGATTTAGGGAATCGGTTTTACGATTTAGAACTCAATTTGCAAAATACTGAAAGTCATTTTTGAAAGGACTCACGCAGCGGACAAAATACAGTTCGAAAATACATTAGCAGCGACACCGCTCCTTATATAAATAAAATATTAGAGTCGAATACCCACATATCACGGAATCAAAATCCACATAAGGATTCAATCACTCAACGATATAACCATACAAGCAGCTCATGTCACACGAGGCACAACACAAAGAAGGGAGACTTACATCCACAGGTCGCACGAAGATGATGATCGCTCCACGATACTAATCACGACCAACCAACTCAGACGACGTGTCGCGACACGACTCAGTCAGACAAAATCTGACGAGACAAAAACTCAACAGACACCACTAAACCCGACAGCCTAGGTTTCCACAACCTAAGTTTCGATACCATTTATGTAACACCCCCAATCCACTCAGGGATATTACACGCAGACCCTTTCCTCAAGGATCTACCAGGATGGTAAACAACATCGAACATCTCAACAATGCCTCTAAGGCTAAAAATTGACTCAGTAGACCGATTTGGTCTTTCAATAAATACATACAACTCAATATATGCCCACGCAGGGGTCGAATACACAATGGTCCCGTACAATGGGGAAAATATACTACAGCGGAAATAAAATACAACTGAACCAATACAACAACGTACGGTTCTTCATGTGATTAGTATCGATCATCTTTCATCATCCTTCGTGCTGACCCTATGATATGCTCCCAAAACCTGAATGCAAAAACAGACATCCACCCCCGAATACTCGGGGGTTAGCAAAACTCTACTGTTTTGCTAGTGCAAGAACAAAGTGCAAAATACGAGTCATACAATTCACATTCCACGAATAACAATAACCAGGAATCCTCAAAAAGCCAAACGTAACGAAAAGTACTTCCCGAGGCAAGAGTTTGGGAAAAACATTCCAAAACCGAAAGATCACCAATTAGGGGAAACAATTTATAAAACAGTTTAAAATACCATCGAGAGTTTTAATAGAAAACAATTTAGGATTACCGAATCCTTCTCTTTCCAAAATTAACAGGGGTCACAGCCCAAAGGTTTTGTTTTCACAAATGAAACCAACAATAATACACAAGGTTAAAACCCACGTCACGTGTCCTCGACGGACATAAAATACACACACACTCATGAAGTTTTACTCGTGAATCCAGGGCTAGACCATTGGACTCCCTCCGTGGCCCCGTCGAACCCTCCCGAGGTGAGCAAACACATTCACAAAACATACACGCACAGGCATCGCCTAGGACCGGGACGAAACCACAAATCCCACCCGAGGCCTCTAAGGACCCTCCCGAGCTGGCTAGCGAAACAAACTCAAACCACCCATAAGTTATCTTGACATCGTACTCGCAAGTACCAATTCTCGGAGCCCTCTCCAGACCTACCCGATTAGATAACCTTATGGTCAAATCATATACACTGGATGTACTCACAAGTACACGCCGCCGGAGGCCTCACAGGTCCCTACCCGGTCAAACATCAATCGAACATACCCACAAGTTATCGTGACATCGCACTTGGAAGTGACGATTCTTGGAGCCCTCTCTAGACCTACCCGAATTGATAACCTTGTGGTCAAATCATCAATGCATCGAGTTCACAACAACAAGGGTTTCACATTTGCCACAATCACAAACACATCAAATCATGAGTTAATGCAACCAACACTTAGCAAAACACACGTCAAACCATAACGCACCGAAAAGAGATAATATGTGTGTGTATATATATAGGGGCTTTATTTCCAGAACTCTCTTAAGTGCGATAACTGCGAGAACTCGTCTGAACCAATGAGATTTTTTTTAATATTAAAAAATATTATTAATTCAAAAGGGTATTATAGTAAAATACAATTTTTATTAAGGGAGATAACCCTTACTGATGATAACCCCTACTATAATAGCCCCTACTGATGATAACCCCTACTATATGTATAAACCCTACTATATAGTAGGGGTATGATCAGTAGGGGTTGTATGCATTGACACGATGTACATTATGTATTATTAGGAGTACAAAAGGTGGTTCTCGCAGTTCTCGCACTTAACAGGGTTCTGAAAATAAAGTTACACTATATATATTATCAAAGCATAACAACAACAACAACAACAACAAGCGAATTCATAGGGTTCACTTAATCACTCATGAGGCACAATATTCACAAAACACATGCGTTTTGAAAGTGAGCCCTTAACGAGGCTAAACCGAATCTTTTGAAAGTTCAAATCAAACGATCAAACAAACACATAGAGACGATCAATAATTATCATATTCACAAAACAAGAATTGTATGGACAAGGTACTGCCTCGAAATCGGCACGCAAGTATTCCGACGAACACGGCTCAACCAGGAAACTTCGAAACGCTCGATGCTATCGAAAAGGAAGATGACGATGAACAGAAGGGTTCAACACGGGTTCCTTGCAAGAAACTCTACCCTAGAATCATGTAATTAATAAATCAACGATCATACGAGGGAGAATAATCGTAGAATGTCCGAAACCCCTCTATGACATTCTCCCAGACACCTTCAAGGCGTCGATCAAGAACTCGACCAAAACAACGAATCGATACGATCCAACCATGGAATAACAAGGGAAATAATATAATACATCTAAATAATCATCAATCCATCACAATCCTAAGTTAAATCGGATTAAACGGATGAAAACAACCAAAACACCCAAATTCCCCAAAACTAGATTTCTAGAAAATTTGACCTGATTCGCTCGATCAAAGGATGTTATAGGATGGATGATTGATGATATGAACTTCAAGAATTCATGGATTTAACACCTGACATCATCCCTCCATGATCATCAAAGCTCCAGCAGTGGAAGAGGATGAAACGGGTGATAAAAATGATGAAAAACCCGTCTGCTGGGTCTTAAATACACAGCCTGCCGGACGCCTTACGTACGTAATCGGCCATGGCTTACGTACGTAACCGGCCATGGCCGAACTCACTGCCCAGAAATGCCGGCATCATTACGTACGTAACCGGCCAAGGCTTACGTACGTAACTGGCCTTACATACGTAAACTACCGGGCCCTTCCGGCCGTAACTCGGCCAGGGCTGGCCTGGGCCCAACCTGCCCGGCCATGACTTGGCCGGGACCAACTCCGACGGCCCGGATGACCCTGAAACCCGAACTTGAATATGAATCGAAGATACGATTACGAAGTAATCGCAAAGACGAATTCGAGCACTAAGAGAACATACAATTTCGACCACCCGAAGGCTCGAAATTCGACAACAGAAAGTAATTACCCCAAACTTTGGAAAATTACGAAAATAACCCAAAACGTCCGAAATACACGATACACGATCGAAACACCAAGCCGAAGCTCGCAACATGAATAATAACATTAAATGAACTTACGAGAAACTCGAAACAACAGTTTCGGACGAGATTCGCAAGAATCGAACTCAAGTGTGGAAAAACGCTTAAGAACACGGAACTCAACAAAACAATACCGAAACGAACTCGGATGACAAGAAGTGCAGAATTAAATACTCTCGGAATGACGAAACGATCACGAGCGAGTCATCAAAACGGGCTCCTGCCGAAAAAAAAGAAAATCACCGAAATCCGAAATTGCGAGTATTACAAATAAATGCTGGATCATGGATTACCATATATATGTTGAGATTGTCATGTTGAATATTGCATTCTCGGTCTTCTCGTAGGTGAAGTCCATAAGTTATTGCTGTTATTCATTGATTGTCGAATAATTCCTCATTGTATAAGTATCGTACGTATACTAGCATTGTTTTGCTAACCCCTTCGGAGGTGGACATGTATTTTATGTTCAGGTGCCAGAGGAGGGAGAAAGCAACCATTGGGGTAGCAAGATGACGAGGGTGCATAGTGTTGGTCGTCCGAAGTGTTTTCCAGTTTGTGTTCGTGTTTTGAATAAGTACTCGAGTACATCGTTTAGTTGTTTGATTTGGATGTTTATGTACTGTTGGTTTCTTTTTAACATTGTCATTACACTTAAACCCAGTTTGTAATAATTACTCCATTGTTGATATTTATATAATGTGTTTGTTTTACTTATTAGCCTAGTAAATCCTTATAATAAGGATTTGCGGTGCTGTAATAATCCTGAATATCTCGGAATGTTACAGAATATGGTATCGGAGCTAAGATTTAAGGATATCTTGGCCATTAGGTTAAGTTGGATCCGGTTGTGTCTTTTGGATAATTGGTCCCAAGTAACATCACTGTACCGCCGACTTATTCATGCACCATGGTTGTAAGTTCACTAAACTCTCCAGTAATATTGTTAATGTTATACTTTGCGAATAATTAAACTCTAGAACGACCTTACTCCACGTATATTGAGTGTATGTGCTTTCAGTATGCTGAGGGGAGGTTGTGGACGTGGTTGCGATCATTGACGGGGACGCGGTAATGCTAGAAATAAAGCTTCACCCTCTATCTCTAGTTTTCGTCGAATCAGGCTAATCTTAGTTCTCGTGAGCAACTGATATATGTCAACAATGATCGAGAGCGAACTATGGAGGCAAATGATAATCTTGATATCCCCAACGTGCTTTGTCAAATGGTCACTCAGATGACCCAATTTGCTCATATGGTGGACCGATGCAAGTGGAGATAGGTTACAATCGGGAGAAGGACATCAATGCTTTCCAAACCTGGGATATCGAGGAGACACGTGGATTCAAGAAGTAGTGAAGATGCGTGCACCAAAGTTCGAAGGCTTTTCTGAGGTACCGGCATGGGATCACTGGAATTGGAGAAAGTATTTTCGGGGACCAACTGTCCAAATGATAGAAAGTTCCTTATCGCCTAATATTTTCTGATTGAGGAAGCATTGAATGGTGGGAGGCCATCCGACTTGCTGATCATGATGCCGATTTGGGAGAATTCAAGTTAATGATGGAAGCTCAATATTGCCCTTGTCCAATCAGGGAGGTTAAAGTTCGAGAATTTTTCTCCATGCATCCTCTGGACGTAGTCGTGGCTCAAGTGATACAGCACTTTAATCATTAGCTGGAATTCATTTGATACCTGGTCAGAACCGATGCAAAAAAGATGTTACAATTTGACATGAGGATGAAGCCGTAGATACAGTGGTACATGTCCAAATTTGAATGCGCCATTCTTCGTCAACATCAAGATAAAGCCCTGGCTTATGAAGTGAAATAAATGGAAGTGGAGAAATTTTCTGAGTCCAGGAGCAGAAAGTTTCTGGTGGTCTTTCAGAGCACAAGAATAATAGGCCCCGTAAAGCCCAATATTCTTTTCACTCATCAAGGAGGCCCCCACATCCTTCCAAAGGCAGAAAGAGTTCCAGATCAACATCGACAGTTACAGATGAAGCGAGAAAATGTTTTAACTGTGGCCGACCTGGGCATTTCCGACGCGACTGCCCATTTTCTTCTGTGACATGCTATAAATGTTGGAAAGAAGGACATCGTGCGACATTCTATGGAGATGTGGCTGGATATTTTAGAGCTCATACCTCAGCGCAGGTCTAGAAAGAAGCTATTGTTAATCAAACCCCACAGAGTGGCCAACCACAACAGAACTTTGATCGAGGAAGGGGCATAGGTCAGTATGACAAGAAGCAAGCATCAAGTGCTGGGTATGTTCCTCCACGCCTTTATGAGACGAGGAGGATAGATGATCATAGTATGACTGTTGCGTCAGGTACGATTCTGATCTTTCGAAACCCGTTAGTGTTATGCTCAATATAGGAGCTACATATTCATTTATATCACTATCTTGTATAAATTGTTGAAAAACTTCTTATTTTTATGAATGTGAGCCTTATATTGTGGCTTTACCAAGCGGAAAATAATTTTGGAATATTTAGAAGCTAGAAATTATCCTGTGTCAAGAGGATGCAGAAATTGACCTTCAAATCTTATCATGGTAGATATCTAATGAGATGATCTGATTCTTGAATTCGATTGGCTTAACCGTTACGGAGCTATTATGAACTACCGGAAGAGAAATATTTCGACGATAGATGAGGACATATCTGAATATTTATTTGAAGGATGTAGACCAGGGAGCTCAGGGAAGGTGATTAAAGCAATAAAGGCAATAAATTACTGAAATAGGGTTGTGTCGGATACTGGTGTTATGTAATGAAGAAATAAGAAGGAGGAGTAGAACTTTCATCTATTCCTGTTGTAAATGGATTTTCGATGTATTCCCTGATGAATTACCTGGATTACCTCCACAATGAGATATAGAGTTTACCATTGAGTTAGAACTGGGAGCCACACCTATTTCCAAGGCACCATATCGAATGGCACCCACCGAGATGTATGAGTGAAAGAAGCAACTTGAAGAGTTGCTGGACAAATGTTATATTCAGCTAAGTATTTCTCCCTAGGGTGCACCAGTTATTTTTGTTCAAAAGAAAGATGGATCACTTCAATTGTGCATCGACTATCGGGAGCTAAACAAAGTGATGATCAAGAATAAGTACCCATTGCCTTGGATTAATGATTTTCTCGACCAGTTTAAAGGAGCGATAGTGTTCTCGAAGATTGATTTGAGATTGGGATACCATCAATTGAGTATTAAAGAATCCGACATTCTGGAGTCAGCATTTTGAACTCGCTACGAACACTATGAGTTTGTGGTAATGTCATTCGGTCTCACCAATGCACCTGCTGTGTTTATACAATTAATGAATCGAGTATTCATAGAGTACTTGGATAAATTTATAGTTGTCTTCATCGAAGACATCTTGATCTACTCTAAAAGTCCGGATGAGCATGCAGAACATTTGTGAATTGTTTTGAACATCTCGAGGAACGATCAGTTGTATGCAAAACTTTCTAAATGTAAATTATGGCTAAAAGAAGTAATGTTCCTTGGTCATGTAGTATTAGTAGAAGGGTGTCGAGTAGGTCTGCAGAAATTCGAAGCAATTTTAGAGTGAGAATCTCTTAAGAATGTGAAAGAAGTCAGAAATTTCATAGGACTTGCTGTGTATTATCGTCTATTTGTGGAGGATTTTCAAAAATCACTCGCCTACTTACTCAATTATTATAGAAAACCCGAAAGTTCGAATGGAAGAAGAAGTGTCAATTTAGTTTTGACAAACTCAAGAAGATACTAACAACTACTCCAAGCTTGGCACTACCACAGGATTCATAGTCTACAGTGATGCTTCAAATCAGGGTCTAGGTTGCGTGGTAATGCAGAATGATAGGGTAATCGCCCATGCTTCACGGCAGTTGAAGCCGTATGAAGTCAATTATCCAACGCATGATTTGGAGTTAGCAGCTATTGTTTTCGCACTGAAAATATGGCGACATTATTCATACGGTACCCATTGTCAGATCTTCACAGATCATAAGAGTCTTAAATACATTTTCAGTCAGAAAGAGTTAAACATGTGATATGAGATCCTTGGAACTGATTAAAAACTAAGACATGGAAATTCTTTATCATCCAGGCAAACCAAACATGGTAGCTAATTTACTGATCCGCAAACCTATTTCTATTTGAATGCTGGAGATGGTCACGATTCAGTTGAGAGTTCGACAAGATTTGATCCATGGAGAAATTGAAGCATAGTTATAAAGAGTTCTAAGGCAATTATGTCTAATGGAACTAACTTTATCCTTGATTGATGGATCAAATCAAAGTAATTAGATGACCCTTTGATGATTTGGTTACGTGATGAAGTGAATAAGGGAAAGGCCCCAGGCTTTGTAATCCACGAAGATAGTCTTTGAAATTTTGAAATCGACTTTTTGTTCCGAATGACGATGTTATGAAACAAATGATCATGAAGGAATCCCATAACACACCTTATTAAATTCACTTAGGCACCAGTAAGATGTATAAAGATCTGAAGCACACTTTTTGGTGGGGAAATATGAAGAAAGAAGTAGCAGAATATGTCTCGAAGTGTTTAACTTATCAACAAGTTATGATCGAACATCAGCAACCTGCCAGAATGTGAGACCACTTCCGATTCCTGATTATAAGTGGGAGGATATCTCGATATACTTTATCACCAACATGCTGAAGACCAGAACCGGAATGAATATGATCTGGATAATAGTTGATCATTTAACCAAGTCAGATCACTTTATAGGTATCAAGGATACTTGGGGGCTGGAGATATTGGCTCGAGTATTTATTGCAGAAATAGTCCGATTGCATGGAACAACAAAGACCATTATTTCAGATCAGGATAGTTGTTTTGTGTCATATTTTTGGAAAGCGGTTCATAAGACTTTAGGAACCGAGTTGAGATGTAGCATGGCATACCATCCTCAAATCGATGGGCAATCTGAGAGGACCATCCAAACTGTAGAAAATATGTTGAGAGTCTGTGCGCTAGATAAGGCGACTGATTGGGAAATCCACCTGCCTTTGATAGAGTGTACCTACAATAATAGCTGACATGCTTCAATTAAGATGGCATCATTTGAAGCATTATACGGGAGAAGAGGTTTGTCACCCTTATGTTGAGATGATTCGTATGACATAATTGGGACGAAACCCGAATTGATAGTACAGACTCGGGAGAAGATAGCTCTAATTAGGGAAAGACTGTTGACCGCCCAAAGTAGTCAGAAGTCTTAAGCGGATGTGCACCATCGTCCATTAGAATTTGAAGTTGGGGACCATGTACCTCTAAAAGTCTCTCCTACTCGGGGAAAGACTGAAGAAAGTATGAAGGCGAGATATTTGGAGTTATTCGCATCTTAAGTTTCGGGATGGAACTTCTTTTTATGGGGTATGTAATACCTGGATATTTATTATATATTTCTATTTGTATTTGAATCACGTGGTGTATGATTATGTCATATAATTAATTAAAGTATGATTATCCTTGTATCCGCATTCCAGTATTCTTGATCGCATTGTGTGAAATTGATACTTCATGCATGTACCTTCATAATACTAGCATACGCTAACAGATAGACCTAGCATGCGCTAATGAGCATATCTAACATACATTACATTGTCACCTAACATACGTAAGAGGTAGTCAGGATCAGATAAGGCGTGGTCGGTGTGTGGAGCCCGGGTGTCGGCCATCTTCCACAAGTAGCTGGACAACTTTTGGAAAGACAAGTCCACAACTATTGGCGTACGTTACAACATGTGAATGACGTACGCTAAATTGATAAGTAGCGTACGCAAGCATTTTAACAATGTACACAAACAGAAATGAGGTAGTGAGCTATGTGAATCCATAGCATACGCCATTGTTGTGTTTTGGAATAAACAATCCTGTACCTTTTTTGATAATTGCCAACATACAGCAATAGCCAACAGACAACAAGTCTAGCCATTACACAGCAAGTTGTCTGAAGAAATCGAAAGAATTCGAAATACTGCCAAGTATGGAAACTGTCTGGAAACTCCATACAACATCCTTCCATACAGCATGGGAGATAGCCTACAACGTTGAAGTCTACAGCTAACAACAATAAGATAGTATTATGTTGGATACAACATACAGGCTAAAAGTGTTAGGATATAAACACTCATCCAACAGGACTGAAGACCGTTGTGAAGGAATCTACTTTATTCACTAAAGTCAGAATGCCGTTTGAAAGAAATATTTAAATACTAATTGGATAGAGTATTTAAATACCAACCAACAAGGATCTTCAAAGATGGAGCAAAATCTGGATCGTGTATCTTGAAAGTCAATCAACCAATCTGAACGGTCCTTTGCTCACCAACCAGCCAACGGACATATTTATAACGCATCTATTCCAAAGATAAAAATAGTCCATGCAAGAGGACGTTGCAGGCTATACAAAAACGAACGAGATTGAGATAATGAACTCCATACATGATCAAGCACAGAAATATTTATCTCAAGCTTACAAGAGCAATTACATTTCTTCAAGCATACTGCAATACTGGAGAGAAGAAATATACAAGTGCTCAACCTGAACAACACATCATCAGCCTAAACTCATCAATCATTCAAGCTGTTGTTCAAACCTGTGATTTTACCTTTGAAGAAAATCATTAGCCCTGTGAGGACTGAAGAAGCCTTGCTCATTCTGAACTATGTGTGAAGAATCAGCATTGTAGACGAAGTTTCCAACTGTGTGTGAAGAAGCATGTCAAAGAACAAGCTCTAGCCAATCTGTGTGAACGACGAACAACTTCAACCCTTGTATCAATCTGTTTGAATGATACTTTGGAGGTTTAGTTATAGTCATGTAGTTGTGTACGCAGTGATTATAATAAATGTTTTCACTCCTGTGTGGATGACCAGTGGACGTAGAGGGGTTTACCTCGAACCACTTTAAATACTGTGTTATTTACCTTATGCATTTATTGTTTTCATAAAATGTGATTTATATAAGTATACACTGCAAAACCCTGTATGCACCAAGCTAATAGGAGAAAACCCTAGTTGCTGTATTTACAACAACTCCCTTAAACAAACTTCCGCTACGCACTCTTATTTGAAAATCATACATCTTGTTGTACTAATACTTTTCCAAGCTGTATTCTGTAAACTTAGTGGCCAAAAAGTGGTATCAGAGCGGTTGATTCTAAAAAAAACCAGTCATATTTTTAACCGAATTAGATCCATAATCACATATCCTTTTTGAAAACAGTCTATATTTCCTATTTTCTTTCATGGATACATCTATGAGAAATAAGATTCCTATGTTCTCGATTAACGAATTTGATGATTGGAGAATTAGGATGGAAGCACAGCTTGCCGCCATGCATGAAGAGATGATTTTTGTCATCCAAGATGGCCCCATAAATATAATGAAGGTTAATCCCGCCGCGAGGATAGAGTGACAACCTCATGCAAGGATGCTCGAGAAAGAACGTGAGCAATGGACAACCGACGAGCGCAAGCATGCGAATCTCGACAATGTAGCTAAGAATGCGCTATTTGTCACTCTCGACAAAGGCATATTCTCGAAGGTAAAAAGCTGTAAGACAGCCAAGTAAATCTGGGATAAACTCAAGATGATTTGTGAGGGATCTGAGCTCTCAAAGGAAAAAAAAATTCAAAATTCACTCAGCAATTTGAATCATTTGAAATGAAATCATCTGAAACTCTTGATGAAATTGACCTAAGATTCACTGGAATTGTCGGTGAACTTGAAGCATTGGGTAAAGTGTATACCCAAAAGGAGAAAATTTTGAAATTCTTTAGATCACTCCCTGCCCGATGAGACATGAAAACCACAGCTATGCGTGTGTCATGTAATCTCAATTACATTTCTACTTTTGACCTCTTCTCTGACTTAAAAGCTTTTGAGTATGACATTGACAGGAGAGAAAAGGTCGAAGAGTCACCTGCTAAGACCACAGCACTAGCCGCTGTATCTAACAGGAGACACAGCATGCCCAGCGCATCCAAATCTGCCTACAAGAATGCTGACAGTGACGATGATATCCTGTCACAAGATGAAATGGCCCTGCTCACGCACAAATTCAAGAAATTCATCAAACAGTCTGGAAAGACTGCCTACAGGCCGAAGCCTTTTCACAAGGTAAGTTCTGAATCTCCTCGACCTGGTGATTCTAATCTATGCTACAACTGCAGGAAACCAGGACATTATGCAAATAAGTATCTGCATCCTAAAATCCAAAAGTTGCCGGAAGCCGAGCAATAAGAAAAAGACGAAAGGAGACGCGCTTGGAAGAACAAGCTCAAGGCCCTGATCGGCAAATTAGAAGCCTCGCCTTCTCAAACCAAGACCGAGGAATGTCTTCAGGCAGTCACTGACAGTGACTCGTCCGATGATGAGCTCGAAGATAAAGCATACATGTGCTTTATGGCCAAAGATATAGAGGATGATGAAGATAGCGATGATGACGTAAGCTCAACATCCAATATTCCTAATAATGCATCCCATACTTTCAAAAATATGATGAATTAATTTTGAAAACATTCAAAAGGCCCATGAGATATTAAAACGAGAAAACATACAGCTCGAAATTTCTAACTTAGAGCTGAAGATGAAAATGACTTGCTGAGAAATAATTACGAAAATATGTCTGTCGATTGCGAAAACAGCAAGATCACATTGGAAAAACTCATGGAGAGCAATCAAAAATTTGCCCATGATCTAAATGGGACCAAGTCTCATAATGAAAGCAAGACAAATGATTTCGCTCTACTAGAAGCCAAAGTAAAAACTCTTGAGAAACGAGAAGGAGAACTTGAGACCATCTTGAAATCTTTCGAGAAATCATCTAAAAGGATGGAATAAATTCTAAGCACCGGGCAACATGCTCATGCTAAAGTGGCTTAGGATACAACTTATTCTCCAAGAAAGGGAAAACTAGTACAGTGTTCGTGAGGGGTATGGAATCCATTCCTATACCTAAAGAGACCCCGACTCCCGCCAAGAAAATAGCTGATCCGCGTACAGCAAAGGCTGCCATTCCGCCACCAAAGTCATATCACAGACAGCGGAATCCTCAGCAACCCAGACCTGTAAGGCGTAATCAACAACATGCTCCCCGAGCATATCAGAAGTGCCAATAGCTATTCATAAAGAAGGCTGTATCCAAATATCAAAGGCCCGCACAACAGTACTTCCAACAGTACAACGTGCCTAGATACTGGATATAGGAGCCTCGTTATCCATCGAGAAAACAGGTCGCCGCGCGATATCAGAAACAACATCCATGGACCCAACATACAAAGGGGACCTAAATCTACTTAATTTCTTTGCTTACAGGACATCAAAGATAAGGATATCTGGTACTTCGACAGCGGATGTTATCGACACGTAAAGAGATAGAAGCAAGCTGTCAGATTATGTAGAAGGCTGCGGTCCAAAAGTGCACTTTAGTGATAAATCCAAAGGAAGAACAAGAGGAAGGTAACCCTGCTTGTAGGAAAATTCAAAGTCACTGATGTAGGTTATGTTGAGGGCTTATAGTATAATCTACTTAGTATTAGCCAATTCTGTGACAAACACTTCTCAGTGAAATTCTATATAGATCACTGTAGAGTCAAGAACATTTTGACCAAAGAAGTTGTGCTCACAGGAAGCAGATCAGGTAATATGTATATTGCTGACTGGAAGCCTACGAGATCCACAATTCCGGCGTTTTGTTGCCAAAGGCACTGCAGATGTAAGCTGGCTATGGCAAAAAACGATGTCACATATCAACTTCAAGACGATCAACAAGCTCGCTAGACAGGCAATGGTTAGAGGTTTGCCCGATGTGTCATTCCAAAAAGACAGCGTCTGTGGACCCTGTCAGAAAGGCAAATAAATCAAAACAACCCTGAAAAGCAAATCATACCTATCCACTCACGGAGTTCTGGAAATTCTACATATGGATCTCTACGGTCATGTAGACCCTGTAAGTTTGGGAGGTAAGAAATATTGTCTCATTATTGTTGATGATTATTCTAGGTATGCTTGGGCAATCTTCCTGAGCAAGAAGAAGGAAACCACATCAAAGCTGCCCGAGCACCTGAGAAAGCTTCAGAATGAGAAAGGTTTAAGTATCGTGTCCATTCGTTCCGATAGAGGTACTGAATTCACTAACCGCTTTATCGAGCAATACTGTTCGGACAATGGAATACAACACGAATACTCAGCTGCCCGAACACCTCAACCAAACGGTGTTGCCGAGCGAAAGAACAGGATACTTAAAGAAGCCACAAGAATCATGATCGCCGCAAGAAAGTTGCCGCAGCATTCCTGGGGTGAAGCAACAAATACATCGTGCTATACACAAAACCGCTGTATCATCAACAAGCATCACAACAAACAGCATATGAGGTTTGGAACAACAAAACTCCATTATTTTCATACTTTCACATATTCGGATGTAGGTGTTATGTTTTGAACAATGGGAAAGACCAACTTAGAACCTTTGACGAGAAGTCGGATGAACGGATATTTGTAGGATATTCCTCTTTCAGCAAAGCTTTCAGAATATTAAACAAAAGAAAGCTGACAGTTGAGGAATCTGTACATGTAGTGTTCGACGAACCTCACCATGACCCTACAGGAGTAGCAGATCTTACTCAGAATATCCAACAACTCTCCATTAATGACCCTCCAACTCCAACAGAACCTGTCATTGACAAAAATAAAAAACCCGCAGCTGTAAGAACAGAGGTAGTTGAAGCTGATGCTGAACCTACATCACCACAAGATACAGTACGGGATGCTAAACTAGAACCCGACAGAAGATGGTTAAAAGATCATCCATAGGAGTTAATCATAGGAGACATTTACGCCAGAGTATCTACCCGTAGGAGAATACAGAATACATAAGGAACTGTACTGTGTGCACAAGAAGAACCCGAATCTGAGAAATCTCTATTTCCTGTATGGAAATCTCAAGCTGAAATTAAAAGACTTAATATGTGCACCCTCATTGTATTCTTATCACAATCCGAACTTGTTTCTACCAAATAAGCTCTAAACAACTCTCGCTGGATCACTTCTATGGGAGAAGAGCTTAATGGATTCAAAAGAAACAATGTATGGTATCTAGTACCCACACCTGAGCATCAAGCCGTAATTGGAACTAAATACGTATTTAGGAACAAGAAGAATGAGAACGGACTTGTTATTATGAACAAATACCGTCTAGTCGCACAAGGCTACAGACAAGGAGAAGGCATAGACTACGATGAGACATTTGCCCCTGTAGCCAGACTAGAAGCCATCAGGATTTTCTTAGCTTTTGCCGCCCATAAGAGCTTTATTGTATATCAAATGGATGTAAAGAGCGCATTTTTGAATGAAGACCTCTCCGAAGAAGTCTATGTTGAACAACCCCAGGGTTTGTCAATACATAAGGCGGAGACCTAGTATACAGGCTATGAAAGGCACTGTATGGACTAAAGAAAGCTCCTAGAGTGTGGTATGAAAGCCTGTCCGTGTACCTAACTAATAATGGATTCGAGAAAGGTGCTGTGGACAAGACTTTGTTTAAGATACAAGAAGCTGACGACCTATTGATGGTTCACATATACGTAGATGATATTATATTTGGTTCAACTAACCTTGCTTTATGTCAAAGGTTCTCTCATCTCATGCAAAGTAAATTTGAAATGAGTACGATGGGGGAACTTAGTTATTTCCTAAGATTGCAGGTAAAGCAGTTATCTATGTTGGAATATTTATTCCACATATTAATAAATAGTGTTTTGATGATTAAGTTGCTAAACAAAACAAAACAACATCAAGGCGAAGCAAAACATGGAAGCAGGCGAAGACGCCAAAAGCTGATCAAAATACATGCTTAGCGCACGCTAAGACTCAAAGGTT
This sequence comes from Orobanche coerulescens, assembly GCA_033398695.1. Classification (NCBI taxonomy): domain Eukaryota; kingdom Viridiplantae; phylum Streptophyta; class Magnoliopsida; order Lamiales; family Orobanchaceae; genus Orobanche; species Orobanche coerulescens. Next base: position 102,641,877 of record CM065808.1, read on the forward strand.
ACCACACACTAACGGGACATCTCTGCAGGTCAGACGAGTTCGAAGTTACCTGAAGTGAAGTAACCTGCTGAAGATAGCGCACGCTACACATAAGGATTAACGCACGCTATCGAGCTTATATTACCGTTGTGAAGAGATTCAAACACAGAATGACGTATGCAGTGAAGTAAGCTTAGCGCACGCAAGAGATGATATTAGCGCATGCTAAATATTAAAGTTTGAATCAAGTCAAATCAATCCGTTGGGGAGAATCTGCTGCAAGTCAAAAAGTATAAACGGATATATGACGTATGCAATGATGCATGATTAGCGCACGCTACAAGAAAGTGTTAGCGCACGCTAACTGTGAAGGACAGAAGCCACTCGACTAAATCTAGAAGATGTTAACGTATGTAACATGCATTACACAACATACGTTAAGGCAAATATACGCGATAGCGCACGCTAAGGAAGTTAGCCTAGCGCACGCTAATAAACAACTGGCAGTAATGGCTAGTTTGTGGAAGAAGGCTATAAATACCAAATGAGTTGGTATCAATCCACACAATAACATTGAGCAATTTGCATACACTTGAGATATCATTGTAAACATTATAGTTGTTATTCTTGAGCTTAAATTAGAGTGATTGAGTGTTATACATAAAATCATACACGAGTGAGAAAAAGAAAACATACGATTGGATTCGGTGTTACTAGGATCAAGGATCCGACATTATTAGAATCGCAATCGCTATCTTAGTGAGGTTTATCTAGTACCAATAGAAAGCTAGAGTGGTTGATTCCTTGTCCAATAGAAAAGGAAAACGGTTTAACTTGGACCGACAAAAAGATAAGTAAGAGAACGGTTTTACTCGGACTGATAGAAGACGAGTTTGTAACGGTTATCCCTCGACCGATAGAAAAGAGGTGCAGAGGTTTTGATCTTGAACCTATTGAAAAAGATACATTGAGAGAGGACGTAGGCACGTTTGGCCGAACCTCTATAAATCCTTGTGTCGTTTAATTTCCGCACTTGATATTTACGCTTCCGCACAAACGGCGCAAATACCGATTCTGCTCCAAGCGCAAATACCGATTCTACTCCAACAGTCTATAGGAATCTTCATTAACCAAGAGAAGTACAGCAAGGAGTTACTCAACAAATTTGGAATGAATAACTCCAAATCTTCGTCAACCCCCATGAGCACTTCCGTGCAAATTAGTGTTGATGAAGCTGGAAAGACGGTTGATCAATCACTCTACAGGAAGCTTATTGGCTCACTCCTGTACCTAACAGCTAGCATGCCCGATATCCAGTTTTCTATAGAAGTGTGTGCTCGGAATCAAGTAACACCTAAAGAATCACACTTGACAATAGCCAAACGAATCCTTAAGTACGTATAAGGAACAGTCGATGCAGGACTGTGGTATCCTAAGAAGGCGGATTCGATTTAATTGGCTATAGCGACTCGGATATTGGAGGTTTCAAGCTAGATAAGATGAGCACAAGCGGTACTTGTCACTTTCTTGGACATAGACTTGTGTCATGGTTCAGTAAGAAACAATTGGAAAACTCACTTTCAACAGCTGAATCGAAATACTATGCCGCTGGAAGTTATTGTATGCAGATTCTCTGGATGCAACAACAACTGTCAGATTACGGAATCATTGCCAAGGAAACACCGATCATGTGAGATAGCACGAGTGCAATTGCAATAATGCACAATCCTGTATTGCACTCGCGCACTAAGCATATCAATATGAAGCATCATTTCATAAGGAATCATGTTGAGAATAAGGATGTTCGGATCGAAAAAGTTCATACAGATATCCAGTTAGCCGACATATTTACAAAGCCTCTCAGCACAACCAGATTCTGTATGCTTTGACAAGAATTGGGAATGCTACAGCCTGACTCCCTGTAAGTTTTTAGGCTTTGCCTCATAATTAAGGGGGAATACAGTACGACCCATGAATACAGTATTAACCCAAATATTGCTGTAAAAATTGAATCATATATGTACCTTTTAAGGGGGAACGCTATATTTTCGCAGATACAGTACATACTATGGGACACCAATTAATATTATATTAATATTCTATTCGTTTTAAAATAGTTTTAAGTCCACGTGCCCTGTTTTAAAATTGAAATAACTTTGCATTTAATGCTTTACACGACATCTGGACTTTTTTTATCTCAAATACCATGATTGTTAATTATTTCAAACCACCATTTCATGCAATAGAGGAAGTCGAATCGTCAGAAGTGGGACCGGTTGTCATTTTTAAAATCAGATGGATAAGATGTACTAGTTACGCTCAATTCATCCTGTTCGTTCATTTAAAAGACGGTTCCCATCCCTTAAATCTGACCGTTCACTGTTGTAACCCGAATCTTCCCTGCATACTATATAAGGGCTTTTTCTTGCTCCATTCGACTATTTACGCTTACTGCACATTAAACGAGTCCAAGAGAATACAGCGTACACAGCTTTCTGCACTTTTCTGAAATTTGTTCTCTGTCTCTTCACTACTTTTCTGCAGATTCAATGGCATCTTCTCTGACTTCAAATAAATCGATGAAAAAGAGGGAAAACATAATCGACGGATGTCTGTTCGTTAGATCTATCATCATGGAAAGGATTCAGATGGAGGCTGAAGATGTTGACGGCATGGAACGTGTCCTATCCATAATCAAGGAACAAGGCCTGTATCGCCTTGGTAGCCAACACTCGGACCTATATGATGAACGCATCATCGAGGAGTTCTACCTTGATGCTTCCATCACGTTGAGAGGAGGAGACGTATCTATCATCACTGCTACTGACCCCAGAATCTAAATCTGCATTAACCGTGAAATGCTGGAAACCATGTTCAGGCTGCCGTCCGATGGCCTGAGAATGGAAGAACTTGAGACCTTCGGGTCACATGAACTTCTCACTACCACTAGGGACTTTTTACTGGGAATATCACTGACAAGATTGTTCGCCCATCTTGTCACAAGAAAAGGTTTTGTTTGTCTTATATGTACTTACACGATTTTTGCTGCCGTGTTATTGAAAATAGGACTGGTGCATTCGAGATGTGCACGAATTTACGCTTCAGAGTGATGGTCGCCATCATGTCTGTAGAACGCGTAAACTGGTGTCAGATCATACTCAAGAGGTCGCAAGAGGAAGCCACGAAGCCTACTCCTCAGAAGAAATCATTCGGCTCAATCCAACAACATTCTTACTGTAACACCCAAAATTTATTTATATATATATATATATATATATTTTTTTTTTTTTGCGGAAATAATATAAAGTTTGACACCAATTCATAAAGGAACTTCATTTATTTAATTTAATAAGCCAATAATGGCAGTCAAGTTATCAAACTTCTAAAGAAAACAACATAAGTAAAACTTTCTAATATAGAAATGTCAAAAGCGGAAGTACTAAAAATGTTCATTGACTTAAAATAAATCACAGTGTGTCACGAATGCTCCCGAGTCCTTAGCCTCCTTAATCGTAATACAAAATGTTAAGTAAAACCGTAAGCACAAAGCTTAGTGAATTCAAACACAACATTATACCAATATCCACAATCACTAGACCTAGATTAAAATATATCGTTATAACATTTAAACATAAGCCAAGAACAAATCAAGGCTTATAAGGAGGGCTAGTAGGTTACCCGCATCTCACAAACCGAAGAGTATTGGGTTAATCTTACCCTCACCTCACATCCCGGAGGGTATTGGAGTAATTATACCTAACCACGCGCACCGGACAAAAGCCGGATAATTGCTATGATCCCTCAACAATAAACATACGGTGCACATGTATGATTAACAATTTAAGCATGCATCCACATTATCATACCATAATAAGTTTTTAACACTCACGTGCTAACCTAGCAATCATAAATATTGAGACAATGGAGTGTGAGAACTCAACTTGATTACTTAAGGGAGATTGCTAAATCAAAGCTGGCTACCACACTTGAGCAAATGCCAAAACTTCACCTATTATAAACTAGGAGTTAGGATATACCCAAAGATGAAGCTTAAAGACTTAAACAAAAATCTGGACAGCAAGGTCTAAAAACAGACCCGCTGTTAAAGATGGATTTACTTAATTTTCCTAAGTATTAACATATCAATATTAAATTTTTCTAAGAAACTAGAGTCTTTCCCCTTTTTAAAACAGTAAAGAACTCACTCTAACTCCAAAATATGAATTTATTATGATGCTTTTAAAAAGACATCGCAGTGCAGTCCCAAATCATAGGAATCAGTAGTGTTGGCCAATTCTACCCAACTTGTGGGTGGACATTGTCCAAACAAAAAATCACAGAGATAATAGACATAAATACCAAAGTCTCAGAGTTGGAACCGACCAAAAAGGGTTTCCCAAACTCTAGATATGAAATTCACAACATGACTAATTACAAAACCCTTAAAAGCTGATGACAGAAAACTGATCTGGAGTGTGAACTCAATATGACCAAGAAATACTTGGAGATAACATCCCATAAACTCCAGATCACAACTTTAGGTCATAACACACATGTGGGAACTTGGAATCCCATTAGATCATTTCCCAAGCCCTAGAAACGAATAAAACAAGTTGACCTATCAGATCAGACCCGGATCAGACCTACCATCAAAGGTGCTGTTCTTGCCCATGGATAAAGTCCTAATTAGTGAGAGTGACCTTCATAAGAAAGTTACCCAACACAATTTGTAAACTTTTGGCACAGGTTTGAGATCCGTTTGAGTTATATAATTAAAGTTATGATTTTTGTAAGATGACTACAAATCTGATGGAAACAGAATCGTAGCCAACCCTTAATCTTTTTAACCAATCCATTCCTCTCCCTTTTGAAACACATTCCTAGATGTGTTTATCACCCAAATTCAGTCCCCTATGAACATGGTGGCACCAAAAGGGTTAGGGGTCATTGGCATTTCATTTAGTCACAAGGAAAAGAATCAAATCAACATAATATATGACAAACCATTTAAACTCATAATTTTCCCCTTTCTTAAGGGTTCCTTGATCTTTCAAATACACAAACATTTATATACACATCTTAGAAGATGCTATAAAATTGTATACTTAGATCTAAACATATTGATATGGATATGTTGAGAATCAAAATAATAATTAACAAGAATTATAACCATTCACAAGATCTATCACATTTTATCACCTAAATAAAACTTGGTGATTTCCATGGTTCATTTAGACCTTGTATTTTGTATAATCATCTAGATCCATCATACACCATGTATAGGGTGTAGATATAATCTAGAGATGATGATAACATACAACTTATAACAATAACAACATTGGTTAAAACCATAAGATCTATCTTCTTTAAATCACACAAGTTACAACTTGATGATTTTTATGAATCATATAGATCTTTTACATAATATGATCATCTAGGCTCATCATACACCATGTATAGGAGATGGTGATGAAATTTCTAGATGATAATCAACACTTAAAACAATTAATTGAATATAAATCAAAAGAAAAGATTAAAACACCTTAAAAGATCTTACCTAAGCTTGTTACACCAACAAGGAAGTGAAGGAGAAGATGATTGTGGCTTTGGAAGAGAAAAATGAGAGAGAGATGGGAGAGAGGGATCGGCCGAAATGAGGGAGAGAGGAGGGAGTTTAGGGTTTTGTGATATTTTTATAAATCATTTAAGGATAAAGCCTAATGACTTCACTAATGGGCTAGGCTCAAAACTCATTTCTTACTAGCCCAATATAATTAAATCTTTCAATTAACTTAGCCCAAAACTTGTATTTTAATCTAACTTGGCTAATTAATTAAACCCATCATTTAAATAACTAAATACCATGAAAATAATTAACGTACCGAAAAAAAAACCGGGCGTTACAACTCTCCCCTACTAAGAAGGGACTTCGGCCTCGAAGTCAGTCCCTCTGAATAACTCGGGATAATGCGCCCTCATCTCGTCTTCAGGTTCCCATGTACACTCAGATCCCTTCCTATGCCGCCACCGAACCTTAACAATAAACAGTCTTACCGCTCAGAAGGGTCTTTGACTTTCTATCAACAACCGCGATAGGTTTCTCAACATAGTTGAGCCGTTCGTCAATTTGGATGTCTTCCAGAGGTACTACGGCGGTATCGTCAACAATGCACTTCCTCAACTGAGACACGTGGAAGGTGTTATGAATCAAACTAAGCTCGTCAGGCAGCTCCAACCGGTACGCTACTTTACCAACGCGAGCTATGATCTTATAAGGTCCAATAAACCGAGGTCCCAGCTTCCCACGCTTGCGGAACCTAATCACACCCTTCCAAGGGGAGACCTTTAATAGCACATGATCCCCAACCTGAAACTCAAGATCGGAGCGTCGCTTATCGCATAACTCTTCGACGACTCTAGCGGTGACCAAATGATCCCCGATCATTTTGATTTTCTCCGTGGTCTCGCAAAACAATATCGGTGCTACCGAGCACCCTCTGTCAACCTCACCCCAACACACCAGGGTTCTACACTTTCTACCATACGATTGCTTCATACGGGGCATGTCGATGCTTGAATGATAAGCTGTTGTTATATGAAAACTCGGCTAAATGAAGATGATCATCCCAATCGCCTCCAAAATCAATTGCACATGCCCGAAGCATGTCCTCCAAAGTCTGTATCGTCCGCTCACTCGCCCATCGGTTTGCGGATGGAACGCGATCTTGAAATGCAATCGGGTACCCAATTCTTCTTGGAATTTCGCCAAAATCGAGAGGTGAATCGAGTATCTCGATCGAGACAATAGATACGGGCACCCGTGCAATGAAACTATCTCCCGAACAAAAATCTCGGCCAATTTTTCACCAAGAACTTTCCTTGATGGCCGAAATGAGCACTCTTCAATCGATCCACAACCACCCATATCGTATCCGCTCCTTTGCGGTCTTAGGAAGTTTTGTAATAAAGTCCATGGTTAAGTGCTCCCATTTCCACTCGGGAATCTCCAAAGGTTGCAATTTCCCATGAGGTTTCGGTGTTCGGCTTTGACCTTAGGCATGTTAGGCATTCTTCTACATATCGAGCCACATCATTCTTCATCCCGTGCCACCAATAACCCTCACGAAGATCTCGGTACATTTTTGTAGCACCGGATGAATAGAAAACTTGGACTGTGAGCTTCTTCCATAAGAGTTTTCCGGTTCCCACCGATAAATGGAACCCAAACCCTACCATAACGAGTTAGTAATCCACGCCCATCTCGCTCCATCTTAGGTAACTCATTCACAATCCTTTCACGATTTGGGTTCCCCTCTTGAGTCGCCACATCTTGAGCATCTCGAATCATACCCAATAATGATGTCTCCATAGTCATCCGAAGACATTTAGCTCGAATCGGTTCGACAGTTGCTTACGGTGAGTGCGTCGGCTACCACTTTTGCTTTAGGGGTGGTAGTGAATCTCGGAGTCGTAATCTTTCACCACATCTAACCATCTAACTGCCTCATATTCAAATCCCTGATCGAAAAGGTACTTCAAACTTTTATGGTCGGTGTAAATGATACACTTAACCCCGTAAAGGTAGTGCCTCCATATCTTGAGAGCAAAAACAACGGCTCCTAATTCCAGGTCATGAGTGGGGTAGTTCCTTTCGTGAGGTTTTAGTGGCGAGACTCATAAGCTATCACCTTACCCCTTTGCATCAACACATCACCAAAACCCAGGAGAGATGCGTCGCGAGACACTACCATGTCCTCCACTCCTTCCGGTAAAGTCAAAACCGGGGCATTACACAACCGCGTCTTAAGATCTTCAAATGCAAACTGTTGTTCCGGACCCCAAACAAATTTCTCCGACTTCTTGGTCAATCACGTAAGAGGTAGAGCAATCTTTGAGAAATTTTCAATAAACCTACGATAGTAACCGGCCAAAAACAAGTAACTACGAATCTACGAAGGAGATTTAGGAGCTTCCCTTTTCTTTACCGCATCAATCTTGGCCGGATCGACCTTGATACCTTCCTTGTTCACCACGTGGCCCAAGAATTGAACCTCTTCTAACCAAAATTCACACTTAGAAAATTTAGCATAAAGCCGTTCTCTCCGTAGTGTCTCTAGAAGTTCCCGAATGTGCTTTTCATGCTCCTCCCTGGTCTTAGAATAGACCAAAATATCGTCAATAAACACAATGACCGACGGTCGAGCATCGGACCACACACCGATTCATAAGATCCATAAAAGCGGCGGTGCATTAGTGAGTCCGAAAGGCATCACCACAAATTCAATGTGTCCGTATAGGGTTCGAAACGCCGTTTTCTCAATGTCACGATCACGAACTCGCATCGATGATAACCGAACGCAAATCAATCTTGGAAAACCAAGACGCTCCTTGGAGTTGGTCGAAAAGATCGTCGATACGAGGTAAAGGATAACGGTTCTTTATCGTGAGTTTATTCAACTCCCGATAATCTATGCACATTCTTTGAGAACCGTCCTTCTTTTCGCGAAAAGTATAGGAGCACCCCACGGCGAAACTTGGCCGTATAAACCCCTTATCACTAAGCTCCTGAATCGATCTTGAAGCTCTTTCATCTCGGTGGCGCCAAACGATAAGGAGATTTGGCGATCGGGACAGCGCCAGTACTAAATCAATGCGAAACTCCACTTGCCTAATAGGTGGCAAACCCGGAGTTCCTCAGAAAGACGTCACCAAAGTCGGAAACAATCGAACATTATCGAGCGCAATAGCAGAGGTACAAGAAGCAATATCCAAATGGGGAATATCTCCTTGAATAATAAGTTCTCCACCCCTAGGGTTTTGAACACGAACTTGTCTCTTGCGACAAAGAATTTCTGCATCGAATGTATCGAGCCAATCCATACCCACAATAACGCAAAGTTCCCTCATAGCAATAGGGATAAGATCAATGGGGAATTCAACTCCCGAAAATTCAAGGGTACAACCCCGATAAACATCGATGTGAAGATAGTTCGATTGTCGGCAACTTCGATAACCATGGGACGTGCTAGTTTCCCGACACCACGCCCCAAACGATTTATGAACGTGCGTGACACGAAGGAGTGAGTAGCGCCAGAATCAAACATTACAGCGGCAGGTTGAGAATCTAACAGATAAGTGCCTGATTCATAATATTTAAGCAATAAAACAATTACTCTATGGCATAGCATAAGATAAAAGATAAGGAAGAGATGTTTACCTGCTACAGTCGCAGGCTTCGCAGGCTCCTCCCTCGTAAGCTGGTGGACACGTCCTCGTGTCAACATAGTTGGTCCGTTAGAGGTCGAAGCAGTATTGGGATTTGCATTCCCATTCTTCTTCAGCTTTGGGCAATCAGGCTTCTTGTGCCCCTTCTCTTGGCAATTGTAACAAACTGGTACCGCTGCAACAGTAGTAACCTGGGAGGCTGTAATGGCTTTTGGAGCCTTGCAATTCTTCCAGTGATGCCCTTCCTTCTTACAGTTATAACACACCAATGGGGGTCGATCACCCTGCTTCGCAGATGGCTTGTATTCATATCTTGGTTTATCCCCAAACTTTGTCTTCTTATGAGCCTCATTAGAAGTTTTAGAAAAAGTGCTCTCCAGTTTCCTCTTAGATTGAGTTTGCAGCTCAATCTCTCTCTTTCGGGCTGCCCCCATGACTGCACCCAAAGTCGTAAAGTCTTGCATGCTCACAAATTCCCGGATGTCGGTACGTAAAATCGAGATGTACCGACTAACAAGCCATGCTTCATCTCCAGCAAAAGTAGGACAGAAAGAAAGCATCTCCATGAACTTGGCGTTCAGATCACTAACAGACTCAGTGGTCTGTTGTAACGCCATGAACTCCTGCATCATTCTTTGTTGCTCCACCCTAGGCACATACCGTGCCTCGAACCACTCCACAAACCGGGCCCAAGTAATCGCCCTTACAGACTTCTTGATCATTCTTCCCGTGGTGGTGTTCCACCATGTCTTACCGCTTCCTCGGTGGTTCTTTGCTACCAACACCTAAAGTAGTCCTGGGCACCCTATAGTCATAAAGGCGCCCTCCACGTCGGATAACCAGTGCTTAGCTTCCACCGGATCGTCCTCCCCATCCCAATGAGGTGGGCCGCACTTGCCGAACTTCTCGTAGTAGTACATTAAATCACGAATAGGAGGATCAGAGCCCCCAGGCGGAGGTGCATCTGCCATACGCTCATCTAGCAGAGCACGAACTTGATCAATGATGTTAGCCGTGACATTCGGAATGATCTCGTTAAAAGCATTATTGAACTCCTCAAAGAACGAGTTCCCTAACTTGAGCTATTTGAATTGCATTGAGGCGAGCAGGCGGAGCCATCTAAAATTGATAAGAAAAGAAAAAAATGATTCAACCTATGCATGTCTAAGAGATCGAAAACACTCAGCTTGCTGAAAACTTTTCAACCTTGCCCCGTCCCCAAAACCGGCTCCCATATATTGAATAATAGGGGCCCTTCTATTATTCAATATAGAAGTTCCAATTTCGGTTTCAGGTCTAGTTTCAAAATTTCAGCTTGCTCCTAGCCGTAACAGTTTAATTCACACTCATGGTAGATCTAAAAGGCCTAAATTCTCATATGGTAGATAGTAGCACTAAAGGCATATAATTATCCTCCTAGGCTAGTCTTTGGGATATGTCATAAATGGAGCATACTATTGTGTTTGATAAGTAATAAAATTTAAACTCAATTAGTAAATAAAACTTACTTGGCTGGCTGACCGGCGCACCGTGACATCTTCACTGCTAGTTTTTAATAAACTTTGTACAAGAGAAATAAAATGTTTTAAATTTGAGTCTAGACATCCCTAAGAAGGCCTAGTTCACTCAAATGAAAAGCTCCGATACCAACTTGTAACACCCAAAATTTATTTATATATATATATATATTTTTTTTTTTTGCGGAAATAATATATAGTTTGACACCAATTCATAAAGGAACTTCATTTATTTAATTTAATAAGCCAATAATGGCAGTCAAGTTATCAAACTTCTAAAGAAAACAACATAAGTAAAACTTTCTAATATAGAAATGTCAAAAGCGGAAGTACTAAAAATGTTCATTGACTTAAAATAAATCACAGTGTGTCACGAATGCTCCCGTCAGTCCTTAGCCTCCTTAATCGTAATACCTGAAAATGTTAAGTAAAACCGTAAGCACAAAGCTTAGTGAATTCAAACACAACATTATACCAATATCCACAATCACTAGACCTAGATTAAAATATATCGTTATAACATTTAAACATAAGCCAAGAACAAATCAAGGCTTATAAGGAGGGCTAGTAGGTTACCCGCATCTCACAAACCGAAGAGTATTGGGTTAATCTTACCCTCACCTCACATCCCGGAGGGTATTGGAGTAATTATACCTAACCACGCGCACCGGACAAAAGCCGGATAATTGCTATGATCCCCTCAACAATAAACATACAGTACACATGTATGATTAACAATTTAAGCATGCATCCACATTATCATACCATAATAATAATTTAACACTCACGTGCTAACCTAGCAATCATAAATATTGAGAGAACTCACCTTGAATACTTAAGGGAGATTGATAAATCAAAACTGGCTACCACACTTGAGCAAATGCCAAAACTTCACCTATTATAAACTAGGAGTTAGGATATACCCAAAGATGAAGCTTAAAGACTTAAACAAAAATCTGGACAGCAAGGTCTAAAAACAGACCCGCTGTTAAAGATGGATTTACTTAATTTTCCTAAGTATTAACATATCAATATTAAATTTTTCTAAGAAACTAGAGTCTTTCCCCTTTTTAAAACAGTAAAGAACTCACTCTAACTCCAAAATATGAATTTATTATGATGCTTTTAAAAAGACATCGCAGTGCAGTCCCAAATCATAGGAATCAGTAGTGTTGGCCAATTCTACCCAACTTGTGGGTGGACATTGTCCAAACAAAAAATCACAGAGATAATAGACATAAATACCAAAGTCTCAGAGTTGGAACCGACCAAAAAGGGTTTCCCAAACTCTAGATATGAAATTCACAACATGACTAATTACAAAACCCTTAAAAGCTGATGACAGAAAACTGATCTGGAGTGTGAACTCAATATGACCAAGAAATACTTGGAGATAACATCCCATAAACTCCAGATCACAACTTTAGGTCATAACACACATGTGGGAACTTGGAATCCCATTAGATCATTTCCCAAGCCCTAGAAACGAATAAAACAAGTTGACCTATCAGATCAGACCCGGATCAGACCTACCATCAAAGGTGCTGTTCTTGCCCATGGATAAAGTCCTAATTAGTGAGAGTGACCTTCATAAGAAAGTTACCCAACACAATTTGTAAACTTTTGGCACAGGTTTGAGATCCGTTTGAGTTATATAATTAAAGTTATGATTTTTGTAAGATGACTACAAATCTGATGGAAACAGAATCGTAGCCAACCCTTAATCTTTTTAACCAATCCATTCCTCTCCCTTTTGAAACACATTCCTAGATGTGTTTATCACCCAAATTCAGTCCCCTATGAACATGGTGGCACCAAAAAGGGTTAGGGGTCATTGGCATTTCATTTAGTCACAAGGAAAAGAATCAAATCAACATAATATATGACAAACCATTTAAACTCATAATTTTCCCCTTTCTTAAGGGTTCCTTGATCTTTCAAATACACAAACATTTATATACACATCTTAGAAGATGCTATAAAATTGTATACTTAGATCTAAACATATTGATATGGATATGTTGAGAATCAAAATAATAATTAACAAGAATTATAACCATTCACAAGATCTATCACATTTTATCACCTAAATAAAACTTGGTGATTTCCATGGTTCATTTAGACCTTGTATTTTGTATAATCATCTAGATCCATCATACACCATGTATAGGGTGTAGATATAATCTAGAGATGATGATAACATACAACTTATAACAATAACAACATTGGTTAAAACCATAAGATCTATCTTCTTTAAATCACACAAGTTACAACTTGATGATTTTTATGAATCATATAGATCTTTTACATAATATGATCATCTAGGCTCATCATACACCATGTATAGGAGATGGTGATGAAATTTCTAGATGATAATCAACACTTAAAACAATTAATTGAATATAAATCAAAAGAAAAGATTAAAACACCTTAAAAGATCTTACCTAAGCTTGTTACACCAACAAGGAAGTGAAGGAGAAGATGATTGTGGCTTTGGAAGAGAAAAATGAGAGAGAGATGGGAGAGAGGGATCGGCCGAAATGAGGGAGAGAGGAGGGAGTTTAGGGTTTTGTGATATTTTTATAAATCATTTAAGGATAAAGCCTAATGACTTCACTAATGGGCTAGGCTCAAAACTCATTTCTTACTAGCCCAATATAATTAAATCTTTCAATTAACTTAGCCCAAAACTTGTATTTTAATCTAACTTGGCTAATTAATTAAACCCATCATTTAAATAACTAAATACCATGAAAATAATTAACGTATCGAAAAAAAAACCGGGCGTTACACTTACCCAGAGTGGCATGCCACAGTCTCGTATTGCCAAGAATATTGGACCCAAAAAATTCATCGGTGGAAGCAAACCCACCGCTTTCAACAAAGATGGTCTAATGGCAAACAGACCCCATGTCAACCTCATGCCTACCTCTTATGATCCAAGGGATATCACTGGCAGGATTGCAAGTGAAGAGAGACCACAAAAAAAGAGAAAGAGAAGCATGCCTGATAGGATGTCACCACTTACTGAGAAAAAGAAGCTGAAAAGGGCTTCAAAATCAAAAGTAAGAGCTACAGTGACTACAACGGTTGTTGTAGATGAATCAATTTCGGCGCAACCCGATGATCAACACCAATAGGGCGCAACCCCTGCGTAAGAAGTAATTACTGCCCACGCTGCAGATCCTGAGCAGTTACTTGCCAAACTGGAGGGAATAGGCGAATCGGCTGCCCTTTCGGAGTCGAGAGTCGTATCTCCTATACGGGAACCCACACCCATACAGGATCCATCTCCCATCAGGCTACCAACCCCTGTTCGGGATCTATCTCCAAAACAGGCTCCCGTACCTGTCAAGGAACCTATGCCTACAGTATTCCCACGTACTATACGCAGTCCCTCCCCCAGCATTATTATTAATGAAACCTTGCTTCAATTGCAGTCCCTCCCATCAGGGTACCAACCCCTGTTCGGGATCTATCTCCAAAACAGGCTCCCGTACCTGTTGAGGAACCTATGCCTACAGTATTCCCACGTACTATACGCAGTCCCTCCCCCAACATTATTATTAATGAAACCTTGCTTCAATTGCAGATCAAGCATGCTTTCGAACGCTTTGTCCAATGGCAGTCGTACAGGGTCGTACCTTACGACATCCTGTACAACTTGAGCGACTGGAAGGATGAAGAGATCTTCATTTTGGAGGTCACTGACACTGAATATATCCAACTCCTCATTCAATGGGAATACCGGTTTTGCCACGAGCTCATATCAAATTTCTACCTGGCAAAAGAAAATCCCGATTGAAGGGAAAATCTAAGTCCAGTGACACTGCTCCCAACAGCCCTAAATCAGATCATGACTCAGACGACAACGACGACGCCTTTCAGGCAAGTCTGAGAATGAGTCACGAGGAAGCTGATGAATAGGAACAATCTAGAAGGCAAGAACAACAGGGTCAGGGGACCTCAAAAAGACATCAGTCCCCTCCCCAAAAGCAACAAGAAGAAGCTGCGAAGGACAACGTACAGGAGGAATCAGTCCCTCTCGTACAGCATGAAGCTTCACAACAGGAAGCTCCTGAAGAGGCATCCGAACCTGTTGCAATCGAAGAAGTAGCCCGCGCCATCCCGCAGGAGGAATCAGTCCCTCTGTCGGAGCAGGCAGAAGCTGAGAGATAGCAGGAGGAATCAGCCCGTCCTGTACGCATGTCTACAGAAAACCAACAGGAACAGGAGGAATCAGTCCCCCTGTTCCTGAGACTGATAATGTTGCCCATCCATCCGCCGAGCCCACGCCTTATGCCCCCGCATCATCTGTCTATAGTGCTCCCGACGATGCATTCTTACCTGATGACAAATCACGTCCTCATATGGTCTTGCATCAACTTAATGGAGCGGAGGAGAAATTAGCACCTAGCTCACCCCTTATAGAGGCCCGGATCGAGTAATTGCAAGCACTTGGCCACCAAACTGTGTTAGGCAATGTATGATGTTGGCAAGGAGCTCGACTAGATGAGAGAGACTGCCATCAATGAGATGACTGGCCTAAATAGATAAGTCTCAAAAGTTGAAGAAGCATTCCGCATCGTGCCTAGTGTATTACGATAGGCACTTGCTCACCTTCAACAACTCCAGGAGCAAATTCTCAAAGATGAACAAGCAAAGCTTCGCATTTCCGAAGCTAAGACTGTCGCCGCCCTAAAGGAGACTGACTCCAGACTAACATGACATGACCGAAAGATCGATGACATGTCGCTAGTGGTCAGTTACCTTGTGGCCAAAATCCCGAGTATAGAGACGAAATAGGACAACGCAATTAAGTTCCTGGAAAGCATTGATGTAAAGGTCTCCTATCTTGATAATGCCAAAAAGGGGGAAGAGTTCAGAGAGGCAGGTAGGCAATGGAAGATGGAAAGAGAAAGGGAATTTGACTCTGCATTATAGGAAAGTGTCGCTGCTGCAATAAACTGTCTGTCCGCGCCTGCACAAGGTTATAGGGTAACTTGTTCTCGCCCAGAGTTTCACGACCCCAGCTTTCCCTGGAAGAATAATGTGCAGAAGCCATCGGAGATTCGTCTGCCCACCAACCGCCAGCCTACAGCTGATGAAGTAAAACAATGGAGGAAGAACGAACTGATGAGGTACTTCGTCAAGCTCATCAGGGATTCCGCCATCTTCAACAAATGCAAGACATTGGCGGAGGCTGCAGACGAATTTGCAAGGATACTGGAGAAAGGACTTCTCCCCATGCAAATCTCAATTAAATCAAGGCACTGGAAAGGTGATCGACATACTCACCCTGCAAATTGGATACTTGCCTTCAAAAAATCTGCTGAAGGAAGAGCGATCTATCTAGATCGAGGCAAGGATTCTATAACACCCCAAACTAGGCGGCTATTACAGTGCCGTGGAACCCCAACTAGGACCCACCAGGCGAATGAAAATTAATGAATTAAATAATATAATTGTATTAACGAACCATATTATATTACCAAATACTCCGATGAGGAGCTTAAGTACGATACACCAGGACAATACAGAATACTTATATATTTTATATGAAGATAAAATACACCACCCTGAATAAATAAACATCCCAAACGGAATTTGCAGCATAAATAAAAATGAAGAAAACAAGAATGACTGAAAGGACTGGGCCCCCCTACTAGTATCATTGGGATTCCTCGCCGTCAACGTTCTCTTCCCGTGCTTTTGCCTTGCCATGACCTGAAAACAATATCCCCCAACGGGGTCAGTTACACAGAACAACAATTCTCAAGAGTTGAATAAACAAAATCATGAAATATCCCTTAGTTATGAATTTAAGCTGAAGAGGAGCATCATAGTACGCCCGTAATGGAATGTGCACGTGCACAAGACGAATGTCTGGACACACCCGCCCTTGTACCTAATTAGTCTCACGGAGGTAGGGATGTCAATGGGTAGGGTAGGGTACGGGTATGCCTTCCCATACCCTACCCTCATATAAAATGTCTTACCCATACCCTACCCTATTACCCTATTTTTTATAGCGGGTAGGGTACGGGTATTACCCTGCGGGTAAACGGGTACCCGCGGGTAAAACGGGTTACCCACTTATATTTATTTAATGCTATTTTACAAAAAAAAACTCCAAAAAACATAAAAAAATATAATAAATGATTCAATATATATCAAAATTCGATATAATTTAACTCAAATTTATTAATGTATCAGGTATAAATTATAACTAATAAAAATTAAAATTAAAAAAGTCAATATATTCTTTTATTATATATATATATATTTAATGTTTAGGGTAATCGGGTAGGGCAATCGGGTAGGGTAATCGGGTAAAATATAAATCACATACCCTACCCTTACCCTAATAAAAAATAACGGGTACGGGCAGTACCCTACCCTTTACCCGAACCTGCGGGTACTACCCGACCCTATAACCCGTTTACCCGCGGAATGGAATGTGCACGAGCATCATAGTACGCCCGTAATGGAATGTGCACGTGCACAAGACGAGCCCTTATACCTAATTAGTCTCACAGAGGTACATTACCGTGTGCACAGTCCAATGTGTCGGTGAACCCAACACATGACTATCGTGTGCCCGACTAAAAATTCCACACATCCCTACCCGGCCACGCAATATGAACCCAGAAGGTCACACGATAAAAAGTGACCAATGAACATAATGAATAACAATCCGACAGGGGTCAAGAATTACTCACCAAGATGAGATAATAATGAAATGAATAGTAGCTCATTGAAATGAGTTGGAACCGTCGTTCCTCGTGAGTGAAATGATTATTTGACAATTACAAGTCTCAATACGGTTAATACATTATGAATGAGTTATGATTATGAATGAACAACAACGAAAGGAATGAGTATCCTTTTAACCAGTAAGAATTAACTTACACAACACCGGTGAAGAATGTCCTTCCACGAACAAACGTCCTAAATAAGGCGTCGGTCGCTCGAACAACCTTGAATAACATAATTACCAACAATCCGTTCAATATACAAATCAAACACGATTATAAATAACTCCAAACGTCGATATGACAAATCCAAGTTCATTGGGACATTATATCAAACACGTTGTAACCAATCTTCGATTGTTTACAACCAATCCTTAATTATACCCATATCAAAACCCCAAGGAGTGTTTCAAACTAACAAAACATCCACAATCAATAATCCAATATGAATATCCAATTCGTGATTTCAACAACAACTAATCGAAGACCCCCAAATCCAACTCATTATTCAAAGTGTTCTTGAATAATCTTTCAATAATCCAATGAATATTCACACACACTCATAATCGTATGTATATCTCTTCATACAACATGATTATAACGTCCAAAACATCATATCTCAACACAAAATCGAAATCCAAGATGTTGAAGAATTTACCTCTTGAAGATCCAAATACTTTGATGTGATGAACACGTGTTAAATCGACTATCCAAGCTTCACAAATGAATGAAGATGATGAAAACCGAACACCCAAGTGATTGATGAAGAAAAATCTCTCCCTCAAGCTCTCTCTCTCGGAAACAAGGTGAAGAAATGATAAAAATGACCTCAAAAACCCGTCCGGGTACTTAAGTAATGCCATTTTTACGGCCATAACTCGGCCAACTTACGGCCGTAACATTCCCAAGTCAACGGCCTTACGGCCATAACCAGCCAACTCATACGGCCGTAACTCGGCTTCGTCCAGAATCTGCCGACAGTCATACGGCCGTACCCGCACCTGCCTTACGGGCGTAACTAGACTGATGCGGCCGTGCTCGGCAAAACTTATGGGCGTTTGAAGCCCTCGTTGAAACTGCCTGGGCACCGTGCTCGAAACATACGGCCGTAACCGGCCAAGCCTTACGGCCGTACCTACCTCAACTTACAGCCGTATGCCGCAACCCTTACGGCCGTAAGTCTTATTCGTCTGAACTGTCCTGAAAACAACGAACGCATGTTACGGCCGTATCCGCCCATCCTTACGGCCGTAACTCACCTTCATCTAAAACATCCCTAAACCAATGAATGCATGTTACGGCCGTAATGCCTGATTAGTTACGGCCGTAACTCGCTGCTGGAAGTGACAAAAATCCGACTACTCCGTTTTCACTACAATTGATGAATGATCCGACATACCATACGTATGTGAATAAAAACAAGTCCAACACATGCCATAGATGATACTTCCAACACAAGACTACCAATCACGATGATAATGATAATACTCTCAACTCGATACTCAAACGGAGGTGAAAGATGATCGGTAATTGATACACGACTAAAAATACGCCAACAATGAATACAATGAATGAACGTGAATGATGAATGATTATTAATGAGTGAAATTTACTGAGTGACAATTACTGAATGATAATTACTGAATGATAATGAAAGAATTACAACCGGGTATTACATACTCCCCCCTTAAAAAGAGTTTCGTCCTCGAAACTAAGGGTCAAACAACTCGGGATAACTCTCCCACATACTATCCTCAGTTTCCCAAGTAGCTTCTCCGACTCTGTGTTTAGACCACTGAATTTTAACCAATGTAATTGTCTTGTTCCTCAACTATTTGATTCGCCGCTCTAAAACTCGTATAGGACGCTCCTCATACGAATGATCATCCGCGATCTCGATTTCATCGAACTGAAGTATGTGGCTCGGGTCGGAAACATACTTCCTCATCTGAGAGACGTGAAACACATTATGAATTCGGTTCAACGTCGTAGGTAAAGCCAATCGATAAGCCAGACTGCCTACTCGATCTAAAATCTCAAACAGTCCAATGAATCTTGGACTCAACTTTCCCCGCTTCCCGAAACGGAAGATATCTCGACTCGGGGATACCTTAACCAAAACATGGTCGCCTACCTCGAACTCTAATGGCCGATGATGATTATCTGCATATGATTTCTGTCGACTCTGAGCGGTCAACAAACGACTCCTGATCATAGCTACCTTCTCGCGGGCGGCTATAAGCATATCGGGCTCGGTGCCGATTGATTCCAATAAGTCATCCCAACACAAAGGATATCGACAACGACGACCGTACAAGGCCTCGTAAGGTGCCATCTTAATCGAAGCATGCCAACTATTGTTATTCGTGAACTCGATCAACAGTAGTTGGGCTTCCCAATCATTTTTCCAATCGAGGACACATGCTCTCAACATGTCCTCCAACGTCTGAATGGTCCTCTCTGATTGTCTGTCGGACTGAGGATGAAAAGCTGTGCTGAGATTAAGCTGAGTTCCCATAGCACGATGAACTGATTTCCAAAAATGTGACACGAATCGCCCATCACGATCATAAACGATACTCTTAGGAGTACCGTGCAATCTCAATATCTCTTTGATGAATAACTGGGCAAGTTTCTCGGGACCCCACGTATCCTTAATCTCAAGGAAATGAGCTGACTTAGTCAAACGGTCCACAATTACCCAGATTGTATACATGCCACTATGACTCGTCGGCAAACTCGTGATGAAGTCTATTGAGATATCCTCCCACTTCCACTCTGAAATAGGGAATGGTTTCAGCATACCCTCCGGTCACTGATATTCAATCTTGACTTGCTGACAGGTTAAGCATCTCGAAACAAATTCTGCAACTTCTCGCTTCATATTACTCCACCAGTAATTTTGTTTTAAGTCTTTATACATCTTGCTAGACCCCGGATGAATGGAATAAGGGGTAGCATGAGCTTCTCTCAAAATCGAGTTTTTCAACTCGTCATTCGCTGGAACACATAACCGGTTCTTAAATTGCAAAAGTCCATCCTTGTGGACCACAAATCCAGTGGCTTTCCCCTGAGCCACATCCTCTCGGATGCGCGACAAAAACAGGTCTGAACCCTGATTCACTCTGATCGCCTCCTCAAGTGGCGATGAAATCTCTAACATGCAAAGTTGCCCTTGCACTCGCTGTAACCAGACCTCGATCTCGGGTCTCAGAATTTCCTGCTGAAGCTCCTTCTGAACTGTTAAATGAGCAAGCATTTGCTCCTGAATGGACTTACGACTCAAGGCATCGGCGACAACGTTCGCCTTGCCCGGGTGGTATAGTATCTCGATATCATAATATTTAATCAGTTCTAACCACCGTCTCTGTCGCATATTCATCTCCTTATGAGTAAATATATACTTCAAACTCTTATGATCTGTGAAAATCTGACAGGTGACGCCATAAAGGTAATGACGCCAAATCTTCAATGCGAAAACCATGGCTGCTAGCTCGAGGTCGTGGGTCGGGTAATTGACCTCATAAGGTCTCAGTTTCCGTGAAGCATAGGCAATGACCTTCCCGTTTTGCATTAGTACACATCCAAGACCGTGTCCGGATGCGTCACTATAAACCACAAATCCTTCCGTCCCTTGTGGTAAGGAAAGGACATGCGCTGAAATTAAATGGCTCTTGAGTTCTTCAAAACTCTTCTGACACGCGTCAGACCATGTGTATTTGTTATCCTTCCGCAAAAGGTTCGTCATGGGTTGAGCGATTTTCGAAAATCCCTCCACAAATCGCCGGTAATATCTTTCTAATTCGAGAAAGCTTCGGATTTCCTTAACATTCTTCGGAGGTTGCCAATCTCGGATAGCCTACGTCTTCTGAGGGTCGACACAAACTCCGTCTGATGAAATTACATGTCCGAGAAACGTCACTTCGGACATCCAGAACTCATATTTGGAAAACTTTCCATAGAGTTGCTCTCGTCTTAACACGTCGAGAACCTAATGAAGGTGAACTTCGTGTTCCTCTTGGTCACAAGAATAAATCAAAATATCGTCAATGAAGACAACCACGAACTAATCCAAATAGTTGATGAAAACTCGATTCATTAATTCCATGAATACCGCAGGTGCATTAGTCAACCCAAACGGCATTACCACAAACTCATAATGACCATAGCGTGTTCGAAATGCCGTCCTAGCGATATCCGACTCTCGAATTCGCAACTGATGATAACCCGATCTTAAATCGATCTTGGAAAATACTGAAGCTCCTTGAAGTTGATCTAAGAGATCATCAATACGGGGTAGAGGATATTTATTCTTGATCGTCACCCTGTTCAACTCTCGGTAAGCAATACACAAGCGAAAAGAACCATCCTTCTTCTTGACAAATAACACAGGTGCTCCCCATGGGGTCGCACTCGGTCAGATATAACCCTTCTCGGTCAAATCCTCCAATTGATTCTTCAGTTCCTGCATTTCGGTCGGGCCCATCCGATACGGTGCCTTAGATAATGGGGACATACCAGGCTCCAACTCTATCGTGAATTCCACATCTCTCTGTGGAGGCAAACCAGGTAATTTCAATCTCGGATTCAGACAACAATTTGTATGATGATGTGTTTGTTGTCATTTTAGCCAACATCTCTTCAACTCGAGGTTGCTGTGTTGACAGGGCCTCCAGTGCAGCTGGGTCCAAATGCCCAATGCGTTTGTTGATGTGAAATCTTTCTGGCCTGCCTTTGGCCATTCCTAGGTGCTCCAGAATCCAGTTGATTTCAGTTCCATATGACAGCTTCTGGATGGATTTCTTATTAGCACTATCCCAGCTGACCTTGTTCACTTATTTCACTAACTGCCTCAAGATATAGTCAGGCCAGTTAATTCTTTGACTCTACATCATTACCCCATCACAGTGTATTTTGATGTAGACATCTGGTCAAACTACCACCCAATCCCATTACCATCTTATTGGCCATGTCCATTATGAAGCAAAATTCCTTCTGGATGTCCGCCTTCTTTGCATTGTTCTTCATTTTCTTTGGATGTTCTGGCATCTTGATCCATTGCCAGATTTCTACATGATTTTTTTAGAGCCTCCGCTGCTATTGTTGGTTTATGATGATACTTTCACCAAAGATTGAGGTTTATACGTCCCGTTCAGTTACCCGCGCTTCCTTGAAAAAATAAATAACCGCTTCCTTGTAGATTTCAGAAGACTTGATACACAGATAATGGTAGATACCAGTTTTCTTCATTTGTAGGAACAGGTCCGCCATGATAAGAGTGTTGTTGGACTAAAGAAGTCCAACGAAGTCCACCATTATGCTGAAAATGATTCTCTCCTTCACAACCTTTAGGTTGAAGTTCTTGAAATAGGTCTCGTAATCCTTTCTGCAATTTGAAATTTTTTTCAATGTACAAAAGAGTTTGAATTTTTGCTATCAGAAAACTAGGGTCCTTGCTTTGAAATTTTGAAGGTGATAAGTTTTTATTGATTATTTAAGTTGTTTTGAATAACAATTGTTTTGAATTTGCTTTTGAAAGAATATTTAATTCCGGAGTGGCGGTTCGTCTTTTCTGACAACGTACGACAATGATTTGACAATGTGGGGTAGATGTGGTGTATTTAGAATGCATATTAATCCATGTGTTTTTTTAAATAAGATATAATAATGTTACTGGGATTAAGAACTTTGCTGGTTGATTGTTTGACTTCTGATCCAGCTGTGTTTTGATCCTGGCTGAGTTTCCACATCAGTTAGGTTCGTTGATCCTGACAGAATATCCGCATCAGCTGGGTTTTTGATCCTGGCTGAATTTCCACATCAGCTAGTTTTTTTTATCCTGGCTGGTTTTCTGCATCATCTATGCACTTGATTCCCAGTCTAAGAGTCCAAGATCCCTGCTTAGTTCAAGAAATCTTTCTTCTAGCAAAGGCTTGGTGAGTATATCAGTTGTCTGATATTCAGTGCTGACTCTTTCTACTCGCACTCTGTTGTTAATCACATGGTCTATGATTAAGATGCTTGACATCGATGTGCTTAGTTCTAGAATGAAGCACTTGATTGTTCGTAATAGCAATTACGCTATTCTTGTCACACAATATTGGCACTTCAATTTTTATAATGTTGTAGTCCCTTAGCTGTTGTCTGACCCATCGAATTTGATCAAAACAGCTGCCTGCAGCTAGTTATTCTGACTCAGTTGCGGATATTGAATTGGAGTTCTGCTTCTTACTGAACCAATATATCAGCTTGGTTCCAAGAAATTGACATGTTCCACTTGCATTTTTCCTGTTGATTTTACAACCTGCAAAATCAGCACCAGAATAGCATGATAGTTCAAAGTTGTCATCTTTAGGATACCATAATCCAACATTGATTATGGATTTTGCAATTCTCATAAATTATGGATTTTGCAACATTGATTATGGAGTTTGACTCATAAACCAAGAAAGAAATTTAGTTTACCCATCATGCTCATTTGAAATTCTCCCTGCATAAGATTTGAGATTTTTTCACATAATTCAGGGTTGGTTGAACCCAAAATGATATTATCCACATATATCTAAACGAACAATATGTGGTCTTCGTATTAAATTCTGAATATTGTCTTGTCCACTTTTCCTTTGTTGAATCTATTTTTCTCAAGAAATATGGATATTGTCTCATACCAGGCTTTTGGTGCCTGCTTGAGTCCATATAAGGCTTTCAGCAGTTTGTACACCTTGTCTCCTTTGACATATCTAGGAGGTTGTTCTACATAAATTTCTTCTTCCAGTGCTCAATTGAGGAGGGCGCTCTTTACATCCATTTGATACACCTCTAATCTCTTGAAGGCTGCATAGGTAAGAAATAGCCTCATGATATATCCATGAGTACATTACTGAGCTCTCGAGTTAAATGATATTTATAATTTCTTTAATGTATCAAATGATTATTTTTACATTAAAGCAGCATCTATTTTTTTTAAATAATAAATACCAAATTGAGCCTAATTTACTTTGAAATTGCTGAAAATCATGAATTTTGATGTATCGAATTTAATATATCAAATTAAAAACAAGATATATAATGATTTTTCTATCTTCTCTGTTTCACCGATCTGCAGAGAATATTTTCAAATTTCTGCCTGATGTGTAGAGAGTTAAAGAAGCATCAAGGATTTCTTAGAGCTTCAATCTGACAGTTGAGAGATGAAAGACGCATAGTGATAGGTCAAAGGTGGAGAGAATTCTTGCGAGTACTATGAGAGAATAGTGAGAGATTCATCCACCTCAGACCTATAAACTCCTTGTATCAGCCTCTTAACTTGGTTTTAAAGATCGTAAGGATCTTGGATTATTGTTCAATCTTCTGATGTTGAGTTCTACCGATCATTTTCATCGTTTATCTCCATATAAAGGCATGTTGATGATACTCTATCCTGGAGTTCATGTTTCTAGGATTGATATGAACACATTTATGATATTATTTGTCTTGAATGATGACTTAATAAACTGAACACCATGAATTAAGAGGCTTGAATGATTAAACCTAGGTTATTCTTCTATTAAGACATCTATATGTTGGCCTATGACTATATTGAGTAGTATGATGAAGTTTTCAGAAATATTCATGACTTCTTCTTATGATTTCGAAATACATGGGTATTAGATGACTTGATGTTGAAATTACTCATAATAGTTGAATGATAATGAGGAATATAGAAGCTTTTATCAAAAGTATAATTTTTTTCCATTTGTAGATATTGGCATATTGAGTATCCTTCCTATATCGATAATTTTTAGGAGATGAATGTGACGATGATAGATACGTTGAACTATTATAAGTCTTATAGGAGGATTTATCACAAAGGAAGAATAAGAGTTTTAGCAAAGGTCTGTAATTAAACTTTCAAAGGAATCGATTAAGTTGATCATAGCAAATTAGATGTTGTCCATGGTGAAAATTATAGTTGAGAGAGGGCTGAGATACATGTATATTTTTATCGGAGGAATTCTCCTGATCATGATTCGTAATTTGTACAATCCTTTCTAAGATGAGTCGAAGTGTTGATTTTGTTATGATTCGATTTCCGAAACCATTAGTCATTATGGTGCTACCATGATAATTAAGGTCCGGGTGTTGCAAAGAGGTTTATCGAAGGGGCGTCCTTCGAGTGTGTTGACGTTCGTCGAAACTATTGAATATCTATCATCATTCTAAGGCAAGTACTTTAATTATATTTTCCATTTTAATATCATTTATGTTGTCATGCATATCTGTGTCGTCGTTGTATGTCCACCACATCTTGGCCGACGGGATCATCTTGGGGTCTATGCTAGAATGTGTTGGATCATTTTACGGGTTTTCCAGCATGTCTTGGTACGACAGGATCATCTTGGGATATAGGTAGTGAACACTGGATCACGAATTAACATGTATACATTGATATTGTCATATTCAATATTGCATTATCGTTCTTATCGTAGGTGAAGTCCGTAAGTTATTATTGTTTTTCGTTGATTGTCGAATAATTCCTTGTTGTATAATTATCGTACTTGTACTAGCATTGTTTTTCTAAATCCATAAGACACGGCCCGGACTCCCACGAGGGGGTGGACATGTATTTTATCTTCAGGTGCTAGAGGAGCGGGAAAACAACCATCAGAGCATCATGGTGACGAGTGTGTACATTGATGTTGGTCGTCCGAAGTGTTTTCCAGTTTGTGTTCTTGTTTTGAATAAGTACTCGAGTACATTGTTCATTTTTTGTTTGATTTGGATGTATATGTATTGTTGGTTTCTTTTTAACGTTGTCGTTACACTTTAACTCGATTTGTAATAATTACTCTATTGTTGATATTTAAATAATATATTTATTTTACTTATTAGCCTAGTAAATTCTTACAGAAGGAATTTACAATGCAGTAATAATCCTGAATATCTCGGGGTGTTACATCACTTTCATTTCAGTTTAATTTACCGTATTCTACATCAAGTAGGTTCTTCTAATTTCCACTACATTTATTATGTATATGTTAATATTTTGTATTTTTATCTGCTAATATAAAATATGGGCTAAATTTTATATTCTAGGATTAGGATGATTTTGTTAGGAATATGCCCTCGAATGCCACTCAGAAGATAAGAGAGAGGGGGCATTGCACTTGTAATTATGGAATTATCAATAAATGGCAATGTGATTCATTCATTGTTTATTGTATTTCAAATGCATTCTTGATTTGGTAAATATTGAAGTGAAGTCCATGTAAATAAGAGCGAACATTCCATTATCGTTATCGGATAAGAGAAAATACACTGAAAGTGTTTAAAGTTTATTTACGTAAACCGTTCGCAAGTCGATAAACATAATTGGGCATTAAGTTTTGAGTAAGACTTGTATAACTGATGCTAGGACGTGTGCATGTCTTGACAGCATAGTTATAAGTATATTGGTCGGACCAGTATATTCGAACATGACTCATACTTGATTCAGTCACACAGTATTCAGTCTTGGAGAGTCGATGACGAATTGAAAGGTTGTGATAGTATACGTGGACTTTTGACTCGAGGGTTTAGTATAAGATGTGCTTGTGACGTTTAGTTTGTCATCATAGTAGTTAGACTCATTTGCTTAATTGCTGAGTCAACCTCGAAGTGCGGACTATACGGCCAGGTAGCAGTCTTTACTGTACACCAAGAAAGGATTCTATCTCCTGTTAGTGAGCAGGCAAATGTCCTATACGGTTAATGGCAAACAAGATTATAAGTCTTTGGCCAAAGCATTCTAATCTAGTCATATTGGATACACTAGTAATCAGTCGGTCTTGATTTGCATTAACACATGTATAATGTCTAGTCAATAGTAGGGTTTGACTTTACCGTGACCCGAAGGCTTGACCGGTACATCTGATGAAGGGTCTATACGTATATGGTGTTCATGATATAATGGTTCTGGAATGATCCCTTCATTCGTTCTCAGTCGGGGTTTACAGTGCGGCCCGCTAGGTTGGCTAAGTGCTACCTGCACTCATTGGTTCCTCCCAATGCCGGCTGAGACGGACCTACAGAGTCGCGCATCAGGAGCGTTGACGGATAAATGTGAATTTATTATCTCTCTATTAATATTAGATATTGGATATTTAAATAATGATTTATTGGATAAAATAGCGGTCTTATGAATTGAAATTAAGTTACTGGGTAATTAATTTAATTCATAAATTATATTTCTTAGAGAAATATATTTGTATTTGATATAATTAATTAATTGGATTAATTAATTAGTATAAATACATTGGTGATAAAACAGAGTCGTTTGACGAACATCTGGTACACGAGCCGAGTGACTCGGCCCGTTTCCTAGAAGTTTCACATGGGCCGCCCCCCTCTCCTTTTTGGTGGCTTCTTGGTGTGTTATCATGTGTTGTGAGACCCCACGATGATTTGTTCAACTAATGTTGCCAAATGCATGTTATATGGTGGGATCACATGAGTTGATATAATAATGTATATATTATACATATAACACCACTCCACCAACTAAGTGAACAACACACAAAAATACCATCTAGTGTGTGTGGTTCGGCCATAGCTTGAGAGAGAGGAGGGAGAAAATATTTTTCTTCATCATGTTCTTCATTTTGAGATAAGAAATAAGTAAGGAAAATAGAGAGAAAAATTCCTACGAGTTTCCCTAGCCGTGTACTTGGAGAACGGAGTCTCGTTGATTTTTTCGGTCAAGTTCCGTCGCGTGGTGACGTAGGGACATCGCACTTCCAGTATTTGGAATAAAGGGAATTCGTGTTTGTGTCTGGGTTCGTGATCATCATTTACGAAGATAATATCAAAGGCTTCAAAGGTATGGGACTTTGATCCTTTCATCTTCGTTAATTTATTTTTCGTATATATGTTACTTGATCGATCCTGTTTGGGATTCTTTATTGTGTATTATTATTCCGCTATATATTCGATTTTATTTCCGGAATCCCAACAATGGTATTACAGCGAGGCCAATGATATTGTATATACGATCATTTGTGCATTTTGAATGCTATTAGGTGATGTTATGATTTCGAATCATTATTGGTATAATCGGAGATATTTAATTGTTCGTTGTAAATTTTGTTTCTATGATTTTATGTGAATTATAAATTTGTAAAATTTTATTTTATTGCTTTATAAGTCCTACATAAAAATTAGAAACATCACGTTTTGGAAACGATCCGAACGGAGGTCGGACTCGGCAGCCCGGGGCTGCCAGAGTCACTGCCAGGCCGTGCTTGGCAGGGTGGCCGGACGGGATGCTCCAGCGGGTCACCCTCGGCCAGCCCCCTTTTTTCAGGCTCGGTTTGTGGGCTGGGCCCGTTCCGACTTGTCCGGGACTTCGTTCGGTCACTGTATTATGTAGTAATATTTTCCCACATCTTAAATTGGATTTAATTTGATTAAAATGAATATTTGTGATATTATTTTGAATGGGAAAGATATTAAACAAAAATACTATTTTTGGCCGGATTACTTCGAACGAATTAAAATGACAATTATTAGTATTAATTGGATTAATACCATTAAAATTGAATAGATTTTATTTATTGAATTAATATATATTAAATGATTATTTAATTTTAATACCATATATATTAATTGGATTAATATTGTAGAATTGAATAGATTAATTTTATAGATTAATTGAATTAATATATTAAAATTAATTATTTAATTTCATTGCCGTTACATGTTGTGTGGAATCCTTATGTGATGGTGATATAGCTCGTGGACTTAGTTTTGATTTGTTCGATTCGATTGGGTTATAAAGGCCGTTTTGAGCCTATTTATTTTCACTAGAAAATTTGTATAATAGGATGCATTTTCAATGATCTAATTATTTATTTGGCTATGAAGAAGACCGAAGACAACCGACCGAGAAGGCGAAGAATCGAAGACTATTTTTATTTTCTTTATTGGGTCATTCGCTTGGCCCAGTACTTAGGATAAAGTCCATGAGCTATATGTTGGTAGTAACTAGGTTGCTACTTACTGTTTTTCATTTTGAATGATTGGCAAACTCCAACGAGCTTATAATTGAATTAATGTGCAAAGTGTAACATTATTTGCGAAATTCTCCCGACAACAAACACACTAAGTTTGAAAAAGGTTACGAGATTTCCTACCCTCCATCAAACTCGTAGAAAATTGATACCCAAGCTGGTGTGCTATGATTCCGAGTTATCAGGGTAGTACATTTGGTAGAGGTAGAAAAATTCTTGAGTACATTAGATGCCTTCGGTTGGTGATAAATTTCGCCCCTAGAAACCTGATAAGTTACCGAGCGAGATTCAATAGTCAAGCTGATAAACGTTAATGGTCAACAACTCAGATGGTGTAATACCCGGTTGTAATTCAGTCATTATCATTCAGTAACTTCATTTGGTAATTGTCACTCAACGGATTTTCACTCATTAATAATCATTCATCAATCATGTTCATTCATCCATGTTCACCGTTCGGAATAACTTCAAATTGTGTATCGATATTGTTCATTGTTTCGACTTTCCACGTATGAGTTCGACTTTGTTAAATCACCATCAATTTTTGGAAACTCCAAAAATTCTGAATCTATGCAATATTATAGAGCATCGAGTTAGCTTTCCAATGGTTCAAACGGTGAGTCAATCGGAGTCAGGACGAGAGAGTTATGGCGAAATAGCTCAGACACACATTTTCTAGTTTTGGCCGAGCAGCCTGTACTGTGGGCCGCGGCACATGCCGGCAGGGCCGCGACACACTGCCGAGTCACTGCCGCGGCACACCCGTCCGGGCCGCGGCACACTCTTGTTGCACTTATCGGCTAAATCCCTCTGTACCGTGTGCCACGGCACATGCCGGAAGGGCCGCGGCACACTGCCGACCACTGGGAGCCGTTTTTGGGCCTCTGCCGCGGCACACTCGGCCTGGGCCGCGGCACACAGGGCAGTCAACCCCTATAATTGCGTTTTTGAGCGTGTTCAGCTCATTTTTCATCATTTCCTCACCTTCTTACGAGAGAGAGAGACTTGAGGGAGAGAATTTTCTTCACCTATCATTTGGGTGTGGATTTTAATCATTTTCTTTCGGTTGTGAAGCTCGGATCATCGATCTATCGCGTATTCTTTGGATCAAAGTGCTTGAATCTTCAAAGGTAATCTTCATCAAACCTCTTGGATTTTCGATTTGTGTTGAGTTATGATGTTTTGGATGTTAAGATCATGTTGTATGAAGTGATATACGCATGATTATGGATATGTTTGATTATTCATTCGATTATTGAAGGATTATTCAAGAACACTTTGAATTTTGAGTTGAATTTGGGGGTTTTCGATTAATTGTCATTGTAATCACGATTTTGGATATTCATAACGGATTATTGATCGTATTGAAGATGTTTTGTTGGTTTGAAACACTTCTTAGGTATTTGAAGTTGGTATTTTTGAAGTTTGGTTATAAAAATCGAAGTTGGCCACAAAGTGTTCGATTTAATGCCCCAATGAACTTGGTTTAATCGTATCTACGTTTTGAGTTCGTTATATTCGTGGTTGATTCATATATTGAACGGATTGTTGGTCATTATATTATTCAAGGTTGTTCGAGCGACCGATATCTCAATTAGGACGTTGTTCGTGGAAGGATAATTGTCACCGGTGTTGAGTAAGTTAATTCTTACTAAGTTAAAAGTATATTCATTCCTTTCGTTCTTGTTATTCATAATCATAATTCATTCATAAGTTACTAACCGCTTCAAAATTTGTAATTGTCACTTAATTACTTCATTCACGAGGAATGACGGTTCCAATCATTTCATTGAGCTGTCATTCATTTCACCATCATTTCATCTTGGTGAGTCATTATTCATTTTCGTTGTCACTTTTGTTATATCGTGGCATTAGGTCATATCTTGGCGTGCGGTTGGTATGTGTAGGATTTTCATGTCGGGCACATTATAGTCGTGTGTTGGTTGGTGGCCTCACATTGGACTGTGCACACGAGTTGATGGCTTCGTGAGACTGATTAGGTACAAGACCACACGTGTATTCGATTGATACTCGTTGGTGTAATATCCGCAATTTTCGATTTCCGGTAATTTCTTTTTTTTTTTTTTTTCGGTCGGAGTCCGTTTTGACGACTCGCTCATGACCGTTTCGTCATTCTGAGAATGATTAATTCTACACTTTTTGACATCCGAGTTCGTTTCGGTGTCGTTTCGTTGAGTTCTGTGCTTTTTAGCGACTTTTCCGCACTTGAGTTCGATTCTTGCGAATCTCGACCGAAACTGTTGTTTCGAGTTTCCCGCAAGTCCGTTTATCTTTGTTGGACGTGTTGTGAACTTCGGTTTGGTTATTCGATCACGTATCGTGATTTTCGGGCATTTGGGCCATTTTCGTAATTTCCCAAAGTTTGGGGTAATTACCTTCCGTTGTCGAATTTCGAGCCTTCGGGTGGTCGGAATCGTGTGTCCTACTAGCTCTTAGATTCGTCTTTGTGAGTACTTCGTAACCGTATCTTCGGTTCGTATTCAGGTTCGGGTTTCGGTGTCGTTTTGTTGAATTCAGGATTTCTAAACGACTTTTCTAAGTATGAGTTCGTCTTTGTTAGATCACCATTAATTTTTGGTAACTCCAAAAATTATAAATCTTTGCAATATTATAGAACATCGAGTTAGCTTTCCAATGGTTCAAACGGTGAGTCAATCGGAGTCCGGACGAGAGAGTTATGGTCGTTTTAGTTTTTGGCCGAGCACTTCCAGGAGCCTTTCGGCCGATAGGGGGGGCCGATAGACTCTACTGCCGGCATCCCGTATGGGTATCGGTTGGGCCTATCGGCCGATAGGCCGGCCGATAGGTTCTGCTGTGTTGCACTATAAATGTGTTGTCTTGAGCGAACACCTCATTCCTTCCCCATTTTTTCACTGCTGCGCGAGAGAGAGAGATATAGAGGGGGAGAGTTCTTCATCCGGGGGTCGATTTTCATCATTTCTTTTCGGTTGTGAGGCTCGGATAATCAATCTAACGCGTGTTCTACGGATCTTAATACTTGAATCACTCAAGGTAATATCTCTTGAAACCCTACCTTTTTGGATAATTGGGGATTTTGGGGTTTTGTCCGATTCTTTCCGTTTCGTTGATGGATTCATGATGAATATGATTAATCTTGTTGATATCATTAGTTTCCCTACGGATTCATGGTATATTTTCATAGTTTTACGGAATCGAGAGGGTTTGGTTGTGGTCCGCCCTCGTTGTTATTTTTGTGCGAATATACATGAATCGTAGGCGGTTTCCGTGTATTCCATTTCCGTAATCGCTTAGAAGTGGTTGTGATTGTGCTATTCGAATCGTTAGGTTCATTTTCGCTTCCTCGCGGTCGTGCTTGATTCTTCCGCTCCGCTCGTTGTCGTATTCCTTTTCGTTAGCATCGGGCGCCCGAAGCTTCCCGGGTGAGCCGTATCCGTTCGTGGTTCCGTGCTCGTGGTATCGAGGCAAGTACCTTGCCCATACTTTTCTCGTTTTATGTATATGATGATCGGTGGTCGTCTTGATGTGTTTGTTTGGTTATTTGAAATGAAGTTTCAAAAGGATTTCGGGTTGGCCTAGTTAAAGGCTTTCTTTCAAAACGCGTGTGTTTTGTGAACGGTGTTTTGAGAATTGATTATGATTTGATTATTTTGAACGTCGAAGGATTTTATGATGATACTCATATTGTTTAAGTTATGGAATCGTGTATTTCCTTATTTAATCTTGTTATCGAAATTTTGAAGAGTTTGATAATGGTGTCGAGTTAATGGCCATCTCTAGTGGGTATTCTTAATGAACTTACATTCTTAGCATATTAGTGTTGCATGAGTAACGTGTGTGTGTGTATGCTCACTACGGGTTAGACTCGACGGGGTCTCGGTAGGGCTCCACGAAGCTGTGGACCGCGAGCTTGCTTTTAACCACTGTGGGTTAGATCCGACGGGGTCTCGGCGAGGATCCACGAAGGCGTGGGTCCGCGGTTAATTGTGGTGCATTTTTACAAATGTGATTCGATATTGGCATTTCCGAAATGAGTGCTTTGAACGGTTTTCATGATCGCATGCATTGACTAAGTGTGTAAGAGGTAAGTGTTCGTTTGGCTTACTTGGCTAGGATGGCCTTTGGAGTATTTTGTTGTTTGTTTTAAATCCTTTATTTGTGGATTTTGATGTTGGGATACGAACCTCCTGGTCGTTCTTGTGTATTGTGAGTTGATGAGATTTGGGGCTAAAATCCCAATGGTTTTGTAAAAGTCGTTTTACGGATTTGGGGCTAAAATCCCAACGGTTGGTTAATGTCATTTTCGTAAAGTAAACCTTTGGGGCGGTGACCCCTTTTGTCTTTTGGTTTTCAAAAAGTAGGATTTGATAATCCTAAATTGTTTTCTATTAAAACTCTCGATGGCATTCTAGTCTGTTTTATAAATTACTTCCATTGATTTATGATATTTCGTTTTTGAAATGTTTTCTCAAACCCTTGCCTCGAGAAGTACTTTTCGTTTCGTTTGGATCTTTGAGGATCCTCGGTTATTGTCATTCGTGGGATGTGAATTGTATGGCTCGTAATTGCACTTTGTATTTGCACTAGCAAAACAGTGGAGTTTTGCTAACCCCCGAGTATTCGGGGGGTGGATGTCTGTTTTTGCATTCAGGTTTTGGAGCATAACACGGGTCGGCACGAAGGATGATGAAAGATGATCGATACTAATCACATGAAGAACCGTACATCGTGTGTTGGTTCGGATTGTACTTTATTTTCCATTTCTTTGTATTGTTCCGTCTGCACGGTGTAGTTGTATTTTGTCCCTGCGTGGGCATGAGTTGTATTTGAGAAGTATGTATATGTGGAAAGTCCAAATCGGTCTCTTCGAGTCATTGTAGCCTCGAAGGCATTGTCGAGATGTTAAATGTCGTTACCCACTGGTAGATCCTTGAGGAAAGGTTCTACGGCGTGTAATATCCCTGAGCGGATTGGGGGTGTTACATAAATGGTATCAGAGCTTAGGTTGAGGGAACCTAGGCTGTCGGGTCAAGTCGTGTTGTTTGAGTCTTGTATCGTTGGATTTTTATCTGACTGAGTCGTGTCGCGACGCGTCGTTTGAGTTTGTTGGTCGTGATTAGTATCGTGGGGCGATCATCATCTTCGTGCGACCTGTGGAAGTAAGTCTCCCTTCTTTGTGTTGTGCTTCGTGTGACACGAGCTATTTTTATGATTATTTGTTAAGTGGTGGAATTTTATGTGAATTTTGATTTCACGATATGTATTTAGTCGACTCTCGTATTTGATTTATACGAGGAGTGTCATCGTTTGTGATGTCTTTTTATTGTTGTTTTTCTCCGTTGTTGATGATTTTCGAATCGATTTGCACGTTTTACAAGTCTCTTGTGGAAGCTTTGTGCTTATACACGTTCGACTTGTTCACTAGCCGATCTTGGGAGGGTATTTTATCGCGGTTTTGTTCTCAATGTGGTATTTTATCGTTTATTTTCGTTTAAAGACTTGTATTGTCTTGATTTTAAACGCTTTGATGCGTGTGCTAGGAGTTGTTTTAGTGAACGTCGGTATGTGTGAGTTTTGGGCATTCTCGCCTATTGGATTTTGAAAACCTTGAGTATCTTAGAAAAATAAATTTGAGACATACTTTTCAAATGAGTTATTTTCTTGTGGTACATCCTAGATGCCACAATGTATTTCAAAAATTTTCTACCTCGAGGACCAAAATGTTTTGAGATATTTTCAACACTTTTATTTAGACCCGAGGGTCGAATAATTTGAAAGTTTTCACTAAGAGAAAGTGTCTTCATTTTTATCAAATGCGAAATGGTTCTCCAATGTCTCGATAACGATGTTTCACGTTTGTACTTTTTTGAAAGATGATACTCAAGATCAATCGGTGTTCTTCTAAATTATTTTCAAAATGAAGTTTTCGTTTTAAAACCTATCCATTCCCGTTTGAGGGTGGGTATGTATGTGTGATGTTCGCGTTGTCCTTTTGATACTCTCTCCCGAGTATGACCGAATTGGCGGTGTGAGCGTTGAGACGCTTTCCACACATTGGTTGTGCTAGCCCCGTGAGAGGCGGAGTGTTGGTATTGAATGTTGTCGCCTCATGGCAATTTCTGCGCTGCCGCGCATGTGCGAGCTGTTAGAGCTTGATTTGGTATGACCGTGTGCATCGGTGATGGTTCCGTTATGCGTCGATTGTTTAATGTCTTGTTACCTTGCTCCCGTTTTTGTGAATTTCGTGGACGAGGTCGGAGGTAATGCCCGTACTATTTTGACTTCTGTGTTTTCTCTTCCCCAGTCTATCGATTCGCTCATGTTCGTTGGTACTTTATGAACTTGTTCGGTATTTCAGTTTCATCGTCGAGCAGTGTGATCTGTTGTGGGCCGATCACGGTTATCGGTGTGACTTTTTCGAGTTCGGTTCGATTCTTGTGAACCTTGTTCGGAAGTAACATCATTTGGTTCTACTAGTCCTTTTATTCGAAGGGATCGGATTTTGAACTTCTGTATTTTCTACTTTGTCGACTCATTTATGTTCGTTGACATTTCTGAGCTTGTCCTGCCCTTGTTTTTGTTTATCGAACGAGTGTGATATCATTTCGAATAACTTATTTGTCGTTGTGACTTTTCAATCGCTATTCCCTTTCCCGTGGATCTTATGGGAATGCATGTCTTGTAGTTCTCACCGGATCATCCGGGAGTTATTGTCGAACTTTATTGTTCTTCGTGATTCGAACATGATTCTTCGATTTTTGTTGTCTCGATCGTTTGTTCGCTCGGTTTTGTTCTCGTTTCGAGATTGTAGAACTTTCAGGCTACTTCGTAAATCCCATTAGTTCGTGAAATTAGTTTCGTTTTCAATCTTCCATCCCTTAGGCGATGGGATTCCGTGTTTGTTCGGCCGGTTGACTCGCTTTGATTGATGTACCGTTGGGTTGGTCAATCATATTGATTTTCGTTCGTTGTGTTTTGTGATTATCGGATAATTGACTTGACTATAGTATCCGTTGGATGACGCTTGTCACTTGTCGGTTTTATTATATCCCTAACGGCGACGTTGTGTTGGTCACCGTGGAGCGTGTTTACACGCCGTATATTCCTTTGCGTTGTTTGTAACATTTCGCCGTTGGGCATTAGTTACGCATTCTTGTGTGTCTCGTTGAGTTTTTCCTGGCGGAATATTTCTTCTCCCTACTTGTTTTAAGTTTCGGGACGAAACTTCTTTTAAGGAGGGTAGAATGTAATATCCGCAATTTTCGATTTCCGGTAATTTCTTTTTTTTTTTTTTTCGGTCGGAGTCCGTTTTGACGACTCGCTCATGACCGTTTCGTCATTCTGAGAATGATTAATTCTACACTTTTTGACATCCGAGTTCGTTTCGGTGTCGTTTCGTTGAGTTCTGTGCTTTTTAGCGACTTTTCCGCACTTGAGTTCGATTCTTGCGAATCTCGACCGAAACTGTTGTTTCGAGTTTCCCGCAAGTCCGTTTATCTTTGTTGGACGTGTTGTGAACTTCGGTTTGGTTATTCGATCACGTATCGTGATTTTCGGGCATTTGGGCCATTTTCGTAATTTCCCAAAGTTTGGGGTAATTACCTTCCGTTGTCGAATTTCGAGCCTTCGGGTGGTCGGAATCGTGTGTCCTACTAGCTCTTAGATTCGTCTTTGTGAGTACTTCGTAACCGTATCTTCGGTTCGTATTCTGGTTCGGGTTTCGTTGTCTTTTTGTTGAATTCAGTATTTCTACACGACTTTTCTAAGTATGATTTCGTCTTTGTTAGATCACCATTAATTTTTGGTAAGTCCAAAAATTATTAATCTTGCAATATTATAGAACATCGAGTTAGCTTTCCAATGGTTCAAACGGTGAGTCAATCGAGTCCTGACGAGAGAGTTATGGTCGTTTTAGTTTTGGCCGAGCACTTCCAGAGCCTTTCGGCAGATAGGGGGGGCCGATAGACTCTACTGCCGGCATCCCGTATGGGTATCGGTTGGGCCTATCGGCCGATAGGCCGGCCGATAGGTTCTGCTGTGTTGCACTATAAATGTGTTGTCTTGAGCGAACACCTCATTCCTTCCCCATTTTTTCACTGCTGCGCGAGAGAGAGAGATATAGAGGGGGAGAGTTCTTCATCCGGGGGTCGATTTTCATCATTTCTTTTCGGTTGTGAGGCTCGGATAATCAATCTAACGCGTGTTCTACGGATCTTAATACTTGAATCACTCAAGGTAATATCTCTTGAAACCCTACCTTTTTGGATAATTGGGGATTTTGGGGTTTTGTCCGATTCTTTCCGTTTCGTTGATGGATTCATGATGAATATGATTAATCTTGTTGATATCATTAGTTTCCCTACGGATTCATGGTATATTTTCATAGTTTTACGGAATCGAGAGGGTTTGGTTGTGGTCCGCCCTCGTTGTTATTTTTGTGCGAATATACATGAATCGTAGGCGGGTTTCCGGGTGTATTCCATTTCCGTAATCGTTTAGAAGTGGTTGTGATTGTGCTATTCGAATCGTTAGGTTCATTTTCGTCGGTTCCTCGCGGTCGTGCTTGATTCTTCCGTTCCGTTCGTTGTCGTATTCCTTTTCGTTAGCATCGGGCGTTCCGAAGCTTCCCGGGTGAGCCGTATCCGTTCGTGGTTCCGTGCTCGTGGTATCGAGGCAAGTACCTTGCCCATACTTTTCTCGTTTTATGTATATGATGATCGGTGGTCGTCTTGATGTGTTTGTTTGGTTATTTGAAATGAAGTTTCAAAAGGATTTCGGGTTGGCCTAGTTAAAGGCTTTCTTTCAAAACGCGTGTGTTTTGTGAACGGTGTTTTGAGAATTGATTATGATTTGATTATTTTGAACGTCGAAGGATTTTATGATGATACTCATATTGTTTAAGTTATGGAATCGTGTATTTCCTTATTTAATCTTGTTATCGAAATTTTGAAGAGTTTGATAATGGTGTCGAGTTAATGGCCATCTCTAGTGGGTATTCTTAATGAACTTACATTCTTAGCATATTAGTGTTGCATGAGTAACGTGTGTGTGTGTATGCTCACTACGGGTTAGACTCGACGGGGTCTCGGTAGGGCTCCACGAAGCTGTGGACCGCGAGCTTGCTTTTAACCACTGTGGGTTAGATCCGACGGGGTCTCGGCAGGGATCCACGAAGCTGTGGGTCCGCGGTTAATTGTGGTGCATTTTTACAAATGTGATTCGATATTGGCATTTCCGGAAATGAGTGCTTTCGAACGGTTTTCATGATCGCATGCATTGACTAAGTGTGTAAGAGGTAAGTGTTCGTTTGGCTTACTTGGCTAGGATGGCACTGGAGTATTTTGTTGTTTGTTTTAAATCCTTTATTTGTGGATTTTGATGTTGGGATACGAACCTCCTGGTCGTTCTTGTGTATTGTGAGTTGATGAGATTTGGGGCTAAAATCCCAATGGTTTTGTAAAAGTCGTTTTACGGATTTGGGGCTAAAATCCCAACGGTTGGTTAATGTCATTTTTCAGAAAGTAAACCTTTGGGGCGGTGACCCCTTTTGTCTTTTGGTTTTCAAAAAGTAGGATTTGATAATCCTAAATTGTTTTCTATTAAAACTCTCGATGGCATTCTAGTCTGTTTTATAAATTACTTCCATTGATTTATGATATTTCGTTTTTGAAATGTTTTCTCAAACCCTTGCCTCGGGAAGTACTTTTCGTTTCGTTTGGATCTTTGAGGATCCTCGGTTATTGTCATTCGTGGGATGTGAATTGTATGGCTCGTAATTGCACTTTGTATTTGCACTAGCAAAACAGTGGAGTTTTGCTAACCCCCGAGTATTCGGGGGGTGGATGTCTGTTTTTGCATTCAGGTTTTGGAGCATAACACGGGGTCGGCACGAAGGATGATGAAAGATGATCGATACTAATCACATGAAGAACCGTACATCGTGTGTTGGTTCAGTTGTACTTTATTTTCATTTCTTTGTATTGTTCCCGTCGTACGGGTGTAGTTGTATTTTGTCCCCTGCGTGGGCATGAGTTGTATTTGAGTTGTATGTATTTGTGGAAAGACCAAATCGGTCTACTGAGTCATTGTAGCCTCGAAGGCATTGTCGAGATGTTAAATGTCGTTACCAGCCTGGTAGATCCTTGAGGAAAGGTTCTACGGCGTGTAATATCCCTGAGCGGATTGGGGGTGTTACAGTTGGTGGCTTGTGCACGGACACATTTCCATCCCGGACGTAGTGTGGCGCCATTCCTTTGAGCTGTACTGCTAGTTGATTCATATAGCATGTTTGATTGCGTATGTTTCGACAGGATATTTCATAACTTCAGATATATCATGATTGTGTATTTTCAACCCTTGAGGATTGTTGTTACGTAATCGACCCATTGAGGATTTTGTTTTTCAGGTCATGGCAAGGCAAAAGCACGGGAATAGCATGTTGACGTCGAGGAGTCCCAGTGATACTAGTAGGGCCCCCCGTTATTTTCAGTTATTCATATTGTTGTCATTTATTTTCCGCTGCAGATTTTCATTTGGATACTCCGTTTCATTCAGTGTTGTGTATTTTATCTTCATATAAAATACACTAGTATTCGATATTATCCTGGTGTGTTGTACTTAAACTCCTCATCGGAGTAATTATTGTTGTGATGTGGTTCGGTACTACATTTACCCTGTGTAATTCATTCATTTTCATTCGCGTGGTGGGTCC
This sequence comes from Orobanche coerulescens, assembly GCA_033398695.1. NCBI lineage: Eukaryota > Viridiplantae > Streptophyta > Magnoliopsida > Lamiales > Orobanchaceae > Orobanche > Orobanche coerulescens. The sequence continues at coordinate 102,682,090 of CM065808.1, forward strand.
CAGTTGGGAATCTATGGCACTGTAATATCCGCCTAGATTGGGGTGTTACAGAGTTGGTATCGGAGCGTGGTTTTGAATACTACCTCCCGAGTCATGTCTCATTTGAAATCATCGTCATCAGACTAGTATCATTGGACTTTCGCGTCACGTGTGACCTATGCAAATGCCGAGCCAATCAGACCGAAATAACTGTAAGATTTCTAACGCCATGTTATAATTTCTGGCAATAGTCATTCATTCATCATTCATCAATTAACAATCCTCAAACATCATCATTCATTATGATTAGGACGATCATGTTAACTCATTAACCACTTAATTCATTTCATTACTCAGTTGATGATCAGGACGATCATGTTAACTCATTAACTACTCAATTCATTTCATTACTCAGTTGTCGATCTGGATGATCATATTATTAATCTTGTTAAATTGTTCAAGATAATCATTTCAAGAATTTCATCAGATAATCATGTCACTTCAGTAAATCATTCATGTAATCACTAAGTTAGAGCATGTATGCTCATTTTCATCATCTCATGACATAATCATAACGTGATATTCATGCGGGAAATATAATCATTATGCGACCTTCCTACTTCGGATGGAGAGAGGCTGTCGAGATGCACGGGGAGAGGCCGCGGTGCGGGCCGAAACCCGGGAAATAATCACTCGCTGTCGGGAAATCGTACCCAGGACTCGGCTCGATCAGAAGATGTTCGGGTTGATCCACTCACTTTTATGCAGGTCATGATGACTCATATGCAATTGCTCAATCATCATTGCTCCACTCTGGCCGGATTAATCGAGAGAACTCTCCCGAATGAGCCTGCTGCTAAGGAAATTGCTGAGCAACAACCTTCATCTGTCAGCAAGAAATCAACGAAGCCTAATCAACCCAAAGGCGGTCAGTCAACCTTCAAGAAGCCTCGTGTGAGTCCTATCGTTTCTGAGCGACCTCCTACGGCGCATAATCATGCGGAACCTCAGTCCCGAGCGGCCAGTTCGGCCATCACCTGTTTCAACTGTGGAGCGCCGGGTCATTACAGCACTAAGTGTCTAAAACCATCTATCACGTGCCATAATTGTGGGAATTTGGGGCATAAGGTCCATTTTTGCCGAAAGGACTCCAAGTCGGCTCTGGCGGCATCTCAGGCCCCGAAGCAATCAGCGATTCAGAATCAGACTGCTCTGTCAACGTCGTTTAAGACAATGGAAGCAAATAAAGTTGGAGCTCATATTTATCAGTCGGGAGCGTCCGGTTCGGGGGCCGGCAAGTCCCAGATTCATGTGATGAAGAGGATCGACGATCCGATGGCCCGAATGATCTCAGGTATACTCGTAATTTTATTTCAACCTGTGTGTACCTTTTGATACTGGTACACCGCATTCATTCATTTTCGAATCATGTTTGTATATACTTATTTTGGGATAGTCCTATTGCTTGTGGACCTCATACCATCGGTCTACCTGACGATGGAAGAATTTTCGGAAATTATACCGAAGTAAGCTTAATGACCGCGATTGGTTGGTGGACCTAATCGTGGTGAATTTATCTAAGGACGATGTAATATTGGGTATTAGTTGGATGGATCATCATGATACTATCCTTAGTGCTGTAAGCGTTTGGTCGCTATCATCCCGTCGTTGGTTGTTGAGTGTGTGCTTCAGGGAGGTAATCCCCGTTGTTCCAGAATAATTATTATTATGATGGAAGCAGAGAAATTCCCCAATCGAGTTGTTCAATCATTCATTGTATCATTTTCATCGATTAGCCGTTTTAAGGCAATCGAGTTGTTCAATCATTCATTGTATCATTTTCATCGATTGGCCGTTTTAAGGCAATCGAGTTGTTCAATCATTCATTGTATCATTTTCATCGATTGGTCGTTTTAAGGCAATCGAGTTGTTCAATCATTCATTGTATCATTTTCATCGATTGACCGTTCTAGGGCTATCGAAATGTTCAATCATTCGTGGTATCATTGTCATCGATTGACGATGTATTCCCAGACGAGTTACCTGGTTGCCTTTACATAGAGTTGTGGAATTCACGAGTGAGTTGGAGCCCGGTACGTCCCCGTTATCGAAGGCACCATACCGGATGGCCCCGACCGAAATGCATGAGTTGAAGATTCAACTTGAGGAATTGTTCGAGAAAGGTTATCTCCGACCGAGTGCGTCTCTGTGGGGAGCACCAGTGCTGTTTGTCAAGAAGAAGGATGATTCGTTCCGTTTGTGTATTAATTATCGGGAGTCGAATAGGGTGACGATCAAGAATAAGTATCCCTTACCCCGTATTGATGATCTTTTAGATCAACTTCAGGGAGCTTCAGTATTTTCCAAGATCGACTTAAGATCTGAATATCATCAGTTGCGAATTCGAGAGTCGGGTATCGCAAGGACAACGTTTCGTACACGCTATGGTCATTATGAGTTCGTAGTTATGCCGTTCGGGCTAACTAATGCACCTGCGGTATTCATGGAGTTAATGAATCGGGTTTTCATCGACTTTTTGGATCAGTTTGTTGTTGTCTTCATCGATGACATTTTGATTTATTCTCGTGATCGCGAGGAAAACGAGGTACATCTTCATCAGGTTCTCGACGTGTTAAGACGCGAGCAACCTTATGGCAAGTTTTCTAAATGTGAGTTCTGGATGTCCGAAGTGACTTTTCTCAGGCATGTAATTTCATCAGACAGAGTTCGTGTCGACCCTCAGAAGACGGAGGCTATCCGAGATTGGCAACCTCCGAAAAATGTTAAGGAAATCCGAAGTTTCCTCAGATTAGCTGGTTAATTATCCGACCCATGACCTGGAGCTAGCAGCCGTGGTTTTCGCGTTGGAAATTTGGCGTCGTTACCTTTATGGCATCACCTGTCAGATCTTCACTGATCACAAGAGTTTGAAATATATATTTACTCAGAAGGAGTTAAATATGCGACAGAGGCGGTGGTTGGAACTAATCAAAGATTATGATATCGAGATCCTTACCACCCGGGCAAGGCGAACGTTGTCGCTGACGCCTTGAGTCGTAAGTCCGTTCAAGAGCACATGCTTGCTCGTTAAACAGTTCAGAAGGAACTTCAGCAGGAATTTCTGAGAACCGAGATCGAGGTCTGGTTACAGTAAGTACAAGGGCAACTTTGTACGTTAGAAATTTAATCATCACTTGAGGAGGCGATCAAGGAGAATCAGGGTTCAGACCCATTTTTATTACGCATTCGAGAGGATGTGACTCAGGGGAAAGCCCCCGGATTTGTGATCTACGAGGATGGACTTTTGCGTTTTAAGAATCGGTTGTGCGTACCGGCGAATGACGAGTTGAAAAACTTAATTTTGAGAGAAGCTCATGCTACCCCTTATTCTGTTCATCAGGGGTCTAGCAAGATGTACAAGGACTTGAAACAAAATTACTGGTGGAGTAATATGAAGCGAGAAGTCGCAGAATTTGTTTCGAGATGCTTAACCTGTCAGCAAGTCAAGATAGAACATCAACGACCGGCAGGTATGCTGAAACCGCTCCCTATTTCGGAGTGGAAATGGGAGGATATTTCAATAGATTTCATCACGAGTTTGCCGACGAGTCGTCGTGGCATGAATACGATCTGGGTGGTTGTGTACTGCTTAGCTAAATCAGCTCATTTCCTTGAGATTAAGGATACGTGGGGTCCCGAGAGACTTGCCCAGTTATTTATCAAAGAGATTGTGAGATTGCACGGTACTCCTAAAAGTATCGTTTCCGATCGTGACGGACGATTCATGTCTCATTTTTGGAAATCAATTCATCGTGCTATGGGAACTCAGCTTAATTTCAGCACATCTTTTCACCCTCAGTCCGACGGACAATTAGAGAGAACTATTCAGACATTAGAGGACATGTTGAGGGCATGCGTCCTCGATTGGGAAGACGATTGGGAAGCCCAACTACCATTGATCAAGTTCATGTATAATAATAGTTGGCACGCTTCGATTAAGATGGCACCTTACGAGGCCTTATACAGTCGTCGTTGTCGATCTCCTTTGTGTTTGGATGACTTATCAGAATCAATCGGCACCGAGCCCGATATACTTATAGCCGCCCGTGAGAAGGTAGCTTTGATCAGGAATCGTTTGTTGACCGCTCAGATTCGACAGAAATCTTATGCAGACAATCGTCGTCGACCATTAGAGTTCAAGACGGGTGACCATGCTATGGTCAAGGTATCCCCGAGTCGTGGTATCTTCCGTTTTGGAAAGAGGGGAAATTTGAGTCCGAGATTTATTGGACCGTTTGAGATTTTGGAATGAGTAGGTGAGCTAGCTTATCGATTGGCTTTACCTCCGGCGTTAAGCCTAATTCATAATGTGCTTCACGTCTTTCAGTTACGGAAGTATGTTTCCGACCCAAGTCACATACTTCAGTTCGTCGGAATCGAGATCGCGGGTGATCATTCGTATGAGGAGCGCCCCATACGAGTCTTAGAGCGGCGAATCAAACAGTTGAGGAATAAGGCGATTCCTTTGGTTAAAAATTCAGTGGTCTAGACACGGAGTCGAAGAGGCTACTTGGGAAACCGAGGATAGTATGCGGGAGAGATATTCCCGAGTTGTTTGACCCTTAGTTTCGGGGACGAAACTCTTTTAAGGGGGGGTGTATGTAATACCCGGTTGTAATTCAGTCATTCTCATTCAGTAACTTCATTCGGTAATTGTCACTCAGCGGATTTTCACTCATTAACAATCATTCATCAATCATGTTCATTCATCCATGTTCACCGTTCGGAATAACTTCGAGTTGTGTATCGATATTGTTCGTTGTTTCAACTTTCCACGTATGAGTTCGACTTTGTTAAATCACCATCAATTTTTGGAAACTCCAAAAATTCTGAATCTTTGCAATGTTATAGAGCATCTAGTTAGCTTTCCAATGGTTCAAACGGTGAGTCAATCGGAGTCCGGACGGAGAGTTATGGTCGAAATAGCTCAAACACTCATTTTCCAGTTTTGGCTGAGCAGCCTGTACTGTGGGCCGCGGCACATGCCGGCAGGGCCACGACACACTGCCGAGTCACTGACGCAGCACACCCGTCCGGGCCGCAGCACACTCGTGTTGCACTTATCGGCCAAACCCCTCTGTACCGTGTGCCGCGGCACATGCCGGAAGGGCCGCGGCACACTGCCAAGACACTGCCGCGGCACACTCTGCCGTCCCACGGCACACTGCCGACCACTGGGAGCCGTTTTTGGGCCTGTGCCTTGGCACACTCGGCCTGGGCCGCGGCACACAGGGCAGTCTGTAATACCCGTAATTTTGTTCCCCGGAAATTTTCTATTTTTTGGCGGAAGTCTATTTTGGCGACTTGCTTGGGACCGTTTCGTCATCCTGAGAATGATTAATTCTACACTTTTTGTCATCCGAGTTCGTCTCGGTATCGTTCTGTTGAATTCCGTGCTCTTTAGCGACTTTTCCACGTAAGAGTTCGACTTTGTTAAATCACCATAAATTCTTGGAAACTCCAAAAATTCTGAATCTTGACAATATTATAAAGCATCGAGTTAGCTTTCCATTGGTTCAAACGGTGAGTCAATCGGAGTCCGGACGAGGGAGTTATGGTCGAAATAGCTAAGTCACTCTCATTTTCCAGATTCGTCCAAAGCGCACATGCCGGTGCCGCGGCACACAGGCTGAGCCGCGGCACCTGTCGAGCCACGGGAGCGAATTTTGGGTGCGTGCGCGGCACACCTATACTGAGCCGCGGCACACACGTCAGTCAGCCCTATATCTGCGTTTTTCTGCGCGTTTCAACCGATATTTCTCATTTCTTCACCATCACACGAGAGGAAAGGCTTGAGATAGGAAGGTTTCTCCATCTATCACTTGAGTGTGTGACTTCCTTCATCTATTTTCGATTTTTAAGCTCAGATCATCGATCTATCGAGTATTCTTCGAATCATAGTGCTTGGATCTTCAAGAGGTAATTTATTCAACATCTTGGATTTCGATTTTGTATTGGATAATGATGTTTTGGATGTTAAAATCATGGGGTATGAAGTGATATACGCATGATTATGGACTTGTTGGAGTATTCATCGGATTATTGAAAGATTTTTCAAGAACACTTCGAACTTTGTGTTGGAAATTGGGGATTTTGTTTGACTTCATCCTTTTAATCCGTAGTAATTTAGATTAGTGATGGATTGATGATGATTTAGGTGCATTCTAACATTTCCATCGTTATTCCACGGTTGGAGTGTATTGATTCGTCGTTTCGGTTGAGTTATTAGTCGACGCCTTGAAGGTGTCCGACAAAATGTCTAAGAGGGGGGTTTTGTGCGTTGTACGATTATTATTCATCGTACGATTGTTGATTTATCATTGATATGACTTAGGGACGAAATCCTTGTGAAGAACTCAAGTCGGAACCCTTCCGTTCGTTGTCTTCTTCGTGGTTCAAGCTTCCCGGTCGAACCGTGTTCTTGGGATCTTGATGCGTTTATTAAGGCAAGTATACCTTTATGATTGTACGTTCTCGACTTTGAAAGTATGAAATATTGATGGTATGATTATTTCTAGCCACTCCGGGACGGGCCTATGGTCCTCTGAGGGTTTCGTAGCCTCTGGTGCGATTCCATGGTTGATATGAACGAACCGTTTCTACGGAATTCATATGAAATAATGTTGGCATGTAATGAACGAACCGTTTTGACGGCATTCCTACATGTAACCGCGTATGATATGAACGAACCGTTTTTACGGCATTCACATACGTCTTGAGATTTTAGTCATTCCGGAATACTAGTCTTATATTGATGAATTGACGGATATTGATGAATTGACGGATATTGATGAATTGACGGATATTGATGAATTGACGGATTACATTTACTTTATTGTCGAGGAGTATCATGTTTCATATTGTTCTACTTGCACTAGCTATTCGACGGCTAACCCCTTTATGGGGGAAATACGTTTCATGTATTTCAGGTTCCAGGAGAGCGGACAGACGGGTATCGGGTCGGCATGAAGATGATGGGCAAGTGTGATACTGTGTCTTGTCTCCGGTTATTTTCTTGGATTCCTCCATTCAGTGTTGTTGTACTGGAATGGATTTTTAATACTCGAGTATTGTATTTCAGTTCCCTTGATGTTCCGGCCTGTGTTGCCGTGGTATTGATTTGTGCAGTGATGTATATGGTTTCATTGGTTATGGTTTTGAATACCATTTGTATCGTCTTTCATTCTATTGTATGTAGACCTTATCGGTCAAGTTTATAGTTCCGCGTATGTTTAGCCTTGTGGGTCCCACGGCGGGGCTCACGGCGCTGTAATATACCCTGAATAACTTGGGGGTGTTACACAGTCAACCCCTATAATTGCGTTTTTTAGCGTGTTCAGCTCATTTTTCATCATTTCCTCACCTTCTTATGAGAGAGAGAGACTTGAGGGAGAGAATTTTCTTCACCTATCACTTGGGTGTGTATTTTAATCATTTTCTTTCGGTTGTGAAGCTCGGATCATCGATCTATCACGTATTCTTCGGATCAAAGTGCTTGAATCTTCAAAGGTAATCTTCATCAAACCTTTTGGATTTTCGATTTGTGTTGAGTTATGATGTTTTGGATGTTAAGATCATGTTGTATGAAGTTATATACGCATGATTATGGATATGTTTGATTATTCATTGGATTATTGAAGGATTATTCAACAAACACTTTGAATTTTGAGTTGAATTTGGGGGTTTTCGATTAATTGTCATTGTAATCACGATTTTGGATATTCATAACGGATTATTGATCGTATTGAAGATGTTTTGTTGGTTTGAAACACTTCTTGGGGATTTGAACTTGGTATTTTTGAAGTTTGGTTATAAAAATCGAAGTTGGCCACAAAGTGTTCGATTTAATGCCCCAATGAACTTGGTTTAATCGTATCGACGTTTTGAGTTCGTTATATCCGTGGTTGATTCGTATATTGAACGGATTGTTGGTCATTGTATTATGCATGGTTGTTCTTGCGACCGATATCTCAATTAGGACATTGTTCGTGGAAGGATAATTGTCACCGGTGTTGAGTAAGTTAATTCTTACTCAGTTAAAAGGATATTCATTCCTTTCGTTGTTGTCATTCATAATCATAATTCATTCATAAGTTACTAACCGCTTCAAAATTTGTAATTGTCACTTAATTACTTCATTCACGAGGAACGACGGTTCCAATAATTTCATTGAGCTGTCATTCATTTCACCATCATTTCATCTTGGCGAGTCATTATTCATTTTCGTTGTCACTTTTGTTATATCGTGGCATTCCGGGTCGTACTGGCTTGCCGGCTGGTATGTGTAGGATTTTCATGTCGGTCACATTATAGTCGTGTGTTGGTTGGTGGCCTCACATTGGACTGTGCACACGAGTTGATGGCTTCGTGAGACTGATTAGGTACAAGACCACACGTCTATTCGATCGATACTCGTTGGTGGCTTGTGCACGGACACATTTCCATCCCGGACGTAGTGTGGCACCATTCCTTTGATCTGTACTGTTAGTTGATTCATATAGCATGTTTGATTGCGTATGTTTCGACAGGATATTTCATAACTTCAGATATATCATGATTGTGTATTTTCAACCCTTGAGGATTGTTGTTACGTATGCGACCCATTTAGGATTTTGTTTTTAGGTCATGGCAAGGCAAAAGCACGGGAATAGCATGTTTACGTCGAGGAGTCCCAGTGATACTAGTAGGGGGCCCCGTTCTTTTCAGTTATTCATATTGTTGTCATTTATTTTCTGCTGCAGATTTTCATTTGGATACTCCGTTTCATTCAGTGTTGTGTATTTTATCTTCATATAAAATACACTAGTATTCGGTATTATCCTGGTGTGTTGTACTTAAACTCCTCATCGGAGTAATTATTGTTGTAATGTGGTTCGGTACTACATTTACCCTGTGTAATTCATTCATTTTCATTCACGTGGTGGGTCCCAGTTGGGAATCTACGGCACTGTAATATCCGCCTAGATTGGGGTGTTACAGATGGTCTGGATTTCCAAGAAACCTGATAGGTTGAGGGCATGAAGACTAGGGGTAAAAGAAGATCGAATCATCCGTTAGACGGGTTGGTGTTGGACACCACTTTACAGAAATTAATAGGCAAGAAACCTGACAGGTTGCCTCTGTTAAAATTTGTAAAGAACTTGATCACCACTAAGAAGTCGATCTTACCATGACTTCCGGGTTATAACATGGGAGTGTGTAATCCCGATAAAATTAGTGGGAGCCGAGATAAGAATTATACAAGACCTTAAATTCTATACTCGGTCATAATAAAACAAGCCACTAATTCAATCTTGTCTAAATTCAATGCAGAGAAACGAAACTATATCTCTCTAATATGGCTAAGAACCCACTTACAATACTACTTGAAAAGAATATCCTAATTGGCCCCAACTTCGTTGACTGGTTGCGGAATCTGATGATTGTACTCAGCATGGAGTCTTGGGATACGTCTTGGAGGCGGACATTCCACCGACTCCAGTCCGGACTAGGGGTAATCAAGAAGTGATTGACGTCCATGAAAAATGGGTCAATGATGACGTGCTGGTCCGTGGCTTTATGATGGGCTCAATGACTAATGAGATGTAGAGAGCGCACGAGAAAATGACTTCTGCTAGGCAGATTCTCGCACCCTTGACCGAGCTTTATACAGAGCACAGTAGGACTGCTAGATATGAGATATCAAAGCAGTTATTCAGTGCTAGGATGAAGGAAGGGGAGAAAGTGGGAGACCATGTCCTCAAGATGATCTCTATGATTGAGAGGCTCGAGGTGCTCAACTTTCATATGGATTTATCCCTTCATATTGATCTCATCCTTCAATCTCTGCCTGACTCCTTCATGCAATTTGTAATGAATTTCAACTGTAGTGAGATTTCATGCATATTAGCTGGGCTAATGAATAAACTGGTGATGGTACAGTCTAGCATAAAGACTAAACTGAGGGACACTGCTCTTGTGATTTCTTATGGGCCTCGGAGGTCCAAGAATAAGAAGAAAAAGACCTACGAGCAGTATAAACCCAAGAAAGGGGTGCAGAAAGGAAAGGGCAAGGCCCTAAAGGTTCATAAGGTAAGCGGACCAAAACCTACGGACAAATGTCTTGAATATGGTGAGATGGGACACTGGCGTAGGAGTTGTCCCAGCGCATCAGGTACGGAACTTTTTGTTTTTGAAACCAATTGTTCCGCTACTGTGTATTCTTCTTCATGGATTCTGGATTCAGGTGCTACTTCTCATATTTGTACTATGAATCAGGATCTGGAATGAAGTAGGCATCTTGAAGCTGGGGAAGTGATGATTACTATCGGAAGCGGACAAAGTGTCGAGGCAACTAATATTGTATCACTCCTACTGGGTTTAGAATTCAGTTTTATTTTGACGTTAGATAAAGTACTGGTTTTGCCCTAGGGGCATAAAAACATTATATCCATTCCAGTCTTGGACCGGAGAGAATTTTCTTTCTTTATTGGCAATGGTAGTTGTAAAATTTATTTTCAAAATAATTTGGTTGGCACAGCTACGTTGTTGAATGGTTTATATCATCTGAACTTACAAAATAAATCAGCAGTGAACATTATAACTAGGAACCATTGCAGGCAAGATACTAATCAAGCTCTTAAGTGGAACCTTAGACTTGGTCACATTGGTCATACCAAGGTTCACAAAATGGAGAAAGATGGACTTCTAAGTCCATTGGGTGTAGAACCCTATCAAACTTGTGAATCCTGCCTTAGAGGCAAGATGACTAAGTCCCCCTTCACAGGGACATTTGAAAGGGCTGCTGAAAAACTTGGGTTGGTACATACCGATATTTGTGGTGCTTTGGATGCAGCCCTAGATGGATATCAATATTTCATAATATTCATAAATGATCATACTAGGTATGGGATTGTGTACTTGATGAATCATAAATCCGAAACCTTTACTAAATTTAAGGAATTTAAGGCCCTAGTTGAAAAACAGACTGGATGTCATATCAAAGCACTTCGGTCGGACCGAGGTGGAGAATATATGAGCATAGAGTTTGGCGAGTTCCTTATGGAATATGGAATATGTTGTGTCAAGATTTATTCATCCCGACAGGCGATCGACTATAAGGCCGAGCGACCAAGTCAACACCAGTCAAACTATGGCTAGCTCGCCTAATCGAAGAAACCAGACCACCATCAGGGACCTAGCGATCGACTCCCAAGGCGATCGCCCTTTGGCATCTGGCGATCGACTCTAGTGTCCGGCTAAGGACAATCGGCCTACGCCCCGAACAGAGATGATCGCCCGTCAAAGTCATCGAAGACTGGATCTCAGAACAGCACCCACGTGCAGATCCACAAAAGGCGCTGACAGACAAGACCTTTGACCCCAGCCTGTCACCTACCTCACCTACCGACAGGCGCGCCGAAAGTTACGAAGTGGGACCGCCGTGATGACAACTCAGACGCGTGCGAGCTCCCGTTAGACCATACGGTGTTTGCCAGCCCAGCCATGACTTTAAGGGAACAAGCCCATGTGCTAAAAGACGATCGCCCGATTATTATAATACAGAAAAGGCGATCGCCCGGCATATCCAAATCCTATAAATAGAGAACCTCCTCCTACTGGAAAAAGGTTCCGAATTCATTCACCTACGTTCCGAATTCATTCACGGAAATACAGAAGAACACATATACCATCAAGCTCCCTGCTTTCTCGCCGGAATCCATCTCAGGATTTCTCTCTCCGAATCTCTCATCCAGAATACGATCGGCAGAGGCAGGAAATCTCCACAAGACAGATTCCAAGAGATTCATAAGCCCAGGAGCTCAAGCATCCAGCTAATACTTGCCGTGAGAGACTGTCGATCTCTCACCGCCGCGACTGTTCACCTCCTTTGTTACAAGAACTCACAGAGCATCACATCTGGTTCTTCCGGCAATCTACACGCTCACTAGCTAAGATAACAAGAATCTTTACACTCATTGTAATTGTATTCTTACATTAGTACTTGTATCCCCGAATATTAGTATTAATAATATCTCGCGAGAGCATTCAAGCCCGGGACTAACAACCCCGAAAAATCTTGTGTTATTTATCTTTCTCACGGAATTGTTCTCGCATTTGTTTGCTATCCATCCATTCCAGCAATATCTATCTCCGGATAATATTTTGGGTAGCAACAATTGGCGCTAGAAGAAGGGGATCTAACCCTCAAATTTTTATTCCTACCGTCCCGAAGAACACTCACTGTTCTCGGGGCATATACTTGAAATGACACTCACTGCGCTTCAAAGAAAACCTTCAGAATCATGAAATCCGCCGGTACATCGAAGAAATCTACTCTCCGAACCGCCGGACACCATATCCCGGCTCAATCCGAACCCCAGCCGACGACAGGGGGAAGCCGCAGCAACGCGAGACTCTCGATCCCGCACCCGAGAGATGGCCCCAACCTCTCACTCGATCAGTTCCAAACCGAGGAACAGATCGAGGAGGCTGTGGCCATCCTAGAGGAGTGACGGAGAGCATGCGCGTCGCCCGCGATAACTCCCTCGATCGTCCGCCGCACGGGAAAACGGAAATTCAACGGGCTACTGAGCGAGCGATCGTCAGAAAGCCCCAATTCGCGAGAAAAGGCTTTCGCACGACCGGACGGATCCGTATTCAATCGCTTGGTGCGCGACCCATCCTGGCGACCGGGGCATTCTGTTTCCAACTACGAAAAGACGGAATCCGAATCCGTCACCAGGAGTTCGGCCTACCCACCTCACAGCCGAACACAGGTGAGCCATCTGACTCCCGTCCCGATCGCCAGGGGATCAGTACTCAATCGCCTCGGCTCCCACTCCGAGCGCCGAGCCGCGAGCAGCCAGGCCACGGCGATGGCTGCTATACAACGCCAGCTCGACGAGATGAAAGCACTCTTGGACACTGGGGCAAGAGCCAGCAGAAAGATCGCTTGGCCGACCGAGCCACTCGCGGTCCACATCGAGCTTGCCCCCGTACAACCAACGATCGCTCCTCCCAAAACACCTCTGTATGAGGGGAGATCGGACCCCGAAACCCACCTGAGTAAATTCCGAATCTACATGACTAGGTGTGGGGCATCTGATGCAACCAAGTGCCGGATCTTCCCGTTAACATTGGGCGAGCTGACCCATAGGTGGTACGCCTCACTACCACCACGATCAATCTTCTCCTTTGAGAAACTGGCGAATGACTTCACGTCATACTTCGCCACCAAGGTCGCTGCACTGTAAGGCCCCCACCGCGTGATGAAAATCAGGCAGGGGAAAGACGATACCGATGCAGATTACATCGACCGAGTAGACGAAATCATCCTCACCGGCGAACCCGTCAGTGACGAGCTCGCTCTCTTTTCGGTCATGGGGGGATTCTACGGTCATTCTCCCATGTTTAGACATCTCACCAAGGATATTCCCCCAACCTACGCGATCTTCCGCGCTAAGGCTGCCAACTTTCTGGCCAGGCAAAGGCTACTCACCCTCCACCTAGGCGAGGAAACGCCACCTCCTGTCCAGAAGATAGCGATCGCCAAAGTAAAGAAGGCGATCGCCAAGCCACCCGGAGATCTCAAGGCCTTCAAGGACATGGAAGCCCATCTCCTCCATACGTTCAACCGAACTCCGGCACACATTTTCTATGCCATCAAGGGGCACGAACCGCTAAAAAATCCAAAGGCAATAAGGGACCACGGTCACCTGGACAACAATCAATATTGTGCCTACCATAAGAGTCCCGGCCACAGCACCAACCAATGCCGCGACCTCCTCAAACAGCTCTGGAGATTGTTCGAGGAGGGCAAGTTGGACAGCTTATTGGCTTAGCCGAAGCCCCTACCGATCTCTATACACGATCGTCCGAGTCGAACACAAACAGGCTGGGAAGCTCATATGAGCCAACCCCTAGATCAACCTCGGTGACCGTCTCTACATGCTTCAATCAAGAGAAGGGAACCTCGGAAGTCTCCCCGATCTCCATCCTTATTTAGGAAACTGGAGGACTCGCTCGCCATCTACAGTTCACCATCTAACATGATGGACTAAGGCACGAGATCGCCTCCCCCGCACAACGTACACCGTCGAAGGTCGGCATCTACATGACGATCCAAGGTAGAAGAGTGCAGCCATGGTCCTGGTGGTCGATGGAACCGACTGCTTAGGCCATGCAAGGTCCCTTTGGGCCAAGATCGCCCGCCCTTCGTTTAAATACGAGGTCGGCGTAGTCTGAGAGCCCTCCAAAATTAATCAGTGGACACGATCGCCCGCCCTCAAAGGTTCATCACTTAACGTGGTGAACCCGGACAATGCGACGCGTCACTACCCCCGTCTCAACATACACCATCGAGGGTCTCCATCGTCATGGCGACCCGAGGTGGAAGCAGAGCTAAACATGCCGCGGGCGTGGAGTTGAATCATCCGACGCTACCCCGCGTAAGGACTCCTCTAGACCGAGACCGCACGCCCTTCGTTTAAATACGAGGCGAGACACAGCCTAACAGAGGACCCTCATAATAAAGTGAGTCACGAGACACTCAATGTCTTCGCGCATCAAGACATGATCAGGGAGTCGGTCCATCGAACTCCACGATAGTGCACGGTTCCTCAAGACGGACGACCGTCCTCGAGGATTCGACAAAGTTGAAGACCGCTCACTCAACGAATTATTTTCATCCCCTTACTTCCACTAAGTGAATAAAAACAAGGGGGAAGAGTGCGGACCACCTATACGACGATCGTCCCTATTCAACCACATACGGAGGTCGTCATTTTTCAGATGTTGTGCAGTGATCGAATTTGTTGTAAAAGTTATCTTTATGAGTTTATCAAGTCATTTGGAACTACCCTCGCAACGATCTCTCCTCACACATTTGTACAAAGTCAAACAAAGACTCAAAAATAGCAATCATTCAAGTGATAAGTCAGAAAATCAAACATTCATTTCATTGCTTGAAGGATCAAAATACATGGTCGCCTGAAGACCAAAATGCTACAAAGAGAAAACTACAAAACTACAAGACAAAAAGCTAAAGCAAGCAAGCAAGAGCGAAGAGTCTCAGGCCTCCGCCTGGCCTTCGCCTTCAGCCGTCGGCTCGACCTATGGTCCTTCCCCAGTTTTCGGAGCGACCTCCCCGTCCTCCGGATCGTCAGGATGAACGATGTTCGCCGGAGTCGGATACCAGCTCAGATCCACGTCAAGCTCCGAGAGATCCAAAATCGGCAAGGAGAAAGCAGGATTGAGAGGATGCTCCAACGCATACGCCTTGAAGTTCTCAGCAAGAGGCCCGACCTCCAAACCTCCCTTCTTAGCTGCTCGGATCGAGTCGGCGAACGCCATATAATAGGCGAACTCGCTGACAAACTCCAAGTTTTGAAAGGGATCAGCCTTGGTCACCTCTACCTCTCTTTTCAGCTCCGCCATCGCCTGTTGCGACCCATGGAGCTCGGCCTCCCTTGCGGCTACCTTCTCCCTCGACTCCGCCAGCTCGCTAGTCAACCGAGCGATCGTCACCTTCTGACGAGCGGCCTGATCCTCAGCAACCTTCTGCGCCCAGACAGCATTCAACATCTTGTCCCGAAATCGGTCAACCGCCAAACGAGACAACTCGGTTTCCTTCCTCGCCAGCTCAAGCTCTTGACTCGCCCGTTTGGCTGCCTCCAAAGAGTCCTTCTCTATTGCCACGATCTTATCGGCGAACTCGGCGTTCTCTTTCCGAGCCGCTTCGAGATCCGCCTGCAGGCGAATAGTGGAAGGTCGCCCCTCAAACTCCTGCGCAGCCTGGACAGCCATGGTCGCCGTCTGGAGAGAAAGGGCGAGAACAGCCTGCATCGTACTCCCCGATCGCTGACGAGCAATCGCATCTAGATCGGTCGTCCAGGCCTTCGGTAGAGCAGAAGCGGCCTTGCTGACGTATTGCGGGATGTCACAGGACTGGCGAGGAGATCGGCTGGCTAGGAAATCCAACACCATCGGCGGGCAAGATGGATCTGTGCGACGGATCCTACATCAATACAACAAAGTTAACACAACTCCTATGCAATTGCAAGTTTCAACCCAAAATTGCAATCTACCTCTCAGCCTTCTCGGGGTCGCGACCGAAATACGGTTTCCCTCGAGGAGTCTCAGCGTCAGCGATCGCCATCTCTCGCATAAAAGCCGCAGAGGGCGGCTCATTCTCCGGAGCGATAACGGTGATCGGAGGCGCGGCGATCGGCACCTCATTTGCGGGGGCAGGAACCGGAGTTTCTTCCGGCCTCGGCCTTTTGCGATTCGATCGAAGCCCCTCCTCCGGAGCTCCCTCCTCAGCCACGATCGGCTCCACGCGGGGCTCCACCTCCGGAATAATTGGCAGCGCAACAGGTGGGGCCCGAGACGACTTCTTGTGGCGGAGACGGCCTAGAACTCCAGGATTCGACATGGCGATCTCCGGCGGGGGCTCCAAAAAGCGAGGAAAGCAAACCTCTACAGTTAAGACGATCGATCAACAGTTAGATATAATTCCTCAAGTAAGGCGATCGCCTAGAAAGTGAAGGTCGCAGAAACTCATACCTGGTACCGAGAGATGTCTCGGGAAATGGAATAGCCGAGCCGACAACCAACGAATCTCCTTATTGATCCGGCTGGCATCAAGGTCGTCGTCCGACAAGCTCCGTATCCGCTCCCAGACAACCAGGAAATCAAAGGGCAGCTCCTCGACCGCCGGAATGTGAAAACCTGCAAAGTCGAAATCAAATTAGATCAGTTCAAAATACATCCGAACGAAGGAAGAGTCTAAACCCTTACCGGGATTCCTCTCCCGAAACTCAGTAGGGATCTCCAGCTCGCCCGAAGGATTGTCGCTCGCAGAAGCCCTCCACTTGCCGGCGACCCAGAACCACTTCGTCGGATCGCCCCACGCCTTATTCGGGACTCCGAGGAGTACCCGACCAGATCGGCCCTGAATATGGTAACCTCCGAACGACCCTTTCTGAGCCATCAGCTTGAACAAATGGTTCATCTCCGACGGCGATGGGAGGCGCTACAGGCGGTGACCGTCGAAAAGAGTGAGAGTGCAGATAATTTGGAGCCAAGCGTTCGGCGTCAGCTGAAGTGGCGCCACGTTCCAAGCGGCCAGCAGGTGGGAGACAGCAAAAGATAGAGGGAAGCGCAGCCCGACCTCCATAATCGCCTCATTCACGGCGACCATACCCATCGGAGGCTGATCGGATCGCTCATTCTCCGCCGGCGCGAATATGTCCACATCTGAAGGAACATGGAACCTCGTCCTCCAGATGGACAGATCTTTCCTGGACGCCGAACTCCGAATTTGTCCAAGCGACCACAAAGATCGCTGCGCAGCCCGGTACTGCGACCGTTTGGGAAGCTGATAAGGGTAGGCGACCGAGTAACCCCGGAAATCGAATCTCGGAGACGGACCGGCCAACTTCTCCATAATCTCAGCAAAAGCCTTATAGGCCCGGCCGAAAGCGCTATGCTGCTCCCAGTAGGCCCTAATCGCCAGATCTCTCTCTATCTGCAATCGTCTGTCTTCAGCAGCCGCTTCCTTAGCGACGTCGGCTTCATTAAATAAAGCCTCGATTTCAGCGGGGTCAATTCCGGCCCGAATAGCCTCAGCGGCCGTCTCTAGGTGGAAGTCAGAAGAAGGTCCTCCCCGGACAGTCGATGTCCCGGCGGCGGAACTGGTACCCACTCCATGTGATGATGACGATCCGGCCATTCTCAAAGAAAGAAAGGAGAAAAGGATTTTTTCTTACCCAAAGATGAAATCGAACGACGATCGGCACTAAGATCTTCAGAAAAAATCTTCAGCAAGTCCTTCTTTCTCCAGTAAGTGCACGTGAGAATGAAGACTGCATCACTGCGCCCTTTTATAGGAGATGGCAGGGACTCGTTTGCAATAAGGGAAAATCTCAGTGGTCGGATCCCAAACGTCGCATTTATTGACTCCCTCGAGACCCGCGTACGCGTCTTTTCAAGGACGCGTCAGTCGAGGAGTCATTAATGACCATTGATATCCTCCAACAGAAGCCCGACACGTGCGCGGAGACTTTTCCACGCCCACTGCCATTTCCCGTGCAGTTTAGCGGCCAACCGGGTCGTCCAAACTCAGAATCTATCATCTCAAAGACGATCTCCAGTTCAATTAAACGCAGAGTCGCTCGTCAAAAGTTCAGCGATCGCCAAGAGAACCACCTCACCCCACGTTTCCAACATAGGAGCGAGCTGGGGGGCAATTGTTGTGTCAAGATTTATTCATCCCGACAGGCGATCGACTATAAGGCCGAGCGACCAAGTCAACACCAGTCAAACTATGGCTAGCTCGCCTAATCGAAGAAACCAGACCACCATCAGGGACCTAGCGATCGACTCCCAAGGCGATCGCCCTTTGGCATCTGGCGATCGACTCTAGTGTCCGACTAAGGACAATCGGCTTACGCCCCGAACAGAGATGATCGCCCGTCAAAGTCATCGAAGACTGGATCTCAGAACAGCACCCACGTGCAGATCCACAAAAGGCGCTGACAGACAAGACCTTTGACCCCAGCCTGTCACCTACCTCACATACCGACAGGCGCGCCGAAAGTTACGAAGTGGGACCGCCCGTGACAGCAACTCAGGACGCGTGCAGGCTCCCCATTGGACCATACAGCTGGCTGCCAGCAGCAGCCGCGGACTTTAAGGGAACAAGCCCATGTGCTAAAAGACGATCGCCCGATTATTATAATACAGAAAAGGCGATTGCCCGGCATATCCAAGTCCTATAAATAGAGGACCTCATCCTACTGGAAAAAGGTTCCGAATTCATTCACCTACGTTCCGAATTCATTCACGGAAATACAGAAGAACACACATACCATCAAGCTCCCTGCTTTCTCGCCGGAATCCATCTCAGGATTTCTCTCACCGAATCTCTCCTCCAGAATACGATCGGCAGAGGTAGGAAATCTCCACAAGCAGATTCCAAGAGATTCATAAGCCCAGGAGCTCAAGCATCCAGCTAATACTTGCCGTGAGAGACTGTCGATCTCTCACCGCCGCGACTGTTCACCTCCTTTGTTACAAGAACTCACAGAGTATCACACCTGGTTCTTCCGGCAATCTACACGCTCACTAGCTAAGATAACAAGAATCTTTACACTCATTGTAATTGTATTCTTACATTAGTACTTGTATCCCCGAATATTAGTATTAATAATATCTCGCGAGAGCATTCAAGCCCGGGACTAACAACCCCGGCAAATCTTGTGTTATTTATCTTTCTCACGGAAGTGTTCTCACATTTGTTTGCTATCCATCCATTCCAGCAATATCTATCTCCGGATAATATTTTGGGTAGCAACAGAATAGTTTCACAATTCACACTTCTAGGAACCCCATAGTTAAATGGTGTTTCAGAAAGGCGAAATCGGACTTTGTTGGACATGGTCCGCTCCATGTTGAATTACACCGATTTACCAATTTACCTATGGGGGTACGTCTTACTTACCGCTCCCTATATCCTAAATAGATGTCCTTCGAAATACGTTCCTGTCACTCCGCATGAGATGTTGAAGGGTAAGAAACCAAGTCTTAATGACATAAGGATTTGGGGATGTCCAGCCTATGTCAAAAAGGCTAAGGTGGACAAACTGGAAGCGAGGTCCGTCAAGGGACATTTCATTGGATACCCGGAGGACTCGATGGGTTATCTATTCTACATGCCAGAAGACCATAGGGTCGTTGTGGCTTTACAAGCGCACTTCCTTGAGGATGAGTTCATTCAGGAAGGTGGCTCGGGTAGAAATATCTCTTTGGAAGAGCATAATGAAGTCCTGAGGAGACATCTGATCAGGGATCATGAACCAAACCTATTGTAACACAACCTCCACTTCGAAGGTCTGATAGGGTGTCTCACTTACCTGAGAGGTATGTCTATACACATGTCGAGGAACTGGGTATCCACGATGCACCTGATATCCATGAGGACGACCCTGTTATCTATGACCAAGCGATAGTGGATGTGGACTCCGATAAATGGCAAGAAGCAATGGAAGCTAAGATAGACTCGATGCATGCCAATTAGGTCTCGACTCTAGTAGATCTACCAGCTGGTATGAAGCCTGTTAGAAGTAAATGGATCTATAAGAGAAAGACTGATGGGGATGGAATGGTTGACGCCTATAAGGCCATGCTTGTGGTAAAGGGTTATACCCAAATGGAAGGGATCGATTATCATGATACCTTCTCGCCCGTAGCTATGATCAAGTCGATTCGCATGATGCTTGCCATTGCTGCCCATTACGATTATAAGATATGGCAAATGGATGTCAAAATGGCTTTTCTAAATGGATACCTCGAGGAGGAAATCTATATGGAACAGCCTAAGAGTTTTGCGTCCAAAGCTAATATTCATAAGGTGTGTAAGCTGCAACGAGCCATTTATGGGTTGAAGCAAGCTTCTCAGAGTTGCAACCTTCGATTTGACGAAGAAGTCAAGGACTTTGATTTTGTGCGAAACGGGGAGGATCCATGTGTTTACAAAAAGGTCAGTGGGAGCAACATTGCATTCTTAGTACTATATGTAGATGATATTCTACTTATAGGAAATAACGTAGCAATGCTCAGCACTGTGAAAGCTTGGCTTTCTAAAACGTTCTCCATAAAAGACTTGGGAGAAGCTTCCTATATTCTAGGGATCCGTCTTTAAAGAGATAGACCAAAAAGAATGATAGGACTTTCCCAAGCCCTCTATATAGATAAGATCCTGAGAAGATTCATGATGGATGAATCTAAAAGAGGGTTCCTTCCCATGCGACATGGAATTCATCTCACCACGAAAATGTGTCCTCAATATGAGAAAGACAAAAGAGATATGAGTAAGGTACCCTATGCCTCGGCAGTAGGTATCCTCATGTACGCTATGTTATGCACGAGACTAGACTTAACCTATGCTGTTAGTATGGTAAGTCGTTTTCAACCAAACCCGGGAAGGGAACACTGGACTGCCGTCAAGAGCATTCTTAAGTACTTGAGAAGAACTAGAGATTTAGTTCTTACTTACGGTGGTGGAGAACTGAAGGTGGTTGGATTCACCGATTCTGATTTTCAAGGAGATAAGGATGACTCTAAGTCGACATCTGGGTACTTGTTTACTCTCAATGGAGTAGCAGTATCTTGGAGAAGCTCCTAGCAAAGCGCTACTGCATATTCCACCTGCCAAGCAGAGTACCAAGCTGCCTCAGAAGCTAGCAAGGAAGCATTTTGGATGCAGAAGTTTGTGCAAGAACTTCAAGTGGTGCCTAATGCGGAGCTGCCTATATCACTATTCTGTGACAATGATGCAGCTGTTGCCCAGGCCAAGGAGCCAAGGTCTCACCACAACACCAAGCATATAGAGAGGAAGTATCACATCGTTCGAGAGATGGTTGAAAAAGGATATGTTTCGCTACAAAGAGTAGACTCATAAGACAATGTCTCTGACCCGCTGACTAAGCTGTTATCTCAGGCTGTCTTGGAAAGACATATGAAGAACATGGGTATTGGATACCATGATGTATAGCATTGAGTGCAAGTGGGATATTTTTAGGAATATGCCCTCGAATGCCACTCAGGGGATGAGAGAGAAGGGGTATTGCACTTGTAATTATGGAATTATCAATAAAAGGCAATGTGATTCATTCACTGTTTATTGTATTTCAAATGCATTCTTGATTTGGTAAACATTGAAGTGAAGTCCATGTAAATAAGAGCGAACATTCCATTCTCTTTATCAGATAAGAGAAAATGCACTGGAAGTGTTTAAAGTTTATTTACGTAAACCGTTCGCAAGTCGATAAACTTAATTGAGCATTAAGTTTTGAGTAAGACTTGTATAACTGATGCTAGGACATGTGCATGTCTTGATAACATAGTTATAAGTGTATTGGTGGGACCAGTATATTCGAACACGACTCATACTTGATTCAGTCACACGGTATTCACTCTTGGAGAGTCGATGACGAATCGAAAGATTGTGATAGTATACGTGGACCTTTGACTTGAGGGTTCAGTAGGAGATGTGCCTATGACGTTTAGTTTATCATTAGAGTAGTTACTCATTTGCCTAATTGCTAAGTCAACCTCGATGTGCGGACTATACGGGCAGGTAGCAGTCTTTATTGTACACCAAGAAATGATTCTACATCTTGTTAGTGAGCACGCGAATGTCCTATGCGGTTAATGGCAAATAAGATTATAAGTCTTTGGCCAAAGCATTCTGATCTAGTTGTATTGGCTACACTAGTAATCAGTCGGTCTTGATTTGCATTAACACATGTATAATGTCTAGTCAACAGTAGGGTTTGACTTTACCGTGACCCGAAGACTTGACCGAGATATCTGATGAAGGGTCTATACGTATTTGGTATTCACGATATAATGGTTCTGTAATGATCCCTTCATTTGCTCTCAGTCGGGGTTTACAGTGCAGCCCGCTAGGCTAGCTAAGTGTTGTCCGCACTCATTGGTTTCTCCCAATGCCGGCTGAGACGAACCTATAAAGTCGCGCATCAGGAGCTTTGACGGATAAATGTCAATTTGTTATCTCTATATTAATATTAGATATTGGATATCTAAATTATGATTTATTGGATAAAATAGCGGTCTATGAATTGAAATTAAGTTACTGGGTAACTAATTTAATCCATAAATTATATTTTTTAGAGAAATATATTTGTATTTGATATAATTAATTAATTAGATTAATTAATTAGTATAAATACATTGGTGATAAAATGGAGTTGTTTGACGAACGTCCAGTACACGAGCCGAGTGACTCGGACCGTTTCCTAGAAATTTCACATGGATCGCCCCTCACTCTCCTTCTTGGTGGCTTCTTGGTGAGTTATCATGTGTTGTGAGACCCCACCATGATTTGTTCAACTAATGTTGCCAAATGCATGTTATATATGGTGGGATCACATGAGTTGATATAATAATATATATATTATACATATAACACCACTCCACCAACTAAGTGAACAACATACAACAACACCATCTAGTGTGTGTGGTTCGGCCGTAGCTTAAGAGAGAGGAGGGAGAAAATATTTTTCTTCATCTTGTTCTTCATTTTGAGATAAGAAATAAGTAAGAAACATAGAGAGAAAAATTCCTATGAGTTTTCCTAGCCGTGTTCTTGGAGAACAGAGTCTCGTTGATTTTTCCGGTCAAGTTCCATCATGTGGTGATGTAGAGACATCGCACTTCCGGTATTTGGAACAAAGGGAATTCATGTTCTTATTCGGGTTCGTGATCATCATCAACTTATGAAGATAATATCAAAGGCTTCAAAGGTATGAGACTTTGATCCTTTTATCTTCGTTGGTTTATTTTCGTATATATGCTACTTGATCGATCCTGTTTGAGATTTTTTATTGTGTATTATTATTCCGCTGTGTATTCGATTTTATTTCCGGAATCCGAACAGATTAAAATTAAATACTCAAGCTTATACTAAATTTGTTATTGTGCCTTCTTTAAACTAAATTGATATAATTCACATATGTACAAATAGAGACAGGAAGAAAATATTTATACAAATATATCATATTAAAAAGACTAATTATAAATTTGAAAGACACTACTCAGTCCAAGGGACTAAATATGAATCCGAAAATTATTGTTTAGTTGGATAAATAATTAGATTATTTAAAATATTATTTCAGGAGAAAGTAAAAGACTGTAAATACGAGTCAATCAATTGTATTCACAACACTGATAGAGGGGCCTTTATATAGGCATTACAATGAGAGTCCTTCCATACATAGGATTCCTAGATAAGGTAAGACATCTAATAGGACCCTACTACCTCTAGAAGGATCTAGAACCTTCCATCTATGTATCTACAATCAGTATTAAGTAAGACACTTCACGGGAATAATAATTCCCGGAACACTCCCCCTGTGTCGAGCACTAATACAACAATAGTGCAGAAGATGTTGCCTTCGTAAAAACCTATTCCAAGCCAAAACAAAACCCCATGGGAAAAATAAAGGCTTGATGAGGAAAAGATTGCAACGCACCAACATAACATGTCATGTATACTCCCCCTGATGTATATATAATGACTCCCCCTGATGAGTACCTCAAATCATAGGAGTCAGATGCCAAGTTGCCCTCACAACTATACCAAGGAAAAACACAGTGGGAAAAATAACTCTTGGTCTAAGTTTAACAGAAGTACAACGCATCATTATATGGATGTTCTCATAGGTCGCCTCGTTAAAAACCTTACCAAGTAAAAATCCAATGGGAAAAAACAAACCTTGGTCTAAGGACAAAAAGAGCGCGACACATCCAAAGTGCAGAGTCGCTAAAGACTTATCAAGTTTTCTAAAGTCTTGACCTCCATGCACTAAATCAGTCCTAACTTCTTCGATTCAATAGGTATCAACGAAACTGTAAGAACTTATGAAAACTAGACACCCGTAGCTTTTCATTTACATACAGTACGTAACATAGATCGACCTGAGCAGATCACAAAGCTCTATCGAAGTTGACTCAACAAATTACCGGACATATCCTGTCTTACTTTGCAACAATAGTCATATGTCACTCAATCATGATGGATGTGATCAAATGGTTGGTTTCCTCGGAAAGTAGACACAAATCTTTCCAATGGTACCAATTTCACCATTTTCCAACAAGCGAGCTGCCCTGTAGGTCACATGGGAGATAGACCAATACATTCTGAGCAAATCGGGTATCGATTTTCATGTGTCCTTTTACTGAGATAGAGCGAGCTTCAAGCTTCTTGTCAATCACAGATATTGCGTGAGCGCATCCTAGGCCATCGTTACAGTGGCTTTACCAAATTATTACGAATGAGTACATCGAGTCAAACATGATTACATAATACCGTACTTTTCTCTTAATACTGCATCATCACTTAAGTGAGCCAAGTCTTAATATGACTTCGACTAGTCATTGGGAATCATATAGGCATTACTTTATTGTCTCTTAGGGAAACCGTCCCTTAGATTGCCTTAAACCGATTGATGAATATGCATCATCAAGTGTCCCCAAAATCCTTTCATTCTTAACTTTGGATTTAGCGGAATCTCTTACTCTCACAAGAGTACATCACTATAAACCCTTAGTTTTACACGCAAAAGCTTCATATCTCTTCCAAATCAAGTATATACTTAGTATGCGTTCCCAACAATCACTTGTCGACGCACTCCATGGTCAGGAGCCACTTGATTTGAGTCTGATCCACCATGAGATCCTTTCATCACTTAACTTAGTTCCCCACTAAGATAAGATTTAACCACAAGTTGCACGTCAGTTTTTGGGAAACTATCTAACTGAAAAGATAGTGGATGATATAACATCCATTACGATAGTACAACTATGTTTCGTGTCATCGTAGTCGATTCTAGTGCGTTCATGAGAAACTTCGCGCCATGAGGTGAGTTTAACTCCTTCTTTCACTCGCTTTAACAAAGTATACGGATAGATCTTATCTTTGGAGTGTCGGTACCACTTCAACAAAGGGCTATCACTTTGTTTATACTGGAGTCGCATATGTTTCTATTATAGGCCATGGCTACAACGTTGTAGATTTTCAACGAAGTATGGTTCGATTAAACTCACATTCCACGTCCTCATGTACCGGCTTTATTCAGAGAGTACTCTTTATGGATTGGCATTCATTGAGGCGTCCCCCAATGATGACTATAATCCAGAATCACATGAGACGGATGAGTTCATTTGATCATATGATCAAGTTTCATGTACCAAACTCGCATACATTCTTAGCGAGAGTATTTATCGAACCAAGTGGTGTAACACCCCCAATCTGCTCAGGGATATTACACGCCGTAGAACCTTTCCTCAAGGATCTACCAGGCTGGTAACAACATATAACAACTCAACCATGCCTTTAAGGCTAAAATGACTCAGTAGACCGATTTAGTCTTTCAATAAATACATACAACTCAAATACAGCTCATGCCCACGCTTGTCAAAACAAACCACACCGTCTGTGGGCAAAATATAGCAGCGGAAAATAAAGTACAACTGAACTAATAAACAATGTATGGTTCCTCATGTGATTAGTATCGATCATCTTTCATCATCCTTCGTGCTGACCCTGTGTTATGCTCCAAAACCTGAATGCAAAAATAGACATCCACGCCCCGAATACTCGGGGGTTAGCAAAACTCCACTGTTTTGCTAGTGCAAGAACAAAGTGCAAATACGAGCCATACAATTCACATTCCACGAATTACAATAACCAGGAATCCTTAAAAATCCAAACGTAAAGAAAAGCACTTCCCGAGGCAAGAGTTTGGGTAAATATTCCCAAAATCGAAAGATCACAAATAAAGGGAAACAATTTATAAAACAGTTTAAGATGCCATCGAGAGTTTCAATAGAAAACAATTTAGGATTACTGAATCCTTCTCTTTCAAAAAATCAGCAGGGTCACAGCCCAAAGGTTTTGTTTTCAAAAATGAAACCAACAACAACACACAAGGTAAAAACCCACGTCACGAGTCCTCGACGGACATAAAATACACACGCACCCATGTAGTTTCACTCGTGAATCCAGGGCAAAACCATTGGACTCCCTCTGTGTCCCCGTTGAACCCTCCCGAGGTGAGCAAACACATTCACAAAACATACACAAGCACTCGTGAAGTTTTTACTCGTGAACCCAGAGTGAAGTCATAGATTCCCCCGAGGCCCCGTCGGACCCTCCCGAGGTGAGTAAAATACATTCACTAAACATACACACGCAGTGGTGAAGTTTCACTCGTGAATCCAGGGCGAAACCATTGGACTCCCTCCGTGGCCCCGTCGAACCCTCCCGAGGTGAGCGAACACATTCACAAAACATACACGCACAAGCATCGCCTAGGACCAGGACGCCACCATGAATCCCACTCGAGGCCTCGGAGGACCCTCCCGAGCTGGCTAGCGAAACAATCAAGCACAGGCATCGCCTAGGACCAGGACGCCACCATGAATCCCACCCGAGGCCTCGAAGGACCCTCCCGAGCTGGCTAGCGAAACAATCAAGCACAGGCATCGCCTAGGACCAGGACGCCACCATGAATACCACCCGAGGCCTCGAAGGACCCTCCCGAGCTAGCTAGCGAAACAATCATGCACAAATAACATATCACACCAAGGATATCCAAACAATTCACCCAGAGGCATCAAACACTTAGCAAAACACCACGTCAAACCACAATGCACCGAAATGAAACCATATACATACACACACATTACCAAGCGCAACATCAACGCCAAACATATCCATAAGATTCACATACTCATTCGAGAAACACACCAATCACAAAACACACACGATTTTGAAAGAGGGCCTTTAACGAGGCTAACCAAATCTTTTGAAAACTCACTTCAAACAATCAAACAAACATATAAAGACGATCACCAATTATCATATTCATAAAACAAGAATTGTATGGACAAGGTACTTGCCTCGAAACCACGGTCGCAACAAGACGACGGATGAAATATGGTCGAATATCCCCGAACCCCCAAACAATATCAAAAACGCGATAGCACCACGAGTACTACGAGGATAACACCACACGAATCATCAATCACCAAACGGGATTCAACATCGGAATCTTCGAGCACCTATAATCCTCCGGAAGGAACAATAAAACATGATTACGACGAGAATCAAGGCCAAAAACAACGGAAATCCCAACAACTATCAAAGGGAACTCATTCGGACATTTAATCGGACATTAAATGTTCAAGACCCTTCAAGAACAAAGAAATCACCTCTCGGGTCGAACGAACCAAAGATACGAGTATTCAATCCGTAGAACAAGTTCAAAACAACGTTTATACAACAACTAATTTGACAAAAACGGATTGGAATCGAAATCAAAAGGAAAATCCCCAAAATCTTCAAAAACAAGGGTTCAAGCCAAAATACCTTGATTCAGACGAAGAACACGGATTGGATGATGATATAATCAACAAGAATCTTCCAAAACGCCTTGGAATTGATTAGAATCGGCCAAGAACTCGATTTCCCGAGCCTCCCGTCGCCAGTCGAAAAAGGAAGAAAAACGCGTAAAAATGAAGTCTGGCCAAGCCCAGGCTATATATAGCCGGCAGGGTTACGGCCGTAACCGGCAGGGTTATGGCCGTAACCGGCAGTGCCTTACAGCCGTAACTCGGCCCTTACGGACGTAACCGGCATTCGTTAAAAAATCTGCCCAACACATGTCGGACACTTACGGCCGTAACTGGCACACATTACGGCCGTAACCGGCCTTCGTCAGGAAGCTGCCAGGCGCCATACGGCCACTCTCGGCCCCTTACGGCCGTAACTCGGCCAGGCCAGGCCCTGCTCCGGCCGTGGCCACTCCGACGGCCCGAACGACCCCGAAACCCAAACCTGAGTAAAAATTGAAGATACGGTTACGAAGTACTCTCAAAGATGAATCTAAGAGCTAAGAGAACACACGATTCCGACCACCTGAAGTGTTGGAATTCGACAACGGAAAGTAATTACCCCAAACTTTGGGAAATTACGAAAATGGCCCAAAACGTCCGAAATAAACGATACGTGATCGAAACACCAAACCAAAACTCCCAACATGAATAATAACATTAAATGAACTTACTAGAAACTTGAAGCAACATTTTCGGACGAGATTCGCAAGAATCGAACTCAAGTGCGGAAAAGTCGCTAAAAAGCACGGAACTCAACAAAACGACACCGAAACGAACTCGGACGTCGAAAAGTTCCGAATTAAATATTCTCAGAATGACGAAACGGTCATGAGCGAGTCGTCAAAACGGACTTTCGTCGAAAAAAAAAAGAAATTACCGGAAATCGAAATTACGGGTATTACATTCTACCCTCCTTAAAAGAAGTTTCGTCCCGAAACTTAAAACAAGTAGGGAGAAGCAATATCCTGTCAGAAAACTCAATGAGATACGTAAGAAACGCGTAACTTACGCCCAACGGCGAAACGTTACAAGCAGCGCAAAGGAATATATGGCGTGAAAACACGCTCCACGACGACTAACACAACGCTACCGATAGAGACAGAATAAAATCAACAAGTGACAAGCGTCATCAAACAGACAATACAATCGAGTCGATAATCCGAACAATCACAAAACTCAACGAACGAAAATCAATATGATTGACCAAGCCAACGGTTCATCAATCAAAATGCGAGCCAAATGCTGAACAAATACGGAATTCCACCGCCCAAGGGTTGGAAGATCGAAACGAGACTAATTTCCCGAAGGAGTCTGAACGCTCAACAATCACGAGACGAGATCAACAAAAACCGAACAATCAAACGATCGAACCACAACGGTCGAGACAACAAAAGCGAACAATCATGTTCGAATCACGAAGAACAATAAAATTCAAACAACAACTCCAAGGTTCACAAGAATCGAACCGAACTTGGAAAAGTCACAGCGATAACCAGATCGACTCAAAACAAGATCACAGCTCATCCGAACAATGAAACCGAAATACAGAACAAGTTCAGAAAGTATCAACGAACACGAGCGAGTCGATAGAATTGAGAAAGAGAAAATGCAAAAGCCAAAAATAATACGGGTATTATATTCGACCGCTTCTAAAAGAAGTGTCGTCCCCGAAACTCACAACAACGAAATCAAGGAGACGACACAACAAGCAACCGATAGAAACATCCTTTGAGGGCCTCTCAAAGCCGATTCTGATAACTGTGCTGAAGCGTGAACTCCGAAAGTCTCGGTAGCCAATTCGCAAAACTGAATTCGGTGTCCCTCGAGTCCACATTTGAAATGTGTTACCGACGAGAAGGACAATTTACACGTGCATGCCCCAGCACATCACGGTTGAAACGCCTCGGCTCGGCATACCGAAAATACAAATGCTAGATACAATGGGGCATAACGTCGCAAAACAACATAGCGGAGATGCCAACTCAGCACAACAAAGAATCATAACACATATCATATACAACGATTACCATCGTAAAGTAATACACACACAAACAATACAACAACGACGGTATCGTTCGGTGACCTTAACGGTCCGAACAATAACCAGCACATAATTACAAACATCATGAAACAACCACACATGTACACAAACGTACAAAGTCAAGCTTTAACAGCTCACACCGGTGTGATAACACGCAAGCCACCACGAAGTGACAACATTAAAGATCGTCATCACACCTCTCACAAAGGGCTAACAAAACATATGCATGGCGAACGACTCAACGTTCACACCACCAATTCGATCATACTCGGGAGCAAACATCAAAATGACAACGCGACATCATACATACCTATCTAGCCCTCAAACGGGAATGGATAGATTTTAAAAACGAAAACCTCATTTTGAAAATAATTTAGAAGAACACCGGTTGATCTTGAGTATCACCTTTCAAAAAAAAAAATACAAACGTGAGACATCTTTATCGAGACTTTGAAAACCATCATGCGTTTGGTAAAAATGAGGACATTTTCTTTTAGCGAAAGACTTTCAGAATATTCGACCCTCGGGTCCAAGTATAAGTGTTTCTAAACATCGAAAATATCTCAAAATATTTTGGTCCTCGAGGTAGAAGAATTTTGAATCATATTGTGGCACCTTGGATGTACCACGAGAAAATAATTCATTTTAAAAGTACGTCTCGAAATTTATTTTCTAAGATATTCAAGGTTATCGAAAATAATTCAATGGGCTAGAATGCCTAAAAATTTTAGGTAATTACACGGAACATTATAGCGCCGTGGGTCCCGCGCCACAACCCACCAGGCTAAAAACCATTTACAAAATCACCAAAAAGGCCGATGACGGTAATGTTTCAAAAACTCACAAAAGCCATTTACAAAATACTAAATACCGTCATAAGAATTTTGAAAAAACGATCAAGGCCATAATGCCAAAAACTCGGTTAAGGAATCGGTTTTACGAAATAAAACTCAGTTGGTAAAATACCGAAAGCCATTACAAAAGAACTCACGCAGCGGATAAAATAAATAAAGTCAAACATGCACAATCCAGCAACGCTACTCCTCATATGAACGAAATATGAGGGTCAAATAACCACATATCAAGAAATCAAAATCCATAAGAGGATTCCGTCACTGAACAAATAATCATAAAAATAGCTCGTGTCACACGAGGCACAACACAAAGAAGGGAGACTTACAGCCACAGGTCGCACGAAGATGATGATCGCCCCACGATACTAATCACGACCAACAAACTCAGACGACGCGTCGCGACACAACTCAGTCAGACAAAATCCGACAAGACAAAACTCAACAGACACCACTGACCCGACAACCTAGGTTTCCACAACCTAATCTCCGATACCATTTATGTAACACCCCAATCCGCTCAGGGATATTACACGCCGTAGAACCTTTCCTCAAGGATCTACCAGGCTGGTAACAACATATAACAACTCAACCATGCATTTAAGGATAAAATGACTCAGTAGACCGATTTGGTCTTTCAATAAATACATACAACTCAAATACAACGCATGCCCACGCAGGGGTCAAAACACAACCACACCTGTACAACGGGAAAAATATAGCAGCAGAAAATAAAGTACAATTGAACTAATAAACAATGTACGGTTCCTCATGTGATTAGTATCGATCATCTTTGATCATCCTTCGTGCCGACCCTGTGTTATGCTCCAAAACCTGAATGCAAAAATAGACATCCACCCCCCCGAATACTCGGGGGTTAGCAAAACTCTACTGTTTTGCTAGTGCAAGAACAAAGTGCAAATACGAGCCATACAATTCACATTCCACGAATAACAATAACCAGGAATCCTTAAAAATCCAAACGTAAAGAAAAGCACTTCCCGAGGCAAGAGTTTGGGTAATATTTCCAAAACCGAAAGATCACAAATAAAGGGAAATAATTTATAAAATAGTTTAAGATGCCATCGAGAGTTTCAATAGAAAACAATTTAGGATTACTGAATCCTTCTCTTTCCAAAAATCAACAGGGTCACAACCCAAAGGTTTTGTTTTCACAAATGAAACCAAAAACAACACACAAGGTAAAAACCCACGTCACACGTCCTCGACGGACATAAAATACACACGCACCCGTGAAGTTTCACTCGTGAATCCAGGGCAAAACCATTGGACTCCCTCTGTGGCCCTGTCGAACCCTCCCGAGGTGAGCAAACACATTCATAAAACATACACACGCACTCGTGAAGTTTTTACTCGTGAACCCAGAGTGAATTCATAGATTCCCCCGAGGCCCCATCGGACCCTCCCGAGGTGAGTAAAATATATTCACTAAACATTCACACGCAGTGGTGAAGTTTCACTCGTGAATCCAGGGCGAAACCATTAGACTCCCTCCGTGGCCCCGTCGAACCCTCCCGAGGTGAGCGAACGCATTCACAAAACATACACGCACAAGCATCGCCTAGGACCAGGACGCCACCATGAATCCCACCCGAGGCCTCGAAGGACCCTCCCGAGCTGGCTAGAGAAACAATCAAGCACAGGCATCGCCTAGGACCAGGACGCCACCATGAATCCCACCCGAGGCCTCGAAGGACCCTCCCGAGCTGGCTAGCGAAACAATCAAGCACAGGCATCGCCTAGGACCAGGACGCCACCATGAATCCCACCCGAGGCCTCGAAGGACCCTCCCGAGCTGTCTAGCGAAACAATCATGCACAAATAACATATCACACCAAGGATATCCAAACAATTCACCCAGAGGCATCAAACACTTAGCAAAACACCACGTCAAACCACAATGCACCGAAATGAAACCATATACATACACACGCATTACCAAGCGCAACATCAATGCCAAACATATCCATAAGATTCACATACTCATTCGAGAAACACACCAATCACAAAACACACACGATTTTGAAAGAGGGCCTTTAACGAGGCTAACCAAATCTTTTGAAAACTCACTTCATACAATCAAACAAACATATAAAGACGATCACCAATTATCATATTCACAAAACAAGAATTGTATGGACAAGGTACTTGCCTCGAAACCACGGTCGCAACAAGACGACAGATGAAATATGGTCGAATAGCCCCGAACCCCCAAACAATATCAAAAACGCGATAGCACCACGAGTACTACGAGGATAACACCACACGAATCATCAATCACCAAACGGGATTCAACATCGGAATCCTAGAGCACCTATAATCCTCCGGAAGGAACAATAAAACATGATTACGACGAGAATCAAGGCCGAAAACAACGGAAATACCAACAACTATCAAAGGGAACTCATTCGGACATTTAACGGACATTAAATGTTCAAGACCCTTCAAGAACAAAGAAATCACCCCTCGGGTCGAACGAACCAAAGATACGAGTATTCAATCCGTAGAACAAGTTCAAAACAACGTTTATACAACAATTAATTTGACGAAAATGGATTGGAATCGAAATCAAAAGGAAAATCCCCAAAATCTTCAAAAACAAGGGTTCAAGCCAAAATACCTTGATTCGGACGAAGAACACAGATTGGATGATGATATAATCAACAAGATTCTTCCAAAATGCCTTGGAATTGATTAGAATCGGCCAAGAACTCGATTTCCCGAGCCTCCCATCGCCAGCCGAAAAAGGAAGAAAAACGCGTAAAAATGAAGTCTGGCCGAGCCCAGGCTATATATAGCCGGCAGGGTTACGGCCGTAACCGGCAGTGCCTTACGGCCGTAACTCGGCCCTTACGGCCGTAACCGGCATTCGTCCAAAAATATGCCCAGCACCTGTCGGACACTTACGGCCGTAACTGGCACACATTACGGCCGTAACCGGACTTCGTCAGGAAGCTGCCAGGCGCCATACGGCCATAACTCTCGGCCCCTTACGGCCGTAACTCGGCCAGGCCAGGCCCTGCTCCGGCCCTGCTCCGGCCGTGGCCACTCCGACGGCCCGAACGACCCCGAAACCCAAACCTGAGTAAAAATTGAAGATACGGTTACGAAGTACTCGCAAAGAGGAATCTAAGAGCTAAGAGAACACACGATTCCGACCACCCGAAGTGTCGGAATTCGACAACGGAAAGTAATTACCCCAAACTTTGGGAAATTACGAAAATGGCCCAAAACGTCCGAAATACACGATACGTGATCGAAACACCAAACCAAAACTCCCAACATGAATAATAACATTAAATGAACTTACTAGAAACTCGAAGCAACAGTTTCGGATGAGATTCGCAAGAATCGAACTCAAGTGCGGAAAAGTCGCTAAAAAGCATGGAACTCAACAAAACGACACCGAAACGAACTCGGACGTCGAAAAGTGCCGAATTAAATTTTCTCAGAATGACGAAACGGTCATGACCGAGTCGTACGGACTTTCGTCGAAAAAAAATAAATTACCGGAAATCGAAATTACGGGTTACATTCTACCCTCCTTAAAAGAAGTTTCGTCCCGAAACTTAAAACAAGTAGGGAGAAGCAATATCCTGTCAGAAAACTCAATGAGATACGTAAGAAACGCGTAACTTACGCCCAACGGCGAAACGTTACAAGCAGCGCAAAGGAATATATGGCGTGAAAACACGCTCCACGATGACTAACACAACGCTACCGATAGAGACAGAATAAAATCAACAAGTGACAAGCGTCATCAAACAGACAATACAATCGAGTCGATTATCCGAACAATCACAAAACTCAATGAACGAATATCAATATGATTGACCAACCCAACGGTTCATCAATCAAAAATGCGAGCCAAACGCTGAACAAATACGGAATTCCACCGCCCAAGGGTTGGAAGATCGAAACGAGACTAATTTCCCGAAGGAGTCTGAACGCTCAACAATCACGAGACGAGATCAACAAAAACCGAACAATCAAACGATCGAACCACAACGGTCGAGACAACAAAAGTCACAGCGATAACCTGATCGAACCGAACTCCAAGGTTCACAAGAATCGAACCGAACTCGGAAAAGTCACAGCGATAACCAGATCGACTCAAAACAAGATCACAGCTCGTCCGAACGATGAAATCGAAATACAGAACAAGTTCAGAAAGTATCAACGAACACGAGCGAGTCGATAGAATTGAGAAAGAGAAAATGAAAAAGCCAAAAATAATACGGGTATTATATTCGACCTCTTCTAAAAGAAGTGTCGTCCCCGAAACTCACAACAACGAAATAAAGGGGACGACACAACAAGCAACCGATAGAAACATCCTTCGAGGGCCTCTCAAAGCCGATTCTGATAATTGTGCTGAAGCGTGAACTCCGAAAGTCTCGGTAGCCAATTCGCAAAACTGAATTCGGTGTCCCTCGAGTCCACATTTGAAATGTGTTACCGACGAGAAGGACAATTTACACGTGCATGCCCCAGCACATCACGGTTGAAACGCCTCGGCTCGGCATACCGAAAATACAAATGCTAGATACAATGGGGCATAACGTTGCAAAACAACATAGCGGAGATGCCAACTCAGCACAACAAAGAATCATAACACATATCATATACAACGATTACCATCATAAAGTAATACACACACAAACAATACAGCAACGACGGTATCGTTCGGTGACCTTAACGGTCCGAACAATAACCAGCACATAATTACAAACATCATGAAACAACCACACATGTACACAAACGTACAAAGTCAAGCTTTAACAGCTCACACCGGTGCGATAACACGCAAGCCACCACGAAGTGACAACATTAAAGATCGTCATCACACCTCTCACAAAGGGCTAACAAAACATATGCATGGCGAACGACTCAACGTTCACACCACCAATTCGATCATACTCGGGAGCAAACATCAAAATGACAACGCGACATCATACATACCTATCTAGCCCTCAAACGGGAATGGATAGATTTTAAAAACGAAAACCTCATTTTGAAAATAATTTAGAAGAACACCGGTTGATCTTGAGTATCACCTTTCAAAAAAAAAGTACAAACGTGAGACATCTTTATCGAGACTTTGAAAACCATCATGCGTTTGGTAAAAAATGAGGACATTTTCTTTTAGCGAAAGACTTTCAGAATATTCGACCCTCGGGTCTAAGTATAAGTGTTTCTAAACATCGAAAATATCTCAAAATATTTTGGTCATCGAGGTAGGAGAATTTTGAATCATATTGTGGCACCTTGGATGTACCACGAGAAAATAATTAATTTTAAAAGTACGTCTCGAAATTTATTTTCTAAGATATTCAAGGTTATCGAAAATAATTCAATGGGCTAGAATGCCCAAAAATTTTAGGTAATTACACGGAACATTATAGCACCGTGGGTCCCGCGCCGGAACCCACCAGGCTAAAAACCATTTACAAAAACACCAAAAAGGCCGATGACGGTAATGTTTCAAAAACTCACAAAAGCCATTTACAAAATACTAAATACCGTCATAAGAATTTTGCCAAAACGATCAAGTCCATAATGCCAAAAACTCGGTTAAGGAATCGGTTTTACGAAATAAAACTCAGTTGGTAAAATACCGAAAGCCATTACAAAAGAACTCACACAGCGGATAAAAGAAATAAAGTCAAACATGCACAATCAAGCAACGCTACTCCTCATATGAACGAAATATGAGGGTCAAATAACCACATATCAAGAAATCAAAATCCATAAGAGGATTCCGTCACTGAACAAATAATCATAAAAATAGCTCGTGTCACACGAGGCACAACACAAAGAAGGGAGACTTACAGCCACAGGTCGCACGAAGATGATGATCGCCCCATGATACTAATCACGACCAACAAACTCAGACGACGCGTCGCGACACGACTCAGTCAGACAAAATCCGACAAGACAAAACTCAACAGACACCACTGACCGGACAGCCTAGGTTTCCACAACCTAATCTCCGATACCATTTATGTAACACCCCAAATCCGCTCAGGGATATTACACGCCGTAGAACCTTTCCTCAAGGATCTACCAGGCTGGTAACAACATATAACAACTCAACCATGCCTTTAAGGCTAAAATGACTCAGTAGACCGATTTGGTCTTTCAATAAATACATACAACTCATGCCCACGCAGGGGCCAAAACACAACCACACCTGTACAATGGGAAAATATAGCAGCAGAAAATAAAGTACAACTGAACTAATAAACAATGTACGGTTCCTCATGTGATTAGTATCGATCATCTTTCATCATCCTTCGTGCCGACCCTGTGTTATGCTCCAAAACCTGAATGCAAAAATAGACATCCACCCCCCCGAATACTCGGGGGTTAGTAAAACTCCACTGTTTTGCTAGTGCAAGAACAAAGTGCAAATACGATCCATATAATTCACATTCCACGAATAACAATAACCAGGAATCCTTAAAAATCCAAACGTAAAGAAACAGACAAGTGATAAAATCAACAAGTGATAAGCGTCATCAAACAGACAATACAATCGAGTCGATTATCCGAACAATCACAAAACTCAACGAACGAAAATCAATATGATTGACCAACCCAACGGTTCATCAATCAAAATGCGAGCCAAACGCTGAACAAATACGGAATTCCACCGCCCAAGGGTTGGAAGATCGAAACGAGACCAATTTCCCGAAGGAGTCTGAACGCTCAACAATCACGAGACGAGATCAACAAAAACCGAACAATCAAACGATCGAACCACAACGGTCGAGACAACAAAAGCGAACAATCATGTTCGAATCACGAAGAACAATAAAATTCAAACAACAACTCCAAGGTTCACAAGAATCGAACCGAACTCGGAAAAGTCACAGCGATAACCAGATCGACTCAAAACAAGATCACAGCTCGTCCGAACGATGAAACCGAAATACAGAACAAGTTCAGAAAGTATCAACGAACACGAGCGAGTCGATAGAATTGAGAAAGAGAAAATGAAAAAGCCAAAAATAATACGGGTATTATATTCGACCTCTTCTAAAAGAAGTGTCGTCCCCGAAACTCACAACAACGAAATCAAGGGGACGACACAACAAGCAACCGATAGAAACATCCTTCGAGGGCCTCTCAAAGCCCATTCTGATAATTGTGCTGAAGCGTGAACTCCGAAAGTCTCGGTAGCCAATTCGCAAAACTAAATTCGGTGTCCCTCGAGTCCACATTTGAAATGTGTTACCGATGAGAAGGACAATTTACACGTGCATGCCCCAGCACATCACGGTTGAAACGCCTCGGCTCGGCATACCGAAAATACAAATGCTAGATACAATGGGGCATAACGTTGCAAAACAACATAGCGGAGATGCCAACTCAGCACAACAAAGAATCATAACACATATCATATACAACGATTACCATCGTAAAGTAATACACACACAAACAATACAGCAACGACGGTATCGTTCGGTGACCTTAACGGTCCGAACAATAACCAGCACATAATTACAAACAACATGAAACAACCACACATGTACACAAACGTACAAAGTCAAGCTTTAACAGATCACACTGGTGCGATAACACGCAAGCCACCACGAAGTGACAACATTAAAGATCGTCATCACACCTCTCACAAAGGGCTAACAAAACATATGCATGGCGAACGACTCAACGTTCACACCACCAATTCGATCATACTCGGAAGCAAACATCAAAATGACAACGCGACATCATACATACCTATCTAGCCCTCAAACGGGAATGGATAGATTTTAAAAACGAAAACCTCATTTTGAAAATAATTTAGAAGAACACCAGTTGATCTTGAGTATCACCTTTCAAAAAAAAAGTACAAACGTGAGACATCTTTATCAAGACTTTGAAAACCATCATGCGTTTGGTAAAAAATGAGGACATTTTCTTTTAGCGAAAGACTTTCAGAATATTCGACCCTCGGGTCTAAGTATAAGTGTTTCTAAACATCGAAAATATCTCAAAATATTTTGGTCATCGAGGTAGAAGAATTTTGAATCATATTGTGGCACCTTGGATGTACCACGAGAAAATAATTCATTTTAAAAGTACGTCTCGAAATTTATTTTCTAAGATATTCAAGGTCATCGAAAATAATTCAATGGGCTAGAATGCCCAAAAATTTTAGGTAATTACACGGAACATTATAGCGCCATGGGTCCCGCGCCGGAACCCACCAGGCTAAAAACCATTTACAAAAACACCAAAAAGGCCGATGACGGTAATGTTTCAAAAACTCACAAAAGCCATTTACAAAATACTAAATACCGTCATAAGAATTTTGCCAATACGATCAAGGCCATAATGCCAAAAACTCGGTTAAGGAATCGGTTTTACGAAATAAAACTCAGTTGGTAAAATACCGAAAGCCATTACAAAAGAACTCACGCAGCGGATAAAAGAAATAAAGTCAAACATGCACAATCCAGCAACGCTACTCCTCATATGAACGAAATATGAGGGTCAAATAACCACATATCAAGAAATCAAAATCCATAAGAGGATTCCGTCACTGAATAAATAATCATAAAAATAGCTCGTGTCACACGAGGCACAACACAAAGAAGGGAGACTTACAGCCACAGGTCGCACGAAGATGATGATCGCCCCATGATACTAATCACGACCAACAAACTCAGACGACGCGTCGCGACACGACTCAGTCAGACAAAATCCGACAAGACAAAACTCAACAGACACCACTGACCCGACAGCCTAGGTTTCCACAACCTAATATCCGATACCATTTATGTAACACCCCCAATCCGCTCAGGGATATTACACGCCGTAGAACCTTTCCTCAAGGATCTACCAGGCTGGTAACAACATATAACAACTCAACCATGCCTTTAAGGCTAAAATGACTCAGTAGACCGATTTGGTCTTTCAATAAATACATACAACTCAAACACAACTCATGCCCACGCAGGGGTCAAAACACAACCACACCTGTACAATGGGAAAATATAGCAGCAGAAAATAAAGTACAACTGAACTAATAAACAATGTACGGTTCCTCATGTGATTAGTATCGATCATCTTTCATCATCCTTCGTGCCGACCCTGTGTTATGCTCCAAAACCTGAATGCAAAAATAGACATCCACCCCCCCGAATACTCGGGGGTTAGCAAAACTCCACTGTTTTGCTAGTGCAAGAACAAAGTGCAAATACGATCCATACAATTCACATTCCACGAATAACAATAACCAGGAATCCTTAAAAATCCAAACATAAATAAAAGCACTTCCCGAGGCAAGAGTTTGGGTAATATTTCCAAAACCGAAAGATCACAAATAAAGGGAAACAATTTATAAAATAGTTTAAGATGCCATCGAGAGTTTCAATAGAAAACAATTTAGGATTACTGAATCCTTCTCTTTCCAAAAATCAACAGGGTCACAGCCCAAAGGTTTTGTTTTCACAAATGAAACCAACAACAACACACAAGGTAAAAACCCACGTCACGCATCCTCGACGGACATAAAATACACACGCACCCGTGAAGTTTAACTCGTGAATCCAGGGCAAAACCATTGGACTCCCTCCGCGGCCCCGTCGAACCTTCCCAAGGTGAGCAAACACATTCACAAAATATACACACGCACTCGTGAAGTTTTTACTCGTGAACCCAGAGTGAATTCATAGATTCCCCCGAGGCCCCATCGGACCCTCCCGAGGTGAGTAAAATATATTCACTAAACATTCACACGCAGTGGTGAAGTTTCACTCGTGAATCCAGGGCGAAACCATTGGACTCCCTCCATGGCCGCGTCGAACCCTCCCGAGGTGAGCGAACGCATTCACAAAACATACACGCACAAGCATCGCCTAGGACCAGGACGCCACCATGAATCCCACCCGAGGCCTCGAAGGACCCTCCCGAGCTGGCTAGCGAAACAATCAAGCACAGGCATCGCCTAGGACCAGGACGCCACCATGAATCCCACCCGAGGCCTCGAAGGACCCTCCGAGCTGGCTAGCGAAACAATCAAGCACAGGCATCGCCTAGGACCAGGACGCCACCATGAATCCCACCCGAGGCCTCGAAGGACCCTCCCGAGCTGTCTAGCGAAACAATCATGCACAAATAACATATCACACCAAGGATATCCAAACAATTCACCCAGAGGCATCAAACACTTAGCAAAACA
This sequence comes from Orobanche coerulescens, assembly GCA_033398695.1. Taxonomy (NCBI): domain Eukaryota; kingdom Viridiplantae; phylum Streptophyta; class Magnoliopsida; order Lamiales; family Orobanchaceae; genus Orobanche; species Orobanche coerulescens. The sequence goes on from CM065808.1 coordinate 102,723,194, forward strand.
CCACGTCAAACCACAATGCACCGAAATGAAACCATATACATACACACGCATTACCAAGCGCAACATCAACGCCAAACATATCCATAAGATTCACATACTCATTCGAGAAACACACGAGTCACAAAACACACACGATTTTGAAAGAGGGCCTTTAACGAGGCTAACCAAATCTTTTGAAAACTCACTTCATACAATCAAACAAACATATAAAGACGATCACCAATTATCATATTCAAAAAACAAGAATTGTATGGATAAGGTACTTGCCTCGAAACCACAGTCGCAACAAGACGACGGATGAAATATGGTCGAATAGCCCCGAACCCCCAAACAATATCAAAAACGCGATAGCACCACGAGTACTACGAGGATAACACCACACGAATCATCAATCACCAAACGGGATTCAACATCGGAATCCTCGAGCACCTATAATCCTCCGGAAGGAACAATAAAACATGATTACGACGAGAATCAAGGCCGAAAACAACGGAAATCCAAACAACTATCAAAGGGAACTCATTCGGAGATTTAACGGACATTAAATGTTCAAGACCCTTCAAGAACAAAGAAATCACCCCTCGGGTCGAACAAACCAAAGATACGAGTATTCAATCTGTAGAACAAGTTCAAAACAACGTTTATACAACAATTAATTTGACAAAAACGGATTGGAATTGAAATCAAAAGGAAAATCCCCAAAATCTTCAAACACAAGGGTTCAAGCCAAAATACCTTGATTCGGACGAAGAACACGGATTGGATGATGATATAATCAACAAGAATCCTCCAAAACGCCTTGGAATTGATTAGAATCGGCCAAGAACTCGATTTCCCGAGCCTCCCGTCGCCAGCCGAAAAAGGAAGAAAAACGCGTAAAAATGAAGTCTGGCCGAGCCCAGGCTATATATAGCCGGCAGGGTTACGGCCGTAACCGGCAGTGCCTTACGGCCGTAACTCGGCCCTTACGGCCGTAACCGACATTCGTCCAAAAATCTGCCCAGCACCTGTCGGACACTTACGGCCGTAACTGGCACACATTACGGCCGTAACCGGCCTTCGTCAGGAAGCTGCCAGGCGCCATACGGCCATAACTCTCGGCCCCTTACGGCCGTAACTCGGCCAGGCCAGGCCCTGCTCCGGCCGTGGCCACTCCGACGGCCCGAACGACCCCGAAACCCAAACCTGAGTAAAAATCGAAGATATGGTTACGAAGTACTCGCAAAGACGAATCTAAGAGCTAAGAGAACACACGATTCCGACCACCCGAAGTGTCGGAATTCGACAGCGGAAAGTAATTACCCCAAACTTTGGGAAATTATGAAAATGGCCCAAAACGTCCGAAATACACGATACGTGATCGAAAAACCAAACCAAAACTCCCAACATGAATAATAACATTAAATGAACTTACTAGAAACTCGAAGCAACAGTTTCGGACGAGATTCGCAAGAATCGAACTCAAGTGCGGAAAAGTCACTAAAAAGCACGGAACTCAACAAAACGACACCGAAACGAACTCGGACGTCGAAAAGTGCCGAATTAAATATTCTCAGAATGACGAAACGGTCATGAGCGAGTCGTCAAAACGGACTTTCGTCGAAAAATAAATAAATTACCGGAAATCGAAATTACGGGTTACATTCTACCCTCCTTAAAAGAAGTTTCGTCCCGAAACTTAAAACAAGTAGGGAGAAGCAATATCCTGTCAGAAAACTCAATGAGATACGTAAGAAACGCGTAACTTACGCCCAACGGAGAAACGTTACAAGCAGCGCAAAGGAATATATGGCGTGAAAACACGCTCCACGATGACTAACACAACGCTCCCGATAGAGACAGAATAAAATCAACAAGTGACAAGCGTCATCAAACAGACAATACAATCGAGTCGATTATCCGAACAATCACAAAACTCAACGAACGAATATCAATATGATTGACCAACCCAACGGTTCATCAATCAAAATGCGAGCCAAACGCTGAACAAATACGGAATTCCACCGCCCAAGGGTTGGAAGATCGAAACGAGACTAATTTCCCGAAGGAGTCTGAACGCTCAACAATCACGAGACGAGATCAACAAAAACCGAACAATCAAACGATCGAACCACAACGGTCGAGACAACAAAAGCGAACAATCATGTTCGAATCACGAAGAACAATAAAATTCAAACAACAACTCCAAGGTTCACAAGAATCGAACCGAACTCGGAAAAGTCACAGCGATAACCAGATCGACTCAAAACAAGATCACAGCTCGTCCGAACGATGAAACCGAAATACAGAACAAGTTCAGAAAGTATCAACGAACACGAGCGAGTCGATAGAATTGAGAAAGAGAAAATGCAAAAGCAAAAATAATACGGGTCTTATATTCGACCTCTTCTAAAAGAAGTGTCGTCCCCGAAACTCACAACAACGAAATCAAGGAGACGACAAAACAAGCAACCGATAGAAACATCCTTCGAGGGCCTCTCAAAGCCGATTCTGATAACTGTGCTGAAACGTGAACTCCGAAAGTCTCGGTAGCCAATTCGCAAAACTGAATTCGGTGTCCCTCGAGTCCACACTTGAAATGTGTTACCGACGAGAAGGAAAATTTACACGTGCATGCCCCAGCACATCACGGTTGAAACGCCTCGGCTCGGCATACCGAAAATACAAATGCTAGATACAATAGGGCATAACGTCGCAAAACAACATAGCGGAGATGCCAACTCAGCACAACAAATAATCATAACACATATCATATACAACGATTACCATCGTAAAGTAATACACACACAAACAATACAGCAACGACGGTATCGTTCGGTGACCTTAACGGTCCGAACAATAACCAGCACATAATTACAAACATCATGAAACAACCACACTGTTAGGAATATGCCCTCAAATGCCACTCAGGGGATGAGAGAGTGAGAGCAATTGTATTGTAATTATGAATATTTAATAAGGCAATTATTATTTCTATATTATTGTATATCACTGGCATTGTGATTTAGTATATAGAATAATAGTCCTTGCATTTGAGAGCGAACATTCTACTCCATATGGAGATAAGGAGATAGGCACTAGAAGTGTTTACAGCTCGAATGCTTAACTAGTTCGCAAGTCGATAAAACTTAATTGGGCAGTAAGTTTAGACAAGACTTGTATAATGTGTACTTTGACATGTAGAGTACATGTTTTCACTAAAAGTTAGTGGGAGCACACGTTATAGGTATGCTAATGGGATTAGTATACTCGAACACAACTCACCTCGATTCGGTCACATGGATATCACTCAGGGATAGTCAATGACTGGATCGAAAGGTTGTGATAGGTATACGTGGACCTTTGACTTGAGGTTTCAGTAGGAGATGTGATTGTGACATTAAGTTAGTCATTAGAGTAGTTCGATCCAATCGCCGGTTGGTGTGGTCAACCTCGAAATGCAACTTAGTGGGCAAGTAGCAGTCTCTACTGAATACCAAGATAGAATTCTTTCTCTTGTTAGTGAGCAGGTAAATGTCCTATGCGGTTAATGGCAAATGAGATCATAAGTCTTTGGCCAAAGCAGTTAGAGCTAGTTGTATTTGATACACGAGAGCTCGATGATCTCGATTTGTATTAACAAATGCATAGAGTCAAGATACAATAGGGTTTGACTTTACCGTGACCCTAATACTTGACCGGGACATATGATTGAAGGGTTTATACATATACGGTATTCACGACATAATGGTTTTGGAATGATCCTATCATTCGTTCTTAGTTAGGTTACGGTGTGGGCCACGAGACTGGCTAAGTGGTGCTAACACTCATTGGATCCTCCCAATGCTAACTAAGACGAACCTACAGAGTCGCGGCACATGAATTAACGACGGATTATATTTAACCTATTCTCTCTTGGTTAATATTGGACATTGGATGCCTAATTCAATTTATTGGATAAATTAAATCGGTCTCGTGAATTAAATAAATAACTGGGTAATTAATTTATTCATATTATTTCTTAGAGAATTTATTTTTAATATAATTAATTAATTAGATTAATTAATTATATTAATATTGAAACATACCAAGGTTTATCTATCGGATTAGATACACGAGGGTCCGTTTCACGGACCGAAACGAACCAACTTTTTTTTCACCTCCCTTAGCCGCCACCCCACTTTCATCAATTGACTTGGTGATTTTTTTATAAATGTGGGGACTTAATAATACATTTGATATATTATTACTTCATTATTTATTCTTGAAATAATTGATGAGGTGTGTGTTTTGTTTATAAAATAAACACAATCTCCCTCATTTATGATCGTGTGGATCAGCCGTGAGTTGTAGCTAAGGAGTGAGAGAAAGTTTTCTAAGTTTATACATTTTGAGTTCTAAGTGTATTTTGAGAGAAAACAATTTTTATAAAATACTTAGAGTATTTATAAAAATATATATAAGTTAATTCTATCAATTTCTAGCCGTATACTTAGAGTATAAATTGATAGAAATATTTTCCGGTCATCTTCCGACGCGTGATACGTAGAGGCACGGTGTTTTCGGTGCTCGGGAATTTCCAAAAGCTTGTTCGAATGGATTCGTGTTCGTACTCGGAATCAAGAAGATATTATCAAAGGTCTACGAGGGTATGATTTCTTAATTTATCTTCGTATATTTATATTCGTTTATACGATGCTTGATCGATCCGGTTTTGGGGTTTGGTTTTTATCCGGTTTGACCGGTTTATTTCCGCTGCGTAACTCGTTTTTAATCGCCGAATTCCATCAATGGTATCAGAGAGAGGTCTATGCAATCGTATATTCGATATTTGCATTTGGAATGCTTGTTTTTTTTATGATTTAGAATCATAATTGTTTTAATTGTTAATGTTTAATTGTTCATCTAAAAATTATTTTTCATGATTTTATGTTACAATATAAATCTATTTTTCTTTTGAAAAACTGATTTAATTGTGTAATATACAAATTAAAAAAATATTATTTTTGGATTCGGGACGAAAAAAATGAGCCGGAAAATTGGTAGGACCGGCTGAGTGCTGGTCAATTTAATGGGCTGGTCATTGGCAAATTTCAGCCACGGGCTTGGCCCGGCCATGGTATTTTCCGACTCCGTTTTTATATTTCGTTCGGTAAATTAATTTTCCGCAAATTAAATTGGATTTAATTTGACTAAAATATAATTATGGTAATTTATTTTAAGGGAATTAATTTAATGAAATATTTATTTTGTCCGGAGCAAATTAAAATTAACGGTTAAGTGAATTAATTGGATTAATTCTAATTGTTGGATTATTTTTTGTTGATTAGATCAATTTTAGATTAATCATTATTGCCATTTATTTTAATGTAATTGTTGCATTAATTTTGAATGGGGATGTAGTTCATAGACCTAATTTTGAATCGTTTGTTTTGTTCGATTGGGTTGTAAAGGCCGTTTTGAGCCTATTTATTTTACTAGAAAATTTGTATAGGATGCAATTTTTCAAATGTAAAATTTATTTGTAATGACGAAGACCGGAGGAAGATCCGCTCGAGAAGACGAAGATTCAAGACCGAAGACATGTAATTAGATTACGATGTTTTTGTTCTAGGAACGGTCCATGAACTGCATGTTGTTAGTTTTTAGGTTGTGTATGTTTTCATATTGTATGGCAAACAAACAAACCGACAAACCGCGCTTATAAACGGATTAATGTGCAAAGTGTAACATATAATCGCGTTAATAGTCCTACTTACAAACACTAAGTTATAAAGGTTACGAGGTTTCCTACCCTCCGTCAAACTCATGGAAAATTGAAATCTAAACCAGAATATTATTCTTCCGAGTATGTCGGGGTAATATATTTGGGGAAAGTTGATAAATTCCTAGAGTGTATTAGATGCCTTTGGTTGTGACAAATCAAACCCCTATAAACCGTATGGGTTGCCGGGTAAGATTCAATTGTCAGACTAATAGGAGTTGACGGTTTAAACTTAGATAGTTCAGCGAGCCATAGAAACCGAATGGGTTGAGGGCAAGTGAACTAGGGGTAAAAGAAGATCGAATCATCCATTAGATGGGTTGGTATTAGACACCACTTTATAAAGAATAATAGAATATAAACCGTATGGGTTGCCCTATATTAAACTTTGTAAAGAAATCAATCACCACTATGAAATCACCTAAGACTTCCGGATTTAACATGGGAGTGTGTAAATGCCGATAAAATAGTGGGAGCCGAGTTATGAATAAAGAATGTCCTTAAATTCTTTACTCGGATCATAATTAAATAATCACTAACGAATCTTAAATTATTCTCTGCAGTTAACAAAACTCTCAATATGACAATGAACCCACTCGCTATACTACTTGAAAAGAACATCCTGACTGGTCCGAACTATGTGGACTGGCTTCGGAACTTGAGGATTGTCCTAACTATGGAAATGCTGGGATACGTCTTGGAGGCGGACATCTCAGCGGCTCCTGCAAGAACCCGAGCCAATCAGGAAGATGTTGATGCCCATGAGAAATGGGTAAAAGACGACATAAGAGTGCGAGGGTACATGTTAGGCTCAATGACCAATGAGCTTCAACGTGCCCATGAAAAGATGACGTCTTCACGAGCCATCTTAGCGCACCTGGCTGAGCTCTATGGAGAGCATAGCCGAACTGCTAGATATGAGATATCAAAGCAATTATTCGGCGCCAGGATGAAGGAAGGAGAGAGGGTTGGGGACCATGTCCTCAAGATGATCTCGATGATTGAGAGATTGGAAGCTCTTGATTTTCAGATGCATGCATCTCTCCAAACTGACCTTATCCTGCAGTCACTTCCTGACTCCTTTTCACAATTTGTCATGAACTTCAACTGCAATGAGATTGCATGTAACTTAGCTGGGCTAATGAACAAACTGACGACTGCCCAGTCTCAGATGAAGACAAAGGGAAAGGAAGCTGCACTTGTGATTTCTTCTGGGACTTGGAAGTCCAAGAATAAGAAGAAAAAGAACAAGAAGCAGTTAGGTCCAATAGCCAAGATCGATAAGGGAAAGGGCAAGGCCCCAATGGTTCAAAAGAGTAAGGGGCCAAAAAAACGGATGTATGCCTCAACTGCGGTGAGCTAGGCCACTGGAAGAGGTACTGTCCAAAGCTTGACCGTGTCTGCGCCGTCAGTGCGGAACTACTAGTTTTAGAAACAAATTGTTCTCAGAATCGTATATTCTACTTCTTGGATACTTGATTCCGGTGCGAGTTCTCACATTTGTACAATGAATCAGGATCTGGAACGAAGTAGGAAGCTGGATTCAGGGGAGGTGATGGTCACCGTCGGAAGTGGGCATAGTGTCGAGGCTTCTGATATCGTATCCCTTATGTTGGATTTAGAATCTGGTTTTATTCTCACTTTAGAAGATGTACTTGTTTTGCCCAAGGGGCACAAGAATATTGTATCAATTCCGGTCATGGACCGAAAGGGATTTCACTTCTTTATTGGAGATGGGTCCTGTCGTATTTATTTCAGAAATAAATTGGTTGGTACTGCTACATTATTTAATGGTTTATACCATTTAAATTTAAAGAATAAGACAACTGTGAACACTATAACTAGGAAGCATGGTAGGGATGAAACGAACCAAGCACTTAAGTGGCATCTTAGACTTGGTCATATCGGTCCGATCAAGGTTCATAAAATGGAGAAAGATGGGCTTACGGGTCCATTGGGATCAGATCCCTATCCAACTTGTGAATCTTGCCTTCAAGGCAAAATGACTAAGTTACCCTTCGCAGGGACTTTTGAAAGAGTCAAAAACTTGGATTGATCCATACCGCGTCATGGCCCTTTTGAAGTGGCACGAGACGGCTTTCAGTATTTCATTACATTTACTGATGACCATACCAGGTATGGATTCGTGTACTTAATGAAACATAAGTCTGAAGCTTTTGATAAATTCAAGGAATTTAAAGCCCTAGTTGAAAATCAAACAGGTAATCGTGTTAAGACTCTTCAATCAGACCGGGGTGGTGAGTACATGAGTACCAAATTTGATGAGTTCTTAAAAGAACTAGGAATAGTGTCACAATTCACTCCTCCAGCTACTCCACAATTAAATGGTGTATCAGAAAGAAGGAACCGAACCTTGTTGGACATGGTTCGCTCCATGCTTAACTATACTGATCTACCGATTTATCTGTGGGGTTACGCGCTCCTTACTGCTGTGCATATCTTGAACAGATGTCCTTCCAAATCCGTTCCTAAGACTCCCCATGAGATGTGGAGAGGTAGGAAACCAAGTCTTAATCACATTAGGATTTGGGGATGCCCTGCTTATGTTAAGAAGACTAAAGTAGAGAAATTGGAAGCTAGGTCTGTGAAAGGTCGTTTCATAGGATATCCAGGGGATTCCATGGGATATCTATTCTACATGCATGAAGATCATAGGATCATCGTTGCTATACAAGCATACTTCTGGAAGATCGGTTTATTCGGGAAGGAGGGCGGTAGAAATATTTCTTTGGAAGAAATAAAAGAAACACCAAATGAGACACCTATGCAAGATATTAGAACCCAACCTTTTGAAATACAAACACAACCTCGCAAGTCTAGTAGAATTTCTCAATTACCTGAGAGGTATGGCTATCTGCATCAAGAAGAACTGGGTGTCCATGAGATGACAGAAAGTAGTCAAGAGAATGATCTTTCTACATATGACCAAGCTATGGTAGATGTTGACTCCACAAAGTGGCAAGAAGCTATGGAAGCTGAGATAGACTCAATGCATGCTAATCAGGTCTGGACTTTAGTAGATCGTCCTAAAGGCATAGTGCCTATTGGAAACAAATGGATCTATAAAAGAAAGAATGGAGATGGCAAGGTTGATACCTATAAGGCCGGGCTTGTGGCAAAGGGTTATTCCCAAAGAGAAGGAATCGATTACTTGAGACCTTCTACTTTGTAGCTATGATTAAGTCTATTCGCATGATGCTTGCCATAGCAGCCCACTTAGATTATGAAATATGGCAAATGGATGTGAAAACGGCATTCCTAAATGGATTCCTCGAAGAGGAGATTTACATGGAACAGTCTAAAGGATTCATATCTCAAACCAATATTCATAAAGTGTGCAAACTTCAGCGTGCCATTTATGGACTGAAGCAAGCTTCACGGAGTTGGAATCTTCGTTTTAACGAGACAGTCAAAGAGTTTGATTTTGTCCAAAATGAAGAGGAGCCCTGTATTTACAAGAATATTAGTGGGAGCAAAATTGTGTTCTTAATACTATATGTAGATGACATTCTACTTATAGGAAATGACGTAGGAATGCTCAGTTCTGTGAAAGCTTGGCTTTCTAAAGAGTTCTCAATGAAAGACTTCGGAGAAGCTACCTATATTCTGGGTATTCGTCTCTACCGGGATAGAGCGAAAAGAATGTTAGGTCTTTCCCAAGCCCTCTACATAGAAAAGATCCTGAAGCGATTTAGGATGGAAGATTCTAAAAGAGGGTTTCTACCTATGCAACATGGTGCAAAACTTTCCTTAGAGATGTGTCCTCAAAGTGAGGAAGATAGAAAGGAAATGAGCAAGGTACCTTATGCTTCGGCAGTAGGTAGCCTTATGTATGCAATGATTTGCACTAGACCGGACATTGCCTATGCCGTGAGCGTAGTAAGTCGGTTTGATCAAATCCAGGCAGAACATTGGATCGTGCAAAGAACATTCTTAAGTACCTAAGGAGGACTAAAGACTTGGTTCTTACATACGGCGGTGGAGAGCTAAGAGTGATGGGTTATACAGACTCAGATTTTTCGGGGGACATGGATACTCAGATGTCCACATCAGGGTATATCTTTACTCTGAATGGTGGGGCAGTTTCTTGGAGAAGTGCCAAGCAAAGTTCGACTGCTATCTCTACATGTCAAGCCGAATATCGAGCGTACGGAGGCTGCTAAAGAAGCTTTTTGGATAAAGAAGTTCACTGAGGAACTTCAAGTGGTTCCTAACACAGAGAAGCCCGTGACACTGTTTTGTGACAACGATGGAGCTGTTGCACAGGCTAAGGAGCCTAGGGCTCACCACAACACCAAAAATATTGCGAGAAAATATCATTTTGTTAGAGAAATGGTTCGGGATGGGAATGTTACACTGCAGAGAGTAGACACAGCAAATAACGTTGCTGATCCGCTTACCAAGCCACTATCTCAGAAGGTCTTAGAAAGACATCTGGAGAGTATGAGTATTAGATACCATAGTTTGTGGCATTGAGTGCAAGTGGGAGATTGTTAGGAATATGCCCTCAAATGCCACTCAGGGGATGAGAGAGTGGGAGCAATTGTATTGTAATTATGAATATTTAATAAGGCAGTTATTATTTCTATATTATTGTATATCACTGGCATTGTGATTTAGTATATAGAATAATAGTCCTTGCATTTGAGAGCGAACATTCTACTCCATATGGAGATAAGGAGATAGGCACTAGAAGTGTTTACAGCTCGAATGCTTAACTAGTTCGGAAGTCGATAAAACTTAATTGGGCAGTAAGTTTAGACAAGACTTGTATAATGTGTACTTTGACATGTAGAGTACATGTTTTCACTAACAGTTAGTGGGAGCACACGTTATAGGTATGCTAATGGGATTAGTATACTCGAACACGACTCACCTCGATTCGGTCACATGGATATCACTCAGGGATAGTCAATGACTGGATCGAAAGGTTGTGATAGGTATACGTGGACCTTTGACTTGAGGTTTCAGTAGGAGATGTGCTTGTGACATTAAGTTAGTCATTAGAGTAGTTCGATCCAATCGCCGGTTGGTGTGGTCAACCTCGAAATGCAACTTAGTGGGCAAGTAGCAGTCTCTACTGAATACCAAGATAGAATTCTTTCTCCTGTTAGTGAGCAGGTAAATGTCCTATGCGGTTAATGGCAAATGAGATCATAAGTCTTTGGCCAAAGCAGTTAGAGCTAGTTGTATTTAATACACGAGAGCTCGATGATCTCGATTTGTATTAACAAATGCATAGAGTCAAGATACAATAGGGTTTGACTTTACTGTGACCCTAATACTTGACCGGGACATATGATTGAAGGGTTTATACATATACGGTATTCACGACATAATGGTTTTGGAATGATCCTATCATTCGTTCTTAGTTAGGTTACGGTATGGGCCACGAGACTGGCTAAGTGGTGTTAACACTCATTGGATCCTCCCAATGCTAACTAAGACGAACCTACAGAGTCGTGGCACAGGAATTGACGACGGATTATATTTAACTTATTCTCTCTTGGTTAATATTGGACATTGGATGCCTAATTCAATTTATTGGATAAATTAAATCGGTCTCGTGAATTAAATAAATTACTGGGTAATTAATTTATTCATATTATTTCTTAGAGAATTTATTTTTAATATAATTAATTAATTAGATTAATTAATTATATTAATATTGAAACATACCAAGGTTTATCTATCGGATTAGATACACGAGGGTCCGTTTCACGGACCAAAACGAACCAACTTCTTTTTCTCCTCCCTTAGCCGCCACCCCACTTTCATCAATTGACTTGGTGATTTTTTTTTATAAATGTGGGGACTTAATAATACATTTGATGTATTATTACTTCATTATTTATTCTTGAAATAATTGATGAGGTGTGTGTTTTGTTTATAAAATAAACACAATCTCCCTCATTTATGATCGTGTGGATCAGCCGTGAGTTGTAGCTAAGGAGTGAGAGAAAGTTTTCTAAGTTTATACATTTTGAGTTCTAAGTGTATTTTGAGAGAAAACAATTTTTATAAAATACTTAGAGTATTTATAAAAATATATATAAGTTAATTCTATCAATTTCTAGCCGTATACTTAGAGTATAAATTGATAGAAATATTTTCCGGTCATCTTCCGACGCGTGATACGTAGAGGCACGGTGTTTTCGGTGCTCGGGAATTTCCAAAAGCTTGTTCGATTGGATTCGTGTTCGTACTCGGAATCAAGAAGATATTATCAAAGGTCTACGAGGGTATGATTTCTTAATTTATCTTCGTATATTTATATTCGTTTATACGATGCTTGATCGATCCGGTTTTGGGGTTTGGTTTTTATCCGGTTTGACAGGTTTATTTCCGCTGCGTAACTCGTTTTTAATAACCGAATTCCATCACACACATGTACACAAACCTACAAAGTCAACCTTTAACAGCTCACACCGGTGCGATAACACGCAAGCCACCACGAAGTGACAACATTAAAGATCGTCATCACACCTCTCACAAAGGGCTAACAAAACATATGCATGGCGAACGACTCAACGTTCACACCACCAATTCGATCATACGCGGGAGCAAAAATCAAAATGACAACGCGACATCATACATACCTATCTATCCCTCAAACGGGAATGGATAGATTTTAAAAACGAAAACCTCATTTTGAAAATAATTTAGAAAAACACCGGTTGATCTTGAGTATCACCTTTCAAAAAAAAGTACAAACGTGAGACATCTTTATCGAGACTTTGAAAACCATCATGCGTTTGGTAAAAAATGAGGACATTTTCTTTTAGCGAAATACTTTCATAATATTCGACCCTCGGGTCTAAGTATAAGTGTTTCTAAACATCGAAAATATCTCAAAATATTTTGGTCCTCGAGGTAGAAGAATTTTGAATCATATTGTGGCACCTTAGATGTACCACGAGAAAATAATTCATTTTAAAAGTACGTCTCGAAATTTATTTTCTAAGATATTCAAGGTTATCGAAAATAATTCAATGGGCTAGAATGCCCAAAAATTTTAGGTAATTACACGGAACATTATAGCGCCGTGGGTCCCGCACCGGAACCCACCAGGCTAAAAACCATTTACAAAAACACTAAAAAGGCCGATGACGGTAATGTTTCAAAAACTTACAAAAGCCATTTACAAAATACTAAATACCGTCATAAGAATTTTGCCAAAACGATCAAGGCCATAATGCCAAAAACTCGGTTAAGGAATCGGTTTTACGAAATAAAACTCAGTTGGTAAAATACCGAAAGCCATTACAAAAGAACTCACGCAGCGGATAAAAGAAATAAAGTCAAACATGCACAATCCAGCAACGCTACTCCTCATATGAACGAAATATGAGGGTCAAATAACCACATATCAAGAAATCAAAATCCATAAGAGGATTCCGTCACTGAACAAATAATCATAAAAATAGCTCGTGTCACACGAGGCACAACACAAAGAAGGGAGACTTACAGCCACACGTCGCACGAAGATGATGATCGCCCCATGATACTAATCACGACCAACAAACTCAGACGACGCGTCGCGACACGACTCAGTCAGACAAAATCCGACAAGACAAAACTCAACAGACACCACTGACCCGGCATCCTAGGTTTCCACAACCTAATCTCCGATACCATTTATGTAACACCCCCAATCCGCTCAGGGATATTCCATGCTGTAGAACCTTTCCTCAAGGATCTACCAGGCTGGTAACAACATATAACAACTCAACCACGCCTTTAAGGCTAAAATGACTCAGTAGACCGATTTGGTCTTTCAATAAATACATACAACTCAAATATAACTCATGCCCACGCAGGGGTCAAAACACAACCACACCTGTACAACGGGAAAAATATAGCAGCAGAAAATAAAGTACAACTGAACTAATAAACAATGTACGGTTCCTCATGTGATTAGTATCGATCATCTTTCATCATCCTTCGTGCCGACCCTGTGTTATGCTCTAAAACCTGAATGCAAAAATATACATCCACCCCCCCGAATACTCGGGGGTTAGCAAAACTCCACTGTTTTGCTAGTGCAAGAACAAAGTGCAAATACGAGCCATACAATTCACATTCCACGAATAACAATAACCAGGAATCCTTAAAAATCCAAACGTAAAGAAAAGCACTTCCCGAGGCAAGAGTTTGGGTAAATATTTCCAAAACCGAAAGATCACAAATAAAGAGAAACAATTTATAAAATAGTTTAAGATGCCATCGAGAGTTTCAATAGAAAATAATTTAGGATTACTGAATCTTCTCTTTCCAAAAATCAACAGGGTCACAGCCCAAAGGTTTTGTTTTCACAAATGAAACCAACAACAACACACAAGGTAAAAACCCACGTCACGTGTCCTCGACGGACATAAAATACACACGCACCCGTGAAGTTTCACTCGTGAATCCAGGGCAAAACCATTGGACTCCCTCCATGGCCCCGTCGAACCCTCCCGAGGTGAGCAAACACATTCACAAAACATACACACGCACTCGTGAAGTTTTTACTCGTGAACCTAGAGTGAAGTCATAGAGTCCCCCGAGGCCCCGTCGGACCCTCCCGAGGTGAGTAAAATACATTCACTTAACATACACACGCAGTGGTGAAGTTTCACTCGTGAATCCAGGGCGAAACCATTGGAGTCCCTCCGTGGCCCCGTCGAACCCTCCCGAGGTGAGCGAACACATTCACAAAACATACACGCACAAGCATCGCCTAGGACCAGGACGCCACCATGAATCCCACCCGAGGCCTCGAAGGACCCTCCCGAGCTGGCTAGCGAAACAATCAAGCACAGGCATCGCCCAGGACTAGGACGCCACCATGAATCCCACCCGAGGCCTCGAAGGACCCTCCCGAGCTGGCTAGCGAAACAATCAAGCACAGGCATCGCCTAGGACCAGGACGCCACCATGAATCCCACCCGAGGCCTCGTAGGACCCTCCCGAGCTGTCTAGCGAAACAATCATGCACAAATAACATATCACACCAAGGATATCCAAACAATTCACCCAGAGGCATCAAACACTTAGCAAAACACCACGTCAAACCACAATGCACCGAAATGAAACCATATACGTACACACGCATTACCAAGCGCAACATCAACGCCAAACATATCCATATGATTCACATACTCGTTCTAGAAACAGACCAATCACAAAACACACACGATTTTGAAACAGGGCCTTTAACGAGGCTAACCAAATCTTTTGAAAACTCACTTCAAACAATCAAACAAACATATAAAGACGATCACCAATTATCATATTCACAAAACAAGAATTGTATAGACAAGGTACTTGCCTCGAAACCACAGTCGCAACAAGACGATGGATGAAATATGGTCGAATAGCCCCGAACCCCCAAACAATATCAAAAACGCGATAGCACCACGAGTACTACGAGGATAACACCACACGAATCATCAATCACCAAATGGGATTCAACATCGGAATCCTCGAGCACCTATAATCCTCCGGAAGGAACAATAAAACATGATTACGACGAGAATCAAGTCCGAAAACAACGGAAATCCCAACAACTATCAAAGGGAACTCATTCGGACATTTAACGGACATTAAATGTTCAAGACCCTTCAAGAACAAAGAAATCACCCCTCGGGTCGAACGAACCAAAGATACGAGTATTCAATCTGTAGAACAAGTTCAAAACAACGTTTATACAACAATTAATTTGACAAAAACGGATTGGAATCGAAATCAAAAGGAAAATCCCCAAAATCTTCAAAAACAAGGGTTCAAGCCAAAATACCTTGATTCGGACGAAGAACACGGATTGGATGATGATATAATCAACAAGAATATTCCAAAATGCCTTGGAATTGATTAGAATCGGCCAAGAACTCGATTTCCCGAGCCTCCCGTCGCCAGCCGCAGAAAAAAGGAAGAAAAACGCGTAAAAATGAAGTCTGTCCGAGCCCAGGCTATATATAGCCGGCAGGGTTACGGCCGTAACCGGCAGTGCCTTATGGCCGTAACTCGGCCCTTACGGCCGTACTCGGCAGGCCTTACGGCCGTAACCGGCATTCGTCAAAAAATCTGCCCAGCACCTGTCGGACACTTACGGCCGTAACTGGCACACATTACGGCCGTAACCGGCCTTCGTCAGGAATCTGCCAGGCGCCATACGGCCGTAACTCTCGGCCCCTTACGGCCGTAACTCGGCCAGGCCAGGCCCTGCTCCGGCCGTGGCCACTCCGACGGCCCGAATGACCCCGAAACCCAAACCTGAGTAAAAACCGAAGATACGGTTACGAAGTACTCGCAAATACGAATCTAAGAGCTAAGAGAACACATGATTCCGACCACCCGAAGTGTCGGAATTCGACAACGGAAAATAATTACCCCAAACTTTGGGAAATTACGAAAATGGCCCAAAACGTCCGAAATACACGATACGTGATCGAAACACCAAAACAAAACTCGCAACATGAATAATAACATTAAATGAACTTACTAGAAACTCGAAGCAACAGTTTCGGACGAGATTCACAAGAATCGAACTCAAGTGCGGAAAAGTCACTAAAAAGCACGAAACTCAACAAAACGACACTGAAACGAACTCGGATGTCGAAAAGTGCCGAATTAAATATTCTCAGAATGACGAAACGGTCATGAGCGAGTCGCAAAACGGACTTTCGTTGAAAAAAAAAAGAAGAAATTACCGGAAATCGAAATTACGGGTATTACAAGTGGCATCCCAATACTCTATGAGATCCACGGCCATCTACCACAATTTGTGGTGTTACCATATCACCATTTATAGGTGACGAACGTCCATGACCGGACACAATCCTTGCAGACATGTTTGCAGCATGTATTTAATCTCGTCACTTTAGGGAACTTGGTGAGACACAGTAGGGAGAAACTACGACAATTCCAAGTTGTTCTACTCGAACATGATCGTTCGCATCTCCCCCTAACGACGGGAAGACTGGATCTTCAAAGTGACTTACAAGATCGTCTACCAAGGTATATTTTAAGAGGACTATGAGTGAAAGCGCATGTCATATTCATCATTTATAACCCGTCATAATACGTTGTGATGACACACTTTGGCAAATGAACATGTGGACGATAAAGGTTTTCAGTGTTAACACAATCCAGTTAACAAAATGCATATTGTTACACTCGTCACTAAGCATTTGAATGATGATAGGTATAGGTGAATACGACATGTTGACCTATGCTACATAGCCGTAGCTACTGGTCTTGAGAATTCAACAAAACCGCCACCATGCACCAGTGGGATCGAACATGAAGAAACGATTGAACCGATGATAGGCCGTTGGTTTTATCGAACCTCTAGGGCTTTCTTGAAGAGTTTACTCCCTTCACAAGCCCCAAACACCTCAAAATTTCGTGAGCATGTATAAACGGGTGTTTAGCATTCCAAAACCATCAACCTTGGGGTCAAAAGCCGATCGAAATGACATCGAACTGGTTGTTGGGACGGCTGGTGGTATGTGAAAACTTCATTTAATCGGTTCACCTCCTTCAAAGTCTCCAAATGGCACCGAAATTTGTGAGAGGGTAGCCTTGGATGTTAGGAAGTACTTGTTAAAATTTCACTTTAAGACTTGGTCTAAAAGTGGGTGAACCGACCTTTACAATGACTGGTCCGCAAGTTGGACAACCACAAACTCATGTTTCATCAACTTATCAATCATTGTCAAAGGAACCACATAACATATAATGTTATTACTTGAGTACGACCATTTGTGAACACCATCATAGCATCATAAGCCACCCAGGCTAATACTTATGATCATGTATGTATAAGGACTCGGTGAAAAGGGAGGACTCAGCACCATGCTTATGCGAGTCATTAGATTATTCTCTTTAGCATAGGAGGGTGTCATCTCTTAATCGTGCCAAAGAATAGGCTTTAATCAATGAACATGTCTAAGAAGGATCACTGGGGGGGTCTTTGGCATCACACATGTTTATGAAAACAAGACGCAGGTGACATAAATATCATCATCGGTCATGAGCTCTGCTCACGACTCCACCAACGTACTTTGGTGTCTTTGATCCAACTAGTTTCTTTGTTCAAAGAAAATTATGTCCATGACAATACCGTGGTATATGGATCATCAAACTGTCCAAACTCTGGACTATTAAAGCCTAAATGTGTCAATGTCCCAATACATCTTCTAGTTACCAAAACTGATGCAAGCCGGACCATATTGACTCATGAATATTTTTCTTTTCACATATCCAATACAAGTGATGCATAAGATTTTATTATCACAAATCACAATGAGATGCTATGAGTGATACACTTTGGCATATATATCATTGATTCATAACATGGTTCAATTGTTACGGAACATATGTGACTAGAAAACGCCATTCGGCATTCAACAACTTGAGAATCATACCGTTCATTGATTGTGATGACCTATTCATCATAGTCACAATGGATTTATAATACTAAATCCAAAAATATTGCGTTCCTTGGAAATATCTTAATATGTACTCAATTTCGCTTGCAAAATTTTACAAACATGAGCATAGCGAACACTCTAACAACATAGAGATTTTATACCAGATACAATCAAAATGATCTATCATATTGAGTGCATAACATGACAAGGTTATATGCCTAAGGGGCAAAATTACGACACAAGCATGGTGTAACACTATCATGCACACGCTCGACCTTCTTATAAGGGTGCGTATTTTGGGCTTCCCCAAGGAAACTGTTTTTCAACATTTGAAAGATGATATTTTAGCGTACAATGCATACCAAAAATCACATCATCTATGCCAAATTCGGCCAAAAAGAGCTTGAAAAACATGTGTCATAAGACTACTTGCAAATTCAAGATGGGAACCAAGTTGGTTGGGACAAAAGTTAGCATAATCGCTGGAAATAAAATTCCATGCAGCTTGACCTTTGTTTACTAAAACAACGATAACTCCCTTGTTATGAAGGCTATGGACGAACGGTTAGATGTTCTGAAAACTAGACTTCCGTATATTTCTATCCATATATTGTGCACCACACAGATCATTAACCTAAGATCACAGTGCATGTTTGAATTGGCTGCCTTAGTATTTCCCAAGTTTAGTGAAAAAACAAGGTTGAGGCCATATCCAATGACATAAGTGTTGATGCAAAAACATGGCAATGACACTTATAGGTGCGTTTAAATGCAGCAGGGTGTTTGATTTCTTATCTCGACTAATGATCATTTCGGTAACTCCAACTTGGTAGACTTGCAGATGTAATATCCGGATTTATTACGGTGTATTTCATCTGTATTCAAACCATATATTATTCGGATTGGTGGTTTTGATTATTGGAGTATGATATTTCGTGCATTGACATCATTGTACATAAGTATAGAAACATGCAAAATTGCTCAAACAACCTCGTGATAGCGCACGCTAAGAATGTATCTTAACGCGCGCTATCGGGCTATTATTAGCGCACGCTATGCAGGTCGGAGTTGCGTGCGCTAAGGACTCAATTATTGAGCGGGACAGCTAGCACATGCGCCAGCCGGGACATGGGTCCGGATAAGATTCCCGCGGATGCACCCGGACAATTCTGAAGTCAACCATTATTAGCGCACGCTAAGGAATGCTTAGTAGCGTGCGCTAACTTGTTAATAATGCAGAATATTATAAATGGGACAACAACCGTTTTGGCTTTCATTTCTTTCGCCCATTCTTCATCCTTGAGAGTTCAGAGAGCTGTAATAATACTCCTATAGACTTAGAACACATCTTGTTGGTGTTTGTATATTGGTTATCACTTGGGAATATTCATTGAAGTGGAATAGCACCTTGGAGTGGCATACAACCAACCGGAGTTGGATTCTACCTTACTACGGTTGATGATTTTCATCATATTAAGGTATGTTCAATCTATCTCAAGACTTAGAGTTGGATTCTAACGATTTGGATGATCATGTTAACAAGATATGGATTTTCATAGATGAATTATCCAAGTATATCATGTTTGGAATATTGAGATGATTAAACTTTAAGTACCTTGATTATGATCATCTTGATTCGAATCTTGTTACATTGGATATGTAAAGGAAGCTTCTATCATTGGTAAACCGAATCTAATAGATGATTTCATACTAATATTGGACTAGACGTTAACATCCTTATTGTTAGATAAATCTAAAGGTTTAATCATGGAAGGATTTATCTAGTATAGATAGAACGTTTAACAACTTCAGCATGATAATATGGATCGATATAGAGGTGTTGATATCAACCGTTAAGCCTTTCGAATTGTCGTATGAAGATTTGTAGTTGAAACGGAATATGATTTTATAATGGTATGCATATCCTCGAATCCGAAGTTGTTGTTATCCATAAAATCATTCATAATCGTATGTACATGATATTCATGGAAGTAACATGAATTATCACGGAAGACTTCATTGTTTCGATCATGGCGAGAACAGTTTACTGCTCAGCAGTAAACTGCCATGCACAAATAGCGCACGCTATGCTTTGATTATTAACGTGCGCTATCGAGCACGAGTTAGCGTGCGCTACGTTTGGTACGTAACGTACGCTAGACCATCGACGAAGTCACCGGTGGTCGGTGAAATCGACCATGCATAGTTAGCGTCGCTAGGCTTTATAGTTTGCGTGCGCTATCGGGCGAACTTAACGACGCTACGAGTACTTAGCGTGCGCTAAGCGATTCAGGCGGTGCATTTTATGAACTTTTGGCCGTGAATCGAATTGTTAAACATTCATACGACGTGAGATAAATCCTATATCATTTCTTTTGTTAAGGTTTGGTCTCGTTACGTGATTGATTGAGGAGGACGATCTTCGAGTGTTCATTTTCGTGGAAGTGTTGTTATTGTCTTCGAATCGAGGCAAGTACTTTATTTGTTTTATGTATTGTTGTTATACATATTGTCGTGCATGTATGTCGTTGTTGTATGTCCACCTCGTGTTGGTCCGACGGGATCATCGGGGGATCTATGCTAGCGTGCGCTGGATCATCGGACGGGTTTTTCCACCACGGGTTGGTCTGACGGGATCATCGTGGGTTCTAGGCAGTGAACGCTGGATCGATGGAATTACCATGTGTATGTTATGATGATATGTTGTGATTATCAGTTGTGTATGTTATGTTTGAGATTCTCGTAGGAGAAGACTCGTTGGTACTTTGTCGTTTACGTTATTATTCTTCATGAGATATGAATAATATGTTGTCGTACTTGTACTAGCATCGTTGTGCTAACCCCTTCGGGGGTGAACATTTTGTTTGTGTTCAGGATCCAGGAGAGCGGGGAAACAACCACTGGAACTGTATGACGACGAGGGTGCAGAGTGATGTCCCGACCGGGTTTATTTATCTGTTGTTTATTCGTTATTTCAATAAGTACTCGAGTACGAAGTCAATTGTGATGGATTTGAATTTGGTGAGGTATTATTGAGTTCTGTTGAACAATTGTACTATTTCTGTATTTGGTCAGAACTGTTGTACCGTAATTCCGTTATTTCCATTCGTTAGTACCTTTTAATACCTGTTCAATTCTTCAGCCTTGTAAATCCTTATGTAAAGGATTTACGGCGCTGTAATATCCCTGAATATATCGGGGGTGTTACAGCAGAGAAAGTAGGAATGTCGGTACAGCTAAGGCTGTTTAAAAACCACTGATTCTGTTTGAACTTTCAAAGCATAAACAAATACCAAGGAGGATGCGCCTAGTCATGATCAAAAGTGTAGACAAAGTCCACCAAAGTGCATCAAATCAACCAAGAATTTTAATTCTCTATTTGCAAGTATACGTCATAATAGCCATGTTATATGGATGAAACGCGGTGCATCAATATTAAGCATTTTGAACCATGAGACATAATGAATATACCATAACCAACTCGTCTTGACCATCCAATAAGATCGACTAAACATAGTCAAATGTATAAGACACATGCCTTTACAAATACTTGGAAACGTATTCGGACCTATAGTCACACGAACTATAATCGAGGTCAATGAATTCATGTACTTAACGCAATATGCCATTGCTTTACATGTTAAAATTCATGAGAATTACTCTTAAACTCTTTCATATATCATATTGCAAGGAGATGGTGCATGACTACACCCACATGCAATATTTTATTTTAATAGGATGAAAGATGGAGTTTTCCAAGTATGGGATTGGGTCAAGACCAACATGGTGGTCGCTCAATTCAACGTGACCAATCTTTCACAAATCGATTTTAACCACAACATATCCGTCGTAATCGATGTTTGTCCCATTTGTACGTCACAAATTTGTGACTAATCATGAATAAGTCATAACTTTTACCGTTACCGATAATGTTCATTTTATTCAATTGTTGGTTTAAAATCAACAAAACGGCGACATCAAATCGCACCCAAAACGTGGTGTATGCAACAACCACAAATATCAACTTTCAATAATTATCCGTGACTCCCCCAGGACCGTCACACAGTTTACTTCGACATATGAGAGTGATACCACCTCTCATAGTCTCATCCACCGCAAAGTAGCGTGGGAGATAAAGAATCCAAATACCCAATTCCCCCAAAAAAAATTCCCAAAAGAGAGGAATTGAAAAACGAGAACTTTAATAAAGTCTTACGGGTACTTGGTTCCATATTTGTTGTGATCCTTGAACGGGAGCTTCTCTCTATATGAGCAATATTTTCGTGGTACTCGGTTCCACATTTACTTTGATCCTTGAATATAATAAATATGGCTTCTCTCCATATTTTGCACATTATCATGAGCAATATATTTTCTTATATTCACGTAAAATATAAACATGGTAAGATTCATGAGTGTAAAAATTAATGAACAAATGAATCATTAATTAGGAAAATATGAAGAGTTGAGAAACGCCCGGATAGGGCTACTGGGCTCGATAATTCGGCCGAAAAAGGACTCGAGCGTGGCGATGCAGCAGCTCGGTATTAGATGAGGTCGGATCTCCAAATTTCTTTGTAAAAATCTGCTTCTGTTCGGCGTCAGATTCAGTAATCAATATTAATCAGAATCCGATCTTCACTGTTGAATATACAGATATTTGTGTTGGGAAGTTGATGTCAAAATTTCACAACGATCCGACGGTTAACAAATCGGAAAACATGTTTTTAGAACGACTGCGCTGTGCAGAAAATTTACGCGCAGAAATTCTCGTCTTTTTTTTCTTTCGCGTACAGTTTCATCGAGAAATACTGTCCCGAATCAAATCTTCACCGTTAAATTTGTAGTTCTTGCTACATTAATCGGGCTAAATAAATTGATTGAAATCTGTCGGGTCGGGCTGGGCAGCAACCGGGTCAGGTACAAACTGGGGCAGGCCGGATGTGGGTTGAGTGAGCGGGCCGAGGAGATCCAATCTGTTTTAACGGGTTTGGGAGACGAGCTGGCCGGAATCTGTGGACGAATCGCGATCCGGCAATGGCAAGCGACTGGCTATGGCCGCGGGTTTGCTGTGATGGGGAGGGAGGTCACGGACGGGCGGCGGGCCGGTCTGGTGGGGGGCAAGCGGCGGGTTGCTCGCGAGGAAGACGACGGCGGGTCTGCTAGGTTTCTTCCTGAAATCCGATTTGCAAGGGTCTGGGCGACAGTTGGGGTCTCCAAGGCGGAACTGGCTCGACCAGATTTGAACGGGCTGGATGAGATGTGCCGATCTCGGTCAAAGAAGAGGAAATTGATTTCTGGTGTGGTTGAGCGACGGTAATCTGGCCGGGGAAGGCGACGGCTATCCGTAATTACGGTTTCTGCGGAAAAAAAAAATCCGATTTTCATTTTTTTTTTTTGGATTTTCAGAAAAGAATCGGGATGAGATTTTTTTTCTTGCTCAGTTGGAAGTCTACGTGCTGATAACGTGTTTCAGGAGAAAGTAAAAGACTGTAAATACGAGTCAATCAATTGTATTCATAACACTGATAGAGGGGCCTTTATATAGGCATTACAATGAGAGTCTTCCATACATAGGATTCCTAGATAAGGTAAGACATCTAATAGGATCCTACTACCTCTAGAAGGATCTAGAACCTTCCATCTATGTATCTATAATCAGTATTATGTAAGACACATCACGGGAATAATAATTCCCGGAACAAATATAAACTTATAGTAAAATAATTTATGAATTTGAAAGTTAACAAATCATTTTTTTCCTAAAGTTATAATATTTGTCTAATTATTAAATCTCACAGTTAACAAATTGATATATTGCTTGAGTTATTTATTTAATAATCCAAATTCCTAGATTCTTTATTGTCAAAATAGTATAATTTTACATCTAGACATTTTTATTCTTATTGATTTATCTTATTAAAATCATTATATCTAGAATTCTTGTTTAAAATATATTATCTGTATTTTTATCTCTACAAACTAGCTAAAATAAAAATCTAGATTATTTAGAATGTCTATGAATTTATTTTTGTGAATTCATAATTATTGTAATTTTAACCAATAAAAACGATCCTCAATTGAAACAACATTGCTAAACTCGTCAACACTACAAACGCCTCGTATATTTGCGAGTCGCTATTTTATCTAAAAGTACATTTTGAGCGAACACTTAGTCTGTCATATCTTCCACGTATATTCAAAGCAGCTACCATACGCGTAGTCCCATTCCCTTCAGAAGATTTTGAGGGCAAGCCTTTTGTGAAAGGATCAACAAGATTATCTCCCGATTAACCATTGCCACCACTACCACAACTTCCTTTACGAAGTGTCATATGATATGGCACTTGTGGTTGATATATTTAGTTGCCTTATGGTCTCATGGTTCCTTCAAATTTGCGACCGCACCAATATTATCACAATAAACACATCTAAGTTCGACAGGAAGTACTTGAGCCATACCTATTATTTAGCTGCGTCTGGGGCTGCCATGTGCCCCACTTCCATGGTAGAGTTTGAGATGCATTTCTGCTTCACACTCCTCCAACTAATGGCTCCACCTCCCAGCACATAACCTGAAGTAGACTTTGATTTTTCTTTGTCTGCTGGAAAATATGAGTCAGTATAACTCAGTGGACATAGGTTACATGAGTCAGTATGCTCCCTTGTCCTTGCCAGGTACTTGAGTATATACATAACAACAATCCAATATCCTGGTCCAGAGTTCGACTTATATGTAGGAACCATGCCTATGTTATGACAAATATCAGGTCTGTAATATCCGACAGTAATTTCTTATCTACTGTTGTATTATTCGGATAATTTGAGTATCATTGTAATCATGTTACATTTAGTTTAATGATTATTAATGGTGGGATACATCAGAATAGAATTAATTATAATTGTCATTCGCATTGTGCTTGATTTCTAGATGTTGTGTAGATTGTTACATTTTTTGGCTAGGTTTTCTGTGTTTAACATATGCTAGGGGTTTAGTTTAATGTATGATATGACCTTGGCCTTACGTACATAGTGAAGGATATATTACGTACGTAATACAGAGAATCTGATCCGATCTCAACTTTCGGCGTGGGGGGCCATGCAGGATTCGGATAATTGGGCCTTTCGAGAGAGCCAAGTTGACCTACATTACGTACGTAATGCTCATGATATAACATACGTAATGTGATAGGTGTTTTGAGACAGTAGCTTATGGAGGCTTATTATGTACGTAACACCTTGTGTAGCGTACGTAGAGAGACTAACGTACGTTAGCTTTACGCGATAACGAACGTAATAGTTGTGCAGCTTATAAAAAGACAGCTCTCGTCTTTTCATTTTGCACGATCCAACCTTGATATTTTCTTCAAGAGATCAATCCTCTGCCTCCCTAGACCGATACTACCCTCTTCCATCTTACCTTTAAGCCTTGCATCTTGGATTGAAGCTTGTTGTTTGGAAGTTGGAGTACATTCCTGTAGATGTGGTGGTTTGTTATTTATTTCTTGAGGTATGTTGTACAACCCTACTCTATATTTCGTAGTAATGATGATACTGATAAGAAATACTGCACACAGTGTTGAATTGATCAAGTAAAACATGATTGTGGTTAAGATGTTGAACACTTATTGAAGAATATAGTGATTAAAGGTTTAAAAGGAAGATGTTCTTGATGTTAAATGATAATAATCATGTTTATAAGAATCATACTCAGCTTGCTGGATTGATTAACATTATTGAGAGATGATGATCACAAGTTTCGATAAAATTGAGTTAAAACCGATGGATTGATAACATAGGATGTCTTTGAAAATCATGTTAGGTTTTAACCAATATCTTGGGAATGAATTGATGAATGATGAAGATTAGAACGATGTTCTTATGATTCAGAAACCATAAATGTTATAACTATGTTTTTTGGTATGGCTTAGCAAATTATTTAGGAGATAATAATAGATTATGAAGAACATAAATGTAACCTTTATATATTCAGTTTAATCGGATGTTTTGATGACTTAAGAATGTATTAATCACCATATTCATAGGCTAATAATGTTTTTAGGGAGATTTCAGCGATTATTGATGATAAATCCTTGTGTAATAGATGAAGTAGATGTTAAAAACCTTAAGAACTTGGTTAATCCGATTATTAATGGTGAATTGAAGATGTTTAATGCATAAACATAAAAGGACATTTTGATATAATAAACCGATTGTGGAAGACGAATTAGATTTATTGAAATTCATCGATAGTCGGTAGAATGTTCATTGCGATAGAATGAATTATTCAGGTAGGTTTCGGGTGTCGTTTCCTACGAATGGATATCAATATTGTGTGAACGTATTGTTGAATAAATTATGTTTCATTTAAGGTTGCTTGTTCGAGTGAGTATTTAGTCGAGGATACCATCCGTTCGATCATTTAGAGAAGGACTATCTTTAGTCTATGGAATTGAGGCAAGTTATCTTGCTTGGTTATAATGATGATTGAATTCTTATGAACGTTATATGTTTCTAATATATAAAATGTCTTATGAATCTATGATTCATACCGTGATATTGTTCTTGATCGTAGTACCGTTTCATTGTGGTATTGTATTCCCAAGTTCATCTCATTGTATCGTTGGTCTTGTTGATCATTTTGTCACTTCGGTGAGTTTCTCGATTCTTGATGGAGTATGTAATTTATTGAGTTTCATTATCATGTTATATCGTGGCATATCTGGAATCATATCTGCATGCCGATTGGTTATATGTAGGATTTGTAGCCAGGCACATGTGGTCATATGTTCATGTTTCCATATTGGACTGTGCACACGAGACGTAGCTTGTGAGTCTAATTAGGTACATTGTGTCATGTATATTCTGGGTTCCGTATACAGGGTGGACATGTACACGGACACATTTCCAGATTGGGAGTACCGTTTTGAGCCATGTTGATTGGTTGTTCATATTCTATGTATGATTGGTTATGTCAGACGGCTTGCGACTAGTTGTTCATACGCCCGAGGGGTATGTTCGATAGTCGGGTTGTTTCCTTGAGATCCTATATATGAATTGTATAATGCCTTGAGAATTATTACCATGTATATCTGACCATGTGGCTTTGGGTGAAATACTTGTGTTGTATTTTAGGTCGACAAGGCACGAGAAGAGCACGGTGACGACAAAGGGTTTGAAGGATATTAGTTCGGGGGGCCCAAGTCTTTTGTTGTCCGGTTACGCTTAAACCGTGTAATGTTCTTTTCCGCTTCATTGGAACTATTGTCAATTGTACTATTATTTTAGGTATATTCCATCTTCATATCGTTTATACTAATATTTGGATCCTGTGTATTCTGAGGCTAATAGCCGTACTATTTGAAGGATCCTAATCGGAGTAATGATTATTGTATTGTGATTCGGTATCACGATAATGTTATGTTTAATTTGTGTATTGGTATCGCCTGGTGGGTCTCAGAGTGAGGTCCACGACACTGTAATGGTCGCCGTATTCGGGGTGTTACAGAAGATGGTATGAGAGAGTCATTTCTCTTTAAGAGTCGCTGTGAGTTGAACTAGTATCAAGAAACCTTCACGCCATGTGGGACCTGTGCAAGCGCCTGACCCGACGAGTCAAATACGGTATGTTACTTTTGTGCCATAATTTAAATTCTGGCAAGATGTTTGTGGCGGAATTTATTATTGATATTCCGAGGGAAATTTTGAATTGATCATGTGATTGGATTTCTTCTGACTTGATGTCGATATGGTATTTTGTATAGCACTAGTGGTGCCGATAATTCATGATGAACTGTTTTCTTGAAATTGTAGTTACATTGTTGCTATTAACTTAGCGTGAAAATTGTGATTGCCATAGAGGTGGTCACGAAATGTGCTTATGATTGTTGTTTGATTCTTTTAGTATGGATAGAAATTTGAAAGGCCGTGACAGAGGGGGTCGAGGCCGCAGTAGGGGCCGAGTCCCAAGGCCACGAGCCAATACATGATCGAATGTGGAGCAGAGATCAGTGGATAGTGATTCACCTACTGAGAATCAGTCACACCATACCGAGCGACACGAGGGCGCCCGGGTCGACCCGTATGTTCTTATGCAAGGCATGATGACCCAGATAACCCAGATGGGTAAATTGATGGATGCTATGCAAAGAGCTACTACTACTGGCCAGCAACAGGGACCCTATCCACCACCTCCTGCACACGGCTGACCCGTGAGTCGGATCATTAGTGACATCTCTCGTCAGCGGCCTCCGACTTTTGAAGGCTCCTCTAAACCTGCGGATATTGTACACTGGATCGAGCAATTCGAGAAGTTGTTCAATATGGTAGAATGTCTGGAAGAGAACCGCGTCTCTGTGGCGGCTTACTACCTTAGTAAGAGCGCCCACACTTGGTGGCTTTCAGTGAGACCAACTGATGGTGTTTGTACGTGGAAGGAATTCAAGAACCACATGCTGGATCGTTACTATCCAGGTCCACTACGTGAGGCCAAGATGTCAGAATTGCTGAACCTAGACCCGTCTGAGGAGGAGGAGGATGTATTATCAATTGCTGAAAAATTTCAGGCACTTCTTCCGTTTGCTACGACGATTGTTCGGATGGAAGAGGATAAGATCAAGTATTTTCTCAAATGGCTGAAACCCCGGATGAGGATGCAGCTACTTAATCACCACTGCACGACTCTACCGGAGTTCACCGTGAAAGCTCTGGAATATAAACTTACTGCGAAGGAGATTTCCAAAAAGCAGCCACAGTCCAACCATAAGAGATCCAAGAACCAGACCCAGGTTGACAGTAATCGGGGAACGTTCAAGAAACCCCAATCTGTACCAACTTTTTCTGAGCAGTCTCCTATGGCTCCAAAACCAGCAGGTTCACATTCTCGAGCGTCCAGCTCATCTATTGTGTGTTTTAACTGTGGAGATCAGGGGCACGTCAGCTCCAAGTGTCCAAAGCCAGCCGTTGCATGTCATACTTGTGGGATTACTGGACATCATGCTCGATTTTGCAGAGGTGGACCGGGACGTACACCTGTAGCCTCTCATGCTCCAGTTCAGTCTTTAGTTCATGATCGGGCACCTACGTCTGCCTCCTGTCAGACTACTGGGGTAAATAGAGGGATGGGTCGTGGAAGTCAAGATAGTGCAGCTGGTACCAGAGCTGCAAAACCAAGAATCTACGATATGAAGAAGGCTGACGATCCAGAATCTAGCATGATCACAGGTACACTCGAGATTCACTCTCATTCTGTATGTGTTCTTTTTTATACTGGTGCTTCACACTCCTTTATATCTGCTTCTTGTTTGAGTCATTTGCAATTAGATCATGTTATCGATTGTGAATCTTATGTGATTGGTCTGCCCGATGGTAGAAGAATTGTGGGAAATCGTGAAGTGCAGAACTATCCGATTCGTATGAACGACCGTGAGTGGTTGTCAGACTTGATTGTGGTCGATTTACCTAAAGATGATGTGATCTTGGGTATCAATTGGATGGATCGTCATGATGCCAGACTTAGCATCCACAAGCAGATGGTGACCGTCACTCCTGGCGATGGTTTCGAGTGCACTTTTCAGGGTGATAATCTGAGCCGCTCCATGAGGGTTATCAGCGCAATGAAACCAGTAAAACTGCTTAATCAGGAGTGTATTGGTTATTGGTGCTACATGACCAAGACAGTGGATCGACTAGCTGAATTGGCCGATATTCCAGTGGTCCGAGACTACCCATATGTTTTTCCAGATGAGTTGCCAGGCTTGCCTCCACATCGTGAGGTAGAGTTCACCATTGAATTAGAGCCAGGTACGTCCTCGCTTTCTAAGGCACCATATCGCATGGCTACAACCGAGATGCAGGAGTTGAGAGTCAGCTCGAGGATTTGACTGAGAAGGGTTATATTCGACCTAGTGCGTCCCCTTGGGGAGCACCAGTGTTATTTGTGCGGAAGAAAGACGGATACTTGCATTTATGTATTGATTATCCAGAGTTGAACAGGGTAGTCATCAAGAATAAATATCTGTTGCCTCGTATTGATGATTTGTTGGATCAACTCCAAGGCGCCGTTGTATTTTTCAAGATCGACTTAAGATCCATCTATCATCAGGTGAAGATTCGAGAGCCCGATATTTCTAGGACAGCCTTTCGTACTCATTATGGGAATTATCAATTTGTGGTAATGCCGTTCGAACTGACTAATGCACCGGCAATGTTCATGGAATTTATGAATCGAGTCGTTTTCATCGATAACATTTTGATTTATTCCCGTGACCGTGAAAATATGAGTTTCATCTCCATCAGATTCTCGGTGCGTTGAGACGAGAACAACTCTATGGAAAATTTCCCAAATGTGAGTTCTGGATGTCTAAAGTTACTTTTCTTGGACATGTGATATCAGTTGATGGGGTTAATGTGGACCCACAAAATACAGAGGCTATCCGGAATTGGCTACCTCCGAAGAATATGAAGGAAGCTCGTAGTTTCCTTTGTTTGGCAGGTTATTACAGATGGTTTGTGGAAGGCTTCTCCAAGATTGCTCAACCGCTAACTAATCTGTTAAGGAAAGATAAGAAGTATACATGATCAGAGGCATGTCAACAAAGTTTTGACAAACTCAAGAGTCGATTAATTTCGGCATCAATATTAGTCCTACCACACGGGACCGAAGGATTCATGGTGTATAGTGATGCATCCAGACAGGGCCTTGGATGTGTATTGATACAGAATGGAAAAGTGATTGCCTATGCATCGAGACAATTACGACCTTATGAAGTCAATTACCTGACCCATGACTCGGAGTTAGCAGACGTGGTGTTTGCTTTGGAAATTTGGCGCCACTACTTGTACGGAGTCACCTGTCAGATTTTTTACTGATCACAAGAGTCTGAAGTATATTTTTACTCAGAAGGAGGTGAACATGAGATAAAGGAGGTGGCTAGAGCTGATTAAATATTATGAAATAGAGATCTTATACCATCTACGGAAGGCAAATGTGGTTGCAGATGCCTTAAGTCGTAAGACGATACAGGAGCAAATGCTTAGCCGTTTGACAGTTCAAAGAGAATTACAGTTAGATCTTATGAGGCTGGAGATTAAAGTCTGGTTACAGCGTGTTTAGGGACAACTTTGCACACTTGAGATTTCGTCTTCCCTTGATATAATCAGATCGAAGCAGGTTACGGACTCATTCTTATCGCGGATTCGGAATGAGGTGACCCAGGGGAAAGCCCCTAGATTTGTGGTCCACGAGGACGGACTGCTACGTTTCAGAAATCGAGTATGTGTATCGGCAGATGAAGAGTTGAGAAACTCTATCCCGAGGGAGGCTCATGCTACCCCATACTCCATTTACCCGGGGTCTAGCAAGATGTATAAAGATTTGAAGCAATGTTATTGGTAGGGGAATATGAAACGAGAAGTTGCAGAATTCGTTTCGAGATGTTTGACCTGTCAGCAGGTTAAGATTGAGCATCAGTGACCAGCAGGTGCGCTGAAACAATGAAGTAAACCATGATTGCGGTTAAGATGTTGAACACTTATTGAAGAATATAGTGATTAAAGGTTTAAATGAAGATGTTCTTGATGTTTAAATGATAATCATGTTTATAAGAATCATATTGAGCTTGCTGGATTGATTAACATTATTGACAGATGATGATCATAAGTTTCGATATAGTTGAGTTAAAACCGATGGATTGATAACATAGGATGTGTTAGAACATCATGTTAGGTTTTAACCAATATCTTGGGAATGAATTGATGAATGATAAAGATTATGATGATGTTCTTATGATTCAGAAACCATAAATGTTGTAACTATGGTTTTTTGGTATGGCTTAACTGTAACACCTCCAGAGCCATCCGGGAATATTAAAGTGCAGTGGTCCCCAAAACGGAACCCACAAGGCTAGAAGACATTTTCACAAACATTTCAAATACGCCTTAGTGGCGATGACGGTAATATTTTAAAAACATTCAAAGACTATAAAAAATCCATTTATCAAATACCGTCGAACATTTCATTTGAAAGTGCAAGGCCAAAATGCCTAAACTCGATGATTTCAAAAGTATAAGTTAAGCCACCGCTTACACGTACCGAAAAATTGTTTAGAAAACGATTTTCCAAAATAACTTAAGTTGTCAAATACCAAAAGGGCATTTAAAAATACTCACACAGCGGAAATGACAAACAGTTAAAAATACTCTAGCAGCGGAATATAACAACTAGTCAAAGTACTCAATTCTCAAACACACGCCCTAGCCAGTATCCTCCGGGAAGCTCATCTCTTATCGACCGCTACAAGCTCGATATCCCAAGAACCTAAAAGAAATCCCACGACGGGGTCAGCCATAATACTCAACAATGATAACGGTCACATCGCATCAATAATTACATACCAATAAAATACAAAGTAAGAATACTACCAATGTAATCTTACCGTAACAATCTTACCAATACGTGATAATCTTCATCAAAACAACCTCACCATATTCCACATCTTGTATTCTTGATTAAACGATAAACTAATACATGACATCTATATCGAACCTCAAACAATAACCAAGAATTCTCAGAACATCATCATAACTCGCCAATACGTAAATATACCAACTCTGGCCCATTCAATCCATCGGTTAACATCATCAAATCTCAACATGATAATCGATTGTCCATCAAAGACAAATACCAAACAGGATTTACAGAACATACCTCAAGATACGGAATGCCACAACGAATCACGTTAGTGTAATGCGATATCAGATCAAAAAAACATATGGACATGGTCCTACAATAGACCTACAAATGCATACTCACATGATGACATCAATATGCCTACAACAATAACAACAATGTATACTCAATGGAAATCCGATGATCCAGCGCACACAGCATAGATCCCAAGATGATCCTGTTAGACCAACACGAGGTGGATAACCAACAATATGCTATGCACAACAACACTACATGGGTAATTCGATGATCCAGCGTACACTGCATTGATCCCAAGATGATCTCGTCGGACCAACATGAGGTGGAAAACCCATCCAACGATCCAGTGCACATAACATAGATACCCAAGATGATCCTGTCGGACCAACATGAGGTGGACATACGACAACAATGTACAACGCATATTAGCAACAATACATAAATGCATGACAACAACAATACACGAATGTATCACAATATGATCGACACAAAATGACAAAAATGATTAGAGTACTTGTCCCAAGTCCTTCGAGAGCAATCTCGAAGTCAAAACCATCACCAACAATTTCCTCAATATTCGACAATCCAAAAGTACCATAGACTATAGATAACTCATATCCTCATCTTTACCATAATATATTCTCGATACTCAAGTATACAAATAACAACTGTAAATCATATACATTATGAAATAATTCCCAAAATCAGAAAACAACATACGATCCAAATATCCAGAATTCATAATTATATTCATTGTTATATGTATTATAAATGAATGAAACTGAAACCATTCATTAAGTATTATAAACTGAACAAGTAACTTGCCTCGATATCGATACGATGATAATGAAGCCGTTACCAGTTTCCTTGCCTTCATCTACAAGCTCCTCGGATCTGACCATAGTAATTCACGAACATCCTCGAACTCGACCACAACATATTATTCTAATCAACGATCAATCCTCACAACCTACTGTAATAATCTATAAACCACAATCCGATGACAATCAACAACCTACATAACCAATCAACAAGCCCAATGATTCTACAATATCTCGATTAAACATAGTCTGAACAATCCAACTCAAACACTTACGAATTCATAACCACAATATGATTTACGTGCGCTGTCTGTTGACTTAGCAGACGTTAGTCACGTTACATATCATGCGCTAACGTCATGCAGTTGCATATATTATAGGTACCGATAAACACCTTGAGATTACGAATACGAATGTAAAGGAAATCATACTCCAAGATCAATCATAACCTTTCCAAATTGAATCTCATCATCATGATCCATCTTATCAAGAACATACGAAATTAACCACTATAATCAACATAATATTAATTCTAATCATCAAATCCAAGTTTATATCCAAAACCATTCATATCTTATCACATATTCCTCTATGATGTGATATATGCCAAGAACACCAAGAATAATAACATCACTTCCATATTATCATCATATGAACTAAACCACAATACAACATCAAGAATCCGAAAATGGAATGAGAGATCAACCAATATATCTCTTTACGATAAACCACAATTCAAAACCACAAAAATCATATCAATATCCATATATCAACAACAACATCATCATAATCTGGTAATCCATCTCATAATTATACATATCAATTTATACATGTGATGATTATCAACTCAGGAACACCAATATTCAATATATGATGAAATCCTGAAGTGGAGTAATTACCTTTTCGGAGAAATGGGTTGTTTCTCAAGGTTGAATCTATTTCCCATAGATTCCAAGCTTAATATTGTTAAAGACGATCAACTCCATAATTACTAAAGTGTTTGGAACCTCAAAATATCCTCCAGGAACTCTCTCTATCGGTTGAAAGGAAGAAACGGATGAAATGAAGAATAATGCCCAACTGCACATATATATACTGTACATTACTAGCGTGCGCTACTCTTCACAATATAGTGTGCGCAACCTTCCATAGTGTGCGCTAATAGATTTAGATAGCGTGCACTATCGTGGTCCATAGGCTATTGCCTTGCTTCGCACAATGATTTGCGTACGCAATGCCCATGCAATAACGTATGTAAATACTCTATTTAGCATACGCAAGTCTCCGACCTTAGCGTGCGCTACTCTTAGTTGACTTGTTTGTCTGCACCTACTCTGAAGATGGGTCCACACGCCGAAAGCAACCGACAAAGATGAGATTCCCTTTGACCGATCTACAATTAGCGTGTGTTAAGCCCATGCTTAGTGTGCACTAATCCTTCATAGATAACATCCGTTGACCTTATCGGAACATGCACCGAAAGTAGCCGGGTCCACACGTAGTTTCTCTCTGATCGGTTCTGCACTAGCGTGCGCTAACATTGTGCATTAGTGTGCGCTAAATGCCAATGATTCGGGTCGGGACCTACCTGTCGGCCACAACCTGAATCTTGTCCTATATGATCTTACGTACGCTAACGGTCCTTCTTAGCGTACGTAAACTCCAAATTAGCGTGCGCTATCCTACATAAGTCCTTATGCTAACGTACGTTAATAAGGCTATACTTAGCCAATTCCAACTGTTCTCATCCGTCGTCTCGATATACTAGATACATACACCCGACATACTGAATACATATATTCCTTCCAATAATATCCTTCTACAATACGCTTGACACACTATATCTTCAAATGCAATTGTCGACCAAGTACGACAATTTTACCAATACAGATGTCTCAGTCCTTCAATTATTTTATCCCTACTATACAGATTTCACACAGTGCAGTATAACTTGGATAAAATAACATTAAACAACTATAGTAGAACTTTAGGATATTACATTAACAAATTCTTTAAGAGATAATAATGGATTATGAAGAACAAAAATGTAACCTTTATATATTCAAGTTAATCGGATGCTTTGATGACTTAAGAATGTATTAATCACCGAATTCATAGGATGATAATGTTCTTAGGGATATTTCAGCGATTATTGATGATAAATCCTTGTGTAATAGATGAAGTAGATGTTGAGGAACCTTAAGAACTTGGTTAATCCGATTATTAATGGTGAATTGAAGATGTTTAATGCATAAGCTTGTTCATAGTGATAACAAGAGTATTAAAAGGACATTTAATAAACCATTGTGGAAGACGAATTAGATGTATTGAAATTCATCAATAGTCGGTAGAATGTTCATTGGGATAGAATGAATTATTCGGGTAGGTTTCGGGTGTCGTTTCCTACGAATTGATATCAATATTATGTGAATGTATTGTTGAATGAATTATGTTTCATTCAAAGTTGCTTGTTCGAGTGAGTATTTAGTCGTGGATACCGTCCGTTCGATCATTTGGAGAAGGACTAACTTTCGTCTATGGAATTGAGGCAAGTTATCTTGCTTGGTTATAATGATGATTGAATTCTTATGAACATTATATGTTTCGTATATATAAAATGTCTAATGAATATATGATTCGTACCGTGATATTGTTCTTTATCGTAGTACCATTTCATTGTGGTATTGTATTCCCAAGTTCATCACATTGTATCGTTGGTCTCATTGATCATTTTGTCACTTCAATGAGTTTCTCAATTCTTGATTGAGTGTGTAATTTATTGAGTTTCGTTGTCATGTTGTATTGTGACATATATGAAATCATATCTGCGTGCTGATTGGTTATATGTAGGATTTTTAGCCAGGCACATATGTTCATACGTTGATGTTTCCATATTGGACTATGCACACAAAAAGTAGTTCGTGTCTCACGTATATTCTGGATTCCGTATACGGGGTGGACATGTGCACGGACACATTTTCGGATCGGGCGTACTGTGATGTCCGTCTTGAGCCATGTTGATTGATCATTCATATTCCATGTATGATTTGTTATGTCCGATAGTTTGCGACTAGTTGTTCATACGCCCGAGGGGTATGTTCGATAGTCAGGTTGTTTCCTTGAGATCCTATATATGAATTGTATAATGTCTTGAGAATTATTATCATGTATATCTGACCCTGTGGTTTTGGGTGAAATAGTTGTGTTGTATTTTAGGTCGAGGCAAAGGCAAGGCACGGGTAGAGCACAGTGACGGTGAAGGGTTTGAAGGATACTAGTTCGGGGGGCCCAAGTCTTTTGTTGTCCGGTTATGCTTAAACCGTGTAATGTTCTTTTACAGTTCATTTGAACTATTGTTGATTGTACTATTATTTTAGGTATATTCATCTTCATATGGTTTATACTAATATTTGGATCCTGTGTATTGTGAGGCTAATAGCCGTACTATTTGAAGGCTCCTAATCGGAGTAATGATTATTGTATTGTGATTCGGTATCATGATAATATTATGTTTAATTTGTGTATTGGTATCACCTGGTGGGTCCCAGAGTGGGGTCCACGGCACTGTAATGGCCACCGTATTCGGGGTGTTACAAGGTCTAGTGCAAAACATAATATATGTGAGGCTTCTCACTGCTGACACATTGTAATACCCGTGTATTTTATGAGTGTTATTTTGGATGTATTTTATGGTATTGTGGTTATTTGGACCGTATATATTGATGATTGACCTTGGCATATTTATGGCTGATAATTATTGGGTCCTGTGATTCTCGGATTGTGCTCGTTTTAGCTGGACTTCTTGCGAATTTAAATCTGGAAAATAGCAGTTAGCGCACGCTAAGACTGTATGTCTAGCGCACGCTAACCAGGTTCGAGTAGCGCATGCTACTCCTGTACAATAGCGTGCGTTAAGCCTGCTGGACAGTAAGCTTTCTGGACTCTGGAATGAGGCGTTAGCGTACGCTATGGACGGACTAACGTACGCTATTTCGATGTACTAGCGCACGTTACTTGTATGATAGCGTGCGCTAGGATGTCAGGTCAGTGAGGACAGAAACGTTTCTGGACTGCAGGTACTTGCAGGTAGCGCACGCTACCGTATGGAATTAGCGTGCGCTAGTAGCAATCGATAGCGCACGCTAACAGATAGTTCAGCGTACGCTATCGGAGTTTGCAAGAAAGTTCTGAACTGCCATTTTCTTCAGCAGTGCACCGCCCTTAGCTCGTTAGCGCACGCTAAGCCTGTAGCCGTAGCGTGCGCTAATACCTCCCAGTATATATATGGGCGGGTAGGTTCTAGAAATGTCATTTTTCACCTCTTCCTCTTCTCTTCGGCGGCTGGGCATACTTGACCATTGGAGAGTGCAGATTTTTGGTCGGATTTCTTCATCCAACGATAATTTTGGGCTCCTAACACCAAGTTATCAACATCTTATCAACTTTCACCATCCAAATCAAGGTAAAACCGTTGGAACCCTAGTTCTTCATATTTTGGGGTTTTTTGTCGAGATCTTTGATTCTAATCTATCTTAGCTCCGATTTGTGCTAGATTGTGATGTTGTAATCATAATCCTTCATTTTTCTCCAAGATTCACGGATTTAACCCTAAGTTACCTTTCATAGTTTGGGTTCGAGCTACGTTTCCTTCGTAATATTTGAATAAATGTCCCTAAGGGTAGAACTTAGGGTGAATCTTTCCATTTCCGTGGTGTTGTGTTTTGATTCGGTATTTCGATGTGTTAGGATCGAATCGTTGAAGGAAATTCGGACCGTACATTCATCCATTCGCCGTTTCTCGTGTCGTTCAAATTGAGGCAAGTACTTTGATTGTGTTTAATGTACTTCGTTTGAACATGTAAAAATGGAATTTATGCCAATTGTTGATCGAGTGTGTGTGAGCCGAGTAAAACCAGTGAGGGTCCCCTGGGGTCCGGTAGGCTGCGTATCCCTACGGATCACTCGGTTGGGCTATACACCAGGGAGGGCCTGACGAGGTGTCTCTGGGGTGTGTATCTTGCTTGAGAGGTACAGGGCCAGTATAGCTCGGGAGGTTGTTTTGTGATGATGATTGTGATGTGGTATTCCGGAATATCTGTGATGGCACTATGATTTTCTGTGGTTTTTGTTGATTATTCACTTGTTGTACATATTCTAGAATCATTGTACTTGTACCGTCTTCTTGCTGACCCCTTCTGGGGTGGATATACTTTTGTGTATTCGTGTACAGTCCAGTGGGAGGACTAGAACAGGAAGGACACGAGCTTGGTGTGCATCATTGATATCTTAAATAATTTTGAGTTGGTGGTCATGGTAAAATTAGTGTTTTGGTTTTGTAATCTCGCGTGTACTGTCCAGTGTTGTATGTCATGTCATTATTAATGGTTAATGATGTTGTTGTTTTCCAGTTGTGAACGGTCATATTGTTTATTATTCCTCGGGATGATATGTTGTTTGTTATTGTTCTTTATGTCATGTTGTTATTGTATTTTTTTTCTAATGTATGAACTTTTATTTTTGTCGTATTTAATGTATTTTATTTGAGTCGAAGCCTGGTAGGTTCTCCAAAAGGATCTACTACTGTAATATCTCCGTAAATTATGGGGTGTTACGAATATGGTATCGAGCCTAGGTTTATGGATACCTAGAGCCGGTGTTTCGGGTCCATTAAATTGAGTCGGCTTGTTGTCTACGATATCATTAGCATGCTACCACCCCGTGTTGCTGTCTTTGGAAGACTCTTCGGATGTTGGTTATTTCTTCCCTTCGGAAATAATTACCTTAATATTGTGCAATCTATTATTGTAATCGTTTCCTTGTTGAACCATTCTTATTCTTCAGTATGCCGAGAGGTAGAGCTTTCCGTCAACGCGGTCGTGGTCGAGGCCGTGGCAGAGTAGTAGTGTCCGAGTCCGAGCGGTCCGTTTCAGAATCGGCATCTCGTTCTGCGACTAGGTCGGACCCGATCCCTTCGGGAGGTTCAGATGGAGGCTCGGAGGCCGAAGTGCCTAACGTTCTTCAACAAGTTGTAACACAAGTGCACCAACTGGCACAAGTGGTGCAGAAGATTAATACTGGCAGAACGGTTGAGGATCGATGGCTTCAAGAGGTTATGAAAATGAACCCTCCTAGATTCGATGGTTCCGGTGATGCGAACAATTGGGATCATTGGTTAGTTGAGCTGGAGAAGATCTTTGATGGTATTGGTTGTCCTGAAGCCAAGAGAGTCCCGATTGCTCAATATCGGCGATTGATGACGCTTCGGACTGGTGGCGAGCTGTTAAGCCCAAGGACCGTGATGTCACTTGGGAAGAATTTAAAGAATTGATGGAAGCTCAATATTGTCTAGCGCCGGTACAGTTAGCAAGAGTCAGTGAGTTCTTCAGAGCCCAACCCGAAGATGTTCCTATTTCTGAAGCAATCAGGACATACAACAAGCAGTTAGTGTATGTCCAAGACCGGGTTAAGGATGAGATAGACAAGATACTTCATTTTGATGCAAGGATGAAACCGGAGGTCCGAAAGTATATGGCGGGCCTTGGGTGTACTACTTTGAGAGAATATCAAGATAGAGCACTTGCTTATGAGATGGTGTCAGTTCCGGTTCCTGCAGTTTCGAGCTCGAAGAAACCAAAATTTTCTGGTAGTTTCCGAGGCAGTGGATCGCGTAGGCCTCAATCTTCTGTGCAATCTTCTCTGGTTCCTCGGCTAGTGGAGGAGTGCCGAGAGTTTGTTTTAATTGTGGAAATCTGGGTCATGTCAGTTCTCGTTGCACTTCTCGCCCCATTGATTGTTTTAAGTGTGGGAAGCAGGGTCATCGCGCATTATATTGTGAGTTAGTGGGAGAATATTCTCTAGACAGTCTCCTACCCCGGCTGGCACAGTTACGGGTCAGCCAACTCCGAGTGTCGGACGCGGCAGTGGCAGAGGTAAAACTGAGCATAAGGATGCACCTAGCATTGGATCAGCCCCACCCCGATTGTATGAGATGAAGCGGACTGATGACGTAGGGACTGCCACTACGTCAGGTATTGTTTATATTTCGATGCACCCGGTAGATGTATTGTTTGATTCTGGAGCTACTCATTCTTTTATATCATTGTCTTGTGTGAATCGTTTGGGCCTAGACGGCCTCTCTACATGTGAACCTTTTATTGTTGGGTTGCCAAGTGGGGAAAGGATAGTTGGGGATCAAGAGATCGCCAATTGTCCTATAACCATTGGCAGTAAAGATTGGTCATCCGATTTGATTGTGATCGATATGATGGGAGAGGATTTAATTATCGGTGATGACTGGTTAAATCGGCATGGAGCGATAGTAGATTATCGTCGGAAAATAATTTCAATAGTCGCCACGATGGTACCGAACACGCTTTTGTAGGCGTAAAACCTGGTACTTCTGGGAAGATTATTCGAGCCATGAAGGCGATGAAATTATTGCGACAAGGTTGTACCAGTTATTGGTGTTACGCGTTGAAGTCGGAAGTTAGCGAGGTACAATTATCCTCTGTTCCAGTTGTGAATGAATTTCCAGACGTATTTCCGGATGATTTGCCGGGATTGCCACCACATCGTGAAGTAGAGTTCGTCATCGAACTAGAGCCCAATGCGGCGCCAATATCCAAGGCACCGTACAGAATGGCCCCATCGGAAATGTTAGAATTGAAGAAACAATTGGGTGAATTGTTGGACAAAGGTTATATTCGGCCTAGTGTGTCTCCATGGGGTGCACCGGTATTGTTTGTACGAAAGAAAGATGGGTCCTTACGGCTATGTATTGACTATCGTGAGTTGAATAAACTCACTATTAAGAACAAGTATCCGTTGCCAAGAATCGATGATCTATTTGATCAATTACAAGGGGCTATGGTTTTCTCCAAGATTGATTTGAGGTCAAGATATTACCAACTGCGAATTCGAGATTCGGATATCCCCAGGTCAGCATTTCGAATGAGGTATGGGCATTACGAATTCGTAGTTATGCCATTCGGTTTAACAAATGCTCCGGCGGCCTTTATGCAGCTTATGAACAAAACTTTTATCGAATATCTTGATAAATTTGTAGTGGTGTTTATCGACGATATATTAATCTATTCCAAAAGTGAGATGGAACATGCCGAACACTTGAGGATCGCGTTGAGTATTTTGAGGGCTAATAAGCTCTATG
This sequence comes from Orobanche coerulescens, assembly GCA_033398695.1. NCBI lineage: Eukaryota > Viridiplantae > Streptophyta > Magnoliopsida > Lamiales > Orobanchaceae > Orobanche > Orobanche coerulescens. Next base: position 102,765,072 of record CM065808.1, read on the forward strand.
CTAAATTTTCTAAGTGCGAGTTCTGGCTTAGAGAAGTCTCTTTTCTGGGACACATCATCTCAGCCGATGGTATTCGAGTAGACCCTCAAAAGGTTGAAGCAGTCTTAGCTTGGGAGCCTCCACGGAATGTTAAGGAAGTTCGGAGTTTTCTAGGATTAGCGGGCTATTATCGTCGATTTGTTGAAGGATTCTCGAAAATTGCTCGACCGCTCACCTTATTATTGCAGAAGACACAGAAATTTGAGTGGAGTGATGAGTGTCAGAAGAGTTTTGACAAGTTGAAAGAGCGGTTGACTACGTCTCCGATCCTATCCTTACCACAAGGAATAGAAGGTTTCGTTATTTATAGTGATGCTTCTAAACAAGGATTGGGTTGTGTATTGATGCAAAATGAGAGAGTAGTGGCTTATGCGTCTCGACAATTAAAGCCATACGAGATGAATTATCCTACTCATGATCTTGAGTTAGCCGCTGTGGTGTTTGCGTTGAAAATTTGGAGGCATTACTTGTATGGTTCTTCTTGTCGAGTGTATACGGATCATAAGAGCTTGAAGTACATATTTACGCAGAAGGAGCTAAATATGCGCCACCGGCGATGGTTGGAACTGCTTAAAGATTATGATCTTGACATTCTTTACCATCCAGGTAAAGCGAACGTCGTTGCCGATGCGTTAAGCCGCAAGTCAGTCGCGGTGCAGAAGTTGGAACTACTTACCATTCAACCGAAGCTTAGACGAGAGTTGATTGATATGGAAATTGAAGTTTGGCCTCACAGAACTCAAGGACAGTTGCGTTTCCTTGAGATTACGTCCTCCGTGATGGAAGATATTAAGACCACACAATTAGAAGATCTCTCGATCAGGCAATGGGAAGACAAGCTAGAGGAAAAGCTCCTGGATTCTTAATCGATGAAGACGGAGTTCTTCAATTCCGAGGTAGAACTTGTGTACCTAATCGGGATGATCTCAAAGGTAATTTTGAATGAAGCACATTCTACTCCATACTCGATTCATCCGGTATGAGTAAAATGTATAAGGACTTGAAGAAAACTTTTGGTGGCCGAACATGAGGAAAGATGTAGAGTTCGTGTTGAAATGCTTGACTTGTCAACGTGTTAAAGCGAACATCGAGACCCGCCGTAAATTGCAACCGCTACCAATTCCTAATGGAAATGGGAAGATATAGCGATGGATTTTATTGTGGGAATGCCAAAGACGCGAATCGAGTAAATATGATTTGGGTAATTGTTGATCGGCTAACCAAATCCGCACACTTCTGGGCATTAGAGATACTTGGGGACCGGAGAGGTTAGCTCGGTTATTCATTGCGGAGATTGTGAGACTCCATGGTACCCCAAAGAGTATAGTGTCCGATCGCGATGGGCGTTTTGTGTCACATTTCGCAAGCAAGACATCGAGCACTCGGTACCAAATTAAACTTCAAGACCGCTTATCATCCCCAGACGGACGGACAATGGAGAGGACGATCCAAACGCTAGAAGACATGTTGAGGGCTTGTGCGTAGACTGGAAAGAAGATTGGGAGACTCATTTACCATTGATTGAATTTGCGTACAATAACAGCTTGGCATAGTTCGATTGGGATGGCTCCGTTTGAAGCATTATATGGAAGACGGTGTAGATCGCCAACTGTTGGGACGAATCAGACGAGTTACTTGGAGTAGAACCGGACTTGGTGGTTCATACTCGAGAAAAAGTCGCAATTATTCGGCAAAGGTTGTTGACTGCTCAGAGTCGACAAAAGTCATATGCCGACGTTCGTCGTCGACCGTTAGAGTTCCAGGTGGGAGACCATGTGTTGTTGAAAGTATCGCCGACTCGTGGAGTTCTTCGGTTTGGTAAGAAGGGGAAGCTTAGTCCTCGATATATTGGCCCCTTCGAGATCCTGGACAAGGTAGGCGATGTAGCTTATCGACTAGCATTACCTCCGACGCTTAGTCATGTTCATAATGTGTTTCATGTTTCACAACTGCGTAAGTATGTTCCCGATCCCAGCCATGTTATTGATTATCAAGAGATTGAGGTTAGTGGCGATATTACGTATGAAGAACAACCGGTAACCATACTAGAGCGACGAGTGAAACAATTGCGACGGAAAGTGATTCCGTTAGTAAAGGTCCAATGGTCTAAGCATGGAATTGAGGAGGCCACATGGGAGACCGAGGATAGTATGCGTGCCCGATACCCCGAACTTTTTGTATCTTAAGTTTCGGGACGAAACTTCTTTTTAGGGGGTAAGGGTGTAATACCCGTGTATTTTATGAGTGTTATTTTGGATGTATTTTATGGTATTGTGGTTATTTGGACCGTATATATTGATGATTGACCTTGGCATATTTATGGCTGATAATTATTGGGTCCTGTGATTCTCGGATTGTGCTCGTTTTAGCCGAACTTCTTGCGAATTTAAATCTGGAAAATAGCAGTTAGCGCACGCTAACCAGGTTCGAGTAGCGCACGCTACTCTTGTACAATAGCGTGCGTTAAGCCTGCTGGACAGTAAGCTTTCTGGACTCTGGAATGAGGCGTTAGCGTACGCTATGGACGGACTAACGTACGCTATTTCGATGTACTAGCGCACGTTACTTGTATGATAGCGTGCGCTAGGATGTCGTGTCGGTGAGGACAAACGCTTCGACCGCAGTACTTGTGTAGCGCACGCTACCGTATGGAATTAGCGCGCGCTAGTAGCAATCGATAGCGCACGCTAACAGATAGTTCAGCGTACGCTATCGGAGTTTGCAAGAAAGTTCTGAACTGCCTTTTTCTTCAGCAGTGCACCGCCCTTAGCTCGTTAGCGCACGCTAAGCCTGTAGCCGTAGCGTGCGCTAATACCTCCCAGTATATATATGGGGGGTAGGTTCTAGAAATGTCATTTTTCACCTCTTCCTCTTCTCTTCGTAATTTGGGCATACTTGACCATTGGAGAGTGCAGATTTTTGGTCGGATTTCTTCATCCAACGATAATTTTGGGCTCCTAACACCAAGTTATCAACATCTTATCAACTTTCACAATCCAAATCAAGGTAAAACCGTTGGAACCCTAGTTCTTCATATTTTGGGGTTTTTTGTCGAGATCTTTGATTCTAATCTATCCTAGCTCTGATTTGTGCTAGATTGTGATGTTGTAATCATAATCCTTCATTTTTCTCCAAGATTCACGGATTTAACCCTAAGTTACCTTTCATAGTTTGGGTTCGAGCTACGTTTCCTTCGTAATATTTGAATAAATGTCCCTAAAGGTAGAACTTAGGGTGAATCTTTCCATTTCCGTGGTGTTGTGTTTTGATTCGGTATTTCGATGTGTTAGGATCGAATCGTTGAAGGAAATTCGGACCGTACATTCATCCGTTCGCCGTTTCTCGTGTCGTTCAAATTGAGGCAAGTACTTTGATTGTGTTTAATATACTTCGTGTGAACATGTAAAAATGGAATTTGTGCCAATTGTTGATCGAGTTTGTGTGAGCCGAGTTAAACCAGTGAGGGTCCCCTGGGGTCCGGTAGGCTGCGTATCCCTACGGATCACTCGGTTGGGCTATACACCAGGGAGGGCCTGACGAGGTGTCTCTGGGGTGTGTATCTTGCTTGAGAGGTACATGGCCAGTATAGCTCGGGAGGTTGTTTTGTGATGATGATTGTGATGTGGTATTCCGGAATATCTGTGATGGCACTATGATTTTCTGTGGTTTTTGTTGATTATTCACTTGTTGTACATATTCTAGAATCATTGTACTTGCACCGGCTTCTTGCCGACCTTCCGGGGTGGATATACTTTGTGTATTCGTGCACAGTCCAGTGGGAGGACTAGCACAGGACGGACACGAGCTTGGTGGGCAGCATTGATATCGTACATCATTTTGAGTTGGTGGTCATGGTCAAAGTCGTGTTTTGGTTTTGTACTCGCGCGGGTACTGTCCAGTGTTGTATGTCATGTCATTATTAATGGTTAATGATGTTGTTGTATTCCCGTGGTGAACGGTCATATTGGTTATGATTCCTCGGGATGATATGTTGTTTGGTATTGTGCTGTATGTCATGTTGAAATTGAAGTTGGTTTCGAATGTATGAACATTTATGTTTGTCGTATTTAATGTATTTTATTTGGGTCTAAGCCTGGTAGGTTCTCCAAAAAGGATCTACGGCGCTGTAATATCTCCGTAAATTATGGGGGTGTTACACACATAAGGGACCAATTCCATGTAATCTATCTCCTTTTATTTCTTAGGACATATATCTCAAATTATTGAATTTCATGCCTGTAAAGGAGAAAACCTTTCTTAGAGTACTTATTATTTGCAGAAGCATTATCCGGAGAAAGAGATAATACTTTTTCAAATATATTTAAATACATCAAACATTGTAAAATTCTTTTTCTAAAATTTGAGTCAGTATGTAACTCCTTCATAATATCAAAAGCAATAATACATTTTTATATCACATAATCTGTACCAATCCAATGAACGGTAATACAAAGATAAGGTTCATACAGAGGGGAACTCCAACAATCACTAATAAAAGATACACATCCTTCAAATGTTCTAAAAAATCATATCAAATGAACATGTGCATATAATATTGTTCTTGAATTCGTCTTTTAAGAGTGTTTCTATGTATTTTTCTAAATTATGGTTGTATCAAGGTTTTATTCATATATTATAACCTTTTACTTTAACCATGACTTAAAGGTAATTTTTCAAGGGTGATATACGTAATAAATCCTTCAATTAATTTTTTATGATTATAAAAGAAAGGCATACCTCCACCGGTAGATTTTGAATAATAACTGGATATTTGAATGACCATACTCACCATGTTGTTGTGATTATCCCTAGTTAGCTTATGAAACTTCCCCAAGTGGTGTGTTTGCATTCTCGTCCGGCTACCAACCTTCCAATTGAAGATCGTTACATGTTGCTTGGGGTTGTTCTTGTATATAAGATATTTCATCTTGAAAACCTTCGAGTCGTCGGTTGGCACCCTCTAAAGTATTGCCAGACCCACAATTTTAATTTACTTCCACCTTATCGAGTCTTTTCAATTATGAACTACAAATTTATAATAATTTACTTAGACATTATAATAAATACCAACTATAACCGAAACTAGAACAAGAGAAAAATGAACATAGAACTAAAGAGAAATAAGAAACTTACCGTAATGTACATGTGCACTATCATCCGACTCTTCAATTCAGATATTCCTTTTTCTGCTAATTCTTCCACTTGCCATAGTTTTTGGTACTTGGATCAATTGAAACTTTTGAAGCTTGAAACTTGAGAAATTCAAAATTTGAGACCTGGCTCGTAAGCGCATCGGTCACCTGCCCATCATGGATGGCTAAGTGCAGCTCTCCCTCCTGCACAAATCAAAATAAGGTTTGATTTTTTTTTTAAATAAGCATTTTTTAAAGCTGGAAACGAAAGCAATTTTGAAAAGCTTACTATGCATGGGGGTTGGGGAGGGGCTCTGCTTTCCCTCGATTCAAATTTCAATTTGTTTAATTATTTATATTATACCTATTATATTTGTTATATATTATATAATAGCCGCATCGGGGTAGTCTGCATTGGTTCGTGTGTTGGGCTGGGATGGGTCATCAGATGGGTTGGGCTGGGTCATGGGCTGAGTTGGGTCTTTTACTAGGTCGATTGGGCTGGGTGGATTGGGACAGCCCTGCCCATTGTCCACCTCTAGATTGGAGTAACTTCTAAATTTTGATAAGAATAAAAAAAAGAATTAACACGACAAAGACAAAAAATTACTCCAAATGAGGAACAAGGATGTCTATGAAAATATGAACCTATAGTGAAGACATGCATTTATAACACGTGCCCACTAATCTTTAGTGAAGACAGACACTCTTCATGTCAAAATACACTCCTATTTAAACTTAATGTACATTTATATTTTATCGACTTGCGAACCAGTTAACCATTTGAGCTTAAATATTTCCAGTGCCACATAAGGAGTGGAATATTATCTCTCAGATGCAAGGAATATTATTCTATATACCAAATCATGATGCCAATTATGTAATATCCAAAATTTCTACTACTATTGTTTAATGTTATTTTTATCCGAGTTATGTTGTACAGCGTGGAATCTGTACAGTATGGATAAAATAAATGAAGAACTGAGATGTCAGTATTGGTATAATTGTCGTATTTGGTCGACAATTGTATTTGAGGATATAATGTGTTGAGTATATGTATTCAGTATGCCGTATGTTCGTATTCTGTATGTTGAGACGTTGGACAAGAGTAGCTGAAAATGGCTAAGTGTAACATTATTAGCGCACGCTAATATACATGCTTAGACGCTATCGTTCTGGTTTAGCGCATGCTAGAGGCAAAAGATAACGCACGCTAGTACAGACCAGATCAGAAGGAATCTACGGGTGGACCCGGTCACTTTCGGCGCATGTGCCGACAAGGTCAATGGATGTTTGTTGTGAACGATTAGCGCATGCTAATGTATATTTATAGTGCACGCTAATCAAATCGGACCAAAGGAATCTTAGCTTTGTCAGGTTACTTTCGGCATGTGGAGACACGGGGGTAGGTGCAGACTGTAGCAAGTTAACTATGAGTAGCACACGCTACGGTGGAAGGTTTGCGTATGCTAAATATAGGCCTTTACGTATGCTATTGCATGGGGATTACGTACGTAAATCATTTCATGCAGCAAGATAGTAGCCTCTGGACTTCGATAGCGCACGCTAAACTGGTAACGTACATTAAATGAAGAGGTTAGCGTACGTTAATAATGTACAGTGTATATAAATGAGTAGTTGGCTGTCATTCCTCATTTCGTCCATTCTCTTCTTGCAACCGATAGAGAGAACCTTGGGAGGACATTTGGGAGGTCCTAAACATTGAGGGATGGTCCTCTTTAACAAGATTAAAGATGGAAATCATGGATTAAAGCTTTGTTCTTTAAATCATTGGCGATTCTCGGAAATGGATTCAACCTTGGAAATCAATCCATTCCTTCAAAAAGGTAATCACTCTTCATCTTTGGATTTCGTTTTGGATTGAATGTTGATGTTCTTAAGTTGATGATTATTACATAAACAAGTTGATAAGCATGATTATGAGAGGGATTACCAGAGTATGATGATATTAATGTGATTCGTATGGTTTGAATCGTGTTGATTCGTCTTCTTGAGATTAGTTGGTTAATTCTTCTCCTCAGTTTCGAATGTTGATGTTATTGTTGATAATTACTCCCTGTAATGATAGATTATGGAAGTGTTGTTACGTTCTTAATGTCTCATGAGGTTGATATTTGAGGAAGAAGATGATATGTGAATATATGAATTAGATTAAGAGTTGGATGATTACCTATATGTTAAAGGATATCGGATTTCATTGTTTTGATAGCTATGAACATGGTTTCGAATCACTTAGTGTTCTTGATAATCGCCATATCTTGATCGGTATCCGAAATACATGCAACTGCATGTCATTAGCGCACGCTAAGCGTACTGGCTAGCGCACGCTAACGGGAGCAACTTAGTGCACGCTACGTTAAGTAATTAACGTGCGCTAAGTCAACAGGCAGGGTAGTCTATTCTGTTTCGGTTATGAATTCGTGATCGTTTAAGTTGGTTTGATCAGACTTGTGGTTAACCGAGATATTGTTGAGCCGTTGGGTTTATGAATTGGTTTTATCGGATTGTTGTTTATTGATTATTGCCATAGGTTGTGGTAAGTGATCGATTATTAGAACCAGGCTTTGCGGTCGTATTCGAGAATGTTCGTAGATTGCATTGATCAGGGCCGAGGGACTTATAGATGACGGCAATGGATTTGGTAACGAATTCATCGGTATCGAGGCAAGTTATTACTTGCTCAGTTATAATGTTTAATGAATGGTTTCAGTTTCATTTCCTTTATAATGCATATAGCAATGATTATATGTTGTCTTTCCGATTCTGGAAGTTAAATCGTACTGTATATGATTTATTTCGGTTATTGGCATATTCGGGTATCGAGGTTACATTATGGTAAAGACGAAGATATGAGTATCTATAGTTCATTGTACGTTTGGATCGCCGAGCATTGAGGATAATTGCCGGTGATGATTTTGACATCGAGATTGCTCCTGAAGGACTCGGGACAAGTATCTTAGTTGATTCGATTTAGTATTAATGATGTTGATCATGTAGGTTGTCATTCATGTTGCTGAACATGAAGTCGTCCTAGTTGTTTCATCATATTGTCGTTCATGTTTTGATTCATATGTTGTTCATGTTGATGTACATATCGAGTTGCATATGTGTATGCATAATTGTATTGTTTATGTTCTAAATGATCCGATGGGATCATGAGGATCTATACTGAGGGCGTTGGATCGGATGTCCACCATGCGTTGGTTCGAAGGGATGATCATGGGGATCTATGCTGAGGGCGCTGGATCGCTGGACAGGTTTTCCACAATGCGTTGGTCCGACGGGATCATCATGGGGATCTATGCTGAGGGTGTTGGATCGTTGGATTACCCAGTATTGTATTGATGGAATCATGTGGATTGGCATCGTTGGTTTTATATATGTTCTTGGGCATATGTATATTGTTGGTTATCCACCTCATGTTGATCTAGTAGGATCATCAGGGGATCTATGCTGAGGGCGCTAGATCATGGGATTTCCATTGAGTATACATTGTTATTATTGTTTTGAGCATATTGACGTTGTCATATGAGTTTGCATTTGTAGGTCTTGTGTTAGGACCGTGCCCGTATGTTGCATTGATCTGATCTCAGATTAGACTGACATGATTATCGTGGTATTGTGCATCTCGAGGTATGTTCCATATTTTCCATTGGTATTTGTCTTTGATGGGCAAGTGGTTTCCATGTCGAGATGTGTTGATGTTACCCGGTGGATTTGGGTTGGACAGAGTTAGTAGATTTCGTAACAATGAGTTATGATGATGTTTTGAGAACCTTGGGTACTGTGCGAGATGTGACTTTTGGTAAGGTTATGACGATAAGATTACATTGGTCGTATTATCATTGGTATGTAATTATTAATGTGATGTGACGGTTATCATTGTTGGATATTATGGTTGACCCCGTCGTGGGCTTTCTTTTTAGGTTCTTGAGTTATCGAGCTTGTAGCAGTCGTGGAGAGATGAGCTTCCCGGAGGATACTGGCTAGAGCATGTTTTTGTGTGAATTTCCTGATCAGTTATTGTATTCCGCTGCTAGAGTATTTTTAATTGTTGGTCTTTTCCGCTACGTGAGTATTTTAAATGGCCTTTTGATATCTGGTAACTTAGGTTACTTTGGCAACTATTTTCTAAATTATTCTGTCGGTGCGTGTAAGCGATAGCTTAACGTATGTTTTTAAACTGCTGAGTTCTGGCATGTCAGGCCTTGTCCTTTCAAACGAGATTTGTACGACGGTTTTGATAAACAAATTTTATATAGTCTTCAAATGTTTTTTTAAAAATAGTACCGTCGTTAGCCTCTTGGGCGGTTGTAAATATTTGCGAAAATTTCTTTTAGCCTTGTGGGTTCTATATCGGGGCCCACGACACTGTAATATTTCCTATTAAATCTGGGGGTGTTACAGAATATGGTATCAGAGCTTAGGTTGAGAAAACCTAGGCAATCGGGTCGAGTTGGGTCGTGCTTCTGGTGTGTCATTCGAGTTTTCGGTTCACAAGTGTTTGAGCTCTGGGTTTTGTTGTTCACTCGGGCTTATGCGTTATGCGATTTACCAGTGTAGTACTGGGATTGTTATAAACTTTTCCGAACAATGTTAACATGTTCCTTCGGATAGAGATGTGTTGTGTTCTCGAGTTGAACTGAGTTTGCAAAATGTGTGTTTTGAAAATATCTGTGTCGAGTATTTTATAGAGTTGAGACATGTGTCAGTATCACGAGGAATCATCGGCTTCACGATCTGTAAGTGTTTGGATTTTTGAATTGCATTGAGATTTATTGTTGTTCTAAATTGATATGCTTTGAGATTCAGCAGAATATTATGCGTCACAATATGAGATGGCAGAGTTGGGACCGGATTGATGATTTGAGAAGTTAAGATTTTGGAAATCAATATGTCGGTTAGATTTCGGAACAGAGTTGTGCATTTGGGGGAAATATTGTGTATGGTATGTAGTCATGTTAGTACATTTTGAGATATAAGAACTGTTTTTGAGCATTTGAAAATGATACTTTTCAAAAATGTTTCACGGATGTTTTAGAGAAAATAATTTTGGGCCGAGACCCAATAGATTTTGAAATAGTTTTATAACTCTGGACTTGGAGTCCGAAAAAGGGTTTTCTACTTTTTAAACTTCTTGTAATGTGAAACGGGATATAGGCTGAGACCTAATGTTTCAAAAAAAATGGGGGCTTTTTCATGTTTTCTAAAACTCCCGAGATTTGTAAAACACTTTACCAATCGTTTATCTATTTTATTTCCGCCTTTCGAGATTTTGGTTTACTTGTTCAAATGAGACTTCTCAGGAAATCTTTCGTTGTGTTGATTTGTTTCAATATTTTGTCATAGCATATTTGAGGTGATTCAGGATGGGTTAATGGTTGACGTTGCGAGTCATATGTGAAATAGGAGTTTTTGTCGGAGTTCATACATTGAGATTTTGGAACTCTATCATGTGGTTTTCAAATGGAATGTCAGTGGAATATGTGATGATCCAAGTTGGTATACAGGAGTATGGATGTGGTCAATCATTTGCATAGTTTTCATTTTAAAAATTTCGAAATTGTGTGAATTCGAAGGAAACTGTTATCGAATACTTGGCATCAGCGAGCCGATTTTTTTTTTAAAATTGATTTTGTGGTCTTACCAAAATTTATGATTTGAGCTTTGAAATTTTTGAAAGAACTTTCGAAAATTTGTCTTCTTGACAAAATTACATGAGTTCAAACTGGTTTGAAAATGTGACTGATATACATACGCATTTAGTGCATAGTGCACATCATGGTGAAGCTATGAGTGTGACTCAAGAACTGGATAAGACATCAGTATGGAACGATGAAGAGAGATTCGAACTTCAGTATGGCAGTTTGGTTATCTAGGGATGATTGGTTGAATTATCGGATAAGAGAAATATGCTGCGTGTTATAGATTTATACATAGGATGTAATTTTGGAACTTTGGATTTTGTGAAATCGGGAAATATGTGTTATGTGATTCCATTGGTATGGTAGTAGCGCGACTCTACCATAATGATTTTTTGAATGATTTTTTTGTAAGTGTGGATTTGGGGATGGTAACCCCATGCTGGTTGTTTTGGATATTGAGTGGTCATTCCCACTCCATGTATGATTGGATATGTTCTTCGGGTTGTGATTGGTTGTTCGTATGCCGATGAATATGTTCGACAGTCAGGTGTGTTTATTGAGATCCACTGTATATAATTGGTGTGTCGTTTTGAGAACCTTATTCGTTCGTATATCGGTTTCTGTGATTCTGAGTTGACCGTGTTGGATCTTACCGTATGAAGGTATTCTCGATTATCGCTGATCGTTCGATGGTCGTATTAGGGTTTATCATGTCGATGATATTCTCGGTTAATTTATTGGTTGATCATTGTTGGTGATCATCTGAGCGTTCGGATTTTGTGTCGATGTTTCGGGATTTGTTGCCATTGTGTTGGGCAGTTGTTTCACAGATGTATCGTACACTATTGTTTTTTAGCAGATTGGGACTTGATTGTGTAATCAGGTAGACAGGATTTGACACGGATAGATTATTTCATCCGACGATGATATATTTGGTTGGGACTCATGGAATTGTTATTGTAAGCGTGTTGAGGCTTTACAGTGAAGTCACTTGCTAGTATCTCAGGAGATCGTCGACTTGGCGCATATGTAAGTATGCTATTTTGGTTATTCGGTAATATTGATGATTGATTGTTGTTGTGATGGTTTCGGAATATTTTGGTTGAACGGTTTGTTTGTTTTCTATGACGGATTGCAAGTTTCGAGGACGAAACTTATTTTAAGTGGTGTAGTATGTAATATCCGAAATTTCTACTACTATTGTTTAATGTTATTTTATCCGAGTTATGTTGTACAGCGTGGAATCTGTACAGTATGGAAAAAATAAATGAAGGACTGAGATGTCAGTATTGGAATAATTGTCGTACTTGGTCGACAATTGTATTTGAGGATATAATGTGTTGAGTATATGTATTCAGTATGCCGTATGGTCATATTCTGTATGTTGAGACGTTGGACAAGAGTAGCTGAAAATGGCTAAGTGTAACATTATTAGCGCACACTAATATACATGCCTAGCGCACGCTATCATTCTGGTTTAACGCACGCTAGAGGAAAAAGATAACGCACGCTAGTACAGACCATATCAGAAGGAATCTATGGGTGGACCCGGTCACTTTTGGCTCATGTTCCGACAAGGTCAACGGATGTTTGTTGTGAACGATTAGCGCACGCTAATGTATATTTATAGTGCACGCTAATCAGATCAGACCAAAGGATTCTTGGCTTTGTCAGGTTACTTTCGGCATGTGGGGACACTGGGGTAGGTGCAGACTGTAGCAAGTTAACTATGAGTAGCGCACGCTACGGTGGAAGGTTTGCGTACTGATACGGAATCATTTGATATGAACGAAGAAGACGAAGTAAGGATCGATATAAATGACCTTACTACACGCCATGCACGGGCTACTACGTATTTAGGCGAGAAAACGGACATAAGACGTGGAGTCTCGGTCTCAGCCGTGTCATATAACACGGCCCGTGTCATGCTATTCCGTAAGGTCGACAATCGACCGGAAAATGGACGAACTGCCGGAAAAATCACCACCGGCCGGAAAATTCACCACCTGCCGGAACTGGCCGATCACTGCCGACCACCACCTGCCGGAACTGGCCGATCACTGCCTGCTGGAACTGGCCGATCACTGCCGAGCGAATCCGGCCGTGTCATCCGACACGGCCCGTGCCGAGGTGTCCTGGATAATGAAATCTCGCTGCCGACCGAACCCGACCGTGTCGTCCGACACGGCCCGTGCCGACACAACCCGACCGTGCCAGGCGACACGGCCGAGTCACACTCTTCCGGATAGTACAATTCCCGCTGTCCGACCAACCCGACCGTGCCAGGCGACACGGTCGAGTCCCTGCCGGCCAGATGCGCGCCGCGACCGTGCCGATCGGCACGGGCCGTGTCCGGCAGACCAGCAAATGCCATTATTGCTGATTTTTTTTTGTTTTGTTTTTCCTCCCCTCACATGTCATGATTAGACTTGCATGTTATGTGGGGTGTCTTATATTCATTTTGTTGTGTGATTCCCCCTCCCTTTGATTTGATTCCCTTGTATTTTATCTTGTGTTTTGTTTTTCATTTCAAGATCATGTGATCTTGTTTGATTCCTTAGTTGCTAAGAAGACTGCCATGCTATAAGTAGTCTTGTTGATGCTTTCATTATGGATATTGTATGTTGAAGCAATAAGAATACACTTGTGTTTTCTTGGTGAATGCTTTTCATCGAAACCTTGGTTATAATTCGACGCGTTTTCGAGTTTTAATCGAATCGATTCTCAATAGGTCTTGAGCAAAGATTATCTTATCAAACTATAGGTCTAGTTTGATAAATCATTCATATTGTTCTTGTTTATGTAAGCCGAATTGCCCTACTTTCGGTTATATCTTACGAGTGTTACACATATACGAGTGTTGTGAGGTAACAAAATATATCTGCTGCATTTTCCGGCGAATTTACGTTCATCTTAATACGTAATTCGTATCATTAGTGGCATCGGAGCCCAAGGCTATTTCCTTGGCAATTTTATTGAAGATTTCTTGTTCAAAACTATCTCTTGATTCTTGTTATGGATTTCTCCGATCCCGATTTCTTGATGAAACTCCGGGACGCACTAAGCGGTCTACCGGAACCACGTATGCAAGCAAGACGCGAGGATGACGCACGTCAAATACACCATGCGGATGAGTTTAAAGTAAACGAAATTCCGGAGTTCGTTGGAGGTACCGATCCCGAAACTTATTTGGAGTGGGAACGGAAAATTGAATGCATGTTCGAATTCAAAGACCTTAACGATGAGAAACGTTGCAAATATGCAATTCTCAAGTTAGGGAAGGGTGCTTCTCTTTGGTTCGAAGGAGTAAAGACGCGAAGAACTCGGGAGGGAAAAGCAAAAATCCGTTCGTGGGATTCTTTAAAAAGAAAACTTCGTAAGAGGTATGTGCCAACATCACACCGGTTAACCTTATACCGGAAGATTGACGACTTCATGCAAGGCAAACTAAGTGTCGGTGAATATATTGAAGAGTTCGAAAGTTTGGTCTTGATGGGAGAGCTAGAAGAAAACGAAGAACAAAAGATGTCCCGTTTTTTACGTGGCTTAAATAAAAACATAGCCAACACGGTGGAGTTATATCCATATGAAGATTTCGATACTTTATGTGGACTATGCATAAAGATAGAAGCCCAAAATAAATTGAAGTTTTCAAGACCCGAATTTCCTTCCAAATTCGGGAATCCAAGTGCCGGTTCGAGTTCGGGTACTAAAAGCACCACACCAAGTCATGTCCCTGTCACGGCACCTAAGACTCCCTACGTACCCAAAGAAACAAGTTTGGCGAAGGTACGATGTTTCAAGTGTCAAGGATTCGGCCATTACCAAAATGCATGTCCGAACAAACGGGTGGTGACACTAAGAGAGGCTCTTGAGGCCCGGAAGAAATATTGGCCGAGGACGAAGAAGAAAGACTCGACGTGTTTGATGTAAACACCGAAGAAGAAGAGGAGTGTGAGGCTTACAATGCTCCGGACTATGACACGAGTCTAGTCCTTCGCACTTTACAAGTCAAGACGGTTTCGAGGGACACGGAGCAACGAGATCAAATATTCCACACCAAGTGTCAAATTAAAGACAAATGGTGTAGTTTGATAATCGATGGAAGAAGTTGTACAAATGTTGCTTCAAGCGAGATGGTGACAAAGCTCGGACTCATCACTACTACTCATCCAAAACCATACGCGTTACATTGGCTCGATGATGGGAGTAAGGTGAAAGTTTCGAAACAAGTACGGGTCGGATTAACTATGGGTTCGTATGGCGACAACGTACTATGTGATGTACTCCCGATGGATGCATGCCACATACTTCTGGGCCGAACGTGGCTATTTGATAGAGACGTTTTACATCGAGGAAGGAGTAACGAATATGAATTACGGGATAAAGGCAAGAAGATTGTGCTCAAACCAATGGCACCCCAAGCCATTCGATCGATGAGTTCTAATCAAATGGAGAAACCGAAGCTTACTATGTTTGCTAGTGAGAAGGAGGTAAGACACACTATTGACGATGGCGAACATGTGTATTTATTAATGATTAAAGAAACACGAGATGTTGACGTGATTGTGCAAGGCAAGAGAGATATCGATACCTTGCTACAAGAATTTGCGGATGTCTTTCCGGAAGACTTACTGCCGGGTTTGCCACCCTTACGTGGGATTGAACACCAAGTCGACCTTGTACCGGGTGCATCACTCCCTAACAAGGCCGCCTATCAATGTAACCCTGAGGAGACAAAGGAGTTGCAAAAGCAAATCGAGGAACTAATGAACCGCGGGTACGTTCGAGAAAGTTTGAGCCCTTGTGCGGTTCCGGTTTTACTTGTTCCAAAGAAGGATGGGTCATGGCGGATGTGTATAGATAGTAGAGCCGTGAACAACATAACCATCAAATATCGGTTCCTAATTCCGAGACTTGATGATATGTTGGACGAGTTGCATGGTTCGGTGTTTTTTTCGAAGGTTGATTTGAGAAGCGGCTATCATCAAATTCGCATGCGGGAAGGAGATGAATGGAAAACGGCTTTCAAGACAAAACATGGATTATATGAATGGCTCGTCATGCCCTTTGGCCTTACAAATGCGCCAAGTACTTTCATGCGATTAATGAATGAGGTACTTAAGCCATTTTTGGGAAAATTTGTCGTCGTATACTTGGACGACATCTTAAGTTATAGTCGATCATTGCAAGAGCATACCAGGCACTTGAGGAAAGTCTTTGAGATCCTTAGGGATCAAAAACTTTATGGGAAAAAGGAGAAGTGTTCGTTTCTAGTCGAGAGTGTAGCCTTTCTTGGCTACATCGTTTCTAAAGAAGGAGTGTCGGTTGATCAAACCAAGATCGAGGCGATTAAATCTTGGCCTACGCCTAAAACCATCACGGAAGTCCGATCCTTTCACGGACTTGCTTCATTTTATCGGAGGTTCATACGAGACTTTAGTACCATTTCTAGTCCGATAACGGAATGCTTGAAAAAGGGACCATTTATGTGGAACGGGGCTGCCCAAGGGGCGTTTGAAAAATTGAAGGTGAAAATGTGTGAAGCACCTATCTTGGCTTTACCCGACTTTTCACAACCTTTCGAGGTAGAATGTGACGCAAGTGGAGTGGGTATTGGGGCGGTCCTCGTCCAAGGGAGGCGACCAATTGCCTACTTTTCGGAGAAATTGGGTGGGGCTCGACTCAACTATTGTACTTATGACAAGGAGTTCTATGCCATTGTGAGAGCTCTTGATCATTGGAGCCATTACCTTCGGCCGAAACATTTCATCCTACATTCGGATCATGAGTCCTTGAAATATATCAACGGCCAACTAAAGTTGAGTCCGAGACATGCTAAATGGGTGGAATTCTTGAAATCATTCCACTTTTCATCGAAGTACAAAGATGGCAAGAGCAACGTTGTGGCGGATGCTTTGTCTAGACGGTATGCCTTGCTCTCTACTCTTGACATTCGGTTGCTTGGGTTCGAAGCATTGAAGGAGTATTATGATGGGGATGTGGATTTTGGTGAGGTTTTCATTCGGTGTAAATCCGGTCCGTTTGGAGAGTTTACGTTGCAAGAAGGATTCCTTTTCAAAGGGAATCGCCTATGTTTACCCAAACACCCGATTCGGGAATTATTAGTTCGGGAAGCTCACGGTGGAGGCTTGGCCGGTCATTTTGGTTCGGACAAAACGTTGGAGGTCCTTAAAGAGCATTTTCATTGGCCGAAGATGCAAGTGAATGTACATGACATAATTAATAAGTGTGTGACATGCCATATTGCTAAAAGTTCATTCAAACCGGGAGCATACATGCCTTTGCCGATTCCGGAAAGACCGTGGGAAGATGTCTCAATGGATTTTATTGTTGCTTTGCCTCGTACTCAACGAGGGAGAGATGCTATTATGGTTGTCGTAGACCGATTTTCGAAGATGGCTCACTTTGTGGCTTGCCACAAGACAGACGACGCGAGTAATGTCGCCGATTTGTATTTCCGAGAAATCGTACGATTGCATGGGGTTCCAAAAACGATTGTTTCGGATCGGGATTCAAAATTCCTTAGTTATTTTTGGAACACCTTGTGGAGAAAGGTGGGAACCAAACTACTATTTAGCACGTCACATCATCCACAAACGGACGGTCAAACCGAAGTGACCAATCGAACGTTGGGCACATTACTACGTGGTCTTGTGAGCAAGACATAGAAGGATTGGGACTTAAAACTTGCACATGCGGAGTTCGCTTATAATCGTTCTCCTACTCATGCCACGGCACACTCTCCGTTCGAAGTAGTTTACGGACTAAACCCGTACATGCTGTTAGATCTAATTCCATTGCCAAGTGACGAGTTAGTGCACAAGGATGCGGAATCAAAATTGAAATCGATGATGAAATTACACGAGAAAGTACGTAATCGAATCAAGGAAATAAACGAGGCTTACAAAAGAAAGTCGAACAAACAAAGAAGGCCGAGATTGTTCGAAGTTGGTGATTTGGTTTGGTTGCATTTAAGAAAAGAGCGATTTCCAAATAAACGTAAGAACAAATTAATGCCACGAGCGGAGGGACCGTTTAAAGTAATCGCGAAAGTGAACGACAACGCTTACAAATTAGAACTTCCGGGAGATTATGGGATTCATGCAACCTTTAATGTTGGGGACCTCTCACCATACATCGATGATGACGGAATTTCAGAATTGAGGACAATTCCTTTTAAAGGAGGAGGAGATGATACGGAATCATTTGATATGAACGAAGAAGACGAAGTAAGGATCGATATAAATGACCTTACTACACGCCATGCACGGGCTACTACGTATTTAGGCGAGAAAACGGACATAAGACGTGGAGTCTCGGTCTCAGCCGTGTCATATAACACGGCCCATGTCATACTATGCCGGAAGGTCGACAATCGACCGGAAAATGGACGAACTGCCGGAAAAATCACCACCGGCCGGAAAATTCACCACCTGCCGGAACTGGCCGATCACTGCCGACCACCACCTGCCGGAACTGGCCGATCACTGCCTGCTGGAACTGGCCGATCACTGCCGAGCGAATCCGGCCGTGTCATCCGACACGGCCCGTGCCGAGGTGTCCTGGATAATGAAATCTCGCTGCCGACCGAACCCGACCGTGTCGTCCGACACGGCCCGTGCCGACACAACCCGACCGTGCCAGGCGACACGGCCGAGTCACACTCTTCCGGATAGTACAATTCCCGCTGTCCGACCAACCAGACCGTGCCAGGCGACACGGTCGAGTCCCTGCCGTCCAGATGCGCGCCGCGACCATGCCGATCGGCACGGGCCGTGTCCGGCAGACCAGCAAATGCCATTATTGCTGATTTTTTTTATTTTTTGTTGTTTTTCCTCCCCTCACATGTCATGATTAGACTTGCATGTTATGTGGGGTGTCTTATTTTCATTTTGTTGTGTGATTCCCCCTCCCTTTGATTTGATTCCCTTGTATTTTATCTTGTGTTTTGTTTTTCATTTCAAGATCATGTGATCTTGTTTGATTCCTTAGTTGCTAAGAAGACTACCATGCTATAAGTAGTCTTGTTGATGCTTTCATTATGGATATTGTATGTTGAAGAAATAAGAATACACTTGTGTTTTCTTGGTGAATGCTTTTCATCGAAACATTGGTTATAATTCGACGCGTTTTCGAGTTTTAATCGAATCGATTCTCAATAGTTCTTGAGAAAAGATTATCTTATCAAACTATAGGTCTAGTTTGATAAATCATTCATATTGTTCTTGTTTATGTAAGTCGAATTGCCCTACTTTCGGTTATATCTTACGAGTGTTACACATATACGAGTGTTGTGAGGTTAAAAAATATATCCGCTGCATTTTCCGGCGAATTTACGTTCATCTTAATACGTAATTCGTATCACGTACGCTAAATACAGGCCTTTATGTACGCTATTGCATGGGCATTGCGTACGTAAATCATTTCATACAGCAAGATAGTAGCCTCTGGACTTCGATAGAGCACGCTAACAAAGAATGTTAGTGCACGCTAAATTGGTAACGTACGTTAAATGAAGAGGTTAGCGTACGTTAATAATGTACATTGTATATATATGAGTAGTTGGTTGTCATTCCTCATTTCATCCATTCTCTTCTTGCAACCGATAGAGAGAACCTTGGGAGGACATTTTGGAGTTCCTAAACACTGAGGGATGGTCCTCTTTAACAATATTAAAGATGGAAATCATGGATTAGAGATTTGTTCATTAAATCATTGGCGATTCTCGGAAATGGATTCAATCTTGGAAATCAATCCATTCCTTCAAAAAGGTAATCACTCTTCATCTTTGGATTTCGTTTTGGATTGAATGTTGATGTTCTTAAGTTGATGATTATTACATAAACAAGTTGATAAGCATGATTATGAGAGGGATTACCAGAGTATGATGATATTAATGTGATTCGTATGGTTTGAATCGTGTTGATTCGTCTTCTTGAGATTAGTTGGTTAATTCTTCTCCTCAGTTTTGAATGTTAATGTTATTGTTGGTAATTACTCCCTCTAATGATAGATTATGGAAGTGTTGTTACGTTCTTAATGTTTCATGAGGTTGATATTTGAGGAAGAAGATGATATGTGAATATATGAATTGGATTAAGAGTTGGATGATTACCTATATGTTAAAGGATATAAGATTTCGTTGTTTTGATAGCTATGAACATGGTTTTGAATCACTTAGTGTTCTTGATAATCGCCATATGTTGATCGGTATCCGAAATACATGCAACCGCATGTCATTAGCGCACGCTAAGCCTACTGGCTAGCGCACGCTAACGGCAGCAACTTAGCGCACGCTACGTTAAGTAATTAACGTGCGCTAAGTCAACAGGCAGGGTAGTATATTCTGTTTCGGGTATGAATTCGTGATCGTTTAAGTTGGTTTGATCAGACTTGTGGTTAACCGAGATATTGTTGAGTCGTTGGGTTTGTGAATTAGTTTTATCGGATTGTTTTTTATTGATTATTACCATAGGTTGTGGTAAGTGATCGGTTATTAGAACCAGGCTTTGCGGTCGTATTCGAGAATGTTCGTAGATTGCATTTATCAGAGCCGAGGGACTTGTAGATGACGGCAATAGATTTGGTAACGACTTCATCGGTATCGAGGAAAGTTATTACTTTGCTCAGTTATAATGTTTAATGAATGGTTTCAGTTTCATTTCGTTTATAATGCATATAGCAATGATTATATGTTGTCTTTCCGATTATGGAAGTTAAATCGTACAGTATATGATTTATTTCGGTTATTGGCATATTCGGGTATCGAGGTTACATTATGGTAAAGACGAAGATATGAGTATCTATAGTTCATTGTACGTTTGGATCGCCGAGCATTGAGGATAATTGCCCGTTATGATTTTGACATAGAGATTGCTCCTGAAGGACTCGGGACAAGTATCTTAGTTGATTCAGTTTAGTGTTAATGATGTTGATCATGCAGGTTGTCATTCATGTTGCTGAACATGAAGTCGTCCTAGTTGTTTCATCATAGTGTCATTCATGTTTTGATTCATATGTTGTTCATGTTGATGAACATATCGAGTTGCATATGTGTATGTATAATTGTATTGTTTATGTTGTAAATGATCCGATGGGATCATGAGGATCTATGCTGAGGGCACTGGATCGGATGTCCACCATGCGTTGGTTCGACGGGATCATCATGGGGATCTATGCTGAGGGCGCTGGATCGCTGGACAGGTTTTCCACCATGCGTTGGTCCGAGGGGATCATCATGGGAATCTATGCTGAGGGCGCTGGATCGTTGGATTACCCAGTATTGTGTTGATAGAATCATGTGGATTTGCATCGTTGGTTTTATATGTGTTCTTGAGCATATGTATATTGTTGGTTATCCACCTCATGTTGATCTAGTAGGATCATCAGGGGATCTATGCTGAGGGCGCTGGATCATGGGATTTCCATTGACTATACACTGTTGTTATTGTTTTGAGCATATTGACGTTGTCATATGAGTATGCATTTGTAGGTCTTGTGTTAGGACCGTGCCCGTATGTTGCATTGATCTGATCTCGGATTAGACTGACATGATTATCGTCGTATTGTGCATCTCGAGGTATGTTCCGTATTTTCCCTTGGTATTTTTCTTTGATGGGCAATTGGTTTCCGTGTCGAGATGTGTTGATGTTACCCGACGGACTTGGGTTGGATAGAGTTAGTAGATTTCGTAACATTGAGTTATGATGATATTTTGAGAACCTTGGGTATTGTGCGAGATGTGACTTTTGGTAAGGTTATGACGATAAGATTACATTGGTCGTATTATCATTGGTATGTAATTATTAATGTGATGTGACGGTTATCATTGTTGGATATTATGGTTGACCCCGTCGTGGGCTTTATTTTTAGGTTCTTGAGGTATCGAGCTTGTAGCGGTCGTGGAGAGATGAGCTTCCCGGAGGATACTGGATAGAGCATGTTTTTGTGTGAATTTCCTGATCAGTTATTGTATTCCGCTGCTAGAGTATTTTTAATTATTGGTCTTTTCCGCTACGTGAGTATTATAAATGGCCTTTTGGTATCTGGTAACTTAGGTTACTTTGCCAACCGTTTTCTAAACTATTCTATCGGTGCGTGTAAGCGATATCTTAACGTATGTTTTTAAACTACTGAGTTCTGGCATGTCAGGCCTTGTCCTTTCAAACGAGATTTGTACGACGGTTTTGATAAACAGATTTTATATAGTCTTCAAATGTTTTTTTTAAAATAGTACCGTCGTTAGCCTCTTGGACGGTTGTAAATGTTTGCGAAAATTTCTTTTAGCCTTGTGGCTTCCATCTCGGGGCCCACAACGCTGTAATATTTCCAGTTAAATATGGGGGTGTTACAAATTATACACAACAATATAGCAATAATAAATGCCTTACGCAAATATTATAGTACAATGCTATCACTCTCATCCTCTGAGTGGCATTCGGGGGTATATTCTTAATAGTCTCCCACTTACTCAATGCCACAAACTATAGTATCTAATACCCATACTCTCAAGATGTCTCTCTAAGACGATCTGAGATAGTGGCTTGATTAGTGGATCAGCCACATTATGTGCTATGTCTACTCTCCGCAGTGTAGCATTTTCTTTCTTTACCATTTTCTGACAAAATGACATATCCTCTCAATATGTTTGGTGTTGTTTTGAGCTCTATCATTGTCAAATTAGCACCACGGGCATCTATGCGTCAGGGACCACTTGAAGTTCTTCAATAAACATTGGAATCCAAAATGCTTCTATAGCAAGCTCCGAGACTACCTGATATTCAGCTTCACATGTGAAAATTATAGTCATGCTTTACTTGGCACTTCTCAAAGATACTGCTCCACCATTCAGAGTAAATGTATACCCTAAAGTGGACATATTCTCACCCATGTCTTCCAAAAAATGCGTGTCCGTATAACCCTCCACTTTTAGTTATTCATCGCCGTATGTAAGAACCAATCTCCAGTCCTTCTAAGGTACTTAAGAATGTTCTTTACAGCAGTCCAATATTCCTGGCATAGATTTGACTGATACCGACTTACCATGCTCACAACATAAGCAATACCCGATCTTGTGCAAATCATAACGTACGTGGGGCTACGTACTACCATAGCATATGGTACCTTACTCATTTTCTTTCAATCTTCCTCATTATATAGATACAGAATGTTTTATAGCATGACGCATAGGCAAGAACTCATTTTTATAATCTTTCATCCTATATCTCTTTAGGATCTTTTCTATATAGTGAGCTTGGTAAAGACCTAGCAGTTTTTTCGCTCTATCCCGGCAGATATGAATTACAAGAATGTATGTAGTTTTTCCCAAGTCTTTCATTAAGAACTCACTTAAAAACATAGCCTTCACAGAATTGAGCATTCCTACATCATTTCCTTTAAGTAGAGTATAATTCAGATATAGTATTAGGACCGTAATTTTGCTCCCACTAACCTTCTTGTAAACATAATGGCTTCTCTTTGTTTTGGATAAAATTAAACTCTTTGACTGACTCATCAAAACGAAGATTCTAAGTTCTCGAAGCTTGCTTCAGCCCGTAAATGGCACACTGAAGCTTGGACACTTTATGAATATCGGTTATGAATCCCTAAGACTTTTTCATATAGATCTCCCTGAGGAATCTATTTAAGAATGCTACTTTCACATCCATTTACCATATTACATAATCTAATCGGGCTGCTATGGCAAGCATCATTCGAATAGACTTAATCATGGCTACAAGGGAGAAGGTTTTAAATTAATCGACTCATTGACTTTAGGTATAACTTTTTGACATAAGCTTGGCCCTTCACGTGTCAATCTTTCCATCTCCATCAGTCTTTATTTTGTAGATCCATTTATTCCCAATAGGCACTATTTTTTTAGTTCTTACAAAAAAATATTTCTACATGCACCTCTTTCCTGAATGAACTCATCTTCAAGGAAGTGTGCTTGTAAAGCAACGATGATCCTATATTATTCTTACATGTAGAATACATATCCCATGGAATCCCCTGTATATCCTATGGAACATCCCTTCATAGATGTAGCTTCCAACTTCTCCATTTTAGTCTTCCTAACATAAGCAATACACCCTCAAATCTTAATGTGATTAAGACTTAGCTTCCAACCTTCCCACATCTCATGTGGAGTTTTAAGAACGGATTTGAAAGGACTCCTATTCAAGATATGTGCAGCAGTAATGAACGTGTATCCCCACCGATACATCAGTAGATCGGTGTAGTTAAGCATGAGCCGAACCATATCTAACAAGTTTCGATTTCTTCTTCTTAAAGATATAAATTGTGACACTATTCCTAGTTATTTCTAGAACTCATCAAACTCTATTCTCATATACTCGCCACCTCAGTCCGATCAAAGTGATTTAATATGATGACCTGTTTGGTTTTAAATTAGGCCCCCCTTAAATATATCAAAGGCTTCAAATTTATATTTCATTAATTGCACGAGCCTATACCTAGTATGGTCACCTGAACGTAATGAAATACTGAAAACTGTGTCGTGCCACTTCCAAAGGACCACTTACGTAAGTATGGATCCATCTAAGCTTTTCAGTATCTCTTTCATAAGTCCATGTGAAAGGTAACTTAGTCATTTTGCCTTGAAGGCAAGATTGACGAGTTGGTTAGGGATCCGATTCAATGGACCCGTAAGTCGATCTTTCTCCATTTTATGAACCTTGGTCTGACCAACATGACCAAGTCTAAGATTCCATTTAAGTACTTAGTTTGTAGCATCTCTACCAAACTTCCTAGTTATAGTGTTTATATTAGTTTTATTCTTTAGATTAAAATAATATAAACCGTCCAATAATATTGCAGTACCAGCCAATTTATTTCTAAAATTAATGCGACAAGATCTATCTCCAATAAATATATGAAATCCCTTTCTGTCCATGACCATAATTGATATAATCTTTTTACGCCTCTTAAGATTAGAAATAGAACCAGATTCTAAATCCAACATAAGTGATCCAACGTCAGTAGCTTCAAAACTATGCTCGCTCCTGACTGTTATCATCACTTATCCAACCCCAAGCTACGTCATTCCAGATCCTGATTCATTGTACAAATGTGAAACCTAGAACTAGAATCTAGTATCCATGAAGTAGAATATACAATTACAAAACAATTCTTTTCCAAAACTAACAGTTCTGTACCTGAAGGCGCATTGGGTCAATTTTGGACAGTACCTCCTCCAGTGGCCCAACTCACTGTAGTTGATGCATGCGTCCATTTTGTTGCCCCCTTACTCTTAGGAACCATGGGCCTTGCCCTTACCTTTATCTATCTTAGCTTTGGAACCAAATTACTTCTTCTCCTTTATTAGACCTCCAAGGCCCATAAAAGAAATAACAAGGTCAACTTGTTTTCCCTTTGTCTACATTTGAGACTGGGCAATTGTAAATTTGTTCATTACATGCAATCTTATTGCAGTTAAAGTTTATGACAAACTGGGAGAAAGAGTCAGGAAGCGACTATAGGATAATATCAGTTTGGAGAGAGACATGCATGTGAAAATCAAGAGCTTCCGATCTCTCAATCATTGATATCATTTTGAGGACATGGTCCCCAACTCTCTCCCCTTACTTCACCGTTCCGAACAATTGCTTCGATATCTCATATCTAATAGTTCAACTATGCTCTCCGTAGAGCTCAGTCGGGTCTACTAAGATGGCTTTGGAAGATGTCATTTTATCATGGATGCATTGAAGGTCATTAGTCATAGAGCCTAACATGTACTCACGTACTCTTACATCATCTTTCACCCATTTTCCATGGGCTACGACTTCTTCCTGGTTAGCTCGAGTTCTTCTAGGAGCCACTAGGATGTCCGTCTTCAAGAGGTACTCCAGGATTTCCATCACGAGGATAATACTCAAGTTTTATAGTCAGTCCACAAAGTTCGAACCAGTCAAGGTGTTCTTTTAGAGTAATATTTCTAGTGGATGCAACGTCATTTTGGGAGTTTCGTTGCTTGACTACAAGGAATAATACTAGATTCATTCATTGTTTTTTAATTATGATTCGAATATAAAATTTATAGACATTCTATATTCATTAACTCGGCTCCCACTATTTTATCGGTATTACACATGCCCATGTGGAATCTAGAAGTCATGGTTGACTTCATAGTGGTGATCGAATTCTTTATAAAGTTTAATAGCGGGCAACCCAATGGTTTATATTCTATTATTCTTTATAAAGTGGTGTCTAACACCAACCATATAATGAATGCTTCTATATTCTTTGACCCCTCGCTTGCCCTCAATCCATATGGTTTCTATGGCTCATTGAACTATCTAAGTTTAAACTGTCAACTCAAATCATCTGACAATTGAATCATACCCGGCAACCCATACGACTTCTAAGGGTTCGATTTGTCACACCCAAAGGCATCTAATGCACTATATGAAATTATTGACCTTTTCTAAAATACTACCCTGACATACAATTGTATTTCGCTTTAGATTTCAACTTTCTATGAGTTTGACGGAGGGTAGGAAACCTCGTAACCTTTATAACATACTGTTTGTAAGTAAGATACTAGTATGGGGTAATATACAAGTAATCATATTACATGTCTTGAATCTTCGTCTTCTAGGCGGTTCGTCCTCGGCTCTTTGTCATAATTAATAAATTTATTACATCATTGAAAATTGCATCATATACAAATTTTTTTGTAAAAATGATTGGCTCAAAGCGGCTTTTACATCCCCATCAAATAAAGATTAAAGTATTGGCATAAATTTATATATTGATCCAATCAATATAGTATTAATCTATTAAATAGAACTAATATAATTAACGCACACAAATAATTTTATTTTGTTCCGGATGAAATAAATATTATATTAAAATAATTCCCTTAAAAGTACAAATATATAATTTAATTTTAGTCAAACTAAATCCAATTTAAATTGTTGGAAATTAATTTACTAACATAAAATATAAAAATATAGTCAAAAACAAAAGCCCCGGGCCAAGATCATCGGTCCGATATCACATCTGAGCCTTGGTCGAGAGGTACCCAGCCTCTCGGCCGCTGTCTGCCGAGCGCAGGCAGCCGCTGCGGGCAGCCTCCCGGCTGCTCCGAGCTGCCGGGTACAACCATTATTCCGGCTCTTCTTTCGGCTCGTCTTTTCGTTCTGAATCAAAAGATGATATTTTTCTAATTTTTAAATTACACATAAAAATCAGTTTTTCAAAGCAAAATAGATTTATATTATTACATGATAAATCTTTTGATGAATAATTTAACATTAAAGATTAAATCAATTATGGTTCTAAATCATAAAAACATTCAGCCATGCATTCCAAATGCAAATATCATTTTTACGATCACATTGGCCATGCTCTGATACCATTGTTGGTATTCAGGACCAAAATCGAAGACGCAACGGAATAGTAATATTGTCCAATCAATAAACTGAAACCCTAAACAAGATTGATCAAGTATTGTGTATACGAATAGAAAAATGCAAAGAATGAATTTTGGAAATCATACCCTTCAACACCTTTGATAAATATTGATGATGATTACAATTGAAAATTGAAAATGTTGGGAAAAATAATACTCCAAGTTTTTTGATAAATGTATCTTACAGCCTATCCTATACCGAACTTCATAAAACGCCTAAAGATGTATCCTATATCCAAATGGAGATTCCAAGAGTACAACAAGAAAGACTATTTGCTACAATAAACAAGTTGTAGGTATTTTACTTATGGAAGGTAAAATACAATCAATATGATTTAGATTTAGACCTTTAAACCGTTATGAGATAAGTCTTTATTTATTCACAAAGTATTCATGGTTCTAACGGAGCATTTAATGCTAACAGGACAGCACTTAATGTGACCAAGAAGATTATAGACTGAAGAGCATTTAATGCGGATCAAAAAGAATATCGGAGCATTAAATTCAGACATCTTTTGTTCAAACATTCCGCAAGCCGCCAATCTAATTTTTCTGACCAACCGACCAACTACATGTATAATGGATCTATTTCCATGGTCATAAATAGCCCAAGCAAAAGGACATTGCTCACATGACTGACTTACTGATTGATCAAGAATCCGAAGCATTCATTCATCTAAGAGCAATCTATTTCTTCAAGAATACATCATATATCATTGAGCAAAGAAATACTAAGCCCTCAATTGAGAATATCACACTACAATGAAGACATAGAAAACCTACAGGTGATGTTTCGTTTCGTCTGATTCAAAACCTTATTGTTGAGATTATTCACCCTCTGTGGACTAAGTTGAACTATTCTGGCCTGTATGGGAAGAAGAGAGTTTGAAGGTGAAGCTTCAGTCTATGTTAGAAGAAGCAAGTCAAAGAAACCTACAGCCAATTTGTGTGAACGACTCAAGCTACAGTCGATTGTATCAATTCGTGTTAACGATACAACGACTGATTTAGTTAAAATTATACAGTTGTGTATGCCTTGATTTAATAAACTATTTACTCCTGTGTGAAGGACCTGTGGACAGAGGGGTTTACCTCGAACCACATTATGCTTGTGTGTGATTACTTCCTATACTTGCTATTTTATTACTACTTGTGATTTATCATATACTTACTCCGAAAACTCTGTAAGCACCAAGCTGCAGGAGGCTGTCTAGTTGTTGTATTTACCACTTATTTTATAATTCCACTACGCATAATAAACTTTGAAAAAGAGTACAACTTATGCAGTCCCCCTTCTAAGTTGTAAGCAAAGTATAAAGTGACCAATAAATGGTATCAGAGCGGTTGATTCTAAAAAGAGTCAGCCAATTTTTAACCCGAATCAGATACAAGTCGTTAGATTTTGAAAACTCCATTATTTTTTACCATTCATCCTATATTGTTGTCATATATACATCAATGTCAAAAAAGTTTCCATATTTCCTATTAATGAGTTTGATGACTGGATAATCAGGATGGAAGCCCATCTTGCCCCCATGTACAAAGACATGATCTTCGTGATACAGAAAGGACCTATCACCATTATCACTAGTACAAATCTGGGATTTCGTCACACATGCTGTTTTTTGAACGGCCACACAGTAAGATATTTATGTGACTAAATGTACCAGAATAAAATAAACAGTCACACTTGATCCGATTTGTGTGACCATTTCGGAATTTCATTGTCATACATTTGAATATTTATGTGACTAGAGGTAACTGGTAATTTTTTTGATTATTTAGTCACTTATAATTTGGGACGTGTGGCAAATACAAATAAGTTTAAAACATTTGTCACATTATATATATACATATATGACAAATATATGTCACACAATTGAACAGTGTGACCAATCCGTATATGGTCACATGAAGTAATTGTGTATGTGGTTAAATCATATAGTCAAGTTTGTCACACATTATTTAAAAGTGACTGTTATTTTTTGCTGAATATTTAGCCACATATGAATTTGAAATGTGTGACAGCTGAAAAGTAAGTTTGAAGCATTAGTCACGATATGCATTTAAAAGTGACAAATATATGTCACACACTTGAACACTGTGACCAAATGCCATATATGGTCACACTAAACATTTTGTCACATTATTTAAGTGTAGCCAAAATACAGTACATATGGTCACGTAACTTAATATATGTGTTTAAAGTTTAGTTTGTGTTAGCTTGCCAAAAGCTAATGTGTATGGTCACATTTACTTCTAACACTGTGACCAAATGCCATATGGTCACACTAAACGTTTTGTCACACATTATTTAAGTGTAGCCAAAATCTAGTACATATGGTCATGTAACTTAATATATGTGTTTAAAGTTTAGTTTGTGTTAGCTTGCCAAAAGATAATTGTATAGTCACATTTACTTCTAGCACAATCATGTGACTATATGCCTTTATAATAGCCACAACATATCACAAATGTGTGACTAACTTATGTTTATGGCCATATTTAAGGTGATTATATGTGACCAATATGTTCATATCAGTCACATCGTGAAGTATTCATGTGGCTATTATTTAGAGCAAAATGTGAAATCGGTCATCATTAAATTTCATGCTTCGTGTGACTAAATATTACAAAAGGCCACATAAACATAAAATTCATGTGGTCATTGGATGAACAATAGTCAAACAAAATACACACTTCTTCACTTTAAACAGCATATGCTCACACTTATTAACACTTTTGGTCACGTAACTTAATATGTGTGTTTAACGTTTAGTTTGTGTTAGCTTGCCAAAACTAATGTGTATAGTCACATTTTCTTCTAGAACGATCATATGCCTTTACAATAACCACAACATACCACAAATGCGTGACTAAATTATGTTAATAAAAAAATACAAGACAATAAAAAAAAGATGTTACACCCCAGCGAGAATCGAACCCGCGACCTCCTTTACAGAAGTCCAGCAGGTTACCTTCTTGCCAGAGTAACCTATTCGTTAATGTAATGCATTTCCTTTTTAATATAGAAGTTTAAAGCTTCATTTTTTTGGCTAGTAGCTTAAAGAGTGCTTATAGAAGCTGCTTATTAAACCATGGCTTTTTCTCTCTATGCTTATTTCCAACTTGTTTCACTTTTAAAATTTTGAATTTAGCAAAACTAAATAAGTTGTAGCTTATTTGGTTTAAAGGGTAAAATATCATAACGGTTTAAACCGTTTTCGTTCGTTTTTTTTCTTGATTTCGATCGTTTTTATATGTCTGAGACTGTTTTTGTCCATTGTCTAATGTTTTCTTAAAAAACGTATGAAGGCGTACAAAATGTACGAAAGCGAACACAACGTAGCAAAACAAAGAAAAAAAGAAAATGACGTATGAAATCAAAAAAATCGTACAAAAATGTACGAAAACATAATAAACATTTCATAACGTTTTAATACGTAGGAAAACGTTCAAAAAAGCTTGAAAACATATGAAAACGAGCGAAATTTGCCGAAAACGTTCAAAAATGGATGAAATTGGTCGAAAAGGTCGAAATCGGTCGAAAAGGTCGAAATCGGTCGAACACGAATATGCATGGGTTCCATTACACTATAAGTCACTACAACCCGGCTTGGTAGGTGTATAGTTATAGTATGAAGGTTATATGAATTGTATTTGAATTTATTAAAGGCGGTCATGCATGGGTTGCACCGGCTTAGTAGGTGTATATCGTTTGTCACAAACACTAAGAATCAAGTATCCAGGGACCTCCCTATCATGTTATCCAGGATCGAGAAAGTTTGAACTCGACTTGAGCTTGACTCGGAAAGCTCGATTTATTTGTAAAGATGTGTTTTCTTACACAAATTAAAATTGAAGTATAACCTAAGAATCAAATTCGGTTCAACTTCAGCTCGAAAAGATCGATACATTCATAAATAAGTATTTAAACTTAGTACACTTACATACAAAATATATAAAAAAACATATGCTATATCTATTACAAGTTCGAAAACTCAACAATAACTCGAGTCGAACTTATATAAGGTTGAGCTCAACTCATTAAACATTTCGAGTTCATTTGATAGGCTTGAGCTTGAGCTCAAAGTTCGATAAGAATCAGCTCGAACGAACTCTAGTTACTCGACAAAAGCTCAAATCATTTACGCTTTATCCTTACTTATTTTACTTAAACAAAAAAAAACATCTTTTCCCCAAAATTTCAATCTCCCACTCAAGATCCCGCCCCCTTTTCCCCCAAAATCAAAACCCTAAAACTTTACATCCATTCATTCCCGCCTCCCTTTATCATTATCAAAAACAGATAGTCAGATCTATCTACTCTCTTGTAGCGACCACTTTTGCAGCGGAAATACATTTCAAAAAGACAAACTAAATATATTAGCATGTATAAACAACATGACTGATAAATTCTAAAGCCCGTCGGTTAGCCCGAAGGCTTTATGCACAATTAAGTGCTTCTGACTGATTTGCACATTTAAGTGCTTCTGACTGATTTACACATTTAAGTGCTTCTGACTGATTTGTACATTTAAGTGCTTCTGACTGATTTTACGTGCACATACAAGACAATATATAAAGCAATTAAAATAAACAAAAGCGTAATAAATCTCCACACCTGGATAAAATGCAGTTCTTGAACTTGAATGTGATGAGATGCTTGACTCGACGAATTCTAGGCCCGTAAATTCTTGTTATTATCTACAATTAATAATAATAATAATTATTATAATCCTTATAATTTATTATTTATATAATAAATGAAAAGATACAATTATCACTATATAATAACTAAAAATAAATTACAATTGCTTATTAATATTAATCAAAGAGTTAACATTATTAATGACTTGTGGTGAAATAAAGGGATGGAATTGAAGATATAAAAGTTGTTTGAGGTCAATTTGGAGGAATCAAAAGCTGACTGGGGCCAAAATGAAATGCTATGGAAAGTTGAGGGCTCAAATGAATTTAACCTAATCCCTAAAGGGTATATAAACCCTTCCTACCCGATCGGCCAAAACATCCCCATTACTTCTCCTTCCCCCTCCGTCTCTCCCTCTATCCTCTCCCGATTCTCCCCCGGTGTTCTCTCTCTCTCTCTCTCTCTCTCCCGATTCTCCCTCTCGCTACCTCGCAGAAACACACACACACATTCAACACCAGCACACACACATTCTCATCTGGAATTTGGTCCGACAAAGACGGTCAGGGCGATGGTTTCTTCAGAAAGGCGTCAGCCCTGTTTCTATGTTGAGCTGTGCGGCGGACGGGTTGCAATGATGATGGTG
Source organism: Orobanche coerulescens (assembly GCA_033398695.1). Taxonomy (NCBI): domain Eukaryota; kingdom Viridiplantae; phylum Streptophyta; class Magnoliopsida; order Lamiales; family Orobanchaceae; genus Orobanche; species Orobanche coerulescens. Next base: position 102,797,668 of record CM065808.1, read on the forward strand.
GTTATCGCGGCCGGGGGATTTCTAACACCCCCAAACCACTCAGGAATATTACATCGCCGCAGACCCTCTCCGCAAGGATCTACCAGGCTAAATACAAAACAATGCATCACTTCACATGCCGACATGGCTACGTAAATGACCATTAGACCGATTTGGTCTTTTATCACAACACACACAACATTACATACAGGATTCTTTCCCAAAACTCATATCCGTGCAGGGGCTGAAATACAATAACACTCCCACAATACATCGGAGAAATAACCAACAAGACTATACAACATACTCTAGGTTTGGTCTTTATGTGATTAGTATCGTCGTCTTCCATCACCCTTCATACCGATTCTGTGGTTCGCTCCCCAGCAACCAGCAAGTACCTGGACGCAAAACAGACATCCACCCACCGAATACTCGGGGGTTAGCAAAACTCCACTGTTTTGCTAGTGCAAGTATAAAACAGAAGTACAACCCATACACAACGTGCTTCAAGAATATAATAATCTTGAGTATATTTCCCGAGATAATTCACTTAATCAAAACAGTTTGATTTAAAAAAAGTAGGAATAGAACCATGTATCTCATACAAAATATTTTACGATCTCAGGAGTTTGCAAACATTTGGAATTAAGGAATTCTCAAGTCTTTTGAAAACACTTGGGGACACGGCCCAAAATCATCTTTTCCAAAATACGATTCCAATAATAAAACGCGGGTTCACAACCCAATTCACAACACACGGGGTCCACGACCACGATTGTAACACAGGGTCCACGACCCAAATCACATAACACATGTTCCTAAGGATTATTCGCGTCCCGTGCTAACAAGCCACGAACCTCAGATGCTCCCGTAGAACATACCCGAGTGAATAACCCAATAGGAAACCATACCAAATCACATGTCCTCGTGACAACAGTCACGGAACCATTCCAAACCACAACCATAAGTTATCCCGGCATCGCGCTAACAGGCCACGAACCTCGGAGTCCCCGCAAGACATACCCGATGATAACCCCCACAAGTTATCCCGGCATCGGGCTAGCAAGCCTCGAACCTCGGAGTCCCCGCAAGACATACCCGGATTGGATAACCCTAGGGTCACGCCCGACCCATACTAGCAGGTATGGATCCCGGAGATTCAACAATCCTACCCGGAGGCACATCACTTTCAACGATCACATAACAATGAGCAGAACATCAAGCCAAGCAACACTTAAACATCACAACCTCCTTTCAAACGAGTAACAACTAATATCACACACAATACGTTCTTACCGAACAAGTACACATAACATTACGTAATCCCCGACAAAGGATTACGGTCTATTAAACTCACTCGAAGTGATCATAGCATCTTTCAACATACAAAACCAACACACATATTCTGAGAACACATATATTCACGAAGTACACGAACTATCGTTGAAAGACAACATTTATCGAGAACATACCGATCCCTTTTTACGTTCATTAAACATTGGGTTTCGCATAAAATCATTTATCAATAATTACGCCTACGAAACATGAAATGTATGGACAAGATACTTGCCTCGACACCACGAGCAACCGAACAATGAACGGACATGGTCAGATAGTTCTCGAGCTTCCAAAAATGACCAAGGATTCGGCAGCCCCATGAATACTATGAAAATAACATCATCACGAATCAATAACACTAATCGAAATCGGAAACGATCCTAAAAACTACAAGGATCTAAGTGTTCTCAAAGAAATCAAGAATCATTGATCCGGGCGATAAAAATCGATGAACGGTTAACAAAATCTGAAGATTACGGTCAAGACAAACAAGAATAAACAACCGATCGGATGAGATCGGGTAAGAATCACAAATCCAAGGAAAAACACCAAATTCAAGAAACTATGGTTCTAAGAAGAGATTACCTTGATTTGGACCAAGAAGACGATTAGATGTTGTTAAACACCTACAAATCCGCTCGAAGATGAAGCTAGAAGAAGAAGATCGCTCAAAATCGCCTCTGGAGCTCACTCCCGTTGGAAGGGATGAAGAAAAGTGAGAAATGATGAAGTGAAGCCTGCTGTCCAGTATTTATACTGGACAGTCATTAGCGTGCGCTAACCAGACAGCATTAGCGTGCGTTAACGAGGTCAACGCCCAAAATTTACCGAATAACACTGTTAGCGTGCGCTAGAACCATGAGCGTAGCGCGCGCTAACGGGTCACGAAACCAGTCCAGTGGCCCATGGACAGAACTGCACCTACCGAGTAGTGTGCGCTAGAAAGAAGAAAGAGCGTGCACTAAGCAGTCGATAGTGTGCGCTAGCTATCGACCTTAGCGTGCGCTAACAAAGCCCCAGTCCCAGTCCAGTAGCTCCTGGACTGCCTCTGGACTGCCAGTTAGCATGCGCTACACATTCGGTAGCGTGCGCTAACCACAACGCCGTAGCATGCGCTATGCCACAACCATTAGCGTGCGCTACACCACAAAAACCTAAAAACTCACATAGTGATCCGAAATGCCTCCAAACAAATGTCCCAACAAGACACACCCAAACATGGCACAAAATTCCAACGATGAGGACAATAACAATCCGATAAAACCCCGAAAACTCAACAAATCCCGAAACAAAAATCTCGGGTATTACATTCTATCCCTTTAAAAGAAGTTTCATCCTCGAAACTTAAAACATAGGACGATCAACGCAAAACAATTCCAGATGACATAAGATATCCGTTGCCGACAGCCTGTAACGAATCACATGCAGCACGTGGCTGCTACCATGCATGTCGCTACGTTAGAAAAGATAATAGAACGCAACGAACAAAATCAATATGGTTGACCAGCCCGAACAGTACTTCAATCAAAATGCGATCTAATCGCTGAACAAATACGAAATTCTACACACAAGGATTGGAAGATCGAAAACGAAGTTAATCTCCCGAGCTCAAGGAAATTACGAAGAAATCTAAACGTTCAAAAATAAGATACAAGACCAACAAGACTGGACAACAAGCGATCGAACCACAACGATCGAGACACATTGGTCAAACGATCATATTCGAATCACGACGAACAATAATACTCGAACAACAACCCCAAAGTTCACATCTCGACTCGAGACAATATACGATCCGGTCAAGACAACAAGATGTGCATTCACATAATATCCACAGGAAATGGAATAGCAATTGGAAAGTCACAACGACAAACGGGTTATTCTGAAACAATACCACAACTTGTTCGATCAAAAAAAGCACAAGACAGGACAAGTTCAGAAAATATCAACGAACATAAACGAGTCGACAGATTCGAAAGTACAGAGTTCAAAATCCGATCCACTTCAAATAAAAGAAGTTAATCTCCAAAATTCGAAACAACAAAACAAGGGAAATAACTCAACAAACAACTGATAGACCACGCCCCTCCGGGACTACTCGGAGTCGATCGTGATATCAGCGCTCAAGTCCGTGCCTCGGAATGCTCGGTGCCGACTCGCAAAACTGAACCCAGTGTCCCTCGAGTCTGCACCTGTAACACGTTACTGGTGGAGATGGACAATGTGCACGAACATGTCCCGCCACATTACAGTTAAAACATCTCCTGGCTTTACCAGGAGTCAGAGCAGACGACTTGGAACTCTCAAGTCCACGCATCGAGCGATGAGCTTCACAACGGAAAGGCTACGACATTGAAAACTAGAGACACCAACTCCTGCACTGTCCACACGGTCATCGGACTTCCTCTGCTTCTTCGACTCGGGCAGACGCTCCGACGATAACGAAGCTAGTTTATGGGCTAATGCTCGATCTTGATAGTCCCTCAACGAAGTGCAATTGAATCCCGACATATACACGCGAATATCCAGCTTCATCCATCTGTCAAAGTGAAGGATCCTCTCTTCCTCGGTTCTCACCCGATCTCGCATATAACTGAGTTGTTTGCTATAATCGATGATAGCTTGCGACACCGATATATCTTACGGTTCTGCCAAGTAGAATTCGCAAATCCTCTGCTCTCTAATCAGTTTCGGACAGAACTCAGCTTTCATAAATGCTTGGAACTCCGCCCACGTGACATCACGGTCACGAGGTTTAATAGCTTCCCACCAATTAGCGGCATCTTTGTCAAGAAGGTACTGAGCGATAGGTACCTTCCGCTCTTCAGGACATCGGACAGCCTCAAAAATCTTTCCCAACTGGAAAATCCAACCATCCTGACCTCAACGCATCTGGCAAAGACCGCGAATCGAGGGGGATTCATATGAACTACCTCACGAAGCCATTGATTTACACCGACGTTCTGACTCGCGTCAATGCTACGTTGAACCACCTGGGTCAACTGAGTCATCTGAGTCGCTACTTGTTGCAATATAGTAGCAACACCCAAACTAAAATCATTCCCAACGACATTCTCTCGATTCCGCATCTGATTCCCGTGGCCATCAGCACCACGGTTATGACCACGACCTCTGCCCCTCGGCATACTAACAAACAACAACCTATGGCAACGAAAGATCATAACATCTAGCAAGATATTCACATCTCCATCTTTAATCAAACATCATTAAATCATATACATATTGCGATTTAATTCCAGCTAGAGCATAATATACAAACTATTATCTCGAAAATCTTCATTTATAATGCCGTTGTTATGTGAATTATAAATGCAATGAAATTAAAGTCATTCATTATATAAAAATCATTTTCTGTACGGGTTCCGCGCCGGAACTCACCAAGTTGAAAACTATTTTCAAAAATGTTCAAAAATGCCAAAAAGGCCGATGACGGTAATACTTTCCAAATACTCACCAAAAGTCATTTTCCAAATACCAAATACCGTCATAAAATATCATTTGAAATTACAAGGCGAAGACGCGAAAACTCAATAGTTTCAAAATATACGTTAAGTCACTCGACAAAAGAGTTAGGAAAAAGGGTCAACGAAATAACTCAAATTTACGAACCCGAAAGGTCCTTTTAAAACACACACTACTTGGTAAAAGTACCAAAAAGTCATTTTGAACTTTACCTACGCAGCGGACAAGAACACAACTCAAATTATACATAACCGCACACAACAATTGTTATTCCTGAACAACACACATAGAGTACGTGTAATACCCGAGATTTCTGTTATGTAAGTGGAACTTGTGATATTGTAATGATTGTACTTTTGTCTGAATACTATTCTCCGTATTTCATAATCCGATGTCGTCGAGCATATATTTTCGTGTATGTGATTTAAAGATTGAAATTTTGTGCATGTAGCGCACGCTACAGGCTAAGGGTAGCGTACGCTAGCATGGTTTCATAGCGCACGCTACCGAGTGTAATTAGCGCACGCTATGCGTGGTCGGACTGATTGAGACGTGCGGTAGGTGAGATCTGGCCGGGGGACCCCTGTCGGATTGTGTCGGATGTACCTGGACGGCTTTCGGGAAAAGCCGAGTCAACGCCTTAGCGCACGCTACAGGCCGATGCGTAGCGCACGCTAAGTGCCGAGTACAGTTTAGACTGTGAGCCGTTAGCGCACGCTACGAATAGGGACTAGCGCGCGCTAATAGCCATTTATTATAAATAGGACATCATCCTATTCGAGATTTCAGTCTTTCTCCTCCCATAACCCGAACTCTTACACTTAGAACATAACTCACTTCGTCCCAAACACTTCATATCAACCTCCTAGTTCGAGATTGAAGATTGTATATCATTGGAGATTGGTGTTCAAGCCTTTGGTGTGGGATTGCTTCATTTTCATCCGTGTTCTTCATTACTTTGAGGTAGGTGATTTTTCACCAATGATTAGTAAGGTTCCTAAGGAAGTTTGAATCATGTTTGGATAGCAAGTATTTCGTTTTTATCGGTCATCGCATGTTAGAAGGATACTTTTGACATATAGGTATTATATATCGTATGAACCTTTGAACCATCTTATTATAAGGACTCCTAAGCATGTTCAAATCAAGTTATGATCAATGATCGGATATTACCTAGTTGATACGTTTTACACGATGGAATCATGTGTTTTGGAACGTAGAACAAATGGAACTTAGATTATTTCTTGGAGATCGTAGACGGATTATGATGTTGAGTTGGCTATCCGTATATTTGTATTTCAAGATCATAAATCTTCCACAAACCTTATTAGCATGATTTGCCCGAGGATAACTTGTATTATCACGGTAGGATTCATGAGTTCTTCACCATTCAACCCAGTTTTCGGCTTGCAGTATTCTGCCATGCAATATTTAGCGCACGCTAACACGTGTGAGTTAACGTGCGCTATCGGGGTCAGTTAACGCCCGAACCGTACGTAGCGTACGTTATGAGACCAGCCGAGTCAGACTGCCAGACCGTGGCTAGCGCACATTAGTCTTATACGATAGCGTACGCTAACAGTCCGTCTTAGCGCACGTTACGTAGAGTACGTAGCGCGCGCTAAGCAATCCGGACAGCTTGTTTATTTTGAGCTTTTCGGCCATAGACCGAATTGTTAGGCCATCGTTCGACTTGAGATGATTTGTATATCGTTCCTTTTGTTAAGGTTCGAGCTTGTTACGTTGATCGAAGGAGGCGGCCTTCGAGTGTGTCGAGATCCTTGAAGTATTTCGTCTTGCCATTTTCGAGGCAAGTATCATATGTCGAGTTTGATTTATTATGTTTATGGTATTGTTCATATTTTGTATATGAGATGTATTTCTGGAAATTCGCGTGATATTCGTTGTTGTTTGTTCGTATTGATGAACATATTGAAATGCATATGTGTATGCATAATTGATTGATTATGGTATAAATGATCCGAGGGGGTCATGAGGATCTATGCTGAGGGCGCTGGATCGAATGTCCACCATGCGTTGGTCCGACGGGATCATCATGGGGATCTATGCTGAGGGCGCTGGATCGCTGGACGGGTTTTCCACCATGCGTTGGTCCGACGGGATCATCATGGGGATCTATACCAAGGGCGCTGGATCGCTGGATTACCCTGTATTGTATTGATGGGATCGTGAGGATTCGCATCGTTGGATTCCGGTAGCGGAAGTCCGTTTTGCATGTTTTATGATGCATTGATGATTTATTGTATTATGATACTTGTACTAGCATCGTTTTGCTAACCCCTTCGGGGGTGGACATTGTTTTGATGTTCAGGTAGCCGAGGAGCGGGGAGACAACCACAAGACCGGCAGACGATGAGATGGCTCAGTGATGTGATTGATGTTATTGTTGTCGAGAGTTGTTTTCTTGTTTCGTTCAGTACTCGAGTACGTCTGTTTTAATAATGTCCTTTCGATATGGTTGTATAAATTAACTCTTTGATCGGTTGAATCAAATATCAGTTGTACGATTGGTTTATATTTACACTCTTTTTAAAATTAGCCTTGTAAATCCTTACCTAAAGGGTTTACGGCGCTGTAATTATTCCGAATATCTCGGGTGTTACGAATATGGTATCGGAGCTAAGATTTATGGATATCTTGGCAATGGGTTAGTTGGGTCTCATTTACGTTATTGATTATTGGTCGTTCGTAACATCATCACGAGCCAAAGATCGTCAATCGGATTTGTGGTTGTAAGTTTCCTAATCTCGAATACTACTGCTTTATTTAATTCTTGTCTTGTAAACATTGATGGATGTACTTTTAGAACGCTTGCCCTGGATATTGAGTATTTATGTTTACGTATGTTGAGGGGAGGTCGTGGACGCGACGCGGTCGTGGACGCGACGTGGAAATGCGAGGCAAGAAGAATCGGTATCTACTCCCGAGATAGCCGCTAGCCAAACGGATTCACATTCCGGGGACAGCAGGATCGCAAATAATAATGCAGATCCTAACGTGCCGGGAGTGCTTCACAGTGGTTGCCCGTGATAAACCAGTTTGCTCAAGTTGTGGACCGCATGCGACGGCGATGGGACAGCAGAATAACGTGGATAATCGGGAGATAAATGGCTTACCGAGGTGGTCAAATCGCATCCTCCGAAATTTGACGGTTCACCGAGACGCTTTCGTGGGATCATTGGTCAAGGAATTAGAGAAGATTTTTATGGGATTAACTGTCCCAACGATAGGAAGGTTCCGGTCGCCCAGTATCTTTTGACCGGGAGGCTTTCGGCGGTGGGAGGCCATTCGACCAGAGGAGCACAATGCCGACTGGACAGAATTCAAGTTGATGATGGAGGCACGATTGTCCTCGCCTGGGCTAGAGAGGCCCGAGTTCGGGAGTTTTTCTCACCACAAAATTCGAAGCATCTGTGACTAAGTGATTAAGACTTTTAATCACCGGTGACTTATGTGCGCCACCTGGTCAGACCGAGGCGGAAAGGATTTTCCATTTTGACATGCGAATGAAGCCGGAAATTCAGCAATATATGTCCGGATTTGATTGTACCACCTTGAGGCAAGATCGGGACAAGGCGTTGGCCTACGATATGAAGGAAGCGGCAGAGAGAAATCGACGGAAGCAAAGAAACAGAAGGTGTCGGGCAACTTCGCGGAGAATAAGAATAGTGGGCCCCGCCGGGTCGGTCCTCTTTTCACTCATCCAGAGACCTCCGCATCCTAGTCGAGGAGGAAAGAAGTTCCGGCAGCACCGATCAAGCTTCGACACAGGAAGAAGTGTTACAACCGTGGCAAGGCGGGACATGTTCGACGGATTGTTTCGCGCTTTGTGACTGTTTGAGTGTGGACAGGAAGGACATCGCGCAACATTTTGTGGGAATGCGACCCGATCTTTTGGTACTCGCACTCCAGCGCCAGCTCCGAAGGAAACAAGTGTGAACCAGACGCAGCAGAGTGGATTTCAGCAGCAGAACGTTGGGAAGAGAGAGGCATCCAGTGCTGGGTCCGTTCCTCCACGCCTGTATGAAATGAGGAAATCTGATGATCAGAACACAGCTGTTGCATCAGGTACGATTCAGATCCTTTTGCAACCAGTTAGTGTCTTATTCGATTCGGGAGCTACGCATTCTTTTATATCTTTGAACTGTGTTAATCGTTTGAACATCTCGTGCTTGTATAATTGCGAACCTTATGTTGTGGGATTACCGAGCGGAGAGAAAATTGTGGGAACCTTAGAAGCTAAGGATTTCCCAGTATCTATAGAAGGAAGAGATTGGCCATCGAATCTTATTGTGGTTGACATCTGCGGTGACGATTTAATTCTCGGAGATGATTGGCTCAACCGTTATGGAGCTGTGCTGAATTACCGAGAGAGAGTCATTTCCATCATTGTTGATGACGGATCTGAACACTCATTCCGAGGATGGAGACCGGGAAGCTCGGGGAAATTGATCAAGGCAATAAAAGCTGCGAAATTACTGAAGCAAGGATGTCACGGACTTTGGTGCTATGCCATGAGGAAAGAGGAAGGAGTAGAGCTCTCGTCCATTTCAGTGGTGAATGTGTTCTCCGATGTATTTCCTGACGAACTGCCTGGGTTACCTCCGCAGAGGGGAGTGGAATTCACTATCGAACTAGAGCCTGGAGCAGCTCCTGTTTCCAGAGCACCATACCGCATGGCGCCAACCGAGATGTATGAACTCAAGAAACAACTGGAGGAATTGTTGCAGAAGGGTTATATTCAACCAAGCGTTTCTCCTTGGGGAGCGCCCGTTCTCTTTGTCCGGAAGAAAGACGGATCCCTCCGACTGTGTATTGATTACAGGGAGCTTAACAAAATGACGATCAAGAATAAGTATCCTATACCTCGGATCGACGAATTGTTTGATCAACTGCAAGGGGCAAGGGTATTCTCGAAGATTGACTTGCGATCAGGATACCACCAGTTGAGAATTAAGGAATCGGATATACCAAAATCTGCTTTCAGATCCCGGTACGGGCATTATGAATTCGTAGTGATGCCGTTTGGACTTACCAATGCTCCTGCGGTATTCATGCAATTGATGAATCGGGTATTCTTGGAGTACTTGGATAAATTTGTGGTCGTTTTCATTGACGACATCTTGATATATTCGAGGGACGCAGAGGAACATGCTGAACATTTACGTGTGGTTTTGAGCATCTTGAGAAAGGAACAGCTGTATGCTAAGCTTTCTAAATGTGAGTTCTGGCTTAAGGAAGTAACTTTCCTTGGGCATGTGATATCATCCAACGGAGTTCAGGACCCAAGAAAGTCGAAGCAATCTTGGAGTGGGAAGCTCTTAAAACGTGAAAGAAGTCCGAAGCTTCTTAGGACTAGCCGATATTATCGCCGCTTTGTAGAGGGATTTTCCAAAATTGCTCGTCCGCTCACTCATTCTGAGAAAACTCAAAAGTTCGCGTGGAATGAGAAGTGTCGATCGGGTTTTGACGAACTTAAGAAGAGACTCGACGACAAGACCTATATTAGCGCCGCGAAGGAACCGACGGATTTATGGTATACAACGATGCTTCAAATCGTGGTTTGGGTTGTGTGTTGATGCGAAGGATAAAGTAATTGCTTATGCTTCTCGGCAATTGAAACCGCACGGGTTAATTATCCCACTCATGATCCGGAGCTAGCAAATGTGGTCTTTGCCTTGAAAATCGCGACATTATTTGTACGGCACTCATTGTCGATCTTTACAGACCATAAGAGCCTCAAGTACATTTTCAATGAAAGAGTTAAACATGAGGCAGAGAAGGTGGTGGAATTGATCAAGGATTACGACTTGAAGATTCTCTATCATCCGGGAAAGCAAATGTAGTAGCCGATGCTTTGAGCCGTAAACCTATTTCCTTCGAGCGTTGGAAGCACTTACATCCCAAACCAAGATTCAACGGAACCGATCCGCGAGGATTGAAGTATGGGTACCGGAATCCAAGGACAACTTTATGTGATGGAACCGACTTCATCACTAGTCGAGGAGATCAAGTCAAAACAATTGAACGATTCTCGATCCTTCGATTATGTGACGAAGTAAAGAAAGGAAAAGCCCCAGGATTCGTGATACAAGATGATGGAGTTCGAGATTTGAGTCGACTTTGCGTTCCCGATGATGATGATTTGAGAAGGACTATTCTGAAGGAAGCTCACAGCGCGCCCTATTCTATTCACCCGGGCAGCAGTAAGATGTATAAAGATTTAAAGCAAAACTTCTGGTGGGGGAATATGAAGAAGGACGTAGCGGAGTACGTTTCGAAGTGTTTGACTTGTCAGCAGGTTAAGATTGAACATCAACGACCTGCCGGAATGTTAAGACCGCTTCCGATCCCTTAGTGGAAGTGGGAGGATATCTCGATGGACTTCATTACTAGTATGCCAAGGACTAGAACGGGAATGAACATGATTTGGGTTGTGGTTGATCGACTAACCAAGTCGGCTCATTTCCTGGGAATTAAAGACACATGGGGACCCGAGATATTGGCACGAGTATTTATTGCGGAGATAGTCAGATTGCACGGGACGCCGAAGACCATTATTTCGGATCGAGATGGTCGCTTCGTGTCGCACTTCTGGAAAGCAGTTCACAAGGCTTTGGGGACTGAGCTCAATTTTAGCACAGCTTATCATCCCCAAAGACGGGCCATCCAAAGGACTATTCAAACCGTAGAAGACATGCTTAGAGCTTGTGCGTTGGATTGGTCAATCGATTGGGAAGTTCACTTGCCCTTGATCGAATTCACTTACAATAATAGTTGGCATGCTTCTATTAGAATGGCACCATTTGAAGCTCAGACGGAGGAGATGCCGATCACCCCTGTGTTGGGATGATTCTTCGGATTTGATCGGGACGGAACCGGAATTGATTATTCGGACTCAAGAGAAGATAGCTGTGATTCGAGAGAGATTGTTGGCCCAGAGTCGGCGAAGTCTTATGCGGATGTACGTCATCGCCCTCTAGAGTTCGACGCCGGGGACCACGTACTATTGAAGGTGTCTCCTACACGAGGGATTTTCCGTTTTGGGAGAAGAGGCAAGCTTAGTCCGAGATATATCGGACCATTTGAGATCCTAGAGAGAGTTGGGGATTTAGCATACCGGTTGGCCTTACCGCCATCGCCGAGTCATGTTCACAATGTGTTTCACGTATCCCAACTGCGGAAGTATGTACCGACCCGATCACGTCATTGATTTCGACGAGATCGAGATAGCTAATGATGGCACCTTCGAAGAGAGACCAATCAAGATACTTGAGAGCCGGATCAAACAGTTGAGAAATAAACCGATACATTTGGTTAAAGTACAATGGTCACGACATGGAGTCGAAGAGGCCACTTGGGAAACGGAGGACGGTATGAAGGCTAAATATCCGGAGTTGTTTTCATCCTAAGTTTCGGGACGAAACTTCTTTTTAGGGAGGAAGGATGTAATACCCGAGATTTCTATTATGTAAGTGGAACTTGTGATATTGTAATGATTGTACTTTTGTCTGAATACTATTCTCCGTATTTCATAATCCGATGTCGTCGAGCATATATTTTCGTGTATGTGATTTAAATGTTGAAATTTTGTGCATGTAGCGCACGCTACAGGCTAAGGGTAGCGTACGCTAGCATGGTTTCATAGCGCACGCTACCGAGTGTAATTAGCGCACGCTATGCGTGGTCGGACTGATTGAGACGTGCGGTAGGTGAGATCTGGCCGGGGGACCCCTGTCGGATTGTGTCGGATGTACCTGGACGGCTTTCGGGAAAAGCCGAGTCAACGCCTTAGCGCACGCTACAGGCCCATGCGTAGCGCACGCTAAGTGCCGAGTACAGTTTAGACTGTGAGCCGTTAGCGCACGCTACGAATAGGGACTAGCGCGCGCTAATAGCCATTTATTATAAATAGGACATCATCCTATTCGAGATTTCAGTCTTTCTCCTCCCATAACCCGAACTCTTACACTTAGAACATAACTCACTTCGTCCCAAACACTTCATATCAACCTCCTAGTTCGAGATTGAAGATTGTATATCATTGGAGATTGGTGTTCAAGCCTTTGGTGTGGGATTGCTTCATTTTCATCCGTGTTCTTCATTACTTTGAGGTAGGTAATTTTTCACCAATGATTAGTAAGGTTCCTAAGGAAGTTTGAATCATGTTTGGATAGCAAGTATTTCGTTTTCATCGGTCATCGCATGTTAGAAGGATACTTTTGACGTATAGGTATTATATATCGTATGAACCTTTGAACCATCTTATTATAAGGACTCCTAAGCATGTTCAAATCAAGTTATGATCAATGATCGGATATTACCCAGTTGATACGTTTTACACGATGGAATCATGTGTTTTGGAACGTAGAACAAATGGAACTTAGATTATTTCTTGGAGATCGTAGACGGATTATGATGTTGAGTTGGCTATCCGTATATTTGTATTTCACGATCATAAATCTTCCACAAACCTTATTAGCATGATTTTCCCGAGGATAACTTGTATTATCACGGTAGGATTCATGAGTTCTTCACCATTCAACCCAGTTTTCGGCTTGCAGTATTCTGCCATGCAATATTTAGCGCACGCTAACACGTGTGAGTTAACGTGCGCTATCGGGGTCAGTTAACGCCCGAACCGTACGTAGCGTGCGTTATGAGACCAGCCGAGTCAGACTGCCAGACCGTGGCTAGCGCACGCTAGCCTTATACGATAGCGTACGCTAACAGTCCGTCTTAGCGCACGTTACGTAGAGTACGTAGCGCGCGCTAAGCAATCCGGACAGCTTGTTTATTTTGAGCTTTTCGGCCATAGACCGAATTGTTAGGCCATCGTTCGACTTGAGATGATTTGTATATCGTTCCTTTTGTTAAGGTTCGAGCTTGTTACGTTGATCGAAGGAGGCGGCCTTCGAGTGTGTCGAGATCCTTGAAGTATTTCATCTTGCCATTTTCGAGGCAAGTATCATATGTCGAGTTTGATTTATTATGTTTATGGTATTGTTCATATTTTGTATATGAGATGTATTTCTGGAAATTCGCGTGATATTCGTTGTTGTTTGTTCGTATTGATGAACATATTGAAATGCATATGTGTATGCATAATTGATTGATTATGGTATAAATGATCCGAGGGGGTCATGAGGATCTATGCTGAGGGCGCTGGATCGAATGTCCACCATGCGTTGGTCCGACGGGATCATCATGGGGATCTATGCTGAGGGCGCTGGATCGCTGGACGGGTTTTCCACCATGCGTTGGTCCGACGGGATCATCATGGGGATCTATACCAAGGGCGCTGGATCGCTGGATTACCCTGTATTGTATTGATGGGATCGTGAGGATTCGCATCGTTGGATTCCTGTAGCGGAAGTCCGTTTTGCATGTTTTATGATGCATTGATGATTTATTGTATTATGATACTTGTACTAGCATCGTTTTGCTAACCCCTTCGGGGGTGGACATTGTTTTGATGTTCAGGTAGCCGAGGAGCGGGGAGACAGCCACAGTACCGACAGGACGATGAGATGGCTCAGTGATGTGATTGATGTTATTGTTGTCGAGAGTTGTTTTCTTGTTTCGTTCAGTACTCGAGTACGTCTGTTTTAATAATGTCCTTTCGATATGGTTGTATAAATTAACTCTTTGATCGGTTGAATCAAATATCAGTTGTACGATTGGTTTATATTTACACTCTTTTTAAAATTAGCCTTGTAAATCCTTACCTAAAGGGTTTACGGCGCTGTAATTATTCCGAATATCTCGGGGTGTTACAGTACGGTCTCAAACGGTCAGCCTAACAATCGCAAGAGTTAGACTTACGGCCAGAATGTAGTTTCTGAGCTTCTGCTCAGACCAATTAGTGTATGATTTAACAGAGACTTATGTGCTAGCTGTTGTTACCCAAAATATTATCCGGAGATAGTATTGCTGGAACGATCGAGTAACAAACAAAATGCGAGAACACTTCCGTGGGGAAATAGATAACACAAGATTTGCCGGGGTTGTTAGTCCCGGGCTTGAATGCTCTCGCGAGATGTTATTAATAAATATACTGTCGAGTACAAATATTAATGTTAGAATCTAATACAATGAGTGTAAAAGCTTCTAGTTATCTAGGCTTTAGAGCGCGTAGATTGCCGGAAAAACCAGATGGATGAATCTGTGAGTTCTTGCTTGGAATTTATGATGAATGTGTGTGAATGTCACTATGAATATGTTAGTGCTTGCCAAAAGAGCCTTTTGTTCTCTCTTTGGTGTGTATTTTGCACTTAATTCGTGGTAGGATCCGTCCCTTTGGCCGCAACAGTGAGTTCTCTATTTATAGGGGGCTAAGTAGTTGGGATCCCTCAGGCGATCGCGGGCGATCGCCGTTTTCTATATTAAAATAAACGGCCGATCGTCCCGTCACGTGGGCCTGTTCCTCTGAGGTCCGAGGTTGCAGTTGGAGGCCAGCTGGGTGGACCAATGGGAAGCCAGCACGCGTCGCGAGTCGCTGTCCGAGGAGGGTCCACTACGTACCTTTCGGCGGCCTTGTCGGTAGGTGCGGTAGGTGACAGGCTGGGGTCAATGATCCTTTTTGTTGGTATCTGTGAAGATCCGCGGGTGGGCCATCGTCCAAGATTCGGTCTTCGACGACTTTGACGGACGCTGATCCCCACGTGGCATGAGACGATCGCCTCGATCCGTTAGACAAAGACGATCGCGTGTATCAAAAGACGATCGCCGTTACCAAAAGACGATCGCTATATCATGCCGGACTTTAGGTGTTCGTCATGAGTTTGGCTTCTATGGTTGACTTTTCAGGAGGTCGCCGATCGCCTACCGCGGCGAAATAATCGTCGCACAACAATTGCCCCACTCGCCTTGATGTTGAAAACACGGGGTGAGGTGGCATCGTTGGCGATCGCGATGTTTAGACGACCACCGATCTGAATTCAAATATGGACGACCTTCTTTCGCGTCGGGAGCAATGGGAAAAGAAGGCGGGCCTTCACAAGCGGGCCGACACGCGTCGTGCCGCCGCTGGGGGAATCCGACGGTTTGTCGGACACTGTCCGGGCGTGCCCTCGAAAAGACGCGTATGCGGGATTCGAGGGCCGCATTTAATGCGTCCCCACGTGACGGTTCCGATTCAGTCCCGAGGTTTCTCCTTTTTGCACTTAGGCCCTCGTTCCCATCTATAAAAAGGGGAGGGCTTCTTCTCCTTCACTTTTACGCGCCCTTAGCATCCATAGCCGAATTTCTGCAGAAATTTCAGAGCCTTTGAGTGCCGATCTTCTTCTTTTTCTTAGGTAAGATCAAATTCAACCTTTTCCTTATTTTTACTTTCCAATATGTCGGGAGGATCGAAAACCTTCGAGACCGAAGTTCTTCCACGCCGCGTTGCTCGAACGGGAGGAGGTTCCGTTAGAGTGGATATGGAGACGGCCGCAGGCTATTCGAGCGGGATTGCACCAAGAACTCGAAAACTTTTCAACGAGGCCGAGATGGCGAGGACGGCGAGACGGCGGAGCAGGGGGCTTACCGGTGGATGAAGACGATTTGGTGCGGGAGGCCTGGGAAAGAGAGAGCGGATTCGGCCCCGCCTATGTGGCTTTTGCTCGGATGATGGAATCGATCACTGACCTTGCCCGAATTCGATTTCGAGGCCTACTCCGCTGCTCACCCTTACAGACACGTGAATCGGACGGTCTTTCAGCCGCCGTCCGTCTCGATGGACTCTCGGCCGATCCGAGTACGGCGACCAAGAATGACCCGAGCCTGGAGGGCCAAATATCACATCCCTCTCGACGTTTCCCTCCACGTGCCTTTGGAGAATGAGCGCGCCGACCAACCGCCCGTGATATGGTCGCCACAACGAGATGATTATGGAGGCGGGTCTCGCGATTCCCTGCCACTCGCCGTCTCCTATTTGCCGATCGCCTGGAATTTGGCGCCTCTTCAATCGACGCCGAATGCTTGGCCGCAGATCATCTCGCACGTTGACCTTGTTCGGCGGTCACCGGTTATTTCGTCACCTTAGCTACTGGAGATGAATTATCTGCTTAAAGCGGGTCACAGAAAGGGACGATCGGCGGTTATCATATCCAGGCCGAATCGGGAGAGTGGTTCTTGGCGTGCCGAATAAGACCGGGCGACCGCAAAATGGTGTTGGGTCGGCGGGGCATGGCGATCGGCGTTGAGTGAAGGGCTGAATGAAGAGTTGGAGATTCCCACTATTTTCCGGGAGAGGAATCCGAGTAAGGATTTAAACTCTCCCTTTGATTGAGCTTGTCTCGGACTGATCTAATTTCGTTTTCTTTTTGCAGGACCTCTTGTACCAGCGACCAGCGACCTCCCATTTGATTTCTTGATCGTTTGGGAGCGTATCCGTGCGTTGCCGAACTCCTTTATTGACGTTCGATCGCTTGGTACTGAAGCTCATCGGTTGGGGGCTCGTTTGTTTTGCTACCCTCGTCATTTGAAAGTTCAAGGTATGAGTTTAAGTGGTGTTTCCTTTCTTTGACGATCGTCTCCAAGATGTTGTTTTAGTTTATCTAACTTGTTTGCACCTTTTCTTTGACAGAGGCTTATTTTCCCCGAATCGCCGAACCTCCGCCAGAGATAACTATGTCGGACTTGGGAGTTCTTGGTCGCCTTAAGTTGGGCAAGCAGACTGGTCGCGTTCCTGCGACGACGTCTCACCCTGCCCCGGTGACGAGACCCGCTGAGGCGCCGGTCGCCAAGCCGGTGGTCGAGGGGGAGGAACAGCTCAAACGCCGCAAGAGGCGGAGGTCGGAGTCCCCGTCGATCTCTGAGGCGGACGTATCGATTCTTGAGCCTCCGGTCGCTGCGGCTCCTATCTCCGCCATCCCGATGATGGAGCGATCTGGCGCCAAGCCCACGGTCTCCGGACCCCGGTCGGATCTGAAAGGGCAGCTGAAGGCGATCGAGGTCGATCCCTATCTCAACGTCGGGCACGTCGGCGAGTTCGCTTACTATTTGGCCTATGCTGACGCTGTCCGAGTTGCTAAAAAGGCAGGGGTCGAGACCGGTCCTCTGATGGAAAGCTTCAGATCCTATGTCTCCAAGCATCCTCTGCATCCAGAATTTTCTCTGCCGATCCTTGATTTGGTCGACCTCGGGATTGACTCGAGTTGGTATACCGGCAAACTCATTCATCCCGAGGCCGATGCCCAAGCCGATCCGCGACCCGAGGGCGAAGACCAAGAAAGGGGCTTTGAGAGGCTTTTTGTTTTTCCTCTGTAACTTGTACTTTTTTGTTGTAATGCCTTCAGGCCTTGAGATGTATGACGCTTGTGTTTATGAATGAAATACTCCTTTTCTCATTTCGCGTAATGCATTATATGCGATCGCCTTTGACTATTTGTGTGCAATTTTTTCGAGTATGCGTATATCTGCTTTTCGATTTTTTGTTCGTCCGGCTCGTCCGGCCGATTGTCTGAGTGTTGAAAGTATTGACATGTTTTGAATTGGAATTCTTACTTGTAATTTTCGTCGGACGGTCTCGATCGCCCTGCATGTTTTTGAGCGAAGCCGATCGAATATGGTTTCTCTTTGTTCGATCGTATTTGAGAGTAGCTCGGCCTATCCCTGCCCCCTTGTTTTTGTTCACTTATTGTAAGTAAGGGAACAAAGACTAGTCTGTCTGGCGAGCTATCTTCATTTCGCCGATTCTGAAGAGTCATGTGTGGTTGCGGTGTTCGATGGACCGATCTCCCTGATCGTGTCTTCGTGTGCGCGGGATATTTAGTATCCTGCGACTCACTTTTTGTGAGGGTCCTCCGTTAGGCTACGCCTGCCTTGTGTTAAAACGAAAGGCGGGCGATCTCGGTCTGGAGGAGTCCTTGCGCGGAGTGTTGTCGGCTTATTCGACACCACGTCCGCGGCTTGTCAGCTCTGCTTCCACCTCGGCCCGCCATGAAGATGGCGATCCTCGACGGTGTACGTTGAGACGGGGGTAACGGCACGTCGCATTGTTCGGGTTCACCATGTTAGATGATGTACCTTGAGAACGTGCGATCGCGCCTACTGACTATTTTGGAGGGTCCTTCGGCTACGTCGACCTCGTATTTAAACGAAGGGCGGACGATCTCAGCCCAAAGGAACCTTGCATGGGCGAAGCTGTCGGTTCCATCGACCTCCAGGACCATGGCTGCAATAATTTTTCCTAGGATCGTCGTGATCAGCGATCGTCGGTGATATGCGATGCCTGATGGGGAGATCGCCATAACAGATGGGATAACAAAAAATCTCATTATATTCCTTGTACATCATTGAAATCGAATACAAATTTATCACTGATAGTATTTTTTCAGATGCACGGCGTTCCAGGGGTATTGGTCCGAGTACCGTCGGGACGTTCCAGTTCGTAGGCTCCTTTAGTTAACCATCTGGATACTCTGAAAGGTCCTTCCCAGTTTGGACCAAAGACGCCTGTATGGGTTTGGATTTTCTTGAGGACGAGATCGCCCACTTGAAATCTTCTCTCTCTGACCTTTGAATTGAAGAACTTCTCGGCTCTCCTTTTGTGGATCGTGTTCTTCATTTCTGAGGTCAGCCGTCTTTCTTCAAGCATGTCTAGGTCGATTTCACGGCTACATCGTTGTCGGTCGTCATCTCCTGTTCGGTTCGATGGCTGAGGACGGCGATCTCCGAAGGAATCACCGCTTCTGTTCCGAAGGTAAGGGCGAACGGGGTTTCGCCGGTTGAATTGCGGGTCGTCGTTCGGTAGGACCATAAAACGTCTGGGAGCTCGCTCGCCCATCTTCCTTGCCGGGATTCGAGTCGTGCTTTGATCGTGTGTTTGAGGATCTTATTCACTGCCTCTACCTGCCCGTTCGTCTGAGGGTGATAGGGCGCTGAGAATAACCTTTTGACTCCCCACTTTTCACTGTATTGCCTGACTTCTAAGCCGTCGAACTGTTTTCCGATGTCTGAGATGATGGCAAGGGTCAAACCGAAACGGCATATTATGTATTTCAATATAAACTACATCAAAGGTTCTAGGCCGATCATGTAGAGCTGTTCGGCCTCAGCCCATATTGTGAAATAATCGAAACCAACGATGGCGAACTTACAGACCCCTGGAGCCGTCGGCAAGGGACCTATAAGGTCGATGCCCCATTGCGCAAATGGCCAAGGGCTATACATGGAGGTGAGCTGTTCGGGTGATAGTTTTATGTTGGGGCCCATTATCTGACATCTATGACAAGATCTGGCATAAGCGATCGCATCTTTCCGAAGTGATGGCCAGAAGAATCCTTGTCTGGTCGTCTTATGGAGGAGGGCTCGCCCGCCCGCGTGGTTCCCACAAATCCCGTCATGGATTTCAGCTAAAACGAGCCGACCTTCCTCCGGTGTAATACACTTGAGGAGGGGAAGGCTGAAAGCTCGCTTGTAAAGCCGATCGTCCAATAGGGTATACCTGGTCGCACGAAGCTGGAGTTGGCGAGCTTTAACACGGTCGTCAGGGACCGTTCCGTCTTTTAAGTATTTGATGAACGGAGTCATCCAATTCTCTTCGGCGATGGCGACCGTGGTAACCAAGTTCCTGTCGATCGCCGGCCTTGTTGACTTAGTGATTTGGATGTTGGAGAAGTCGGCCGCCCCATCCGATGATGCTAGTTTGGAAAGTGCATCGGCCTGGGAATTGTGCTCTCTCGGGACTTGCTCGATTAGTACTTCTTCAAATTTTGTGCACATTTCGGCGACCAGCTCTTGGTATTTGACCATCTGTTCGCCGCGTGCCTCATATTCCCCCTTGACTTGGTTCACGACCAAAAGGGAGTCCATGTAGATATGGAGGCGTCGAACATCTAGGGCGAGGGCTAGATCAAGCCCGCCTACCAGAGCTTCGTATTCGGCCTCATTGTTGGTCGCACGAAAACCGAAACGCACGGCATTTGTGAAACTCTGACCGTCTGGGCTAATGAGGACAATCCCAGCCCCTGCTCTCGCATTGGTCGCTGAGCCATCCACGTATAATTTCCAGCAGTCGGCCGACTGGGTCTGACCGTGAGGGAACGATAATTACACCACGAAGTCCGCGAGCTTGGCCTTTGATCGCCGTGCGAGGAGCGTAAGTGATACCGTATTGTGCGATCTCCAGCGACCACTTGAGGAGTCGTCCGTTGGTGTCCGGTCGGTGCAGGACTTGTCTTAGGGGTAGAGTGGTTAGGACCTCCACCTGGTGATCGAAGAAGTAAGCTCTCAGTTTCCGTACACTCATGACAAGGGCATAGGCGATCTTCTCCAATGGTGTGTAACGTGTCTCGGCGTCGTGGAGCGCCTGGCTAACATAGTAGATCGGCAAGTGGGCTTGCCTCTCGCCGCACTTAACGGCACTCGGTCGACCTCCGAGGCCGCTAAGTAAAGGAATAATTTTTCACCGGATCGGCTTTGCCAGGATCTCGGGGTTGGATAGATATTCCTTTATTTTGGCGAATGCTATCTGGCTTTCTTTCGTCCATGCGAACTTCTTGTTCTTGATGGTCGCGAAGAAAGGCTTGCTTTTATCGCCGAGCCGTGATATGAAACGGTTGAGGGCGGCTAGACAGCCTGTGAGGCGTTGCACCTGTTTGATGTTTCGCGGTTCCTGCATGTCAAGGATCGCTCGTATCTTGGCGGGGTTCGCCTCGATCCCCCTTTGGCTCACTATGTGCCCCAAGAACTTCCCGGAGCCCACCCCGAAGTTGCATTTCTTGGGGTTCAGCTTCATGTTAAACTTCTCAAGGATGGCGAACGTCTCGGCGAGATCGCTGAGGTGATCTTCCTTCTTGAGGCTTTTGACTACGATATCGTCAATGTAGACCTCCATGGTCTTGCCGATCTGATCGGCGAACATCCTGTTGACTAATCGCTGGTAGGTTGCCCCTGCGTTTTTCAAGCCGAACGGCATTCTGACCCAAAAGTATATGTCCTTTTCTGTGTGGAAAGATGTGTGTTTTATGTCTTCCTCTGCCATTGGGATTTGATGATATCCGGCGAAGGCATCCATAAACGACATCATTTCACAACCTGCCGTGCTATCGACCAGATGATCGATATGAGGCATTGGGAAGTGATCCTTTGGACATGCCGCGTTGAGGTCGGTGAAGTCTATGCATAATCTCCAGGAGCCAGTCGGCTTTTTGACGAGCACCGCGTTGGCGACCCACTGTGGTTCGTCAGTTGCTACTCCGATCACCTGCCGAGTAACTGGACTTCTATGTCGAGCGCTGCGTATTTCTGACCGAACTTCCTACGCTTCTGGTGAACAGGTTTCATTGCCCGGTCGATCTTCAGATAATGGCAGGCGTGTTCGGGACTTATGCCAACCATATCTTGATGCGACCAGGCAAAGACACCGATGTTCTTACGTAGCAAGTTGATCAGATTTCCCTTTAATTCGCGGTCGATGCTCGCGCCGATCTGTACTTCCCGTTCTGGATGATCCGGATCCATCGTAATGCTTTCCAACTCTTCGACAGGAACGGTCGCCTCTCGTTTGGTACGATCTCCGGACTCGGTCCTTGGATCGATGTCGAGACTTGGCTCGAAACCGATCCTTGGCTCGATGTCGTCCGTCGATCGATGAGAGATGGCGTCCCCTGAGTCGGGTTGGTACGAAGTCTCAGGCTCGTCGATCTCCATGGGTTGATCGTCGGTCGCTTCAATGTTACATACAGTACGGGAAGTGTTGGAAGAATTAACAACATAGGAGTAACTCAAACATCTCTTTGCCATTAGCTGATCTCCTTTTACAGTACCGACCGTCCCATCGGCAGTGGGGAATTTGATACAGTAAAAGAACGATGAGGCGACCGCCTCAAAGGTTTCTAAAAAGGGGCGACCTAGGAACCCATTATAGATGCTGGGCCTATCTATGATTACAAAGCTTAGGTTCCTAGTAATCCTAACCTTGGGATCATAAAAACATATTAGCTCGACGGAGAGCTTGATCCTCCCGTAGGCTTGGACTGTGTTGTCGCCGAACCCTTGGAGCACGGTGTCGAAAGGCTTGATGAATTTGATCAGGTTGCCGAGCTGGTCTAGGGCGGATTTAAATATGATGTTGCAAAAACTCCCATTGTCGACCAACACGCGATCGACGTCTTCCCAAGGATGCAAGCGAGATCACTAGTGCATCCTCTTTGGGACATTGCACTCCTTCCCCGTCCTTGTTGGAAAAGGTGATGAGCGCGTCTCTAGAGATGGTCGGCCCGAGGTACTACAACATGGACTCGCGAATGCCCTCAGCTCGGCTTTTCGCTTCTGTTTGACAAGGTGGAAACCGGGAAAGGCCCCCGAGGCTCCCACCTCCTGCTTGGAGCATGTTGATCCGACCGCCAGGGTTGATCGGAGGGATCGATTCATCAGAGTACTCCGGCTCATGCTCGATCCTGGCGATCGGATTGGGAGGAATTCTCTCGCTCGGTCGGCGATCGCGCCCTCCGGCTCTTTCCGTCCTGGGCTCTGGCTTGGTGATCAAATTATCCAGTTTGCCTTCCTCAAACAGTCGCCAGAGCTGTCTGAGGAGGTCGCGGCATTGGCTAGTGTTGTGGCCGGGACTCTTATGATAGGCACAGAATTTGCTGCGGTCTAGATGACCGTGGTCCCTTATCGGCTTTGGCTTGGAAAGCCACTCGCGACCCTTGATCGCGTTGAAGATGTGGGCCGGAGATAAGTTGAGGTTGTGAAGAAGGTGGACCTCTACATCCTCGAAGGCTTTGAACTCGCCAGGCGGCTTGGCGACCGCCTTTTTGGGCTTGGCGACCGTCTTCTTCTGGACATGGGAAGGTGCTTTCCCTACTTCGGACTGTCCCTCGTCCAGGCGGAGTGAGAGCATCTTCTGCCTGGCCAGATAATCGGCGGCTCTGACGCGGAACGCTGTATAGGTCGGTGGAAAATTTTTAGTGAGGTGCCTGAACATGGGCGATCGTCCGTGGAATCCGTTCAAGATCGCGTGGTGAGCGATCTCGTCGCCGACGGCTCACCGGTGAGGACTATCTCGTCCACCCGGCCGATATAATCCTCATCCGATTCATCCTTCCCCGCCTGATTTTCATCATGCGGTGGGGACCTTCCGGCGGCGACTTTGGCGGCGAAGTATGACGTGAAGTCGCTCGCCGCCTTCTCAAAGCAATTGATTGAGCGAGATGGTAGCGAGATGTACCACTGTGGCGAGATCGCCAGAGTTAGCGGGAACATACGACATTTTGTCGCATCCGAAGCTCCGCATCAGTCATGTAGATCCGAATTTGCTTAAGTGGGTTCCGGATCCGTTCTCCCTCGCATGCAGGTGTTTGCGGGGATTGATCGTTGATTGGATCGAGCGATCTCGACTGACCGCGAGTGGCTCATTTAGCCCAGCCGATCGGTCTCTGGCGTTGCCCCAATTTCTAGGAGCGTCTTCATCTCATCGAGTCAAGGCGTTGTATGGCGGCTATCGCCGTCGCCCGATCGCCGCCGATTGACTCTCGGGCGTGAACCAAGGCGATCGTGTACCGATCCCCGGCCCCGTGGTGAACGACGATCTCCCCGCCCGAGGGTTCCTTCTTGGGCGAGCAGGGCTCGTTGACCGGTCTGTCTCTTGGGAGTCGGATACGCCGAACTCCAGTAAAGGATTCGGATATCGATGTCTCATTTGGGGCCCGAGTGCCTGGTCGCCATGAGGGATCACTCCTAGGCGGTCAAGACGGAATCGTCCCGCCTCACGAGAGCCTTCTCCAGCGGCTCGGGGCTTTCTGTCGATTTCTCAACATAGATCCCCTTGAGCTTCCTTTTGCTTGCCCGGCGGTTAGCTGACGGGGTGATGGTAGGCGTATCGCGGGCCCTCTGCCGTCCCCTGAGGATGGCTATAGCCTCCTCAACTGCTCCGATGTCTGGAACTGGTCGAGTGAGAGGCTAGAACCGTCCCTCGGGGCGGGAGTGAGAGCCTAGCGTCGCCACGGTCACCTTCCGCCGTGGTGGGATTCGGTCCTCGCCGAATAAGATTTCCGCAGATCTCGAGTGGCCCTCTTGGAGGTTGTTGCTGATGTCATTTTCTGATGGTTTTTCTATTGAAGAACAGTGAGTGTTTCTTCAAGTATATGTCCGGAGAACAGTGAGTGTTCTTCGAGACGGTAGGAAAAAACGAAGGTTCAACGCCCCCCCTTCTTCTAGCGCCAATTGTTGTTACCCAAAATATTATCCGGAGATAGTATTGCTGGAACGATCGAGTAACAAACAAAATGCGAGAACACTTCCGTGGGGAAATAGATAACACAAGATTTGCCGGGGTTGTTAGTCCCGGGCTTGAATGCTCTCGCGAGATGTTATTAATAAATATCTTGTCAGTACAAATATTAATGTTAGAATCTAATACAATGAGTGTAAAAGCTTCTAGTTATCTAGGCTTTAGAGCGCGTAGATTGCCGGAAAAACCAGATGGATGAATCTGTGAGTTCTTGCTTGGAATTTATGATGAATGTGTGTGAATGTCACTATGAATATGTTAGTGCTTGCCAAAAGAGCCTTTTGTTCTCTCTTTGGTGTGTATTTTGCACTTAATTCGTGGTAGGATCCGTCCCTTTGGCCGCAACGGTGAGTTCTCTATTTATAGGGGCTAAGTAGTTGGGATCCTCAGCGATCGCGGGCGATCGCCGTTTCTATATTAAAATAAACGGCCGATCGTCCGTCACGTGGGCCTGTTCTCTCGAGGTCCGAGGTTGCGCTTGGAGGCCACCGGTGGGTGGACCAATGGGAAGCCGGCCACGCGTCGCGAGTCGCCGTCGAGGAGGGTCCACTACGTACCTTTCGGCGGCCTTGTCGGTAGGTGCGGTAGGTGACAGGCTGGGGTCAATGATCCTTTTTGTTGGTATCCTGTGAAGATCCGCGGGTGGGCCATCGTCCAAGATTCGGTCTTCGACGACTTTGACGGACGCTGGATCCCCACGTGGCATGAGACGATCGCCTCTGATCCGTTAGACAAAGACGATCGCCAGGTATCAAAAGACGATCGCTGGTTACCAAAAGACGATCGCTATATCATGCCGGACTTTAGGTGTTCGTCCGGAGTTTGGCTTCTATGGTTGACTTTTCAGGGAGGTCGCCGATCGCCTACCGCGGCGAAATAATCGTCGCACAACACTAGCCATGCCACGTTAGCGCGCTAGCCATTCTAATCCAGCAACACATTCATGAGCATATACTAAATGATACCAAAGTCGAAGGTTAAAAATAAACAGCAACATACGAATTCAAACGCCAACAATTTTCATCCTCACTACATAACTTTTAACGGAAATTCATGAAACCGAAAAGTCGAAGGCGAAAGTTACGTCTCAAGTAAACTTTTGATAGACCTCGTTTGAGCATTTAAAAATCAAATTTTGAAATTTTTTAATACAAGATGAATAAAAATATATATAGTTGAATTCCCAAAATCTTTGGTGTCGAGGTCATCATATGAAAATCAAATCATTTTTCCTCCTCGAAGGATGTTTTTAAATAGGATTTATGTGACTTCCCCAAAATATTTGAAGTTTAAAATACCACACTGATAAACCTTTATTGAATAACCAATCCAAAACATGGCTCCTGTAAAAACGATTTCACACAAGGTTGTACATATATATACATACATACATACCGGTACTACTCTTTTATCCCAGCACAATACGAGAATCAAACAAGTATGGTGTAAGTATTCACGAGGCACAGTTAAACTCCACATAATAACACAGAATCACATAAACTCGTATAACACGAGACACAGCAAAGTAGGGAGACTTACATCTACAGATCGCACGAAGATGATGGTTGCTCCTCGATACTAATCACGACTGACAACTCAGACGACGCATCGCGACACCACTCAGTCAGACCAAATCTGACAAGACAAGACCCGACAACACACAAATCAACCCGACAGCCTAGGTTTCCTCAACCTAAGCTCCGATACCATATTCTGTAACACCCCCAAACCACTAGGGAATATTACAGCGCCATAGACCCTCTCCGCGAGGATCTACCATGCTAAATATAAAATAGTGCATCACTTCACATGCCGACATGGCTATGTAAAGGACCATTAGACCGATTTGGTCTTTTATCACAACACACACAACATTACATACAGGATTCTTTCCCAAAACTCATACCCGCGCAGGGGCTGAAATACAATAACGCTCCCATAAATCGGGGTAACAATACATCGGAGAAATAACCAACAAGACTATCCAACATACTCTACGATTGGTCTTTATGTGATTAGTATCGTCATCTTCCATCACCCTTCGTACTGATCCTGTGGTTCGCTCCCCAGCAACCTGCAAGTACCTGGACGCAATACAGACATCCACCCCCCGAATACTCGGGGGTTAGCAAAACTCCATTGTTTTGCTAGTAGAAGTATAAAACAGAAGTACAAGCCATACACAACGTGCTTCAAGAATATGATAATCTTGAGTATATTTCCCGAGATAATTCACTTAATCAAAACAGTTTGATTTAAAAAAAGTAGGAATAGAACCATGTATCTCATACAAAATATTTTACGATCTCGGGAGTTTGCAAACATTTGGAATTAAGGAATTCTCAAGTCTTTTGAAAACACTTGGGGACACGGCCCAAAATCATCTTTTCCAAAATACGATTCCAATAATAAAACGCGTGTTCACAACCCAATTCACAACACACGGGGTCCACGACCCAATTCACAGAACACAGGGTCCACGACCCAAATCACATAACACATGTTCCTAAGGATTATTCGCGTCCCGTGCTAACAAGCCACGAACCTCAGATGCTCCTGTAGAACATACCCGAGTGAATAACCCAATAGGAAACCACACCAAATCACATGTCCTCGTGACAACAGTCATGGAACCATTCCAAACCACAACCATAAGTCGTCCCTTCTTCTCGGTTCCTTTCCGAGTCTTGGTATCCTCTTTGTCACGGGATGACTCTTGCGTAGTCGATCTCGTATGCCACTCAGCTCACTTCTAGCTAAGTTAGGCTAACTTCACTCCTTACGATGTACTAACGAACTTGGGAAGCAAGAAACTAAGGGTTGAAGACTACAATGTAAGAAGAGGTGGTTGTATTGAGAGAACTTCAAAGATTACAAGCACTTCTGGATTACACTTCTTGATCACACTTCTTGATGGTCTTGGAGCAAATGAGCTCCTCCTATTTATACATCCTCCACCTCCTCTTTTGGAGGGTTCTAGTGAAGTCTACTACTTTTCTCCTATCTCTACATAATAAGAATACACTAGAACTTTCCATACATATCTTTACATTTCAAGACTTATATGATATCTCTAGATTATTCTACAAGTCTTCTAATCTCCAATCCTTTATTGAAGGTTCTTGAGGGTTCTACATTCATCCGGGTGCTCCAGCTCGTTCCAGTCCGTCTCGGACCGCTTCGGCCCGTCCCAGCCCGCATCGGCCCGACACAGTCCTCTTGTTTCCGCAACCTTCTGGAGTCTTCCCAAACCTTCTGGGCCATTATGGTCCACACCTGGCTGCTCTTGGTCGAGTCTTCCTCGCCGAGTGACTCCTCATCTTTTCAGTATCTACTGCCACCACAAGGGTATATCTCGCTAAGCCTATTATAGGGGCCGGAGGGTCTCTCTCGCACCCTTCGCGCGTGCGCCCGCGCACGTCGGTCGCGTCCGGAGTCCCATCCCCGCGCCCGACATCCTTGCTTGAGTCTTGCCTCGTGACTCGAGCTCGCCTCGTCATCTTTCCTTATCCCGAGCGCTGCTTGCTCGACCGGCCTTGTCCGTGCTCCATGCACTGCCGGACAGTCCCGCACATGTCCTGACTGGAATGCCCAAGTGTGTTAAACACTAAGGCATGTTGTCCCTTGGGTGAACTGCCTCCCATAGCGGCGTGTTCCTCCCACGGCTTCCTCACATGGTTTTCCATCCGACCATGCTGCTTATAAGGCTGAACCTCCATTTCCGACCTAATGCCTTCCAGGGCGTCTTGCTCGTGCTTGATCTTCAGCACCTCGTGCGACCGGACGTGCACGTATGTCCCGTCGTCAACTTTCTGCCGTGACACTCTCCCCCGCCTATTTCGTCGACATCCCCGTCGACGTGGCGAATCATTGGTTTTCTCCATGATCAAGATGATGTCACGGTTGTCCATTGTCGTTGCCTTGAAGTCTGCTGGCGCATTTCCGATGTCCAGTCCCCGTTGCACATTGTCCGCATCCCTTGTGATCCGGACGGCTGATTTCAACGTCCGTGCTGCCTTTGTGGAGACCTCCTTGCTCTCGGCAACATCTTGGGCCTTGATGTGATCCATGGTGGCTAACTTTGGAAGTCCTTTACTGAGTTGCATGGAAGATAGGACTCGAGTCTCTGCTTTACTTCTTTCCAAAGGCACGATATGTATCGTCGAACCCTTGGTGATCCGCATGGTTTGGTCTTCAAATGAAAAAGGATGTACCTCGTCCAGGAACTCCATTCCCAACACCATGTGGTACTCGTCCATGGGTACTATCGTCAGATCTATAGTGCCTTTCCATCCTCCTATTTCAATGGGCACTCCCTGGGCAACTCCAAGGATAGGCTGGGACGGAGAGTTTACTGCTTTTACCCAACCTATCTCCTTGGTGTATTGAATATCCATCTTCTTGGCTTCACTTTCAGCAAGGAAGTTGTGAGACGCACCTGTGTCGATCAATGTTCTTATGTGACTTTTGTTAAGCTTGGCATTGACAAACATGAGGCCTCGTCCCTTCTTCTCGGTTCCTTTCTGAGTCTTGGTATCCTCTTTTCCCGAGATAATTCACTTAATCAAAATAGTTTGATTTAAAAAAAGTAGGAATAGAACCATGTATCTCATACAAAATATTTACGATTTCGGGAGTTTGCATACAATTGGAATTAAGGAATTCTCAAGTCTTTTGAAAACACTTGGGGACACGACCCAAAATCATCTTTTCCAAAATACGATTCCAATAATAAAACGCGGGTTCACAACCCAATTCACAACACATGGGGTCCACGACCCAATTCACAGAACACAGGGTCCACGACCCAAATCACATAACACATGTTCCTAAGGATTATTCGCGTCCCGTGCTAACAAGCCACGAACCTCAGATGCTCCCGTAGAACATACCCGAGTGAATAACCCAATAGGAAACCATACCAAATCACATGTCCTCGTGACAACAGTCACGGAACCATTCCAAACCACAACCATAAGTTATCCCGACATCGCGCTAACAAGCCACGAACCTCGGAGTCCCCGCAAGACATACCCGATGATAACCCCCACAAGTTATCCCGGCATCGGGCTAGAAAGCCCCGAACCTCGGAGTCCCCGCAAGACATACCCGGATTGGATAACCCTAGGGTCACGCCCGACCCATACTAGCAAGTATGGATCCTGGAGATTCAACAATCCTACCCGGAGGCACATCACTTTCAACGATCACATAACAATGAGCAGAACATCAAGCCAAGCAACACTTAAACATCACAACCTCTTTTCAAAGGAGTAACAACTAATATCACACACAATACGTTCTTACCGAACAAGTACACATAACATTACATAATCCCCGGCAAAGGATTACGGTCTATTAAACTCACTCGATGTGATCATAGCATCTTTCAACATACAAAACCAACACACATATTCTGAGAACACATATATTCACGAAGTACACGAATTATCGTTGAAAGACAACATTAATCGAGAACATACCGATCCCTTTTTACGTTCATTAAACATTGGGTTTCGCATAAAATCATTTATCAATAATTATGCCTACGAAACATGAAATGTATGGAAAAGATACTTGCCTCGACACCACGAGCAACCGAACAACCAACGGACAGGGTCGGATAGTTCTCGAGCTTCCAAAAACGACTAAGGATTCGGCAGCCCCATGAATACTACGAAAATAACATCACCATGAATCAATAACACTAATCGAAAATCCGAAACGATCCTAAAAACAACAAAGATCTAAGTGTTCTCAAAGAAATCAAGAATCATTGATCTGGGCGATAAAAATCGATGAACGGTTAACAAAATTTGAAGATTACGATCACGACAAACAAGAATAAACAACCGATTGGATGAGATCGGGTAAGAATCACAAATCCAAGGAAAAACCCCAAATTCAAGAAACTAGGGTTCTAAGAAGAGATTACCTTGATTTGGACCAAGAAGATGATTAGATGTTGTTAAACACCTACAAATCCGCTCGAAGATGAAGCTAGAAGAATAAGATCGCTCAAAATCGCCTCTGGAGCTCACTCCCATCGGAAGGGATGAAGAAAAGTGAGAAATGACGAAGTGCAGCCTGCTGTCCTGTATTTATACTAGACAGTCATTAGCGTGTGCTAACCAGACAGCATTAGCGTGCGTTAACGAGGTCAACGCCCAGAATTTACCGAATAACACTGTTAGCATGCGCTAGACCCATGAGCGTAGCGTGCGCTAACGGGTCACGAAACCAGTCCAGTGGCCCCTGGACAGAACTGCACCTACCGGGTAGCGTGCGCTAGAAAGAAGAAAGAGCGTGCGCTAAGCAGTCGATAGCGTGCGCTAGCTATCGACCTTAGCGTGCGCTAACAAAGCCCCAGTCCCAGTCCAGTAGCTCATGGACTGCCTCTGGACTGCCAGTTAGCGTGCGCTAACCACAACGCCGTAGCGTGCGCTATGCCACAAGCATTAGCGTGCGCTACACCATAAAAGCCTAAAAACTCACATAGTGATCCAAAACGCCTCCAAACACATGTCCCAACAAGACACACCCAAACATGGCACAAAATTCCAACGATGAGGACAATAACAATCCGATAAAACCCCGAAAACTCAACGAATCCCGAAACAAAAATCTCGGGTATTACAGGGTTATGGCGACAGCCGCATCAGCCGTGCGGGATGGCCGGGAATCCAGCGTGAACCAAGCAGCAAGGTGCAGATCTTTGAATTTGGGTTCAGTCATCGAGTTTTTGGATTCGGGCTCGACCCGAATCTGGTTGAAATTGAGTGGATGGATTCTGTGTTGAAGACGATCGTGGTTTATGGTAAGGGTCAGTGATTTTCTGGCTCGGTAAGATCTTTTCCTTCTCTCTAGAACCGACTCACACCACCGCCACACTTCACCGCCTCATCTCACCGTCGCTCCACCAACCATCGCTCCTCCACGCCATCACCATCATCAAGACAAGGGAGGCAAGGGGTGAGTTTGTTTGCTTCGGTTGTTTGGTTCTAGATAACCACCACATCCACCACCATCACAGTCGAGCCACCATCACCCTCATCTCACCTATCCTACTCTCATCATGGGTATGCTCAAATACATATTTAATTTATATTTTCTTAAATATATAATCGAATATAAAACGATTTATATTGATTTTCGTGGATTAAAACTAGCCTAAAACATGTTTTTGATTATAAATTCGTGTGGTGGTAATCGTTTATGTTGTTTGATTTAATTATTTTGCAAATAGGGCTGGTCAAGAAACCCATATGGGTTTGGGTCGAGCCCGTTTGGTCCCGGTTTTGGATTGGATTTGCTTATTGGCATATGAGGTCTGATTTTCTGAAATAGGCATTTTATATAAAGTAGTTACAAGAATACATCACCTCAAAGCTTTTGAAATTTCTGGTATAACAAAAGGTGGTTACCCTAACATATTTTTTTCTTTTTTTTTTTTTGGCTACCTGGATCTTTGTTAAAGTCAGTTTTTTCTAGTAGAGTAGTATATATTGAGGGGCATCTTGTGAACGGTAAAGCATTTGGCATGTAGGTCCCTAACAAATCTGGTAGCAAGCCTCAGAAAAAGGAGTTCCTTTTGGAAGATCATGATCCAGTTTGGCTTGAAATGCGGCATTTACACATAGCTGAGGTATGAACTTATTTATTGTCTATTCACTTGGAAGAATGATTATTTCTGATGTCTATTCATCTGCTTCCATATTAGGCTAATGAAAAACTGAGTGACAAGATGCAAACATTCATGTTAAAAAAACAAAGCTGCACAATTACAGCAAAGGTTAGTCTGCTTAGTTCGGTTGTAATGGTCTTGACATGTAATTTGACATTATTCTCAACCTTAGTCTTAATGAGTCTATTACATAAAAATCTGTCTTGAATGCAGAGATGAGTTATCTTAGCGGGATATACAGAAGATGGTTCAAGCTTTGCCACAATATAATGATCAGATGGAAAAACTTTCACTCCATGTAGAGGTCCGTAACTTTGACCAGCAAACACTTTTTGTCCATCTTTTATATTTATTATGAATAATTAATGTGTTACTTACATAAGATTAAAAATGACAATATTATTTCAGTAGTAATAATCTAAATCATTAAATAAACTGATTAAGGAGGTTCTAAGAAATAAAAGAAGACTTCGCATGACTTACACCCCATTTGATTTCTTGACTTGACCCGTTTGCTATAAAAAACAACCAGAATGACCCATAAGCTGTCTGTTTAAATTAGATCGCTAGAAAAACCAACAAAGTTATTAGAGATGAAGCGCTCAGAGATCTTGGTCAAGTTGAGTAGGATCTTGTCTTCGGTGAAGCTGCAACGAAGGAAGTCATTAACTTTTTAAGGGCCAATCAGGTAACTTAACATATACTGAATATATTTCTTTTTAATGCAAAATTTCTCTATGCATAATATATTTTTCATACTCTTTATAGGACACAAGAAGTGAATACAAGTTAAGATTAATGATGAATTACGCCATGGTTCACCCAGAAAAGTTTGAGGGTGACAAAGGAACAAAGCTTATGCAGGTAGCTATTTGTCATAGTTATTTAATAAAAAACTTCCAATTCCTAATTTATGCCGTTGACCTATAAAAATGTTTGTCTTGTTTTTGGTGCTCCTAAGTTGGCAAAATTGCCTCCGGATGATATAAAGGCAATACAAAATGTGAAATTGCTCGAGGGAACAAACGACAAAAAGAAACACCATGGAGCCTTCTCCCTTAAGTTTGATTCTCAGAAGGTAGATAGAAAATTGTATCAAGGACACATTTAGATGTATTCAAGTTCTGACATCTTCTGTATTTTTGTTCTATTATTGGAGGAATCATGCATTAAGAAAGGATAGAACAGGAGAAGAGGAAACTTGGCAACTCTCTCGATGGTATCCTATGTTAGAGGTAAAATATTTATAGCTGCGTTAAGTCTCCATGTCATCTACAGTAAAACTTGTTGATGTCACAATTGAAGCTCTTTTTTTCGTATTTTTTAATGTTCACACAAAAGCGAAGAAATATATGAAATTGTTTCTCTATTTATATTTCCATTGAGGTTATCATGGTAATGTTTGAAGCGATGTCATATTGTGACTTATTACCTCTATTAGGAGTTGCTTTAAAAACTTGGCAAAGGTGAATTGCGAAAGGACGAGTACCAATGCACGAATAGTCCAAGTTCTAGTACTCAAACTGGTTCCTCTCACAGCACACATGACACATCAGCAAGGAGCGGGCCAGGTAATCATCCACAGTCAAGGAGATCAAGGAGGACCGCCACATGGGCAAAGCCTCGTTCGTCTACTGATGGAAATCGAAGGTAACATATTATACTTTTCTCTTGAGATATCTGATTACAAGCCAGCTTGTATTATATATGATCTGCTACTTTGTGTAACAACGTTATTTTCTTTTAACTAATTACATAAGATTCCCTTTTATTTTATGTTAATGATTATCTTTATCGGCAGAAATTAAAAATTACATATGCCTTACCTCTCTCCAACTGTCTTTGTAGCAACTCTGGAGGTACCAATACATCTACAGATTTCAAAAACATGGGACAACATATTTTTGTATTTATCATCGGTGGGACCACTAGGTCTGAGGTAAGCATATGAGGTTTGTGAATGTGGTACAAAGACTGTCCACTTCTGTACTGGTATATAAGTGTGTTCCTTTATCATGCTGCTGGCTTGTCTCAACTTCCCTGTTATGTCATATCTTCAGGCTAGACAGGACTTTTTTGTCTGTGTGTTCTCTTTGGGCGTAATTATGAAAACTTGAGAGAGGACTATGCTTCTGGAATTGTTCGACAAATGCTACAGAAGAAAAAGTTACTTTTGCACAAAAAATTAAATTAGTTGTTGAGAATTATGTCTCTCATGAAACCATGCAAAGGCAAGCTAGGACGGCGAAGAGTCAAAAGTTTTTAAATTATGGTAGTTGAGAATTTGATTATGTACGACATTACAATTGTATATTTGGTTCAGTTATATATATTCGAGATTTATTCAATTTGAAATTGCTTTTAGTTTTTAATTCTGTTATATATATATATATATATATAATGGCACAAATTATTGATTTCTTATATGTGACTAAAAGATGCACTCACATAATATGGTCACGCTTATCAACATTATTGGTCACTCTTTGTTTAACTCGATGTGTGACTAAATATTACAAAATGCCACACAAACTAAAAATTCATGTGACCATTATTGGAAGAACAATAGTCACACAAAATATACATTTCTTCACTTTAAACAACATATGGTCACATTTATTGACACTTTTGGTCACTTTATGCTTAATTGTATGTGACTAAATACACCCAAAAAACATGCTTTGTGTGACTAAATATTACAAAATGTCACACAAACTAAAAAATCATGTGACCATTGGATAAACAATAGTCACACAAAATACACATTTTTTCACTTTAAACAGCATATGGTCACACTTATTAACACTTTTGGCCACTTTATGCTTAATTGTATGTGACTAAATACCCAAAACGAACATGCTTTGTGTGACTATATATTACAAAAGGCCACAAAAATATAACATTCATGTGGCCATTGGATGAACAATAGTCACACAATATACACTTTAACTTCACTTTAAACAACATATGGTCACACTTATTAACACTTTCGGCCACTTTATGCTTAATTGTATGTGACTAAATACCTAAAACAAACATGCTTTATGTGACTAAATATTACAAAAGGCCACACAAACATAAAATTCATGTGTCTATTGGATGATCAATAGTCACACAAAATACACATTTCTTCACTTTAAACAGCATCTCGTCACACTTATTAACACTTTCGACCACTTTATGCTTAATTGTATGTGACTAAATACCCAAAACAAACATGCTTTGTGTGACTAAATATTACAAAAGGCCACACAAACATAAAATTCATGTGGCCTTTGGATGAGCAATAGTCACAAAAAATACACATTTCTTCACTTTAAACAGCATATGGTCACACTTATTAACACTTTTGGACACTTTATGCTTAATTGTATGTGACTAAATACCCAAAACAAACATGCTTTGTGTGACTAAATATTACAAAAGGCCACACAAACATAAAATTCATGTGGCCATTGGATGATCAATAGTCACAAAAAATACACATTTCTTCACTTTAAACAGCATATGGTCACACTTATTAACACTTTTGGCCACTTTATGCTTAATTGTATGTGACTAAATACCCAAAACAAACATGCTTTGTGTGACTATATATTACAAAAGGCCACAGAAACATAACATTCATGTGGCCATTGGATGAACAATAGTCACACAAAATACACTTTTACTTCACTTTAAACAGCATATGGTCACACTTATTAACACTTTCGGCCACTTTATGCTTAATTGTGACTAAATACCCAAAACAAACATGCTTTGTGTGACTAAATATTACAAAAGGCCACACAAACATAAAATTCATGTGGTCATTGGATGATCAATAGTCACACAAAATACACATTTCTTCACTTTAAATAGCATATGGTCATACTTATTAATACTTTTGGCCACTTTATGCTAAATTGTATGTGACTAAATATACAAAAAAAACATGCTTTGTGTGCTTGTACAGTGTTTACGGTCACACTTATTAATATTTTTGGTCACTATTCTTTAATGGATACGGACACTAACTCAAAAATGTGACCATAAACACCCTACGGTCGCGCGACCTTTTGTCACACACATTCGAAAATGCATGTGTGACTATATGTATATCGTCACACTTTTTTGGTGTAGCCAAATCCACTTTTTGTTCTAGTGTATGAAGGTCAACCCAGCTGGAAGGGTGGAAGGTCAACCCCATACAGAAATGCTCGGAAAGGAAGGCGAACAGTGGACAACCGATGAGTGCGAGCGTGCAAATCTGGGCAACATCGCCAAGAATGTGCTATTTGTCACTCTTGACAATGGCACATTCTCAAAGGTAAAGATCTGTAAGACAGATAAAGAAATCTGGGAAAAACTCAAGGTAATTTGTGAGGGAACTGAGTTCTCAAAAGAAAATAAAATTTCAAAACTCACTCAGCAGTTTGAATCTTTCGAAATGAAAACCACTGAAATACTTCATGAACTTGATCTCAGATCCACTAGCATTATCGGTGAACTTGAAACTTTGGGTAAAGTGCACTGAATGAGAAAAATCTCAAAATCGCTCCAAACCTGCTTGGACATTAAGACCACATCTTTGCGTGTGTCTTGTAATCTTAATGATATATCTATTTTTGACCTCTTCTTTGACCTCAAAGATTTTGAGTATGATATTGACAAGAGAGAGAAGGCTGAAGAGTCCCCTTGCAATACTACAACACTGGACACTGTATCCGACAGGAGACACATCTCCCCCAGCACATCCAAAGCCGCTGACAGCGATTTTCTGAGGCGTAGTCAAGGACAGGCTTGATCACTAAATGAACTTTGACTTTATCTACCTAATTTCTTTGTCTTCTTTTCTTGCGTATGAAGCTTCATACTTTTTAAGAAAGCCAATTGGAATTCGCCGCCACGTGCCAAGAAAAAAGTGGGTCTATTTAAAAAAATAATACTAATGACATCTTGTCACAAGACGAAGTGACTTTGCTCATGTACAAGTTCTGGAAATTCATTAAGAAATCTGGAAAGCCTCCCTACCATCTTAAACCCTTAAACAAGGTGAGCGTTGAGTCGCCATATTCTGGAGACTCTAACATATGTTATAATTGTAGAAAGCTAAGACGCTGTGCAATATAGATGTCCTCTTCCTAAGGTGCAGAAGCTACCAGAGGTTGAGCAACAAGAGAAGGATGAGAAAAGACATGTCCGGAGAAATAAGCTGAAGGTACTGATCGGGGGATCAGAAGCCATGCCCACAGCTATCAAAACATAAGAATTCCTATGGGATATCATCGATAGTGACTCTTCTGATGATCAAATCGAATATAATTCCTACATGTGCTTTATGAAAAAGGAAGGGGATGATGACGACAGTGATGATAAGGATATCATGGAGAAGGACATTTGGTATTTCGACAGCGGATATTCTCGCCAAATGATAGGAGATATCACATGAGATATCACCAAGCTAACATATTATGTAGAAGGTCGAGGTCCAAATGTGCGATTCAGTGATAAATCAAGAGGAAGAACATGCGGAAAGTGTAACATCCCCAAAACCATATGGGAATATTACACGCCGTAGACCCTTTCCACAAGGATCTACCAGGCTAAACATCCGTAAACAACCAAATGCTTTCCCTACCAGGGTCAAACAATAAAATGATACAGACCGATGTGGTCACTTACACGTGAATACACAGACCGATGAGGTCACACAACCCAATCGATAAAACTGACTTAAATAACATTACCCACACAGGGGTTGAAATACAATACAGCGGAAGACTGAAATCAACTCTGACAACACAACAAAAATCAAAATAACTCTCGACTCATGATTAGTATCGTAGCTCGTCATCCTCTTGTGCCAATCCTGTGACTGCTCCCCGAATGCATGTACAGACGCAAAGCAGACATCCACCCCGATTACTCGGGGTTAGTAAACTCCTTTGTTTTACTAGTGCAAGTATCAAACCATACGAAATGTAACAAGTAAATAGCAACTACGAATTTAATACGGAAATCAATTATTAAAATGTTCTAGAAGTTTTAGAATTTCGAACTCAAATAAGAGATATTTGAAAAGGAACACATCATCTCGGGGATTTTTAAAGCGAAATTCTTTTGGACCTCGAGTCCCAATTTACAAGACCTTTTCGTAAACATTAAGGGCCTTAACCCAAAACTTGTTTCATAATTCAACGATTTACAATACCTAAACATTTCCATAAATCTCGTGGGGCTCGGCCCAACATTCTTTCTTAAAACTTTTCCTTTAAAAACTTTGATTTGAAAGTATCATGCTCATGACACCGTGATCCACCATCACGTGTCTCCGTGGGTTCAACAACCCGCACGGACTACATCACGCACAATTAAACAAACATAATCAATTCCGACACCGTGATCCACATCACGTGTCTCCGTAGGTTCAACAACCCACGGACTATTAACCAAACATAACCAATCCCGACACCGTGATCCATCACGTGTCTCCGTAGGCATAACAACCCGCACGGACTATATCAATCACAACAATCACACACACAAATCCGACACCGTAGTCCACCGCCACGTGTCACCGTAAGCCCGTCGAGCTCACCCGGTTGGACGCACCGTGTCCGAAACTCATGGTCCATTGCCATGCGTTATCGTAGGCCTCGTCGGACCGGACGATTGGACCTCAGTACCTCACTAAGTTCTGATCCCGTAGTCCACTGCCACGAATCCTCGTAGGTCCCGTCGAACAAACA
Organism: Orobanche coerulescens; assembly: GCA_033398695.1. Classification (NCBI taxonomy): domain Eukaryota; kingdom Viridiplantae; phylum Streptophyta; class Magnoliopsida; order Lamiales; family Orobanchaceae; genus Orobanche; species Orobanche coerulescens. The sequence goes on from CM065808.1 coordinate 102,837,128, forward strand.
CGAGTGAACTTAGCGGTCACACACATATTCAAATTCACATTACATACAACAATGAGCACAATTAATCAATCACCTTGATCACCACAAAATCGTACATTGCACGCACATAACACAACCTCGACACTCGCAACAACTATCATCAATCAACGACATTTAACCAACATAACACACATTCGGTACACAATACATTGAACAACCACGTGTACAACCATCTCATATGTACATTGCAATCCTGCACAAATGGCACAACGCCTAACACGGATACCAATATATCACTATTATCACAAAGCCTTCAAATTTCGGAAAACACAACCTACTCAAACGGAACATATTTACGGAGGCAAGCAAAATCGTCATACATATCATACGTAATTACTAGTCACAAGATACAAGTCGTATAATAAGATACTTGCCTTAATAACCGCTACTAAACGCTCCGAAGAACACGGTTCGATCGGGAAGCTCGGACCCCGAAGAAGACAACGAACAGAAGGGTTCCGACTCGAGTTCTTCCCAAGAATTCGACCCTAACAACATATAATCAATAAATCATCGATCATACAAGGAAGAATAATCGTAGAACGCCCGAAAACCCCTCTATGACATTTTATCGGACACCTTCAAGGCGTCGATCAAGAACTCGACCAAAACAACGAATCGATACGATCCAACCATGGAATAACAAGGAAAATGATATAATACATCTAAATATTCATCAATACATCATAATCCTAAGTTAAATCGGATTAATCGGACGAAAACAATCAAAACACCCAAATTCCCCAAAACTAGATTTCTAGGAAATCGGCACGGTCAGTAGATCGGAGGATGTTATAGGATGGATGATTGATGATATGAAACTCAAAACATCATGGATTAATTGTATAACATCCTTCCATGATTCCAACACCTCCAGCCGCGGAAGAGAAGGAAAATCGAGTGAAATGGCTGAAGAAAAACGCCGCTGTGCCTTAAATAGGCCGATCACGGCCGTTACGACGTAATCGCCATGGCTTACGTCGTAACGCCATGGCCGAACGCACCGCCTGGAAATGCGGAGCGTTACGTGCGTTACGGCCGAGGGCCTTACGTGCGTAATCGGCCTTACGTGCGTAGAATCGCCGATCACTACCGCACGTTACTCGGCCAGTGGCCTGGCCCGAGCATGCCCGGCCATGACTCGGCCGGGACCAACTCCGACGGCCCGAACGACCCCGAAACCCGAACCTGAGTACGAATCGAAGATACGGTTACGAAGTACTCGCAAAGACGAATCCGAGCACTAAGAGAACACACGATCCCGACCACCCGAAGGCTCGAAATTCGACAACGGAAAGTAATTACCCCAAACTTTGGGAAATTACGAAAATGGCCCAAAACGCCCGAAAATCACGATACGTGATCGAAACACCAAGCCAAAGCTCGCAACATGAATATTAACATTAAATGAACTTACGAGAAAGTCGAAACAACAGTTTCGGACGAGATTCGCAAGAATCGAACTCAAGTGCGGAAAAACCGCTAAAAAGCACGGAACTCAACAAAACGACACCCAAACGAACTCGGATGACAAAAAGTGCAGAATTAATCATTCTCAGAATGACGAAACGGTCATGATAGAGTCATCAAAATGGACTCCGGCCGAAAAAAAAGAAATTTACCGAAAATCGAAAATTGCGGATATTACATTCTACCCTCCTTAAAAGAAGTTTCGTCCCGAAACTTAAAACAAGTAGGGAGAAGGAATATCCCTCCGGAAAAACTCAACTAGATACACAAGAAGCACGTAACTCATGCCCAATGGAGAAACGCTACAAGCAACGCAACGGAATATACGGCGTGAAAACACGCTCCACGACGACCAACACGACGCCACCGGTAGAGACATAATAAAATCAACAAGTGACAAGCGTCATCAAACAGATAATACAATCGAGTCGATTATCTGAACAATCACAAAACACAACGAACAAAAATCAATACGATTGACCAACCCAACGGTTCATCAATCAAAACGCGAGCCAAACGCAGAACAAATACGAATTCCACCGCCCAAGGGTTGAAAGATCGAAACGAGACTAATCTCGAACTTAAGGGAATTACGAAGGAGTCTGAACGTTCAACAATCACGAAACGAGATCAACAAAAACCGATCAATCAAACGATCGAACCACAACGATCGAGACAACAAAAATCGAACAATCACGTTCGAATCACGAAGAAAAATAAAATTCAAACAACAACTCCAAGGTTCACATCTCGACTCGAGACAATATATGATCCGGTGAAAACAACATGTGCCTTCACATAAGATCCACAGGAAAGGGAATAGAAATTGAAAAATTACAACAACAAACGAGTTATTCCGAAACAATACTACGCTCGTTTGATCAACAAAAGCAAGAGGCAGGACAAGCTCAGAAAATGTCAACGAACATAAACTAGTTGACAGAGTCGAAAATACAGAAGTTCAAAATCCGATCCACTTCGAATAAAAGAACTAATAGAACCGAAAGATGTTACTTCCGAACAAGGTTCACAAGAATCGAACCGGACTCGAAAATGTCACAGCGATAACCAAATCGACCCAAAACAAGATCACAGCTCGTCCGAACGACGAAACCGAAATACAGAACAAGTCCATAAGGTATCAACAAACACGAGCGAGTCGATAGACCTAAGAAAGAGGAAATACAGAAGTCAAAACGATACGGGCATTACATTCGACCTCTTATAAAAGAAATGTCGTTCCCGCAACTCACAACAACTGGAGTAAAGTGACAACACAAAAAGCAAACGACAGAAACATCTCCCATGGGCCTCTCAGAGCCGAGCCTCATATCTGTACTGAAGTTCGCGCCCCGAAAGACTCGGAACCCAACTCGCAAAACTGGATCCTGTGACGAGAAAAATAATTGGTACGTGCATGCCCCCAGCACACCACGGTTGAAACACCTCGGCTCGGCATACCGAAAATACAACTGCTAGGTACAATGGAATATAACGTCGCAAAACAACAAACTGGAGATGCCAACTTGGCACAACAAAGAATCATAACATATATCATATACAACGATTACCATCGTAAAATAATACACACAAACACTACAGCAACGACGTTATCGTTCGGCGACCTTAACGGCCCGAACAATAACTAGCACACAATTACAAACATCATGAAACAATCACACATGTACACAAACGTACAAACCCAAGCTTTAACAGCTCACACAGGTGCGATAACACGCAAGCCGCCACGAAATGACAACATTAAAAATCGTCATCACACCTCCCACAAAGGGCTAACAGAACATATACGTGGCGAACGACTCAACGTTCACCACCAATTCAATCACAATTCGGAGGGCTAACACCCTAACAACAATACCAACATCATACACACCTTCTCCGACCACAAGCAGGAAATGATGGGTTTTTTTTTTTAAAAAAAAACGAAAACCACCTTTTGAAAATAATTTAGGAAAAACACCGGTTGATCTTGAGTATCACGTTTCAAAAAAATACAAACGGGAAACATCGTTATCGAGACTTTGGAGAACCATTTCTCATTTGATAAAAATGAGGACACTTTCTTTTCGTGAAAAAATTTTCGGAAATATTCGACCCTCGGGTCTAAGTAAAAGTGTTTCTAAAACATTGGAAATATCTCAAAACATTTTGGTCCTCGAGGTAGAAGAATTTTGAAACATATTGTGGCACCTTGGATGTACCACGAGAAAATAATCCATTTTAAACGTACGTCTCGAAATTTATTTCTAGGATACTCAAGGTTTTCAAAGATAATTCAATGGGCTAGAATGCCCAAAATCTCGTAATTACCTGAACATTATAATGTGGGTCCTGCGCCGGAACCCACCAGATAAAACCATTTACAAAATACTAAATACCTTCATGAGAATTTCGCCAAAAAGATCAAGGACATAACGCCAAAAAATCGTTTAAGGGAATTGATTTTTAAAATAAAACTCAGACGGTAAAATACCAAACCCAATGACAAAAGAACTCACGCAATGGAAAAAATACAGTCCCACATGCACAATCCAATTGAATACGTCTCACAAAGATCTAGTTTAAACATATAACAAAACCATTCCTCGGAGTTTCTCACGAACTCAATCGTCGATACCTTATTCGAAACCCAACAAGGTTCTCAATTTTCACACCATACCACCCCTCACAGTGGTTCAAAGGTAAAACAACAATAGGCCCAGTTTTATACATATACTATATGTCACACGTATTAAATACTATATTCACAACACCGTGCAAATAAAATTATGCACCGTATTTAACTCATTTAGATACAATCATGATACACAGTACTTCGCATAAAAGAGGAGACTTACGTCCACAGCCGCACGGAGATGACGGCCGCCACGATACTAATCTCATCCGACAACATATCCGACACGTTGTGACTACGCACAACTCAACTTGTCACCCGACGAATCGAGCGACAAGACAACACATTACTCGACAAACCACGACTCGACTCGACCCGACATACTAGGTTTCCGCAACCTAAGCTCCGTTACCATAAATTTAACTCCCCCAAAACCATATGGGAATATTACACGCCGTAGACCCTTTCCACAAGGATCTACCGGGCTAAACATCCGTAAACAACCAAATGCTTGCCCGACTGTGGTCAAACAATAAAATGATACAGACCGATGTGGTCACTTACACGTGAATACACGGACCGATGAGGTCACACAACCCAATCGATAAAACCGACTTAAATAACATTACCCACACAGGGTTGAAATACAATACACGGAAGACCGAAATCAACTCGACAACACAACAAAAATCAAAATAACTCTCGACTCATGATTAGTATCGTAGCTCGTCATCCTCTTGTGCCAATCCTGTGATCGCTCCCCGAATCTGCATGTACCGGACGCAAAACAGACATCCACCCCCGATTACTGGGGTTAGTAAACTCCACCGTTTTACTAGTGCAAGTATCAAACCATACGAAATGTAACAAGTAAATAGCAACTACGAATTTAATACGGAAATCAATTATTAAAATGTTCCTAGAAGTTTTAGAATTTCGAACTCAAATAAGAGATATTTGAAAAGGAACACATCATCTCGGGGATTTTTAAAGGTAAATTCTTTTGGACCTCGAGTCCCAATTTACAAGACCTTTTCGTAAACATTAAGGGCCTTAACCCAAAACTTGTTTCATAATTCAACAGTTTACAATACCTAAACATTTCCATAAATCTCGTGGGGCTCGGCCCAACATTCTTTCTTAAAACTTTTCCTTTAAAAACTTTGATTTGAAAGTATCATGCTCATGACACCGTGATCCACCGTCACGTGTCTCCGTAGGTTCAACAACCCGCACGGACTACATCACGCACAATTAAACAAACATAATCAATTCCGACACCGTGATCCACTCACGTGTCTCCGTAGGTTCAACAACCCACGGACTATTAACCAAACATAATCAATCCCGACACCGTGATCCACATCACGTGTCTCCGTAGGCATAACAACCCGCACGGACTATATCAATCACAACAATCACACACACGGTCGACACCGTAGTCCACTGCCACGTGTCAGCGTAGGGCCCGTCGAGCTCACCCGGTTGGACGCACTGTGTCCGAAACTCATGGTCCACTGCCATGCGTTATCGTAGGCCTCGTCAGACCAGCACGATTGGACCTCAGTACCTCACTAAGTTCTGATCCCGTAGTCCACTGCCACGAATCCTCGTAGGTCCCGTCGAACAAACACGAGTGAACTTAGCGGTCACACACATATTCAAATTCACATTACATACAACAATGAGCACAATTAATCAATCACCTTGATCACCACAAAATCGTACATTGCACGCACATAACACAACCTCAACACTCGCAACAACTATCATCAATCAACGACATTTAACCAACATAACACACATTCGGTACACAATACATTGAACAACCACGTGTACAACCATCTCATATGTACATTGCAATCCTGCACAAATGGCACAACGCCTAACACGGATACCAATATATCACTATTATCACAAAGCCTTCAAATTTCGGAAAACACAACCTACTCAAACGGAACATATTTACGGAGGCAAGCAAAATCGTCATACATATCATACATAATTACTAGTCACAAGATACAAGTCGTATAATAAGATACTTGCCTTAATAACCGCTACTAAACGCTCCGAAGAACACGGTTCGATCGGGAAGCTCGGACCCCGAAGAAGACAACGAACAGAAGGGTTCCGACTCGAGTTCTTCACAAGAATTCGACCCTAACAACATATAATCAATAAATCATCGATCATACAAGGAAGAATAATCGTAGAACGCCCGAAAACCCCTCTATGACATTTTATCGGACACCTTCAAGGCGTCGATCAAGAACTCGACCAAAACAACGAATCGATACGATCCAACCATGGAATAACAAGGAAAATGATATAATACATCTAAATATTCATCAATACATCATAATCCTAAGTTAAATCGGATTAATCGGACGAAAACAATCAAAACACCCAAATTCCCCAAAACTAGATTTCTAGGAAATCTGACCTGATTCGGTAGATCGGAGGATGTTATAGGATGGATGATTGATGATATGAAACTCAAAACATCATGGATTAATTGTATAACAACATCCTTCCATGATTCCAACACCTCCAGCCGCGGAAGAGAAGGAAAATCGAGTGAAATGGCTGAAGAAAACGCCGCTGTGCCTTAAATAGGCCGATCACGGCCGTGTTACGACGTAATCGGCCATGGCTTACGTACGTAACCGCCATGGCCGAACGCACCGCCCGAAATGCCGGAAGCGTTACGTGCGTTACGGCCGGGCCTTACGACGTAATCGGCCTTACGACGAATCGCCGATCACTACCGCACGTTACTCGGCGGTGGCCTGGCCCCAGCATGCCCGGCCATGACTCGGCCGGACCAACTCCGACGGCCCGAACGACTCCGAAACCCGAACCTGAGTACGAATCGGAGATACGGTTACGAAGTACTCGCAAAGACGAATCCGAGCACTAAGAGAACACACGATTCCGACCACCCGAAGGCTCGAAATTCGACAACGGAAAGTAATTACCCCAAACTTTGGGAAATTACGAAAATGGCCCAAAACGCCCGAAAATCACGATACGTGATCGAAACACCAAGCCAAAGCTCGCAACATGAATATTAACATTAAATGAACTTACGAGAAAGTCGAAACAACGAGCTTTGACGAGATTCGCAAGAATCGAACTCAAGTGCGGAAAACCGCTAAAAAGCACGGAACTCAACAAAACGACACGAAACGAACTCGGATGACAAAAGTGCAGAATTAATCATTCTCGGAATGACGAAAGCGGTCATGATAGAGTCGTCAAAATGGACTCCGGCCGAAAAAAAAGAAATTTACCGAAAATCGAAAATTGCGGATATTACATTCTACCCTCCTTAAAAGAAGTTTCGTCCCGAAACTTAAAACAAGTAGGGAGAAGGAATATCCCTCCGGAAAAACTCAACTAGATACACAAGAAGCACGTAACTCATGCCCAATGGAGAAACGCTACAAGCAACGCAACGGAATATACGGCGTGAAAACACGCTCCACGACGACCAACACGACGCCACCGGTAGAGACATAATAAAATCAACAAGTGACAAGCGTCATCAAACAGATAATACAATCGAGTCGATTATCTGAACAATCACAAAACACAACAAACAAAAATCAATACGATTGACCAACCCAACGGTTCATCAATCAAAACGCGAGCCAAACGCTGAACAAATACGGAATTCCACCGCCCAAGGGTTGGAAGATCGAAACGAGACTAATCTCGAACTTAAGGGAATTACGAAGGAGTCTGAACGTTCAACAATCACGAAACGAGATCAACAAAAACCGATCAATCAAACGATCGAACCACAACGATCGAGACAACAAAAATCGAACAATCACGTTCGAATCACGAAGAAAAATAAAATTCAAACAACAACTCCAAGGTTCACATCTCGACTCGAGACAATATATGATCCGGTGAAAACAACATGTGCCTTCACATAAGATCCACAGGAAAGGGAATAGAAATTGAAAAATTACAACAACAAACGAGTTATTCCGAAACAATACCACGCTCGTTTGATCAACAAAAGCAAGAGGCAGGACAAGCTCAGAAAATGTCAACGAACATAAACTAGTTGACAGAGTCGAAAATACAGAAGTTCAAAATACGATCCACTTCGAATAAAAGAACTAATAGAACCAAAAGATGTTACTTCCGAACAAGGTTCACAAGAATAGAACCGGACTCGGAAATGTCACAGCGATAACCAAATCGACCCAAAACAAGATCACAGCTCGTTCGAACGACGAAACCGAAATACAGAACAAGTCCAGAAGGTATCAACAAACACGAGCGAGTCGATAGACCTAAGAAAGAGGAAATACAGAAGTCAAAACGATACGGGCATTACATTCGACCTCTTATAAAAGAAATGTCGTTCCCGCAACTCACAACAACTGGAGTAAAGTGACAACACAAAAAGCAAACGACAGAAACATCTCCCATGGGCCTCTCAGAGCCGAGCCTCATATCTGTACTGAAGTTCGCGCCCCGAAAGACTCGGAACCCAACTCGCAAAACTGGATCCTGTGACGAGAAAAATAATTGGTACGTGCATGCCCTCAAAGACACCACGGTTGAAACACCTCGGCTCGGCATACCGAAAATACAAATCGCTAGGTACAATGGAATATAACGCCGCAAAACAACAAATGGAGATGCCAACTTGGCACAACAAAGAATCATAACATATATCATATACAACGATTACCATCGTAAAATAATACACACAAACACTACAGCAACGACGTTATCGTTCGGCGACCTTAACGGCCCGAACAATAACTAGCACACAATTACAAACATCATGAAACAATCACACATGTACACAAACGTACAAACCCAAGCTTTAACAGCTCACACAGGTGCGATAACACGCAAGCCGCCACGAAATGACAACATTAAAAATCGTCATCACACCTCCCACAAAGGGCTAACAGAACATATGCGTGGCGAACGACTCAACGTTCACCACCAATTCAATCACAATTCGGAGGGCTAACACCCTAACAACAATACCAACATCATACACACCTTCTCCGACCACAAGCAGGAAATGATGGGTTTTTTTTTTTTAAAAAAAAAACGAAAACCACCTTTTGAAAATAATTTAGGAAAAACACCGGTTGATCTTGAGTATCACGTTTCAAAAAAAATACAAACGGGAAACATCGTTATCGAGACTTTGGAGAACCATTTCTCATTTGATAAAAATGAGGACACTTTCTTTTCGTGAAAAATTTTTCGGAAATATTCGACCCTCGGGTCTAAGTAAAAGTGTTTCTAAAACATTGGAAATATCTCAAAACATTTTGGTCCTCGAGGTAGAAGAATTTTGAAACATATTGTGGCACCTTGGATGTACCACGAGAAAATAATCCATTTTAAACGTACGTCTCGAAATTTATTTCTAGGATACTCAAGGTTTTCAAAGATAATTCAATGGGCTAGAATGCCCAAAAATCTCAGGTAATTACCCAGAACATTATAGCGCTGGGTCCGCTTGGAACCCACCAGATAAAAACCATTTACAAAATACTAAATACCGTCATGAGAATTTCGCCAAAGCGATCAAGGCCATAACGCCAAAAACTCGGTTAAGGGAATCGATTTTTAAAATAAAACTCGATCGGTAAAATACCAAAAGCCATTACAAAAGAACTCACGCAATGGAAAAAAATACAATCCCACATGCACAATCGATTGAATACGTCTCACAAAGATCTAGTTTAAACATATAACAAAACCATTCCTCGGAGTTTCTCACGAACTCAATCGTCGATACCTTATTCGAAACCCAACAAGGTTCTCAATTTTCACACCATACCACCCCTCACGGTGGTTCAAAGGTAAAACAACAATAGGCCCGATTTTATACATATACTATATGTCACACGTATTAAATACTATATTCACAACACCGTGCAAATAAAATTATGCACCGTAATTAACTCATTTAGATACAATCATGATACACAGTACTTCGCATAAAAGAGGAGACTTACGTCCACAAAGCCGCACGGAGATGACGGTCGCCCACGATACTAATCTCATCCGACAACATATCCGACACGTTGTGACTACGCACAACTCAACTTGTCACCCGACGACTCGAACGACAAGACAACACATTACTCGACAAACCACGACTGACTCGACCCGACGGCTAGGTTTCCGCAACCTAAGCTCCGATACCATAATTGTAACATCCCCAAAACCATATGGGAATATTACACGCCGTAGACCCTTTCCACAAGGATCTACCGGGCTAAACATCCGTAAACAACCAAATGCTTGCCCGACTGTGGTCAAACAATAAAATGATACAGACTGATGTGGTCACTTACACGTGAATACACACGATGAGGTCACACAACCCAATCGATAAAACCGACTTAAATAACATTACCCACACAGGGGTTGAAATACAATACAATGGAAGACCGAAATCAACTCGACAACACAACAAAAATCAAAATAACTCTCGACTCATGATTAGTATCGTAGCTCGTCATCCTCTTGTGCCAATCCTGTGATGCTCCCCTGAATCTGCATGTACCGGACGCAAAACAGACATCCACCCCCGATTACTCGGGGTTAGTAAACTCCACCGTTTTACTAGTGCAAGTATCAAACCATACGAAATGTAACAAGTAAATAGCAACTACGAATTTAATACGGAAATCAATTATTAAAATGTTCCTAGAAGTTTTAGAATTTCGAACTCAAATAAGAGATATTTGAAAAGGAACACATCATCTCGGGGATTTTTAAAGCGAAATTCTTTTGGACCTCGAGTCCCAATTTACAAGACCTTTTCGTAAACATTAAGGGCCTTAACCCAAAACTTGTTTCATAATTCAACAGTTTACAATACCTAAACATTTCCATAAATCTCGTGGGGCTCGGCCCAACATTCTTTCTTAAAACTTTTCCTTTAAAAACTTTGATTTGAAAGTATCATGCTCATGACACCGTGATCCACATCACGTGTCTCCGTAGGTTCAACAACCCGCACGGACTACATCACGCACAATTAAACAAACATAATCAATTCCGACACCGTGATCCATCACGTGTCTCCGTAGGTTCAACAACCCACACGGACTATTAACCAAACATAATCAATCCCGACACCGTGATCCATCATCACGTGTCTCCGTAGGCATAACAACCCGCACGGACTATATCAATCACAACAATCACACACAGTCGACACCGTAGTCCACCGCCACGTGTCACCGTAAGCCCGTCGAGCTCACCCGGTTGGGCGCACCGTGTCCGAAACTCATGGTCCATCGCCATGCGTTATCGTAGGCCTCGTCGGACGGCCGCGATTGGACCTCAGTACCTCACTAAGTTCTGATCCCGTAGTCCACTGCCACGAATCCTCGTAGGTCCCGTCGAACAAACACGAGTGAACTTAGCGGTCACACACATATTCAAATTCACATTACATACAACAATGAGCACAATTAATCAATCACCTTGATCACCACAAAATCGTACATTGCACGCACATAACACAACCTCAACACTCGCAACAACTATCATCAATCAACGACATTTAACCAACATAACACACATTCGGTACACAATACATTGAACAACCACGTGTACAACCATCTCATATGTACATTGCAATCCTGCACAAATGGCACAACGCCTAACACGGATACCAATATATCACTATTATCACAAAGCCTTCAAATTTCGGAAAACACAACCTACTCAAACGGAACATATTTACGGAGGCAAGCAAAATCGTCATACATATCATACATAATTACTAGTCACAAGATACAAGTCGTATAATAAGATACTTGCCTTAATAACCGCTACTAAACGCTCCGAAGAACACGGTTCGATCGGGAAGCTCGGACCCCGAAGAAGACAACGAACTGAAGGGTTCCGACTCGAGTTCTTCACAAGAATTCGACCCTAACAACATATAATCAATAAATCATCGATCATACAAGGAAGAATAATCGTAGAACGCCCGAAAACCCCTCTATGACATTTTATCGGACACCTTCAAGGCGTCGATCAAGAACTCGACCAAAACAACGAATCGATACGATCCAACCATGGAATAACAAGGAAAATGATATAATACATCTAAATATTCATCAATACATCATAATCCTAAGTTAAATCGGATTAATCGGACGAAAACAATCAAAACACCCAAATTCCCCAAAACTAGATTTCTAGGAAATCGGCACGGTCAGTAGATCGGAGGATGTTATAGGATGGATGATTGATGATATGAAACTCAAAACATCATGGATTAATTGTATAACAACATCCTTCCATGATTCCAACACCTCCACCGCGGAAGAGAAGGAAAATCGAGTGAAATGGTCAAGAAAAGCTGCCAGCCTTAAATAGGCCGATCGCCGGGTTACGTACGTAATCGCCATGGCTTACGTGCGTAACGGCCATGGCCGAACGCATCACTGAAATGCCGGAAGCGTTACGTCGTTACCGGCCGGGGGCCTTACGTGCGTAATCGGCCTTACGTGAATCGCCGATCACTACCGCACGTTACTCGGCGGTGGCCTGCCCGAGCATGCCCGGCCATGACTCGGCGGGACCAACTCCGACGGCCCGAACGACCCGAAACCCGAACTGAGTACGAATCGAAGATACGGTTACGAAGTACTCGCAAAGACGAATCCGAGCACTAAGAGAACACACGATTCCGACCACCCGAAGGCTCGAAATTCGACAACGGAAAGTAATTACCCCAAACTTTGGGAAATTACGAAAATGGCCCAAAACGCCCGAAAATCACGATACGTGATCGAAACACCAAGCCAAAGCTCGCAACATGAATATTAACATTAAATGAACTTACGAGAAAGTCGAAACAACAGTTTCGGACGAGATTCGCAAGAATCGAACTCAAGTGCGGAAAAACCGCTAAAAAGCACGGAACTCAACAAAACGACACCGAAACGAACTCGGATGACAAAAAGTGCAGAATTAATCATTCTCAGAATGACGAAACGGTCATGATAGAGTCGTCAAAATGGACTCCGGCCGAAAAAAAAGAAATTTACCGAAAATCGAAAATTGCGGATATTACATTCTACCCTCCTTAAAAGAAGTTTCGTCCCGAAACTTAAAACAAGTAGGGAGAAGGAATATCCCTCCGGAAAAACTCAACTAGATACACAAGAAGCACGTAACTCATGCCCAATGGAGAAACGCTACAAGCAACGCAACGGAATATACGGCGTGAAAACACGCTCCACGACGACCAACACGACGCCACCGGTAGAGACATAATAAAATCAACAAGTGACAAGCGTCATCAAACAGATAATACAATCGAGTCGATTATCTGAACAATCACAAAACACAACAAACAAAAATCAATACGATTGACCAACCCAACGGTTCATCAATCAAAACGCGAGCCAAACGCTGAACAAATACGAATTCCACCGCCCAAGGGTTGGAAGATCGAAACGAGACTAATCTCGAACTTAAGGGAATTACGAAGGAGTCGAACGTTCAACAATCACGAAAGCGAGATCAACAAAACCGATCAATCAAACGATCGAACCACAACGATCGAGACAACAAAAATCGAACAATCACGTTCAATCACGAAGAAAAATAAAATTCAAACAACAACTCCAAGGTTCACATCTCGACTCGAGACAATATATGATCCGGTGAAAACAACATGTGCCTTCACATAAGATCCACAGAAAGGGAATAGAAATTGAAAATTACAACAACAAAGCGAGTTATTTAGAAACAATACCACGCTCGTTTGATCAACAAAAGCAAGAGCGGGACAAGCTCATAAAATGTCAACGAACATAAACTAGTTGTGAGTCGAAAATACGAAGTTCAAAATACGATCCACTTCGAATAAAAGAACTAATAGAACTAAAGATGTTACTTCCGAACAAGGTTCACAAGAATAGAACCGGACTCGGAAATGTCACAATGATAACCAAATCGACCCAAAACAAGATCACGGCTCGTTCGAGCAGCGAAACCGAAATACGTAACAAGTCCAAGGTATCAACAAACACGAGCGAGTCGATAGACCTAAGAAAGAGGAAATACGAAGTCAAAGCGATACGGGCATTACATTCGACCTCTTATAAAGAAATGTCGTTCCCGCAACTCACAACAAGCTGGAGTAAAGTGACAACACAAAAGCAAACGCAGCGAAACATCTCCCATGGGCCTCTCGAGCCGAGCCTCATATCTCTTGAAGTTCGCGCCCCGAAAGACTCGGAACCCAACTCGCAAAAGCTGGATCTGTGTGAGAAAAATAATTGGTACGTGCATGCCCCCAGCACACCACGGTTGAAACACCTCGGCTCGGCATACCGAAAATACAACTGCTAGGTACAATGGAATATAACGTCGCAAAACAACAAACTGGAGATGCCAACTTGGCACAACAAAGAATCATAACATATATCATATACAACGATTACCATCGTAAAATAATACACACAAACACTACAGCAACGACGTTATCGTTCGGCGACCTTAACGGCCCGAACAATAACTAGCACACAATTACAAACATCATGAAACAATCACACATGTACACAAACGTACAAACCCAAGCTTTAACAGCTCACACAGGTGCGATAACACGCAAGCCGCCACGAAATGACAACATTAAAAATCGTCATCACACCTCCCACAAAGGGCTAACAGAACATATGCGTGGCGAACGACTCAACGTTCACCACCAATTCAATCACAATTCGGAGGGCTAACACCCTAACAACAATACCAACATCATACACACCTTCTCCGACCACAAGCAGGAAATGATGGGTTTTTTTTTTAAAAAAAACGAAAACCACCTTTTGAAAATAATTTAGGAAAAACACCGGTTGATCTTGAGTATCACGTTTCAAAAAAAATACAAACGGGAAACATCGTTATCGAGACTTTGGAGAACCATTTCTCATTTAATAAAAATGAGGACACTTTCTTTTCGTGAAAAATTTTCGGAAATATTCGACCCTCGGGTCTAAGTAAAAGTGTTTCTAAAACATTGGAAATATCTCAAAACATTTTGGTCCTCGAGGTAGAAGAATTTTGAAACATATTGTGGCACCTTGGATGTACCACGAGAAAATAATCCATTTTAAACGTACGTCTCGAAATTTATTTCTAGGATACTCAAGGTTTTCAAAGATAATTCAATGGGCTAGAATGCCCAAAAATCTCAGGTAATTACCCAGAACATTATAGCGCTGTGGGTCCCGCGCCGGAACCCACCAGGATAAAAACCATTTACAAAATACTAAATACTGTCATGAGAATTTCGCCAAAACGATCAAGGCCATAACGCCAAAAACTCGGTTAAGGGAATCGATTTTCAAAATAAAACTCGATCGGTAAAATACCAAAAGCCATTACAAAAGAACTCACGCGTGGAAAAAATACGGTCCACATGCACAATCCAATTGAATACGTCTCACAGCATCTAGTTTAAACATATAACAAAACCATTCCTCGGAGTTTCTCACGAACTCAATCGTCGATACCTTATTCGAAACCCAACAAGGTTCTCAATTTTCACACCATACCACCCCTCACAGTGGTTCAAAGGTAAAACAACAATAGGCCCAATTTTATACATATACTATATGTCACACGTATTAAATACTATATTCACAACACCGTGCAAATAAAATTATGCACCGTAATTAACTCATTTAGATACAATCATGATACACAGGTACTTCGCATAAAAGAGGAGACTTACGTCCACAGGCCGCACGGAGATGACGGTCGCACACGATACTAATCTCATCCGACAACATATCCGACACGTTGTGACTACGCACAACTCAACTTGTCACCTGACGACTCGAACGACAAGACAACACATTACTCGACAAACCACGACTCGACTCGACCCGGCGGCTAGGTTTCGCAACCTAAGCTCCGATACCATAATTGTAACATCCCCAAAACCATATGGGAATATTACACGCCGTAGACCCTTTCCACAAGGATCTACCGGGCTAAACATCCGTAAACAACCAAATGCTTGCCGACTGTGGTCAAACAATAAAATGATACTGACCGATGTGGTCACTTACACGTGAATACACAGACCGATGAGGTCACACAACCCAATCGATAAAACTGACTTAAATAACATTACCCACACAGGGGTTGAAATACAATACAGCGGAAGACTGAAATCAACTCTGACAACACAAAAAGCAAAATAACTCTCGACTCTTGATTAGTATCGTAGCTCGTCATCCTCTTGTGCCAATCCTGTGTTGCTCCCTGAACTGCATGTACACGGACGCAAGCAGACATCCACCCCCCGATTACTCGGGGGTTAGTAAAACTCCACTGTTTTACTAGTGCAAGTATCAAACCATACGAAATGTAACAAGTAAATAGCAACTACGAATTTAATACGGAAATCAATTATTAAAATGTTCCCGAGAAGTTTTAGAATTTCGAACTCAAATAAGAGATATTTGAAAAGGAACACATCATCTCGGGGATTTTTAAAGCAGAAATTCTTTTGGACCTCGAGTCCCAATTTACAAGACCTTTTCGTAAACATTAAGGGCCTTAACCCAAAACTTGTTTCATAATTCAACAGTTTACAATACCGGAAACATTTCCATAAATCTCGTGGGGCTCGGCCCAACATTCTTTCTTAAAACTTTTCCTTTAAAAACTTTGATTTGAAAGTATCATGCTCATGACACCGTGATCCACAGTAACTTGTCTCCGTAGTTTAAACAACACGCACTGACTACATCAAGCAAAATTAAACAAATATAATATATTCCGACAACGTGATCCACATCACGTTTCTCCGTATGTTCAACAACCCTCAAGGACTATTAACCAAACATAATCAATCCCGACACCGTGATCCACTGTCACGTGTCTCCGTAGGCATAACAACCCGCACGGACTATATCAATCACAACAATCACACACAGTCCTGACACCGTAGTCAACTGCCACGTCTCACAGTAAGCCCGTCGAGCTCACCCGGTTGGGCGCGCGTGTCCGAAACTCATGGTCCACCGCCATGCGTTATCGTAGGCCTCGTCGGACGGCCACGATTGGACCTCGGTACCTCACTAAGTTACGATCCCGTAGTCCACTGCCACGAATCCTCGTAGGTCCCGTCGAACAAACACGAGTGAACTTAGCGGTCACACACATATTCAAATTCACATTACATACAACAATGAGCACAATTAATCAATCACCTTGATCACCACAAAATCGTACATTGCACGCACATAACACAACCTCAACACTCGCAACAACTATCATCAATCAACGACATTTAACCAACATAACACACATTCGGTACACAATACATTGAACAACCACGTGTACAACCATCTCATATGTACATTGCAATCCTGCACAAATGGCACAACGCCTAACACGGATACCAATATATCACTATTATCACAAAGCCTTCAAATTTGGAAAACACAACCTACTCAAACGGAACATATTTACGGAGGCAAGCAAAATCGTCATACATATCATACATAATTACTAGTCACAAGATACAAGTCGTATAATAAGATACTTGCCTTAATAACCGCTACTAAACGCTCAGAAGAACACGGTTCGATCGGGAAGCTCGGACAGAAGAAGACGAACGAAGGGTTCCGACTCGAGTTCTTCACAAGAATTCGACCCTAACAACATATAATCAATAAATCATCGATCATACAAGGAAGAATAATCGTAGAACGCCCGAAAACCCCTCTATGACATTTTATCGGACACCTTCAAGGCGTCGATCAAGAACTCGACCAAAACAACGAATCGATACGATCCAACCATGGAATAACAAGGAAAATGATATAATACATCTAAATATTCATCAATACATCATAATCCTAAGTTAAATCGGATTAATCGGACGAAAACAATCAAAACACCCAAATTCCCCAAAACTAGATTTCTAGGAAATCGGCACGGTCGGTAGATCGGAGGATGTTATAGGATGGATGATTGATGATATGAAACTCAAAACATCATGGATTAATTGTATAACAACATCCTTCCATGATTCCAACACCTCCAGCCGCGGAAGAGAAGGAAAATCGAGTGAAATGGCTGAAGAAAAACGCTGCCAGGCCTTAAATAGGCCGACTGCCGGCCGGGTTACGTACGTAACCGGCCATGGCTTACGTACGTAACCGGCCATGGCCGAACGCCTTTGCTGGAAATGCGGAGGCGTTACGTGCGTTACGGCCAGGGCCTTACGTGCGTAACCGGCCTTACGTGCGTATCGCCGATCACTACCGCCGTTACTCGGCGGTGGCTGGCCCGAGCATGCCGACCATGACTCGGCGGGACCAACTCCGACGGCCCGACGACCCGAAACCCGAACTGAGTACGAATCGAAGATACGGTTACGAAGTACTCGCAAAGACGAATCCGAGCACTAAGAGAACACACGATTCCGACCACCAAGGCTCGAATTCGACAACGGAAAGTAATTACCCCAAACTTTGGGAAATTACGAAAATGGCCCAAACGCGAAAATCACGATACGTGATCGAAACACCAAGCCAAAGCTCGCAACATGAATATTAACATTAAATGAACTTACGAGAAAGTCGAAACAACGATTTGGACGAGATTCGCAAGAATCGAACTCAAGTGCGGAAAAACCGCTAAAAGCACGGAACTCAACAAAAGCGACACGAAACGAACTCGGATGACAAAAAGTGCAGAATTAATCATTCTCAGAATGACGAAACGGTCATGATAGAGTCGTCAAAATGGACTCCGGCCGAAAAAAAAGAAATTTACCGAAAATCGAAAATTGCGGATATTACATTCTACCCTCCTTAAAAGAAGTTTCGTCCCGAAACTTAAAACAAGTAGGGAGAAGGAATATCCCTCCGGAAAAACTCAACTAGATACACAAGAAGCACGTAACTCATGCCCAATGGAGAAACGCTACAAGCAACGCAACGGAATATACGGCGTGAAAACACGCTCCACGACGACCAACACGACGCCACCGGTAGAGACATAATAAAATCAACAAGTGACAAGCGTCATCAAACAGATAATACAATCGAGTCGATTATCTGAACAATCACAAAACACAACAAACAAAAATCAATACGATTGACCAACCCAACGGTTCATCAATCAAAACGCGAGCCAAACGCTGAACAAATACGGAATTCCACCGCCCAAGGGTTGGAAGATCGAAACGAGACTAATCTCGAACTTAAGGGAATTACGAAGGAGTGCGAACGTTCAACAATCACGAAACGAGATCAACAAAAACCGATCAATCAAACGATCGAACCACAACGATCGAGACAACAAAAATCGAACAATCACGTTCGAATCACGAAGAAAAATAAAATTCAAACAACAACTCCAAGGTTCACATCTCGACTCGAGACAATATATGATCCGGTGAAAACAACATGTGCCTTCACATAAGATCCACAGGAAAGGGAATAGAAATTGAAAAATTACAACAACAAACGAGTTATTCCGAAACAATACCACGCTCGTTTGATCAACAAAAGCAAGAGGCAGGACAAGCTCAGAAAATGTCAACGAACATAAACTAGTTGACAGAGTCGAAAATACAGAAGTTCAAAATACGATCCACTTCGAATAAAAGAACTAATAGAACCAAAAGATGTTACTTCCGAACAAGGTTCACAAGAATAGAACCGGACTCGGAAATGTCACAGCGATAACCAAATCGACCCAAAACAAGATCACAGCTCGTTCGAACGACGAAACCGAAATACAGAACAAGTCCAGAAGGTATCAACAAACACGAGCTAGTCGATAGACCTAAGAAAGAGGAAATACAGAAGTCAAAACGATACGGGCATTACATTCGACCTCTTATAAAAGAAATGTCGTTCCCGCAACTCACAACAACTGGAGTAAAGTGACAACACAAAAGCAAAGCAGCGAAACATCTCCCATGGGCCTCTCGAGCCGAGCCTCATATCTGTCTTGAAGTTCGCGCCCGAAAGACTCGGAACCCAACTCGCAAAGCTGGATCTGTGTGAGAAAAATAATTGGTACGTGCATGCCCTCAAAGACACCACGGTTGAAACACCTCGGCTCGGCATACCGAAAATACAACTGCTAGGTACAATGGAATATAACGTCGCAAAACAACAAACTGGAGATGCCAACTTGGCACAACAAAGAATCATAACATATATCATATACAACGATTACCATCGTAAAATAATACACACAAACACTACAGCAACGACGTTATCGTTCGGCGACCTTAACGGCCCGAACAATAACTAGCACACAATTACAAACATCATGAAACAATCACACATGTACACAAACGTACAAACCCAAGCTTTAACAGCTCACACAGGTGCGATAACACGCAAGCCGCCACGAAATGACAACATTAAAAATCGTCATCACACCTCCCACAAAGGGCTAACAGAACATATGCGTGGCGAACGACTCAACGTTCACCACCAATTCAATCACAATTCGGAGGGCTAACACCCTAACAACAATACCAACATCATACACACCTTCTCCGACCACAAGCAGGAAATGATGGGTTTTTTTTTTAAAAAAAACGAAAACCACCTTTTGAAAATAATTTAGGAAAAACACCGGTTGATCTTGAGTATCACGTTTCAAAAAAATACAAACGGGAAACATCGTTATCGAGACTTTGGAGAACCATTTCTCATTTGATAAAAATGAGGACACTTTCTTTTCGTGAAAAAATTTTCGGAAATATTCGACCCTCGGGTCTAAGTAAAAGTGTTTCTAAAACATTGGAAATATCTCAAAACATTTTGGTCCTCGAGGTAGAAGAATTTTGAAACATATTGTGGCACCTTGGATGTACCACGAGAAAATAATCCATTTTAAACGTACGTCTCGAAATTTATTTCTAGGATACTCAAGGTTTTCAAAGATAATTCAATGGGCTAGAATGCCCAAAAATCTCAGGTAATTACCCAGAACATTATAGCGCTGTGGGTCCCGCGCCGGAACCCACCAGGATAAAAACCATTTACAAAATACTAAATACCGTCATGAGAATTTCGCCAAAACGATCAAGGCCATAACGCCAAAAACTCGGTTAAGGGAATCGATTTTTAAAATAAAACTCAGTCGGTAAAATACCAAAAGCCATTACAAAAGAACTCACGCAGCGGAAAAAAAATACAGTCCCACATGCACAATCCAATTGAATACGTCTCACAGCATCTAGTTTAAACATATAACAAAACCATTCCTCGGAGTTTCTCACGAACTCAATCGTCGATACCTTATTCGAAACCCAACAAGGTTCTCAATTTTCACACCATACCACCCCTCACAGTGGTTCAAAGGTAAAACAACAATAGGCCCAATTTTATACATATACTATATGTCACACGTATTAAATACTATATTCACAACACCGTGCAAATAAAATTATGCACCGTAATTAACTCATTTAGATACAATCATGATACACAGGTACTTCGCATAAAAGAGGAGACTTACGTCCACAGGCCGCACGGAGATGACGGTCGCACACGATACTAATCTCATCCGACAACATATCCGACACGTTGTGACTACGCACAACTCAACTTGTCACCTGACGACTCGAACGACAAGACAACACATTACTCGACAAACCACGACTCGACTCGACCCGACAGCCTAGGTTTCCGCAACCTAAGCTCCGATACCATAATTGTAACATCCCCAAAACCATATGGGAATATTACACGCCGTAGACCCTTTCCACAAGGATCTACCAGGCTAAACATCCGTAAACAACCAAATGCTTGCCCGACCAGGGTCAAACAATAAAATGATACAGACCGATGTGGTCACTTACACGTGAATACACAGACCGATGAGGTCACACAACCCAATCGATAAAACTGACTTAAATAACATTACCCACACAGGGGTTGAAATACAATACAGCGGAAGACTGAAATCAACTCTGACAACACAACAAAAATCAAAATAACTCTCGACTCATGATTAGTATCGTAGCTCGTCATCCTCTTGTGCCAATCCTGTGTTGCTCCCCCTGAATGCATGTACCGGGCCAAGCAGACATCCACCCCCGATTACTCGGGGTTAGTAAAACTCCTTTGTTTTACTAGTGCAAGTATCAAACCATACGAAATGTAACAAGTAAATAGCAACTACGAATTTAATACGGAAATCAATTATTAAAATGTTCTAGAAGTTTTAGAATTTCGAACTCAAATAAGAGATATTTGAAAAGGAACACATCATCTCGGGATTTTTAAAGCGAAATTCTTTTGGACCTCGAGTCCCAATTTACAAGACCTTTCGTAAACATTAAGGGCCTTAACCCAAAACTTGTTTCATAATTCAACGATTTACAATACCTAAACATTTCCATAAATCTCGTGGGGCTCGGCCCAACATTCTTTCTTAAAACTTTTCCTTTAAAAACTTTGATTTGAAAGTATCATGCTCATGACACCGTGATCCACCATCACGTATCTCCGTAGGTTCAACAACCCGCACGGACTACATCACGCACAATTAAACAAACATAATCAATTCCGACACCGTGATCCAGCATCACGTGTCTCCGTAGGTTCAACAACCCACACGGACTATTAACCAAACATAACCAATCCCGACACCGTGATCCACATCACGTGTCTCGTAGGCATAACAACCCGCACGGACTATATCAATCACAACAATCACACACACGGTCCGACACCGTAGTCCCGCCACGTGTCACCGTAAGCCCGTCGAGCTCACCCGGTTGGGCGCCTTGTGTCCGAAACTTATGGTCCATTGCCATGCGTTATCGTAGGCCTCGTCGGACCCGGCCGCGATTGGACCTCGGTACCTCACTAAGTTCGATCCGTAGTCCACTGCCACGAATCCTCGTAGGTCCCGTCGAACAAACACGAGTGAACTTAGCGGTCACACACATATTCAAATTCACATTACATACAACAATGAGCACAATTAATCAATCACCTTGATCACCACAAAATCGTACATTGCACGCACATAACACAACCTCGACACTCGCAACAACTATCATCAATCAACGACATTTAACCAACATAACACACATTCGGTACACAATACATTGAACAACCACGTGTACAACCATCTCATATGTACATTGCAATCCTGCACAAATGGCACAACGCCTAACACGGATACCAATATATCACTATTATCACAAAGCCTTCAAATTTCGGAAAACACAACCTACTCAAACGGAACATATTTACGGAGGCAAGCAAAATCGTCATACATATCATACGTAATTACTAGTCACAAGATACAAGTCGTATAATAAGATACTTGCCTTAATAACCGCTACTAAACGCTCCGAAGAACACGGTTCGATCGGGAAGCTCGGACCCCGAAGAAGACAACGAACAGAAGGGTTCCGACTCGAGTTCTTCACAAGAATTCGACCCTAACAACATATAATCAATAAATCATCGATCATACAAGGAAGAATAATCGTAGAACGCCCGAAAACCCCTCTATGACATTTTATCGGACACCTTCAAGGCGTCGATCAAGAACTCGACCAAAACAACGAATCGATACGATCCAACCATGGAATAACAAGGAAAATGATATAATACATCTAAATATTCATCAATACATCATAATCCTAAGTTAAATCAGATTAATCGGACAAAAACAATCAAAACACCCAAATTCCCCAAAACTAGATTTCTAGGAAATCTGACCTGATTCGGTAGATCGGAGGATGTTATAGGATGGATGATTGATGATATGAAACTCAAAACATCATGGATTAATTGTATAACAACATCCTTCCATGTTTCCAACACCTCCACCGGAAGAGAAGGAAAATCGAGTGAAATGGTCAAGAAAACGCCGCAGCCTTAAATAGGCCGATCGCCGGCCGGTTACGACGAATCGGCCACGGCTTACGTACGTAACCGCCATGGCCGAACGCATCGCCCGAAATGCCGGAAGCGTTACGTGCGTTACCGGCCAGGGCCTTACGACGAATCGGCCTTACGACGAATCGCCGATCACTACCGCCGTTACTCGGCTGGCCGGCCTGGCCCGAGCATGCCCGCCATGACTCGGCCGACCAACTCCGACGGCCCGAACGACCCGAAACTGAACACGAGTACGAATCGAAGATACGGTTACGAAGTACTCGCAAAGACGAATCCGAGCACTAAGAGAACACACGATTCCGACCACCCGAAGGCTCGAAATTCGACAACGGAAAGTAATTACCCCAAACTTTGGGAAATTACGAAAATGGCCCAAAACGCCCGAAAATCACGATACGTGATCGAAACACCAAGCCAAAGCTCGCAACATGAATATTAACATTAAATGAACTTACGAGAAAGTCGAAACAACAGTTTCGGACGAGATTCGCAAGAATCGAACTCAAGTGCGGAAAAACCGCTAAAAAGCACGGAACTCAACAAAACGACACCGAAACGAACTCGGATGACAAAAAGTGCAGAATTAATCATTCTCAGAATGACGAAACGGTCATGATAGAGTCGTCAAAATGGACTCCGGACGAAAAAAAAGAAATTTACCGAAAATCGAAAATTGCGGATATTACAGAAAGGAACCCTGCTTGTAGGAAAATTCAAAGTCATCGATGTAGCCTATGTAGAAGAACTACAGTACAACATTTTGGGTGTTAGCCAGTTTGTGACAAATTGTTCTCGGTCAAATTCTAGGAAGATCACTATATGATGAATCACATAAAGACCAAACAGATTATCCTCATACGAAGCCGGTTAGGTAACATGTACATTACTGATTGGAAACCTAATGGTGCTGTAATTTCTTACTTTTTTGCCAAAGGAACTGCATATCAAAGCTGGCCATATCACAAAAGGATGTCTCGCATCAATTTCAAGACCATCAACAAATTGGCCTGATAGGGAATGGTCAGAGGTTTACCCAAATGTTTCATTTTATAAGAACAACATATGTGGACCCTGTTAGAAAGGCAAGCAAGTCAAGACCCCTCTGAAGAGCAAATCATATCTCTCAACCCACGGGGTCCTGGATTTACTCTATATGGATCTTTATGGGCCAGTAAACCCTGTCAGTCTGGGAGGTAAGGAATATTATCTTGTTATCTTTGATGATCTCCAGGTATCATGGACCATAATCCTGAGAAAGAAGAAAGAGACAACCACAAAGCTGCCAAGACACCTTAAAAAGCTTCAAAACGAGAAAAGGGCTGAACACTTTATCCATTCGGTCCGAAAGAGGCATATAATTCACTAACCACTTCATATAGCAATACTGTGCGGACAATAGCATACAACTGTAATATCTGCATTTTCCTTTTTCCGGTATTTCTCATTTTGATGTATTTTTCGTTTTTAGTGACTCGCTTGTAACCATATTGATATTTCGAGAACATTTAATATGGGACTTTTTGTCATTCGGACTTGTCTTATTCAATTCCGTGTTTAAGGTTATTTTCGTCGCTATTTGGTTCGATTCTCGTGACTGTGTTCGGAAATGCCGTTTCGGGGTTGCCATAAATCTATTTTATGTCATTATAGATGTTGTGAGCTTTTGTTTGGTGGTTCGATCATGTATCATGTATTTCGGATAGTTGTGTTGTGAATGGGATATTTAGCGCATGCTAAATTTGTAAATTAGCGTACGCAATGGTGGAATTTAGCGTACGCTATGGTGGAAATTAGCGCACGCTAGAGATGTTGTCAGTGCGTGCTAATCCGGTGCTACAGTAAGGGCAGAATGTTTTTGAGGTTCTGGACTCCGGACAGGATTGAGGGGAATTTAGGGGTTTTCGATTTAATGTCTGATTCGTTCCGTGTTGTTAATTAATCCATGATGTATGTGATTCATCTTAGTGGTATTCATGTTTTCCTTACGAGTTCATGGTAAATTTTGTGGTATTTGTGAAATCGAGAGGGTTCGGTTGCGACCCACACTCGTTGTTGTTTTTGTACGAATTTACATGAATCGTAGGTGGGTTTTTGTGTGCATTCCGTTTTTATACTCGTGTAGAATTGGTTGTGATTGTATTATTCGAATCATTAGGTTCGTGGTTGTCGGTTCCTAGCAAGCATGGTTGATTTTTCCGTTCATTTCGCCGTCAATTTCTCAAGGCAAGTATTCTTGTGAAACCCTTATGCTTAACATGGAATGGTAATGTATATGTGTGTGATTTGCTCACTCCGGGTGGGTCCGATGGGGCCTCGGAGGAATCTGTGATTTCGCTCCTGATTCACGAGCTTGTTCGGATAGCCAATCCGGGAGGGTCCATAAAGGCCTCAGATGGGACCAGTGGTTTAGCCCCGGTCCTAAGCGAGTCATGTGCACGAATTTTAACTATGGTTAGTCCGGGAGGGTCCATAGAGGCATCTGATGGACCAGTGGTTTAGCCCCGGTCCTAGGTGATTTTCAACTGTGATTATTGACTGTTTGTTTTCCGGAAAAAGACATGTCTTGATTTTGGAACAAGTTGATGCATGTACTATGAGATGTGTAATTGAATGGTTTGCCTTGATTACTTGTACTAACATAATTGCTAACCCATTTGGGGACCCGTTCATGCGAAAATTCGTGTTATGAATTTAAGGTTGCGTTCAGCTGGTCGAGCGGGCACTGGAGCAGCACGAGGATGTTGGAGTGTCCATAGAAGATGTATGTGATTTTCTCACTCCGGGAGGGTCCGACAGGGCCTCGGAGGAATCTGTGATTTTGATTCTGATTCGCGAGCTTGTTTGGATAGCCAGTCCGGGAGGGTCTATAGAGGCTTTGGATGGGACCAGTGGTTTAGTCCCAGTCCTAGGCGAGTCATGTGCGCTATTTTTAACTATGGCCAGTCCGGGAGGGTCCATAGATGCCTCGGATGGACCAGTGGTTTAGCCCCGGTCCTAGGCGATTTGCAACTGTGATTATTGACTGTTTGTTTTCCGGGAAAAGACATGTCTTGATTTTGGAATAAGTTGATGCATGTACTATGAGATGTGTAAGCAGATGGTTTGCCTTGATTATTTGTACTAGCGTAATTGCTAACCCCTTTGGGGACCCATTTTTGGGGAAATTCGTGTTATGAATTTCAGGTTGCGTTCAGCCGGTCGAGCAGGCACTGGAGCAGCACGAGGATGATGGCCAGGGTTGTTGACGTGTGCAAATGAGTTCCTTTATTTTAGTTGTCCATTTCAAACGTTTGTCTTCAAACTTGTAAACTGATAGATAGTAGTCGCGAGTACTTAGGCGTTTTGACTTGGAAGATGGATTGTATACTAAATTTTATTTGTGATTTTCGGTGATGTCTGGTTTACCGGTTGTAACAGGCGTTTTATTTAATTTTTGTCTTGGTAATGTGTTATCTCGCTAATCGTGATGGTTAGACGAGCGGTATTAATTATTTAGCCTGTTGGGTCCCACGTAGGGGTCTACGGCACTGTAATATACCCTGAATATCTTGGGGGTGTTATAGAAAATGGTAATAGAGCAACTAGGTTTATGGATACCTAGGCTTGTTGGTTAATTGGGTCTAGTTGAGTTTTATTTTGCACATCGTCATCACACTGCCATCATCTCGGTACTTCCAGTGTTTGTAAGTTTTCCTTACTCGATTCTTTTGTTTTCTCGGATCGTACTTTTGTTTCCTGAACTGTGATTGTTTTTTCTCCCGTACTTATCATCGAGTTGCTTTGGCTACCTTTTATCTTTAGTATGGATGCTGGGAGAGGTCGAGGTAGAGGTCATGGCCGTGGTCGTGGATGCGGCCGGGGATGTGGGGCAGCCAGTGGGGTGGCCACGTCACACACTTTTGGAGATGGCAGTAATGATGGTCGTCAGGACCATACTGCTACTCAAGATGACACATCCAGTAATGGCATCAACTATGGTGTTGCAGCTGTGATGCAACAAATGGTGAACCAAATGGCTAAGATAGTCCAGGTGGTTCAAAACCCAGCTATGGCTCATACTGCTTGGGCTGGAGCGGATCATTGGCTTCAGGATGTCACCAAGATGCATCCTTCTCAGTTTTCTGGGGCTTCAGACCTGATTGGTTGGAAGAGGTGGATCAAAGAGATGTCCAAGGTCTTTGTTGCCACTAACTGCCCTGAGGATCGCAAGGTCTCGCCCAGTATTTTCTCACTGGGGATGCGGATGATTGGTAGGAGGATGTTGAGCCTCAAGATTATAATGCTTCGTGGGCCGAGTCCAGAGACCTTATGGAAGCTGAATACTATCAGTGGCCAGTTCGACAGGCGTGGGTCCATGCTTTTTATGATGCTCAACCTCGAGATATTTCGGTTTCTCAGGCCATTGCTGAATTCAGCCGAGAATTGGGCTTCGTGAAGGCCCAGGTTAAGGAGGAGAGTGACAAGATTTGCCACTTTTCTAGGCGGATGAAACCGAGGATTCATGATTACATGTCTGGACTCGCCTGCACCACCCTAAAGGACTATCAGAGTAGAGCTCTTGCTTATGATATGTCCTTGACGGCCAGTGAGATGGCTCGAGAAAGTAAGAAATAAAAATCTGTGGGTAACTTTTCGGGTCACAAGGGCGGAGTTCAGCAGAAGTCTCAGTCTGCTAACTTTCCTGCGGCCGGGTCGACCCGTTTTTCTAGAGGCTTTCGAGGTACTGCCAGTGCCTCCACTCGAGAGGTTAGATGTTTTAACTGTGTCCGCTCAAGATTTGGCGTCATTATCTCTTTGGCTCTGCATGTCAGATTTTTACCGATCATAAAAGTCTGAAGTACATATTTACTCAGCGGGATTTGAATATGAGGCAGATGAGGTGGTTGGAATTAATTAAGGATTATGACCTCAAAATCCTTTATCATCCGGGCATGGCGAACGTCGTGGCAGATGCCTTGAGTTGGAAACCAGTTATGTTACGGACGCTTGAGATACTTACGTCTCAATCTGAGCTTCAGCGTCATTTGATCGAGTTGGGTGTTGAGAATTTGTTGCCAGGAGTTGTCGGGCAACTTTGTGCTTTGGAAATTTTGCTGTCGCTGATCGATGAAATTAAAATGAAGCAGTTAAAGGATCCGATGATTGCTCAAATCCGAGAAAATGTTCTTAAAGGAAAGTCTCCTGGATTTGTGATTCACGAGTATGGTGTGTTGAGATTCCAGAGTCGGATTTATGCACCGAACGACTTGGAATTGAGGCAGAGTATTCTGCGTGGGCCCATACTACGCCTTACTCAGTTCATCCTGGTTCGAGTAAGATGTACAAGGACCTAAGGATGAACTTTTGGTGGAACGATATGAAGGAGGAGGTCGCACAATTTGTAGCGAGATGTTTGACTTGTCAGCAGGTCAAATCGAGCATCAGCGACCAGCCGGGTTGTTGCAGTCGCTTCCCGTTCTGGAATGAAAATGGGAAGAAATTTCGATGGACTTCGTCACGAGCTTGCCGAGGCCGAAGTCTGTTATGAATATGGATTGGGTGATTGTGGATCGTCTGACCAAGTCGGCACACTTTCTGGGCATCAAGGATACTTGGGGTCCGGAAAAGTTGGCTCGTGTATTTATTACACAGATTGTGAGGCTTCACTGTACTCTGATGTCTATTATTTTGGAGCATGTTTGCGTCTGAGTACTTCTTTTCATCCTCAGACAGATGGGCACTCGGAGTGCACTATCCAGATATTTGAGGATATTTTACGTGCTTGTGCTCTCGATTAGAGCAGTAATTGGGAGGAGCATTTGCCGTTGATCGAGTTCACGTATAACAATAGTTGGCATGCGTCGATCAAGATGGTACCGTATGAGGTGCTTTATGGGCGGCGATGTCGATCGCTGATTTGTTGGAACGAGGAGTCCGATTTGGTAGACCAAACCGGATATCGCTTTAGAAATGAGGAGGAAGGTAGAATTGATTCGGGAGAGGATGTTGACAGCTCAGAGTCGAAAGAAATCCTATGCTGATGTTCGTCGTCAACCTTTGAAATTCGAGGTGGGAGACCACGTTTTGCTAAAGGTGTCACCGACGAGGGGAGTTTTCCACTTCGGGAAGAAGAGAAAGTTGAGTCCGAGATTTATTGGGATCTTTGAGATTCTAGAGAGGGTCGGAGAGTTGGCGTATCGTTTGGCATTGCCTCCGGCATTGAGTCACACCCATAGCATTTTCCATGTTTCCCAGTTGAGGAAATATGTTCTGAATCCTAGTCATGTCATCGACTATGGTGAGATCGATATCGCTGAGGATATTACCTTCGAGGAGCGTCCCTTGAAGATCTTGGAGCACCGTGAGAAGCGATTGAGGCACAAGACCATTCCATTAGTCAAGGTGCAGTGGTCGAAACATGGTGTCGAAGAGGCAACTTGGTAAACCGATGATAGCATGCGTGCTAGGTACCCCGAGTTGTTTGTTTCTTAAGTTTCGGGACGAACCTTGTTTTTAGAGGGGGGGAATGTAATATCCGCATTTTTCCTTTTTCTGGTATTTTTTATTTTGGTGTATTTGTCACTTTTAGTGACTCGATTGTAACCGCATTGATATTTTGAGAACATATAATACGGGACTTTTTTTAATTCGGACTTGTCTTACTCGATTACGAGTTTAAGGTTATTTTCGTCGCTATTTGGATCGATTCTCGTGATTGTTGTTCGGAACCGCCATTTTGGGGTTGCTGTAAATCCATCTTATGTCATTATGGATGTCGTGAGCTTTTGTTTGGTGGTTTGATCCTGTATCGTGTATTTCGGATAGTTGTGTAGTGCACGGGAAGTCTAGCGCACACTAAGTTTGTAAATTAGCGTACGCTATGGTGGAAATTAGCGCACGCTAGAGATGTTGGCAGCGCGCGCTAACCGGCACTCCAGTAAGGGCATAATATTTTTGAGGTTCTGGACTCCAGACAGGATTGAACAGGTAGCGCGCGCTACACCGGACCATAATGCGAGCTACGTATCTTGTTAGCATACGTTATATACTTGGTAGCGCATGCTATTTGGGCCGGACAGTTGAGGCAGAATGTTTCTGGACTCTAGAGACGAACAGGTAGCGCAAGCTATAGACCGATAGCGCGCTCTAATGAGGACTAATAGCGCACGTTATTTATCGAGTAGCGCACGCTAACGGTCAGAACTGAAGGTTCTGGACCAGGGTTGGATGGTTAGCGCACGCTAACCATAAGTCTTTAGTACATGCTAATTGTTTGGTTAAAAATACCCGAGAGTTGACCTCAGACGCGTCTATTTCTCACTTCTTCTTCCTCCTACGCGGTTGTGGGCGTTTTGGCGATCTGGGGCAATTTCTTCTTCCAATCATCTTAGCTATCATCTTCCTTGAATTCTTGGTGTAGATTAACAACATCTACTTGTGTTCTGCGTCTTCGATCTAAGGTAATCTCTTAGAACCCTATTTTTGGGGAATTTAGGGGTTTTCGATTTAATGTCCGATTCGTTCGCAAGTCGATGAAACTTGACTGGGCGTTAAGTTTATGCGAAGACTTGTATGAAGTGTTCTTTGATATGGAGAGTGCATGTTGAACGCTAATGGTTAGTTGGAGCACATGTTGTAGGTATGCTAATTGGATTATTATACTCGAATCGACTCACCCTCGATTCGTCACATGGATTTCACTCTGGGACAGTCAATGATGGAATCGAAAGGTTGTTATAGGTATTCGTGAACCTTCGACTTGAGGATTTAGTAGGGATGTGCTTGTGACGTCAAGATTTTCATTAGAGTAGTTCGACCCTATAAACCGGGAGGGGGGGTCAACCTCGACGTGCATCTTGACGGGCAAGTAGCAGGTCCTACTGAATACCATGATAGAATTCTTTCTCCCGTTAGTGAGCGAATTATATGTCCTATGCGGTTATTGGCAGATGAGATCATAAGCCTTTGGCCAAAGCATTGGAGCTAGTTGTATTGGATACACGAGAGCTCGATGATCTCGATTTGCATTAACGCATCCATAGCGTCAAGTACAAATAGGGTTTGACTGACCGTGACCCTATAACTTGATCGGGACATTTGAAAGAAGGGTTTATACGTATACTGGTATTCACGACATAATGGTTCTTGAATGATCCCATCATTCGTTCTCAGTTGGGGTACAGTGTAGGCCGCCAGGCTGGCTAGGTAGTGCTACTACTCTTTAGTTCCTCTCATTGCTGACAGAGACGGACCTACCGAGTCGTGCAATAGGATTGACGACGGAATGAATCAAGCTAATTCACTCATTATGAATATTAGATATTGGATATCTAATTTGGGACATTAGATATCTAAATCGATTTATTGGATAAATTGATTTACGACCTAATGAATTAAATATATAACTGGGTGATTAATTTAATTCATGAATATAATTATTTCTTGGAGGAATTAATTATATTATTTTTTATTTGATATGTTTAATTAATTAGATTAATTAAATGATATAAATACATCGGAACGGAATTGGAGTTTATCTGTTTGGACTCACAGGAGTCCAAAACGAACCGAAGTCGTCCGATTTCCTCATCATGGCCGCCCCCTTCCACCTAGCTTCCCCTTGTCTTTTGTTTCCATTGTTTAATGGATGATAAGGACTTGTGGGGTGACATCTCATGTGGCATGAGTTGTTACATGTGAGGTGAAATGTCATGGTGGTTGGGAATGTATAAAGAAAGGATGGAAGACAAATGACAACCTAACCTTTTGATTCTTTGATATTGATACGTGAGATTGATGAGAGATAGAGAAAAGAGTTCCTTTTCATAGTCTTCTTCTTCTTCATGTGTTCTTGATAATTCTTGGAGAAAAATCAAGAAATCAAAGAGCGAAAATTTGATAAACATACTTAGAGTATATTAATCAACTTCAATAGCTTCATCACTTAGCTCTAGCCGTATCCTTGGAGGATAGCATGGTGATCGTCATCCCATTCGTTTCTCCGGTGCGTGGCAAGTAGAGGCATTGTATTTTCGATGTTGGATCATTCAAGTGCTTGGAGTGCTTTGGATTGTAGGGATATACAACTAAAGCTTGGGGAATAGCTCAAGAGAAGGAATCCATTTAATCAACGGACTACAAGGATGAGTTTCTATATCTCTTGTGTTTTTGTTTGTATATTCGTATATACGTAGCTCGATCGATCCTCGTAGGGATTCGGATCGAATTAATTTTCGTTTTACCGCTTCCGTTGTGCCTTCGTTTTAGGCACCGAATCCCAACAGTGGTATCAGAGCATAGGTCTTGAGATCGTATATACGATATTAGCATTTGGAATGCTTGATTAGATGGTGAATGATTTGGAATCATTTTAGTCATAATCGTGGTATATGTTTTACGTTCATTGTAGTTATATTTTTCATAAGTTTATGTCTAAATATAAATCTTAATTTCTTGGAAATGTGATTTATATTGAAGATATGAATGTTGGAAAATATAGATATTGGATATCTGGTCGAAAAACTAGCCCCGAATTGCCTTTGGACGGTCCGGGAGTGGTCCGGAAGTAGGGGGCGTGGCCCAGGGCTCGGGGGCCGCGGCCCAGGGCTGTTGCGGCCCAGATTGAACTTTCTGGACTGGGGGCCATAGCTCAGGGCTCATGGGTCCGCGGCCCTGGGCTACTGGGCAGCCCTACTGCTGCCCAATGTTGTTTTCGGGCGTAGTCCTGCCCTTTTTGGACCCGTTTCGGGCTTGTTTTCTTCGTGTATCCCTAAAAATGATTTCCCACATTTTAAATTGGATTTAATATGATTAAAATGATTTATGGTATTTCATTTTATAAGGGAAAATTGATTTTGGAATACTTGTGATCGACCGAATTATTTTGAACGTTTTCATATTACCGATTGTGTGAATTGATTGGATCGCTTCGTGTTGTTGATTGGATCAATGTATCTCTATGCTTTCCACTTATATAGTATTTATTGGATGAATGCTTTTGAATGGGGATGTGGTTCATGGACTTAGTTTTGAATCGTTCGTTTTATTCGATTGGGTTATAAAGGCCGTTTTGAGCCTATTTATTTTACTAGAAATATTTGTATCTAGGATGCAATTTTCAATGTAAAATTTATATGTAATGACGAAGACCGGAGGAAGATCCATTTCGAGAAGACGAAGATTCAAGACGAAGACTTGTAATTAGATTACGGAGTTTTCGTTTTCTAGGAACGGTTCATGAACCACATGTTGGTAGCAACTAGGTTGTGAATGGTTGTTTCATATTGTATGAATGCCACAAATGCGCTTAAATGATTTAATGTGCAAAGTGTAACGTTAATCGCGAAAATTCTCCCATGACAAATTATTAAGTTTATAAGGTTTCAAGGTTTTCCTTCCCTCCATCGAGCTTTCGTGAAATTGAAATCCAAACCGGATGTGCTATGCTTCCGAGTTATCAGGGTAGTCGTTCGGGGAGGACGGATAAATTATCGGGAGCGTATTGGATGCCTTCGGTTGGAGCAAATTTTATCCCTAAAAACCTGATAGGTTGCCGGATAAGATTCGATTGTGAAACTGATTTATGTCGATGGTATAAACTTAACTTGTTCACGAACCAAACCATATAGGTAGAGGGGAGTGAACAAGGGTAAAAAGAAGATCGAATCATTCATTAGATAGGTTGGTATTGGACACCACTTTATGAAAATTAATAGACTAGAAACTTGTTCGGTTGCCCTCTATTAAGATTTATAAAGAACTCGATCACCACTATGAAGTAGAGCGACGATACTTCCGGATTTCACATGGGAGTGTGTTATTCCGATAAAAATAGTGGGAGCTGGGTAATAAGAATAGAAAAGACCTTAATTCTATACTCAGATCATAATTATAACAAGTCACTAATTAATCTGTTATATTTAGTGCAGACATAACTCTCAATATGACAATGAATCCACCCGCAATTCTACTCGAAAAGAACACCCTGATTGGACCTAACTTTGTGGACTGGCTCCGCAATCTGATGATTGTCCTCAGTATAGAGGCACTGGGATACGTCTTGGAGACGGACATTGCGGCGCCTCCTGTGCGGACCAGAGCCAATCAGGAAGAGATTGAAAACCACTAAAAGTGGGTTAAGGATGACGTAAAAGTACGTGCCTATATGATGGCTTCTATGTCTAATGAGATTCAGAGAGCTCATGAGAAAATGACTTCTGCTAGGCAGATTCTATCTCCCTTAATCGAACTTTATGGTGAGCACAGCAGAACTGCTATATATGAGATATCCAAGCAACTATTCGGTGCAAGGATGAAGGAAGGTGAGAAGGTTGGGGAACACGTCCTCAAAATGATATCCATGATCGAGAGATTGGAGGCTCTTGATGTTAAAATGGATACTTCTCTCCAAACCGAGCTTATCCTATAGTCTCTCCCTGATTCCTTCTCATAGTTTGTTATGAACTTCAACTGCAACGAGATTGCATGTAATTTAGCTGGGCGAATGAACAAACTTGTGACCGCTCAGTCTCAGATTAAGACTCCGCGGATGAAGGAGTCTGCTCTTGTGATTTCTTCTGGACCTCGGCGGTCTAAGAACAAGAAAAAAAAGACCAAGAAGCATACTGGACCACATGTCAAGGACTTCAAGGGAAAGGGCAAGGCTCCGATGGTTCCGAAGAACAAGAAGAAGAAGGATCCTTGTCTCAAGTGCGGTGAGCTGGGACACTGGGATAGAGACTGTCTGATTCTTCATGGCACTTCAGGTACAGAACTTTTAGTTTTGGAAACAAATTGTTTTGCTACTGTATTTTTTACTTCTTGGATACTGGATTCTAGTGCTAGTTCTCGTATTTGTACCGTGTGGAACAGAGTAGGAAGTTTGGAGCTGGAGAAGTTATGATCATAGTCGGAAGCGGGCATAGTGTCGAGGCGACCGACATAGGTCTTTTGAGTTTAGAATCCGGCTTTGTTTTGACGTTAGAAGATGTACTTGTTTTGCCTAAGGGGCACAAAAACATTGTATCCATTCCGGTCATGGACCGAAAAGGCTTTTCATTTTTCATTAGTGATAGCTCCTGCAAAATTTATTTCAGAAATAAACTAGTGGGTACTGCTACATTGTTAAATGGATTGTATCATCTAAATCTCATCAACAAAGTAGTTGTGAATTCTATGACTAGAAAATGTGATAGAGATGTAACCAATCAAGTTTGGAAATGGCATCTTAGACTTGGTCATGTTGGTCAGACCAAGGTTTACAAAATGGAAAAAGATGGACTTATGGGTCCATTGGGATCGGATCCCTTTCCTACTTGTGAATCTTGCCTTAAAGGCAAAATGACTAAGTCCCCCTTCACAGGGACTTTTGACAAAACTGCTGATAAACTGGGTTTAATCCATACCGACGTATGTGGTTCTTTGGAAGCAGCACGTGACGGATATCAATATTTCATTACATTTACAGACGATCATACTAGGTATGGTTATGTATACTTAATAAAACATAAATCCGAGGCCTTTGAGAAATTCTAGGAATTCAAGGCCCTAGTCGAAAAACAAACTGGTAATCATATCAAAGCACTTCGGTCGGACCGAGGTGGCGAGTATATGAGTACGGAGTTTGATGAGTTCCTGAAGGAACATGGAATAGTTTCACAACTAACACCTCCAGGTACTCCTCAGTTAAATGGTGTGTCAGAAAGAAGGAACCGGACCTTGCTGAACATGGTCCGTTCCATGCTGGGCTATACTGACTTACCGATTTACCTGTGGGGATATGCACTCCTGACTGCCGCTTACATCTTGAACAAATGTCCTTCCAAATCCGTTCCTAAAACTCCACATGAGATGTGGGAGGGCAGGAAACCAAGTCTTAATCATATTAGGATTTGGGGATGTCCCGCCTATGTCAAGAAGACTAAGGTGGAAAAGTTGGAAGCGAGGTCCGCGAAGGGACGTTTCATTGGATTCCCGTCTAGGACGATGGGGTATCTATTCTACATGCTTGAAGATCGAAAGATCGTTGTTGCTTTACAAGCACACTTCCTGGAAGATGAGTTCATTCAGGAAGGCGGAGCAGGTAGAAGCATTTCTTTAGAAGAATACAAT
Source organism: Orobanche coerulescens (assembly GCA_033398695.1). Taxonomy (NCBI): domain Eukaryota; kingdom Viridiplantae; phylum Streptophyta; class Magnoliopsida; order Lamiales; family Orobanchaceae; genus Orobanche; species Orobanche coerulescens. Next base: position 102,874,304 of record CM065808.1, read on the forward strand.
GAAACTCCTCGAGAGACACCTGTGCAAGAAACTGGAACCAAACATTCTGAAATACAAGTACAACCACCTCGTAGGTCTAGTAGGGTGTCTCATTTACCTGAGAGGTATGGGCTTGTGCACTTGGAGGAGCTGGGTCTCCATGAGGTTCCAAGTGATAGCCAAGAGACCGACTCAATGACCTATGACCAAGCGATGGTGGATGTAGACTCCGGGAAATGGCGTGAAGCTATGGAAGCTGATATAGACTCGATGTATGTCAATCAGGTCTGGACTCTAGTAGACCGCCCCAAGGGCATAGTGCCTATTGGGAAGAAGTGGATCTATAAGAGAAAAATTGATTGTGATGGCAAGGTTGACGCCTATAAGGCCAAGCTTGTGGCAAAGAGTTATACCCAGAAGGAAGGGATCGATTACCACGATACCTTCTCGCCGGTAGCCATGATCAAGTCTATTCGCATGATGCGTGCTATAGCTACCTACCACGATTATGAGATATGGCAAATGGACGTAAAGACGGCTTTTCTTAATGGATTCCTCGAGGAGGAAATCTATATGGAGCAGCCTAAAGGCTTTGTGTCCGCGATTGATATTCAGAAAGTGTGCAAGCTTCAGCGTTCCATTTATGGACAGAAGCAAGCGTCACATAGTTGGAACCTTCGTTTTGATGAGGCGGTCAAAGAGTTTGACTTCATGCAAAATGGAAAGGAACCTTGTATATACAAGAGGGTTATTGGGAGCAAGATCGCATTCTTAGTACTATATGTGGATGATATTCTACTAATAGGAAATGATGTGGGAATGCTCAGTTCTGTGAAAGCTTGGCTTTCAGGTAATTTCTCCATAAAAGACTCGGGAGAAGCAACCTATATTCTTGGAATTTGACTCTACCGTGATAGAGCGAAGAGAACAATAGGTCTTTTCCAAGCCCTCTATATAGATAAAATCTTAAAATGATTTAATATGGATGATTCTAAAAGAGGGTTCATACCGATGCGACATGGAATAAAACTCTCCTTGTAGATGTGTCCTCAAAGTGAGGAACAACAAAAGGAAATGAGTAATATACCATATGCTTCGGCCGTGGGTAGCCTTATGTATGATATGTTGTGTACGAGACCTGACATTGTGCATGTTGTAAGCGCGGTAAGTAGGTTTCAGGCACACCCAGGTAGGGAACATTGGACTGCCGGAAAGAATGTTCTCAAGTACTTAAGAAGGACTAGATATATGGTTCTGATGTATGGCGGTGGAGAATTGGATGTGGTGGGATTCACTGATTCGGACTTCCAAGGAGTGAAGGACGATTCGATGTGTACTTCTGGTTATATATTTACTCTTAATGGAGGAGCAGTGTCTTGGCGTAGTGCCAAGCAAAGCGCGACTGCTGATTACACCTATCAGGCTGATCATCAATCAACCTCGGAGGCTTCCAAGGAAGGGTTCTCGATTAAGAATTTTATGGGAGAACTTCAAGTGATACCATGTGCTGAGCTTCTTGTTCCGCTGTACTGCGACAACGACGGAGCTGTAGAACAGGCCAAGGAGCCTAGGTTTCACAACAGCACTAAACATATTGAGAGGAAGTATCATCTCATAAGAGAATTTGTTCGCAAGGGATATATTGTGCTGCACAGAGTAGACTCGGACGACAACGTCGCTAATCCACTGACCAAGCCACTTTCTCAGTATAGCTTGGAGCGTCATCTGGAGAACGTGGGTATTGGATACCATAGTGTGTGTCATTGAGTGCAAGTGGGAGATTGTAAGGAGTATGCCCTCGAATGCCACTCAGAGGATGTTGAGTGAGGGCATTATACTTGTAATTATGTAAATCATTAATATAAGGCAATTGATGTTTCTATATTTACTGGTAGTTACTGGCATTCCTAACTCATAAATATACATATAGAAACTAGTTCGTGTATTTGAGAGCAAAACGTTCCACTCCTTATTGGATAAGGGGGTCGTCACTGGAAAGGTTTATATCTCAAATACTTAATCGTTCGCAAGTCGATGAAACTTGAGTGGGCGTTAAGTTTATGCGAAGACTTGTATGAAGTGTTCTTTGATATGGAGAGTGCCTGTTGAATGCTAATGGTTAGTGGGAGCACATGTTGTAGGTATGCTAATTGGATTAGTGTACTCGAACCGACTCACCCTCGATTCGTCACACGGATTTCACTCCGGGACAGTCAATGACGGAATCGAAAGGTTGTGATAGGTATTCGTGAACCTTCGACTTGAGGATTTAGTAGGGATGTGCTTGTGACGTCAAGATTTTCATTAGAGTAGTTTGACCCTATAAACCGGGAGGTGGGGGTCAACCTCGACATGCATCTTTACGAGCAAGTAGCGGGTCCTACTGAATACCAAGATAGAATTCTTTCTCCCATTAGTGAGCGGGTTATATGTCCTATGCCGTTATTGGCAGATGAGATCATAAGTCTTTAGCCAAAGCATTGGAGCTAGTTGTATTGGATACACGAGAGCTCGATGATCTCGATTTGCATTAACGCATGCATAGCGTCAAGTACAAATAGGGTTTGACTCACCGTGACCCTATAACTTGATTGCGACATTTGAAACAAGGGTTTATACGTATACTGGTATTCACGACATAATGGTTTTTGAATGATCCCACCATTCGTTCTTAGTTGGGGTACAGTGTAGGCCGCCAGGCTGGCTAGGTGGTGCTACTACTCTTTGGTTCCTCCCATTGCTGACTGAGACGGACCTACCGAGTCGCGCAATAGGATTGACGATGGAATGAATCAAGCTAATTCTCTCATTATGAATATTAGATATTGGATATCTTAATTTGGGACATTAGATGTCTAAATCGATTTATTAGATATATTGATTTACGGCCTAATGAATTAAATATATAACTGGGTGATTAATTTAATTCATGAATATAATTATTTCTTGGAGAAATTAATTATGTTATTTTGTATTTGATATGTTTAATTAATTGGATTAATTAAATGATATAAATACATCGGAACGGAATCAGAGTTTATCTGTTTGGACTCATAGGAGTCCGAAACGAACCGAACTCGTCCGATTTCCTCATACTGGCCGCGCCCCCTTCCACCTAACTTCCCCTTGTCTTTTGTTTCCATTGTTTAATGGATGATAAGGACTTGTGTGACATCTCATGTGGCATGAGTTGTTACATGTGAGGTGAAATGTCATGGTGGTTGGGAATGTATAAAGAAAGGATGGAAGACAAATGACAACCTGACCTTTTGATTCTTTGAGATTGATATGTGAGATTGGTGAGAGAGAAAAGAGTCCCTTTTCATAGTCTTCTTCTTCTACATGTGTTCTTGATAATTCTTGGAGAAAAATCAAGAAATCAAAGAGAGAAAATTTGATAAACATACTTAGAGTATATTAATCAACTTCAATAGCTTCATCACTTAGCTCTGGCCGTATCCTTGGAGGATAGCAAGGTGATTGTCATCCCGTTCGTTTCTCCGGCGCGTGGCAAGTAGAGGCGTTGTATTTTCGACGTTGGATCATTCAAGTGCTTGGAGTGCTTTGGATCGTAGGGATATACAACTAAAGTTTAGGGAATAGCTCAAGAGAAGGAATCTATTTAATCAACGGACTACAAGGGTGAGTTTCTATATCTCTTGTGTTTTCGTTTGTATATTCGTATATACGTAGCTCGATCGATCCTCGTAGGGATTCAGATCGAATTAATTTCCGTTTTACCGATTCCGCTGGGCCTTCGTTTTAGGCACCGAATCCCAACATCATGTGCGTGATTTTTAACTATGGCCAGTTCGGGAGGGTCCATAGAGGCCTCGGATGGGACCAGTGGTTTAGCCCCAGTCCTAGGCGATTTTCAACTCTGATTATTGACTGTTTGTTTTCCGGGAAAAGACATGTCTTGATTTTGGAACTAGTTGATGCATGTACTATGAGATGTGTAAGCGAATGGTTTGCCTTGATTACTTGTACTAGCGTAATTGCTAACCCATTTGGGGACCCGTTTTTAGGGAAGTTTGTGTTATGAATTTCAGGTTGCATTGGTAGTCGGCGGAGCCTTTGGAAGCGATACGAGGATCTTTGGCGGAGTTGTTGACATGTGCAAATGAGATCCTTTATTTTAGTTGTCCATTTCAAATGTTTGTTTTCAAACTTGTAAACTGATAGATAGCACTCGTGAGTACTTAGGCGTTTTGACTTGGAAGATGGATTGTATACTAATTTTTATTTGTGATTTTCGGTGATGTCTGGTTTACCAGTTGTACTGGGCGTTTTATCTAATTTTCGTCTTGGTGATGTGGTTTTCTCGCTAACTGTGATGGTTAGACGAGCGATATTAATTATTTAGCCTGGTGGGTCCCACGTAGGGGTCTTCGGCGCTGTAATATAACCTGAATATCTTGGGGGTGTTACAACAACAAGAATACTCAACAGTCCGGATTCCTCAACATAATGGTGTTGCCGAGCGAAAGAACAAGATGCTGATGGAGGCAATAAGGACAGTGATTGCTGCAAGCAAGTTGCCACAATGTTTTTGCGGAGAAACCACAAATAAAGCATGTTATACTCAAAATCGATGTATCATTAACAAACACCACAACAAAACCGCATATGAGGTATGGAATAATAAAACTCATGTGGTTGTGTAGTTTCATATTTTTAGATGCAGGTGTTATGTCTTAATAATGGGAAAGATCAGCTCAAGACCTTTGATGAGAAATCTGATAAAGGTACATTTGTTGCATACTCCTATGTCAGCAAGGCATTCAGGATTTCCAAGAAAGGGAAAATGACTATAGAGGAGTCAGTCCATGTGGTCTTCGATGAATCCCATTGCAATCTTACAGGAATAGAGAACCTAACAAAAGCCGTCCAAATTTTATCTCTTGAGGAAATCCCACAGCCTCATAAAGAACCTGTCGCCACTCTAGAAATTAATCCTGCTGCTGTAAGAACATAAGAAGTAGTTGAAGTTGATGCTGTGGAAGCTGAAGCTGAACCTACAGCCCAACAGGATACAACAAGGGATGCTGAATTAGAACCAGACAGAAGGTGGTTAAGAGATCATCCTCAGGAGTTAATAACCGGTGATATTGATGATGGTGTTTCCTTCCGAAGAAGAATATGAGTACACAAGGAATTATACTTTATGCATAAGAGAAAACAGAATCTAGACCTCAATAGTCCCCATTTCCTATATAGAAATATAAAGATGAACTTAGGAGACTTGCCATTTGAACACTAGCTATATTCTTGGCACATTCTGCACCCGTCTCGACCAATGAACCTCTCAATAATTCTCACTGGATTTCATCTATGGAAAAAAAGCTTAATGGCTTCGAAAGGAACAATACTTTGTACCTAGTCCCCAGACCAACCCATCAAGATGTAATTGGAACTAAATGGTGTTAGGGTAGGGTTGTATACTGAAAAGCATACTTTATGCTTGTATTACCTTGTTTCGCTGTAACTATGAGAATATTAATTACATTTAATCACATGTTTTGCATATTTATTCACGTTATGGTTATGCAAATGAAATGTCTAATTATTTTATATTGTAGATAATATGGTGTGTTGGTGTCACACGGAAGATCACATTATCGGTGCCTTATAAAATAATATAATAGTTCACAACCTATATAATTATTAGACAAATTATATGAAAGGTTGTAGTGTATGCTTGAGATTGGTTGGTCTTGACTATTAGCATACATTAGCGTATTTGCATACGTTGAACTGGATCGAAGTGAGATAGTGTCTTATGTACTTACTGTAAGAAGAACGTAAACCTCGGATAATTACTATTTCTTAATTCTAAGTATATAATATTTAATTGTGTATTTGTAATATTTATTTCTTTGATTTACCATGGGTGAGAGTCAAAATGATCGACTGAATAAGCTCCGTATCTTGGGCAATAATATTATTTATATGACAGTTATTATTATTACTAGAAATCGTGTCCCGACTCGTGCAGGTTGATGAGGTCCACTTGAGGAGCTCGATAGTGATTATATTAAACCCTGCAGGTGGATTTAACTCCGATATAATAATAAGGTTCGAGTGGTACTACTCTTGGATAAGATATTAATTAATTAAAGCTGTCAGTAGCTTATAATTAATTAATAGACATTCGATATCTTAAATATGGAAAATAATATATTTAAATAAGGAGCCCGATTTCATAAATTGGGACTTGGGTTGGAAGTGCAATAATAATTCTTTAATGGATTGAATTGATATTAATAGACTCAATATATTAGGAAAGGTCCTAATATGAAAATTTGAGGTCTATTAGGAGTTCTTCCCTAATCCTCCTTAAGATCCCTAGTAGTAGTCCAAGAGCCTGTAAATAGGACAAGTATATGGTTAGGCCGAATGGACACATCCTTAAGGTTGTGAGATTAATTTTTCTTCTTGTGTTTAATTGTAGATCTAACTTGTGTCTTTGATTCTACAATTTAGATAACACATCAATTTTCTAAGAGTGTTCATACAATACTAGAAAGTAAAGAAAAATCGAGTGACCACAAATAAGGAGATTTCGGCTGGTCCATATTGTGTCCAAGCAAGATCCGGCAGCTCGTTGCCCACAGAACATCCGGGTTAAGACGGATCGTACTCTAGAAGGTCTAAAGGTAGAAATACAAGGAGATCAAGAAGAAAAGCACCACTACGCTTCAAAGGTAATATCCTATGATCTTTGACCTAGATTAGGATATTCAATTACCAACATGTTTATTTAATAAATAATAAATAATATTTAAATTGCTTATTAATCTTAATAGTTATTATCATGTCTAAATATATCTTGTGCTCGTGGATGCGTAAAATGCGTTTATCAATCTTTCACCAACTTCGCTTCCGCTGCGTTTTATTTCCAACAATTGGCATCAGAGCCAGATTTTAGGCTTTTGCTATTTTAATTAATTTTTGTGATTAACTGATAGCAATTTAAATATTCATGTAATTTGATGTTGGAGTATTTTACTAGATGTGATCTTGCAGGGAATATAATCCAATTATTATGGTTATGTAAATCGCTTATTTATTTATTTTATTATGTAATTGTTGGTTTGGCCCCTTTTTGAGGCACGTAAATGGTTTTTCCCGTGAGAAAATTCGAGGATAGATCTAGGATCTTATTTTTAGTGTAATATTGCTATAAATTGGATGTATTTTATTTTGTATAAAATTGTAATCGGACTCGGAAAAGACGAAGTCACGAAGAAGTAGAGCAGAACGGGACGCCGTGGACTGCTGGACAGTCGCGGCCGAATAGCAGTATGCGGGCGCTGCCGAGCAGCTCATAGGCCCGCGGCGGCGCCAGAATGTTGCGAGGTCGCGAGCGTCGGCTCGGGCAGTTCACCGATTGGTCGGTTGTCGATTTTAGTCGGTCCGTTTCACCGCCGTTCGTTGCGTCCGCTGGAGAGTCTGGATTTAAAATTAAATTTTTTTATGTAATTAATTTTGCACAAAAAGTGAAATTTTAATTTTGGTAATCCACGGCCCGGTCGGGGAGGAGTGACGAGATGTTTGATCCAGTGGGAGAAATTGAGTCGAAGATTTTCTCGGATTCAAATCAAGGAAGAAGACCATGATAATTGCATAATTTAATTATCTATACTTTATTTTGGTTTTTACTGTTTTGATGTATGGTATATATAAATGTATGTGTGATATGTTTCTTGCATGTTAGGACGAGAAAATTAAAAACCTTAATGATAAAATAACTAAGTGATTAAATTGATTTATTCTTTAAAATCAAATTGGCCTCCATAATTAATTTAAATTATGAAGTAATTAGCATGCGCATTGGCATTAAGGTTTTCCTCCATATCGGATGTGCTAATTATAAGTTCACTAGTTTTAAATTTCAAATGATAACAAAAGGTAAATCTTATTTTTTATGATAGGACCTCTCCATTTGTAAGACTATTATTTAAAAGATAATGTTTTAATGTTGTTAAATTATGGTGTTCACATAGGTGTATTAATTAATAAGATCCCGATCGGAATCTTTGTTAATTAATACATTTCCAAGAGGAAGCAACTATTAATTTTACTTGTCATAATGTAAATTGACTAGATAGTAAAATTAAAGACGTAAAACTCTACTTGAAAAATGTGTGTGTAAACATCCACACGATCGTGGCTTGCATATGCGGGTTTTTCGAGGTGTTAGTTGCTAGCATGTATATTGTGTTTTGAGGTTTTTCAATATATTTTGCTATGCGTTATGTGATGAATGTTTTAATGTTTATCTCAGATGTCTTTCAATCCACTTGCTGAATGGAAACGTAATCATAATATTGTCCTGACTGCTGAAGAACACAAATTTGTTCTAACTGAGGAATGCCCATTGCAGCCAGATGCGGATTCGACACCCAATGAGGTGATAGAAATCCACAGATGGAAGAAATCTGATGAGATGGATCGCTGTTACATCTTGGCTTCTTTAGCAAATGTAGTGCAGTATCAGCATCAGAGCATGGGAACGACCGCGGAAATGATGAAAAATCTCGGCAAGATGTTTGGTCATCAGAACCGTACGGATAGGCAAAATGCTATGAGGGTCTTGATGACGATCCAAATGCCTGAAGGAACCCTGGTAAGGGATCATGTTCTAAAGATGATTTCTCATCTAAACTAGCTTGATATCTTAGGGGCTACTATCGATGCAGAAACGCAGGTTGATATCATCCTAGGCAGCTTACCTAGGAGCTTTGAGCAGTTCCGCCTAAACTACAATATGAATCGTAGGGATTATACCTTGGCGAAATTGCTGACAGAGCTTCAAGCTGCATAAGGTCTCTTCAGGCAAGGGTATCAAGGTCTTGCGGGTACTAGTGTTTCGACTTGTAAACCCAAGTGGGGGAAGAAGAAGAAACAAGTGGGCCAGAAGCAAATGGCAACTCTCAAGGTAAAGAACAAGGATCCTCATCCCGAGGCGAACAAAAAGGCAAAGGGAAAGTGCTACAAGTGCGGTCAGAAAGAACATGTTAAAGCGGACTGCCCTTCTCTTAAGAAAGGTATGTATCGTGCACTAGTAGTCAAAACATGTTTGGCAGCTTGTTCTTCCACTTCGTGGATAGTTGATTCAGGCTCCACTGATCATGTTTCGTTTGACTTGCATGGTTTTCAGGTAACCAAGCCTCTTAGTGCGGGCGAGATTACTATCAATTGGGACGACTATTCCAGGCTTATGGTTGTTGCAGTGGGAGTCGTACAGTTAAAGATTAATGATATAATATTGGTTCTCAATAATGTATTATTAGTACCGGATTTTAGAATGAATTTAATTTCGGTTTCTAAATTAAAATGCGATGGTTATTCAGTTTCTTTTGATGATGATGCTATTATTAGGAAAATAAATGGTGAATATATTTGCAAAGGTATTTTTAATGATGGAGTGTATGTCGTTAATACTGCACAAACTCCCATGCATAAATCACTTAACTCTTTATCTAAACTTAAAAAGAGAAAAGAACCTTTGAGCATAAACCAAACATATCTATGGCATTTACAGCTAGGTCATGTAGATCTTAGGAGGATTCAAAGATTGGTAGATGATGGCCCATTGGATGACCTCTAAGTTAAGTCATTTCCAATTGGTGAATCTTGTCTGGAAGGTAAGATGACCAAAAGGGTTTTTAAAACCAAGGGGAACCGTGCTCAGAATATGTTAGAATTGGTTCACATGAATGTATGTGGTCCAATGAATATCCAGGCTAGGGGTGGTTTCGAATACTTTATCACGTTTATAGATGATTATTCGAGATATGGATACATCTATTTGATGTGACGTAAGTCGAAGCCTTTGACTAGTTCAAAGACTTCAAGGCTGAAATGGAGAAGCATCGTGGGAAGAGTATCAAGTCACTATGATCTGATCATAGTGGCGAATACCTTAATGGAGAGTTTTTGGATTTCTTGGCAAATGAGGGGATTTCATCCTAGCTCACTGCGCCAGGAACTCCACAACAAAACGGTGTTGCAGAGAGAAGGAAAACTCTTTTAGAAATGGTTAGATCAATGATGAGTTATTTGGATTTACCTATTTCGTTTTGGGGATACGCCTTGGAAGCATCGGCGTATGTTCTAAACCTGGTGCCTTCGAAATCAGTTCCAAAAACACCCATAGAACTGTGAAGTGGGCAAAAGCCCAGTCTAGGACATGTTTGGATTTGGGGTACTCCAGCACATGTGCTGAATAATGAAGCTGATAAGTTGGCATCTCGTACAAAAGTACGAGTGTTTGTAGGATATCCTAAGAGAATGAAGGGTGGCTTGTTCTATAGTCCCCAGTATTACAAGGTCATTGTTAGCACCAATGCCCGATTGCTGGAAGAGTATTATATGATCAGTCACAAGCCCATGAGCGAGATAATGCTAGAAGAGTTGAGGGGCGAGACTCCGTCTATACAAATCGTACAAGCGCCAACTAACACTGCACCACGTATCGATTCTGAGACTTTTACACCAACTCAGGATTTGCCTCATCGTAGTGGGATGGTTGTTCGTCAACCAGAATGATTCATAGGTGTGGGACAGTCTTCGGACTCAATCCCAGGCGAAGATGAATCAGATCCCTAGACTTATAAGAGGCAATCCAAGATAAAGATGCTGACTTCTGGCAAGTAGCAATGTAATCAGAAATGGGATCTATGGATTCCAATCAAATGTGGGAGCTAGTAGAACTACCTGATAGGGTACAAGCCATTGGGAGTAAGTGGGTCTACAAGTGAAAGAAATGAGCTGATGCGAAGGTTGAAACCTTCAAAGAGAGGCTCGTTGCGAAAGGTTACACTCAGAACGAGGGTATCGATTATGATGAAACCTTCTCGCCGTTAGCCATGCTTAAGTCAATCCGGATTATTTTAGCTATAGCGGCGCATTTGGATCTGGAGATTTGGCAAATGGATGTCAAGACTGCATTCTTGAATGGGAGTCTGGACAAGGAAATCTATATGCTCCAACCAAAGAGATTCATTACTGAGGGAGAAGAGCACTTAGTGTGCAAGATTAAGAGATCTATTTATAGACTTCAGCAAGCATCTAGATCTTGGAACACTCGATTTGACGAGGTTCTCCAGTCATATGCATTCGTCCAATGTCTGAGTAAGAGTTGTGTGTATAACAAATGCGATGGAAATGTGATGCTGTTTCTTGCACTATATGTAGACGATATCTTTCTGATTGGAAACAATGTGAAGGAGTTGTCGGGCATATGGGTATGGCTATCTGAGCAGTTCGATATGAAGGATTTAGGAGAAGCAGGACACATCCTTGGAATCAGGATCTTTCGTGATTGGAAGAAAAGGATGTTGTGCTTATCTCAGGCATCCTATATCGATATAGTGCTAAAACGGTTTAGCATGGAGAATTCCAAGAAAGGTTTTCTACCTTACAGACACGGAATTCAACTATCTAAGAATATGTGTCCCAAGACACAAAAGAAGATATATGACATGAAGCTGATCCCTTATGCGTCAGATGTGGGAAGCCTCATATGATATGCCTTGCACTAGACCAGATATCTGTCATGCCGTAGGCATGGCTGCTAGATATAAGTCGAACCCAGGACCAGGACACTGGATTGCTGTCATGCACATACTCAAGTACCTGAGAAGAACTAGGGAGTATATGCTAGTATATCAATCAGATGACCTGTGTCCGGTGGATTATACTGACTCATATTTTTCATCAGACAAAGAAAAGTACAAGTCTACTTCGGGTTATATGTTTAGCCTGGGAGGTGGAGCCATTAGTTGGAGGAGTGTGAAGCAGAAATGCATCTCGGACTCTATCATGGAAGCCTAGTAAGTGGCAGCCTCTGAGGCAGCCAAGGAGGCGGTATGGCTCAAGTACTTCCTGCAGTACTTAGATGTGATTCCCTACTTGCCAAAGGATATTACACTTTATTGTGATAATACCGATGCAGTCGCAAATTGGAGGGAACCACGAGCCCACAAAGCAAGTAAACATATCAACCGCAAGTACCACATCATACGACACTTCGTAAAGGAAGGAGATGTAGTTGTAGCCAGGGTTTCATCGAAAGATAATCTTGCTGATCCTTTCACAAAAGGGCAACCTTCAAAAGTTTTTGAAAGGCATGTGGAAGGAATGGGTTTACGGTGTATGGCAGCATTGCTTTGAGTAGTGGGAGAAATAAGAGACTATGTAATAGAGTAGTATACTTAAAAGCATGCTTTGAGTATAAGTGGGAGATTGTTAGGGTTGTATAATGCAAAGCATACTTTATGCTTGTATTACCTTGTTTCCCTGTAACTACCTATGAGAATATTAATTACATTTAATCACATGTTTTGCATATTTAATCACGTTATGGTTATGCAAATGAAATGTCTAATTATTTTATATTGTAGATAATGTGGTTTGTTGGTGTCATACGGAAGATCACATTATCGGTGTATAATAGGTCACAATCTATATAATTTTAGACAAATTATATGAAACGTTGTAGTGTATGCTTGAGATTAGTTGGTTTGGACTATTAGCATACATTAGCGTATTTGCATACATTGATTCTAAGTATATAATATTTAATTATGTATTTATAATATTTATTGCTTTAATTTACCATGGGTGAGAGTCAAAATGATCGACACAATAAGCTTCATATCTTGGGCAATAATATTATTTATATGACAGTTATTATCATTACTAGAAATCGTGTCACGACTCGTACGGGTTGATGATGTCCTCTTGAGGAGCTCGATAATGATTATTATATTAAACCCTACAGGTGGATTTAATTCCGATATAATAATAAGGTTGTGATAGGTATACGTGAACCTTTGACTTGAGGTTTTAGTGTGAGATGTGCTTGTGAGATTAAGTTAGTCATTAGAATAGTTCGATCCAATCACCAGTTGGTGGGATCAACCTCGAAATGCAACTTAGTGGGCAAGTAGCAGTCTCTACAGAATACCAAGATATGATTCTTTCTCTTATAAGTGAGCAGGTAATTGTCCTATGTGGTTAAGTGAGATCATAAGTCGTTGGCCAAAGCATTTAGAGCTAGTTGTATATAATACACGAGAGCTCGGTGATATCAATTTGTATTAACAAATGCATAGAGTCAAGTTACAATAGGGTTTGACTTTATTGTGACCCTAATACTTGACTAGGACATATGATAGAAAGGTGAGCCACAAAAGTGACTAGTTGCTCTCGCACTATTTGGATCCTCCCATTTCTAACTGAGACGAACCTACAGAGTCGTACACATAGGATAAATGATGGAATATTTTGAGCTTATTCTCTCTCGGTTAATATTGGACATCGGATGTCTAAATTAATTTATTGGATAAATTAATTCGATCTAATGAATTAAAATATGTTACTTGGTAATTAAATTTAAGTTATATTAATTCTTAAAGAATTTATATTTAATAAAATTAATTAATTGGAATAATTAGTTGTATTATATTTTAAACGAATCAAGGTTTATCTATTGGACTAGATACATGAGGGTTCATTTCACGGACCGCAACGAACCAACACCAAAATATCTCATCATGTCCGCCCCACTCTCACGTCATCATGGTGGTGAATTATCAAGTTTGTCTTAATGTCATTTTGATATTAAGTGTGGGATTTTAATTTATTTCTTTAATGAATTAATTATAGCATAATCATGTGATGATGAGTGAGATGTGTATAAAATATTAACTTTCATCATTTATCTTATAAAGTGGTGGATCATGGCTGATCTGAGTATGCCATTCACACGTAGCAAGAAGAGAAAGCAAGAGAAGAAAATTATTTTTATCATTTTTCATACTTGAAGACAAAGTGTATTCTTAAATGAAAAATCATTTTCATACACTTTGAGTATTAATAAATAACAGGAATAATCGTTTAATATCAAGAACCACTTTAATAATTTCCAACAATCATTCCATCGGCCTTCAACCTTCTGGGGCCAAATCAAACGTAATAACCAAAAAATCTTGTGATAGGAAGGTCGTAGAAGTTGTGGGCATGTGGTAATCCTCATGGAGAACCGATTTAAGATCTAAATCGAGCTTTTGGTCACCAAACTGCCATGATAGCGGCCGCCAAGAAGTTATGTTTGCTGCCATAATGGCTGGAAGGACTTTAAGCAACAGAACTGCCATAATAACAGCCGCTAAGGAGCCTTTGTAGCGACCGCTAGGACCACCAACTTAAAGTCGGTTCAATGTATATATAAGGCCCCGAAGGGGACTTATCCAGTGAAACTTAGGAAGTCAGGCGGAAGGAAAAAATGGAATGACCCTATAAGAATGGATCCTACCAAACATACTTATTGCCTGGAACATATCGTCTATTTAGAGGAATTAGCACAATTTCATTGGGATGTAAGTTAGGCCACGCAAGAGGTAGCTACACAGGAACACGAACGTGTCATGCAGTTGGAAGCCCAACTGACTATAGTACGGCGCACTCTTCAAGTTAGAGAGTCCAAATACAATCAAGCAAGAGAGGCCTTCCAGGACCAGATCCATCAAGAAATAGCGATGATACGAGCCAGCACGGAATAAATTCTTACTATCCTCCCAGCGGCCCCAGTTCCGATAGCGGGACGAAAAGTCGTTGTTGAAGAGGATCCCAAGGAAGATCCCAAAGAGGACCCCAAAGAAGAGATTTAGGAAGACCTAGTCATTAATAACCCATAAAGCATGTCCAACAAGACATGCCATGGGTGCAGCGGATGTAGATGTAAATGTTTTTCATAAGTATGACACTAATAATATATCAATATATTATTTCCTCGCAGCTATATATCGATGTGATATTTTCTACTCAATAAGAATATTATTTGTGGACATGAACAGGATTATAGTCGGCAAAGTGCACGATGAAATATAATTCTAATATGTTTCAACATCCTCCTTTCCGTTCCAAGTTTTGAGGACGAAATATCTTTTTAGGAGGAAAGGATGTAAGGCCCCACAATTTTGAGTTTCTAAATTTAATAATAAAATGAATTCTCATTGTTCAGGTAATCCGCATAACGAAATTCTTATATCACATTTATAGAGACACTTAGTATATTAACTCGCCAAGATACGATCACAGTTGTTTCAACTAAGATCGATTTCGAAGTTTGAGTGATATTGGCTTAGCAAACCCTAAGAAATAGCTGAGACGTGGACCTTCTTTGATTGAGTTTGACTTGTACGCCGCAAGGGCTCTCTATCTTCTATGGGATTGATGTCTCCCACTTAGCTTAGCCTTGTCCTTGAGGGACAGTGCTCGACCTTTCTTCACCTCTCACTTTAGCTCGAGCGTAAGCGAGAGATTACAAATTATCTCGACTGAAAGGAGAGGAAAGGTAGACTCAACCATCATATGAGGTTCCTGACTCGACCGATAGCAATGGGAGAGGTGTACGAAGGTAGTCCTGGTAGATAGAGAGCGTCTCTTAAGCTCTTATCGCATTCTTCTTATTCACTTGAGGATTCAATGAAGGAGAGGAAGATAGAGTCCGGTTCACGATGACTCAGTCCGCGAAGCAAAGGAAGTGTCTGCAGCTAAATCAATCCCGCTCGAACAATACATCTTAAACGGACTCATGATCGATAACCGCGGAAAAAAGAATAAAACACTGAGGAAACATAGAATTAAACATAGCCCTGCCATCACACCCATGCCTGGCCGGGGGAATTATCAACGACATAATCCCAAGGTTTTTGCATGGCAAGACCAGAATTAAACAAGGTTACAACCGAAACCGTAGAAACACCACGGCCAAGAGAAGAGGAATATTGCGGCCATAATAGTTGGTGGATTACGGCTGCTATGTGGTCTAGATTACGGACGCACGATAGGGCGAGTTACGGCGGCTACGAGGTCGTTCTAGGGAAGATTATGGAAGGTTTAATTCAACCACGATCAGTGTTGAGAAAACCGCCTTCAAAACGCTGCCTTGATATCGGCTGCTAAGGGCCTTTCGTAGTGGCCACCATGCCTTATCAACTTAAGGGCAGGGATTTGTATATATAGGCTTGGATGGGGCCTTCTTCCTCATATTTTCCCAAATATTTCTCGACCAGTTTCGCCCTTCTCACTATAAACCTGAATTTGATCCGGTTTGGAGGTACTAAACATTCGTATATCGCAAGGGAGTCGTTCTATAAAGTTTGTTCCAGTTGGATTCACCAGTTTTCTCCCATATTTAAGGCCTGGATGGGGAAGCCTGAAGCTTTGTTTGTGGATTGTCGCGCATCCCTAATTCCTTATATTCACAGGCAAGTTTAACAAATACATTATTTATACTTTACTTCAGTTATATTGATTGTATACTATATACGTAGATTACGAGCTTATAGAAAATAAGCAATATAGTAAGTGTACAGTCGATAATTGTAATTCTATTAACACCAAAGATATGAAGAGTGGGGTATTATTACGAGACTCATAAGTGCTAGGGTTACCCCCTTACCGACATGTCAGGAAATGCCTTGAATACGATACGGATGCATTATATTAAGATATTGATGCATAATATCTAGTTTTATTGATTTTGATTTAGTATTGTGACTGGATGACTTATGTGAATTATGTGACACTGTGTGAATTATGTGCTTCTATAGAATGGAATCTGAAGTCAGCGAGGGCAGGAGTGTTGTCAGGCCGTGTTACGCTGTAATGTGCGGCTCCTATCGGGAGAGTACGTCCGGTGCCACCAGACGGGAATGAGAATGCACGGTGGACATGTCAAGGGACGGTTTCTGGCTTGTAGTGAATTCCGGTTTCACGATGACCAAGTGAGTTGCTCTGGTTAGCTTCCCGACTAAGGGTACTTATTATGTCCCGAGTCACTGATACCAATTGTATGTGTGTGATACGCTTGAAAACCCCATCTTTTTGAAAGGGTCGGTATCAGGGCAGTTAAACCAAGGATCATCCTACGAGGCGAGAGCCGTTAAGGGCTGGTGAAACAAGTGGTGCGGTTGAGGTATGATCTTTAGGACCAATTGTGAGAAGTAGTTTGGTTTGCAGATCCTCTTTTTTTTATGTTGAGCACTCAACGGGTTATCCAATCGAGGATTGCACTAACAAGGGCTATGGGGTATGAATTGAGTAATACTAGTATAACCCTAATGATTTGTTGAGCAACGGGTTATCTAATTGGGGATTGCCCTAACAAGGTCTCCAGGGTATGCAGTGAGTAATACTGGTATAACTCTATTGATTTGTTAAGCAAAAGAATTTTTGTGGACTGCAGGACCCAATGATTTTCTTAACGGAAGTTGGTGGAGAACGAATCTCCTTATCGGATGTGATTGGAAACGTGGGGCCGCAAACCCTAGATGATTTTAAAAATCCTTTTGATAAAGATCTTTCAATTTTTAGGAAACATTCGATAAAGATTTTCAAAAGAAATGCTTTTAGGAAGTGTCCCTAGGTGGTTAGATATGTTCTCAAGAAATTTAGCAGAAATTATCGTTGAAAAAGTGTTTTGAAAAACCCGGGAATTCTAAAGATGTTTTGAAATCAGTGTGTGATCTTATGTGATATCTTTGCTATTTCACGATATGTGAATGTTGAGATTAATGATGTGAAGTATGCCTTATGTATTCATTTTACCTGCACTGCTGACCCCTTCGAGGGTGGATACAATTGATGTGTCCAGGTACTTACAGGTGGTGGAGCAATTCGTATAGCCAGCGCAGGACAAAGGACCGCAACGATACTAATCGATCCAAGAGTCAGGGGATTTAAACCCCATCAGACGTGCTATAGAGTCTTTGTAGAGCCCATATGAGGTTCGAGTCAATGTGTTAATATTTCATTGATCTTGTAAATAGTTTTTATGTCATGTACTCGACCTTGTCGATCGGAATTTTTTCGTATATTACATATATTTATACTTGTCGTCTCTTGTTTAGAAAGAAACTATACGAGTTATTTTGTAATATATCCTGGTAAATCCCTGAGGAAGGGTTTACCGCGCGGTAATATGCCTCAAGTACATATTTTGGGGGTGTTACAATGGTGAAGTGTGACTCCTTAGGTGCAACCTGATATCGAGCACACACTCCTACAGCAAACTGGATATCGGGTATATTAGCTGTTAGATGATGAATTTGAAGTGCTCATCACGATTTTTTTGAGCACCTCCTTGTTGTATTTCTTTTAGTTGATGAATATACATGTAGGTAAATGTCTACAACCCTAAGAAATATCTAAGTTCTCCCATCATAATCATTTCAAATTTACTTTGCATGAGATGAGAGAACTTCTTACACAGATCAAGGTAGTTGAACCAAAAATAATATCATCTATATAAATTTGTACCATGAGAAGGTCACCACCTTCCTGGATTTTGAAGAGTATCTTGTCGACAACACCTTTTTCAAATCAACTACTGATAAGATATAGGATAGGGTTTCGTACGATGCCCTAGGTGCTGATTGAGACCATGGGGTGCGTTCCTTAGCCTGTATATAAGATCTCCTTCCTCCGTGTTGGCGAACCCTCGAGGTTGTTCAACATACACTTCTTCAGCTAGGTCACCATTAAGGAATGCGCCCTTAACATCCATTTGATACACGATAAAGTTCTTGTGAGCATCAAATGCTAGGACTATGCTATTGGTTTCTAGTCTGGCTACAGGGGTAAATGTTTCACTGTAGTCTATACCTTCTCCCTGTCTGTAGCTTTGGGCAACTAGTCTGGACTTGTTCCTTATTATAAGGCCATTGTCGTCCTTTTTTTTTCGAACTAACCATTTGTTGGAAATAAACGCATTTTACGCATCCACGAGAACAAGATCTATTTAGGTATGCTAATTAATTAACTACTAAGATTAATAAGCAATTTAAATATTATTTATTAGATAAATATGTTGGAAACTGAATATCCTAATCTAGATCAAAAATCATAAGATATTACCTTTGAAGCGTAGTGGTTGCTTTTCTTCTTGATCTCCTTGTATTTCTGCCTTTAGACCTTCTAGAGTATGTTCCGCCTTAACCCAGATGTTGTGTGGGCAACGAGCTACCGGATCTTTCTTGGACACAATATGGATCGGCCGAGATCTCCATGTTTGTGTTCACTCAATTTTTCTTTACTTTCTAGTATTGTATGAACACTCTTAGAAAATTGATGTGTTATCTAAGTTGTAGAATTAAAGACACAAGTCTAGAAAATTAATCTCACAACCTCAAGGATGTCTCTATTCGGCTGAACCATATGCTTGTCCGATTTATAGGCTCTTGAACTACTACTAGGGATCTTAAGGAGAATTAGGGAAGGACTCCTAATAGACCTCAGATTTCCATATTAGGACCTTTCCTAATATATTGAGTCTATTAATATCAATTCAATCCCATTTATGAAATCGGGCTCCTTATTTAAATATAATATTTCCCATGTTTAAGATATCGAATGTCCATTAATTAATTATAAGCTACTGACAGCTTTAATAAATTAATATGTTATTAATTATCCCTAGAAACCTGATAGGTTTCCGGATAAGATTCAATTGTGAAACTGATTTGCGTCGATGGTATAAACTTAACTTGTTCACGAACCATAGAAACCGTATAGGTTGGGGGGAGTGAACAAGGGGAAAAAGAATATCCAATCATCCATTAGATGGGTTTGGTGTTGGACACCACTTTATGAAAATTAATAGACTAGAAACCTGTTCGGTTGCCCTCTATTAAAATTTATAAAGAACTCGATCACCACTATGAAGTAGAGCGACGATACTTCCGGATTTCACATGGGAGTGTGTTATTCCGATAAAAATAGTGGGAGCTGGGTAACAAGAATAGAAAAGACCTTAATTCTATACTCAGATCATAATTAAACGAGTCACTAATTAATCTGTTATACTTAATGCAGACATAACTCTCAATATGACAATGAATCCACTCGCAATTCTACTCGAAAAGAACACCCTGATTGGACCTAACTTTGTGGACTGGCTCCGCAATCTGTTGATTGTCCTCAGTATAGAGGTACTGGGATACATCTTGGAGACGGACATTCCGATGCCTCATGTGCGGACCAGAGCCAATCAGGAAGGGATTGAAAACCACGAAAAGTGGGTTAAGGATGACGTAAAAGTCCGTGCTGACATGATGGCTTCTATGTCTAATGAGCTTCAGAGAGCTCATGAGAAAATGACTTCTACTAGGCATATTCTATCTCACTTAACCGAGCTTTATGGTGAGCACAGCAGAACTGCTAGATATGAGATATCCAAGCAACTGTTCGGTGCAAGGATGAAGGAAGGTGAGAAGGTTGGGGAACACGTCCTCAAAATGATATCCATGATCGAGAGATTGGAGGCTCTTGATTTTAAAATGGATACTTCTCTCCAAACCGACCTTATCCTTCAGTCTCTCCCTGATTCCTTCTCACAGTTTGTTATGAACTTCAACTGCAATAAGATTGCATGTAATTTAGCTGGGCTAATGAACAAACTTGTGACCGCTTAGGCTCAGATGAAGACTCCGCGGATGAAGGAATCTGCTCTTGTGATTTCTTCTGGACCTCGGAGGACTAAAAACAAGAAGAAAAAGACCAAGAAGCAGACGGGACCACAAGTTAAGGACCTTAAGGGAAAGGGCAAGGCCCCGATGGTTCCAAAAGGCAAGAAGAAGAAGGATGCTTGTATCAAGTGCGGTGAGCTGGGCCACTGGGCTAGATACTGTCCGATTCTTCATGGCACTTCAGGTACAGAACTTTTAATTTTGGAAACAAATTGTTCTGCTACTGTATTTTCTACTTCCTGGATACTGGATTCTGGTGCTAGTTCTCATATTTGTACCGTGATCAGGATCTGGAATAAAGTAGGAAGCTTAGAGCTGGAGAAGTTATGATCACAGTCGGAAGCGGGCATAGTGTCGAGGCGACCGACATAGGATCACTTCTTTTGGGTTTAGAATCCGGCTTTGTTTTGACTTTAGAAGATGTGCTTGTTTTGCCCAAGGGGCACAAAAACATTGTATCCATTCCGGTCATGGACCGAAAAGGCTTTTCATTTTTCATTGGTGGTGGTTTCTGCAAAATTTATTTCAGAAATAAACTAGTGGGTACTGCTACATTGTTAAATGGATTGTATCATCTAAATCTCAGTAACAAAGTAGTTGTAAATACTGTGACTAGAAAATGTGGTAGGGATGAAACCAAATCAAGTTTTGAAATGGCATCTTAGACTTGATCATGTTGGTCAGACCAAGGTTTACAAAATGGAAAAAGATGGACTTATGGGTCCATTGGGATCGGATCCCTTTCCTACTTGTGAATCTTGCCTTAAAGGCAAAATGACTAAGTCCCCCTTCACATAGACTTTTGAAAGAGCGACTGATAAACTAGGATTAATCCATACCGACGTATGTGGTGCTTTAGAAGTAGCACGTGACGGATATCAATATTTCATTACGTTTACAGATGACCATACTAGGTATGGTTATGTATACTAAATGAAACATAAATCCGAGGCCTTTGAGAAATTCCAGGAATTCAAGGCCCTAGTCGAGAAACAAACTGGTAATCATATCAAAGCACTTCGGTCGGATCGAGGTGGCGAGTATATGAGTACGGAGTTTGACGAGTTCCTTAAGGAAAATGGAATAGTATCACGACTAACACCTCCAGGTACTCCTCAGTTAAATGGTGTGTCATAAAGAAGGAACCGGACCTTGTTGAACATGGTCCGTTCCATGCTGGGCTATAATGACTTACCGATTTACCTGTGGGGTATGCACTCCTGACTGCCGCTTACATCTTGAACAGATGTCCTTCCAAATTCGTTCCTAAAACTCCACATGAGATGTGGGAGGGCAGGAACCCAAGTCTTAGTCATATTAGGATTTGGGGATGTCCCGACTATGTCAAGAAGACTAAGGTGGAGAAGTTGGAAGCTAGGTCCGCGAAGGGATGTTTCATTAGATTCTCGTCTGGGAAGATGGGTTATCTATTCTATATGCCCGAAGATTGAAAGATCGTTGTTGCTTTACAAGCACAATTCCTATAAGATGAGGTCATTTAGGAAGGCGGAGCAGGTAGAAGTATTTCTTTAGAAGAATACAATGAAACTCCTCGGGAGACACCTGTGCAAGAAACTGGAACCAAACCTTCTGAAACACAAGTACAACCACCTCGTAGGTCTAGTAGGGTGTCTCATTTACCTGAGAGGTATGGGCTTGTGCACTTGGAGGAGCTGGGTCTCCATGAGGCTCCAAGTGATAGCTAAGATACCGACGCATCGACCTATGATCAAGCGATCGTGGATGTAGACTCCAAGAAATGGCGTGAAGCTATGGAAGCTGAGATAGACTCGATGCAAGTGAATCAGGTCTGGACTCTAGTAGACAGCCCCAAGGGCATAGTGCCTATTGGGAACAAGTGGATCTACAAGAGAAAGACTGATGGAGATGGCAAGGTTGACGCCTATAAGGCCAGGCTTGTGGCAAAGGGTTATACCCAGAAGGAAGGGATTGATTACCACGATACCTTCTCGCACGAAGCTATGATCAAGTCTATTCGCATGATGCTTGCTATAGCTGCCTACCACGATTATGAGATATGGAAAATGGACGTAAAGACGGCTTTCCTCAATGGATTTCTCGAGGAGGAAATCTATATGGATCAGCCTAAAGGCTTTGTGTCCGAAGTTGATATTTAGAAAGTGTGCAAGCTTCAGCGTTCTATTTATAGACTGAAGCAAGCATCGCGTAGTTGGAACCTTCGTTTTGACGAGGCGGTCAAAGAGTTTGACTTCGTGCAAAATGAAGAGGAACCTTGTGTATACAAGAGGGTTGGTGGGAGCAAGATCGCATTCTTAGTACTATATGTAGATGACATTCTACTAATAGGAAATGGTGTGGGAATGCTCAGTTCTGTGAAAGCTTGGCTTTCGAGTAATTTCTCCATGAAAGACTTGGGAAAAGCAACCTATATTCTTGGTATTCGGCTTTACCGGGATAGAGCGAAGAGAACAATAGGTCTTTCCCAAGCCCTCTATATAGATAAGATATTAAAGTGATTTAAGATGGATGATTCTAAAAGAGGGTTCCTTCCGATGCCACATGGAATAAAACTCACCTTGGAGATTTGTCCTCAATGTGAGGAACAACTACGGGAAATGAGTAATACCATATGCTTCGGCCTTGGGTAGCCTTATGTATGCTATGTTGTGTACGAGACTTGATATTGCGCATGCTGTAAGCGTGGTGAGTAGGTTTCAGGCAAACCTAGGTAGGGAACATTAGACTACCGTAAAGAACGTTCTCAAGTACTTAAGAAGGACTAGAGATATGGTTCTGATGTATGGCGGTGGAGAATTGGATGTGGTGGGATTCACTGATTCGGACTTCCAGGGACAGAAGGACGACTCGATGTCTACTTCTGGCTACATATTTACTCTTAATGGAGGAGCAGTATCTTGGCGTAGCGCCAAGAAAAGCGCGACTTCTGATTCCACCCGTCAGGCTGAGTATCAAGGAGCCTCGAAGGCTTTCAAGGAAGGGTTCTGGATTAAGAAGTTTCTGGGAGAACTTCAAGTGATACCATGTGCTGAGCTGCCTGTTCCGCTATACTGCGACAATGACGGAGCTGTAGCGCAGGCCAAGGAGCGGAGGTTTCACAACAACACCAAACATATTGAGAGGAAGTATCATCTCGTAAGAGAATTTGTTCGCAAGGGATACATTGTGCTGCACAGAGTAGACTCAGCCGACAACATCGCTGATCCACTGACCAAGCCACTTTCTCATACTAGCTTGGAACGTCATATAGAGAACATGGGTATTAGATACCATAGTGTGTGGCATTGAGTGCAAGTGGGAGATTGTTAGGAGTATGCCCTCGAATGCCACTCAGAGGATGTTGAGTGAGGGCATTGTACTTGTAATTATATAAATCTTTTATATAAGGCAATGAATGTTTCTTTATTTACTGGTAGTTACTCGCATTACTAACTCGTAAATATACATATAGATACTAGTTGGTGTGTTTGAGAGCAAAACGTTCCACTCCTTATTGGATAAGGGGGTCGGCACTGGAAAGGTTTATAGCTCAAATACTTAATCGTTCGCAAGTCGATGAAACTTGACTGGGCGTTAAGTTTATGTGAAGACTTGTATGACGTGTTATTTGACAAGGAGATTGCCTGTCGAACACTAATATTTAGTGGGAGCACACGTTATAGGTATGCTAATTAGATTAGTATACTCGAACTGACTCACCCTCGATTCGTCACACGGATTTCACTCCGGGAATGTCAATGACAGAATCGAAAGGTTGTGATAGGTATTCGTGAACCTTCGACTTGAGGATTTAGTAGGGATGTGCTTGTGACGTCAAGATTTTCATTAGAGTAGTTCGACCCTGTAAACCGGGAGGTGGGGGTCAACCTCGACGTGCGTCCTGACGGGCAACTAGCAGGTCTTACTGAATACCAAGATAGAATTCTTTCTCCCGTTAGTGAGAGGGTTATATGTCCTATGCGTTTATTGGCAGATGAGATCATAAGTCTTTGTCCAAAGCATTGGAGCTAGTTGTATTGGATACACGAGAGCTCGATGATCTCGATTTGCATTAACGCATGCATAGAGTCAAGTACAAATAGGGTTTGACTGACCGTGACCCTATAACTTGATCGGGACATTTGAAAGAAGGGTTTATATGTATACTGGTATTCACGGCAGAATGGTTCTTGAATGATCCCAATCATTCGCTCTCAAAGTTGGGTTACAGTGTAGGCCGCCAGGCCGGCTAGGTGGTGCTACTACTCTTTGGTTCCTCCAATTGCTGACCGAGACGGACCTACCGAGTCGCGCAATAGGATTGACGACGGAATGAATCAAGCTTATTCTCTCATAATGAATATTATATATTAGATATCTAATTTGGGACATTGGATATCTAAATTAATTTATTAGATAAATTAATTTATGGCCTAATGAATTAAATAAATTACTGGGTGATTAATTTAATTCATAGATATAATTATTTCTTAGAGAAACTAATTATTTTGTATTTGATATGATTAATTAATCGGATTAATTAATTGATATAAATACATCAGAACGGAATCAGAGTTTATCTGTTTGGACTCACGGGAGTCCGAAACGGACTAAACTCGTCCGATTCCTTCTAGAGGCCAGCCTCCCGACTTTGATTCCTTCACTTGGTCTTAGTCTTGCTTTTGGTAGGTGTATGACTAATGACTTTAGAGATATGATATCTCTTAAAAAGGTGAAAAGGTTATTTTGTGGGATATGAAAGAAGAATAAAAAGACAACTACTCCTCACTCTTGAAGAGAAATCATCCATGAGTTTTGGCAAGAGAGAGAGAGAGAGAGAGAGAGAGAGAGAGAGAGAAAAGAGTTCTTTTTCTTCATCTTCTACATTTTCACTTCTTGATTGTTCTTGGAGAAAATTCAAGATAAATTGAGAGATATAGATTATACACTTAGAGTGTTATAATCAAATAGCTTCATCACTTAGCTCTAGCTGTATCCTTGGAGGATAGCAAGGTGATCGTCATCCCGTTAGTTTCTCCGACGCGTGGCAAGTAGAGGGGTTGTACTTTCGACGTTGGATCATCCAAGGGCTTGGAGCGGATTGGATTCGTAGAGATCAAGTAAAGCTTGGGGAATAGCTCAAGAGAAGGATACCATTTAATCAACGGACTACGAGGGTATGTTTCTCGTATCTCTTGTGTTTTCATTTATATATTCGTATATACGTAGCTCGATCGATCCTCGTAGGGATTCGGATCGAATTAATTTTCATTTTATCGCTTCTGCTGGGCCTTCGTTTTAGGCACCGAATCCCAACATTAACCTCAATACATAAACACATAACGTTCTAATTTACGAAAGCCAAAGTTGTTTTGCAAAACAGAAATTTTCCAAAATCCTTTGGTTCATAACCAAAACGACAGTAATATTTCGCAATATCCAAAGTACTTCAAAACACATTTTCCAAATATCGTCTGATGGTGTCATTTGAAGATACACGACCCATTTGTCAAAATTTAACCAATTTAAAAAAAAAATCCATTCAAACCGTGGTTTGACCGCACCACCAAAATATTTTCCAAAATTCGATTTCTACAAAAATGCTCAAATCGTAAAATTCTTCAGAAAAACGTTCTCAAACCTACCCGTAGCGGCCAAAATTACGGCATTACAAAAACAGTCGAATTTAAAACTACATGCTCAAACAGCAACCAGGGTCGCCAATTCAATCAAATGCATCTCGTGGCACCAAGTTTGAACACACAACAAAATCATTCATCGGAGTTTCTCACAAACTCTACCGTTGATACCTTTTCAAAACTCATCAAGGTTTACAACTTTCACCCCATACCACCCCACACGGTGGTTCAAAGGTGAAACAACAATACGCCCAGTTTTATACATATACTATGTGCCACAAGTATTAAATACAACTATATTACACAACACTGTGCAAATAAAATTATGCACCGCAATTAACTCACTAAGATAAAATCATGATACACAGGTACCTCGCATAAAAGAGGAGACTTACGTCCACAGGCCGCACGGAGATGACGGTCGCCCACGATACTAATCTCATCCGACAACATATCCGACACATTGTGACTACGCACAACTCAACTTGTCACCCGACATCTCGAATGACAAAACCACATAATACTCGACAAATCACGACTCGACTTGACCCGACAGCCTAGGTTTCCGCAACCTAAGCTCCGATACCATAAATGTAACACCCACAAATCTATATGGGAATATTACACGCCGTAGACCCCTTTTCACGAGGATCTACCAGGCTAAGCCTTACAAAATGACCAAATATTTGCCCGGCCAGGGTCAAAACATAAAATAATACAGACCGATAAGGTCACTTACACGTGAGTACACAGGCCGATGAGGTCACATAACTCAGTCAACAAAACTGACTTATACAACATTACCCACACATGGGTCAAAACACAATACAACGGAAGACTGAAATCAACTTTGACAAGACAACCAAACTCTACCAGCTCTCAATTCTTGATTAGTATCGTAGTTCGTCATTTCCAGTGCCATTCCTGTGACTGCTCCCTGAACCTGCAAGCACTTGGACACAAAACAGACATCCACCCCCCGATTACTCGGGGGTTAGCAAAATTCCACTATTTTGCTAGTGCAAGTATAATACGATACGAAATGCAACAAGTAAATAGCAACCACGAATTTTGCCACGGAAACCAACTATCAAAATATTCCCTAGAAGTTTTAGAATTTCGAACTCAAGCAAGAAATATTTGAAAAGGAACTCATTAGCTCGAGAATTTTTAAAGTAGAAATTCTTTTGGACCTCAAGTCCCGATTTACAAAACCTTTTCGAAAACGTTAAGGCCTCAGCCCGATTCTCATTTCAAAACATACTAGTTAAGATATCATTATGAGTCCGTGACCCATTTCCAAAACGTTATCCAAACAATCACTGTTATATGATCACTGTTCGTACACATCATGTACCGAACTCCG
Organism: Orobanche coerulescens; assembly: GCA_033398695.1. Taxonomy (NCBI): domain Eukaryota; kingdom Viridiplantae; phylum Streptophyta; class Magnoliopsida; order Lamiales; family Orobanchaceae; genus Orobanche; species Orobanche coerulescens. Next base: position 102,901,813 of record CM065808.1, read on the forward strand.
GAGGCCTCGTCGGACCCTACCCGGACCACACACATTGTTCATACACATCATGTACCGAACTCCAGAGGCCTCGTCAGACCCTACCTTGAGCATACACGTTGTTCGTACACATCATGTACCGAACTCCAGAGGCCTCGTCAGACCATACCTGGACTACACGATCATTGTTCGTACACATCATGTACCGAACTCCAGAGGCCTCGTCTAACCCTACCTGGAACATACACGTCGACACGACACAATTCGCAATGATCAACTCAGTATATCACCACGGGCATCACACATTATCATCAATATGTCAAATCGTTCAATGAAACGCCCCGACTTTCTAGGGTAAATGTTGGGGAAAAATAAATAAAAGGTAAATTTTGAGAAAAATATTTTTCTTGAGAATATAAAAATTCTCGCCTACAAAGTCGAGTCGCTACAATGACATAAAAATAAATACCTTTAAATAAGGTAACATTTCATCATAAATATGAGGTAAAAATTTACGGCGGAAGAATAATTCATAATTTATAAATTTCTTATCAACGTTTCCCCAAATAAGTTTCAAACATTTGACAAAAAGAAACATCATATAATAATTTCTCTTTCATATCCCCTCGGCTCGCTCCTTCATCCATCCGGATCGGTTCAACCTGCGGGTTCAATAAAGGTGGGGGTGAGCTTCCTTCAGCTCGTGGAAATCACACTGATCACAGTAATATACAATCTCATGGAAAGCATAACATGAATAATCTATCACATTTTCCTCAACGTAAATGCATACACACAATATCACGTATAACACGAATATTGAGGTTGCGCAGGTGCCCCCGCAACAACATTAGCATACACACAATATTTCGCATAGCATGAATCTAGCACACACAACGCGAATATTGAGGTTGCGCAGGTGCCCCCGCAACAACATAAAACATACACACAATATCATAGAAAATGAATCGAGCACGTATGTGAATATTGAGGTTGTGCAGGTGTCCCCGCAACAACATATATCTTAAGATAGCCTCTTACACGAAAACAGGTTAGCCTGGTTTACAACGTGCATAAAATTTTAAACATGAATAGAACATCACATACACAGTCCAATTAAAGCAATTAAAGTGATAGTGAAAATTCTCACCTGAATAAATGATGATGATGATGTCTGACTTGAAATGAAGATGCTCGAATCACAGTCCTAAGCATGTAAATCCTCGATAAAGTCTACATATGATAATAATAATAATAATAATAATAATAATAATAATAATAATAATAATAATAATAATAATAATAATAAGAAGAATTATAAACTTACAATTTATTATTTATATAATAAATGAAAGGATACGAATATCACTATATAATAACTGAAAATAAATTATAATTGCTAATTAATATTAACCGAAGAGTTAACATTATTAATGACTGAAATTAAAATACTTATGAATAATTTCAGATTAATTATTAATATTAATTGAAAGTCAATATTTTAATGTTTGGGTCAAAATAGGACTGGAAGAGAAGGTTTTAAAATTGACTGGGGTCAAATTGTAAAAGTTGAAAAGCTGACTGGATTAGAATCGAATTAATTAAAACTATCTGGGGTGGAATTAAAAGTTTCTGAAAATTTGAAGGACTAAAATGCAGAACCCTAAAATTTCGGGGGTATAAATACCCCTAATCTAACCCTACCCGACAGAATTCATTTACTTCTTCTGTCAAACCCGTCTCCTTCTCTCCCAAAGCTTCTATGCACGACATCTCTCTCCCTCTCTAAAACCTCTCTGCTCATCTCACTCTAATCGGCTGTGAAAAATTTTGAAACACACACACACACCGTAAATCACACACATACAGGAAATCGCAATCCAAATCGGAGGATGGGAGATGGGTCGGATTCGCCCGAAGAAGAAGGTTGGCTATGGGTGATGGTTCCGTCGGAAGGGCTTCGGCCCTATTTCTCCGTCGAGCTTGGTGGCCGACGACAGTCCCGACTGGAAAACGACGAGCAGCGGAAGGTGGGTCAGGTAAGGGTGTTCAATTTCTGGATTTGATTCCAACAGAAACCGGGTCGATTTGGCCATGCCCTGAAATTTTGGTTCTGGGATGATGTACGGATTAAATCTCATGGTTGTTTGAAGTTTCGGGCTTGTTGATTTGAGATTGATAGTGTTTTTGGGTTTCTATTGGTTTGGATTGAACGGCTGAAGAACTGGGTTGATGGGTTGAACTCCGGGACTGTTCGTACAAGAATTATTGATTATGGTATTTTGGATTTGGTACAGAAGAACATACGACAAGAACAAGTAGAGGAGAGAAAAAATTAAACATCTTGAATTTGATATTTTTACCTGTTGCTGGAGAGATGAGGAGATGATAATATGTAGGAGGTAAGAAATCAGCACTGCCGATCGCTGGGGGAAATAAAAATAAAAATAAAAGTGTATTATGTTTTCTCTTTCTTTTCTTTTTTTTTTTTTTTTGATCGATGGATGATGAACAATGTATTTCTGTAAAGGATTTATGTACTGTAGAATTTTGAATTTATAGGTGTAGATTTTTAAGTGTTGTAGTTGAATTGGAATTGTATTTAGGATATGTATTGAGGAGTTTTGGTGGGCTGAGGGGAATGGAAGGGAACGATGGTTTGGGAGACTTCTTAATTATGATTAGTTTAGTTTAATCATGGTTGGTTAATTAAATTTAATCATAGTTTGGTTAAATTATAACTCATGGTTAAAACATAAATGGTATAATAATAATACTAATAATAGTAATTGTAGAATAACATTTAATTGGTAATAAAAATTTGGAAATAATAAATATAATAATAATAATAATATTAATACTTAATAAAAATGGTATTTAATAATATTAATGATAATATTAATAATAATAGTGTTAGTATTATACTCGAATAATTTATAACACTATTATAAAATAAATGATGACCACTTAAATATATATGTGACAAAATGATTCTAGAACATGATACGTCGAAATAAATGTTCATGATCCTCTAAATGAAATTAAATAAAATGAAATGCATTATAATATTATTATAAATAATAGTATTGCATTATGAAAATAGCGGGTATTACATCCTACCCCTCTTAGAAAATTTTCGTCCTCGAAAATGAATGACATACCTCGATTGAAGAAATTCGGATAACGAGCTTGAAGTTCTTCCTCGCGCTCCCAAGTGGCTTCATCTTTACTATGGTTACACCATTGGATCTTGACAAACACTTTTTCTTTGTTCCTCAACTGCCGGACTGATCGGTCGAGGATCAGTTCTCGTTGTTCTTCATAAGTAAGATCTTTGTTCATCTCTACGGAGTATAGTTGATGACGTGGCTGGGATCGTGCACATACTTCCTCAACAATGATACGTGGAAGACGTTGTGCACAGCCGAAAGTTCCGGGGGTAAAGCCAAGCGGTAAGCTAACTCACCGATCCGTTCAAGAATTTCGAACGGTCCAATGTATCTTGGCCTCAACTTGCTCCTTAGCCCAAAACGAACAATTCTTTTGGTAGGAGATACCTTCAGGAATATTTTGTCGCCAACACAGAATTCGAGATCTTTCCTACGCTTGTCGGCGTAAGACCTCTGACGGTCTTGGGCTATCTTGATCCTCTCACGAATCTTATCCACCATGCCAACTGTCTGCTCGATCATCTCGGGACCCAAAATCCTCCTTTCACCTACCTCATCCCAATACAATGGTGATCGACATTTCCTACCGTATAGGGCTTCATATGGTGCCATACCGATCGTCGACTGGTAACTGTTGTTGTAAGCAAATTCCACTAATGGCAACAGTTGTTCCAATTATTTCCCATATCTAGCACACATGCTCGCAACATATCCTCAAGGATCTGGATGGTCCCCTCGGACTGACCATCAGTTTGAGGATGATAAGCCGTACTAAAATTCAACTGTGTTCCCAAAGCTTCTTGCAAACTCTCCCAAAAACACGATGTGAAACGAGTATCCCTGTCGGATACTATAGAGACTGGAACTCCATGCAACTTAATAATCTCCCTGATATACAGTTGAGCATACTGATCCATCCGAAATTTCATCTTAACTGGGATAAAATGAGCTGACTTTGTGAGTCGGTCGACAACAACCCAAATAGCGTGGTTTCCTCTTTCCGTTCGAGGCAAACCTACCACAAAGTCCATCGTAATGTGTTCCCATTTCCATTCTGGAATATGAAGTGATTTAAGTAATCCAAAGGGGCATTGCTGTTCTGCCTTCACTTGTTGACAAACTATACACTTTCTGACAAAGTCGGCCACATCTCTTTTCAAACCTTCCCACCGAAATGTACCCTTAAGATCTTTATACATCTTTGTACTCCCATTGTGTGTTGTATACGGGGTATTATGTGCCTCCTTTAGTATCGCTTCTCTCAACTTAACAACATTGGGCACACAAATTTTCCCTTCATAATACATCGTACCATCATCGGACACGCTGAAACCCTTATCCTCACCTGAAAGAGTACGTTCTTTCATCTTGACCAAGAAATCGTCCTGTCCTTTGTAACACCCCCGAGATATTCAAGGTGTATTACAGTGCTGTGGACCCCTACATGGGACCCACCAGGCTAGACACAACTTACCACAGTAGAAACACACATCATCCGGTTGAAAATCAATTAGCAAGCCCGGTACAACCGGCGGAATAATCAACAATGACAAACATAAATAACTCCCACAATTACTAAACATAATCCGAAGAGAAAAGCCTAAGTACTCGCGAGTACAATCTATAAGTTTCAAAAGTAGACAACAACCAAATCGAATGGAAACAACGGAAATGAAAAAAAAAGACTCAATGCACATGTCCGCGACCCTGGCCAGCATCCTCGTATTGTCCCAGCGCTCGCTCGTCCGGATGATCATAACCTGAAATCTATAACAAGAATTTCCCCACGACGGGTCCCCAAAGGGGTTAGCAATTACGCTAGTACAAGTAATCAAGGCAAACCAATCGCTTACACATTTCATAGTACATGCACCAAAGTCATTTCGTAAACCAAAACCAGACATGTCTTTTCCGGAAAACAAATAGTCAATCAATTTGCCTAGGACCGGGACGAAGCCACGAATCCCACTCGAGGCCTCTAAGGACCCTCCGGAGCTGGCCACATTCATAAAACAAATCAAGCACCACACGTCACCTAGGACCGGGACGAAGCCACGAATCCCACCTGAGGCCTCTAAGGACCCTCCCCGGCTGGCCGCGAAACAAACTCATGAATCCAGGATGAAGCCATAGATTCCCCCGAGGCCCCATCGGACCCTCCTGAGGTGAGTAAAGCACACACAATATACATTACCATTTCACGTTAAGCATAAAGGTTTCCAAAGATACTTGCCTTGAATAATTGACGACGCAACGAACGGAAAGGAAAGTCACCGACGAACGCTAGGAACCAACGAAACTGAACCTAACGATTCGAAGAACATAATCACAACCAACTCTAAACGAATACGGAAATGGAATACACTTTAAAACCCGCCTACGATTCATGTATATTCGTATAAAAATAACAACGAGGGCGGACCACAACCGAACCCTCCTGAATACTCAACAACTGCGAAATATACCATGAATCCGTAGGAAAACCAATGATATCAACAAGATTAATCATACTCATCATAGATTAACCAACCAAACGGGACAAATCGGACGAAAATCCCAAAACCCCCAAATTATCCAAAAGTAGGGTTCTAAGAGATTTACCTTGAATTAGGATGAAAGATTCGTGTTGATGTTGTTATTATACACCAAGACCTCAAGGAAGTTGTTGGTTGAGATGATTGTAGGAATAAATCGCCAAGAATTCGCCCAAAATCGCCAAAGGAGCTCTAAGCCATGGGGAGGAGAAGAAATGAGAAGAAGACGTATAACTGGGTCAACTCCCTGGTTTATATAGCCAGGGAGTGTTAGCGCGCGCTAACACTCGCAAGTTAGCGTGCGCTAACGGGACAAAATTCTAGTCCAGAAGTTAACGTCCCAGCCCAGTAACCAGATTCTGGGCCGTTAGCGTGCGCTACTTGAAACGTACGTAGCGTGCGCTAATAGCCTCTCGGTAGAGCGCGCTATCGAACATAGCGTGCGCTACCTCTACAACAGCCGAGTCCAGAAGCAAACTGCAGTACACACCTGATCCAGTTAGCGCGCGCTATCGGCCAAACATAGCGTGCGCTACCTGGGCACCTAACCGAGTCCAGTAGCAAACTGTCTAGTACTGGGCAGTCACGCTAGCGCATGTTACCGGACACCTTAGCGTGCGCTAGTCCCCCGACATTAGCGTGCGCTAGACAACGTAGCGTGCGCTAATCCGTTAGTCCAGAGGGCTGGAAACAGAACTGCCACTCCCAGGGCTTGCTCGCTAGCGCGCGCTACGAAGCAGACGTAGCATGCGCTACTAAGGGACCTCTAGCGTGCGCTATGCAGAAAAGATAGCGCGCGCTATGTACGGAATATAAACGGTCCGAAACACCGGAATATGAATGAAACATCAAACGAAACATCTCAAAACGTATAATAATATAGAATAGATCCACGGCAACCCCGACACGGTGGTTCCGCATAACAATTACGAGAATCAGATCAATTGATGACAGAAGAAATACACTGAAAGATACACGAGGGTCGCTACAACTGAGAAATACACCGAAAAATGAAAATAACGGGAAAATAAAAATGCGGATATTACATTCTACCCCTGTAAAAATAATTTTCGTCCCGTGCTAGGTGTATTTTTATGCGCTTATTTATCATTATTTTGTATCCATTTGAAGTCTAAATCTGCTTAAATGAGCTTTTAATGCACTATCTCTATATGTTTTGTAGGAAATTGGAGTCCGAAAGCTCGAACGGAGAAAAATGGGCCAAAACGACAATTTTTGGCCTGGGGCCGCGGCACACCAAGGCCGGCCGCGGCCTGAGTGACTAGCAGGGCGCCGCACCAACTGTACCGGGGGCCGCGGCACAAGGATGCTGAGCTGCGGCCCATGAAGAAAATGCGCCCAGGTATAGAGGCGCTGAACATTAGGGGCCGCGGCACAGATTAAGTGAGTCGCGGCCCACGGGGCGGTTTTGATGGATTTGCCGCGTTTCTGGGCCGTTTCTGAAGCCCGTTTTCAACCTAATTCACGGACGCGTTTTGGAGGCTAAGGATAGCTATAAATAAACATTGAAGGTCAGAAAAAGGGGATCATCAAGGAATCGTTGGACGGGATCGAAGAACACAAGAATCCGGGGAGAGCGGAAACGAAGAGATTTGTGGGCGACGACAAGACCACGAATCCCTTATGGTTTTCCTTAATTTTTCCGCATCTTATTTTCTAGATCTGTTTGAGTAGGATTGTGATTGTAGCCGATTACATAACGGTTTGATTTATTTATTTTTATTTCAATTCACTCGTTATTCGTATTGAGTTGGATGTTTCTCATTGTTCTCAACGCCTTTTAATTGTCTGGCCAACAGTTGAATTGATTTGAACATCTTTATGGATTCGGGAGATGAAATTTAGGCATAGTTCTTGTAAGAAAAATCATGATTGTCGTGAGATAGGGATATACCCATGGGAATTGTGAAGCCTATTTATTGTGGGGATTCATGAACTATTTTAGCTATTAATTATCTAATTCGAATAGGAATATATCGAGTTAATAATTATTAGTATTTTCTATCGACTTTGGGAGAAGCTTTAGAATAATTTAGGAATTCCTGGCTTACAATCAATTGAATAAAAGTGAATTGAATTAAATAAAAAATTCATTCCTGATTGTTTGAAGTGATAATCACAATCCTACACCCTTATTATTATTATTTTTATTATTACTATTATTATTTTCTATTTATTTTTCTGCAATTAGTTTAGAAATAAATTCCATATAATTGTTCTTCAAATAAAATTATGAGTTGACTATATTTTGGTACTTAGTGAAATCAGTCCTCGAGGGAACGATATCTTACTTATCACTTTATTACTTGTTGACACCGTGCACTTGCAGCATAGTGTGAGGAATTTCCTCACAACAAGTTTTTGGCGCCGTTGCCGGGGAACGAACCCAGGTCACCCGCGTGACAGGCGGGAAAACTTGTTCACAACAAGTTTTTGGCGCCGTTGTCGGGGACTGATTTTTCGCTAATATCATTACCAAGCGACTCTAATTTTAATTTGAAGTTTTTTTTAGTTTCTATTTTTTTTTCTTATTTTTTTATTATGTTTTCCTTTGATTATCGTGACCCTTGGCATTTCATAAATTTCGATGATCTTAATAATTTGCCTAATAGGGTCAGTCAGCCCCCTCCCCCGAAACAAAAGACCATGTTTGAACATTGTGTAGACGCTCTCAAAAATCCTGATAGTACCCCTCTTGAGCGAGAATGTGCAAGTCGTGGTCTTGAGATTCACTATAGTTATTTTCCAGCTCATCGATTTAGTAGTAAAGTTGAGGGGGAGGTTGAGAAGAAAGACATGCTGAGTTTTAGGGTCGATCCCCCAGCACCTGATAATTACATAAAGTGTGATGAGCTTGTAGAAGAAGTTACCATTGATGATGTTTCCAAAGAAATTTCATTAATTCGTCATCAAACTTCGAATAATAAGGTGAAGACTTTTGTGCCTAAAATTTTATTAACGGTGCCACGCATAAATTTTCCTAAATCCATATTGGGAGAGATTGGCCCCATTACTTTTGATTTTGTTGAGGCTGATTCTTTGAGTTCTAATGAGGTTGTTCATGATATGTCTTTATTACTTACCCATTCGAACTCTGCTTATTTTTTCATACCTTATAATTAATATATTCTTTCATTATTTTTTGGTTGTCCGCATAATTATTCTTACTCATTATTTTTGGAAACCAGGCATGAACCAAAGCCTCCCTTGTGGAATAAGAGGCTTATAGATTGCAATAAGGGGGTATTTGGTAATCTCCCTAGAAAGAAGCCACGTTAAATTTTTTTCCACGTGGTGCTCAAGACGTTAAATAGAGCGCTTGATGGGAGGCAACCCATCATTTTTACTTGCTTTCTAGTTAGTTGTTTTTATTTGATTTTTCGTTAATAATTTTTTTTCTTTGTTTTGTTATTTTGGATTCGTGTATTATTGTTGGCCCTTATTTCTCTAATATTTTTTTGTTAACCCCAATGAGTTATTATCCTTTATATTCTAGTCTTTCTTGACTTAATGTCTATAGTTCTTTCATGACTAGAGACTAAGTTTGGGGGTCCCTGGTGATGTTGGGCATTATTTGAAGTATGGATTGACAGACGATTCCACTCAGACATGTGCTGGCGTTCAAGAAGACATTTGGAATAAGATTCACTTTTCCTTATCTCTTTTATTTTCACATGAGTTTTATTGTTGATGATTTTATATGTAGTGGAATAAATTGAAGCATGCGATATTTTGTTAATTTTTATTGGTTATAAATTGCGATTTCATCATTGCTTTATTTTTCGTGAATTTTTCGTGCTTCCGTGTGTAAAACTGATGTTACGATACTGATTTCTTTTTGAAGAAACTGTTGACTTTTGGTCGAGTTGCAGTCAGCGATATCTGTTTCCTCTGAGTATTCATTTAAGTCTATATTTTTCGTTATTGTAGAAATTTTAGAAGATAAGAAAGGAGCATACGTGTTTTCAAATCACCGTCTATACGTTTGGTTATACTTTTCGCGTAGCTAGTCGTCCAGTAACATGAGTCTTGTTGGCACTTAAATTGAGTTTAGAGTCGGACAGTTTTTCCCAAAAAGTCGAGATATTATACATATTCTATGATGGGAAGTTTAGTAATCGGGGGTACTCACGTGACCCGTTGTTTACTCTCGCGTAAAACGACAACCCTGAATAGACTAATGATTTAGAAATATCGCATTACCGATGATGGGAAGCCTAGTAACCGGGGGTATTCACGTGACCCGTTGTTTACTCTCGCGTAAAACGGCAACCTAGACATGCGGGAATCGCTATTCGAGTTTTTTTCTCCGCTGTAGATGAGGACTTAGTAACTAGAAGCATCCATGTGCCCCATGAATGTCTTTTACGTCAAACGGTTCCTCAATACATGAGAATGGAAAACCACCCTAGGATTACCCCAATGAAACATCCCGAGATCCGAACCTAGTGGTTAACTCGAATCATTATTATGATCATACATAAGGGAATTGTGTCCGAGGAGTAATTTTGATGATGAAACTCTTGAATTTTGCCACTAGACTGTGGGGATGGGCGAGTTAGTTTGTTTACTCTAACCCTTCATATTGGCGGTCGGTTAAATTCACGCTTGTTAATCTTTGAGCTTGATTTTCCTCATAAACGATTGATTAGCACTAAAAATGGTTACTTTGTGGAATCAGTGTCCTTGATGTGACTCACTATTACGATACTCGTATTATTCTTTCAGATTTTCAGGGTAGTATTGATTAAGTTGAGCACTATGGATTTGCACAATCATTCACGATACTTTTTATTTGAAAATTGATTTTTGCTTGAGGACAAGCAAAGGCTCAAGTTTGGGGGTATTTGTTAGGCGTATTTCTATGCGCTTATTTATCATTATTTTGTATCCATTTGAAGTCTAAATCTGCTTAAATGATCTTTTAATGCACTATCTCTATATGTTTTGTAGGAAATTGGAGTTCGAAAGCTCGAACGGAGAAAAACGGGCCAAAACGACAATTTTTGGCCTGGGGCCGCGGCACACCAAGGCCCGGCCGCGGCACACCAAGGTGACTAGCAGGGCGCCGCACCAACTGTACCGGGGGCCGCGGCACAAGGATGCTGAGCCGCGGCCCATGAAGAAAATGCACCCAGGTATAGAGGCGCTGAACATTAGGGGCCGCGGCATAGATTAAGTGAGTCGCGGCCCACGGGGCAGTTTTGATGGATTTGCCGCGTTTCTGGGCCGTTTCTGAAGCCCGTTTTCAACCTAATTCACGGACGCGTTTTGGAGGCTAAGGATATCTATAAATAAACATTGAAGGTCAAAAAAAGGGGATCATCAAGAAATCATTAGACGGGATCGAAGAACACAAGAATCCGGGGAGAGAGGAAACGAAGAGATTTGTGGGCGACGACAAGACCACGAATCTCTTACGGTTTTCCTTAATTTTTCCGCATCTTATTTTATAGATCTGTTTGAGTAGGATTGTGATTGTAGTCGAATACATGACAGTTTGATTTATTTATTTTTATTTCAATTCACTCGTTATTCGTATTGAGTTGGATGTTTCTCATTGTTCTCAACGCCTTTTAATTGTCTGGCCAACAGTTGAATTGATTTGAACGTCTTTATGGATTCGGGAGATGAAATTTAGGCATAGTCTTGTAAGAAAAATCATGATTGTCGTGAGATAGGGATATAACCATGGGAATTGTGAAGCCTATTTATTGTGGGGATTCATGAACTATTTTAGCTATTAATTATCTAATTCGAATAGGAATATATCGAGTTAATAATTATTAGTATTTTCTATCGACTTTGGGAGAAGCTTTAGAATAATTTAGGAATTTCTGGATTACAATCAATTGAATAAAAGTGAATTGAATTAAATAAAAAATTCATTCCTGATTTTTTGAGGTGATAATCATAATCCTACACCCTTATTATTATTATTATTTTTATTATTACTATTATTATTTTCTATTTATTTTTCTGAAATTAGTTTAGAAATAAATTCCATATAATTGTTCTTTAAATAAAATTACGAGTTGACTATATTTTGGTACTTAGTGAAATCAGTCCTCGGGGGAACGATATCTTACTTATCCCTGTATTACTTCTTGACACCGTGCACTTGCGGCATAGTGTGAGGGATTTCCTCACAACATCCCGAAACTTAAGAAACAAACAACTCAGGGTACCTAGCACGCATGCTATCCTCGGTTTCCCAAGTTGCCTCCTCGACACCATGTCTCGACCACTGCACCTTGACCAAGAGATGGTCTTATGCCTCAGTCGCTTATCACGATGCTCCAAAATCTTCAAAGGACGCTCCTCAAAAGTAATATCCTCTGCGACATTAATTTCACCATAATCGATGAGGTGATTAGGATCCGGGACATATTTCCTTAGCTGGGAAACATGAAAAACGCTATGAATATGGCTCAGGGCCGGGGGTAATGCCAAACGGTATGCTAACCCACCGACTCGCTCGAGAATCTCGAAGGGTCCAATAAATCTCGGACTCAACTTCCCCTTTTTCCCGAAACGTAAAACTCCCCTCGTCGGCGACACCTTCAGCAAGACGTGGTCTCCCACCTCGAATTCCAAAGGTGGACGACGGACATCGGCATATGACTTTTGTCGACTCTGGGCAGTCAACATCCGTTCCCGAATTAATTCTATCTTCCGCCTCGTCTCTAAAATGATATCCGGCTCGGTCCCGACCAAATCGGACGCCTCATTCCAACAAATCGGCGATCGACAAAGCCGCCCATAAAGTGCCTCATACGGTGCCATCCGAATAGGCACGTGCCAACTATTGTTGTACGTGAATTCGATCAGTGGCAGATGCTCCTCCCAGTCATGGCTCTAATCGAGAGCACAAGCACGCAACATATCCTCAAATGTCTGGATAGTGCGTTCCGACTGTCCATCTGACTGGGATGAAAATAGGTACTCAAACGCAAACGAGTACCCAACGCCTTATGCACCGCCTGCCAAAAATGCGATACAAAACGGCCATCCCGATCCGAAACAATAGACTTCGGAGTACTGTAAAGCCTCACAATTTGCGCGATAAACACACGAGCTAACTTCTCCGGGCCCCAAGTGTCCTTGATGCCTAGAAAATGTGCCGACTTGGTCAGACGATCAACAATCACCCATACCATATTCATGCCCGACCTCGATCTCGGCAAGCTCGTAATGAAATCCATCGATATATCCTCCCATTTCCATTCCGGAATGGGAAGTGATTGCAATAACCCGGCTGGTCGCTGATGCTCGATTTTGACCTACTGACAAGTCAAACACCTCGCTAAAAAAATGCGCGACCTCCTCCTTCATATCGTTCCACCAGAAATTCTTTCTCAGGTCCTTGTACATCTTAATCGAACCAGGATGAACGAAGTAAGGTGTAGCATGGGCCTCACGCAAAATACTCTGTCTCAACTCTGAGTCATTCGGTACACAAAGCCGACTCTGGAATCTCAAAACACCATCCTCGTGGATCACAAACCCAGGAGACTTTCCTTTAAGAACGTTCTCTCGGATTTGAGAAATCATTGGATCTTCCAACTGTTTCAGCTTAATTTCATCGATCAAAGACGACGAAATCTCTAAAGCACAAAGTTGCCCGACAGCTCCAGGAAACAAAACCTCAACATCTAACTCGATCAAAACTCGCCGAAGCTCAGACTGAGACGTAAGAATCTCAAGCGTTCGCAACGCAACCGGTTTCCGACTCAAGGCGTCGGCCACGATGTTCGCCTTCCCCGAATGATAAAGGATTTCGAGGTCATAATCCTTAATCAACTCTAACCACCTCCTCTGCCTCATATTCAACTCCCGCTGAGTAAATATGTATTTCAGACTTTTATGATCGGTAAAAATCTGACATGCAAAACCGAAAAGGTAGTGACGCCAAATCTTGAGCGCAAAAACAACTGCCGCTAACTCCAAATCATGAGTAGGGTAGTTAAGCTCATACGGCCTCAACTGTCTCGATGCATATGCGATGGTCTTGCCGTGTTGCATCAACACGCATCCAAGACCCTAACCCGATGCATCACTATTGTAATACCCGGTTGTAATTCAGTCATTACCATTTAGTAATTTCATTCGGTGATTGTCACTCAGTGGATTTTCACTCATTTATAATCATTCATCAATCATGTTCATTCACCCGTGTTCACCGTTCGGAAAAACTTCGAGTTGTGTATCGTTATTGTTCATCGTTTCAACTTTCCTCATATGAGTTCGACTTTGTTAGATCACCATTAATTTTTGGTAACTCCAAAAATTCTTAATCTTTGCAATATTATAGAGCATCGAGTTAGCTTTCCAATGGTTCAAACGGTGAGTCAATCGGAGTCCGGACGTGAGAGTTATGGTCGTTTTAGCTCACCCGCTCATTTCTCAGTTATTGGCCGATCACTGCCGACCGAACTCGGCCGTGTCGTCCGACACGGCCCGTGCCGTACTCGTCCGGAAATGCCGAAGTTTCTGCCACAGGACCCGACCGTGTAAATGCAGCGCGGCGAGTCGAACTCTTCGGATAAGCGAGCCGGCGCCGGGCCCGGCCGTGTTCGGGACACGGTCGAGTCATCTTGTCGGCGTCGGACGGGTCACTATCGGCGAGCCCTCCGCGCCACGACCGTGTCAAGCGAGGACACGGTCGAGTCCTGTCGGCGATTGCGTGCCACGGCCGTGCCGATCGGCACGGCCGTGTCGGCGAGGCGATCAACCCTATAAATTCGTTTTTGAGCATTTGCTCATTTCTTTCCCATTTCTTCACCTACAACCGAGAGAGAGAGCTTGAGGGAGGGATTTCCTTCACAAATCATTTGAGTGTTTGATTTTCTTCATCTCCTTTCGATCGGGAAGCCCGGATAATCGATCTAACGCGTGTTCCTTGGATCATAGAGCTTGGATATTCAAGAGGTAATTTCTTCGACATCTTGACTTCTCGATTTTGTGTGGGTATTGACGTTTTGGATGATTAAATCATGGTGTATGGTGTGATATATGCGTGATTATGGACATGTTTGAGTATTCACCGGATTATTGAAAGATTATTCAAGAACACTTTGAATTTTGTGTTGGATTTTGGGGGTTTTCGTAGATTCGTCCGTTTTGTCCGATTGAAGCTTGAGAACCTTGAGATTTTGATATATATCTATACCGTATGAGTGTTTTCTTACTATTTTACGGGTTAGATTGTGCCGTTTTCGGACTTGTGGGAGTTTGGGCGATTTCCCAACCTTTAGTTATCCACCCGTATATTTTCTTGAATCGTAGACGAGTTTTGGGAGTCTCTTCGTGTAATTTGAGTATGGATAATTAATTGTCATATTCCTTGCGAATCGTTTAGGTGCCGGAAGCGCGTTCTCGGACCTACCGAACTCATACCTTTCCTCCGTTCGATTTCTCGATGTCTCAAAGGCAACTATACATTTATGATTGTACGTTCTCGACTTTGAAAGTATGAAACATTGATGGTATGATTATTTCTAGCCACTCCGGGACGGGCCTATGGTCCTCTGAGGGTTTCGTAGCCTCTGGTGCGATTCCATGGTTGATATGAACGAACCGTTTCTACGGCATTCATATGAAATAATGTTGGCATGTAATGAACGAACCGTTTTGACGGCATTCCTACATGTAACGGCGTATGATATGAACGAACCGTTTCTACGGCATTCACATACGTCTTGAGATTTTAGTCATTCCGGAATACTAGTCTTGAATTGATGCATTGACGGTTACATTTACTTTATTCTCGAGGAGTATTGTGTTTCATACTTGATATACTTGCACTAGCTATTCGACGGCTAACCCCTTTATGGGGGAAATACGTTTCATGTATTTCAGGTTCCAGGAGAGCGGACGGGCAGGTATCGGGTCGGCATAAAGATGGTGGGCAAGTGTGATATTGTGTCTTCCTTCCAGTTTTATTTCTTTGGAGATTCCCGTTCAGTGTTGTTGTACTGGATTGGCTATTGAATACTCGAGTATTGTTTTCCTTTTTCCTTGATGTTCCGGCCTGTGTTTGCCGAAGTATTGAATTGAGTTGTGATGTTTGTGAATACATTAGTTATATTTCGAATACCTTTGTATTGTTTTTCATTCCAATGTGTGTAGACCTTATCGGTCAAAAATTATGGTTCCGCGTATGTTTAGCCTTGTGGGTCCCACGGCGGGGCTTGCAATGTTGTAATATCCACTGAATAACTTGGGGTGTTACGAGAATGGTATCGAGCTTAGGTCTATGGATACCTAGGTGTCGGTCTTTTGGGTCGATCAGTCGTTAATTGTCCATGATATCACTACTCTGCCATCATCACGGTGCGGCGTACTTGTAAGACCTCTCACTCTTCCGGTGTTTCCTTATTCGTTTTGCTTCCTTTTATCGGTATTCTTGAGAATTGGACACTTTGTTGATGCGTGATTGAATTGTGCTTACGTGACTTGTGTGTTCTTCAAGATGTCGGTGGTAGGGGCCGTGGCCGTGGTCGTGGCCGTGGGCGAGGAAGAGGTCGTGGCGCGGCCGTTTCCATCGATTCATTGCGGGTCGACCAACCCCGGTTTGTCGAACTCGGTGCATCCCGACAGAGTCGGCCACGACGATCGGATGGTCGGGAACAACGCAGACGTTGGAGTGGCGAATGCACTTCAAAAATTGGCTACTCGGATGACTATTTTGGCCCAAACTGCTCAAATGAATAACCCGAACCCAAACACGGATGCCACTGCTTGAATGTAATCCGTATGCACCCTCCACGGTTTGGCGGTGCCACAGACCCGTTAAGCCGGGAGGATTGGCTAGCGGTGGAGAAGATTTTCGAGGCGGTTGATTGCCCCGAGGTGAGAAAGTACCGATTGCCAGTATTTCCTCACTAAGGAGGCCGCTACAGTGGAAGGTCATCAAGCCACGAGGATCGTATTGCCTCATGGGATGAATTTAAGGAGCTCTTGGAGGCCGAGTTTTGTCCTTGGCGTGCGAGAGCCGAATCGAGCCTTCTTCGAGGCTAAACCACAAGATATTCCCGTTTCGCGAGCGATCGTGGAGTATAACCAACAATTAATCCATGTGAAGGATCAAATGCATGTAGCGCGATAAGATCCGTTATTTTGATATGCGGATGAATTTGGACTTACGGCGGTACATGGCGGATTTGCTTGTACCACCTTTGAAAGAGTATCGGGACGAGCTTTAGCCCATGATATGTTGAGCCCGACAATGATACCGTTGAAGAATCGAAGAAGCGAAAGTCGGAAATTTTTACGCTCTAAGGGTGGCAACTTTCGAAGTCACAGACGACTAACCGTTTTGCGGACGATCGTCACGTTCTAATAAAGGGAAGAGGGTTACCGTCCCACTTCGGGTACCTCAAATCGCGCGGTGACTTGCTATAATTGTGGCGTTCGTGCCACATTAATTTGGAATGCCACTTTCCACCGTTGAAGTGTCACACGTGCGGACAGATGGGACATAGAGCGACTTATTGTTCGAGCCGAATCGGACTTTGGACACTCGGGCCACGCCGGTGGTCAACCTCGGCGAGAATTTTGGCGAGGCGGGGCGGGAGTCGAACGCTAGAGGGGAACTCTAGCGTCGGTTCGGTACAACCACGAGTTTATGAGATGCGTCGAGCAGGCAGGCCCGACGCGGCGGTGGCCAGTACCATCCATATTTTATCTTATCCGATCCGTGTGCTTTTGATTCGGGTGCAACACATACTTTTATATCATTGGAGGGTGTACGCCGATTGAATATAACTTGTCATTGTTTTGCGATCCCTTCATCGTGAGGCGCGGCGGGGATAGAATCGTGGGAAACCGGGAGATTAGAGATTTTCCGGTGATTATATCCGGTATGGATTGGTTATCGAATTTAATTGTAGTTGATATGGAAGGCGAGGACGTGATCCTCGGCGAGGATTGGCTTGATAGGCATCAAGCGATTATGAACTACCGTACCAAGGTTATCACCATGATGACTAAAGACGGATCTGAGTACTCGTTTTTGGGGCGTAAGTTGGGCCAATCCAAGTTACTTATCAGTTCCATGAAGGCCGTAAAACTTTTGAATAAAGGTTGTACGGGCTATTGGTGTTATGCGTTGAAAACGGAAGGAATTGAAGTCGATTTCTCTTCGATTGCGGTCGTTAATGAGTATGTTTTTCCGGATGACCTCCCGGGATTACCGCCAGATCGAGAGATAGATTTTTCCGTGGTTTAGAGCCGGATGCGGCCCCAATTTCTAAAGCACCTTATCGGATGGCACCTTCCGAGATGCAGGAATTGAAGACTCAGTTGGGAGAACTTTTGGAAAAAGGGTACATCAGACCGAGCGCTTCGCCTTGGGGCGCGCCCATTCTTTTCGTCAGGAAGAAGGATGGTTCACTACGTTTGTGCATCGACTACCGTGAGCTGAATAAAGTAACCATCAAGAATAAATATCCTTTGCCTCGTATAGACGATCTATTTGATCAATTGCAAGGAGCTGCGGTTTTCTCGAAGATTGATTTAAGATCCGGGTATTATCAACTCAGGGTGAGGGAGTCCGACGTTCAAGACGGCGTTTGAGCGAGATATGGGCATTATGAATTTGTAGTTATGCCTTTTGGGTTGTGAATGCGCCGGTATTCATGCAATTAATGAATAAAATATTCATCGAGTACCTCGGCAGTGTGTAGTCGTCTTTATTGTGACATCTTAATCTATTCTCGAAATAAGGAGGAACATGCCCGACACTTGCGTTTGGTTTTAGACATTTTGAGAACCGAGCACCTCTATGCAAAATTCTCGAAATGTGAGTTTTGGTTGGAAGAAGTTATGTTTCTCGGCCATGTGATTTCGGCCGAAGGGGTTCGTGTAGACCCTTGAAGATCGAGCGGTGTTAAGTGGGCACCGCCTAAAAATGTTAAGGAGGTTCGTAGCTTTTTGGGCCTTCTTTGGGTATTACCGTCGGTTTGTCGAGGGTTCTCGAAACTCGCTCGACCGCTTACGAAATTACTCCGAGAAGACCGAAAAGTTTATTTGGACGGATGAGAGACAACGAGCTTGATGAATCAAGAGACGATTAACTTCAGCGCCGATTCTAACTTTACCACATGGTAGCGAAGGCTCTACAGTTTATAGTGACGCTTCGGGTCAAGGCCTGGGTTGTGTTCTTATGCAGCATGATAAGACAATAGCTTTTGCGTCACGACAATTAAAACCTTATGAGATGAATTATCCTACTCACGATTTAGAGTTGGCCGCAATTGTCTTCGCACTCAAGATTTGGCGGCATTATTTGTACGGTTCACCGTGTTGGATTTATACCGATCACAAGAGCCTGAAATATATTTTCAGTCAGAAGGAGCTAAATATGAGGTAGAGACGTTGGTTAGAATTGATAAAGGATTATGATTTGGAGATTCTTTACCACCCCGGAAAAGCCAATGTCGTTGCGGATGCTTTGAGCCGCAAATCGGCATCTCTTCAAATGCTTGAGGTTCTTACGTCTCAGATGAAGATTTCGAGGATTTAATTGAACAAGGGATCGAAGTTTGGCTTGGCGAGTACGAGACAGTTGTGTACTCTCGAAATTACTTCGTCCTTGGTTGATGATATCAAAGGGAAACAGTGGAGTGACCCGATGATTTCTCAACTGAAGGAAGATGTAATTAAAGGAAAAGCTCCAGGCTTTATGGTACATGAGGATAGTATTTTGAGATTTCAGGGCAGGCTTTGCGTTCCGAATGATTTGGAGTTGAGACAGAGGATTCTCCGAGAAGCTCATGCTACGCCTTACTCAATCCACCCCGGAACGAGTAAGATGTACAAAGATTTGAAGCGCAATTTTTGGTGGAATAACATGAAGAAGGATGTTACAGAGTTTGTACTATGGTGCTTGACGTGTCAACAAGTCAAGATCGAACATCAACGACCAGCGGGATTGTTGAAACCACTCCCCATTCCCGAGTGGAAGTGGGAAGACATCTCGATGGATTTCATCAGCATGCGAGAACTCGGATGGAATGAATATGATTTGGGTAATTGTCGATCGGCTGACCAATTCTGCACACTTCTTGGGTATTAAGGATACTTGGGGACCTGATAGAATTGATCGAACCTTTATTGCTGAGATCTTGAGGTTACACGGTACCCCAAAGACCATTTTTTCTGATCGAGACGTCCGTTTCGTATCGCATTTTGGCGAGCCGTTCATCGGGCTGCGGTACGGAGTTGAGATTGAGCACTTCCTTTCATCCTCAGTCGGACGGTCAGACAGAGAGGACGATTCAGACATTGGAAGATATGTTACGGGCTTGTGCCTTGGATTGGAGTAATGATTGGGAGCTCCATTTGTCGTTGATCGAGTTTGCTTATAATAATAGTTGGCATGCGTCGATCAAAATGGCACCCTTCGAGGCACTCTATGGTAGGCGATGTAGGTCTCCATTATGTTGGGACGAGGCTTCTGAGCTAGTTGGGACGGAACCGGATATGTTATTGGAGACCAAGGAAAAGATTTCTATTATCCGAGATCGACTACTGACTGCCCAGAGTCGTCAGAAATCTTACGCTGATACTCGTCGTCGACCCTTGGAGTTTGAAGTGGGGGATCACGTCTTGCTCAAAGTATCACCGACCAGAGAAGTTTTCCGCTTCGGGAAAAAGGGAAAACTCAGTCCAAGGTATATCGGACCTTTTGAGATTTTGGACAGAGTTGGAGATTTAGCTTATCGTTTGGCGTTGCCTCCAGCTTTGAGTCACGTCCATAGTGTTTTCCATGTGTCCCAGTTGAGGAAGTACGTACCGGATCCGAGACACATTATCGACTACAGTGAGATTGACGTAGCCGAGGATATTACCTTTCCGGAGAAACCCGTGAAGATTCTTGAGCGCCGTGAGAAACAACTTCGGCATAAGACCATTCCACTGGTTAAAGTACAATGGTCGAGGCATGGAGTCGAAGAGGCGACTTAGGAGACGGAAGAGAAGATGCGAGTTGAATACCCCGAACTATTTATTTCTTAAGTTTCGGGACGAAACTTCTTTTTAGAAGGGGAGAATGTAATACCCGGTTGTAATTCAGTCATTACCATTTAGTAATTTCATTCGGTGATTGTCACTCAGTGGATTTTCACTCATTTATAATCATTCATCAATCATGTTCATTCACCCGTGTTCACCGTTCGGAAAAACTTCGAGTTGTGTATCGTTATTGTTCATCGTTTCAACTTTCCTCATATGAGTTCGACTTTGTTAGATCACCATTAATTTTTGGTAACTCCAAAAATTCTTAATCTTTGCAATATTATAGAGCATCGAGTTAGCTTTCCAATGGTTCAAACGGTGAGTCAATCGGAGTCCGGACGAGAGAGTTATGGTCGTTTTAGCTCACCCGCTCATTTCTCAGTTATTGGCCGATCACTGCCGACCGAACTCGGCCGTGTCGTCGACGGCCCGTGCCATACTCGTCGGAAATGCGAAGTTTCTGCCACAGGACCCGACCGTGTCGCAGCGCGGCAGTCGAACTCTTCCCGAATAAGCGAGCAGCGCGGGCGCGGCCGTGTTCGAGGACACGGTCGAGTCATCTTGTCATTGTCGGACGGGTCACTATCGGCAGCCCTCGCGCGCGCGGCCGTGTCAAGCGGGACACGGTCGAGTCCCTATCGGCGATTGCGTGCCCGCAGCCGTGCCGATCGGCACAGGCCGTGTCCGTGAGCGATCAACCCCTATAAATTCGTTTTTGAGCATTTCACTCATTTCTTTCCCATTTCTTCACCTACAACTGAGAGAGAGCTTGAGGGAGGGATTTCCTTCACAAATCATTTGAGTGTTTGATTTTCTTCATCTCCTTTCGATCGGGAAGCCCGGATAATCGATCTAACGCGTGTTCCTTGGATCATAGAGCTTGGATATTCAAGAGGTAATTTCTTCGACATCTTGACTTCTCGATTTTGTGTGGGTATTGACGTTTTGGATGATTAAATCATGGTGTATGGTGTGATATATGCGTGATTATGGACATGTTTGAGTATTCACCGGATTATTGAAAGATTATTCAAGAACACTTTGAATTTTGTGTTGGATTTTTGGGGTTTTCGTAGATTCGTCCGTTTTGTCCGATTGAAGCTTGAGAACCTTGAGATTTTGATATATATCTATACCGTATGAGTGTTTTCTTACTATTTTACGGGTTAGATTGTGCCGTTTTCGGACTTGTGGGAGTTTGGGCGATTTCCCAACCTTTAGTTATCCACCCGTATATTTTCTTGAATCGTAGACGAGTTTCGGGAGTCTCTTCGTGTAATTTGAGTATGGATAATTAATTGTCATATTCCTTGCGAATCGTTTAGGTGCTGGAAGCGCGTTCTCGGACCTACCGAACTCATACCTTTCCTCCGTTCGATTTCTCGATGTCTCAAAGGCAAGTATACATTTATGATTGTACGTTCTTGACTTTGAAAGTATGAAATATTGATGGTATGATTATTTCTAGCCACTCCGGGACGGGCCTATGGTCCTCTGAGGGTTTCGTAGCCTCTGGTGCGATTCCATGGTTGATATGAACGAACCGTTTCTACGGCATTCATATGAAATAATGTTGGCATGTAATGAACGAACCGTTTTGACGGCATTCCTACATGTAACGGCGTATGATATGAACGAACCGTTTCTACGGCATTCACATACGTCTTGAGATTTTAGTCATTCCGGAATACTAGTCTTGAATTGATGCATTGACGGTTACATTTACTTTATTGTCGAGGAGTATTGTGTTTCATACTTGATATACTTGCACTAGCTATTCGACGGCTAACCCCTTTATGGGGGAAATACGTTTCATGTATTTCAGGTTCCAGGAGAGCGGACGGGCAGGTATCGGGTCGGCATAAAGATGGTGGGCAAGTGTGATACTGTGTCTTTCTTCCAGTTTTATTTCTTTGGAGATTCCCGTTCAGTGTTGTTGTACTGGATTGGCTATTGAATACTCGAGTATTGTTTTCCTTTTTCCTTGATGTTCCGGCCTGTGTTTGCCGAAGTATTGAATTGAGTTGTGATGTTTGTGAATACATTGGTTATATTTCGAATACCTTTGTATTGTTTTTCATTCCAATGTGTGTAGACCTTATCGGTCAAAAATTATGGTTCCGCGTATGTTTAGCCTTGTGGGTCCCACGGCGGGGCTTACGGCGCTGTAATATCCCTGAATAACTTGGGGGGTGTTACAACTATAAACAGCAATACCCCCGTTGCCACACGGTAACGCCAAAATCAGAGCTGAAGTCAAACGCCTCTTCAGCTCCTCAAAGGTCGACTGCCTCTCGTCATTCCAGATGAACTTCTCGGACTTCTGGAGCAACTATGTAAGTGGTCGGGCCAGTTTCGAGAAACCCTCGACGAACCTACGGTAGTAGCCAACCAAACCCAAGAAACTACGAACTTCCTTCACGTTCTTGGGCGGTTCCCAATCCAACACTGCCTCAATCTTCTGCGGATCCACACGAACTCCTTCGGTTGAAATCACGTGACCTAAAAACATCACTTCCTTCAGCCAGAATTCACATTTCGAGAACTTCGCATAGAGTTGCTCGATTCTCAAAATGTCTAACACTACTCGCAAATGATGGGCATGCTCTTCCTCTCTCCTCGAATAAATAAGAATATCGTCAATGAAGCCGATGACACACTTATCCAAATACTCGATAAAAACTTTGTTCATCAACTGCATGAACACCGCCGGCGCATTAGTTAACCCGAAAGGCATAACTACAAACTCATAATGTCCGTATCTCGTCCGAAAAGCTGTTTTCGGCACATCGGCTCCCTCACCCGGAGCTGATACTACCCCGATTTCAAATCAATCTTTGAGAACACCGCAGCTCCCTGAAACTGATCGAACAAGTCATCAATCCTCGGTAAAGGATACTTTTTCTTGATGGTCACCTTGTTTAGTTCGCGATAGTCGATACACAAACGCAGTGAACCATCCTTCTTCCGCACAAACAGGATCGGTGCGCCCCAAGGCGAGGCGCTCAGTCGAACATACCCCGACTCAAGAAGCTCACTCAACTGCTTCTTCAACTCGGACATCTCTGAAGGTGCCATGCGATACGGCGCCTTCGAAATTGGAGCCACGCCCGGCTCTAAGTCTATAGCAAACTCGACCTCACGATCCGGTGGCAAACCCGGTAACTCGTCAGGAAACATCAGGAAACTCACTAACAACTGGAATTGATGAAAACTCGACTCCACTATCCTCTACCTTTAAGGCATAGCACCAATAACCAGTATACCCCTTTCGCAGGAGCCTCAACGCATTCAAGGCGTTAATAACGAACTTTTGGTTTCTCCTCTTTCGCCCCGCGAAAGAGTGCTCAGTGCCGTCCTCAGCTAACATAGTGATGATTCTCGTGCGGTAGTTCATGATTGCGCCATGCCGCTCGACCCAATCATCCCCGAGAATCAAATCCTCACCCTAGATACCCACAACAATAAGATTAGATAGCCAAGCCCTCTCACAAATAAACACAGAACAGTCCTGGACCTCTCGATCACCGACAATTCTATCACCGCTAGAAAGTTTAACGATGAAAGGGTAGCAAGGTGATAAGCAGTCGAGACTCAAACGGCATACACACTCTAGATAAATGAATGAATGCGTAGCACGCGAATCGAAAAGCACACTGATAGGATGGGAATGGATATGAACAGTACCTGTCGCCACAGTGGCCGCTGGATCATCGGCCCTCCTCATCTTATAGATATACGGCTGGGCAGAACCGACACTGGAAGCTCCTCCTCTAGTGGGCTAACCCCGACCTCTACCTCGACCGGCATTCGGCGGAGGCTGCGGAGCAAACGAGCCCTGGTTCACACTTGGCTCCATAGGTGCTGGGTCAGAAGAACGGGCGCCGCGAATCTGTCTGATCTGTTCACAAAAAGAAGCATTGTGTCCCGACTGACCACAAGTATGACAAGTCAAAGGCGGACGAGGACACTCCCGGTTCCTATGGCCCGGCTGGCCACAGTTAAAGCATGTGGGATCACGAACGGGGGTTCCGGCGGCACCTCAAAAACCCCCAGAGAAACGAGCCGAACCGCCCATAGAAATGTTTGCAGAGTGAGATTTCTGCTGACTTTCACCCTTGTAACCCGAAAAATTCCCAGCGGATTTCTGCTTCTTACTCTCTCGGACCGCCGCACTGGCTGTCACCGACATATCATAGGCAAGAGCTCAACTCTGATAATCCTTCAAAGTAGTACAGACGAGCCCAGACATGTAGTCTCGAATTGAAAATTTCATCCGCCTGGAAAAATGGAAAATTTTGTCGCTCTCCTCGACAACTTGGGTCTTCACATAGCCCAACTCCTTGTTGAAATCGGCAATATCTTGGGATACGGGAATGTCCCGTGGTTGAGCATCATAGAAAGCATGGACTCGAGCCTGTCTGACCGGCCATGGGCAATATTCAGTCTCCATCAATTCTTGAAATTCGTCCCACGAAGCAACATGATCTCTGGGCCCAACGGCCTCCCACCAATCCGTAGCGTCCCCAGTGAGAAAGCACTTGGCAATAGGGACCTTACGGTCCTCGGGACAGTTGGTGGCAACGAAGACTTTAGATATCTCCTTGATCTACCCCTCCCAACCGATCAGGTTTGATGCTCCCAAAAACTGGGGAGGATGCATCTTGATGACATCTTGGAGCCAACGGTCTGCTCCGCCCTGATTAGCATGGGCCTGATCCGGGTTCTGAACCACCTGAGCTATCGCCGCCATTTGGTTTACCATTTGCTGCATAACAGCCGCAATACCAAGGTCGGCGCGCTCCTGAGAGGAAGCATGACTGTGACGGTCACCGGTACTGCCGGCTCCCGAAGAATGCGACGTGGCCGCCCCACCGGCTGCCCCACGTCCCCCACTGCGTCCACGGCCACGACCACAACCACGACCCCTTCCAGCATCCATGATGGTCATAAGAGGTGGCAAAAGCAACTCGATGATAAGTAAAAGAGGGAGAATAACCACAATTCAAGAAATGGAAATACGATACGGGAAAACAAAGAATCGAGTAAGAAAACTTACGAACACTGGAAGTACGGAGATGCTGGCAACGGTGTGTCAACGTGCAAAACAAAACACAACTATACCCAAATAACCGACAAGCCTAGGTATCCATAAACCTAGTGCTCTGATACCATTTTCTGTAACACCCCCGAGATATGTAAGGTGTATTACAGTGTCGTGGACCCCTACATGGGACCTACCAGCCTAGACACAACTTACCATGGTAGAAACACACATTATCCAGTTGAAAATCAATTAGCAAGCCCGGTACAACCGGCGGAATAATCAACAATGACAAACATAAATAACTCCCACAATTACTAAACATAATCCGAAGAGAAAAGCCTAAGTACTCGCGAGTACAATCTATAAGTTTCAAAAGTAGACAACAACCAAATCGAATGGAAACAACGGAAATGAAAAAAAAGGACTCAATGCACATGTCCGCGACCCTGGCCAGCATCCTCGTATTGTCCCAGCGCTCGCTCGTCCGGATGATCATAACCTGAAATCCATAAGTCTTCCAACGAGTTGGAAAACTCATTAGTCGGCGCAGTACGAGAAATAAAGAATGAGGAGATATGTAGAACGCATATAATAGTCACAACACATAGATAATATAAGTGAAATAAAAGAACTGCTTTTCATTAATATAATATGTATGGAACATCCACGAAAATTTTCAATAATAATAGATATCATAAAATGAACCGAGTCTACAACTACTCCTCATCATCACTACTAATAATCTCTACAATGGGAATAGGGGGTCGTGGCTCAATCCACGAATGACCTCATCTTCGGACTCGACATCCGCCATCATCACGTCCTTCATATTTTCGGCGAGATCCACCCTTGAGCTTTCATCAGGAATTTCTTCCGGATCTTCTTCTGGATCTTCCTCTGGATCTTCTTCTGGATCCTTCTCTGGTTCTTCTTATGGATCTTCTTCAGGATCTTCCTCCGAGTCTTCCTCGTCCGTAGAGTCGGCATCCCAATTTGCAGTTGGAATCTCCTCTCGAGCATATAAATCCAATAGGCATCCAGCGACAAATTGGAAATCGTCCGCAGCCTCTCGTTCTTCAAGCGATCTCTTGATGGCCTTTTTCCAAAGCCGGAAGATGCAGCAACTACAGTCTTCGGATAATTTCTCCATCAAGTGCTCTAGCTGGCGGGTGACGGAACCTTGCTTCCCAGATTTTAGCCACTTACTTAATCTATTAATGACGTAATGTGGCGCATTTTCTGGTAGACTAGGGTAGTCCCACCAATCCTTACGCGCTAGGAGACGCGAGTCAAAAGTAGCTGGGACCTTCTTACGTGGAGTCATTCTAGGTTTGTCCATTCTAACAGTTCGTACATACATAAATAATTATATAAGTAAAATGAAATGCCATATGCATGATTAATGACTAAAATTCGGTACCTCAAGCGGAGTGACGAAGTGGCGAAGCTGAGAGCATATGATACTTTTATATTTTAGTGAGTCTACAGAAAGGTAAAACCTCGCTCTGGTACCACTATGTAACGCCCCGACTTTCTAGGGTAAATGTTGGGGAAAAATAAATAAAAGGTAAATTTTGAGAAAAATAATTTTCTTGAGAATATAAAAATTCTCGCCTACAAAGTCGAGTCGCTACAATGACATAAAAATAAATACCTTTAAATAAGGTAACATTTCATCATAAATATGAGGTAAAAGTTTGCGGCGGAAGAATAATTCATAATTAATAAATTTCTGATCAACGTTTCCCCAAATAAGTTTCAAACAATCAACAAAAAGAAACATCATATAATAATTTCTCTTTCATATGCCCTCTCGGCTCGCTCCTTCGTCCATCCGGATCGGTTCATCCTGCGGGTTCAATAAAGGTGGGGGTGAGCTTCCTTCAGCTCGTGGAAATCACGCTGATCACAGTAATATACAATCTCATGGAAAGCATAACATGAATAATATATCACAAATGCATACACACAATATCACGCATAACACGAATATTGAGGTTGCGCAGGTGCCCCCGCAACAACATTAGCATACACACAATATTTCGTATAGCATGAATCTAGCACACACAACGCGAATATTGAGGTTGCGCAGGTGCCCCCGCAACAACATAAAACATACACACAATACCACATAACATGAATCGAGCACGTATGTGAATATTGAGGTTGCGCAGGTGTCCCCGCAACAACATATATCTTAAGATAGCCTCTTACACGAAAACAGGTTAGCCTGGTTTACAACGTGCATAAAATTTTAAACATGAATAGAACATCACATACACAGTCCAATTAAAGCAATTAAAGTGATAGTGAAAATTCCCACCTGAATAAATGATGATAATGATGTCTGACTTGAAATGAAGATGCTCGACTCACAGTCCTAAGCCCGTAAATCCTCGATAAAGTCTACATATGATAATAATAATAATAATTATAAACTTACAATTTATTATTTATATAATAAATGAAAGGATACGAATATCACTATATAATAACTGAAAATAAATTATAATTGCTAATTAATATTCAATTTCTGGATTTGATTCCAACAGAAACCGGGTCGATTTGGCCATGCCCTGAAATTTTGGTTCTGGGATGATGGGCGGATTAAATCTCATGGTTGTTTGAAGTTTCGGGCTTGTTGATTTGAGATTGATAGTGTTTTCGGGTTTCTATTGGTTTGGATTGAACGGCTGAAGAACTGGGTTGATGGGTTGAACTCCGGGACTGTTCGTACAAGAATTATTGATTATGGTGTTTTGGATTTGGTACAGAAGAACATACGACAAGAACAAGTAGAGGAGAGAAAAAATTAAACATCTTGAATTTGAAATTTTTACCTGTTGCTGGAGAGATGAGGAGATGATAATTTGTAGGAGGTAAGAAATCAGCGCTGCCGATCGCTGGGGGAAATAAAAATAAAAGTGTATTGTGTTTTCTCTTTCTTTTTTTTTATCGATGGAAGATGAACAATGTATTTCTGGTAAGGATTTATGCACTGTAGAATTTTTTATTTATAGGTGTAGATTTTTAAGTTTTGGTGGGCTGAGGGGAATGGAAGGGAACGATGGTTTGGGAGACTTCTTAATTATGATTAGTTTAGTTTAATCATGGTTGGTTAATTAAATTTAATCATAGTTTGGTTAAATTATAACTCATGGTTAAAACATAAATGGTATAATAATAATACTAATAATAGTAATTGTAGAATAACATTTAATTGGTAATAAAAATTTGGAAATAATAAATATAATAATAATAATATTAATACTTAATAAAAATGGTATTTAATAATATTAATGATAATATTAATAATAATAGTGTTAGTATTATACTCGAATAATTTATAACATTATTATAAAATAAATGATGACCACTTAAATATATATCTGACAAAATGATTCGGGCTAGGACTTGTGATACGTCGAAATAAATGTTCATGATCCTCTAAATGAAATTAAATAAAATGAAATGCATTATAATATTATTATAAATAATAATATTGCATTATGAAAATAGCGGGTATTACATTCAACAATACACTGTCATACATATTCAAGTAAGTAATCAAACCAACACACAAATGTCATAATCATCACGGTAACTCATCCATGACTAATCACGCACGACACGAACCATATGATTAACACAACCAACACAATCCAACGACGTTATACAAATGAGGATATCATCACTACCATCAATCGTTCACAATTATAAAATCACAAGAAGTATAATCACGAAGACAAGTCAAATCATCATAAGCCTAACACGAAGTCTCTATTCACAAGACACAAGTCGTATATCAAGATACTTGCCTTAATAACCGCTACCGAAAACCTCGACGAACGCGGCTCCTCCGATAGACTTCGAAAACCTACAATACTCCGGGCGAAAACAACGGAATTACGATTATAACGAGAATCAAACTCACAAACAACCGAAATCCTACTAAACTATCGAAGGAGACTCATTTGGACAATTAATCGAACATTAAATGTTCAAAACCCTCCAAGAACAAAGAAATCACTCCTCGAGTCGAATGAATCAAAGATATGAGTATCCAATCCGTAGAACATGTCCAAAACAACGTTTATACAACAATCAATTGATCAAAAATGGATTGGAAACGAAATCAAAAGGAAAATCCCCAAAATCTTCAAAAACATGGGTTCAAGCCAAAATACCTCGATTCGGACGAGGAACAAGGATTAGATGATGATAATAATCATGATTCAAGCTTCCCAACTGATGTGCTACTGATTTCCGATCAAAACCCTCAATTTCAGTCGAAGGATCGCGAAAAAATGGAGAAAATGTGAGAAATGGCCGAGTGACCCGGTGCCCAGGCCTTAAATAGTCGGGTCCTGCCGAGCGCTTACGGCTGTAACTGGCCATGGCTTACGGCCGTAAGCGGTCATGGCTACCCAACTACCCAAAACTTCCGATCGAGTTACGTATGTTACCGGACAGGGCTTACGTATGTAACAAACCTTACGGCCGTATCCGGCAGTAGTCTTACGGCCGTAATCCGCCAGTCCTTACGAGTCACTGTCGGACGTACCCGACCACCCCACACGAGTCACTGCCGGCCATGACCGTCCATAGCTTACGGCCGTAACAGGCACTGTATTACGGCCGTAACTCGGCCAGGTCTTGCAGTCAGGACTCGGTCAATCCGACGGTCCGGACAACCCCGAAACCCAAACCTGAATATAAACCGAAGATATGGTTACGAAGTACTCGTAAAGATGAATCTAAGCGCTAAGAGAACACACGATTCCGACCACCCGAGGGCTCGAAATTCGACAACGGAAGTAATTACCCCAAACTTTGAGAAATTACGAAAACGACCCAAAACGTCTGAAATACACGATACACGATTGAAAAACTGAGCCAAAGCTCACAACATGAATAATAACATTAAATGAACTTACGAGAAACTCGAAACAATAGTTTCGGACGAGATTCGCAAGAATCGAACTCAAGTGCGGAAAAGTCGTTTAAGATCACGAAACTCAACAAAACGATACCGAAACGAACTTAGATGACAAAAAGTGCAGAATTAATCATTCTCGGAATGACGAAACGGTCACAACAGAGTCTCTAAGATGGACTTCCACCAAAAAAGAAAATTACCGGAAATCGAAATTGCGGATATTACAGATAACGTGATATTAATGATAATATTAATAATAATAGTGTTAGTATTATACACGAATAATTTATAACACTATTATAAAATAAATGATGACCACTTAAATATATATCTGACAAAATGATTCGGGCTAGGACTTATGATACGTCGAAATAAATGTTCATGATCCTCTAAATGAAATTAAATAAAATGAAATGCATTATAATATTATTATAAATAATAATATTGCATTATGAAAATAGCGGGTATTACATTCAGCAATCATACATATTCAAGTAAGTAATCAAACCAACACACAAATGTCATAATCATCACGGTAACTCATCCATGACTAATCACGCACGACACGAACCATATGATTAACACAACCAACACAATCCAACGACGTTATCCAAATGAGGATATCATCACTACCGTCAATCATACACAATTATAAAATCACAAGAAGTATAATCACGAAGACAAGTCAAATCATCATAAGCCTAACACGAAGTCTCTATTCACAAGACACAAGTCGTATATCAAGATACTTGCCTTAATAACCGCTACCGAAAACCTCGACGAACGCGGCTCCTCCGATAGACTTTGAAAACCTACAATCCTCCGGGTGAAAACAACGGAATTACGATTATAACGAGAATCAAACTAACAAACAACGGAAATCCTACTAACTATCGAAGGAGACTCATTTGGACAATTAATCGAACATTAAATGTTCAAAACCCTCCAAGAACAAAGAAATCACTCCTCGAGTCGAATGAATCAAAGATATGAGTATCCAATCCGTAGAACATGTCCAAAACAACGTTTATACAACAATCAATTGATCAAAAATGGATTGGAAACGAAATCAAAAGGAAAATCCCCAAAATCTTCAAAAACATGGGTTCAAGCCAAAATACCGAGTTTTGAGGAACTCAAGAGCCGGTTAATGACAGCACCTGTACTTTCCTTGCCGCAGGGGACGGAGGGATTTGTGGTTTATAGTGATGCGTCCGGGCAGGGTCTCGGATGTGTGCTCATGTAGAACGGAAAGGTTATTGCTTATGCTTCACGGCAATTGAGACCTTACGAGGTTAATTATCCGACCCACGACCTGGAGCTAGCAGCCGTGGTGTTCGCTTTGAAAATATGGCGTCATTATCTTTATGGCGTTACCTGTCAGATATTCACCGATCATAAGAGTTTAAAGTATATATTTACTCAGAAGGAGTTAAATATGCGACAGAGACGGTGGTTAGAATTAATCAAAGATTACGAGATCGAGATCCTTTACCACCCGGGCAAGGCGAACGTTGTCGCCGACGCCTTGAGTCGCAAGTCCGTTCAGGAGCAGATGCTTGCTCGTCTAACAGTTCAGAAGGAACTTCAAGGGAATTCCTTAGACCCGAGATCGAGGTCCGGCTTCACGAGTTCGGGACAAACTTTGTATGTTAGAGATTTCATCGTCACTCGAAGAGGTAATCGGGGAGAATCGAGTTCGGACCCTTCATTGTTGCGCATCCGTGAGGATGTGGCTCGAGGAAAGCCCACGGATTCGTGGTCCACGAGGATGGACTTTTGAGATTTAAGAATCGGTTGTGCGTATCGCGAATGACGAGTTGAAAAACTCGATTTTGAGAGAAGCTCATGCTACCCCTTATTCTGTTCATCCGAGTCCAGCAAGATGTACAAGGACTTGAAAGCAATTCTTGGTGGAGTAATATGAAGCGAGAAGTCGCACTGCTTTCGAGATGCTTAACCTGTCAACAAGTTAAGATTGAACATCAGCGACCGCGGGTATGCCGAGACCTCTTCCTATTCCCAGTGGAAGTGGGAAGACATTTCTATGGATTTCATCACGAGTTTGCCGACGAGTCGTCGTGGCATGAATACGATCAGGTGATCGTGGACCGCTTAACTAAATCAGCTCATTTCCTTGAGATCAAGGAGACGTGGGGTCCCGAGAGACTTGCTCAACTGTTCATCAAAGAGATAGTCAGACTTCACGGTACTCCTAAGAGTATCGTTTCCGATCGTGACGGACGATTTGTGTCTCATTTTTGGAAATCACCCATCGTGCTATGGGAACTCAGCTCAATCTCGATCAGCTTTTCATCCTCAAAGACGGACAATCGTGAGAGGACTATTCAGACATTAGAGGACATGTTGAGGGCATGCGTCCTCGATTGGAAAGACGATTGGGAAGCCCAACTACCATTGATCGAGTTCACGTATAATAATAGCTGGCATGCTTCCATTAAGATGGCACCTTATGAGGCCTTGTACGGTCGTCGTTGTCGGTCTCCTTTGTGTTGGGATGACTTATCAGAATCAATCGGCACCGAACCCGATATGCTTATAGCCGCCCGGGAGAAGGTAGCTTTAATCAGGAGTCGTATGTTGGACTCAGTCGGCGAAATCTATGCGAGATAATCGTAAATCGACCACTAGAGTTCGAGACGGGTGACCACGTTTTGGTCAAGGTATCCCCGAGTCGAGGTATTTTCCGTTTTGGGAAGAGGGGAAAGTTGAGTCCGAGATTCATTGGACCGTTTGAGATTTTGGATCGAGTAGGCGAGTTAGCTTATCGATTGGCTTTACCTCCGGCGTTGAGCCGAATTCATAATGTGTTTCATGTCTCTCAGTTGCGGAAGTATGTTGCCGACCCGAGTCACATACTCCAGTTCGACGAAATCGAGATCGCCGACGATCATTCATATGAGGAACGTCATATTCGAGTTCTAGAGCGGCGAATCAAACAGTTGAGGAATAAGACGATTCCTTTGGTTAAAATTCAGTGGTCTAGACACGGAGTCGAAGAGGCTACTTGGGAAACCGAGGATAGTATGCGGGAGAGTTATCCCGAGTTGTTTGACCCTTAGTTTCGGGGACGAAACTCCTTTTAAGGGGGGGGGTATGTAATACCCGGTTGTAATTCATTCATTTTCATTCAGTAATTATCAGTCTGTAATTGTCACTCAGTGATTCTCACTCGTTAATAATCACTCATCATTCTTGTTTCATTCATTTGTGTTCACTGTTGGCATGTTGTAATCGTATATCAGTTACCGATCGGCATGTCATCTCCGTTTACTGATCGACGGGAGTATTATTATTATTTTCATCGTGATTGGTAGTCGTATACTGGGAGCATCATCTGTGGCTTGTTTTTAGACTTGTTCATTTTCATATTCGTATGTTATGTCGGATCATTCATTCAGTCGTAGCGAGGAATCGGAGTTCTCAGGATTTTCAACTTGGCCAGCATCGAGTTACGGCCGTAAGGACCTTGGGTTACGGCCGTAACAAGGGTTCGTGTTTTCGTGCCTTTTGGGACGAAAGGGCTTCGGCCGTAAGGTCTTGAGGTACGGCCGTAAGTTGAGCGGAATCGGCCGTAAGGCTGGTCGATTCTGACGTCTGCAGCGTCAGGCTCTGCAAGAGACATCTTTGGCGAGGTGATTTACGGCCGTAAGGAAGGTGAGATACGGCCGTAAGTGGTGTTCGTAAGTTTTGGGTGTTGTCGACCAAGGGTGACTTACGGCCGTAAGGGTTGCGGCATACGGCCGTAAGTCGAGGCGTGCGGCCGTCTGAGTTGGCGATTCTGGCCGTCTGTGCAGAAGGGTGTCGGCTATTTTTGACGAAGGCGGGTTACGCCCGTAAGGTTGGCGGATACGGCCGTATCATCGAAATTACGGCCGTAAGGTGTGCGGCACGGCCGTAAGGTCAGCAGGTGTTTTTGGTGAAGCGGGTTACGCCGTAACTCGAGAAACGATTACGGCCGTAAGTCTGTCGGCGAGCTTTCGGACGAAACCGAGTTCTGGCCGTCTGAGTTGGCGATTCTGGCCGTAAGGCCGTTGACTTGGAAAGTTACGGCCGTAAGAGGGCCGAGTTACGGCCGTAACTTCCGGCAGTATTTAAGTACTCGGCCGGGACATTTTTCACCATTTTCTTCCTTCCTTCATTTTGTTCCGAGAGAGAGACTTGAGAGAGGGATTTTCCATCCTCAATCACTTGAGTGTTAGACTTTCATCATCCTCATTCATTTGGAAAGCTTGGATACTCGTTTTAACTCGTGTTCTTCGGATCGAAGTGGTTGGATCTTCAAGAGGTAATTTCTTCAACACCTTGGATTTCGATTTTGTGTCGAGATATAATGTTTTGGACGTTATAATCATGTTATATGAAGGGATATGTTTATGATTATGAGTTTGTATAAGGATTCATTGGATTATTGAGAGATTTATTCAAGAACACTTTGAATATCGAGTTGGATTGGGGATTCCCGATTAATAGTTGTTATAATCACGTTTTTGGATATTCTTAACGGACTATTGATCGTATGGGAGATGTTTTATTGATTTGAAGCACTTCTTGGGGATTGGAGATTGGTATTGTTGAGGTTTAGTTGTAATCAATCGAAGTTGGACTCAAAGTGTTCGATATAATGCCCCTATGAACTTGGTTTAATCGTATCGACGTCTTGAGTTCGTTATATTCGTGTTTAATTCGTTATTGATCGGATTGTTGGTAATTGTATTGAATTAAGGTTGTTCGAGCGATCAGTATCTTGGTTAGGACGTTGTTCGTGGACGGACATTCTTCATCGTTGTTGTGTAAGTTAATTCTTACTCGGTTAAAAGGATATTCATACCTTTTGTTGTTGATCATTCATAATCATAACTCATTCATCATTGTATTAATCATATTAAAACTTGTTATTGTCAATTAATCACTTCAGTCATAAGGAACGACGGTTCCAATCTTTTCGTTGAGCTATCATTCGTTTCATTATTACTCTCATCTCGGTGAGTCATTCTTGGCCTTGTCTAATTATTATTCATTGATATTCATTATGGTCATTCTCGTTCATGTGACCTTCTGGGTTCATATTGCGTGGCGGGTGTGTGCATGTGGAATTTTTAGTCGGGCACACGATGGTTATTGTATTGGGTTCACCAATACATTAGGCCGTGCACACGGGTCATATTGTCTCGTGAGACTAATTAGGTACACGGACGGGTGTTGTACACTTGCACAGAACATTACGGGCGTACTATGATACTCCTCTTCAGCGTAATTCATAATTAAGAATATTTCATAACTTCAGTTAATTCATGATTGTGTAATTTCAACTCTTGAGGATTGTTGTTCTGTATAATCGACCCCGTTTGGGGATATTGTTTTTCGTGTCATGGCAAGGCAAAGGCGCAGGAGAGCACGTTGACGGCGGAGAGTCCCAGTGATACTAGAAGGGGGCCCCATCCTTTCAGTCATTTATTCATCATTCATGTTTTCTTTATTTATTCCGCTGCGGACATTCCGTTCGAATACTCATTTCATTCAGTGTCGTGTATTTTATCGTCACATAAAATACACATGTATTCTATCATCCTGGGTGTGGTGTATGAAACTCCTACTCGGAGTAATTGATGTTATAATGGGGTTCGGTACTACATTTACCCTGTGTAATTCGTCCTTGGTCGTTCGCCTGGTGGGTCCCGATCGGGGTCCACGGCACCGTAATATTCGCCTAGTTTGGGGTGTTACGAGTTGGTATCGGAGCGTGGTTTTGAATACTACCTTCCGAGTCATGTCTCATTTGAAATCATCGTCATCGACTAGTATCATTGGACTTTCGCGTCACGTGTGACTGTGCAAATGCCGAGCCAATCGAATGGAAGAAGCTGTAAGATTTCTAACCCCACGGTATAATTTCTGGCAATAGTTATTCATTCATCATTCATCATTTAACAATCCTCAAACATCATCATTCATTGTGATTAGGGCGATCATGTTAACTCATTAATCACTTAATTCATTTCATTACTCAGTTAATGATCAGGACGATCTTGTTAATTCATTTATTACTCAATTCATTTCATTACTCAATTGTCGATCTGGATGATCATATTTTTAATCTTGTTAAGTTATTCAGGATAATCATTTCAAGAATTTCCTCAGATAATCATGTCACTTCAGTAAATCATTCATATAATCACTAAGTTAGAGCATGTATACTCATTTTCATCATCTCATGACGTAATCATAACATGATAATCATGCGGGAAATATAATCATTTTGCGACCTTCCTACTTCAATATGGACAGAGCTGTCAGGGGATGCACGGGAAGAGGCTGCGGTGCGGGCCGAAACCCGAGGAATAATCACTCGTTGCCGGGAAATCGTGCCCAGGACTCGGCTCGATCAGAAGATGTTCGGGTTGATCCACTCACTTTTATGCAGGCCATGATGACCCATGTGCAGTTGCTCAATCATCATTGCGCCACTCTGGCCGGATTAATCGAGAGAACTCTCCCGTATGAAGCCAACTGCTAAGGAAAGTGCTGAACAACAACCTTCATTTGTCAGCAGGAAATCAACGAAGCGTAATCGGTCCGAGAGCGGTCGGTCAACCTCCAAGAAACCTCGTGCGGGTCCTATCGTTTCTGAGCGACCTCCTACGGCACCTAATCCTGCGGGATCTCGATCCCGACAGTCGATTCGGCCATCATCTGTTTCAAGCTGTGCGCGGGCCATTTCAAGACTAGGTGTACGACGCTGTCTATCACATGTCATAATTGTGGGAATTACGGGCATAAGGCCCGTTTTTGCGAAAGGACTCCAAGTCGGCCCGGCATCTCGAGCCCGAAGCAATCGGCGTTTGAGAATCGAGACTACTTTGTCAACGTCGTTTAAGACAATGGAAGCAAATAGAGTTGGAGCTCGTATTTATCGACGGAGCGTCGGTTCGGGGCGGCAAGTCCCGATTCATATGATGGGGAGGATCGACGATCCGGTGGACCGAATGATTTCAGGTATACTCGTAATTTTATTTCAACTTGTGTGTACCTTTTGATTCTGGTACACTGCATTCATTCATTTTCGAATCATGTTGTAATAGACTTATTTTGGGATAGTCCTACTGCTTGTGGACCTCATACCATCGGTCTACCTGGCGATAGAAGAATTTTCGGAATCATACCGAAGTAAGCTTAGTGACCGCGATTGATTGATGGACCTAATCGTGGTGAATTTTATCTTAGGACGATGTAATTTTCGGTGTTAGTTGGGTTGATCGTTTTGATACTATCCTTTATGTTTGTTAGCGTTTGGTCGCTATCTTTCCGTCGTTGGTTGTCGAATGTGTACTTCAGGGGAGTAATCCCCGTTGTTCCAGTAGAATTATTATTAGGGCGGAAGCAGAGAGATTCCGCAATCGATCTATTCAATCATTCATTATATCATTTTCATCGATTGGCCTTTCTAAGGCAATCGAGTCATTCAATCATTCATTGTTTCATTTTCATCGATTGTCCTTTCTAAGACAATCGAGTCATTCAATCATTCATTGTATCATTTTCATCGATTGACCTTTCTAAGGCAATCGAGTTATTCAATCATTCATTTGCGTCATTTTCATCGATTGACCTTTCTAAGGCAATCGAGCTATTCAATCATTCATTGTGTCATTTTCATCGATTGGCCTTTCTAAGGCAATCGAATTATTCAAACATTCATTGTATCACTTTTTATCGATTGACCATTCTAGGAAAATCGAAATGTTCGATCATTTGTGGTATCATTGTCATCGATTGACGACGTATTTCCAGACGAGTTATTTGGTTGTCTTCACATAGAGTAGTGGAGTTCAGGAGTGAGTTGGAGCCGGTACGTCCCCTTAATCGAAGGCACCGTATCGGATGGCCCCGACCAGAATGCAGGAGTGGAAGACTCAACTTGAGGAGTAGTTCGAGAAAGGTTATCGCCGACCGTTTGCGTCCCCGTGAGGAGCACCAGTGTGATCTGTCAAGGAGAAGGATGGCTTGTCTCGTGTGTGTATAAATTATCAAGAGTTGAACAGGGTGATGATCAAGATTAGTACCCTTACCCGTAATGATAATCTTTTAGATCAACTTCAGGGAGCTTCAGTATCTTCCAGGATCGACTTAAGATCTGAATATCACCAGTTGCGGATTCGAGAGTCGGATATCGCGAGGACGGCGTTTCGAACACGCTATGGTCATTATGGGTTCGTAGTTATGTCGTTCGGGCTAACTAATGCACCTGCGTTATTCATGGAGTTAATGAATCGGGTTTTCATCGAATTTTTGGATCAGTTTGTTGTTGTCTTCATCGACGACATTTGGATTTATTCTCGTAGCCGAGAGGAACACGAGGTTCATCTTCATCAGGTTCTCGACGTGTTGAGACGAGAGCAACTTTTTGGAAAGTTTTCCAAGTGCGAGTTCTGGATGTCCGAAGTGACTTTTCTCGGACATGTAATTTCATCGGACGGAGTTCGTGTCGACCCTCAGAAGACGGAGGCTATTCGAGATTGGTTACCTCCGAAGAATGTTAAGGAAATCCGGAGTTTCCTCGGATTAGCGGGTTATTATCGGCGATTTGTGGAAGGATTTTCCAAAATTGCTCAACCTTTGACGAACCTTTTGCGAAAGGATAAGAAATACACGTGGTCCGACGCGTGTCAGCAGAGTTTTGAGGAACTCAAGAGCCGGTTAATGACAAGACTGTACTTTCCTTGCCGCGAGGGGACGGAGGGATTTTGGTTTATAGTGATGCGTCGGGCGGGGTCTCGGATGTGTGCTCATGCGAGCGGAAGGTTATTGCTTATGCTTCACGGCAATTGAGACCTTACGAGGTTAATTATCCGACCCACGACACGGAGCTAGCGGCCGTGGTGTTCGCTTTGAAAATATGGCGTCATTATCTTTATGGCGTTACATCGATATTCACCGATCATAAGAGTTTAAAGTATATATTTACTCGAAGGAGTTAAATATGCGGCAGAGGCAGTGGTTAGAATTAATCAAAGATTACGAGATCGAGATCCTTTACCACCGGGCAAGGCGAACGTTGTCGCCGACGCCTTGAGTCGCAAGTCCGTTCGGAGCGGATGCTTGCTCGTCTACGATTCGAAGGAACTTGGCGAGAATTCCTTAGACCCGAGATCGAGTCCGCCTTGGCGAGTTCAGGGACAGCTTTGTATGTTAGAGATTTCATCGTCACTCGAAGAGGTAATCAGGGAGAATCAGAGTTCAGACCCTTCATTGTTGCGCATCCGTGAGGATGTGGCTCAGGGGAAAGCCCCTGGATTCGTGGTCCACGAGGATGGACTTTTGAGATTTAAGAATCGGTTGTGCGTACCGGCGAATGACGAGTTGAAAAACTCGATTTTGAGAGAAGCTCATGCTACCCCTTATTCTGTTCATCCGGGGTCCAGCAAGATGTACAAGGACTTGAAACAGAATTACTGGTGGAGTAATATGAAGCGAGAAGTCGCAGAATTCGTTTCGAGATGCTTAACCTGTCAACAAGTTAAGATTGAACATCAGCGACCGGCGGGTATGCTGAAACCTCTTCCTATTCCCGAGTGGAAGTGGGAAGACATTTCTATGGATTTCATCACGAGTTTGCCGACGAGTCGTCGTGGCATGAATACGATCTGGGTGATCGTGGACCGCTTAACTAAATCAGCTCATTTCCTTGAGATCAAGGAGACGTGGGGTCCCGAGAGACTTGCTCAACTGTTCATCAAAGAGATAGTCAGACTTCACGGTACTCCTAAGAGTATCGTTTCCGATCGTGACGGACGATTTGTGTCTCATTTTTGGAAATCAGTCCATCGTGCTATGGGAACTCAGCTCAATCTCGATCTGCTTTTCATCCTCGGTCAAGCGGACAATCGAGAGGACTATTCGGACATTAGAGGACATGTTGAGGGCATGCGTCCTCGATTGGAAAGACGATTGGGAAGCCCAACTACCATTGATCGAGTTCACGTATAATAATAGCTTGCATGCTTCCATTAAGATGGCACCTTACGAGGCCTTGTACGGTCGTCGTTGTCGGTCTCCTTTGTATTGGGATGACTTATCAGAATCAATCGGCACCGAACCCGATATGCTTATAGCCGCGGGAGAAGGTAGCTTTAATCAGAGTCGTATGTTGACGGCTCGTAGTCGGCGAAATCTATGCGTATAATCGTAAATCGACCACTAGAGTTCGAGACGGGTGACCACGTTTTGGTCAAGGTATCCCCGAGTCGAGGTATTTTCCGTTTTGGGAAGAGGGGAAAGTTGAGTCCGAGATTCATTGGACCGTTTGAGATTTTGGATCGAGTAGGCGAGTTAGCTTATCGATTGGCTTTACCTCCGGCGTTGAGCCGAATTCATAATGTGTTTCATGTCTCTCAGTTGCGGAAGTATGTTGCCGACCCGAGTCACATACTCCGATTAAAATCGAGATCGCCGACGATCATTCATATGAGGAACGTCCTATTCGAGTTCTAGAGCGGCGAATCAAACAGTTGAGGAATAAGACGATTCCTTTGGTTAAAATTCAGTGGTCTAGACACGGAGTCGAATAGGCTACTTGGGAAACGGAAGATAGTATGCGGGAGAGTTATCCCGAGTTGTTTGACCCTTAGTTTCGGGGACGAAACTCCTTTTAAGGGGGGGGGGTATGTAATACCCGGTTGTAATTCATTCATTTTCATTCAGTAATTATCAGTCTGTAATTGTCACTCAGTGATTCTCACTCGTTAATAATCACTCATCATTCTTGTTTCATTCATTTGTGTTCACTGTTGGCATGTTGTAATCGTATATCAGTTACCGATCGGCATGTCATCTCCGTTTACTGATCGACGGGAGTATTATTATTATTTTCATCGTGATTGGTAGTCGTATTCTGGGAGCATCATCTGTGGCTTGTTTTTAGACTTGTTCATTTTCATATTCGTATGTTATGTCGGATCATTCATTCAGTCGTAGCGAGGAATCGGAGTTCTCAGAATTTTCAACTTGGCCAGCATCGAGTTACGGCCGTAAGGACCTTGGGTTACGGCCGTAACAAGGGTTCGTGTTTTTCAGGCCTTTTGGACGAAAGGGGCTTCCGGCCGTAAGGTCTTGAGGTACGGCCGTAAGTTGGCGATGCGGCCGTAAGAGTGGTCGATTCTGGCCGTCTGCGTCGGCCAGAGCTCCGAGACATCTTTGGCGAGGTGATTTACTGCCGTAAGGAAGGTGAGATACGGCCGTTAGTGGTGTTCGTAAGTTTTGGGTGTTGTAGACCAAGGGTGACATACGGCCGTACGGGTTGCGGCATACGCCCGTAAGACGAGGCGAGTCTGGCCGTCTGAGTTGGCGATTCTGGCCGTCTGGCTACGAGAAGGGTGTCTGGCTATTTTTGACGAAGGCGGGTTACGCCCGTAAGGTTGGCCGGATACGGCCGTATCATCCGAGTTACGGCCGTAAGGTGTGCGGTACGGCCGTAAGGCTGTCGACGGGTGTTTTTGACGAAGGCGGGTTACGCCCGTAACTCAGGAACGGTTACGGCCGTAAGTCTGTCGGCAGGCTTTCGGACGAAACCGAGTTACGGCCGTACGAGTTGGCCGGTTACGGCCGTAAGGCCGTTGACTTGGAAAGTTACGGCCGTAAGAGGGCCGAGTTACGGCCGTAACTTCCGGCAGTATTTAAGTACTCGGCCGGGACATTTTTCACCATTTTCTTCCTTCCTTCATTTTGTTCCGAGAGAGAGACTTGAGAGAGGGATTTTCCATCCTCAATCACTTGAGTGTTAGACTTTCATCATCCTCATTCATTTGGAAAGCTTGGATACTCGTTTTAACTCGTGTTCTTCGGATCGAAGTGGTTGGATCTTCAAGAGGTAATTTCTTCAACACCTTGGATTTCGATTTTGTGTCGAGATATAATGTTTTGGACGTTATAATCATGTTATATGAAGGGATATGTTTATGATTATGAGTTTGTATAAGGATTCATTGGATTATTGAGAGATTTATTCAAGAACACTTTGAATATCGAGTTGGATTGGGGATTCGATTAATAGTTGTTATAATCACGTTTTGGATATTCTTAACGGACTATTGATCGTATGGGAGATGTTTTATTGATTTGAAGCACTTCTTGGGGATTGGAGATTGGTATTGTTGAGGTTTAGTTGTAATCAATCAGTTGGACTCAAAGTGTTCGATATAATGCCCCTATGAACTTGGTTTAATCGTATCGACGTCTTGAGTTCGTTATATTCGTGTTTAATTCGTTATTGATCGGATTGTTGGTAATTGTATTGAATTAAGGTTGTTCGAGCGATCAGTATCTTGGTTAGGACGTTGTTCGTGGACGGACATTCTTCATCGTTGTTGTGTAAGTTAATTCTTACTCGGTTAAAAGGATATTCATACCTTTTGTTGTTGATCATTCATAATCATAACTCATTCATCATTGTATTAATCATATTAAAACTTGTTATTGTCAATTAATCACTTCAGTCATAAGGAACGACGGTTCCAATCTTTTCGTTGAGCTATCATTCGTTTCATTATTACTCTCATCTCGGTGAGTCATTCTTGGCCTTGTCTAATTATTATTCATTGATATTCATTATGGTCATTCTCGTTCATGTGACCTTCTGGGTTCATATTGCGTGGCCGGGTGTGTCTGTGTGGAATTTTTAGTCGGGCACACGATGGTTATTGTATTGGGTTCACCAATACATTAGACCGTGCACACGGGTCATATTGTCTCGTGAGACTAATTAGGTACACGGACGGGTGTTGTACACTTGCACAGAACATTACGGGCGTACTATGATACTCCTCTTCAGCGTAATTCATAATTAAGAATATTTCATAACTTCAATTAATTCATGATTGTGTAATTTCAACTCTTGAGGATTGTTGTTCTGTATAACTGACCCCGTTTGGGGATATTGTTTTTCAGGTCATGGCAAGGCAAAGGCGCAGGGAGAGCACGTTGACGGCGGAGAGTCCCAGTGATACTAGAAGGGGGCCCCAGTCCTTTCAGTCATTTATTCAGTCATTCATGTTTTCTTTATTTATTCCGCTGCAGACATTCCGTTCGAATACTCATTTCATTCAGTGTCGTGTATTTTATCGTCACATAAAATACACA
The DNA here is from genome assembly GCA_033398695.1 of Orobanche coerulescens. Lineage (NCBI taxonomy): Eukaryota > Viridiplantae > Streptophyta > Magnoliopsida > Lamiales > Orobanchaceae > Orobanche > Orobanche coerulescens. Next base: position 102,945,679 of record CM065808.1, read on the forward strand.
TGTATTCTATCATCCTGGGTGTGTTGTATGAAACTCCTACTCGGAGTAATTGATGTTATAATGTGGTTCGGTACTACATTTACCCTGTGTAATTCATCCTTTTCATTCGCCTGGTGGGTCCCAGTCGGGGGTCCACGGCACTGTAATATTCGCCTAGTTTGGGGGTGTTACATTGAATTCGGATTTTGATGTTATTGTTGATGAATGATTCGTATGATGATAGTTAAGGTGGTATTATTGTGATTCTTGAGGCTATGTGAATTGTATGTTGGAGGATACGATGATTTATGCCTTTGATTATGTTATTTGTTATAATCATAGTTATGGAATCATGGTGTTCTTGATATTCTTGATGTTCTTGGTATATATATCACATCAAAGAGGGAAATTTTATAACATATATGATGGTTTTTAAGTATAATCATGGAGTTGATGATTTAGACCAACGCTATGTTGATTGTCGTGGTAAAACTCGTATGTTCTTGACGAAATACGAATCATGATAACAATTTAGAACCCGAAAAGATTGTGATTGATCGTCGAATATGATTTCCTTTACATCTGTATCCGTAATTATATTGAGGTTGTGAATTCGTAATTGATTGATTCGGGTTGTTCGGATTTATGTTTAATCGGGATATTGTGAAACTGTTGGGTTTATTGATCGGTTGTATTGATTGCAAATAATGATCATCGAGTTGCGGATTGTATTGTAGATATGAGTTCGTATTTGTTGAGTTGGATTATTTGGTTTTGTGTTTGATCGAGATATCATTGAACCGTTGAGTTGATTGGTTGGTCGTGTCGGTTGTCGATTGTTATCTGATATGTGTTAATTGATTACTTCAATAGGTTGTGATCATTGATCGTTGGTTATAATCGTCGACTAGAAAAGTGTGTTACGGTCGTGTTCGAGAATGTTCGTGAATTGCTTTGGTCAGGGTCGAGGAGCTTGTAGACGATGACAAGAAATTGGTAACGACTTCGTCGGTATCGAGGCAAGTTATTACTTGCACAGTTTATAATATTTAATGAATGGTTTCGGTTTCATTTGTTTATAATTTGTATAGCAATGATTATGATTGTGAACACTGGGAATTTGGGATTGTACGTTGTTTTCGGGTTCTGGAAATTTAAATCATAATGTATATGATTTACTTTTGTTATGCTTGGGTATCGAGGATACATTGTGATAAAGACGAATATATGGATTATCTATAGTCCGTGACATATTGGACCATCGAATATTGAAAATAAATGGTTGGTGATGGTTTAGACATCGAGATTGCTCTCGAAGGACTCGGGGCAAGTACTTTAATCGTTTTTGTCATTTAGTGTCGATCATGTTGTGATACATTCGTGTATTGTTGTTGTCGTGCATTGTGTATTGTTGTTTTGTGCAGTTGTGCATTGTTGTCATATGTCCACCATGCGTTGGTCCGATGGGATCATCATGGGGTTTCTATAGCTGTATGCGCTGGATCATTGGATAGGTGTTTCCACCATGCGTTGGTCCGATGGGATCATCATGGGGATCTATAGCTGTGTGCGCTGGATCGTTGGATTATCATGTGTTGTTGTTGTGCATACGTATATTATGGGTTATCCATAAGTATACATTGTTGTTGTTATCGTGGGCATGTTGATGTCGTCATGTGAGTATGTATTTGTAGGTCTTGTGTTAGGACCATGTCCGTATGTGGTATTGATCTGATCTCGGATTAGATTGACAGGATTGTCGTGGCATTACATATATTGAGGTATGTTTCGTATTTCCTTTGGTATTTGTCTTTTAATGGACAATTGATTATCGTGTTGGGATTTGATGATGTTATCCGATGGATTGAACTGGTCAGAGCGGATATATCACCGTATCGTGAGTTAGTGATGATATTTTGAGAATTTTGAGTATCGTTTGAGTTACAGTACAGATGTTATGTATGAGTTTATTGGTTTATCGAGATTACGAGATGTGTAGTATTATAATGGTTATTTTAGTGAGGATTATTCGAGTAAGTAAAGTTACGAGGTAAGATTACATTGGTCATATTCTTACTTTGTAGTTTCATTGGTATGTAATTATTGACGCGATGTGATCGTTATCATTGTTGGATATTATGGCTGACCCCGTCGTGGGCTTTCTTTTTTAGGTTCTTGGAATATCAAGCTTGTAGCGGTCGTGAAGAGATGAGCTTCCCGGAGGATACTGGCTATGGCATGTTTTTGTGAATCGAGTATTCTGATTGTATGTTGTATTCCGCTGCTAGAGTATTTTAATTGTTTGTCTTTTCCGCTGCGTGAGTATTTTTTAATGCTCTTTTGGTTTTTGGCAACTTGAGTTATTTTGGAAAATCGTTTTCTAAACTATTGAGTTTCGGCTATTTGGCCTTGTCCTTTCAAATGATATTTTACGACGGTTTTGATATACGAGTTTTTATAAAGTCTTCGAATGTTTTTAAAAGATAGTACCGTCGTTAGCCTCTTGGGCGTTTGTAAATGTTTGCGAAAATGTCTTTTAGCCTTGTGGGTTCCATCTCGGGGCCCACGGCGCTGTAATATTCCTGGATGGATCTCGGAATGTTACAGCGAGAAGGCCGGTCTGCAGGGACATTAATTGTAGACATGCAATGACGTAATCAACCTCAGTTATTTTCCTTCTATCTGTATTTGTAATATCGTAATCAACCTCAGTTATTTTCCTTCTACAGTAAAACCTCGATAAATGAATATGATCGGGACCGGAGAAAAATATTCATTTAGCGGAATTATTCATTTATCGAAAGAAAATTTGAACATGTTATAAAGAATTGGGACCGGAGAAAATTATTCATTTGGCGAGATTATTCGTTTATCGAACATTCATTAATCGAGGTTTAACTGTATTATGTTATTATGACTTATTTTACAGTATTTAATTAAATAAATAGTTAATAATCTAAATAATTAAAATAAAAACCTAATTTATTAGTTATTTAATTAATTATTTATTCATTAGAAATAGATAACTAACTACTTAATTATTTATCTAATTAACTAATTACATAATTTTCCAAATAAGAAATTACATAATGAATTAATTGGTTAACTAACAAAAAAATTAGCAAGTTAACAAACGAATTAGTTAACTACTTGTTTAATATAACAAATTAATTAGTTGATTAATTTTAAAAATTAATTGATTAAAAAGAAAAAAAATGAAGGACTTTCTTGGAGAGAGAATGTGAAAAATTGACATTTTAGTATTAAATTTGAAAAGAATGGCATTTGAGAAACTAATTTCATAAATAGTGGCACATTAGTTAATTAGCCTTTAGATTTAGCGATGGAGGGAGTATATCAAATGATTGTTAGGCTAGTCACATAACCGAAAAAAGACTAAATAAATTAATATAAACATTGGACTCCAATTCGTTTAAAAACAATTTACTATGTACAAAAAATGTATCCATGATGACAATAAAATAACCGTCCAAATAACTGTCACATAATCAAATGTTAATTTCTCATCTGGACATCATCAGGTAACTAGTATGGTTACTGTTACTCCTTCAATCATTTTCGTGAAACATGAAACGATTAGAAAAGAATTATTTATGTTCAACAATCATAAACAAAAAGAATCTGTTACTAGTCAAACAAAAAGAATGCATTTCTCTAATGCGATTCATTATTACTCAAAAATCTTGTGATCTAATAAGCTACTGCCTGCATATACTGCAATAATGGATAGGCTTAAACACATTTTCGATCCCCTAAGTATGAGCAACTCACGATTTTGATCCCCCAAGTTTTAATTTGACGAATTTAATCCCCCAAGTTTTCCAATTTAAAAATTCGAGATCCCCACTACTCTGGTCAAAATTACCTCTGACATGGCATGCCAACGTGGCTTTTTAATATTAAAAATTGTTTTTTATTTTAACTTATACATTTATAATATATTTAAGAAATTAAAAATAAAAAACATTTAAAGGAAAAAAAATAAAAGAATCACGAAGAGAGAGAGACAGACGAGTTCTCATCTTCTTCGTTGGTTCAGTGAGAGAAGTGAGAACCCTACCCCCATACCTCCTCCTTCTTTCTTCCTTCATTCTTTGCGAATCAGAGCAACTCTTCGCACAGATCTCTTCGTCTCTCCTCCACGAGCATGTCTGAGTACTCTATTTCGTCAAATGGGTCATTGAGAAGAAGACCATTTTGCTGCTACTGTGGAAAGGAAGCTTAAGTGGTGACTGGTTGGACAAAAAAGAACCCTGGGCGTCGGTTTATGGAAGCTCCATCGTCCTTCGTCTCTTCAGCTCTTCGTTTGCTTCGATTAGGGTTCATTTCGAATAGGATTCGGGTTCAAATACGGGTGGGGTTCTAAACGGGTTGGAATAACGAACGTTTGGTAAGAGTAGCGTTCGATTAGGGTTCAACTGTGCTCATTGGTTGTCGTCGCTATGTCTGATGAAGAAGCTTTCTCTGAATTGTGAAGAAGAAACGAAGAAGATGAAACAAGCAACTCTCTCTCGCTGTCTTTTACCCCCTTTTGTATTTGTTAATTTAATTTTAATTTCTTAATTATTACATTATATGAATATATATTAACGTAATCTTAAAATAAATACTAATTATTTTTAATATTTTATTCCAGTTTGGCATGCCAGCTAGATTAGGTGATGCCATGTCAGAGTTAATTGACAGTAGTGGGGGATTTTGTATTTTCAAATTGGGAAACTTTGGGATAAAATTCGTCAAATTAAAATTTGGGGATCAAAATCGTGAGTTGGTCATACTTAGGGGATTAAAAGTGTATTTAAGGCTAATAAATATGGTTGAAAACTTTGGCATTTGAAACAAGTTTCACCAGAAGATTCTTTTCTCATATTAAAAAAAATCATCCAATCAATTATTCATGCAAGTTACCTGTAACAATCAAGATACTATTTCACATCCCACAATACATGTATTCACATAATGAAACCACCGAATACTCCATTTTGAGATTCCAAATCCAACTTATGAACAATGAATTTCGGTTCATATAAACAATATTAATCTCATATTTTTTTACATAAACTCAACCTGAGGGCTCAAATACCAATGTTGGAAAAATACATCGAAATAAACGAAAGCGGAAGCGTGCCGTACACCAGGGTTAAATTTCATATGCAACGAATTCGTTGTACAATCACCACCAGAAAGTACAATCAATTCACAACCTAGATGATCCTCTTGTTGAAAGATTTGAGAGATGCGAGGTTATTTTCTTCTGAAGAGTTCTTTCAACGTATGTATGAACTAATCTTCTGATCAGGATTAAGGCGCCGCTTATATTGAATAATTGTCTAAGTTATTTAAACCTTATTGGACTCGGTCCAATAATATTAATAAAAATTAACCCATAAAGGGCGGCCCAATTAAATAATCATATAGTCAACAAAGCCTGGAAATCTTTCTCGCACTATCTTTTGTGTATATTTATTAGTGCAAGAACCAAGACATATTATGATGATTCTGTAAGAACTAAGAAGTTAAATAAATGAACAAACAACTATTTTCATGTTTGCATGATAATCTCTCCTAATTTCCTGAAAGAAAAATATTATTGACAAGTGAGGACTTACTTTTTTCCTGGTTAAGCTCAAGATTTTGTTTTCTTCCTTGCTCATCTTGCCTTCGTTAGCTTCTAACACAAATCCAATGCTAGGATGGATTAGGAGGGGCGGTATCCGAGGAAATTTAGTACCCGTTCGCCTAGAGGTACATGCATCGTACCCTCTTTCGATATGACAAACTAGGAGTTTGTTTAATATATGACTGAACTGCATTTAAAGCGGTGTAAATGGACAAATGATTGAGATGGTGAGATTGTTTCGTTACACCTAAAACCCACAAAGCTAATTATCACCTCTAAGAAATCATATTTTCCCATAAACCAACCTCTTATTTTGCTATAAGGGTACTCATTATTTGCTTCTTCGTTTTTAAAAAAATACTACCATGACGATACTAAACATTGAAATTCAAAGTTTAAGACGATAATTGTTTAATTCAAAACACGAAGCTTTCAAACACACATAAGCTATCCTACATTTTGATGGCATACTTGCGCAATGCAAAAGAGTAAATGTCTTTCATGACCTAAATGTTGTTTCTTCCAGAGTGAAACAAGAACAACAATTGCAATTGCAACAAATCAAGCGCATAAAGTTCCATTTGTTAGATATGCATATGTATAAGAGACCAGAAATTGCGCATTTAGTGTACACTTCACTTTCTCCCAACTCCATGATAAGTCGTATAAGTAACAAACAAACAGTGGACAAGTTACCAGCAAAATACTACCATAACGATACTAACATTAAAATTCGAAGTTCAAGACAATCACTGTTTAGTTCAAAACACGAATCTTTCAAACACACATAAATTATCCTACATTTTGATGGCATAGTTGCGCAATGGAATGAAAGATACTCTGGTATAATAAGTCACTAATACAAAAGACATTTTTCTTTAGTAAATGCTGCTCAAATTACAATATTTCTCAAGTAATGCTGCTCCCCTAGCTTCCACAAGTTCCTGAAAGAAGTAGTTTCATCAGAAAACGGGAACCGACACCACACTGCGCGAATTGATTTCATGACAAATATTTTGTTTTCTTAATACTTGGTACTTATTTATTCAGATAAAAGGGAGATAGCAAAGCAAATACTGGGATGCCATATGCCTGTTTTCAGTAAAGCAATAGAGTACACCTCATCTCATCTCATCTCATCTCATCTAATTCAGGCTTTTCAACAAGCGATTACATTACAATTTTGATGCCCAAATGCCTCTAAAAGGTCTCCCGCCTAAGCGGGGTAGGGGGGTCATATAGTACCGAATGTCTTTCATGACCTAAATGTTGTTTTTTCCACACAGTGAAACAAGAACAACAATTGGGATTGCAAGGGCAGAAAGTTCCATTTGTTGGATATGCATGTATAAGAGACCAGAAATTGTGCATTTAGTGTAGACTTCACTTTCTCCCAACTCCATGATAGGTCGTATAAGTAACAAAGAAACAGTGGACAAGTTACCAGCAAAAATACTACCATAACGATACTAAACATTGAAATTCAAAGTTTAAGACGATCACTGTTTAGTTCAAAACACGAAGCTTAAAACTTTACTACTCGTAGTAGTTTACTAGCACTAGATTCTAATTTCATAATGCATCTCGATAACAAACGAAATGCTTATCAACACACGAGAAAGACTCCCCAACCCCATAAAGGGTAAACCTTTACTAGTCCTATTTTGCCAAGAGTGAAATCTAAATCTAGTTACATAATGCACAAAACACCCAACCAGCTAAGACTTTACCATATTAGCAAATTGCAACCAGCTAAATCTTGTCAAATCCAATCTTCCTGTTGCAGTTTCATTGGCAAAAACACTCGAGTCAAATACACCATCCCGAAGCAGCACAGCGACTGAATCTCAGCCTTTTGCTTAATCTTGAACATAGTTTTCAATTCATCAAGCCATTCTGGACGATTCTTGAGATAATCGTCATTTAACAAACGCTTGGCAGTGGTGCTGTCCATCTTAGTCAAGCGGAAAGTACAATCGTGCACCGACATGTTATGCTTAACCATATCCCTTGGCCTAATCCCCAGCCACTTGATATTGTTCAACCTACGGCCATAAAAGACCAACATTTTCAACCAGTGCGGATGACTATCGACCAAGGCTAAAACAGGCAAGTTCAAGTCCTTCTCCATCTTGATCAAGAAATCAGGCGGCCCCTCAGCGGTGAGAATAATACACCGAAAGCGTTCATAAAACCTGTCCCTAGCCAATTTCTGAAAAACAGAACGATTCCCCACCAAGAGAATGAAGAGCGCATCATCCTTGGTCATAATCGTAACCAGATTAAGATTCCCCCAGGGAATGTTCGTCCCATTGGAACAATCTATCTCATCCCCATCGTCAAAATATATCAACTTCCCAATCACCACCCCTATCTCATCCGGGAAGGTGGGCTCCCGGGCGGAGCGAGGGAGGGAATGGACTTGGGGGGGTAGGGTTAGGGTTTTGGACCTTTCGAGGATGGTGAGGATGTCGGAATCAGGTTTGAGGTCCGCCTCTTTGTAGGGGGATTCCTTATAGATGGGGCCTTCGAGGGCTCTTTGGATTATCTTACCCATTTCGGAGGGCGAGGGATTGTAGCTAGCGGGGATGTCGGAGATGATGTAGGGGATGTCGGAGATGATGTAGTGGATGCCGGAGGAGGAGGACGGGGCTTTGATTTTTGGAGAGGCACGGCGACGTTTCATCTTCGAGGCCTTTTGAGATTTGGCTTTGGTGGCCGAGTAGGAGGAGGAGGGGGGGGACGTGGGGGCAGTGGGGAGGCGCCGCTTCTTTGGGGCTGAGCCAGGGGAGGAGGGGAGGATGGGTTTCCTTGCACGTGTATTATATTGCACAGTGGGGAGGCGCCGCTTCATTGCGCTGAGGCAGGGGAGGAGGGTTTTCTTGATGGTTTGGTTGGAAGATTGAATTTTTTTATGTGAATATGAATAATATGATATCCTAGAATGAGGTAGAACTCAGTGGCCTGATATTTTTTGCCCTCATTTGAGTCGGATTCGTGTTCGTTAATATCTTCCGTGGGTCTCATTTTATTCAAAATTTTGGATATTTTGAGTCGTATTTTCAACATTTTCTACATATATATATATAACTATTTTTTGGGCTCCGTGCGATGCATGGAGTTGCCCAGGAATGTTGTTTTCTGTTTGTTATTTACAGTATTATTTTACAAAGAAATAAGGTTCCTGTATGAAATTACTAAGGAAATGAAAAAAATTAGAAATGCTACTATAAAAATTACTTTAGATTGATCGGAACAAATAGATGTAGCAAATTGGGTCTTATGTCAATTCCATATATATATGCCACGAATATTGTATAGCTATTTTTTGTTGAGTTATTAAATATATACTGTATAGCTGTAATACCTCCGGTATTCCGTGCTTGATTACTTTGTACTGTGTGAATGTTTGGTAATGTGACGTCATTTCTATTTATGTATTCCATTGAGTGCTATATAATTGTACGATGTGAATGAAACGGGGGTGACACACCTTGACGCCGTGGGACGATCGTCGGTGCGAATATGACGGTGGCCAACGTCTTGTTCCCCGATAATTGTTGACGAGTGGAAGGGATGGTCACCCCGAGATGGTTAGAATGTGGTTTGAGGCTAAAAAGTTCTGTCTAACGCGCGCTATAACCCATGCCTAACGTACGCTATATTTCGATTGTTACGTACGTTAAGGCAGCTACATTACGTACGTAACGGGTGGGTCGATCTCCCGACCAGAATCTTTCTTTTGACACGGACAGAGCTACTTTCGGCGGGCTAGAGGACAAACGAGTCAACTGTTCGTTACGTACGTTATGTCCCAAATTTAACGTACGTAACACATGGGCACATTTCGGGCAGTGAGTTCTTTACGTACGTTGTCGTCACACTGTTACGTACGTAATACACCTTACGTAGGTAACACTCTTATCGTTAACGTACGTTATCAAAACCAAGTTTTATAAAATGATAATTCCCTTCTTCATTTGCACGACCCAACATCACAAACTACCACCCTTGGAGAAATTCCTAGCCCTATACCCGGTTCTTAAGCCTCTTAAACACTTGAATTAACATTGAGGAGGTGGATTCTTGAGCTTCGGTGAAGATTATCCAAGTCGTTCAAGTCACTTCTCGTTCTCCTCGTAGTTCTTGTGAATCCGTCAACTATCTTCATTATTCTTCTTCCAATAAGGTAAGCCACCAATCCCTGGAGTTATATCTTCGATGTTTTCTTATTTATACTTGTTATATTACGGGTATTGGGTAGATTTTGCTAAACTTCGTAGACAATCTTGTCGGATGAAATTGTAGTAACCGGGAATTCCGTTTCTCATATGTTTCGGTTCATGCAGACGAAATTTCACTTCAAATCATCGCTAGGAATGTAAAATTTGACGAATCAATTGTGGGGAAATTCGTAGTAATCCGTCACCGTATGTTCCATTGTTCGTAGCCACCCTTACCTTGTGATTTTTGACACTTAGCAAACTAAGGAAAAATAATTCGTTAGTATAATCAATATTGGTTGTCAAACCACCGAAGTTATTGTGCAATAAAATCCGTCGATTGTAGTATTCGGAATATAGAATTGTATTAGAAAGCATAAGATTCGATTTCGCCATAATAATTCGTTGACAACCGAAGAATGATAGGATTATCTTCTTGAGTAAATCGATATACCTAATGTTAATTATAAGATTGAACGAGATAATGGTACACAACACTTGAAAACTTAGAAACGATACTCATACCGACAATTAAAACTACACTAGGAATCCGGTTAGGAAAGGGAGACTAGTTTTATTCATTATAATCCGTACGAGGTGTTAATCGGATGTTTCGTGGCAAGGTTAAGCTCGAGCGGGCGTGGGGACTTCGTTATCATGAAGCACCTACTATCGGATCACAGGCAAGTGAAATCTTGCTCGTGAATTTTCTAATATCAATGTTATACCGTATGTGTGTACGTGCCATTTTGATAAAAACCGACGTTTGTCTTTCTCTAAAGATGTTATAAATGGGCCGATGTGTTGGGATAAAACCTGTATGGTACCCGTGTGGAAATGTGTTAGGGGGTAAGACCCGAATCGGGCGCCTATGTTCCGGGGTATTCCCGTGTGGATACTTCCGTGACCCTTGGTTGCGACCTTGGGGGCTTATGTGATAAAGAGAGAGACACGTCGGTTGAGTGATGAAATATTCCCTGTGATTACTAGGTACTGTGATTGTAAAGATGTCGTATATCGTTGTTAGTAGTTGTTATTTGGTATGCATTCTTTGACCCTGGTTACCTGGTATGACTCGTCGTACCAGGTAAAATTGTTCATCATATGCAGGACATTCCCGAGGGGTCCGGTCAGACTTGGAGAAACCTTTGTTGTGTAATAATTGGACTTCAAAGTACATTTTCCCTTAAATCTTTCGATTCACGTTATGTAATCCTTGAATTTAAGGTTTTATCGCGATTTTCTTAAAATGCCTATTTTTCTAACAAGCCTTGTGGGTCCCACGTGGGATTCATGGCACTGTAATACCTCGGGATATTTTGGGGGTGTTACAGAAAATGGTATCGGAGCATAAAACTTTTGGGTTGAATAAAACTTTCTCATATATATTTTTTTTTCTCTCAAAATCCAACACCCCAAGCGATCGAAGCTCCTCGTGGGAATGCAAGTAAGTGATATGTGTGCGTTTCTATTTTTGTACAACATTTAATTGTAACCCATGCGTGGAACTGGCTTTAGATTGATACCCTTAGTGATGGCACGCTGAGGAGCTAGAAGGGTGATGAATGACGCTCAGGGTTCCGCCGCGAACCACAATGAGGACGGGAACACCGCCGAGACCCATCCTACTGGGGGCCAGCCGCCACCAGTTAATCAAAACGATCAGGAGGCGGAACGCCAGAATAACAACCCTGGAGGCATGGATCCAGCTTTTGTTCAGGCCCTTGCCCAGGCTATCGCCATGGGAATTGCTCAGGTCAATCAGGCAGAAAGGATACCGGTCATCAATGTGGAAAGCGAGGAAGAGATCGATGGTTGGGAGAATCTTTGAAGGCTAGGCCTCCATTATTTGTGGGGACGGAGAGAAACACGTGGGCATGGATTTTGGAAATGGAGGCGCCTTGAAGTAATCGGATGCCCGAGAAAATAGAAAGGTGCCGCTCGGAATTAATCAACTCCGTGACAACTGCTGCACGTTGGTGGAGGACTTACGAGGCGAGAGGCCGAGTGGTGGGTGGACCCGAATTTGCCCGGCCTACGGAGCGAAATCTTATCACGAATCAGCCCGAACCGCTCGCGCCACGAGACTTTTTCGGTGCGGCCCTCGGAACATGCAGTGCGAGAGATCATTCGGGCCTACGGGCAGAGCTAAGTTACATCTCCCGAGATGGTTCCATCGGAAGATCAACGAATATGCCATCTTGTACGAGAGGTTACGGAGGATGTACAATGCTATGCCGCCGGATTTCACCGCCACGACCACGAGAGCATACGAAGGCGTAGTCACGGCATATCTTTGGTAAAGTTATTAATACCGACATCGGGCATAACTCGAAGAAGCGAGAAGACATCGATTCAGCACAGGAGCAACAACAAAGCGAATTCGGGGCCCGCATCTTCTTTTAAGTCGGCGGTTTCGTACCAACAGAAGGGTGTATCTGATCGGCCTTACCGTAGGGACTGTTTCAATTGCGGCATGACCGGGCATACTAAGGATCGGTGTCAGAAGACGGCTACCAAATGTTTCACTTGCAGAAAGAGTGGACACATGTCTCGTTACTACTGGCGGGCCAATCCCACTCAGAGCCCAGCTTCGCAACCAAGTCAACAAGGCTCTGTGCAATCCCCTAGGACACCTGCTGTTTCCAACTACCGAGCTCCATCCCACCAGAACCAACCACCACTGCACGGTTCCGGACGAGGCCGTGGGCGCGGCGGAGGTACCTCGTCCTTTTCGGAGTCAGTACCGTCTCGTGTATTTGAGCTGAGGGCTACGGATGGTCGGCTGCGCCCGGCTATCTCGAGTACTCTTCTTGTTAACTCTCGGCCGGTGCATGTACTATTTGATAGGAGCCACCCATTCGTTTATATACGTGGAATGTGTTGAACGCTTAAATCTTGTTTGTGTACCTTGTGAGCCCTTTCTTGTTAAACTACCGAGGGTAGTAGATTAAGCGGCGATCAAAGGTTCGAGGCTGTCGGATCGGCATCAACGATCATAGTTGGACCGCTAATCTTATGGTCTTCCCACTCGAATGAAGACATCATATTAGGAATGGGTGGATGCCATTGCAGAACAATCTTGGATACCTACCACGACTATTTCTATTTCGGCTCATGACGGTACCACACATGTCATCGGCGGACGTGAACACTTTATTACAAAAGGATCTCTCGGCATTATCGCGCCGGAAGCCTCCTGCGGCTCTCGAAGTGAATACTCTTGGTGTTATGTTCTTCGAGAGGACACTTCACAACTTGCAATCGCAAACATTCGGTGGTGAATGAGTTTCCAGGACATTTTCTGATGAACTACAGTGCCACCGCACCGAGAAGTTGACCTTTCCATTGAACTCGAACAGGGACGAGACCTATTTCCAAAGCTCCTTACGATTGCACCGGCGAGATGAAGGAATTAAAGATACACTCGAAAATCTGTTGGAAAAAGGGTTGATCCGCCCAAGCACCTCACCGTAGGCGCAGTACTTTCGTTAAGAAGAAAGATAACTCTCTACGCTTGTGCATCGACTACGGGAGCTGAATAAGGTTACTATCAAGAATCGTTATCCACTACCAAGGATTGATGACCTCTTGGATCGATTACAAGGCGATCGTGTTTTCAAAGATCGATTTACGGTCGAATATCACCAATTGAGGATTCGGGAGGAAGATATACCCAAGGCGCATTTCGGTCGGTATGGGCATTACGAATATATCGTATCATTCGGGTTGACTAATGCCCGGCCGTTTTCATGGAACTGATGAATAGAGTTTTGATTGATTTCCTCGATAAATGCGTGGTGGTTTTTATCGACGACATCCTGATATATTCTCAAAGCCGACAGGAACACGAGGAACATTTGAGGCAAGTGCTGGGCATGTTAAGACAACACCAACTTTATGCGAAACTATCCAAGTGCGAATTCTGGATGCCGGAGGTAATTTTTCTCGGACATGTTGTCTCGGCAGAAGGTGTCAAGGTCGACCCACAAAAGATCGAGACAATAACGAGTTGGGAACCTCCGAAGAATGTCAAAGAGGTTAGGAGCTTCCTAGGTGGCGGGTTACTATCGAAGATTCGTCGAGGCTTTTCTGTATCGCCCGACCGTTAACGAACCTGCGAGAAAGAGCACCAAATTTGTATGGGTGCAGGCGCGGAAGAGATTCGGCGAGCTCAAGAGTAGGCTAACTCGCGATACTAGTGTTACCACGAGTGCGGAAGGATTCATTATATACACGGATGCATCCAAGCATGGACTAGGGTGTGTCTTCATGCGAGAATGGCAGTCGTTGCGTACGCATGCCGACAAGCGAAGCCGTCTGAAGTAAATTACCCGACACATGACTTGGATCTAGCCGCGGTGGTGCATGCCCTCAAGATTTGGAGGCACTATCTTTACGGAGTTACTTGCAAAGTTTTCACGGATCATAAGAGTTTGAAATATATCTTCACGCAGAGAGAATTAAACATGAGACGAGGCGTTGGTTGGAGCTAATCAAGGACTACGATGTGGAAATTTCCTATCATCCGGAAAAGCCAGCGTGGTAGCTGATGCTCTTAGTCGGAAAACTACACAAGAGATGATGGTATCGGCCATAACAGTTCAGCCCAAAGCTGCGGCAAGAGATCGGGAGAAGCAACACCGAAGTATGGGTACAACGCAGAGGGCGATTATGCTCAATCAATATACTTTCGTCCTTACTAGGCGAGATACGTCTAGCACGGATGGAAGATCTGAATTACGTGCGATTGGTGAAAGAATCGAGAAAGGAGATGTTTAGACTATAAGATTCAGGGTGATTTGGTGAGGTTCAAGAACAGGATATGTATTCCACCGAATGACGGACTGAAGCAAACTATACTGAAGGAGGCGCACTCCACTCCCTATTCTATTCACCCCGGAGCAAGCAAGATGTACAAGGATTTGCGACAGAGTTTTTGGTGGAAGAACATGAAGTGGGAAGTTTCTAGGTTCGTCGCCCGATGTATGACATGCCAACAAGTGAAAATCGAACACCGCAGACCAGCCGGAATTATGCAACCCCTACCCATCCTGGAGTGGAAATGGGAGAGCATATCAATGGACTTTGTCACTAAGCTACCTACGGCGGTGGGAGGAAAGGATACGATTTGGGTCATTGTTGATCGATTGACAAAGTCAGCACATTTCATTCCTATTCAAGAGACAACCGGGACAGAGCAGCTGGCCGTCATTTTCATCAGAGAGATTGTAAGGATACATGGTGTTCCCTCATCCATCATTTCGAATAGGGACACCAGATATGTGTCTCGTTTTTGGAAAGTCGTCCATAAAGCTATGGGGGCACAAATACACTTTAGCATGGCTTATCATCCTCAGACAGATGGACAGACCGAGCGTACGATTCAAACCTTGGAAGATATGTTGAGGGCATGCGTGCTCGATTGGGGAAAGGATTGGGCTAGACATTTGGGATTAGTGGAATTCTCGTACAACAACAGCTGGCATGCAAGCATAGGCATGGCACCGTTTGAGGCCCTATATGGGCGAAGATGCAAGTCACCGTTATGCTGGGATGATGCCTCCGACACCGCGGTTACCGAGTTGGATCTTATCCAGGAGTCCATTAAGAAGATCTCTATAGTTCGGAAACACATGCCGGCCGCACAGAGCCGGCAGAAATCTTATGCCGAAAACCGAAAGCGACCGTTAGAATTTTCGGTCGGGGATCATGTTTGGGTCAAAGTATCACCTATGCGAGGTATTCGGCGTTTCGGCCAGAAGGGCAAGTTAAGCCCGGATTTATAGGTCCGTTTGAGATATTGGACCGGGTAGGGAAACTCGCGTATCGATTAGCTCTACCGCCGCATCTGGATGGAGTGCATAATGTTTTTCACGTATCCCAGTTAAGGAAGTATGTCTATGACCTGAGTCACAAGCTCAATTTCGAAGAAGTGGAAATTTCCGAGGACACTACCTTTAGGGAGATACCGACCGCCATTCTGGATCGGCGTGTGAAGATGTTAAGAAATAAAGCCATACCCCTCGTGAAGATTCAGTGGTCGCACCACGGCACGGAAGAGGCAACTTGGGAAACCGAGTCGAGCATGAAGGAGAGTCATCCCGAGTTATTTTCTTAAGTTTCGTGACGAAACTATTTTATTAGGGGTTTTATGTATTAGCTCCGGTATTACATGCTTGATTACTTTGTCTTGTGTGAATGTTTGGTAATGTGACGTCATTTCTATTTATGTATTCCATTGAGTGCTATATAATTGTACGATGTGAATGAAGCAGGGTGACACACCTTGGGCCTTGGGACGATCGTCGGTGCGAATATGACGGTGGCCAACGTCTTGTTCCCGATAATTGTTGGCAGTGGAAGGGATGGTCACCCGAGATGGTTAGAATGTGGTTTGAGGCTAAAAATTTACATCTAGCAGCGCGCTATAACCCATGCCTAACGTACGCTATATTTCGATTGTTACGTACGTTAAGGCAGCTACATTACGTACATAACGGGTGGGTCGGTCTCCCGACCAGAATCTTTCTTTTGACACGGACAGAGCTACTTTCGGCGGGCTAGAGGACAAACGAGTCAACTGTTCGTTACGTACGTTATGTCCCAAATTTAACGTACGTAACACTTGGGCACATTTCGGGCAGTGAGTTCTTTATGTACGTTGTCGTCACACTGTTACGTACGTAATACACCTTACGTACGTAACACTCTTATCGTTAACGTACGTTATCAAAACCAAGTTTTATAAAATGATAATTCCCTTCTTCATTTGCATGACCCAACATCACAAACTACCACCCTTGGAGAAATTCCTAGCCCTATACCCGGTTCTTAAGCCTCTTAAACACTTGAATTAACATTGACGAGGTGGATTCTTGAGCTTCGGTGAAGATTATCCAAGTCATTCAAGTCACTTCTCGTTCTCCTCGTAGTTCTTGTGAATCCGTCAACTATCTTCATTATTCTTCTTCCAATAAGGTAAGCCACCAATCCCTGGAGTTATATCTTCGATGTTTTCTTATTTATACTTGTTATATTGCGGGTGTTGGGTAGATTTTGCTAAACTTCGTAGACAATCTTGTCGGATGAAATTGTAGTAACCAGGAATTCCGTTTCTCATATGTTTCGGTTCATGCAAACGAAATTTCACTTCAAATCATCGCTAGGAATGTAAAATTTGACGAATCAATTGTGGGGAAATTCGTAGTAATCCGTCACCGTATGTTCCATTGTTCGTAGCCACCCTTACCTTGTGATTTTTGACACTTAGCAAACTAAGGAAAAATAATTCGTTAGTATAATCAATATTGTTTGTCAAACCACCGAAGTTATTGTGCAATAAAATCCATCGATTGTAGTATTCGGAATATAGAATTGTATTAGAAAGCATAATATTCGATTTCGCCATAATAATTCGTTGACAACCGAAGAATGATAGGATTATCTTCTTGAGTAAATCGATATACCTAATGTTAATTATAAGATTGAACGAGATAATGGTACACAACACTTGAAAACTTAGAAACGATATTCATACCGACAATTAAAACTACACTAGGAATCCGGTTAGGAAAGGGAGACTAGTTTTATTCATTATAATCCGTACGAGGTGTTAATCGGATGTTTCGTGGCTAGGTTAAGCTCGAGCGGGCGTGGGGACTTCGTTATCATAAAGCACCTACTATCGGATCACAGGCAAGTGAAATCTTGCTCGTGAATTTTCTAATATCAATGTTATACCGTATGTGTGTACGTGCCATTTTGATAAAAGCCGACGTTTGTCTTTCTCTAAAGATGTTATAAATGGGCCGATGTGTTGGGGATAAAACCTGTATGGTACCCGTGTGGAAATGTGTTAGGGGGTAAGACCCGAATCGGGCGCCTATGTTCCGGGGTATTCCCGTGTGGATACTTCTGTGACCCTTGGTTGCGACCTTGGGGGCTTTTGTGATAAAGAGAGAGACACGTCGGTTGAGTGATGAAATATTCCCTGTGATTACTAGGTACTGTGATTGTAAAGATGTCGTATATCGTTGTTAGTAGTTGTTATTTGGTATGCATTCTCGACCACAGTTACACAGTATGACTCGTCGTACCAGGTAAAATTGTTCATCATGTGCAGGACATTCCCGAGGGGTCCGGTCAGACTTGAGCGGTGTTGGAATTATCTCTAGCCGCTGCTTTAATTGGAATAAATTGTTTTCTTTGGAGAAACCTTTTTTGTGTAATAATTGGACTTCAAAGTACATTTTCCCTTAAATCTTTCGATTCACGTTATGTAATCCTTGAATTTAAGGTTTTATCGCGATTTTCTTAAAATGCCTATTTTTCTAACAAGCCTTGTGGGTCCCACGTGGGATTCATGGCACTGCAATACCTCGGGATATTTTGGGGGTGTTACAATAGCTACCTTTTTTTTTTAGTTATTAAATATATATTGTATTATAGGTGTAGCAAATATGGTTTATAAAAAGAGTAAAACAATGTTTTTTTACAATTTAATGAAATAGTCATGTTAAACCTAATAAAAAATAATGTTGGTAATATGCAAGTAGTTTATTTTGAATACAAATGTGCTAAATTCATAATAAAGGCGAAGTTGCAGGTAGGTTTTTTAGTTCGGCCTGAAAAAAGTAGAAAATGTAACGAAGAGCGGAAAAAACACAATATTCGAATTCTCATTGTTTTTATACTAATATGCATTTTTCAATTTTTGTCCAGTACTTTTCTTCCATTTCTTTCAATGAGAAGAAACTCCAATGTGTAATTGACTACAGGTACGGGAACGCAATGGGTGGACTTTTATAATAAAAATGACTGTAGTTTGTAAGGCCTGCTTTTGGTTGGTATTTATATTAATATGCCAACAGCGTTATGTTTTACTGTATGAAATAGTTGTAGAAGTTCAATGTCGCATTAACGCACTTTCCACATATAGACAATGCTCCATTTTAAATAAAATATATGAAAAGGGAAAAAATAAATAAAGGAGACTTTATGCTTCATTTTAATTAAAGAGCTCGATTCATTGAATATGACGAAGACAACGATTCCATTGCAAGCATCACATGGGATGAAATTAAAAGTTTGGGTGAATTACATCTAGACTTCTTGCTATGTGTTCTAATTACATTTGGATTCCTGTTGGACAAACAATAACAACCTAATTACATATGGGTCCACGAATTTGACTTTTTTGCTGGAAAAGTCATTTTTACCCCTAAACAAAATATTGATTTTGCAGAGGCCGACCGAATTTATTTTCCGAGTTATTTTATAAAGTGATTTTTTCAAAATAAAAAAATGTAATGATAGAAATAATAAAATGACTTTTTTTAAAAAAAATATATAGAAATAAAAAAAATTGTTTTACCTGTTTTATTTTTCTTTTAAGCATATATACAGACAATCGAAAATGCCGTAAACCGCAGTAAAGAGAAGTTTCAAACATCTTGTAGGTTGCAGCTCGGCTTGCCGCGAACGCCATCAGGCAAGGCGATGCCTGTCCTAGAGACCTGAAATAATTAATTATATAGTGTTACTTATTGATCAAAAACAGTACGTACGACACACCATAAGGAACTACATGACCTGTAATATGGCAATGACAAAGGTATTATATATATATATATGAAATTCGCGGCCAGAACAGACTGATGGGGAAAAATACAATGACGAATTCTACAAGACAGAGAAACCGTTGTGGAAGAAGAACACAAAAGTCGAATCATCATACAACTTCTCAAATGTGGATGATAAAATGATGGCCAGTCAAAGTTGATGGAGCCTCCTAAAGTGGAAATGAAATACTCGAATTCAGATGACAATCTGAATGCCTTGTTGAAGGTAAATAGGGATATTTGGAGAGTTTGGGGTGGGGTGGGGGCTAAAAGTACAAAAACTAAACCTTATGTTTAGCCTATTTACAAAAAGATGCAGTTATCTTTCAGAACTCCAACACCCCTTAAAGAGATACATTTCATTAATGTATATAAGTTACTAAAATGAAATTTTAGTAACTCACACATATAGTTTATGCCCAGATATTCGTTTGCATAACGAAAATCTTAGCAGAACATGGAATGAATGTCGTATGTTCTTGTTCGTGGCGTTGTTACACCTACCTAGGCCCAGGCTCTATTCCGAGATTTTGTGGGGCCATGTCAGGTTTCCAGCCGATAAGCTCGAACATGCTACATCATTATAACATCCACTTATCTAACAGAGGAGGAAGGTATTTGTATTGAGGTACGTATAGGAAGTAAATGGAGCATGAGATGAAGGCTGTTGACGTATACAGAAACCAAAATAAACAAACGCATGCAGCAAATCAAACCAAACCACAACTGTTGAGGTATACAGAAAATCGGAAAAAAGAACACATGCAGCATGGAAAAGACGCTTAGTAAGAAGCAACCGCGAGGTATACAGAAAACCGAAAAAAAGGAATGCATGCAACATTTGATGCTGCAGAGGAAACTAATTAACCAAAACTGTTGAGGTATACAGAGGCCAGTCTTTGCAGTGTATGAATCAGATCAGAGATGCATAGTTCACACAATATATATATATGTATATAATAATTTCAAAGGTATGTTAAACCATTTGTGCAACAGCAGTACACATATAACAACTATCAATAACGAAAATCTAGGCAGAACATGGAATGAATGTCATATGTTCTTGTTCGTCCCCATGCTCTATTCAGAGATTTTGTGGGCCCATGTCAGGTTTCCAGCCGATAGACTCGAACATGCTGCATCATTATACTGCCCACCCAGCAAGGTATACGAAAATTAAAAAAACTGAAATGAAATGAGAAATTATCACTTTCCAAACGTTGATAACATAGAAGTAAATGGAACATGAAATGAATATCATGTGTTCTTGTTCGTGGCGTTGTTACACCTACTTATACCCAGGCTCTATTCAGAGATTTTAAGGGGCCATGTCAGGTTTGATAAACTCGAACGCATGGCATCATTAGAATGTACATTTACTAATTTGGCCTCTTGGTGTGGAAGAGAGGTATTTGTATTTGAATACGTATGCAAATCTATGCAGACCTCAACAGCCTTGGGAAAAGTAGTAGTTTACAGATATTGGTAACTCTAAAGTAATAACAATATTAGATACACACTGAATCAATTGTGCAATAGCAGTACGCATTTAGCGAACATCAGCAACAGAAACCTGAGCAGAACATGGAAGGAATGTCACATGTTCATAGGCCCAAGCTCTATTCATAAATCCGAGCATGCTACACCATTATAATGGCTACCTACCAATGCATTTTTCTAACAGAGGAGAAAGGTACTTTTATTTGGAACAAAGAAATTTTTTAAAACTACAAGGTACAAGCAAAAAAACAATAAGAGTATACCTTAAAGAGAGAAGAACACAACAACTATTGATCCCGCTGAGGAAGGCAACTCTGTTGAACAAGGAAACGGACAACAATGAACCATGTTAGAAGAGAAATATAGGAGACCGTATATATATGTGTGTATATATATATATATATATAAATATACACAAAAATACACCTCATACAGACTGAAATTGAAATAAGATTCAATATTTTTATGTGTACAAATAAATAAACACACCAGAGAACTGCGGTTCACCCCTACGAAAATTAAATGACATACCATAATAAAAAACCCGAAAAATAAAAAACCAGAAGTACCTGAAAACAAAAGAAGTACAGTGGATGTTGCGGTCGGACAAGAACACCAATATATAGAGCCAAATTTCCCTTTGAAAATGTGTTTCAAATTTGTCCGTACCTAGAGTAAGTCCACATAGTAACACAGTACTGTACAGATGGATGTCATCAATAATAACCAGCAGTGCAAAAATTCAATAGTGAAGTTTCACACTGATAACCAAGGTTGAATCCAGAGCCACAATTATGATGAAAGAATAGCTATATGCGTTAATGTTTCATAGGGTTGTAAATTTAAACATTAGGCAACCCAGTGTAAAGCTTATTACAAGGACTACCATTGAGGAAAACTAAAAACACCTTGTACAAAAGCTTTGCCCCTTTTGTTTGTTTACAACTTAAACAAGCCTTTCAAGTACTCGTATGTTTATGTTGTAAATACAGCAGCCTCTAACATCTCTGGTTGGCTCACCATACACATACCACTTCATCTTTTATTAAAAAAATAACCGAATATTATAGAAGATATATAATTTATGATTCACCATCCAATCAATATGTGACTACAATAAAATAAAGAAACATTCGAGCAAACACAATTAAGGTATTTTGACCAAAAAGTGAACACCTGAATAAACATAACCAACCGAGCAAATCTAAAGAATACAGGATGGTAGTTCTAGCTCATGTGATGTGCCCAAAAACTATTATATCTAATGCCTATGCTTGAATAAGAAGATAGTAGAACATGTTCAGTTCTAAATGAATTTTAAAAAACAAGAAGATTACAATTTTAAGGAACTATATTGAATAGACAATGTCTAGTCCCTTAAAGCTTGAAGTTGTCCTTTTACTCCCACCAAAATTTAATTGGAGATGCTTATAGATAGGAATTCAACACCAAACATGTAAATAATGAGACTTTATTTCTAAAGAGGAATTATTTTTTTTACCAGGCCACCCATGTTTGATAATACAAGGGAACTGCCGACATTCTCATGACCGCCATCAACTGCACCCTTGAAAATTTCAACACGAAGAACATCTGCAATCATTTCCTCAGTTGCCTAATCAAATTTAAGCAATTACATATCAATGAAATAAATGGAGTCACCAATTTCTAGTTCCAAAACAAAACAGAATAATATGATCACCAATGCGATACCATATTACCATGTTTCTATATTTTCTTAACAAAGGAGGTTAATATCATGATAAAACAGAGTAAACAATTCCAAGAAATAAATGAATTCACCGGGTCAACATGAGGCCATGTTGGATAATATAAGGGAACTGCCGACATTCTAATGACCGCCATCAACTGCACCCTTGAAAATTTCAACACGAAGAACATCCGCAATCATCTCCTCAGTTGCCAAATCAAATTTAAGCAATTACAACAACAACAACATCTAAGCATTAGTCCCAAAATGATTTGGGGTCGGCTAACATGAATCAAACTTTGAAACCATCAATGATCGTTACATAAATAACATAAAAGGAGAAAAGGAGGGAAAAAAGTAAAGAAAAAAGCAAATAAAAAAAGAGAATGAATGTAAAAAAAATGAAAAATGAAAAATTCTGAAAAATAAATTAAAAGATAACATGGATTAAAAAAAAAGGAATCAGATTCCATCCACCATCCGTATCCTTTCCCGCCACATTTGCCTCTCTATCGCCATACTTTCTCCAATTCCAAGAAACCGCATATCATTTTCAATCATCTTTATCCAAGTTTACTTGGGTCTTCCTCTACCTTTCACAACATTACTTGTTCCCCAACTTTCTAGCCTCCTCACTGGGGCATCAACAGGTCTTCTTCTCAAATGACCAAACCATCGTAATCGATTCTCCATCATCTTGTCTTCTATAGCCGCAACTCTTACCTTCTCTCTAATCACCTCATTTCTGAGTCGATCCTTTTTTGTATGACCACACATACATCGTAGCATAGGCATCTCCGCCACATTCATCTTTTGAACGTGACACTGTTTTACAGCCCAACACTCGATGCCATATAACAGTGCAGGCCTAATTGCCGTGCGGTAAAATTTACCCTTTAATCTATGAGGCAAGTCAGGATCACATAAAACCCCTGTGGCACTCTTCCACTTCAACCACCTGGCCTTTATTCTGTGAGCCACATCGCCATCTAGCTCTCCATCCTTTTAGATAAACCAAACCAAACCAAACATACCCCGTATATCCCGCTCAGAGCAGGGTCTGGGGAGGGTAAGATGTATGCAAACCATGCCCCTACTTATTACGGTAGGGATGCTGTTTCCGTGAAGACCCCCAGCTTAGTGCACAACAGAATTTTGTGTGATAAATACAAAGAAAAACATATGATTCGAAAAAGCTCGAGACCATACCTGAGCCCATGGCTTGATCCACATGGGACTTACCTAAGCGGAATTTGGCTACTTCACTCCCGATGAACGCTGCTCTAACAAAAGAGAGGTTGGCTCTGCGCATAGCTCCCTGTCAAAAATACACCACATGCAAAGACAATAGGATGAAATATACAATAAAAGTAAAAATGCAATGCTCTAGGTCAAAGTTAACCGAGACAACCCAACCCTGAGGCTCTCAACTACAGCACCGCTCCCTACAAAAAAATCCACAACTCTGATCTAGCGCCTCCAAGCGCACCTATCAACAGTCATGGTCTCGGAAAGGTTTAAGTCCTTCAAATCTAATCTCAGCTGCTCCTCCCACGTCCTCCTCGGTCTGCGTCTCCTCCTCTCCCCGACAACCATTAAACTCTCGACCCTCCTCACCGGAGCAGATGCCTGCCTCCTGCGGACGTGGCCAAACCATCTCAATCTCCCTTCCCTAACTTTCGCTGAAATGGGCGCCACTTCCAGCGCGTTCCTGAAAACCCCGTTTGCAATTCTATCTAACATTGTGCGACCACACGACCAACGTAACATTCTCATTTCAGCCACTTCCAACTTGCTCTCAAGCGACTTCTTCCGCGCCCAACATTCGGAGCCATGCAACATTGCAGGTCGGATTGCTGCTCTATAGAATTTACCCTTCGGACTTTTGGATAATAGATCCAAAATACCGAAAGAAAATGGATCCATGAACAACTTTCCCATACAGATCAATGAAATAAATGCAGTCACCAATTTCTAGTTCCAAACCAAAACAGAATAATATGATCACCAAGACGACACCATATTACCATGTTTCTACATTTTCTTAACAAAGGAGGTTAAACAATTCCAAGAAATAAATGAATTCACCGGGTCAACATGAGGAGAGGTCATTGCAACATGATCATTACATGCAATGTTGTTACTAAGAGCAAGTATTTTCTCTTAAACTCGCTTAAAAACAACCAACTCTGGCAAATTGTTCATCAAGTGTGTGACTTCTACAATAATCATGATGAGGAATAATTCCGAATATTTTTTTTTTTTTTAAAAAGTTCATATATGAATAAGAAAATGATTATAAAAGTTTAGAAAATTACCCTCGGTGGTAGTAGTGAGAGGCACCAACCACCATTCTTATTTCCTCGGAGAAAAAAATAAAAAAGAAAAGGCAAACACATCTCATTATCTTGCGATCATGAGTCCCTAAAATGACAACATAACAACCTAACCAGTAGTTAGGCGTCCCATAAATCTATTACCACCAATTAAAGTTTTCACCAGCAGAATATTATCACCCAACCTCACGTGTAAACTCCTGCTAAGAAACCATAAATTCAGTATTATGTATCCTGGACCCTTTTTTCGGATCCAAGAAAAATAATGGAGAAAAGAAGAAAATAAATAAATAATGCATGGAAATGAGGTAAATATACTCATAAAAGATGTCAGAATTAGGTGCATGTAATATGTATTCCTCAACTTGGAAAAGTTACCCACTCCATAGTCATTGCAATGCAGGTCTGTAGAAAGAAAACCAAAAAACATTAAGAGAGAGAGAGAGAGAGATGAATAGGTGAAAATATTATCGATGCGCGATAACTGTATACTAACTTTCATGAAGAGAGGCAGAAGTAAGATTTATAGGTTTCATGGGCTAGCTCAAATATATTTCTACACACAAAATAGTAATGATAATATGAAAATAGGTAAGACAATGTGAGAAGTGAGTTGACAAAATGAGGAGAAACCTGCTCATAAACAAGTACAAATGTTGAAAATCGATGGCTTTTCTTGAAAAAATGTTTCTTTCATAAGAATTGAACACCTATTGAAGCCTAATCAAATTCAACTGACCATATCATGGCAGGCCTGGACTGCAGCAGCAAGAACTTCGGTGACACCAGAGTGATGCTGCGAAACCAATGAAGTGTAATACCCAGTTGTAATTCAGTAATTATCACTCAGTAATTATCATTCAGTATTTATCATTCAGTAATTGATACTCAGTAATTTCATTCATTATTGATCATTTGTCACTCAGATTCAGTCATGGTATTCATCATTCAGAGTAATTGTATCGAGTATCGATCGTCATTCATCATTAATCTGATTGGAGTTTCGTGCCGTGTTTATCATCATTGTCATTTTCGTTGCAAGCTGTGCTTGAGGAGTAGCGCACGCTACATACTCCTTTTAGCGTACGCTAATTGGGTATAGGTAGCGCACGCTACCGCTCGGCTTTAGCGCACGCTAAGGCTACCTTGCTGCGATCCGAAGGTCTTGGGTGCGGT
Organism: Orobanche coerulescens; assembly: GCA_033398695.1. NCBI lineage: Eukaryota > Viridiplantae > Streptophyta > Magnoliopsida > Lamiales > Orobanchaceae > Orobanche > Orobanche coerulescens. The sequence goes on from CM065808.1 coordinate 102,971,868, forward strand.
GAGAATAATTGTAGCGCACGCTACGAGTGGTAAGTAGCGCGCTAACGGGTCGTAGTAGCGCACGCTATATGTGTGGAGTAGCGCGCGCTAGGCGGATCGAGGTTGAGTTCGGTGGCTCTTTGGGATGCCGGGTTTATTCATAGCGCACGCTATGCATTGTTGTTAGCGTCTGCAACCGACATATTAGCGCACGCTAAATAATGGTTGTAGCGCACGCTATCGAGGTTAGATCGAGAGGCGAGATGGTTTTACGGACTCCGATCTTGGCGTCAAATATTTCTCTAGCGCACGCTAATAATGGATATTAGCGCACGCTAGTAGTATGGCCGTAGCGCACGCTACTGAAAAGTACGTAGCGCGCGCTACCGTGTTCGGACGGTGGAGTGCTTGGACTACCCAAATTACTCGTTAGCGCACGCTATACACAAGGAGCTAGCGCACGCTAACACAGGCCAGTATAAATTGGACGATTAGTCGAGACTTCTTCACTTGTTCATCTCATTTCACTCCTTCGGTATTTTTGGGCGATTTCGGCGATTCGGAGAGGGTTCTTCGAGGTGTAATCATCAATCATCATCTTCAAGCTCATCTTTCGGATTGATCATCATCTCATCATCTTCATCACATCGAATCAAAGGTATTAATCTCTTGGATCTAGAATTTGGATTTTGGGTTTTCCTTCCGATTTCTTCGTGTAAGCTTGGATTATCATTGGGATATGTTAAGTTATGGATTATCTACTTGGATAAATATATTCCTACGGATTTAATGGTTATTTTCGAATTGTTTTCAAGAACCCTTGGGGTTGACTTCGGTTAATTGGGGATTTTCCGATTGATGTCGTTATAATCATGAATTATGGATTCCTAATGGATTATTGATATCCTTGAAGTGTTTTGTTAGTTCGAAATACTCATTTTGGTGTGGGTTTCGACATATTCGGGATTGGATATTTAGAAGTTGTGCGGTCGGTTATGTATTCGTTGGAATGCCTATGAGTTTGTTTATCGTTGTTTCGACCCTTGGGTTAGTCGTGTTTTGTTGTTTGATATGTGTATTGAACGATTGTTGGTAATTATTGTTATTCAAGGTTGTTCGAGCGATCGGTATCTTGGTTAGGGCGTTGTTCGTGGACGGACATTCTTCATCGGTATTGTGTAAGTTAAATCTTACTCGGTTAAAAGGATACTCATTCCTTTTGTTGTTGATTGCTCATAATCATAATTCATTCATCATAATATTAATCATTTTGAGACTTGTAAGTGTCGAATAATCATTTCATTCACGAGGAGCAGCGGTTCCAAATCTTTTCATTGGTTTATCAATCACGTCACTATTACTTTCATATCGGTGAGTCATCTTGGCCTTGTCTAATTATTATTCATTGGTTTTCATCATGGTCATTCTCGTTCATGTGACCTTAGGGTTCATATTGCGTGGCGGGTGTGGTGTGTGGAATTTTTAGTCGGGCACATGATGGTCATGTATTGGGTTCACCGATACATCGGACCGTGCACACGGTAACGCTTACCTCCGTGAGACTAATTAGGTACAAGGACGGGTGTGTCGGGCATTCGTCTTGTACACTTGCACGAGACATTACGGGCGTACTATGATGCTCCTCTTGCGTAATTCATAATTAAGAATATTTCATCACTTGATTAATTCATGATTGTGTAATTTCAACTCTTGAGGATTGTTGTTACGTATGGCGGCCCGTTGGGGATTTTGTTTTAGTCACGGCAAGGCAAAGGCACGGGAAGAGCATGTTGGCGGCGACGAGTCAGTGATACTAGTAGGGGCCCCGATGCATTGATAATTCATTCGATCATTTATGTTTCCTTTATTCATTCCGCTGAGACATTCCGTTTGAATGCTCATTTCATTCGATGTTGTGTATTTTATCGTCACATAAAATACACATGTATTCTATTTTATCACAGGTGTTGTATAAAACTCCTCATCGGAGTAATTGATGTTGTAATGTGGTTCGGTACTACATTTACCTGTGTAATTCATTCATTCTCATTCGCCTGGTGGGTCCCAGTCGGGGTCCACGGCAGCTGTAATATCCGCCTAGTTTGGGGTGTTACGAGTTGGTATCGGAGCGTGGTTTTGAATACTACCCTCCAAGTCATGTCTCATTTGAAATCATCGTCATTGGACTAGTATCATTGGACTTTCGCGTCACGTGTGAAGCGTGCAAATGCCGAGCCAATCGGACCAAGAAGCGTAAGATTTCTAATGCCATGGTATAATTTACGGCATTAATCATTCATTCATAATTCATCGATTAACAATCCTCAATCATCATTGTCATTTTGGCCGGACGGTCGAGTTAACTCATTAATCGATCAATTCATTTCATTGTTCGATTGTTGATCGGGAAGATCGGATCATTAATCTTGTTAACTCATCCAAGATAATCATTTTGATAACTTCGAGATAATCATGTCACGTCAATCAATCATTCATGTAATCGTTGTATTTGGCGCGTATGCTCATTTTCATTATTTCATAATATAATCATAATGTGATACTCATGCGAGATGTATAATCATCATATGACTTTCCACTTGATATGGAAAGGGTGGCGGAAGGGCGTGGAGGACGAGGCCGTGGAGCGAGCCGAATCCGAGAACTCGTGCGAATACCCGTGCAAATGCCGGGAATAATGCTAATTCGGCGGCGGCGCCACTCATTCACACAGACGCGATCATTCATTATCGGGAGTCGTACCAGGACACGGCTCGGTCGAGGGTGTCGGGTTGATCCACTCGCATTTATGCGAGGGCATGATGGCCCAAATGACTCGAGATGGCTCGGTTGATGGAGACGATGCATAACTCCGTCAATCGAATCGGCGAGCTCCTCCGCCGCCACCTCGGAGGCAAGAGAGGAATGTGAGTAACATCATCGGCGATATCTCTCGCGGAGGCCACCTACTTTTGAGGGCTCGTCTGCAGCGAGATATCATTCATTGGCTCGAGCATTTCGAGAAGGCTGTTTGCTATGGTAGAGTGTCCCAGGGACACAAAGTTCTGTTGCGGCTTACTACCTTGGTAGAGCGCACATTCTTGGTGGTTGTCCTTGAAGCCCACCGAAGGATCTTGTACTTGGGATCGATTCAAGACTCTCATGATGGAGAGGTACTATCGGCCCCACTCGGGAGGCCAAGTTGTCGGAATTACTCACTCCCGACCTTTGGCGGATGATGATGTTCTCGCCATCGCCGAAAAATTTGAGAACTTCTTCCGTTCGCCTCATCTATCATTCACTCGAAGCGGACAAGATCAAGTATTTGACAAGAGGTGAAACCCCGTATGAGACTTGATTACTTAATCATAATTGCACCACGTTGGCGAGTTCATTGAGAAGGCTCTTACTTACGAGCTTACGGCTAAGGAAATTGCTAAGCGGCAACCTTCGTGCGCTAGCAAGAAGTCAAGAACCGTGTCGATCGGCGGGAGTCGGCCACTTTCAAGAAACCGCGGGCGGGCTCTACTTTTACGAGCGACCTCCCTAGCGTCTAAACCCGCGGAATCTCGGTCTCGGCGGCGGTTCGGCCATCACTGTTATAGCTGCGGGAACTTGGTCACCTCGGTACCAAGTGTCCGAGGCGACTATCACATGTCATAATTGTGGAATTCTTGGGCATAAGGCCCGTTTTGCCGTAGGGACTCCAAACCTACTCGAGCGTCATCTCGGGCCCCTAAGCGATCGGCCGTTGAGAATCGAGCCACTCAATCGGCGTCGTTTAAAACTACGGGAGCGTCTAAAGGTGGAGCTTTTAGCGGCGAGGAGCGTCCGGTGCCGGACTAGCAAGCCCGGATTTATGAGATGAAGAAGACCGATGATCCGAGAGGCCGAATGATCTCGGGTACACTCGATATTCTATCTCAACTTTGTGTGTACTCTTTTCGATCTTTGGTGCATCGCATTCATTCATTTAGAGTCATGTTTGAGTAGACTACGTGCGGGTAGTGCTACTAGTTGTGAGCCTTATGTCATTGGCCTACACGATGGTAGGCAGATTATCGTGTCGGGAGATTCGAATTGTCGATTCGATTTCATGGTCGTGTATGGCCGGCGGACCTAATCGTGGTAGATTTGCCGAGGGACGACATCATCTTGGGTATTGATTGGATGGATTGTCATGATGCCATCATTAATGTCCGTAGCGTATGGTCACTATCATTTCGACGATGGAGTTGAATGTGTGTTTAGGAGGTAATCCCGTACATTACGTAAGGTCATTAATTCAATGAAAGCGGTAAGGTTACTCAATCGGGGATGTGTCGGTTATTGGTGCTATATGGCCAAAAGCAGAAGTCATCGATAATGTTAACGGATATTCCGGTGGTGAGGGAATATGCCGATGTTTTCAGACGAGCTACGGTTTGCCTCCGAGAGGGATGTGGAATTCACGATTGAGTTGGAACACAGTGCGTCCCGATATCGAAGGCACCGTCTGGATGGCCCCGACCGAAATGCGGGAATTAAAGAACCAACTTGAAGAGTTGTTCGAGAAGGGTTATATTCGGCCGAGTGCGTCCCGTGGGGAGCACCGGTGTTATTTGTCAAGAAGAAGGATGGTTCATTCCGCTTATGTATTGATTATCGGGAGTTGAAGCAGGTGACGATCAAGAATAAGTATCCCTTACCCGTATTGTGATCTCTTAGATCAACTTGAGGAGCTTGATATTTTCCAAGATCGACTTAAGATCTGGATATCATCGATTCGGATTCGAGAGTCGGATATCGCGAGGACGGCGTTGAACACGCTATGGTCATTATGAGTTTGTGGTTATGCCGTTCGGATTGACTAATGCACTGCGGTATTCATGGAGTTAATGAATCGGGTCTTCATCGACTTTTTGGATCGGTTTGTTGTTGTCTTCATCGATGACATTTTGATTTATTCTCGTGGCCGGGAGGAGCACGAGTTTCACCTTCATCAAGTGCTCGGCGTGTTGAGGCGAGAACAACTTTATGGGAAGTTTTCTAAATGTGAGTTACGGATGTCAGTGACTTTTCTCGGACATGTAATTTCATCGAGACGGAGTTCGTGTCGATCCTCGAGAAGACGGAGGCTATTCGAGATTGGCTACCTCAGAAGAGCGTTAAGGAAATCCGAAGTTTCCTCGGATTAGCGGGTTATTATCGGCGATTTGTAGAGGGATTTTCTCGAATCGCTCAACCCTTAACGAACCTTTTGCGGAAGGATAAGAAATACACGTGGTCCGACGCGTGTCAACGGAGTTTTGAGGAACTCAAGAGTCGGTTAATGTCAGCACCTGTACTTTCCTTGCCGCAGGGGACGGAAGGATTTGTGGTCTATAGTGATGCGTCGGACGGGGTCTCGGATGTGTGCTCATGCGAGCAGGAAAGTTATTGCCTATGCTTCACGGAAATTGAGGCCTTACGAGGTTAATTATCCGACCCACGACCTGGAGCTAGCAGCCGTGGTGTTCGCTTTGAAGATTTGGCGTCATTACCTTTATGGCGTCACCTGTCAGATATTCACCGATCATAAGAGCTTAAAGTATATATTTACTCAGAAGGAGTTAAATATGCGTCAGAGACGGTGGTTGGAATTAATCAAAGATTATGATATCGAGATCCTCTACCACCCGGGCAAGGCGAACGTTATCGCCGACGCCTTGAGTCGTAAGTCCGTTCGGGAGCGGATGCTTGCCCGTTTAACGATTCGGAAGGAGCTTGAGGAATTCCTTAGACCCGAGATCGAGTGCAGCGGCGAGTTCGAGGGCGGCTTGGTATGTTAGAGATATCATCATCACTCCAGGAGCCAATTCGAGAGAATCGGGGTTCGGACCCATCATTGTTGCGCATCCGAGAGGATGTGGCTCAGGGGAAAGCCCCTGGATTTGTGGTCCACGAGGATGGACTTTTGAGGTTTAAGAATCGGTTGTGCGTACCGGCAAATGACGAGTTGAAAAACTCGATTTTGAAAGAAGCTCATGCTACCCCTTATTCCGTTCATCCGGGGTCTAGCAAGATGTACAAGGACTTGAAACAAAATTACTGGTGGAGTAATATGAAGCGAGAAGTCGCAGAATTTGTTTCGAGATGCTTAACTGTCAACAAGTTAAGATTGAACATCGGCGGCCGTGGGTATCTGAAACCTCTTCCTATTCCCGAATGGAAGTGGGAAGACATTTCTATGGATTTCATCACGAGTTTGCCGACGAGTCGTCGTGGCATGAACACGATCTGGGTGATCGTGGACCGCTTAACCAAATCAGCTCATTTCCTTGAGATCAAGGAAACGTGGGGTCCCGAGAGACTTGCTCAACTGTTCATCAAAGAGATAGTCAGACTGCACGGTACTCCTAAAAGTATTGTTTCCGATCGTGACGGACGGGGTGTGTCGCATTTTTGGAAATCGATTCATCGTGCTATGGGAACTCGGCTTAATCTCGATCCGCTTTTCATCCTCGGTCAAGACGGACAATCGAGAGAGGACCTTTCAGACATTAGAGGACATGTTGAGGGCATGCGTCCTCGATTGGAAAGACGATTGGGAAGCCCAACTACCATTGATCGAGTTCACGTATAATAATAGTTGGCATGCTTCGATCAAGATGGCACCTTACGAGGCCTTGTATGGTCGTCGTTGTCGATCTCCGTTGTGTTGGGACGACTTATCGAGAATCGGTCGGCCGAGCCCGATATGCTTATAGCCGCCCGTGAGAAGGTAGCTTTGATCGAAGTCGTTTGTTGACCGCTCAGTCGGCGAAATCATATGCGAGATAAGTCGTCGACCATTAGAGTTCGAGTGGTGACCATGTGTTGGTCAAGGTATCCCGACTCGTGGTATCTTCCGTTTTGGGAAGAGGGAAAGTTAGTCCGAGATTCATTGGACCGTTTGAGATTTTGGATCGGGTGGGCGAGTTAGCTTATCGATTGGCTTTACCTCGGCGTTGAGCCGAATTCATAATGTGTTTCATGTCTCTCGATTGCGGAAGTATGTTGCCGACCGAGTCACATACTTGATTCGACGAATCGAGATCGCCGACGATCATTCATATGAGGAACGTCTATGCGAGTTTTAGAGCGGCGAATCAAGCGGTTGAGGAATAAGGCGATTCCTTTGGTTAAAATTCGTGGTCTAGACACGGAGTCGAAGAGGCTACTTGGGAAACCGAGGATAGTATGCGGGAGAGTTATCCCGAGTTGTTTGACCCTTAGTTTCGAGACGAAACTCTTTTAAGGGGGTGTATGTAATACCCGATTGTAATTGATAATTATCACTCGGTAATTATCATTCAAGATTTATCATTCATGAATTGATACTCATTAATTTCATTCATTATTGATCATTTGTCACTCAGTTGATCATGGTATTCATCATTGAGTAATTGTATCGAGTATCGATCGTCATTCATCATTAATCGATTGGAGTTTCGTCGTGTTTATCATCATTGTCATTTTCGTTGCAAGGCGTGCTTGAGGAGTAGCGCACGCTACATACTCCTTTTAGCGTCGCTAATTGGGTATAGGTAGCGCACGCTACCGCTCGGCTTTAGCGCACGCTAAGGCTACCTTGGCTGCGATCCGGAAGGTCTTGGTGCGGTGAGAATAATTGTAGCGCACGCTACGAGTGGTAAGTAGCGCGCTAACGGGTCGTAGTAGCGCACGCTATATGTGTGGAGTAGCGCGCTAGGGCGGATCGAGGTTGAGTCCGGTGGCTCTTTGGGCGCACCGGAGTTTATTCATAGCGCACGCTATGCATTGTTGTTAGCGTCATAACCGACATATTAGCGCACGCTAAATAATGGTTGTAGCGCACGCTATCGAGGTTAGATCGAGAGGCGAGATGGTCTTACGGACTCCGATCTTGGCGTCAAATATTTCGCTAGCGCACGCTAACAATGGATATTAGCGCACGCTAGTAGTATGGCCGTAGCGCACGCTACAAAGAGGTACGTAGCGCGCTACCGTGTTCGGACAGTGGGTCTTGGACTACCCAAATTACTCGTTAGCGCACGCTATACACAAGGGTTAGCGCACGCTAACACAGGTAGTATAAATTGGACGATTAGTCGACTTCTTCACTTGTTCATCTCATTTCACTCCTTCGGTATTTTTGGGCGATTTGGCGATTCGGAGAGGGTTCTTCGGTGTAATCATCAATCATCATCTTCAAGCTCATCTTTCGGATTGATCATCATCTCATCATCTTCATCACATCGAATCAAAGGTATTAATCTCTTGGATCTAGAATTTGGATTTTGGGTTTTCCTTCCGATTTCTTCGTGTAAGCTTGGATTATCATTGGGATATGTTAAGTTATGGATTATCTACTTGGATAAATATATTCCTACGGATTTAATGGTTATTTTCGAATTGTTTTCAAGAACCCTTGGGGTTGACTTGATTAATTGGGGATTTTCCGATTGATGTCGTTATAATCATGAATTATGGATTCCTAATGGATTATTGATATCCTTGAAGTGTTTTGTTAGTTCGAAGTACTCATTTTGGTGTGGGTTTCGACATATTGGGATTGGATATTTCCGAAGTTGTGCGGTCGGTTATGTATTCGTTGGAATGCCTATGAGTTTGTTTATCGTTGTTTCGACCCTTGGGTTAGTCGTGTTTTGTTGTTTGATACGTGTATTGAACGATTGTTGGTAATTATTGTTATTCAAGGTTGTTCGAGCGATCGGTATCTTGGTTAGGGCGTTGTTCGTGGACGGACATTCTTCATCGGTATTGTGTAAGTTAAATCTTACTCGGTTAAAAGGATACTCATTCCTTTTGTTGTTGATTGCTCATAATCATAATTCATTCATCATAATATTAATCATTTTGAGACTTGTAAGTGTCGAATAATCATTTCATTCACGAGGAGCAGCGGTTCCAAATCTTTTCATTGGTTTATCAATCACGTCACTATTACTTTCATATCGGTGAGTCATCTTGGCCTTGTCTAATTATTATTCATTGGTTTTCATCATGGTCATTCTCGTTCATGTGACCTTCCGGTTCATATTGCGTGGCGGGTGTGGTGTGTGGAATTTTTAGTCGGGCACATGATGGTCATGTATTGGGTTCACCGATACATCGGACCGTGCACACGGTAACGCTTACCTCCGTGAGAATAATTAGGTACAAGGACGGGTGTGTCCGGGCATTCGTCTTGTACACTTGCACAGGACATTACGGGCGTACTATGATGCTCCTCTTCAGCGTAATTCATAATTAAGAATATTTCATCACTTCAGTTAATTCATGATTGTGTAATTTCAACTCTTGAGGATTGTTGTTACGTATGGCCCGGCCCGTTGGGGGATTTTGTTTTCAGGTCACGGCAAGGCAAAGGCACGGGAAGAGCATGTTGATGGCGACGAGTCCCAGTGATACTAGTAGGGGGCCCCAGTCTGTTCAGTAATTCATTCAGTCATTTATGTTTCCTTTATTCATTCCACTGCAGACATTCCGTTTGAATGCTCATTTCATTCAGTGTTGTGTATTTTATCGTCACATAAAATACACATGTATTCTATTTTATCATGGGTGTTGTATAAAACTCCTCATCGGAGTAATTGATGTTGTAATGTGGTTCGGTACTACATTTACCTGTGTAATTCATTCATTCTCATTCGCCTGGTGGGTCCCAGTCGGGGGTCCACGGCACTGTAATATCCGCCTAGTTTGGGGTGTTACATGAAGTCACAATTTGATTATCAAGACAAAAGGACGTTCATTGGAAGGGTCAGGTAACATACCACAATTTGATCCGTATCGAGCAATTATTATCAACATTATTTTCAAAAAAAACATTAAATAATCTTCAAAACTAATGAAAATTACAATTTCCCATCTATAAAAGGAAAATATCAAAAGTTATTTATCTTACTGCGTTCAACCGGTGAGCCTAAAAGGAATCCTATTTTTAAACATGTATGCACAAACTTATGAGGTATGTGGGAAATGTAGAAGCATCCAAGTAAAACTTTTGAAATATCATTCACCGTGATGCAAATTGACCTTATAGGTATCCTTTCCATTCATTGTTACATGAGATTTAAGTGTTTCCTGATCACTATTTGATGCATCCGTATCATCCTCCTCTATCTTCCTGAAATCGAGCAGAAATGAGAGACCTGAAGCAATCATAATCCTAACACATTCCAATAAAAATTGTAATTTCTTAAACAACAAGATTAGAGAGAACACAGAAAACAACAAGAGAGTAATGAGTACGTCGGTGATGGATGCAAACATGCACAGCAGATTGCATTCCCTGTATTTTCGCCAAACCACACCTTTCCCCTGTGAAGCTCCCATAGGGTCATAAGTGCTCTCTTTGCTTTTTTCTCATCCTCTTGCTACAAAAACAAAAGGAACTTACAAAATCAGCAACATAGAAACTAGCATCCAGAAAGAAAATGGATCAACACACACCTGTAGCATCCGAAACAAGACATTTTGAAGCGCACGGTTCTTAATCTCATTCTTATGCCTCACATTCATTCGCTTTATTCTATGGATGACATGATTGTTCAAAACCCAGTTGATAATAAAGTTCGACAAGAAACAAATAAATAAGGTCGATACCTTTCTGTTCATAAGAAGAATGAGAGACTGCACAACATTCAATCTGAGACCATGAAGCAATCATAATCCTGACACATTCCAATAAAAATCGTAATTTCTTAAACAACAAGATTAGAGACAACATAGAAAGCAGCAAGAGAGTAATGAGTACGTCGGTGGTGGATGCAAACATGCTCAGCAGGTTGCATTCCCTGTATTTTCGTCAAACCACACCTTCCTCCTGAAGGAAAAATAAAAAAAAACAGAGAGAAAGATAAAAAAGACCGAAGGCAAAGACGGGTCTCTCTTGACAAAAACCCTATTTATCAAAACAAAGATCCAAAAGCATGAGAGAATTCGACCTAGAAAAATCATAGGATGAGTTCAGAAATGAACATCTCCAACCTTGGTGCATTGCAAAAGTAATGTTCTTTTGCATTAATGTTGCATCAAGAAAACGACTTTCATCTACTAATCAGTGATCCTCTTAATTGCATAATTCTCTCTTTAGGCAAAATCCAAAATTTAAGATTTTTATTATGCGTTACCGCACACACCCAGGAATATGCAGATAACCAGTCCATCTGTGTATCAATAAAATAAAACTAAAATCAATAATCCACCATGTGTGGCACATTAAATTACGTATCTATGCAGTATATACACGGACAGCGCAAAAACATGATTTCTATATGCGCAAGAATAATTTGTAGAAGTATTCGTGCATCATATCGAGAAAATTACTGAAAATATTACAACCTAATCAAAGCATTCCTTCAATAGGAAATACAGATGAAGTAGACAAAACCGGGGAGAACCTTATATGTCACGGTGAAAATTTCGGGATTAACAGGTGAAACAAACCAATAAAAAAAACACCTCTAAAAGAAGAGAAACAAACTCAATAAAAAAACACCTCTAAAAGACGAGCAAAGCAATAAGGACAAATCGCAAACCCTAAATGAAAAACCTAATAAATAGTGCCACATAACACACACACACGTGCGCAGGTAACTAAAAAACACACTACATATAATTATAAACAAATAAGCACAAATGCCGCAGAAAATAAAACACATATGACACACGCAGAAGAACACACATACAAACGCGCACAAAGCACACATACTAAACACAGGACAACACATAAATCACCTATCATACACAGTCCAGCCCCCATACATAAATTCCAGAGATGAACATAGACGAAGATTGAGTACGAACCATTCTACCTTACGAGCTGAAATCGCAAAAAAAAAAAAAGAAAACCTGGTGATTGTGCAAAACGGAGACATATACAGGAACGCGTCATTCATTAGTAAAGCATTTGCAATAGTATAAAATTTGTGGAAGTCGAGCAGCCCAAATGGAGATATAGATATAAATGTTACAGAATTTTATCCAACTTGAAAGTGGAAATATTCTGGGTGAAGAGATAACAATGACCAACAAATGATCTTTGTCAACTAATCTCATTTTTTGGATTTTTAGTAAAGTAATGTTAATCCTCTGAATATCAAATAAACAGGACCATCACATATTTACAGCACACTGGCATAACAACACAACCACCACAACAAAATAACCGGACACACAGTAAATTCGCAACACACAGCCGTAGAAGAGCATTTTCAAAAAAATATTTACAACCTTGTAGGATTTCACTAAAAACAATAAGGTGAAGAACACACTCCGAAAAATATAACTCAGCCCAAACCGACAGAAGTTTTAAAAAAAGAAAAGTTGTTTCAATTGTAAGTTGAGGGTAAATTTTGCAATACATAGAGAAAAGGTTATGTTGATAAAAAAAAGTTATGTTGACAAGAGCAAGATACAAACATTATGAAAGAAACAATCAATGGAGATTAATCATGATAGACCTACAATTTTTGAGAAGTGATGTTTAATCCACCGGAGCACAACTCCGATTTTTAGATAAAAAAATAATAGGCACAACATTACATATTGTTCTGTTGTTAAAACCAAAAATTATGCAGGCATTCATCACACACAATAAAGTAACACCACACTCGGTACAAATGTACCACACGAAGCCATTTTTTTGTAAAAATTATACGAAATCGGAGGGTATCACGAAAAAAACAAAGGCAAGAGCATCCTGCAAAATTATAACTCATGTTTAGACATGGAAATGTTGATCTCACGAAAGAAATTTTCGCAGCTCTAAAACCCTCTTTAAAGTTCATCCAGAAAAAAAAAATCCAGAAACCTTCAACAAATAAACACAAAGCAACAAAAGAACTACCTCAAAAATAGGCTGAGATGGAGGAACCTGTAGTCAATTGAGAGAGAAAAACCAAGAAGGAACCAAAATCAGATGGGGATCGATAAATAAAAAGAGAAAATAGGGGAAGCCTATGTAGAACTGGAAAAAGGAAAGGAAATGTACAAGAGGGACACGTTGCCTAAATACAGAAAACCCATACAATCAAGAAATCAATCAAGAAAAACGGAAAACAAAATGAAGAAAAAAAAAGCGTTACCTGTCAATCAACAAACGAAGAAGGTGAAAATCGAGAGACCGGAAAAAATACAAAAAACCCATTCAATCAAGAAAAATGGAAAACAAAATAAAAAAAGGGTTACCTGTCAATCAACGAACCAAGAAGAAGGTGAAAAACCAAAGAGCAACAACGTTTCCAGAGTAGGAGCCTCAACCGGAAAAAATGAGATTCAGTGTCTTTCTCTTGGTGCATAATGATAAACAGGGAACATGATAATTAACAGCAATAAGTAGTAGGAGGATAATATACCATCACAAGTCAAAATTTACTTTTCACATACTAATGATGAAGCACAATGACCAATTAACTTAAACTGGTGCCTAAATTTACATGGGGCGGAGGGGGAAATCCTACGAGTGGAGGGATCACGAAACAAACTGTGGAACCTAACAAGTATGAAGAAATCAAAAGTACCGGTCTTGATGCAATTAATATATAATAAAGAGAACAAGTATCACAGAACCAATCTACACAGGGGGCAAGAACCATGTCTCACCAGCCAAGTATCAATGCAAGGTAGATGAAACAGGTGGTGACAATGAGGCAAACGACGAGCCGTCTCCCCAAGTTGAAAATCCTGACATTGAAAATCCAAAGAGAATTTCTTTCGAATTAGTCCCACAAAAAGGACCATTAGTCAGGAGAGAGAAATCATAATAGTATGTATGTGTGTATGTACCTGAACCCATGTCGAAAATGTTAGGGACTTCCTCAAATGGTGCTTCAACGGCTCCCATCTGACTAACAAAAATGGAACTCTTGAGTAAGTAATAGAAGACATTCACTCAGGTTGCAGATTAATACCAAAAACTAAAAAAGCCTGCCTATCCTACAGCATCCGATGGCCTCAAACCTGAATTTGTACAGCACTAAGCATAGCTGGACCAATACGCTCACGGACAAGTCTACCACTCAGAAGGCTTGCTATAACATCTATCTGTAGATTTCACAATACAACTTTGTTCAGATTAAGGGAAACAAAAAATTGTAGTCGATGAGATTTCAGGCACAAGCACTCATCGAGGCAAGAATGAGATAAAATATTGTGGAATAAACACGACGAATCCGGATAAAAAATATGGAACCAACATTAGAAAAAGACACCTAGATCACAGAACATGTAGAACTCGAAATAAAATTGGAATTTTCTTGCAAAATAGAGTAAAAGCCTATGGCAATCAGGGAGGCGAGAACAGAGATTAATTCGCTCACCAAAAGCAAAGAAAAATGTAAGAATTGCAGATAAAATATTCCCAAATACAGCAGAAAATACAAATCGAACGAAGTCCCTGATCTTTATGACAAAACACCAGCAGTCGATCAATTCGTTCATGCGGGGCGGCGAACAAAAACGGAAAACAAAATGAAGGAAAAAAAAGGTTACCTGTGCAGTCGATCAATTCGTTCATGCGAGACGGCGAACAAAACGGAAAATAAAATGAAGAAAAAAAAGGGGTTACCTGTGAATCAACAAACGATCTGACTAACAAAAATGGAACTCTTGAGTAAGTAATAGAATACATTCACTCAAGTTGCAGATTAATACCAAAAACAAAAAAAGCCTGCCTATCCTACAACATCCGATGGCCTCATACCTGAATTTGCACAGCACTAAGCATAGCTGGAACAATACGCTCACGGAGAAGTCTACCACTCAGAAGGCTTGCTATAACAGCTATCTGTAGATTTCACAATACAACTTTGTTCAGAATAAGGAAAACAAAAAATTGTAGTCAATGAGATTTCAGGCACAAGCACTTATAGAGGCAAGAATGAGATAAAATATTGTGGAATAAACACGAAATATCCGGATCAGGAATATGGAACCAACATTAGAAAAAGACACCCAGATCACAGAACATGTATAACTCGAAATATAACTGGAATTTTCTTGCAAAATAGAGTAAAACCATATGGCAATCAGGGAGGCGAGAATAGAGATTAATTCGCTCACCGAAAGTAAAGAAAATTGTAAGAACTGCAGATAAAATATTCCCAATTACAGCAGAAAATGCAAATCGAATGAAGTCCCTGATCTTTATGACAAAACACCGGCAGTCAATCAATTCGTTGATGCGGGGCGGCGAACAAAAACGGAAAACAGAATGAAGAAAAAAAAGGGGTTACATGTGAATCAACAAACGAGGAAGAAGGTGAAACGCGAAATGGAAATAGGGAGGCCTGATTTTTCCTGCAGAAACAAAAATAAAATCGAACAGTAATAAAAAAAAACCACGGAGAAACGAAAGAAAAGAAGAAAGCTGAAAGCTGAAACCAACAAACCTAGCAGGTGGTGGCAACCGTGGAGGAAAGAAATAGAAGAGGCGAAGAGGTGAAGCGCGCAGGAGAAACAGGCACGAGGCGGGCGACGAGATTAGGGTAAATAGGCTTCTTATATTATCCGCGCGATGTTATTTGGAGGAGACTAGTAGAGAGGAGAGTGTCGTTGCCGTTCGTTAGGGTGATCCAAGACATGTACTCCCAAGCTAGGACGTGCGTTAGGACCCCATTTGGTGACACCCAGTATTTTCCGATTGAGATAGGGCTACACCAGGGGTCGGCGCCAAGCCCTCTTCTCTTCGCTTTAATCCTTGACGTCATTTCGCGAGGGATTCAAGATGGCATCCCGTGGTGCATGCTTTTTTGCTGACGACATTGTGTTTGCTCTAATCCCAGGGCTTGCGTGTGAGCCGGTCTAAGACCGAGTATCTCTGGTGTAACTTTAGTGGTGAGGCCAACGAGGAGGATGTTGAGGTAATGATTGCGGATCAGATCGTACCCCGTACGGATAAGTTCAAGTATTTGGGTTCGATCATTCAGAAGGAAGGTGAGTCTGAAGATGATGTCACGCATCGCATCAAGGCGGGGTGGCTAAGGTGGAGAGCAACGACATGGGTCCTGTGCGACAAGAAAGTCCCTCTAAAGTTGAAGGGTAAATTCTATAGAGCGGCAATCCGACCTGCAATGTTGTATGGCTCAGAATGTTGGGCGATGAAAAAGTCGCTTGAGAGCAAGTTGGAAGTGGTTGAAATGAGAATGTTACGTTGGTCGTGTGTTCGCACAATGTTAGATAGAATTGCGAATGGGGTTTTCAGGAACGCGCTGGAAGTGGCGCCCATTTCAGCAGAAGTTAGGGAAGGGAGATTGAGATGGTTTGGCCACGTCCGCAGGAGGCAGACATTTGCTCTGGTGAGGAGGGTCGAGAGTTTAATGGTTGTCGGGGAGAGGAGGAGAGGCAGACCGAGGAGGACGTGTCAGGAACAACTGAGATTAGATTTGAAGGCCTTAAACCTTTCCGAGACCATGACTTTTGATAGGTGCGCTTGGAGGCGCCAGATCAGAGTTGTGGATTCTTTTGTAGGGAGCGGTGCTGTAGTTGAGAGCCTCAGGGTTGGGTTGTCTCAGTTAGCTTTGACCTAGAGCATTGCATTTTTACTTTTATTGTATATTTTATCTTATTGTCTTTGCGTGTGGTGTATTTTTGACAGGGAGATGTGCGCAGAGCCAACCTCTCTTTTGTTAGAGCAGCGTTCATCAGGAGTGAAGTAGCCAAATTCCGCTTAGGTAAGTCCCATGTGGATCAAGCCATGGGCTCAAGTATGGTCTCGAGCTTTTTCGAATCATTTGTTTTCCTTCGTATTTATCACACAAGATTCTGCTGTGCACTAAGCTGGGGGTCTTCACAGAAACAACCTCCCTACCGTGATAAGTAGGGGCATGGTCTGCATACATCTCACCCTCCCCAGACCCTACTCTGAGCGGGATATACTGGGTATGTTTGGTTTGGTTTGGTTTATCCAAAAGGATGGAGAGCTAGATGGCGATGTGGCTCACAGAATAAAGGCCGGGTGGTTGAAGTGGAAGAGTGCCACAGGGGTTTTATGTGATCCTGACTTGCCTCATAGATTAAAGGGTAAATTTTACCGCACGGCAATTAGGCCTGCGCTGTTATATGGCATCGAGTGTTGGGCTGTAAAACAGTGTCACGTTCAAAAGATGAATGTGGCGGAGATGCGTATGCTTCTTAAGGACATTACACGCCGTAGATCCTTTCCGCAAGGATCTACCAGGAAAGAAAGCACAAAACAAAACCCACACGTGGTCGGTTCGACTAAAACATAAAATCGTAGACCGATTAGGTCTCCTAAAATACAACATAGCAGTACAACTAATAAACCCAAAATATAACTCCATCACAATTTACACAACATGTCCATCCTTTTAAGGATGACAAAGAACTAGAAATAAATACTTGGTCCGACAGATCACTGACGGACAACCGACTACAACTGTGACTAGTATCGCTGCTTTACATCATCCTCCATGCCGATCCTGTGGTTGCTCTCTCTCAGATTGAAATACCTGAAAAACATAACATAATCCCCCAACGAGGGGTTAGCGATGGAAATCGCTAGCAAGTAACCAAGCTATATGTTGTGCGGCGATTTATACGCCTCGATGGCGATCGGCATGATGGTCAGGAGCCAGCCAAAGAAGACAGACGCTGGGCAAGCACTGAGCGATCGGCGTTCAAGGCGATCGTCTGTAGGCATCTGGCGATCGCCAATAATATCTGACTGTAGATGATCGTCCCATACTGCATGTGATTCCGACACCTGTCAAAGTCTTCGAAGACCGAATCTCGGACGTGGACCCACGTGCAGATCCACAAAAGGCGCCGCAAGATAAGGCCTTTGACCCCAGCCTGTCACCAACCTTTCACCTACAAGGTGGGTCCTCCCCAGACAGCGACTCAGGACGCGTGCAGGCTTCCCATTGGCTCGCACAGCTGGCTGCCAGCAGTAGCCTCGGACTTTAAGGGAACAGCCCCATGTGACGGGACGATCGCCCACCTTATTCTAATATAGAAAACGGCGGTCGCCCGCGATCGCCGGAGAGGACCCAACAACCTTGTCTCCTATAAATAGGAGGCTTACAACAGTGGTCAATATACAGTGAAAAAACGTACAGAGAGAATAGAAGACTTGTCTGTCGAATACTTACACATACACAGTGATATTCATTCACACATACAAAACACCAAAAAGCAAGAACTCACAGAGCATCACATCTGGTTCTTCCGGCAATCTTCACGCTCTATAGCTAAGATAACTAGAATCTTTACACTCATTGTAATAGATCCTAACATTAGTATTTGTACTTCAAAGTATTCATATTAATAACATCTCGCGAGAGGATTCAAGCCCGGGACTAACAACCCCGGCAAATCTTGTGTTATTTATTTTCCCACGGAAGTGTTCTCGCATTTGTTTGTTACCCGACCATTCCAGTAATATCATCTCCGGATAATATTTTGGGTAACAACAATTGGCGCTAGAGGAAGGGGATCTAAACCTTCATTTTTATTCCTACCATATCGAAGAACACTCACTGTTCTCCGGGGCATATACTTGAAGAGACACTCACTGCTCTTCAAAGAAAAATTTCGGAAACATGACGTCTGCAACGACCTCCAAAAGAGCCACCCTGCGATCTGCCGAACATCTCATTCCGGACCAAACCGAATCCCAGCCTACGGCGGAAGGTGACCGCGGCGACGCTAGACTCTCACTCCCGCCCACGAGGGACGGTCCCAGCCTCTCACTCGATCAGTTCCAGACCATGGAACAGATTGAGGAGGCTATAGCCGTCCTCAGGGAGCGACGGAGGGCATGCGACTCGCCCACCATTACTTCATCAGCCATCCGCCGAGCAGGCAAGCGGAAGCTCAAGGGGATATATGTTGAGAAATCGTCAGAAAGCCCCGAGCCGCAGGAAAAGGCTCTCGTAAGGCGGGACGACTCCGTCTTCAGCCGCCTAGGGAGTGATCCCTCGTGGCGACCCGGGCGTTCAGGCCCCAGCCGGGAGGCATCGGAGTCCGAATCCGTCACCAGGAGTTCGGCATATCCGACTCCCAGGAGACAAGCCGGCCAACGGGCCCCGCCGCCAAGAACCGAGCCGGTGGCGGAGAACTCATCATCTACCACAGGGCCGGGGATCGCATTTGATCGCCTTGGCTCACGCTCGAGAGCAATCGGTGGCGATCGAGCTACGACGATGGCCGCCATGCAGCGCCAGCTCGACGAAATGAAGGCGCTCCTAGAAATTGGGGCAGGTACCAGGAGATCGATCGCGGGACCAAGTGAGACACTCGTAGTCCAGATCGAGCTCACCCCTGTTCAACCGAAGATCGCTCCCCCTCTAACACCTCTATATGAGGGGAGATCGGATCCTGAGACCCATTTGAGCAAATTCCGGATTTACATGACCGGATGCGGAGCATCGGACGCGACGAAATGTCGGATGTTCCCATTGACATTGGGTGACCTCGTCCACAGGTGGTACATCTCACTTCCACCTCGCTCGATCAATTGTTTTGAGAAGCTGGCGAACGACTTCATGTCATACTTCGCTGCCAAAGTTGCTCGGCCAGAAGGTCCCCACCGCATGATGAAAATTAGGCAGGGGAAGGACGAGCCCGATGAAGATTACATCGACCGGGTGGACGAAATAGTCCTCACCGGTGAGCCCATTAGCGACGAGCTCGCTCTCTACTCAGTCCTATGGGGATTCTACGGCCACTCGCCCATGTTCGGGCACCTTACAAAGGACATCCCCCCGACCTATGCGATCTTCCGCGTCAGGGCCGCTGATTTCCTGGCCAGACAGAGGATGCTCATCCTCCGCTTAGGCAAGGGATCTGCCGGAGAAAGGAAGGCGCCATCCCACATCCAGAAGAAGGTGGTCGCCAAGCCCAGAAAGGCGGTCGCAAAGCCACCTGGTGAATTTAAAGCCTTCGAGGATGTGGAGGTTCACCTCCTCCGCAACCTCAATCTATCTCCGGCCCACATCTTTAACGCCATCAAGGGGTGCGAGTGGCTCAACAAACCAAAGCCGATAAGGGACAACGGTCATCTAGACCGCAGAAAATTCTGTGCCTACCATAAAAGTCCCGGCCACAACACCAGCCAGTGCCGCGACCTCCTCAGACAACTCTGGCGACTGTTTGAGAAAGGCAAATTGGATAACTTGGTTACCAAGCCAGAGCCTCGAGCAGAGAGGACCGGAGGGCGCGAACGCCGACAGAATGACGGAATCTCTCCCAATCCGGTCTCCAGGATCAAGCAAAACGAGCTGGAGTACTCTAACGAATCAATCCATCCGATCAACCCTGGCGGTCATATCAATATGCTTCAGGACGAGGTGGAAACCTCGGAGGACTTTCCCCGGTTTCCACCATGTCGAACAGAAAGCGGAAGGCCGAATTAAGGGCGTTCGCCGGGGTCCATGTCGTGGTACCCCCATAGCCGACCATCTCCAAAGACGCGCTCATCACTTTC
Organism: Orobanche coerulescens; assembly: GCA_033398695.1. Classification (NCBI taxonomy): domain Eukaryota; kingdom Viridiplantae; phylum Streptophyta; class Magnoliopsida; order Lamiales; family Orobanchaceae; genus Orobanche; species Orobanche coerulescens. Next base: position 102,992,299 of record CM065808.1, read on the forward strand.
TCTAACAAGGATAGGGAGGGAGTGCAGTGCCCCAAAGAGGATGCATTGGTGATCTCTGCATGTATCCTTGGGAAAATGGTCAATCACGTGCTGGTTGACAATGGGAGCTTTTGCAATATCATATTCAAATCCGCTCTTGACCAGCTCGGCAACCTGACCAAGTTTATCAAGCCATTTGACACCGTGCTCCAAGGGTTCGGCGACAGCACAGTCCAAGCCTATGGAAGGATCAAGCTCTCTGTCGAACTAATATGTTACTACGATCCCAAGGTTAGGATTACTAGGAACCTAAATTTTGTAATCATAGATAGGCCCAGCATCTATAATGGGTTCCTAGGTCGCCCATTTCTAGAAACCTTCGAGGCGGTCGCCTCCTTTTTCTTTTACTGTATCAAATTCCCCACTGCCGATGGGACGTTCGGTACTGTAACGAGACCAATTAATGGCTAAGAAATGTTTGAATTACTCCTGCGTTGTAACTTCTTTAAATACTTCCCATGCCGTGTGTACCATTGAAACGATCAACAATCAACCGATGGAGATCGACGAGCCAAGCACCTCGTACCAGTCCGACTCAGAGGACGACATCTCACAACGATTGACGAACGACATCAAACCAAGGATCAGTTTTGAGCCAAGCCTCGACATCGATCCAAGGATCGAGTCCGGAAATCGTCCAAACGAGAGGCAACCGTACCTATTGAAGAGTTGGAAAGTATAACGATAGATCCGGCTCGCCCGAAGCGGGAAGTACAGATCGGCACAAGCGTCGACCTCAGATTAAAAAAGGATCTGATCAATTTACTACGTAAGAACATCGGAGTCTTTGCCTGGTCGCATCAAGATATGGTTGGCATAAGTCCTGAACACGCTTGCCACTATCTAAAGATCGATCCGGCAAGGAAGCCTGTTCACGAAGCGTAGAAATTCGGTCTGAGAAATGCATAGCAGCTCGACATAGAAGTCAAAAAGCTACTCGACAACAAACTAATCGGAGTAGCTACAGACGAGCCACAATGGGTAGCCAACGCGGTGCTCGTCAAAAAGCCGAATAGTTCCTGGAGGTTATGCATCCACTTCACCGACCTCAACTCGGCATGTCCAAAAGATCACTTTTTGATGCCTCATATCGACCACTTGGTCGATAGCACTGCAGGCTGCGAGATGATGTTGTTCATGGATGCCTTTGCTGGATACAATCAAATCCTAATGGCGGAGAAAGACATAAAACACACATCGTTCCACACAAAAAAAGACATATACTTTTGGGTCCGAATGCCGTTCGGCTTGAAGAATGCGGGGGCGACCTACCAGCGACTAGTCAACGGAATGTTCGCCAATCAGATCGGCAAGACCATGGAGGTCTACATTGACGACATCGTGGTCAAGAGCCTCAAAAAGGAAAATCACCTCAATGACCTAGCCGAGACGTTCGCCATCCTCGAAAATTTCAATACGAAGCTTAACCCCAAGAAATGCAACTTCGGGGTAAGCTCCGAAAAATCCCTGGGGCACATCGTGATTCAGAGAGGGATCGAGGCAAACCCCACCAAGATCCAGGCGATCCTCGACATGCAGGAGCCCCGGAATGTCAAACAGGTGCTACACCTCACTGGTTGTCTGGCTGCCCTTAACCGGTTCATATCTCGGCTCGAAGACAAAAGCAAACCATTCTTCGCGACCATAAAGAATAAGAAGTTCGCATGGACAAAGGAGAGTCAAATAGCGTTCGCCAAAATCAAGGAATATCTATCTAACCCTCAGATCTTGGCAAAGCCGATCCCCGGCGAAAAGCTATTCCTTTACCTGGCGGCCTCGGAGGTCGCGCTGAGTGCTGTTTTAGTGCGAGCAGAGGGGCAAGTCCACTTGCCGATCTACTTCATTAGCCAAGCGCTCCACGACGCAGAAACGCGATACACACCTCTGGAGAAGATCGCCTACACTCTAGTCATGAGTGTTCGCAACCTAAGGGCCTACTTCTTTGAACATCAAGTGGAGGTTCTGATAACTCTCCCCTTAAGGCAAGTTCTGCACCGACCAGACACCAACGGGCGACTCCTCAAATGGTCACTGGAGATCGCCCAATACGGTATCACGTACGCTCCTCGCACGGCGATCAAAGGCTAGGCTCTGGCGGACTTCGTGGTGGAATTAAAATTCCCTCACAGTCCGACCTTGGTCAGTCGTCCCGCTTGGAAATTGTACGTGGATGGCTCGGCAACCAACTCGCGAGCAGGGGCAGGGATTGTCCTCATCAGCCCCGACGGCCAAAGTTTCACAAATGATGTGCGTTTCAGGTTTTGTGCGACCAACAATGAAGCCGAGTACGAAGCCTTGGTAGGCGGGTTCGATCTAGCCCTCGCCCTGGATGTTCGCCGCCTCCACATCTTCATGGACTCTCTCTTGATCGTGAACCAAGTCAAGGGAGAATATGAGGCGCGCGGCGAACAAATGATCAAATATCAAGAATTGGTCGCTGAAATGTGCACGAAGTTTGAAGAAGTGCTAATCGAACAAGTCCCGAGAGAACACAACTCTCAGGCCGACGCCCTATCTAAACTAGCGTCGTCAGATGGGGCAGCCGATTTCTCTAACATCCAAATCACAAAATCAGCAAAGCCGGCGATCGACAGAAACCTGATTACCACAGTTACCGTCGCCGAAGAGAACTGGATGACTCCGTTTATTAAATACTTGAAGGACGGTACGGTCCCCGACGACCATATCAAAGCTCGCCAGCTCCAACTCCGTGCAACCAGATACACCCTACTAGACGACTCGCTTTACAAACGAGCTTTCAGCCTTCCCCTCCTCAAGTGCATTACGCCGGAGGAAGGCCAGCTCGTTTTAGCCGAGATCCATGACGGGATCTGTGGGAACCATGCTAGTAGGCGAGCTCTCATCCACAAAACAACCAGGCAAGGTTTTTTCTGGCCTTCGCTACAAAAAGATGCGATCGCCTATGCCAGATCGTGTCACAGGTGTCAAGTGATGGGCCCAAACATCAAACTCTCCCCCGAACAGCTCACTTCGATGTACAGCCCATGGCCATTCGCCCAATGGGGCATCGACCTTATAGGTCCCTTGCCGATGGCGCCAGGGGGCTGTAAGTTTGCCATCGTGGGGGTCGATTATTTCACAAAATGGGCTGAGGCCGAGCCACTCACAAAATCGGCCAAGAACAAGTAATTAAGTTCATATGGAAGAACATCATATGCCGGTTCGGGCTACCCCAGGCTATAATCTCCGACAACGGGAAGCAGTTCGACGGTTTAGAAGTCATGCAATTCTGCGAGAAGTGGGGAATTGGAAAGTTGTTCTCAGCCCCCTACCACCCTCAGACGAATGTGCAGGTAGAGGCTGTAAACAATATCCTCAAACACACGATCAAAGTACGACTCAAATCCAAACAAGGATGATGGGCGAGCGAGCTCCCATACGTTTTGTGGTCCTAGCGAACGACAACCCGAAACTCGACTGGCGAAACCCCGTTCACCCTCGCCTTCAGAACAGAAGCGGTGATCCCTTCGGAGTTCGCCGTCCTCAGCCACCGAACTGAACAAGAGATGACGACGGACAATGATGTGGCCCGGCGGATTGACTTGGACATGCTCGAAGAGCGGCGACTGACCTTGGAAATGAAGAACACAATCCACAAGAGGAGATCCGAGAAGTTCTTCAATTCAAAGGTCAAGGAAAGACGGTTCCAAGTGGCCGACCTAGTCCTCAAAAAGGTCCAGACTCACATAGGAGTCTTTGGCCCAAATTGGGAAGGCCCCTTCAGGATATCTAAGTGGCTAACTAGGGGAGCCTACGAACTTGAACACCCTGACGGCACTCCAGACCAATATCCCTGGAACACCGTACATTTGAAGAAATATTACCAGTGAAAACTCTGTATTCAGTTTTAGTTACCCAATGTACAAAGAGTATAATGAGATTTTCCTGTCCCATCTATATGATTCGCCTCGACGAAAACGAGCAACTAAAAAGAGGACGGCTCGCTCGCCTTACAAGAGGTGATCATCTAAACTTGACAGACCTATGCAAGCGATCGCCCCTCCAAGCACAATGTATACCGTCGAGGGTCGTCATTCAACATGGCGATCCGAGGTAGAAAAAGTGTAGCCATGGTCCTGGAGGTCGATGGACCTGACAGCTTCGTCCATGCAAGGTTCCTTTGGGCCGCGATCGCTCGCCCTTCGTTTAAATACGAGGCGGGCGTAGCCGAAGGACCCTCCATATAAATCTGTGGACACGCTCGCACGCCCTCAAAGTACATCATCTAACACAATGTACCCGGACAAGGCGACGCGTCCCTACCTCGTCACAACGTATACCGTCGAGGCTCGCCATATAACATGGCGACCCGAGGTAGAAAAGTGCAAACAAGCTGCGGACGTGGAGTCGAATAAACCGACGAACGCCCCGTGCAAGGACTCCTCCAGACCAAGACCGCTCGCCTTTCGTCTAAATACAAGGCAGGCGCAGCCTAACGGAGGACCCTAACAATAAAGTGAGTCGCGGGACATACCTACGGATGGAATATCCCTCGCGCATAAAGACACGGTCACGGAGGTTGGTCCATCGAACTCAACGACCGTGCACAAAGTCGTCCTCCCTCAAAGAATTGGTAAAACTCAAGATAGCTCGTCCAACATACTATTTTCGTTCCCTTACTTACACTAAGTAAACAAAAACAAGGGGCAAAGTGGAACTATTCCTGAAATGCGATCGGGAGGAAGGCAACATACACGATCGGCCTCGTTCAAACACATACATGACGACCAATTTTGCTCAAGAAATTTACAAGTAAGAATTTTCAAGTGTACCAATACATTCGGACCCTCTCAACATTCAAACAGTCAATCAGGCGAACAAGGCATCAGATGCAATCATATAAACACTTGTAAAAATGCATATGCAAATATTCAAAAGAGGCGATCGTACGTGTAAAGAATCGGAAGGAGTATTTTATTCCATTCGAAAAATTGGTACATTCAAGCCCGAAGGCAATACAAGAGAAAAACAGAAAATTACAAGCGAATGAAAACAAAAATCACTCAGGCCGCCCCCGACTGGCCTTCGCCCCCAACAGGCGGATCGGCACGCGCTCCCTCATTGACTTCAGGATAAATAAGTTTATCCGGAGAAGGATACCAACTCAGATCAATCCCTAAGTCGGTGAAATCGAGGATCGGCAGGGAGAAGTCCGGATGCAAATGATGCTCAAGTGCATAGGCTTTGAAGGTCTCCATCATAGGGCCGACCTCGATCCCTACCTTCTTGGCGGCACGGACAGCGTCGGCGTAAGCCATATAGTAGGCGAACTCGCCGACATACCCCACATTAAGGTAGGGATCGGTCTCGATCACCTTTAATTGATCCTTCAAACCCGCAGTCGTCTTGTCAGCATCCACAAGCTCGGCTACCTTGGCGGCCAGTTCTCCCTTCGCCTTCTCCAGCTCGCCGGTGAGCCGATCCACTGTCGCCTTCAGCCCAGCCGCCTCCTCCTGCGAGGCCGTGTGCAACCGACTAGCATCCGTCATCTGGTCGCGGAACTAATTGGCCACTTCCTTGGACCGGCCAAGCTCTTGCTTCATCCGGTCGAGGTCCTGTTTGGCCCGTTTGGCCGTCTCAATTTGTTCCTTCTCCATGGCCATGATTCGGTTAGCGAACTCGGCATTCTGGCTCCGAGCGATCTCGAGATCTTGATGAAGGCGAGCATTAGAGGGTCGCCCCTTGTAATCCTTAGTGGCTTGGGCGGCCATCGTCGCCGCCTGGAGAGTCAGGGCGAGCGTCGCCTGCATGGTATCTCCAGACCGCCGACGAGAAATCGCATCGAGGTCGGTCGTGCAAGCCTTAGGAAGAGAGTTGATGGCCCGGGAGACATAAGAAGGAACCTCGAGGGACTGGCGCAGAGACTTGCTCGCCAAGAAATCCAGCACCATCGGCGAGACGTCTGGATCGGCAAGACGGACCCTGCAACACAAACAAAGAGAAATAAAAGAGTTAGTATACATCCTACAAAAATAGCCTAAATCAGAAAGATCAAACCAGTCTTACCTGTTGACCAACTCGGGGTCGCGGCCGAAAAAGGGCTTGCCCCAAGGAGTTTCGGCCTCGGCGATCGCCGCGGTCTTCAGGAAGGCAGCTGATGGTCCGGACCCCTCCGCCATCGGAACAGCAGAGATAGGCGGCGCGGCTACCGGCGGCTCCAAGATGGATACCTCCACGTCAGCAATCGGCAGGGACTCCTCCGTCCTTCGCCTCTTGCGGTTGCGCTGGAGTTGTTCTTCCTCCCGAACTTTCGGCTCGACGACCGGCACCATAGTAGGTCTCACCGCAGGGACAGGACGGGATGTCGTTGCTGGGGCATGATCCGTCTTCTTGCCCTGGTGAAGACGACCCAAAAGACCAGGATTCGACATGGAGATCTCTCTCGGTGGCTCGGTATAACGGGGAAAATGGATCTCTGTCAAAGAAGAAATTCAGACAAGTTAGACATCTACTTCAATAAGATGATTGCCATACAGGAAAGAGGAAGTAAAAATTCATACCTGGAACCTTCAAGTGGTGAGGGTAGCGAAACAATCAAGCTCCCAACCGATAAAGTTCGTGGCTGACTGAGCGAACGTCGATGTAGGAGTCCGGCAGACCGCGAATTCGCTCCCAAACGATCAAGAAATCAAAGGGGAGATCGTCGATCGCTGGAACAAGGGATCCTGCAAAAAGGAAACCAAATTAGATCATTTCAAGGTGTGTCCAAATAAAGGGAGAGTTGAAACCCTTACTTGGATTCCTCTCCCGAAAACTAGTGGGGATATCCAACTCTTCCTCCGGCTTATCACTCGATGCCGACCTCCATGCTCCGCCGACCCAGCACCACTTTGCCAAGTCGCCCCGAACCTTATTCGGCACCCCCAAGGACCACCCTGCCCATGCGACCCTGGATATGGTAGCCTCCGACCGATCCCTTCTGCGCGGTCAGCTTGAAAAGATAGTTCATTTCCAGCACAGAAGGCAGATGAAACAACCGATGACCGCCAAACAATGTCAAGGTGCTGATAATCTGCAGCCAGGCGTTCGACATCAACTGGAGCGGCGCCACATTCCAGGCGATCAGCAAATACGACACGGTGAACGGCAAGGGAAACCGCAATCCGGCCTCCAGGATCATTTCATTGACAGCGACCATACCCTTGGGAGGCTGATCAACACGTTCGTTCTCCGAGGGCACGTGCAATGAAACATCGGAAGGAATGTGGAATTTCTCCCTCCAGCGAAGCAAGTCTTTCCTGGTCGCCGAACTCCGGATCTGTCCAAGGGTCCATAAGGAATGGTCCGCGGCCCGGAATGACGTCCGCTTCATGGGCTCGTAGGGGTGGGTGACAGAATACGCTTCGAAATCAAACTCGGGACATGGTCTGGCGATACCCTCCATAAGCTTGGCGAAATATAAATAGGCGGGGCCGAACACGCTGTTCTGCTCCTAAGACAGCCGTACCACTTCATCTTCATCCACCGGCAAGCCCCCTGCTCCGCCACCATTGCCGATCTCGCCACGTCGGCCTCATTAAAGAGTTCTTCAACCTCCGCAGGTGTTATTCCCGCACGGATGGCCTCAACGGCTGTCTCCATGTTGAGAACCGCGGGGGTTTCTTCCCGGTCAGGCGAAGCCGCGGCGGCGGAAGAGTTACCAGCCTCGTATGTTTTAGATCCCCCTCCAGACATGTTCTTAAAAGTAAAGGGGGAGAGAAGATTTTGGTTCTTACCGAGAAAAAAAGACGGTCGGCACTAGAATCTTCAAGGAAATTTGGCAGAGTCTCGTCTAAAAGGCAAGGGCGGATAAAGAGATAAACTGAAATGACCCTATCCCTTTTATATGCAAATACAGGGACCTCTGTGCAAAAAGGCGGAATTCCAGGGGCTGGAGTGCAACCGTCGGGGGGGGGGGGGGGGGACACATTAAATGCAGCCCTCGAAACCCGCGCACGCATCGTTTCGAGGGCACGCCAGACGACAAGTCTGACAAAATCATCGGACCCCCACAACGATAACGCGACGCGTGTCCCTGCAAAATTTCAAGAGCCCGCCTCCATTTCCCGCTATTTCCAGCGCATAAGGAGATCGTCCGAATTCGAAATCAGATCGTCCAGGCGACGATCATCATTGTCATAAGCATACAAGCCAATCGTCTAGAGCAGGTGATCGCCAACAGTGCCACCTCACCCCATGTTTTCAACATCGGAGCGAGCTGGGGGGAAATTATTGTGCGATGATTTATACGCCTCGATGGAGATTGGCATGATGGTCAGGAGCCAGCCAAAGAAGACAGACGCTGGGCAAGCACTGAGCGATCAGCGTTCAAGGCGATCGTTTGTAGGCATTTGGCGATCGCCAATAATATCTGAATGTATACGATCGTCCCATACTGCATGTGAATCCGACACCCGTCAAAGTCTTCGAAGACCGAATCTCGGACGTGGACCCACGTGCAGATCCACAAAAGGTGCCGCAAGATAAGGCCTTTGACCCTAGCCTGTCACCAACCTTTCACCTACCGACAGGCCCGCCGAAAGGTACAAGGTGGGTCCTCCCCAGACAGCGACTTAGGACGCGTGCAGGCTTCCCATTGGCTCGCACAGCTGGCTGCCAGCAGCAGCCTCGGACTTTAAGGGAACAGCCCCACGTGACGGGACGATCGCCCACCTTATTCTAATATAGAAAACGGCGGTTGCCCGCGATCGCCGGGGAGGACCGAGCAACCTTATCTCCTATAAATAGGAGGCTTACAACAGTGGTCAATATAACGTACAGAGAGAACAGAAGACTTGTCTGTCGAATACTTACACATACACAGTGATATTCATTCACACATACAAAACACCAAAAAGCAAGAACTCACAGAGCATCACATATGGTTCTTCCGGCAATCTTCACGCTCTATAGCTAAGATAACTAGAATCTTTACACTATTGTAATAGATCCTAACATTAGTATTTGTACTTCAAAGTATTCATATTAATAACATCTCGCGAGAGCATTCAAGCCCAGGACTAACAACCCCGGAAAATCTTGTATTATTTATTTTCCCACGGAAGTGTTCTCGCATTTGTTTGTTACTCAACCATTCCAGCAATATCATCACCGGATAATATTTTGGGTAACAACACTATACATCAAGAATATAATCATTAAGAAAATAACCTTCGACAAGGTAGCAACACGATTCCCGAGTCTAAATTCTTTTCGAAAACAATTTCTATTTGGAAGGATCATAAGAATAACTTCAAAACGCGTTTAAATGAATAACTATTTCCGTTAAAACGAATCGTGTGAATTACTCCAAAAATCACTTTGAGAGATTATTTAGAGACTTCGGGGGTCTCAGTGTAAAATCAAGAAATAAGAACATTTTTCCTTTTCAAAAAGGTTTTCTTTTAAAATCATATAAATGATTTTATTCTCAACCGAAAACTTCAAAGACTAAAACCATAACCACCAATATAACCGATATTCAAGATTCAAACACTCACATTACATAGATATCAAATCAACAATCAAATCGTCTCCGTGGCCCCGAAGGTCCTACCCGGATTAGCTCATCAAAAACAACTCAACTACACCCATAAGTTATCTTGACATCGTACTCGCAAGTAACGATTCTCGGAGCCCTCTCCAGACTTACCCGATTAGATAACTTTATGGTCAACTCGTTCATCTGGCCATAATCGCAAGCACGCACCTCCGGAGACCTCGACGGACCCTACCCGAATAACATAACATCTGGCCGTACTCGTAAGCACGTACCTCCGGAGGTCTCGACGTAACCCTACCCGGATGACATCTCAATTCACTAAGATACACAACAACAAAGGTACAATGTTCACCATAACCCGCAAACACGTAACACATAAGTTAACGCATCATAATTTCAACAAGGGCACGACATTCACAGCACACTATCATTTAGGGAAAAGGTTAACGAGCGAATAACACAAGTATTACGCGATTCCACAATTCCACAAGCAACTACTCTTTTCCAGCATCCGTTTTAGGCGCAAAATAACATGAAAGGGTTGTTATTATTCTCCACGAAACACAAGTTTATGCTCGACTTTACTTCCATAGAATTCACCTACTCGTTTGAAAGTAAGTTACGGTTAAATATACGATCACTAACAAGTCCACGTTAGATTCACAATAAATCACATTCTCAAAGTATAAAGAATATAGACGAGATACACGCCTCAAGTCCAAAGCACGCGAAACAATGGGGAAGCTCGACCGGAATCCTCGTACACCTATAATCCTCCGACAAACACAACAAAGATACGATCACAATGAGAATCAAGGCAAAAAAACAACAGAAATCCCAACAAACCATCAAAAGGAAACTCATTGGGACATTTAATCGAACATTCAATGTTCGATAGTTCCCAAGAACACTCGAATCACCAATCGAGTTGAATAAACTCGAAATACGGATACATAATCCATAGAACACGATTAATAAGGTTCAATAACATCAACCAATTCATAGAAATTGGACGAACAACAAAGATTAAAAGGAAATCCCGAAAGTCAACCCTATGAGGTTTCAAGAAATTACCTCGATCCGACGAAGAACACGGATTATATGTTGTTATAATTGACAAGGGCCTTCCAAAGCACCTTGGAATTGAGTGAAATCCACCAAGAATCGAAGTTCCCGACTCTCCCGTCCAGCAGCCGCGAGTAGGAGAAGAAGAATGATGAAAATGGGAAAAATTCCGCCGCCCAGGCCTAATATAGGCACACTCATTACGGCCGTAATCGACAGGTACTTACGGATGTAATCGGCAGGATCTTACGGCCGTAATCGGGTTCCCAAACCTCACTGTTCGAAAAATGAAAGGGCGTTACGGCCGTAACCGAGAAGGCATTATGGACGTAACTAAAGATGCCTTACAGCCGTAACTCGGCCAGACCAGGACCTGTTCCATACGTGGCCACTCCGACGACTCAGACAACCCCGAAACCCAAACCTAAAAATAAACCGAAGATACGATTACAAATTACTCTCAAAGACAAATCTAAGCACTAATAGAACACGCGATTACGACCACACCAAGGCTCGAAATTCGACGACGGAAGTAATTACCCCAAACTTTGGGAAATTACGAAAACGACCCAAAATGTCCGAAAATCACAATATGACATCGAACAACCAAACCGAAGCTCACAACACGCATAACAAAGTTAAACGGACTTATAGGAAACACGAAACTGTAGTTTCGAACCACCATCACAAGAAATAAACCGAATAGCGGAAGAAGTCACTCAAAAGAGGAATTCGGGTAAAACAGCCCGGGAACAAACTCAGATGACCAAACACGCAGAACAAAACATTATCCATATGTCAAAATGCTTGCAAGCAAGTTCTGGAAATCATAAAAATGCCAAAAACGAGAAAAATTATCGAAAGAGAAAATACGGTATTACAACTTGCAGGTTGCTGGGGAGCAATTCACAGGAATCGTTACGAAGGGTGATGGAAGGCGCTGATACTAGTCACATGAAGACCCATGTCGAGTATTTAGTGAAGTGTCTTTTCGTGGTGGTATTTTATATTCTATGGAAATGTCGATGTATTCTAACCCCTGCATGGGTATGAGTTTCGAGAAAGAGTAATGCACGTTTGATGTGTATGTGTGGTAAAAGACCAAATCAGTCTAATGGTTTGTTATTTAGCCATGTCGGCATGTTTTGTGTTGTTGTGTTTTCTGTATCTAGCCTGGTAGATCCTCATGGAGAGGGTTTGCGGCGCTGTAATATTCCCGAACGGTTTGGGGGTGTTATAGAATATGGTATCGGAGCTTAGGTTGCGGAATCCTAGGCTGTCGGGTCGAGTCTTGTGTTGTCGGGCCTTGTCTTGTCTTGTCGTGTCTTGTCAGATTTTGTCTGACTGAGTCGTATCGCGACGCGTCGTCTGAGGTGTCGGTCATGATTAGTATCGAGGTGCAGCCATCATCTTCGTGCGAACTGTGGATGTAAGTCTCCCTATATTGCTGTGTCTCATGTTATACAAGTTTGCGTGATTTTGTGTTATCATGAGGAGTTTAAATGTGAATTGTGAATATGTAATCCATGCTTGTTGATTCTCGTGTTGTGCTGGGATGAAGAGCGGTGCCGGTGTATGTATGTATGTATATATATATATATATCCTTGTATAAACCATTTTACGGGAGTAATGTTTTGGTGTGGTTACTCAATGAAGGTTTATCAGCGTGATATTTTAAAAACTTTAACTGTTTTGGGGAGTCACGTAAATTTTATTTTAGAACATCCTTGAGGAAGGGAAAGAGTTTGATTTTCGAATGATGACCTCGAGCCCAATTTTTTTGAGAACTCAAACTACTTATATTTTATTTTCATTTTGCATTGCAAATTTTCAAAATTTGATTTCTAAAATTCAAATGAGGTCTATCAAAATTTACTTGAGACGTGACTTTCGCTTTCAACTTTTCGATTTCATAAAATTCCAGTAAAAAGGTATGTGGTAATGATGTTGTTGTCATTTCAGCTATAATGGCCCGAGTTGTGATTAAAATGGTGGTGTGAACGCTGAGTCGTTCGGTATGCATTCGTCGAGGTAGTTCTCTAGACCGAGAGGTGGGAATTCGGTTTGGAACGTTAGTTAACTTTTGATGGTTATTTGTGTAATGTTATAAGTAAGTGAACTGTTGCCGTTTGGATTTGTACGCTGATGTTTATTCGTAACCTCCGGTCTAGTACTGTTGAAAAGTGATTATGAATGGGTTACGAAATTTGCACAGTTAGCGCACGCCATCTCTTATCATGGAGCGCGCTTTCTAGCTGGGCAAAAGTTTTAGACTGCATCTTGCCATTAGGTCTAACTTTTGCAGTCGATCACCTGTGAATGGATTTCATGTGTGCAGTAATATTGTTGTGTATGATTATGTGACTTTCGTTGTGTTAAGTTGTTGCTTGATTAATATGCCGATGGACAGAGGTCGTGGTCGCAACTGTGGTACAGATGGCCACGGGGATCAGGAGCGGGATCGAGAGGATGTTGCCGGGAACGATATTGGTATGGATGTTGCTACCATATTGCAACAAGTAGCAGCACGGCTGACTCATTTGACCCAGGCGGTTCAACGCAACACTGATGCGATTCAGAAGATCGGGGCAAACCTATGGCTCCGAGAAGTAGTTAGCATGAATCCTCCTCGATTTGTTGGTGTGGCGGATGCATTGGCTTGGGATGGTTGGCTCCTTCAGCTGGAAAAGATATTCGAGGCTATTGATTGTCCCAAAGATCAGAAGGTTCCTATTGCTCAGTACCTTCTTAGCGAAGATGCTGCTCATTGGTGGGAAGCTGTCAAACCTCGAAATCATGTCGTCATGTGGGCGGAGTTCCGAGAAATTCTGGAAGCTTGGTTTTGTCTGGAACCGACTAGAAAGCTGAGGAAGTTGGATGACGTTGTGGTTAGTACTGGAGTTGGTGGTTCTGGAGTGCAACGTCGTAGTCTTTCCGCTGTGAAGTTCCATCGCTCGGTGCATGAGACTGAGAGTTGCAAGACGTCTACTTTGACTCCTGGTGAATCTAGGAGGTGTTTTAACTGCAATGTATCGGGACATGTTCGTGCACATTGTCCTTCTCCGTCAGTAACGTGTTACAAGTGCGGACTCAAGGGACACCGGGTTCAATTTTGCGAATTGGTTGCCGAGCCTTCCAAGGCACGAACTTGAGCACTGATGTCAGGATCAACTCTGGGGAGCACCTGAGGGGTATAATCTGCCAGCTGTATGTTATGTTATTTCCTTGCTTTGTCGTTTCGAATTTCGGGGGCTCTTTTATGAGAGGCGGATCAGATTGCTGAACTTCTGTATTTTTGACTCTATCGATTTGTTTGCGTTCATTGATATTTTCTGAACTTATTCTATCCTTTGCTTTTTGGTGTTCGAACGAGTTGTGGTATTGTTTCAGATTAATCTGTTTGTCATTGTGACTTTTCCCGAATTTGGTTCCATGCCTATGAATCTTATGTGAATGCATATCTGGCCGCCTTTACCAGATCACATATTGTATCGAGTCGAGGTGTGAACTTCGGAATTATTGTTTGATTCTTGTTGTTCGTCGTGATTCGAGTATGATTGTTCGACCGTTTTTGTATCGGTCGCTGTGGCCCGATCGTTTGTTGTCCGATTTTGTTGATCTCGTATCGTGATCTTTTGAGCGTTCAGATCACTTCGTAATTTTCTTAAGTTCAGGAAATTAGCTTCGTATTCGACCTTCCAAACCATGGGTGGGGTAATTTGCATCTGTTCAGTGATTAACTCGCGTTCTGATTGCTGTACTATTTGGGTTGGTCAACCGTATTGATTTTTTATTATTCATTGTGTTTTGTTATCGTTGTGGTATAGCGATATGAATGGTAGCAGCTGCGTGCTGTATGTGAACCGTTGAAAGTCGCGACAACGGATAGCGGGTATTATCTGAGTTTGTTTTGTGTTGTTCATTCTATGCTTTAAGTTTCGGGGACGAAACTTCTTTAAGGGGGGTAGTATGTAATACCCGCAGTATCGATTTTCGGTAATTTTATTTTTTTGGACGGAAGTCCGTTTAACAGCTCGCTTGTGACCGTTCCGTCATTCTGAGAATGAATAATTCTGTACTTTTCGACTTCCAAGTTCGTTTTGGTGTCGCTTAGCTGAGTTCCATGCTTTTTGGGCGAGTTTTCCGCATTTGAGTTTGATTCTTATGAATCTCGTTCGAAACTGTCATTTCGTGTTTCCCACAAGTCCGTTTAGCCTTGTTAGACGTGTTGTGAACTTCAGTTTGGTTGTTCGATCATGTATCGTGATTTTTCGGACGTTTGGGCTGTTTTGTAATTTCTCAAAGTTTTGAGTATTTGTTTTCTTACTCATTTTTACCCACCTCCGAGTTGTCAGAATCGCATGTTTGTTTAGCGCTTTCATTCGTTGTGAGAACTCTTCATTAGCATCTTTCGATTCGTCGCATTTTGAGGCTGTTCGGAACTGATCGGGCAGCATAAGGAATCTGCTGCCAGAATACAGCATGTTACAGCCGTAATGGCCAGCATATTACGGCCGTAATGGACATGATGTTACGGCCGTAACAAGGGCCTATATTTCAGGCAGCGGGCACTGTTATTTCAGAACAGTTTTGCTCTTTTTTCTTCCTCACGTGACGGGCAGAGTCTTGAGGCGATTCCAGGGCGATTCTTCACGGGAATTCTTCAATCTTTCATCCTACAACTTTATCATCAAGGTCTTGGTGTAGATTAACAACATCAAATCATCCTTTTCCCCCTTGAATCGAGGTACTCATCCTAGACCCTATTTCGGGAATAATTGGGGGTTTGTCTTGATTTCGTAATTTTAATCCGAAATTGTTGGTTCCCTTGTTGTTATCTAGTCATGTTGATCATAACCCATGGTTGGAATTCCGTTTTTCACAAATTAACGAGTTGATTCGTGTTCTTGGCAGTTTTGGGGGAAACCCTTGAACTTTTGTCATTTGACCCTCTAATTTGGCGGGTTTGAGTCGTGCTGTGGAATTTATTTTCATTGTTGTTATTCTCATTCGTAGTTTATCGTCGCGGGTTATCGTTCGGCGGAGTCGGCGGGATCGTGGATGGTTCGGGTCTCCTCACTTCGTTCGATTCTACGCGTTTCTAATTATCCGAGGCAAGTATCTTGCCCATACATTTCGTGTTTCGTGGACGTATTCATTACTACTAGAATAAAATTACAATTTGGTTGTCTTAATGAACTTTTAAAAGGATCGATATGTTCTCGGTAATTGTGTCTTTCAAAAGATAACTCGTATGCTTCGTGGATTAATGTGGTTTCGGAATATGTCCGTTAGTTTCTTATGTTGGAAGATATTGAACATATTTTAGTGAATTTAGTAAACCGTAATTATTTGCCGAGGATTGTGTATTGAGATGTGTAATTGTACGGTGAATATGTGACGTTGTGTGATATTAGTTGTTACTCCTTCGTAAGGAGGTTGGGACACTTGGTGTTGTTTGGTATCGGTATTTGCTTGTTGTTGTGTGACATTGATTGTGAGTATACGTCGACTAAAGTGGCCATTCTAGCGAAGTACCTAGCATTTGTTGGCATATTCTAGTATTCGAATTATGGCTTCCCGTGGTGTTGTGGATGATTATGTATGTTCACCTAGGGATGGTCCGACGGGACCTCTAGGGATACAATTGCGATTGCAACAAATCAAGCACAGAAAGTTCCATTTGTTGGATATGCATATGTATAAGAGACCAGAAATTGCGCATTTAGTGTACACTTCACTTTCTCCCAACTCCATGATAAGTCATATAAGTAACAAACAAACAGTGGACAAGTTACCAGCAAAATACTACCATAACGATACTAACATTAAAATTCAAAGTTCAAGACAATCACTGTTTAGTTCAAAACACGAAGCTTTCAAACACACATAAGTTATCCTACATTTTGATGGCATAGTTGCGCAATGGAATGAAAGATACTCTGGTATAATAAGTCACTAATACAAAAGACATTTTTCTTTAGTAAAGGCTACTCAAATTATAATATTTCTTGAGTAATGCTACTCCCCTAGCTTCCACAAGTTCCTGAAAGAAGTAGTTTCATCAGAAAACGGGAACCGACACCACACTGCTCGAATTGATTTCATGATAAATATTTTGTTTTCTTAATACTTGGTACTTATTTATTCAGATAAAAGGGAGATAGCAAAGCAAATACTGGGATGCCATATGCCTGTTTTCAGTAAAGCAATAGAGTACACCTCATCTCATCTCATCTAATTCAGGCTTTTCAACAAGCGATTACATTACAATTTGATACCCAAATGCCTCTAAAAAGTCTCCCGCCTAAGCAGGGTAGGAGGGTCATATAGTACCGAATGTCATTCATGACCTAAATGTTGTTTTTTCCACACAGTGAAACAAGAACAACAATTGGGATTGCAAGGGCAGAAAGTTCCATTTGTTGGATATGCATGTATAAGAGACCAGAAATTGTGCATTTAGTGTAGACTTCACTTTCTCTCAACTCCATGATAGGTCGTATAAGTAACAAAGAAACAGTGGACAAGTTACCAGCAAAAATACTACCATAACGATACTAAACATTGAAATTCAAAGTTTAAGACGATCACTGTTTAGTTCAAAACACGAAGCTTAAAACTTTACTACTCGTAGTAGTTTACTAGCACTAGATTCTAATTTCATAATGCATCTCGATCACAAACGAAATGCTTATCAACACACGAGAAAGACTCCCCAACCCCATAAAGGGTAAACCTTTACTAGTCCTATTTTTCCAAGAGTAAAATCTAAATCTAGTTACATAATGCACAAAACACCCAACCAGCTAAGACTTTACCATATTAGCAAATTGCAACCAGCTAAATCTTGTCAAATCCAATCTTCCTATTGCAGTTTCATTGGCAAAAATACTTGAGTCAAATACGCCATCCCGAAGCAGCACAACGACTGAATCTCAGCCTTTTGCTTAATCTTGAACATAGTTTTCAATTCATCAAGCCATTCTGGACGATTCTTGAGATAATCGTCATTTAACAAACGCTTGGAAGTGGTGCTGTCCGTCTTAGTCATGCGGAAAGTACAATCGTGCACCGACATGTTATGCTTAACCATATCCCTTGGCCTAATCCCCAGCCACTTGATATTGTTCAACCTACGGCCATAAAAGACCAACATTTTCAACCAGTGCGGATGACTATCGACCAAGGCTAAAACAGGCAAGTTCAAGTCCTTCTCCATCTTGATCAAGAAATCAGGCGGCCCCTCAGCGGTGAGAATAATACATCGAAAGTGTTCATAAAACCTATCCCTAGCCAACTTCTGAAAAATAGAACGATTCCCCACCAAGAGAATGAAGAGCGCATCATCCTTGGTCATAATCGTAACCAGATTAAGATTCCTTTAGGGAATGTTCGTCCCATTGGAACAATCTATCTCATACCCATCGTCACATTATATCAACTTCCCAATCACCACCCCTATCTCATCCGGGAAGGTGGGCTCCCGCGCGGAGCGAGAGAGGGAATGGACTTGGGGGGTAGGGTTAGGGTTTTGGACCTTTCGAGGATGGTGAGGATGTCAGAATCACAGGTCAGGGCCAACCCACTTCCATCGATATATCCTCGGCATATTAGTGATAAAGTCCATCGATATGTCTTCCCACTTCCATTCAGGAATCGGAAGCGGCTTCAGCATTCCGGCAGGTTGTTGATGCTCGATCTTATCCTGCTGACAAGTCAAACATTTCGAAACATAATCCGCTACATCTTTCTTCATGTTGCCCCACCAAAAGTTCTGCTTCAAGTCCTTATACATCTTACTGGTGCCCGGGTGGATAGAATAGGGTGAGCTGTGAGCTTCCTTCATAATCAGCTGTTTCAGAACATCGACATCGGGAATGTAAAGTCGGTTTTGAAATCTCAAAACTCCATCATCATGAATTACGAATCCAGGGGCTTTTCCCTTGATCACCTCATCACGTAACTGAATCATCAGAGGATCATTTTTTTGCTTAGATTTGATTTCTTCGGTTAACGATGAAGTTATTTCCGCCACGCACAGTTGTCCTTGGACTCTTTGCAACCATACTTCTATTCCTTCTCGAATAATCTCTCGTTGAATGCTGAGCTGGGAGGTCAGAGTCTCCAGCATCTGGATAGAAACAGGCTTGCGGCTAAGTGCATCGGCCATTACATTTGCTTTGCCTGGATGATAAAGAATCTCCAAGTCATAGTCGTTATTAAGTTCCAGCCATCTTCTTTGCCGTATGTTCAACTCTTTCTGACTGAAGATGTATTTGAGACTCTTGTGATCCGTAAAGATCTGACAGTGAGTCCCGTACAGGTAATGTCTCCAGATTTTTAAAGCGAAAACTACTGCTGCCAGCTCCAAATCATGCGTTGGGTAATTCACTTCATAAGGTTTCAGCTGTCGGGACGTATAAGCGATCACCTTCTCATTCTGCATCAATACACATCCGAGTCCTTGGTTCGAAGCATCACTGTAAACTATGAATCCTCTTGTTCCCCGTGGGAGTGCTAAAATCGGTACCGTCATCAATCTCTTCTTCAATTCATCAAAGCTATTCTGGCACATCTCATTCCACTCAAACTTTTAAGTTTTCTGCAGTAGTCGCGTAAGTGGGCGGGTAATTTTGGAAAACCCTTCCACGAACCGGTGATAATATCCACCAAGTCCTAAGAAACTCCGGACTTCTTTCATGTTCTTTGGAGGCTTCCAATCCATAACTGCTTCGATCTTCTGAGGATCTACTCGGACTCCTTCAGCTGATACCACATGGACGAGGAACATTACTTCCTTTAGCCAAAATTCACACTTAGAAAGTTTGGCGTACAATTGTTCAATTCTCAACAGGTCTAACACAATCCGTAAATGCTGCGCATGCTCTTCCGGGCTCTTAGAATACACCAGAATGTCATCAATGATCACAACCACAAACTTATCCAAATACTCGATGAACACTCGGTTCATCAATTGCATGAATACAGCAGGTGTGTTAGTGAGACCAAACGGCATCACTACAAACTCATAGTGTCCGTAGCAAGTCCTGAACGCTGATTTCGGAACATCAGAATCCTTAATCCTCAGCTGATGATATCCTGATCTCAGATCGATTTTAGAAAACACCGTTGCTCCTTGTAACTGGTCAAACAAATCATCAATACGTGGCAACGGATACTTGTTCTTAATCGTCATCTTGTTCAGCTCTCGATAGTCAATACACAATCGAAGCGATCCATCCTTCTTCCGGACAAAAAGAACTGGTGCTCCCCAGGGCGAAACGCTTGGCTGGATATAGCCTTTATCCAGTAACTCTTCCATTTGATTTTTCAGTTCGTACATTTCAGTAGGTGCCATACGATACGGTGCCTTAGAAATTGGTGTAGCTCCCGTTCCAGCTCGATGGTGAATTCTACATCCCATCGTGGAGGTAGTCCAGGTAACTCGTCAGGGAAAACATCTGGAAATTCGTTCACAACAGGAATGGATGAAAGTTCCACAATTTCGTCTTCTTTCTTAATTGCATAACACCAGTATCCGGTACAAGCCTGTTTCAACAATTCGACAACTTTCATCGCCTTGATCATCTTTCCTGAGCTTCCTGGTTTCCATCCTTCAAACAGTATTTCGGAACCATTGTCAGCGATCAACGAGATATTCCTCTTTCGGTAGTTTACAATATCTCCATATCGATTAAGCCAATCATCTTCGAGTATCAGGTCGTCTCCTTGCATTTCTATCACATTCAGATTTGAGAGCCACTCTCTGCCTCCAAATGATACAGGGAAATCTCTAGTTTCTAAGTTTCCAACAATCCTCTCTCCGCTCGGTAAACCCACAACATAAGGTTCACAATTATGAAAACTAGAAATATTCAAACGATTTACACAAGATAGGGATATAAATGAATGCATAGCTCCTGTATCGAATAAAATGCGAACTAGCTGGGAAAGGATCTGAATAGTACCTGATGCGACAGCAGCATCCTGATCGTCTGTTCTCCTCATCTCGTACAGACGTGGGGGACAAATCCGGCACTTGATGTACCCTTTCGGTCCCATTGTCCTCTGCCTCGTCCGTGGCCAAAATTCTAAGGCATCTGAACACTCTGCTGTGTTTGCTGGATACTGAATTCCTTCTGAACTGTCTGTGGTGTACGGGCTCTAAAAGATTTTGTAGCCTCCTTACAGAACACCGTACGATGTCCCTCTCGACCACAATCAAAACAAGTCACGGCAGGTAGGGGCCAATTCCATCGATAGTGCCCCGTCTGGGCATAATTAAAGCATTTCTTGGTGACATCCGTCGTGGTTGATGCTGCACCGAAGTTCCATCCACTCTTAGATGGGTGCGGAGGTTTCTTGGAAGAATGAAAGGATGATTGGGCCTTGCGGAGCCCGCTGCTCTTGTGCTTTATGAAACTACCAGAGACTTTATGCTTCTTGGATTCTGTAAATTTTTCCATTTGTGCTTCCTTGATTTCATACGCCAATGCTTTATCCTGGTATTGACGGAGAGTGGTACATTCAAAACCGGACATGTACCTCTGGATTTCTGGTTTCATTCTCATATCAAAATGGATCATCATTTCTGCATCTATTCTGACCAGATATCGAACAAATGCCAGCTGCTAGTTAAATAACTTAATTGCCTGAGATAGTGGCACATCTGAAGGCTGAGCGGATAAAAACTCCCGAACTTTAGCTTCCCTCAAAGGACGAGGGCAGTACTGAGCTTCCATCATCAATTTAAATTCTGTCCAGTCAGCATCATGATCTGCAGGCCGGATGGCTTCCCACCACTCAGATGCTTCCCCTATCAGAATGTACTGAGCAATAGAGGCTCTCCAGTCATCTGGGCAATTAATTCCGGCAAAAATTTTCTCCAATTCCTTTAACCAATGATCCCAGGTGGGGGTCTCAGAAATACCATCGAATTTAGGTAGTTGCATCTTCGCCACCTCTTGCAGCCATCAGTCGCCTCGATTTCCCATGTATGGGATACCCTGATGTCGATCTCCCTGTTGTAACCCTACTGCCACCTGCATTCGGTCCACGACCTGGGCGAACTGGGTCATCTGGTTCACCACCTGACGAAGGTTTCGAGCACTGCAGGTTCTGGTTCATTATTAATAGATCTTTGTGGCTCGCCTGAGCTGTGGCTAGCCTAACTAGAAGGCGAAGCTTCTCTTTCTGCATTCCTTCGTCCGCGTCCGTGACCGCGACCACGTCCATGTCCACCTCTCAACATATTGTAAGCATAAATACTCAATATACAGGAAACAATATCATTCAAATGTTCAAGTATAAAGAGGTACAACACGTAAAGAAAGAGATAGAGTTTAGGAACTTACAACCACCGCTCGCATGAAGACGTAGGCAGTACAGTGATGTTATTCGCGGCCGGTTACCTCAAAAGACATATATGACCCCTATTTTAACCCAATGGCCAAGATATCCATAATCTTAGCTCTGATACCATATTCTGTAACACCCCCAATATATTCAGGAATATTACAGCGCCGTAAATCCTTTACATAAGAATTTACAAGGCTGAATAAATGAAAAGACAATAACAGATAGCAAAATGAAATCACTGAAATAAAATACGACAGTTATGGTTCAATACCGAGAATACAAATATCCAAATGAAGAATATTAATACATCACTGAAATCCAAACATCATAAATTACGACGTACTCGAGTACATATTAAAATAACCAACAACAGACAATAAACCCGGCCGGAACATCACTCTGCACCCTCTAGTCATGCAGCTCCAGTGGTTGTTTCCCTGCCCTCCTTGATCCTAAATGTTGTGTCGAGATTTACACGTCTCAACAGGCGATCGCCTTAGAGACCGGGCGACCGAGCCTGAGTTCGACAGCCAAGGCAAAACTACCAACCGAAGGTCCCAGGACAGGTCCCGGTGCCGAGCGATCGACATCTATGACGATCGCCTCTCGGTACTTGGCGATCGATTCCTGGTGGCCGACCAACCAATGATCGTCCAATCGGCAAAGGCGGAAGCTCAGGACAGCACCCACGTGCAGTTCCGAGACAAGATCCGCATTTCAAGGATCATTGACGACAGCCTGTCGGCATCTTTCCACCAGCCGACAGACCCGCCGAAAGGTGTCAGTGGGACCGCCCGTGACAGCAACTCTGGATGCTTGCCGTCTCCCCATTGGACCGCACAGCTGGCTTCCGGCAGCAGCCGCAAGCTTTAGGCAGACAGCCCATGTGACATAAAGACGATCGCCCCATTATTATATTGTACGAAAAGCGATCGCCCGCTAGAAAACAAGGCATCTCAGCTCCTATAAATAGAAGGCTGCATGCACTTGGAAATCGAGGGGATTCTCCGTCTCTTTCTACTTAAGAACAAGATCAACTCACAACTTGGCATTCTTACTCTTGGCAACAACTATCTCTTGGCCTTTCTTCTCTCTCAGCACCAGACGGTCGGCAGAGACGAATCAGGCAAGGCTTCGCTCAAGAGCTAGATAAATAGGATCTTTTACACTCATTGTTTTGAGATTTTTACATTAATACTTGTATCCACGAATATTTGTATTAATAACATCTCGCGAGAGCATTCAAGCCCGGGCCTAACAAACCCGACAAATCTTGTGATTTTCCATTCACTCGGACGTGCTCTCGGAATTTGCTATTGCTCGACCATTCCAGCAATATCTATCTTTGGATAATATTTCGGGCAACAACAATTGGCGCTAGAAGAAGGGGACCCCCCTCTAAACCTTCATTTTTTCCTACCGTCTCGAAGAACACTCACTGTTCTCCGGGGCATATACCTGAAGAAACACTCAATGTTCTTTGGAGAAAAGTTTTCAGAATCATGACTTCTGCCTCCACGTCGAAGAAAGCCACTGGCCGATCCACCGGAGGCCCCTTTCCATCTCAGTCCGAGCCCCAGCCTATGGCGGAGGGCAGCCGCTGCGGTCCGAAACTATCGATCCCGCCCCCGAGAGACAGCCCAAGCCTCTCACTCGATCAGTTCCAAACCGCAGAATAGATCGAAGGATCCCTGGCCATCCTACGGGAGCGACGGAGAGCTTTCGACGCACCGCCCGCTATAACCCCTTCGGTCGTCCGCCGCGTGGCCAAACGGAAGTTCAAGGGGCTACTGACCAAGCGATCGCCAGGTGGCCCCCATTCGCAAGAAGAGGCGCTCGCAAGACGGGGCTCCTCTGTTTTCAGCCGCCTAGGCAGCGACCCATTATGGCGACCGGGGCAGTCCGGCCCCAGCCATGAGACGACGGAGCTCGAGTCCGTCACTAGGAGTTCGGCCTATCCAACTCCCAGAAGGCAGGCCATCCATCTGACTCCTCCTCGCCAAAGAACGAAGGTCGGCGACCGCGGAGTCAGGAGATCGGTACACGATCGCCTCGGTTCCCGCTCAGATCGCCGAGCCACAAGCAACCATGCTACAGCGATGGCCGCGATGCAACGCCAGCTCGACGACATGAAGGCGCTCCTAGAAACTGGGGCAGGCACCAATAGCAAGATCTCCGAGCCGAGCGAGCCACTCGCGGTCCACATCGATCTCGCCCCCGTGCAGCGTAGGATCGCTCCTCCCAAAACACCTCTGTACGGGGGGAGGTCGGACCCCGAGACTCACCTGGGCAAGTTCAGAATCTACATGAACGGGTGTGGGGCATCCGACACGACCAGATGCCGAATGTTCCTGCTGACGCTGGACGACCTTGCCCACAGGTGGTACACATCATTGCCGCCGCGATCCATCGAGTCCTTTGACCAACTGGCGAACAGCTTCACAGCTTACTTCGCCGCCAAGGTCGCTCGGCTGGAAGGTCCCCATCGCATGATGCAAATCAGGCAGGGAGAAGAAGAGTCCGACGCAGACTACATCGATCGGGTAGACGAGATCATCCTCAACGGCGAGCCCGTAAGCGATGAGATCGCCCTCTACTCGGTCCTAGGGGGATTCCATGGTCATTCGCCTATGTTCAGGCATCTTACGAAGGACCATCCCCCAACCTACGCGATCTTCCGCGCTAAAGCCGCAGACTTCCTGGCCAGGCAAAGGTTTCTCCTTAGCCTATGAGCGGCGCGATTGGCGCCAGAACGACGATCTCCAGTCTTCCAGCCCGATCGCCGATATCAAGCAACATCATAACCGGAGGACTCGTTCGCCATCTACAGTTCACCATCTAACATGATGGACTAAGGCACGAGATCGCCTCCCCCGCACAATGTACACCGTCGAAGGTCGGCATCTATATGACGATCCGAGGTAGAAAAGCGCAGCCATGGTCCTGGTAGTCGATGGAATCGGCTGCTTAGGCCATGCAAGGTCCCTTTGGGCCACGATCGCCCGCCCTTCGTTTAAATATGAGGCCGGCGTAGCCTGAGGGCCCTCCAAAACTAATCAGTGGACACGATAGCCCGTCCTCAAAGGTTCATCATCTAACATGGTGGACCCAGACAATGCGACGTGCCACTACCCCCATCTCAACGTACACCGTCGAGGGTCGCCATCTTCATGGCGGGCCGAGGTGGAAGCAGAGCTAACAAGCCGCAGAAGTGGAGTTGATTAATCCGACGACGCTCCGCGCAAGGACTCCTATAGACCGAGACCGCACGCCCTTCGTTTAAATACGAGGCGAGGTGCAGCCTAACAGAGGACCCTCACAATAAAATGAGTCACGAGACAGACAATGTCATTCGCGCATAAGACACGGTCATGGAGTCGGTCCATCAAACTCTGCGACTTTGCACGGTTCTTCAGCGACGAAACAATCGAGTTTCTACGAGGGATCGGCCAAAATTGTTTTTGCAGGTACAAAGACCGAAGATAGCTAGCCAATCGACTAGATCGCCGAAGTCCGAAACCAAAGTCCGCTCAAAGGATCGCCCGTCTTCATCCTACACGATCGCCAGCAAGAACCACCTCACCCCATGTCTTCAACATTGGAGCAAGCTGGGGGGCAATTGTTGTGTCGAGATTTACACGTCTCAACAGGCGATCGCCTTAGAGACCGGGCAACCGAGCCTGAGTTCGGCAGCCAAGGCAGAACTGCCGACCGAAGGTCCCAGGACAGGTCCCGGTGCCGAGCGATTGACATCTATGATGATCGCCTCTCGGTACTTGGCGATCGATTCCTGGTGGCCGACCAACCAATGATCGTCCAATGGGCAAAGTCCGAAGCTCAGGACAGCACCCACGTGCAGTTCCAAGACAAGATCCGCATTTCAAGGATCATTGACTACAGCCTGTCGGCATCTTTCCACCAGCCGACAGACCCGCCGAAAGGTGTCAGTGGGACCGCCCGTGACAGCAACTCTGGACGCATGCCGTCTCCCCATTGGACTGCACAGCTGGCTGCCGGCAGCAGCCGCAAGATTTAGGCAGACAACCCATGTGACATAAAGACGATCTCCCCATTATTATATTGTACGAAAGGCGATCGCCCTCCAGAAAACAAGGCATCTCAGCTCCTATAAATAGAAGGCTGCCTGCACTTGGAAATCGAGGGGATTATCCGTCTCTCTCTGCTTCAGAACAAGCTCAACTCACAACTTGGCATTCTTACTCTTGGCAACAGCTATCTCTCGGCCTTTCTTCTCTCTCAGCACCAGACGGTCGGCAGAGACGAATCAGGCAAGGCTTCGCTCAAGAGCTAGATAAATAGGATCTTTCACACTCATTGTATTGAGATTCTTACATTAATACTTGTATCCACGAATATTTGTATTAATAACATCTCTCGAGAGCATTCAAGTCCGGGCCTAACAAACCCGGCAAATCTTGTGTTTTTCCATTCCCTCGGACGTGCTCTCGCAATTTGTTGTTGCTCGACCATTCCAGCAATATCTCGGATAATATTTCGGGCAACAATACTAAACATAAACAAATGTTCAACCCCGAAGGGGTTAGCACAACGATGCTAGTACAAGTACCACAACATATTATTCAACATCTCACGAAGAATAATAATAACGTAAATGACAAAATACCAATGAGTCTTCTCCTACGAGAAACTCATAAATAACATACACAAATGATAATCACAACATGATATCACAACATATACATGGTGATTCCGACGATCCAGCATTCACTGCCTAGAACCCACGATGATCCCGTCAGACTAACCCGTGGTGGAAAACCCGTCCGATGATCCAGCGCACGCTAGCATAGATCCCCCGATGATCCCGTCGGACCAACACGAGGTGGACATACAACGACATATATGCACGATAATATGTATAACATCAATATGTAAAACAATTAAGGTACTTGCCTCGGTTTGATGACAAGAAATAATACTCCCACGAATATCAAAACGCTTGAAGGTTGCCCCTTTGATCAATCACGTAGCAATGCTCGAACCTTAGCAAAAGAAATAATATGGAATTTATCTCATGTAGAACGAAACATCTAACAATCCAAATTACGGTCGAAAGTTCATAAAACGTAACCTGTCTGACCTGCTTAACGTATGTTACGTAACCTTGGTAGCGTACGTTAAGCCTACTCATTAGCACACGTAAGATACAAAGTCTAGCGTACGCTAACCATGCATCGACAGTCCCTCACTGATCAGTCGACTTGACTCGTCTGATGATATAACGTACGTTACGTACCAAACGTAGCATACGTTAACCTTGCCTGTTAGCGTACGTAAGATACATAGCTTAGCGTACACTAAGCACGCATGACAGTTTCTCACTGGGCAGACGACTGTCTCGATGTGGTGAAGCTTACGAAATTCTCATTGATCAACGTACATTATCTCCATACATATCATGGTCATACAGTTATGAATGATCTTACGGATAACAACAACTTCGAATTCAAGAATATGTATATCGTCGTAACACCATATACAATTTCGATTACAATTCTTCATGCATAATTCGGAAGGCCTAATGGTCGATATCAATACCTTTATATCAATCAAAACTATCATCTTGAAGTTTGTTTAACACTCCATCTTTACAAGGACAAATCCTTCCATGATCAATCTCTTAGATTCGTCTAACAATAATGATGTTAAAGCCAAGTCCGTGATTACTATGAAGGTACCTTCTAAATTCAGATTACCAATGTCAGACACTTTCTTAACCAAGGTACTTAAAGCGCAATCATCTCAATCTTCTAAACATAATGTTGGACGAATAAATCATCTCTGGAACTTAATATCTTGATAGCATGATCTTCATATCTTTAAGAACACGAATTCAAGGTTGGACATAGTATAACATACCTTAAGATGAAGAAAACACTGAGACAATAGGTAGAATCCAACTCCGGTTGCTTGATTGCCAATCCAAGATGTTTCTCCTCTTCAATGATCAATAATAATGATCTCCAATCTTCAGTGATCAAGTAGAGATGGTCTATAAGATTTTAAGGAGGCTGGAATGTCTCTGGGCACGAAGTATGTTGAAGGCTAAGTGAAACCAACGAGCTGAAATGAAGTGGGCTGATGTCTTATTTATAATTTTCTGACCTTAACGTACGTTAGCCATCATGCATAACGTACGTTAGTCTCTTAGCGTACGCTAGCCAACATTCTTAGCATACGCTATCGTCCAATGATAGTTAACTGTTCTCATTTGTACACGATTACGTACGTTAAACCATCTTGTTACGTACGTAAGCAACATCCTTTGGCATACGCTAGACATGCTCCTTAGCGTACGTTAACAAACGTTGACTTCAAAAGTGTCCAGGTTCATCCGAGGGAATCTCATCCAGACCCATGTCCGGTTGGCGCATGTGACAGCCGCCTAGCTCAATTATTGACTGGTTAACGCACACTACGCTACATTCGTAGCGTACGCTATTTCCGACAGATAACGTACGTTAAGCTACACTTGTTAACGTACGTTATCACATATTTGCATGGGAAAATTTACATGTTGCCATACTCATGTACAAGGATACAAATACGAGAAATATCATACTTCAATCATCGATATCACAATTCCGAAATAATACAGGGTTCAAATACAGATGAAATACATAATAATAAATCCGGATAATATATGCTCTCCTACTAAAAAGGAGTTTCGTCCCGAAACTCAAGACGTAAATAACTCTGGATTCTGGACCTCATGATATGTTCCGTTTCCTAAGTGGCTTCTTCCACTCCATGGCGTGACCATTGAACCTTGACCAAAGTGATTAGTTTGTTCCTCAATTGTTTAACTCGACTCTCGAGTATCCTGATCGGTCTCTCTTCAAACGTTTCATCCTGAGCGACTTCGATCTCGCTGAAATCAATGACATGACTAGTATCTGATATATACTTTCGTAACTGGGATACGTGGAACACGTTATGAACATGGCTCAATGATGGCGGTAATGCTAATCTGTATGCCAACTCTATAACTCTCTCAAGAATCTCGAATGGTCCGATATATCTAGGACTCAACTTTTCTTTCCTCCCAAAATGAAAGATTCCTCGAGTAGGAGAAACTTTCAAAAGCACGTGATCTCCAGTACTGAACTCTAATGGGCGGCGGCGTATGTCTGCGTAAGATTTCTGTCGACTCTGGGCGGTCAACAGCCTTTCGCGAATCAAGGATATCTTTTCTCGTGTCTGATCAATCAATTCTGGTTCCGTTCCGATCAAGTCTGATGAATCGTCCCTACACAGGGACGATCTGCATCTCCTCTCGTATAATGCCTCAAATGGTGCCATCTTAATGGAAGCATGCCAACTATTGTTGTAGGTAAATTCAATCAACGGTAGATGAACTTCCCAATCAGTTGACCAATCTAAGGCACAAGCCCTCAACATGTCTTCTACCATTTGAATAGTCCTCTGGTATTGTCCGTCTGTCAGTGGGTGATAAGCTGTGCTGAAGTTCAATTCGGTCCCCAAGGCCTTATGAACCGCTTTCCAAAAATGAGACACAAAACGACCGTCTCGATCAGAAATAATGGTCTTCGGCGTACCATGCAATCGGATTATCTCTGAAATAAAGAATCGTGCCAACTTCTTGGGTCCCCAAGTGTCCTTAATGCCTAGAAAATGAGCTGATTTGGTTAAGCGATCAACTATCACCCAAATCATGTTCATTCGTGTCTTGGTTCTCGGCATATTAGTGATAAAGTCCAGCGATATGTCCTCCCACTTCCATTTAGGAATCGGGAGCGGCTTCAGCATTCCGGTAGGTCGTTGATGCTCGATCTTAACCTGCTGACAAGTCAAACATTTCGAAACATAATCCGCTACATCTTTCTTCATGTTGTCCCACCAAAAGTTCTGCTTCAAGTCCTTATACATCTTACTGGTGCCCGAGTGGATAGAATAGGGTGAGCTGTGAGCTTCCTTCATAATCGTCTGTTTCAGAACATCGACATCGAGAACGCAAAGTCGGTTTTGAAATCTCAAAACTCCATCATCATGAATTACGAATCCAGGGGCTTTTTCCTTGATCACTTCATCACGTAACCGAATCATCAGAGGATCATTTATTTGCTTAGATTTGATTTCTTCGGTTAACGATGAAGTTATTTCCATCACGCACAGTTGTCCTTGGACTCTTTGCAACCATACTTCTATTCCTTCTCAAATAATCTCTCGTTGAATGCTGAGCTTGAAGGTCAGAGTCTCCAGCATCTGGATAGAAATAGGCTTGCGGCTAAGTGCATCGGACACTACATTTGCTTTGCCTGGATGATAAAGAATCTCCAAGTCATAGTCCTTAATAAGTTCCATCCATCTTCTTTGCCACATGTTCAACTCTTTCTGACTGATGATGTATTTGAGACTCTTGTGATCCGTAAAGATCTGACAGTGAGTCCCGTACAGGTAATGTCTCCAGATTTTTAAAGCAAAAACTACTGCTGCCAGCTCCAAATCATGCGTTAGGTAATTCACTTCATAAGGTTTCAGCTGTCGGGATGCATAAGCGATCACCTTCTCATTATGCATCAATACACATCTAAGTCCTTGGTTCGAAGCATCACTGTAAACTATGAATCCTCCTGTTCCCCGTGGGAGTGCTAAAATTGGTGCCGTCGTCAATCTCTTCTTCAATTCATCAAAGCTATTCTGCCACATCTCATTCCACTCAAACTTTTGAGTTTTCTGCAGTAGTCGCGTAAGTGGGCGGGTAATTTTGGAAAACCCTTCCACGAACCGACGATAATATCCAGCAAGTCCTAAGAAACTCCGGACTTCTTTCACGTTCTTTGGAGGCTTCCAATCCATTACTGCTTCGATCTTCTGACGATCTACTGGGACTCCTTCAGCTGATACCACATGGCCGAGGAACATTACTTTCTTTAGCTAGAATTCACACTTAGAAAGATTGGCGTACAATTGTTCAGTTCTCAACAGGTCTAACACAATCCGTAAATGCTGCGCATGCTCTTCCGGGCTCTTAGAATACACCAGAATGTCATCAATGAACACAACCACAAACTTATCCAAATACTCGATTAACACTCGGTTCATCAATTGCATTAATACAGCAGGTGTGTTAGTGAGTCCAAACGGCATCACTACAAACTCATAGTGTCCGTAGCGAGTCCTGAACGCTGATTTCGGAACATCAGAATCCTTAATCCTCAGCTGATGATATCCTGATCTCAGATCGATTTTGGAAAACACCGTTGCTCCTTATAACTGGTCAAACAAATCATCAATACGTGGCAATGGATACTTATTCTTAATCGTCATCTTGTTCAGCTCTCGATAGTCAATACACAGTCGAAGTGACCCATCCTTCTTCCGGACTAAAAGAACTGGTGCTCCCCAGGGTGAAACGCTTGGCTGGATATAACCTTTGTCCAGTAACTCTTCCAGTTTCTTTTTCAGTTCGTACATTTCAGTAAGTGCCATACGATACGGTGCCTTAGAAATTGGTGTAGCTCCGAGTTCCAGCTCGATGGTGAATTCTACATCCCGTCGTGGAGGTAGTCCAGGTAACTCGTCAGGGAAAACATCTGGAAATTCGTTCACAATAGGAATGGATGAAAGTTCCACAATTTCGTCTTCTTTCTTCATTGCATAGCACCAGTATCCGGTACAGCCCTGTTTCAACAATTTGACAACTTTCATCGCCTTGATCATCTTTCCTGAGCTTCCTAGTTTCCATCCTTCAAACAGTATTTCGGAACCATCGTCAGCGATCAGCGAGATATTCCTCTTTCAGTAGTTTACAATAGCTCCATATCGATTAAGCCAATCATCTCCGAGTATCAGGTCGTCTCCTTGCATTTCTATCACAATTAGATTTGAGAGCCACTATATGCCTCCAAATGATACAGGGAAATCTCTAGTTTCTAAGTTTCCAACAATCCTTTCTCCGCTCGGTAAACCCACAACATAAGGTTCACAATTATGAAAACCAGAAATATTCAAATGATATACACAAGACAGGGATATAAATGAATGCGTAGCTCCTGTATCGAATAAAACGCTAACTGGCTGGGAAAGGATCTGAACTGTACCTGATGCGATAGTAGCATCCTGATCGTCTGTTCTCCTCATCTCGTACAGACGTGGGGGAACAGATCCGGCACTCGATGTACCCTTTCGGTCCCACTATCCTCTACCTCGTCCGCGGCCAAAATTCTGAGGCATCTGAACACTCTGCTGCGTTTGCTGGATACTGGCTTCTTTCTGAACTGGCTGTGGTGTACGGACTCTAAAATATTTTGCAGCCTCTTCACAAAACACCGCACAATGTCCCTCTCGACCACAATCAAAACAAGTCAGGGCAAGTAGGGGGCAATTCCGTCGATAGTGCCCCGTTTGGGCACAGTTAAAGCATTTCCTGGTGACATCTGTCGTGGTTGATGCTACTCCGAAGTTCCTTCCGCTCTTAGATGGGTGCGGAGGTTTCTTGGAAGAATGAAAGGATGACTGGGCCTTGCGGGGCCCGCTGCTCTTGTGCTCTGTGAAACTACCAGAGACTTTCTGCTTCTTGGATTCTATAAATTTTTCCATTGCTGCTTCCTTGATTTCATACGCCAATGCTTTATCCTGGTATTGACGGAGAGTGGTACATTCAAAACCGGACATGTACCTCAGGATTTCTGGTTTCATTCTCATATCAAAATGGATCATTATTTCTGCATCTATTCTGACCAGATGTCAAACAAATGCCAACTGCTGGTTAAACGTCTTAATTGCCTGAGATACTGGTACATCTGAAGGCTGAGCGGAGAAAAACTCCCGAACTTTAGCTTCCGTCACAGGACGAGGGCAGTACTGAGCTTCCATCATCAATTTAAATTCTGTCCAGTCAGCATCATGATCTGCAGGCCAGATGGCTTCCCACCACTCGGATGCTTCCCCTACTAGAATGTACTGAGCAATAGAGGCTCTCCGGTCATCTGGGCAATTAATTCCAACAAAAATTTTCTCCAATTACTTTAACTAATGATCCCAAGTGGGGGTCTCAGAAATACCGTCGAATTTAGGTGGTTGCATCTTCGCCACCTCTTGCAGCCATCGGTCGCCTCGATTTCCCATGTCTGGGATACCCTGATGTCGATCTCCCTGTTTTAACCCTACTTCCACTTGCATTCGGTCCACGACCTGGGCGAACTGGGTCATCTGGTTCACCACCTGACGAAGGATTTCGGGCACTGCAGGTTCCGGTTCATTATTAATAGATCTCTGTGGCTCGCCTGAGCTGTGGCTGGCCTGATTAGAAGGCGAAGCTTCTCTTTCTGCATTCCTTCGTCCGCGTCCGCGACCGCGACCACGTCTGCGTCCACCTCTCAACATATTGTAAGCATAAATACTCAATATACAGGAAACAATATCGTTCAAATGTTCAAGTATAAAGAGGTACAACACGTAAAGAACGAGATAGAGTTTAGGAACTTACAACCACCGCTCGCATGAAGACGTAGGCAGTACAGTGATGTTATTCGTGGCCGGTTACCTCAAAAGACATATATGACGCCTATTTTAACCCAATGGCCAAGATATCCATAATCTTAGCTCCGATACCATATTCTGTAACACCCCCGATATATTCAGGAATATTACAGCGCCGTAAATCCTTTACATAAGAATTTACAAGGCTGAATAAATGAAAAGACAATAACAGATACCAAAATGAAATCACTGAAATAAAATACGACAGTTCTGGTTCAATACCGAGAATACAAATATCCAAATGAAGAATATTAATACATCCCTGAAATCTAAACATCACAAATTATGACGTACTCGAGTACTTATTAAAATTACCAACAACAGACAATAAACCCGGCCGGAACATCACTCTGCACCTTCGTCGTCATGCAGCTCCAGTGGTTGTTTCCCCGCCCTCCTGGATCCTGAACATAAACTAATGTTCACCCCCGAAGGGGTTAGCACAACGATGCTAGTACAAGTACCACAACATATTATTCAACATCTCACGAAGAATAATAATAACGTAAATGACAAAATACCAACGAGTCTTCTGCTACGAGAAACTCATAAATAACATACACAAATGATAATCACAACATGATATCACAACATATACATGGTGATTCCGACGATCCAGCATTCACTGCCTAGAACCCACGATGATCCCGTCAGACCAACCCATGGTGGAAAAACCCGTCCGATGATCCAGCGCACGCTAGCATAGATCCCCCGATGATCCCGTCGGACCAACACGAGGTGGACGTACAACAACGACATATATGCACGACAATATGTATAACATCAATATGTAAAACAATTAAGGTACTTGCCTTGGTTTGATGACAAGAAATAATACTCCCACGAATATCAAAACTCTCGAAGGTCGCCCCTTCGATCAATCACTTAGCAAAGCTATAACCTTAGCAAAAGAAATAATATGGAATTTATCTCATGTCGAACGAAACATCTAACAATCCAAATTACGGTCGAAAGTTCATAAAACGTAACCTGTCTGACCTGCTTAACGTATGTTACGTAACCTTGGTAGCGTACGTTAAGCCTACTCATTAGCGCACGTAAGATACAAAGTCTAGCGTACGCTAACCATGCATCGACAGTCCCTCACTGATCAGTCGACTTGACTCGTCTGATGATATAACGTACGTTACGTACCAAACGTAGCGTACGTTAACCTTGCCCGTTAGCGTACGTAAGATACATAGCTTAGCGTACGCTAAGCACGCATGACAGTTTCTCACTGGGCAGACGACTGTCTCGATGTGGTGAAGCTTACGAAATTCTCATTGATCAACGTACATTATCTCCATACATATCATGCTCATACAGTTATGAATGATCTTACGGATAACAACAACTTCGAATTCAAGAATACGTATATCATCGTAACACCATATAAAATTTCGATTACAATTCTTCACGCATAATTCGGAAGGCCTAACGGTCGATATCAATACCTTTATATCAATCAAAACTATTATCTTGAAGTTTGTTTAACACTCCATCTTTACAAGACAAATCCTTCCATGATCAATCTCTTAGATTCATCTAAGAATAATGATGTTAAAGCCAAGTCCGTGATTACTATGAAGACAACTTCTAAATTCGGATTACCAATGTCAAAAACTTCCTTTACTTGTTCATCGTAACAAGATTCAAATTATGATGTTCTTAACCAAGGTACTTAAAGCGTAATCATCTCAATCTTCTAAACATGATGTTGGACGAATAAATCATCTCTGGAACTTAATATCTTGATAGCATGATCTTCATATCTTTAAGAACACGAATTCAAGGTTGGAGATAGTATAACATACCTTAAGATGAAGAAAACACCGACACAATAGGTAGAATCCAACTCCGGTTGCTTGATTGCCAATCCAAGATGTTTCTCCTCGTCAATGATCAAAAATAATGATCTCCAATCTTCAATGATCAAGTAGAGATGGTCTATAAGAGTTTAAGGAGGCTGGAATGTCTCTGGGCACGAAGTATGTTGAAGGCTAAGTGAAACCAACGAGCTGAAATGAAGTGGGCTGATGTCTTATTTATAATTTTCTGACCTTAACGTACGTTAGCCATCATGCATAACGTACGTTAGTCTCTTAGAGTACGCTAGCCAACATTCTTAGCGTACGCTATCGTCCACTGATAGCTAACTGTTCTCATTTTGTACACGATTACGTACGTTAAACCATCATGTTACGTACGTAAGCAACATCCTTTAGCGTACGCTAGACATGCTCATTAGCGTACGTTAACAAACGTTGACTTCAAAAGTGTCCAGGTTCATCCGAGGGAATCTCATCCGGACCGATGTCCGGCTGGCGCATGTGACAGCCGCCTAGCTCAATTATTGACTGGTTAACACACACTACGCTACATTCGTAGCGTACGCTATTTCCGACAGATAACGTACGTTAAGCTACCCTTGTTAACGTACGTTATCACATATTTGCATGGGAAAATTTACATGTTGCCATACTCATGTACAAGGATACAAATACGAGAAATATCATACTTCAATCATCGATATCACAATTCCGAAATAATACAGGGTTCAAATATAGATGAAATACATAATAATAAATCCGGATATTACAGTCATATAGTACCGAATGTCATTTCATGACCTAAATGTTGTTTTTTCCACACAGTGAAACAAGAACAACAATTGGGATTGCTAGGGCAGAAAGTTCCATTTGTTGGATATGCATGTATAAGAGACCAAAAATTGTGCATTTAGTGTAGACTTCACTTTCTCCCAACTCCATGATAGGTCGTATAAGTAACAAAGAAACAGTGGACAAGTTACCAGCAAAAATACTACCATAATGATACTAAACATTGAAATTCAAAGTTTAACACGATCACTGTTTAGTTCAAAACATGAAGCTTAAAACTTTACTACTCGCAGTAGTTTACTAGCACTAGATTCTAATTTCATAATGCATCTCGATCACAAACGAAATGCTTATCAACACACGAGAAAGACTCCCCAACCCCATAAAGGGTAAACCTTTACTAGTCTTATTTTGCCAAGAGTGAAATCTAAATCTAGTTACATAATGCACAAAACACCCAACCAACTAAGACTTTACCATATTAGCAAATTGCGACCAACTAAATCTTGTCAAATACAATCTTCCTATTGCAGTTTCATTGGCAAAAACACTTGAGTCAAATACGCCATCCCGAAGCAGCACAACGACTGAATCTCAGCCTTTTGCTTAATCTTGAACATAGTTTTCAACTCATCAAGCCATTCTGGACGATTCTTGAGATAATCGTCATTTAACAAATGCTTGGCAGTGGTGTTGTCCGTCTTAGTCAAGCGGAAAGTACAATCGTGCACCGACATGTTATGCTTAACCAAATCCCTTGGCCTAATCCCCAGCCACTTGATATTGTTCAACCTACGACCATAAAAGACCAACATTTTCAACCAGTGCGGATGACTATCGACCAAGGCTAAAACAGGCAAGTTCAAGTCCCTCTCCATCTTGATCAAGAAATCAGGCGGCCCCTCAGCGGTGAGAATAATACACCGAAAGCGTTCATAAAACCTATCCCTAGACAACTTCTGAAAAACAGAATGATTCCCCACCAAGAGAATGAAGAGTGCATCATCCTTGGTCATAATCGTAACCAGATTAAGATTCCCCCAGGGAATGTTCGTCCCATTGGAACAATCTATATCATCCCCATCGTCAAAATATATCAACTTCCCAATCACCACCCCTATCTCATCCGGGAAGGTGGGCTCCCGGGCGGAGCGAGGGAGGGAATGGACTTGGGGGGGGGGGGTAGGGTTAGGGATTTAGACCTTTCGAGGATGGTGAGGATGTCGGAATCAGGTTTGAGGTCCGCCTCTTTGTAGGAGGATTCCTCATAGATGGGGCCTTCGAGGGCTCTTTTGATTATCTTACCCATTTCGGAGGGCGAGGGATTGTAGCTAGAGGGGATGTCGAAGATGATGTAGGGGATGTCGGAGATGATGTAGTGGATGCCGGAGGAGGAGGACGGGGCTTTGATTTTTGGAGAGGCACGGCGACGTTTCATCTTCGAGGCCTTTTGGGATTTGGCTTTGGTGGTCGAGTAGGAGGAGGATGGGGGGGGGGGTAGTGGGGAGGCGCCGCTTCTTTGGGGCTGAGCCAGGGGAAGAGGGGAGGATGGGTTTCCTTGCACGTGTATTATATCGATTTTGAAGGAGGGGGGCAGTGGGGAGGCGCCGCTTCATTGCGCTGAGGCATAGGAGGAGGGTTTTCTTGATGGTTTGGTTGGAAGATTGAATTTTTTTATGAGAATATGAATAATATGATATCCTAGAATGAGGTAGAACTCTGTGGCCTGATATTTTTTGCCCTGATCTGAGTCGGATTCGTGTTCGTTAATATCTTCCGTGGGTCTAATTTTTTTTCAAAATTTTGGATATTTTGAGTCGTATTTTCAATATTTTCTACATATATATAAAATTTCGGGTAATTGTTAGGTTAGTGGCTCGGGTCTCATAGAGTATCCGTTAAAAAATAATACCCCTTTCCAGACCGCTACCTTACAGGGTGAGTATCGGTCTTGATAAAAACAGTCCGGTACTTGGGTGGTGTGCGGTTTACCCTGGCCGACACAACTCTAGGTGGAAGGTTACGGTTCATTAAAGTTTTCATTCATTAGTAGTCCACTATTGACAAAAATGTAAATAACACCATTTTATAATATCTGTTTATTCTTTTAATACATTTTAGGTAATCGGTATCATTTCCTATGAGAAAAAATCATTGATGTCAATTATATAAATTTGTTTTTACTTTTAGGAAAATTGTATAAATTTCTTCGACGACTTTTGATACAAATACTAATTATGTGTATAAAATAATTTTAGCATACTCTTTGTTAAAATTGTGCCATCTAAGAGTAATATATAGGTAATGTATCTCATTTTTACATTGAAATTGTGTACATATGGAGATTAATGAACATTAATGAACCGTATCATTAATAAACCTTAGTCGTTCTTAGTTATTTAGGTTAGATCTACGGTTTGTGTTTCAAAGGGGTTGGGCTGGTGAATTGTGCCAGCAAATTGGGGCACTAAATGAGATGTTTTCCATAGTAATACGATTGGATTTATTATATTATGACTTTTTCAATTTAAAATAATGTACATAAATTTAAATAATGTACAAAAAATAAAATAATGTCTCGTCTCCCTGAGTCCAAATCCAAGGGTCGGGTCCTTCTAAAATGAATCCGTCATTTTAGAAATTGCAGGGTCCGATCCTTGGACTCGTACCCGATGCGGACACTCGTATCCGAGTCCGAGCATCCTAGAGTATAAGTGTTGTCATCATGATCGAGCTCTTCAATATTTTCCTTTGTTGGAACGATGTAGGCAGGGCTATCGTATGAGTCACTGCTATCATCATCATCATCATCATCATCCTCGAGCTCTTCAATATTTTCCTTTCTAGGAACAATGTAGTCAGGCCCATCATCTAAGTCAACATTGGCATCATCATCGAGCTCTTCAATATTTTCCTTTGGATCCTAGTGGAGCTATGGTAATATTTGTATGAATGCATATGTGAGTTTAAGTGATCTACCTTCTTATGATGATGTTTGTTACTGAGGGGTTGGGGTGTTTTGTATCAACATTTGGAGTGAGAACACATTTGTACTTATTTATGGATTCTACACCAGATTATAATAACATTTATTATATAAATCTAAGTCTAGGATCGTTGTAACGCCCCAATTTCGCATATACATTTATTATGAATTATAGAAAACATGTTCAATTTTATTCAATTAATGCCCGAATAATTTTATCATTTAATCTATTTTAATTTCATGATCATGCAAATCCGTTTGTGTCATTATAATTCATGTCAAGTCATGCGATTCATGTCGTTTCATTTCTCATTTTATTCATTGTGTTTCATCTCTTCATTTCTAGGCCCCAGTCAATTTTTAAGCGATATTAATCGTTACCCAAAAGATTTTACAAGATAAATAATAATATTATTTCTTATTATTATTATTCCTATTATTTTTTATTATTAGTAGTAATATTAATATTATTTTTTAAAATAGCCTAATTATTTTGAATCACTTTATCTTTATTCTTGTGGCTCAAACCCTTTTTCCTAGTCCAATTGGGATTCTCCTAAACCCATAATACCCTATACCTAATTCCTAATACAGTATAAATAATGTATTTCATACACATACAGACCCTAGAATACACAATACACAGTACATATCTTCTTTCTCCTCGTTGAGAATTGACTGCCAAAACCATCTCCTGCAAATCTCCGTGACTGCATCTCTACGGATCTCGTTCTCTTCCAACAGCAGGTAATCGATCTCCTTTTCATATCTCCGTGACTTCCATCTCCTGTGTATGTTAGATCTTCAAATCCAAAACTGAAATTTTGTGCCTTATTTTTCATCAATTCATCCAGATTTTAGAGTTTCACAAACCAAATCAAGA
This sequence comes from Orobanche coerulescens, assembly GCA_033398695.1. Taxonomy (NCBI): domain Eukaryota; kingdom Viridiplantae; phylum Streptophyta; class Magnoliopsida; order Lamiales; family Orobanchaceae; genus Orobanche; species Orobanche coerulescens. The sequence continues at coordinate 103,032,304 of CM065808.1, forward strand.
TTTCCAAAACCCATCCACCTTAAATTACAGTAAGCGACCAAATTCTTCAAACCCGACTGCCAGACACATATATGGACTCAGGTGCAAGACAGGAAGCATAAAAAATACATCCAAACAAGGTTTTCACCACGCCCTCTAAAGGCTGAAGACCAAACCCTATTAGAAGACTCGTGCTTGCCATAACAGACAAGTCTCGGGGTAGCTAACCAGATGACTGACAGTCAGCGTTATCTCTCCGCTACGACCCTAAATGACATGAAGATAACATATCTCTCCACTACGTCCCCAAATGACTGAGAGACATAATATGTTCTCATCCACGCCCTCTAAAGGCAGGATAATATCTCGGTATCTGCTATGCCCTCAAATAGCAGGAACCTATGGCACAAATGACCGTACACCCCCAAAAGGCGAGAAGTCGCAGACTAAGTCCGCTACGCCCTCAAATGGCAGGAAGTCAACATAAGTCCTTCGTCACAGAAGAGTAATATAGGTCTGACATACCCTTAAATTGTAGGAGGCCTATAGACCAAGTCCGACACGCCCTCAAATGGCAGGAAGCCCACCCCAGCTGTCAACCTGCAGATGAATAGTTGGGTACATATGGCATGTACGAAATTCATGTCGTATCCTAGATCCAGCTTCTTAGCACGCCCACCAAATGGCTTGAAGCTGAACACACCATAAGACGGGTCCTGACATGTACTACATTCATCTCACACAACACGACCCGCATACTACAAGTGTCAAACCCCATTCAAGGATCGTACACGGAACCATCCTGCATATGAGCCCATGTCCGATGGGGCAATTTTTAGACATCCAAAAATTATTTGATAAATATTTAAAACCCAAAATGTACGGGTCAATATTTAATTAAATAAGTTTTGGCAAACGTCACGAGGTTTGTTGAAAAAGGCCAATCAGAACGTGACGAGTGGATTTTAGTGGTTGATCGAGAGCCCGATAAGTGTCAAATGAGCCAAATAGCTGAACGAATCAGAAAATGACACGTGGACTACCCCAATAAAGTGGAATAGTCGACTTTTATCAAGAGCAACATATGGCAATTCGATTTTTTATCCTTTCCAACGGATAGAGTTTTGAATTATTCCATCTCTGCAAAAATCCATAAAAAACCGATCTTCTATATTATTTGGTTACCCGGTTTAAATGTAATACCCGGTTGTAATTCAGTAATTATCATTCAGTATTTACCATTCAGTAATTGATACTCAGTAATTTCATTCATTATTGATCATTTGTCACTCATATTCAGTCATGGTATTCATCATTCAGAGTAATTGTATCGTGTATCAATCGTCATTCATCACTAATCTGATTGGAGTTTCGTGCCGTGTTTATCATCATTGTCATTTTCGTTGCGAACTGTGCGTGAGGGGTAGCGCACGCTACGTACTCCTTTTAGCGTACGCTAATTGGGTATAGGTAGCGCACGCTACCACTCAGCTTTAGCGCACGCTAAGGTTGCCACTGCCGCATCCGTAAGGTCTTGGGTGCAGGTGAGTTATAAGTAGCGCACGCTACGAATGGTAAGTAGCGCGCGCTAGTGAGTTGTAGTAGCGCACGCTATATATGTGGAGTAGCGCGCGCTAGGGACGGATCAGGTTGAGTCCAGTGGCTACTGGACTGCACTGGATTAATTCATAGCGCACGCTATGAGTTATATTTAGCGTACGCAATCGATATTATAGCGCACGCTAATCGTTGGTTGTAGCGCAAGCTATCGAGGTCAGATCAGAGGACAGGCAGTTTCTGGATTCCAGTACTGGGCATCAGATAATTCGTTAGCGTACGCTAACAATGGGTTTTAACGCACGCTAGTAATATGGCCGTAGCGCACGCTACAAAAAGGTACGTAGCGCGCGCTACCGTGTTCGGACAGTGGGTACTGAACTACCCAAATTACTCGTTAGCGCACGCTACGCACAAGGGCTAGCGCACGCTAACCTGGACTGGCTATAAATTGGACAGTTTAGTCAGACTTCGTCATTTGTCATCTATTTCTCATTCTCTCGTCGGTTCTTGGCGATTTGGGCGATTTTGAGAGTATTCTTCAAGGTGTAATCATCAATCATCATCTTCAAGTCTTTGAGTTGGATTAATCATCACTTCATCATCTCCAAAACATCGAATCAAAGGTATTAATTTCTTGGATCTAGAATTTCGGATTTTTGGGTTTTCCTTCCGATTTCTTCGTGTAAGCTTGGATTATCATTGGAATATGTTAGATATGGGTTATCTATCTTGGATAAATATATTCCTACGGATTTAATGGTTATTTTCGGAATTGTTTTCAAGAACCCTTGGGGTTGACTTCGGTTAATTGGGGATTTTCCGATTGATGTTGTTGTAATCATGAATTATGGATTCCTAATGGATTATTGATATCATTGAAGTGTTTTGTTAGTTCGAAATACTCAATTTGGTGTTGATTTCGACATATTCGGGTTTGGATATTTCTGAAGTTGTGTGGTTGGCTATGTATTCGTTGGAATGCCCTATGAGTTTGATTATCGTTGTTTCGACCTCTGGGTTAGTCGTATTTTGTTGCTTGATACGTGTATTGAACGATTGTCGGTAATGATTGTTATTCAAGGTTGTTCGAGCGACTGGTATCTTGGTTAGGACGTTGTTCGTGGACGGACATTCTTCATCGTTGTTGTGTAAGTTAATTCTTACTCGGTTAAAAGGATACTCATTCCTTTTGTTGTTGATTGCTCATAATCATAATTCATTCATCATAATATTAATCATTTTGAGACTTGTGATTGTCGAATAATCATTTCATTCACGAGGAACGACGGTTCCAAATCATTTCATTGGGTTATCAATCACGTCACTATTACTTTCATATTGGTGAGTCATCTTGGCTTTGTCTAATTATTATTCATTGATATTCATCATGGTCATTCTCGTTCATGTGACCTTCCGGGTTCATATTGCGTGGCCAGGTGTGGCTGTGTGGAATTTTTAGTCGGGCACACGATGGTCATGTATTGGGTTCACCGATACATCGGACCGTGCACACGGTAATGCTTACCTCCGTGAGACTAATTAGGTACAAGGACGGGTGTGTCCGGTCATTCGTCTTGTACACTTGCACAGAACATTACGGGCGTACTATGATACTCCTCTTCAGCGTAATTCATAATTAAGAATATTTCATAACTTGATTAATTCATGATTGTGTAATTTCAACTCTTGAGGATTGTTGTTACGTATGGCGGCCCGTTGGGGATTTTGTTTTCAGTCACGGCAAGGCAAAGGCACGGGAAGAGCATGTTGGCGGCGAGTCCCGATGATACTAGTAGGGGCCCGATGCGTTCCGATTGTTCAGTCATTTTCAGTCATTTCAGTTATTCCGTCATTTGTATTTTCCGCTGCAAATTCCGTTTGAGATGTTTAATTATTCAGGGTGGTGTATTTTATCTTCATATAAAATATACTAGTATTCGGTATTGTCCTGGTGTGTTGTACTTAAACTCCTCATTGGAGTACTTGGTAATATAATGTGGCTCGGTACTACAATTATATTATTTAATTCATCATTTTTATTTGCCTGGTGGGTCCCAGTCGGGGATTCACGGCACTGTAATATCCGCCTAGTTTGGGGTGTTACATTAAAGAGATAGAATTTCGAAGAAGACAAAAAAGGACTCCGCTACTCTCATTGGTCAGCTTAAATTCGAATATATGGAGTTTTATTTAAAAATTCCACCTCCTTAATGGACCAATCAGAATCAAGGAGCCCGGGGCCAGAAAAGCTATAAAACCCCTTCATTCTTCCAAAATAAAAGACATCAACCTTCTCTCAAAAGCAAATATTCGACCAACATAACCCTCTGAAGAGCCAAGTCTCAAATTTTATACATCTAATACGTTCTATAGAGAAAACCACCACTAACCACCACAAAACCACCAGAAAAGGAAATCTTCATCTTTTGAAGCAATCAACGGAGGTTCTACTGCTAAAACGCAGCAAATTCATCATAATCATCCAAAATAGGATGCTTATCTGAACAATCTATCAAATTGAACGTTCGAAGATCTGCAGACTTCGCCATCGAAGCATCTACTGAGAAATTGATATAGCAGAACAAGCCGTCAACGTCCTGCTGTATCAAGACACCAAGAACAAGGGACCACGTCGAACTAGAGCTCACCCTTGGTGAACAGGCACCCCATCTCAGCCATCTCTAGCTGAGGCCGATCGCGAGTACAACACCACGTTGTCCAGCTCCTGAGCAAGCCTACCCCCGTCAACAGGGTAGGGCTCCAGTCCACCCTGTCAACAGCTTGAAATGCGCACATGTTCTCAACATTCCTACCTGGGTACAGAGCTTCTGGCAATTCACATTGTTCAACTCGTTCTTGCAGAAGACCAAGTCCATCACAGATGACACAGGACCACGCTGCTGAGGCCCTTCGGATCAGACCAAATCCAAACACAGCCTACCAATACAAAGATCAAGTCCAAGTCAATAAAGATCAACACCAAGTCCAAGTCAACATAGACCACGACCAAGTCGAGACTCATATCACGTCCATCATAGCTAATACGAGTATACGCTGCTAAGGCTCCCCCTCAGGCTCGGAGCGATACCAATTCGGCGACCCACGTCCACGTCTTTATAGACCACGACCCACGTCCAAGTCTATATAGACAAAGAACCATATCCAAGTCCGAGGGCCTATATTCAGTCCAGGACATATTCAGTCAGACCCAAGCAAAGCTCAACTCGAGTCCAGACGCTTATCAAGCAGTTGACAATCCATCTTTATTTCAGCATCTTACAAGTTTATTGATCCGTTTATTAGTCAGTATACGTTTGGAGAGTACTAGTTTGCCAGTCGAACCTCGTTCGATTTGATCTTTTCATTTGTACCTCTGAAAGTATCCCCGCGGAGTTTTATTTTTATTATAAGTAATAAATTGTCTTTGCCGTCTACACATAGGTTCCTTCTGTTCAAAATTATGTACTTCCTCCATCCCTAAATGTAAGCACCATTTCACAGTTTGACACTATTCACAAGTTATGCGAATCTTCTCAATTTCTTCCAATCTAGAGAAAAAAATATAGTCATGTGGGTTCTTGTTTGATTCGTTTCAACGAGTACTTTTACAATATCAAAAATAATAATTTTTATCATCGTGTAATTAGATATATTAACTTTACAAAACGTGTCTCGGCAAACATGAAAAAGTTAAATGGGGAAATTATTTATAAAATTATTTTCTCAAATGTCATTCTGTTCAAATGTAATACTAGAATGCCACTTTTTCACATTCTCTCTCCTCTATTAGGAAAGTCCCTCATTTTTTTTATTTTTATACTAATTCTCTTATCTCTTTAATCAATTAATTTTTAAATTAACTAACTAACTAATTTGTTATATTAAATAACTCGTTAACTAATTTGTTTTTTTTAACTTACTAATTTATTTGTTATGGAATCAGTGATTGGAATCCAGATGCCATCTTGTGGGTTGATAGTATCCCAAAAGAACAATGGATCTTTGCATGGGATGAAGGGCGACGTTGGGGTCACATGACAACTAACCTTGCTGAGTGTATCAACAACATATTAAAGGGAACGAGCAACCTTCCCGTTACTTCATTGGTGCAGAGGATGACAACAATATTTGTCAACAGGGAGAGAGAGGCCCAAGCAATTCTGGCCACTGGCAAGATATACACAGACCAAGTCATGAAAAAGGTTGAGGAACAACAATTACAAATGTCAAGGTCTCACGAAGTTTACATACAAAACCGAGAACAGAGTATTTTCAGAGTTAAGAGTTGGTAGGACCACGGCGAGTGTAATATCCAGAATTTCTACTACTTTTGTTTATTGTTATTTTATCCGAGTTATATTGTACAGTGTGGAATCTGTACCGTATGGATAAAATAATTGAAAGACGGAGACAGCTGTACTTGTATAATTGTCGTACTTGGTCGACAATAGCATTTGAGGATACCGTGTATTAGATATATCGTATGAGAATATTCTTGGGATGAGTATATGTATTCAGTATGCCCTGTATTCGTATTTCGCGTGTCGAGATGATGGATTAGAACAGTTGGAATGGCTAAGTACAACCACGTTAGCGCACGCTAATGCTCAAGTATTACGTACATTAAGAAGTATAGTTAACGTTAGGGGTGTTCAAAAATATCCGATATCCGATATCTGATCCGAAATATCCAAAAATCCGAAATTCCGGATATCTAAAAATTCGGATATCCGAAATTTCGGATATCTGAAGTTCGGATATCCGGAACTTCGGATTCAGATATCGGATAGTAATTTTCAGAAAATCGGATATTCGGATATCCAAAATATCCGAAAATCCTAAATTTTTTATTTTTTATATTTTAAATAATAGAAGGTATTCGGATATTTGGATATCCGATATCTATATCCGAAGTTTTTTTTGGATATTCGGATATCCGATATCCAAATCCGAATATTTTTTTCGAATATAAGGATATCCGAATAAAATTCATTTTTTTTCCGGATATCGAATATCAAAATCTACTATCTGAACTTTCGGATATCTGAAATTTCGGATATCCGAAAGTCCAGATATCCAGTTTTGAACACCCCTAATTAATGTACGTAAGGTGCACATCTATTACGTACGTTAAGCGGACATGTTAACATACATAAAGTTCATATCGGACAGATCAGGCTATGGCCGACAGGTGCGTCCCGTGGTCGGCAGCTTTCGGTGCAGAACGTGCATGGGCGAGTCAACTCCTTGATAACGTACGCTATGAGTAGTGTATTACGTACGTTAAATGGACATTTACTGTAGCAAGTCAACGTATGCATTACGTACGTTATGGCCTATGCATTACGTACGTAAGCGATTGAACGAAACAAGACAGTGAGCCCTGGAATGATGTTACGTATGCTATGAAGTACATTTAGCGTACGTTAGGCTGCATTACGTATGTTAATAGTGATCGATAACATACGTAATAAATGATGCAAATTATAAAATGAGGATCGGTCTTTTATTTCTTCACGAGAGAGAATCGACGTTCTTCCCCCAAATTCGTCCCTCTGAGTATGGTAGTGAAGATAAACCCTTTCTAACTTGGTTATAAGCTTGGAAACATGGATTTGAGGTTTCGATATGAAGATATCAATGATTCTTGAAGAGTTTTATTGTGTTATTCATGTTCTTGAGGTATGTTGATGAACTCTACACCTTGAATTCGGATTTTGATGTTATTGTTGATGAATGATTCGTATGATGATAGTTAAGGTGGTATTATTGTGATTCTTGAGGCTATGTGAATTGCATGTTGGAGGATACGATGATTTATGCCTTCGATTATGTTTTTTGTTATAATCATAGTTATGGAATCATGGTGTTCTTGATATTCTTGATGTTCTTGGTATACATATCACATCAAAGAGGGAAATTTGATAAGATATATGATGGTTTTTAAGTATAATCATGGAGTTGATGATTTAGACCAATGCTATGTTGATTGTAGTGGTAGAAATTGTATGTTCTTGACGAAATACGAATCATGGTAACAATTTGGAACCCGGAAAGATTGCGATTGATCGTCGAATATGATTTCCTTTACATCTGTATCCGTAATTGTATTGTGGTTGTGAATTCGTAATTGATTGATTCGGGTTGTTCAGATTTATGTTTAATCGGGATATTGTGGAACCGTTGGGTTTATTGATCGGTTGTATTGATTGTTAATAATGATCATCGAGTTGCGGATTGTATTGTAGATATGAGTTCATATTTGTTGAGTTGGATTATTTGGTTTTGTGTTTGATCGAGATATTATTGAACCGTTGAGTTGATTGGTTGGTCGTGTCGGTTGTCGATTGTTATCGGATATGTGTTAATTGATTACTTCAATAGGTTGTGATCATTGATAGTTGCTTATAATCGTCGACTAGAAAAGTGTGTTGCGGTCGTGTTCGATAATGTTCGTGAATTGCTTTGGTCAGGGTCGAGGAGCTTGTAGACGATGACAAGAAATTGGTAACGACTTCATCGGTATCGAGGCAAATTATTACTTGCACAGTTTATAATATTTAATGAATAGTTTCAGTTTCATTCGTTTATAGTTCGTATAGCAATGATTATGATTGTGAACACCGGAAATTTGGGATTGTACGTTGTTTTCGGGTTTTGGGAATTTAAATCATAATGTATATGATTTACTTTTGTTATGCTTGGGTATCGAGGATACATTATGATAAATACGAAGATATGGATTATCTACAGTCCGTGAGATATTGGACCGTCGAATATTGAGAATAAATGGTTAGTGATGATTTAGACATCGAGATTGCTCTCGAAGGACTCGGGGCAAGTACTCTAATCGTTTTTGTCATTTAGTGTCGATCATGTTGTGATACATTCGTGTATTGTTTTTGTCGTGCATTGTGTATTGTTGTTTTGTGCAGTTGTGCATTGTTGTCATATGTCCACCATGTGTTGGTCCGATGGGATCATCATGGGATATCTATAGCTGTGTGCGCTGGATCTTTAAATAGGTATTTCTACCATGCGTTGGTCCGATGGGATCATCATGGGGATCTATAGCAGTGTGCGCTGGATCGTTGGATTACCATGTGTTGTTGTGCATACGTATATTATGGGTTATCCATAAGTATACATTGTTGTTGTTATCGTGGGCATGTTGATGTCGTCATGTGAGTATGTATTTGTAGGTCTTGTGTTAGGACCATGTCCGTATGTGGTATTGATATAATCTCGGATTAGATTGACAGGATTGTCGTGGCATTACATATATTGAGGTATGTTTCGTATTTCCTTTGGTATTTGTCTTTTAATGGACAATTGATCATCGTGTTGGGATTTGATGATGTTATCCGATGGATTGAACTGGTCAGAGCGGGTATATCACCGTATCGTGAGTTAGTGATGATATTTTGAGAATCTTGAGTATCGTTTGAGTTACAGTACAGATGGTATGTATAGGCTTATTGGTTAATCGAAATTACGAGATGTGTAGTATTATAATGATTATTTTAGTGAGGATTATTCGAGTAAGTAAAGTTACGGCGGTAAGATTACATTGGTCGTATTCTTACTTTGTAGTTTCATTGGTATGTAATTATTGACGCGATGTGATCGTTATTATTGTTGGATATTATGGCTAACCCCGTCGTGGCTTTCTTTTTAGGTTCTTGGAATATCAAGCTTGTAGCGGTCGTGAAGAGATGAGATTCCCGAAGGATACTGGCTATGGCATGTTTTTGTGAATCGAGTATTCTGATTGTATGTTGTATTCTGCTGCTAGAGTATTTTAATTGTTTGTTTTTTCCGCTGCGTGAGTATTTTTTAATGCTCTTTTGGTTTTTGGCAACTTGAGTTATTTTGGAAAATTATTTTCTAAACTATTGAGTTTCGGCTATTTGGCCTTGTCCTTTCAAATGAGATTTTACGACGGTTTTGATAAACGAGTTTTTATAAAGTCTTCGAATGTTTTTAAAAGATAGTACTGTCGTTAGCTTCTTGGGCATTTGTAAATATTTGCGAAAATATCTTTTAGCCTTGGGGGTTCCATCTCGGGGCCCACGGCTCTGTAATATTCCTGGATGTATCTCGGGGTGTTACAGCGAGAAGGCCGGTCTGCAGGGACATTAATTGTAGACATGCAACGACGTAATCAACCCTCAATTATTTTCCTTCTATCTGTATTTGTAATATCGTAATTAACCTCAGTTATTTTCCTTCTATTGTGTTATTATGACTTATTTTACAGTATTTAAGTAAATAAATAGTTAATAATCTAAATAATTAAAATAAAAACCTAATTTATTAGTTATTTAATTAATTATCTATTCATTAGAAATAGATAACTAACTACTTAATTATTTATCTAATTAACTAATTACATAATTTTCCAAATAAGAAATTACGTAATGAATTAATTGGTTAACTAACAAATAAATTAGTAAGTTAACAAACGAATTAGTTAACTACTTGTTTAATATAACAAATTAGTTAGTTAATTAATTTTAAAAATTAATTGATTAAAGAGAAAAGAGAATTTGTATAAAAAAGAAAAAAATGGACTTTCCTAATAGAGGAGAGAGAATGTGAAAAATTGACATTTTAGTATTAAATTTGAAAAGAATAGCATTTGAGAAACTAATTTCATAAATAGTGGCACAGTAGTTAATTAGCCTCTAGATTTAGGGATGGAGGGAGTATATATCAAATGAGTGTTTGGATAGTCACATAACCAAAAAAAGACTAAATAAATTAATATAAACATTAGACTCCAATTCGTTTAAAAACAATTTTACTATGTACAAAAAATGTATCCATGATGACAATAAAATAACCATCCAAATAACTGTCACATAATCAAATGTTAATTTCTCATCTGGACATCATCAGGTAACTAGCATGGTTACTGTTACTCCTTCAATCATTTTCATGAAACATGAAACGATTAGAAAAGAATTATTTATGTTCAACAATCATAAACAAAAAGAATCTGTTACTAGTCAAACAAAAATAATGCATTTCTCTAATGCGATTCATTATTACTCAAAAACCTTATGATCTGATAAGCTACTGCATGCATATACTGCAATAATGGATAGGCTTAAACAAATTTTCGATCCCCTAAGTATGACCAACTCACGATTTTGATCCCTCAAGTTTTAATTTGACGAATTTAGTCCCCCAAGTTTTCCAATTTGAAAATTCAAGGTCCCCCACTACTCTGGTCAAAATTACCTCTAACATGACATGCCAACGTGGCTTTTTAATATTAAATTTTTTTTTTTATTTTAACTTATACATTTATAATATATTTAAGAAATTAAAAATAAAAAACATTTAAAGGAAAAAAATAAAAGAATAACGAAGAGAGAGAGACAGAGGAGTTCTCATATTCTTCGTTGGTTCAGTGAGAGAAGTGAGAACCCTAATCCCCATACCTCCTCCTTCTTTCTTCCTTCATTCTTTGCGCATCAGAGCAATTCTTCGCACAGATCTCTTCGTCTCTCCTCCACGATCATGTCTGAGTACTCTATTTCGTCAAATGGGTCATTGAGATGAAGACCATTTCGTTGCTACTGTGGAAAGAAAGCTCCAGTGGTGACTGGTTGGACAAAACAGAACCCTGGGCATCGGTTTTATGGAAGCTCCATCGTCCTTCGTCTCTTCAGCTCCTCGTTTGCTTCGATTAGGGTTCATTTCGAATAGGGTTCGGATTCAAATACGGGTGGGGTTCTAAACGGGTTGGAATAACAAACGTTTGGTAAGAGCAGCATTCGATTAGGGTTCAACCGTGCTCATTGGTTGTCGTCGCTATGTCTGATGAAGAAGCTTTCTCTGAATTGTGAAGAAGAAACGAAGAAGATGAAACAAGCAACTCTCTCTCGCTGTCTTTTACCCCCTTTTGTATTTTTTAATTTAATTTTAATCTCTTAATTATTACATTAGATGAATATATATTAACGTAATCTTAAAATAAATAATAATTATTTTTAATATTTTATTCCAGTTTGGCATGCCAGCTAGATTAGGTGATGCCACGCCAGAGTTAATTTTGACCACAGTAGTGGGGGACTTTGAATTTTCAAATTGGGAAACTTTGGAATCAAATTCGTCAAATTAAATTTGGGGATCAAAATCGTGAGTTGGTCATACTTAGGGGATTAAAAGTGTATTTAAGGCTAATAAATATGGTTGAAAACTTTGGCATTTGAAACAAGTTTCACGAGAAGATTCTTTTCTCATATTAAAAAAAATCATCCAATCAATTATTCATGCAAGTTACCTGTAACAATCAAGATACTATTTCACATCCCAATACATGTATTCACATAATGAAACCACAGAATACTCCATTTTGAGATTCCAAATCCAACTTATGAATAATGAATCTCAGTTCATATAAACAATATTAATCTCATATTTTTTACATAAACTCAACCTGAGGGCTCATATACCAATGTTGGAAAAATACATCGAAATAAACGAAAGCAGAAGCGTACCGTTCACCAGGGTTATATTTCATATGCAACGAATTTGTTGTACAATCACCACCATAAAGTACAATCAATTCACAACCTAGATGATCCTCTTGTTGAAAGATTTGAGAGATGCGAGGTTATTTTCTTCCGAAGAGTTCTTTCAACGTATGTAAGAACTAATCTTCTGATGAGGATTAAGGCGCCGCTTATATTGAATAATTGTCTAAGTTATTTAAACCTTATTGGAATCGGTCCAATAATATTAATAAGAATTAACCCATAAAGGGCGGCCCAATTAAATAATCATATAGTCAACAAAGCCTGCAAATCTTTCTCGCACTATCTTTTGTGTATATTTATTAGTGCAAGAACCAAGACATATTATGATGATTCTGTAAGAACTAAGAAGTAAAATAAATGAACAAACAACTATTTTCATGTTTGCATGATAATCTTCTCCTAATTTCCTGAAAGAAAAATATTATTGACAAGTGAGGACTTACTTTTTTCCAGGTTAAGCTCAAGATTTTGTTTTCTTCCTTGCTCATCTTGCCTTCGTTAGCTTCTAACATAAATCCAATGCTAGGATGGATTAGGAGGGGCGGTATCCGAGGAAATTTAGTACCCGTTCGCCTAGAGGTATATGTATCGTACCCTCTTTAGATATGACAAACTAGGAGTTTGTTTAATATATGACTGAACTGCAGTTAAAGCGGTGTAAATGGACAAATGATTGAGATGGTGAGATTGTTTCGTTACACCTAAAACCCACAAAGCTAATTATCACCTCTAAGAAATCATATTTTCCCATAAACCAACCTCTTATTTTGCTACAAGGGTATTCATTATTTGCTTCTTTGTTTTCAAAAAAATACTACCATGACGATACTAAACATTGAAATTCAAAGTTTAAGACGATAATTTTTTAGTTCAAAAAACGAAGCTTTCAAACACACATAAGTTATCCTACATTTTGATGGCATACTTGCGCAATGCAAAAGAGTAAATGTCTTTCATGACCTAAATGTTGTTTCTTCCACAGAGTGAAACAAGAACAACAATTGCGATTGCAACAAATCAAGCGCAGAAAGTTCCATTTGTTGGATATGCATATGTATAAGAGATCAGAAATTGCGCATTTAGTGTACACTTCACTTTCTCCCAACTCCATGATAAGTCGTATAAGTAACAAACAAACAATGGACAAGTTACCAGCAAAATACTACCATAACGATACCAACATTAAAATTCAAAGTTCAAGACAATCACTGTTTAGTTCAAAACACGAAGCTTTCAAACACACATAAGTTATCCAACATTTTGATGGCATAGTTGCGCAATGGAATGAAAGATACTATGGTATAATAAGTCACTAATACAAAAGACATTTTTCTTTAGTAAATGCTGCTCAAATTATAATATTTCTTGAATAATGCTGCTCCCCTAGCTTCCACAAGTTCCTGAAAGAAGTTGTTTCATCAAAAAACGGGAACCGACACCACACTGCGCGAATTGATTTCATGACAAATATTTTGTTTTCTTAATACTTCATACTTATTTATTCAGATAAAAGGGAGATAGCAAAGCAAATACTAGGATGCCATATGCCTGTTTTCAGTAAAGCAATAGAGTACACCTCATCTCATCTCATCTAATTCAGGCTTTTCAACAAGCGATTGCATTACAATATTGATGCCCAAATGCCTCTAAAAAGTCTCCCGTCTAAGCGGGGTAGGGGGTCATATAGTACCGAATGTCTTTCATGACCTAAATGTTGTTTTTTCCACACAGTGAAACAAGAACAACAATTGGGATTGCAAGGGCAGAAAGTTCCATTTGTTGGATATGCATGTACAAGAGACCAGAAATTGTGCATTTAGTGTAGACTTCACTTTCTCCCAACTCCATGATAGGTCGTATAAGTAACAAAGAAACAGTGGACAAGTTACCAGCAAAAATATTACCATAACGATACTAAACATTGAAATTCAAAGTTTAAGACGATTACTGTTTAGTTCAAAACACGAAGCTTAAAACTTTTTAACTCGTAGTAGTTTACTCGCACTAGATTCTAATTTCATAATGCATCTCGATCACAAACGAAATGCTTATCAACACCCGAGAAAGACTCCCCAACCTCATAAAGGGTAAACCTTTAGAAGTCCTATTTTACCAAGAGTGAAATCTAAATCTAGTTACATAATGCACAAAACACCCAACCAGCTAAGACTTTACCATATTAGCAAATTGCAACCATCTAAATCTTGCCAAATCCAATCTTCCTGTTGCAGTTTCATTGGCAAAAACACTAGAGTCAAATACGCCACCCCGAAGCAGTACAACGACTGAATCTCAGCCTTCTGCTTAATCTTGAACATAGTTTTCAATTCATCAAGCCATTCTGGACGATTCTTGAGATAATCATCATTTAACAAATGTTTGGCAGTGGTGCTGTTTGTCTTAGTCAAGCGGAAAGTACAATTGTGCACCAACATGTTATGCTTAACCATATCCCTTGGCCTAATCCCCAGCCACTTGATATTGTTCAACCTACGACCATGAAAGACCAACATTTTCAACCAGTGCGGATGACTATCGACCAAGGCTAAAACAAGCAAGTTCAAGTCCTTCTCCATCTTGATCAAGAAATCAGGCGGCCCCTCAGCGGTGAGAATAATACACCGAAAACGTTCATAAAACCTATCCCTAGCCAACTTCTGAAAAACAGAACGATTCCCCACCAAGAGAATGAAGAGCGCATCATCCTTGGTCATAATCGTAACCAGATTAAGATTCCCCCAAGGATGTTTGTCCCATTGGAACAATCTATCTCATCCCCATCGTCACAATATATCAACTTCCAATCACCACCCCTATCTCATCCGGGAAGGTGGGCTCTCAGGTGGAGCGAGGGAGGGAATGGACTTGGGGGGGGGGGGTAGGGTTAGGGTTTTGGACCTTTCGAGGATGGTGAGGATGTCGAAATCAGGTTTGAGGTCCGCTTCTTTGTAGGGGGATTCCTTATAGATGGGGACTTTGAGGGCTCTTTGGATTATCTTGTAACACCCCCAATCCACTCAGGGATATTACACGCCGTAGACCCTCTCCTCGAAGATCTACCAGGCTGGTAACATCATTTAACATCTCGACAATGCCTTCAAGGCTAAATGACTCAGTAGACCGATTTGGTCTTTCAATAAAATATACAACTCAATTACAACATATACCCACGCAGGGGTCAAAGTACAATAAACTCCCGTACAACGGGGAAAAGATCTTGCGTGGAAAGAAAATACAACTAGACCAATACGACATCAACGGATCCTCGTGTGATTAGTATCGTTCATCTTTCATCATCCTTCGTGCCGACCTGTGTTATGCTCCAAAACACGAATGCAAAATAGACATCCACCCCGAATACTCGGGGTTAGCAAACTCCACCGTTTTGCTAGTGCAAATACAAAGTGCAAATACGAGCCATACAATTCACATTCCACGAATAACAATAACCAGAATCCTCAAAGATCCAAACAAAACGAAAAGTACTTCTCGAGGCAAGGGTTTGAGAAAACATTTCAAAATCGAAATACCATAAACCAATGGAAATAATTTATAAGACGGTTTAGAATGCCATCGAGAGTTTTAATAGAAAACCATTTAGGATTATCAAATCCTACTTTTCAAAATCCACAAGACAAAAGGGGTCACCGCCCCAAAAGTTTACTTTCCGTAAAATCACCTTTACCAAACCGTTGGGATTTTAGCCCCAAATCCGTAAAATGACTTTTACAAAAATGTTGGGATTTTAGCCCCAATCCATAAAATGACTTTTACAAAACCATTGGGATTTTAGCCCCAAATCTCATCAACTCACAATACACAAGAACGACCACAAGGTTCGTCTCCCAACATCAAAATCCACAAATAAAGGATTTAACACAACAACAAAATACTGTAGAGCCATCCTAGCCAAGTAGGCCAAACGAACAACTTACCTCTTACGCACTTAGTCAATGCATGCAAATGAAAACCGTTCAAAAGCGCTCATTTCCGGAAATGCCATAAATAAGTCACATTTGCAAAATGCACCACAATTAACCGCGGACCCACAGCTTCGTGGATCCCTGCCGAGACCCCGTCGGATCTAACCCACAGTGGTTAAAAGCAAGCTCGCGGTTCCACAGCTTCGTGGAGCCCTACCGAGACCCCGTCGGATCTAACCCGCAGTGAGCATACACACACACACGTTACTCATGCAATACTAACATGCTAAGAATGTAAGTTCATTAAGAATACTCACTAGAGATGGCCATTAACTCGACACCATTACCAAACTCTTCAAAAATACAATAACAAGATTAAATACGGAATGCACGATTCCATAAATTTAAACAATAGGAGTATCATCATAAAATCCTTCAACTTTCAAAATAATCAAATCATAATCAATTCTCAAAACCACGATTCACGAAACACACGCGTTTTGAAAGAAAGCGTTTAACGAGGCCAACAAATCCTTTGAAACTTCATTTCAAATAACCAAACAAACACATCAAGACGACCACCGATCATCATATCCATAAAACGAGAAAAGTATGGGCAAGGTACTTGCCTCGATACCACGAGCACGGAACCACGAACGGATACGGCTCAACCGGGAAGCTTCGGGCGCCCGATGCTAACGAAAGGGAGACGACAACGAGCGGAACGGAAGAATCAAACACGACGCGAGGAACCGACGAAAATGAACCTAGCGATTCGAATAGCACAATCACAACCACTTCTAATGATTACGGAAATGGAATACATCCGAAAACCCGCCTACGATTCATGTATATTAAATCGAAAAATAACAACGAGGCGGACCAAAACCAAACCCTCTCGATTCCGTAAAAATCCACAAAATATCCATGAATCCGTAGGAAAACTAAAGATACTAACAATATTAATCGCATACACCTGAATCCACCAACAAAACGGAGCGAATCGGAAGAAAATCCCAAAACCCCCAATTTAATCGAAAATAGGGTTCTAGAGATGTTACCTTTGGAGATTCAAGAACTAAGATCCGTAGAACACGCGTTAGATTGATTGCCGAGCCTCACGACCAAGGGAAATGATGAAAATCGACCCGGATGAAGATTGCTTGAGAAGTTCTCTCCCCCTTGGATCTCCTTCTCTCGCGCAGTGAAAATGGAGGTGGAAATGGCTGATTTCGTCTAATAAAGACGAGCAATTTATGATTGGACCGCTTCGTGTGCCGCGCACAGCCGAAAATTTACCCCTGTTTTGGCATTGTGCAGCTTACGGCCGCGTGCCGCGGCTGCACAGATTGGGTTTAGGTCGCAGAAGGCATACGAGTGTGCGCGGCGGCCGGACAGTGTGCGGCCTTGGCACTGCACCGTGCGCGGCTTGAGGATAGGTGTGCCGCGGCACACAGTACAGATCGCTCGACCAACATTTGGAGAAATTTGTGTGCCGCGGCGCACGCACCTTGTGCCGCAGCCCACACCCCTTTTTGGGTCCCAAAATGCTAAAAATGATCCGGAAAGAGAATAAAATGATGGGAATCAATATTTGGGGACTAATAGCACGAAATGGATCCGCGGCAACCCCGAAACGGCGATTTCGCACAACAATAACAAGAATACAGTTCAACAGTTTGATAGGAAGGACACACTGAAAAGTACACGAGGGTCACTACAATCGAGAAATACACCAAAAAGAAAATTACCGAAATTCGAAATTGCGGATATTACATTCTACCCTCCTTAAAAGAAGTTTCGTCCCGAAACTTAAAACAAGTAGGGAGAAGCAATATTCCCGCCAGGGAAAACTCAACGAGATACACAAGGAATGCGTAACTTACGCCCATCGGCGAAACGTTACAAGAAACGCAAAGGAATAAACGGCGTGAAAACACGCTCCAGGGCGACCAACACAATGCCACCGGTAGAGACATAATAAAATCAACAAGCGACAAGTGTCATGCACGGATAACACAATCAAGTCGATTATCCGAACAATCACAAAACACAACCAGCGAAAATCAATGCGATTGACGAACCCAACGGTATATCAATCAAAACATGAGCCACACGCTGAACAAATATGGAATTCCACCGCCCAGGGGTTGGAAGATCGAAAACGAGACTAATTTCCCGAACTTAAGGAAATTTGGAAGGAGTCTGAATGTTCAACAATCACGAAACGAGATCAACAAAAACCGAACAATCAAACGATCGAACCAAAAAAAAAAAGATCGAGACAACAAAAATCGAACGATCATGCTCGGATCACGAAGAACAATAAAGTTCAACCCACAACTCCGAGGTTCACACCTCGACTCGACACAAAACATGATCCGGTGAAAACAACAAGATGCACACTCGCATAAGATCCACAGGAAAGGGAATAGTGATTGAAAGGTCACAACGACGAACGAGTAATTCCGAAATACCACCCTCGTTCGATCAACAAAAGCAAGGGGGCAGGACAAGCTCAGAAAATGTCAACGAACATAAATGAGTCGACGAAGTAGAATATACAGAAGTTCAAAAATCCGATCCCTTCGAATAAGAGGACTAGTAGAACCAAATGATGTTACTCCCGAACAAGGTTCACAAGAGTCGAACCGAACCCGAAAAAGTCACAGCGATAACCAGATCGACCCACAACAAGATCATGGTTCGTTCAGACGATGAAATCGAAATACAGAACAAGTTCAGAAAGTATCAACGAACATGAGCGAATCGATAGTCTGGAGAAAGAGAAAATACTGAAGTCAAAATAGTACGGGCATTACCTCCGACCTCGTCCACGAAATTCACAAAAACAGGAGCAAGGTACCAAGACATTAAACAACCGACACATAACGGAACGATCACCGATGCATACGGTCATACCAAACCAAGCTCTAACAGCTCGCACATGCGCGACAACGCAGAAATCACCACGAGGCGACAATCATTCAACACCAACATTCCACCTCTCACAGAGGGCTAACGCAACAAGTGTGTGGAAAACGACTCAACGCTCACACCGCCAATTCGGTCATACTCGGGAGCAAACATCAAAATGACAACGCGAACATCATACATATATACCCAGCCCTCAAACGGGATTGGATAGGCTTTAAAAACGAAAACCTCATTTTGAAAATAATTTAGAAGAACACCGATTGATCTTGAGTATCACCTTTCAAAAAGTACAAACGTGGAACATCGTTATCGAGACTTTGGAGAACCGTTTCGCATTTGAAAAAAAAAAAATGAGGACACTTTCTCTTAGTGAAAACTTTCAGAATATTCGACCGTTGGGTCTAAATAAAAGTGTTTCTAAAACATTGAAAATATCTCAAAACATTTTGGTCCTCGAGGCGTAAAAATTTTGGAATATATTGTGGCACTGGATGTACCACAAGAAAATAACTCATTGAAAAAAAAGAAATATGTCTCAAATTTATTTCTAAGATACTCAAGTTTTCAAAATAATTCAATACCAAAAAGGACGATGCCAAAAAGGCTAGAATGCCCAAAAATTTCAGGTAATCACACGGAACATCATAGCGCTGTGGGTCCCGCGTTGGAACCCCAGGCTAAAAACCATTTACGAAAATGCCAAAAAGGCTGATGACGGTAATATTTCAAAAACTCACAGAAGCCATTTACAAAATGTTAAATACCGTCATAAGAATTTTGCCAAAATGATCAAGGCCATAATGCCAAAACTCGGTTAAGGGAATCGGTTTTCGAAATAAAACTCGGTCGGTAAAATACCGAAAGTCATTACAAAAGAACTCACGCAGCGGATAAAAGAAATACAGTTCAACATGCACAATCCAGCAACACTACTCCTCATAAGAACAAAATATTAGAGTCAAATAACCATATTCAGAACAAAACCACTGGCCCCATTCGAGGCCTCTAAAGACCCTACCGCACTGGCTAGTGAACAAGTCGAACGTGTATAAGCACAAGGCTTCCACAAGAGCACTTGTAAAACGTGCAACTCGATTCGAAAATCATCAGCAGCGGACAAAAACAACAATAAAAAGACATCACAAGCGACGACACTCCTCGTATAAATCAAATACGAGAGTCGATTAAATACATATCGTGAAATCAAAATCCACATAAGGATTCCATCACTTAACAAATAATCATAAAAAAAATAGCTCGTGTCACACGAGGCACAACACAAAGAAGGGAGACTTACTTCCACAGGTCGCACGAAGATGATGATCGCCCCACGATACTAATCACGACCAACAAACTCAAACGACGCGTCGCGACACATCGATCGGACTAAATCCGACGAGACAAAACTCAATAGACACCATCGACCGACACCTAGGTTTTCACAACCTAAGCTCCGATACCATTTATGTAACACCCCAATCCACTCGGGGATATTACACGCCGTAGACCCTCTCCTCGAAGATATACAGTCGGGTAACATTTAACATCTCGACAATGCCTTCAAGGCTAAATGACTCGAGAGACCGATTTGGTCTTTCAATAAAATATACAACTCAATTACAACATATACCCACGCAGGGGTCAAAGTACAATAAACTCCCATAACGGGAAAAGATACTGCAGCGGAAAAGAAAATACAACTAGACCAATACGACATCAACGGATCCTCGTGTGATTAGTATCGTTCATCTTTCATCATCCTTCGTGCCGACCCTATGTTATGCTCCAAAACCTGAATGCAAAAATAGACATCCACCCCCCGAATACTCTGGGTTAGCAAACTCCACCGTTTTGCTAGTGCAAATACAAAGTGCAAATACGAGCCATACAATTGATTCCACGAATAACAATAACCAGAATCCTCAAAGATCCAAACAAAACGAAAAGTACTTCTCGAGGCAAGGGTTTGAGAAAACATTTCAAAATCGAAATACCATAAACCAATGGAAATAATTTATAAGACGGTTTAGAATGCCATCGAGTGTTTTAATAGAAAACCATTTAGGATTATCAAATCCTACTTTTCAAAATCCACAAGACAAAAGGGGTCACCGCCCCAAAAGTTTACTTTCCGTAAAATCACCTTTACCAAACCGTTGGGATTTTAGCCCCAAATCCGTAAAATGACTTTTACAAAAATGTTGGGATTTTAGCCCCAATCCATAAAATGACTTTTACAAAACCATTGGGATTTTAGCCCCAAATCTCATCAACTCACAAGACACAAGAACGACCACAAGGTTCGTCTCCCAACATCAAAATCCACAAATAAAGGATTTAACACAACAACAAAATCGTAGAGCCATCCTAGCCAAGTAGGCCAAACGAACAACTTACCTCTTACGCACTTAGTCAATGCATGCAAATGAAAACCGTTCAAAAGCGCTCATTTCCTAAATGCCATAAATAAGTCACATTTGCAAAATGCACCACAATTATCCGCGGACCCACGGCCTTCGTGGATCCTCGCCGAGACCCCGTCGGATCTAACCCACAGTGGTTAAAAGCAAGCTCGCGGTTCCACAGCTTCGTGGAGCCCTACCGAGACCCCGTCGGATCTAACCCGCAGTGAGCATACACACACACACGTTACTCATGCAATACTAACATGCTAAGAATGTAAGTTCATTAAGAATACTCACTAGAGATGGCCATTAACTCGACACCATTACCAAACTCTTCAAAAATACAATAACAAGATTAAATACGGAATGCACGATTCCATAAATTTAAACAATAGGAGTATCATCATAAAATCCTTCAACTTTTAAAATAATCAAATCATAATCAATTCTCAAAACACCGTTCACGAAACACACGCGTTTTGAAAGAAAGCCTTTAACGAGGCCAAACCGAAATCCTTTGAAACTTCATTTCAAATAACCAAACAAACACATCAAGACGACCACCGATCATCATATCCATAAAACGAGAAAAGTATGGGCAAGGTACTTGCCTCGATACCACGAGCACGGAACCACGAACGGATACGGCTCAACCGGGAAGCTTCTAACGCCCGATGCTAACGAAAGGGAGACGACAACGAACGGAACGGAAGAATCAAACACGACCGAGGAACCGACAAAAATGAACCTAGCGATTCGAATAGCACAATCACAACCACTTCTAACGATTACGGAAATGGAATACATCCGAAACCCGCCTACGATTCATGTATATTCGTATTTAAAATAACAACGAGGGCGGACCAAAACCAAACCCTCTCGATTCCGTAAAAATCCACAAAATATCCATGAATCCGTAGGAAAACTAAAGATACTAACAATATTAATCGCATACACCCTGAATCCACCAACAAAACGGAACGAATCGGAAGAAAATCCCAAAACCCCCAATTTAATCGAAAATAGGGTTCTAGAGATGTTACCTTTGGAGATTCAAGAACTAAGATCCGTAGAACACGCGTTAGATTGATTGCCCGAGCCTCACGACCGAAGGGAAATGATGAAAATCGACCCCCGGATGAAGATTGCTTGAGAAGTTCTCTCCCCCTTGGATCTCCTACTCTCGCGCAGGTGAAAATGGAGGTGGAAATGGCTGATTTCGTCTAATAAAGACGAGCTGCACAGTTGACCGCTTCGTGTGCCGCGGCACAGCCAAAGTGTGCCGTGGCACAGGCCGAAAGTTTACCCCCAGGTTTTGGCATTGTGCCGCGGCACATCCCGCGTGTGCCGCGGCACACGGTACAGTTGGGTTTAGGTCGCGGAAGGCATACGAGTGTGCCGCGGCACCGGACAGTGTGCGCGGCATCTGGCTGCGTGCCGCGGCACGGATAGGTGTGCCGCGGCACACAAGATGTCGCTCGACCAACATTTGGAGAAATTTGTGTGCCGCGGCGCACGCACCTTGTGCCGCGCCCACACCCTTTTGGGTCCCAAAATGCTAAAAATGATCCTAAAGAGAATAAAATGATGGAAATCAATATTTGGGGACTAATAACACGAAATGGATCCGCGGCAACCCCGAAACGGCGATTTCGCACAACAATAACAAGAATACAGTTCAACAGTTTGACAGGAAGGACACACTGAAAAGTACACGAGGGTCACTACAATCGAGAAATACACCAAAAAGAAAATTACCGAAATTCGAAATTGCGGATATTACTTATCTTACCCATTTCGGAGGGCGAGGTATTGTAGCTAGCGGGTATGTCGGAGATGATGTAGGGGATGTCGGAGATTAGGTAGTGGATGCCCGAGGAGGAGGATGGGGCTTTGATTTTTGGAGAGGCACGGTGACGTTTCATCTTCGAGGCCTTTTGGGATTTGGCTTTGGTGGCTGTCACAGGGTTAAATTTCGAGGTTAAATTTTTCGCAAATTTATACGCCTGTGCGGCCTGATTGTGCACCAATCAGTCAACCCTTTTCCCTTTCAAACCCTCGTGTTTATATGAAACTGGAAAATATGAAAAGTAAAGCTCACCACAAGCACATAGGAAAAACAGCATAAGCACACACAAGTTTAAAGGAGAATTCCTCCCAACTTTGCACTACTTCCAACAATTCATACAAAGACCAAATCGGCCAAAGTTTACACACACAATGGCTCACTCAACTCAGTGCTCACAAAATGCACTTTGTTTTTCCTGCACTCATCTCACGTCTTTCCAACTGAGTGCCCTTAGACTATTTATAGGCCTAAGGTATGCAGAGGACAATCCCCCAACTGCTGGGACAAATGGACAAACGTAAAACAAACACCTGGCATAACCGTCTGCAAGGTTATGCTGCGTGTCCAACATCCTACATAACTGCTCGCATGGTTATGTCTCACTTCGTGCCACGTATCGGTTAACCATTGTTAACTGCATATATCGAGTAACCGTCGCCAACCGCTTGCTTAGTTATCGGACACCTGTATCCGCATGCCTCATGCACACTCCTGGAAGTTCCTTCGGATAACCGCTCGAGGAATAACCATCAATGCCACGCTGGAAAGGGCATACCCATCACCCAACACCCGCTTATGTCCCGCACGCGCCAATATCTTGTGTTCCCTTGGGCACGGGGCATCAATCCCGCTAAGTGTCACACCAACTTTACATTTTCGGTCCTTGTCGCCCACAAGTAGTCCGAGTCCGCATGACTCGTACATTGCCCTCGAATACCCGCATGGATCGACCCAATCCGGGTTATGGGTTTGGATCCCTGTACCGACCCGTGACCCATTTTTGACCCGAGCCACATCAACTCCGAAACTTCCCATAAGGCCTCGGCCGATAACCGTCACTCGGACAGCTCGTAGCCAGCTCACTGGAGCACCTCCCCCTTATAATAGGCTTAGAAAGATTTTCCCTTGTGATAGCACTGGATACTGAGGAGTCCACAAATAAACCTCAACTAAATGTCTGCCCAATTTTCACTTCCAATGCAAGTCCTACATGACTCTTCCGAGCAAAGTCCCCAACATCTTGCCATGGAACCTCATTTCACGCTTTTCCTCCTTGCATGGATTTGGTGCCGCACCATCTCGGCACACCTCGCCCCCTGGGCGCGCAGCCTTCCCCGCATCCTGGTGCGCCCGGGGCCGAGTAATTGTCTAAGGGGCTAACAAACCTCACCCACCTAAATCTGATGACGTCCTCGTCGTAGCCTTCTTCATTCGTATAAAATCCTCAATCTCCTTTCCAAACTGCCACAAATTCATATTCCGTTCCCAAGTAGCGTCTGCCTCGGACTCGCCCTTCCAATGGACTAAGTAATCCGTCCTCCGGTTTTTCACACTCTGTCCTCGGGTCCGTTCGTCCAAAATCTTATGAACCTCCTTTGTGAACTGTTGACGTACAACGGGTGGAGCTCTTCTCGATTTGTTCCGAGAAGTGTCAAGTATATCCTCACTATACTTTTTCAGAAAAGAGACATGAAATGTCGGATGTATTCTCAACCTATTCGGCAATCTCAAACGATAAGCTACATTTCCCACTTTATTAATAACTTCAAATGGACCATCGTACTTAGGGATTAAGCCACGATGTACTGCCTTAGAAGAAATCTTCTTCCAGATTTGTGGAGTAGGTTTCAACAAAACTTGATCATCCACACTGAACTCCACGTGACGCCTTCCCACATCGGCGTACCTTTTCATGCGATGCTGCGCTTTTTGCAAACTCTACTTGGCATCATCCAATAATTCTTGTTTGCATCCGGGCATACCTATAAGCAGGAAAAATGATTTATAGACCTACATAATAGACCTACAAATAGGCCTACAACTATGATTGGTGAAGTTAAAAATTTAATTGCTTAATATGACGAGAGAGAAAAGGTGTTTGAAACTTGTAAAAATGTGAATGGTGTAGGCCTATTTGTAGGTCTATTATGTAGGTCTATATAGACAACTTCCCCCAGTCCTATGAACAGCGATTTCATGCGGCGTTTGAGGTTGTTGACCGTAAACCAACTCAAACGGGCCCATATTGGTAGCTGATGACTTGTGCAAATTATAACAAAATTGTTCCATGTCCAACAGCTCAACCCAATTTCGTTGACTCGCCGTAACATAGTGTCTCAAGTACTCCTCCAGAAACTGATTCATCCGTTTTGTCTGACCATCAGTTTGGGGATGGTTCGCCGTTGAAAATCTCAATTGTGTTCCCATCATCTTGAATAACGACGTCCAAAACCTTCCCGTAAAACGAGTATCCCGACAACTCATGATATCTTCCGGGACACCAAAGTACTTCACCACATTCTTAAAGAATAATGCGGCAGCAACATCCGCAGGACATGCCTTCGGGGCAGCAACAAATATGCCATATTTAGAGAACCGATCAACCACTACAAAAATCGAAGCCATACCATTCACCTTTGGAAAGCCCAAGATAAAGTCCATCGATAGGGATTGAAAAGGTTTGTCCAGAATGGGCAGTGGCTGCAGCAAGCCACCTTCCTTCTTTCTCTCCAGCTTGTCTTGTTGGCATACAAGACACGTCCGGACATAAGCTTCAACATCTTCCGTCATCTTTGGCCAATTATACTTTCGAGACAACAATGCATACATCCGTTCCACACCCGGATGTCCAGCCCACTGAGGGTAATGTGTTTCCCTCAGCAGTTCCCGTCGCAACGAGCCTGCTGGTACATATGCTCGTCTACCCTTGGCATAGACTATGCCCTCCTCTTGCCAATATTTCTGTAACTGCCCCTCGTTCACTTGTTCAAGAAGTTTCAGATAAACCGAATCATTCTGGGACACTTCTCGGATTCTCCTCAAGAAATCCGTCTCAACCAACGAAATGGCAGCAACATAGTCCTCCACCACTTTTCGACTAAGAGCATCTGCAATGTCATTATGCTTGCCAGGTCGATGTACCCAAGTAAAATCGAACTCGCCCAAGAGTTCTTGCCAACAAGCCTGTTTCGGGTACAACTTCTTCTGTGTCCTGAAATATGTGTTAGCAACATTGTCCGTCACCACAGTGAATTTCGTACCGAGTAGGTAGTGGCGCCACACTTCCAAACAATGGATCAATGTTGACATTTCCTTCTCATGGGTACTGTACCGTTGCTCGGCATCCTTCAGCTTCTGAATTTCGAATGCTATCGGGTGCTTGTCCTGCACCAAGACACCCCTAAGATCACGGTCCGATGCATCCACTTGTACTTCAAACGGTTTATCGAAGTCTGGGAGCTTGAGAACATGTTCAGATATAATGGCCTGTTTCAATCTCTCCAAGGCTTCCTGACATTCCAATGTCCATTCCCACCGCTTGTCCTTCTTGAGTAAATCCGTCAAAGGGTTGGCGATCTTGGAATACCCCCTCACGAACCGACGATAATAGTTCGCTAATCCCAAGAACGACCGTAACTCCACAACTTTTGATGGAACCGGCCAATCCACAGCAGCCTTTATTTTCTTAGGGTCCATGCAGATTTTTCCTTGGCTAATGATGTGACCAAGAAAAGTGATTTTGTCCCGACAAAACTCACATTTCTCCTTTTTAGCATAAAGCTTATTTTCCCGCAGCTTTACGAAAACCGACTGTAGGTGCACCAAATAGTCCTCCAGGGACTCCGAATAAACAACAATATCATCCAAATAAATAACCACAAAATGATCAAGGAACTCATACAAAACATCATTCATGAGATTACAGAATGTAGCAGGGGCATTAGTTAAGCCGAAAGGCATCACTAATGATTCGAATGACCCATATCTCGTCACGAAGGTAATCTTTGCCTTATCTCCTGGGGCAACCCGCACCTACCAATATCCTGACCTTAGATCAATCTTCGTGTATCATCTTGCTCGTGCCAACTTATCAAACAGATCGAGAGCGTTTGGAATAGGGTACTTATTTTTGATAGTAACCTTATTCAAAGCCCTATAATCCACACACATCCTCAGCGTACCATCTTGCTTTTTCTGGAATAGAACCGGCGACCCATATGGAGCTTTAGAAGGCTGGATCAATCCTGCCTCCAACATTTCGTCCAACTGTCTCCTTAACTCAGCCAACTCCGCTGATGGCATCCTGTAAGGTGCTTGCGCAGGAGGTCTCGCACCAGGATACAACTCGATCTTATGGTCACAAGCACGTCTTGGTGGTAATACTTTCGGCAATTCGGGTGGTATGACATCCCCGAATTCCTCAAGCAAATCTGCAACAACATCGGGCACATCCTGGTATACATCATGTTTGATCTCAACCAACACAACAAGGTAGGTAGGTTCACCATGTCTTATCCCATCCTTGATCTGTATGGCTGAGAGAAAACTCGTCTTCTTCCCATCGGCTTTGTCCAATTACACAAATGAACCCTTAACAAAGTAAGGACAACTTTCATCTGAAATGAGTATACCTCCCAAATGCGGCATCACAGCGACTTTCGTCGACAAAAGGAATTCCATTCCTAGGATGAGATCAAAATCGTCAAGGTGAGTGGCACTCAAAGGACACCGTCCTTTCCACGGTCCAATCGCAAGATCCACTTCCGCAACGCCCTTAATGATTTGAGCCGGTGCATTCATGGTCTTCATCTGGCTACTACTCCTATTCATGACATTCAATCCCAGCCTATGAATTTGATGATCGACCACAAAGTTATGAGTAGCACCTGAATCAACGAGTGCCATTACCTCTTTTCCATTCACGAGAGTCTTCACATATATCAGACTCGACTTCTGGGGCTTGCTTTGAATCGCACAAAGCAACTGCATAGGATTTACACTGCACGGGCCATCATCCTCACTTTTCGCATCATCTTCGGCCACAATTGCATTCAACTTCCCACGTTTCGAGCAATCTCGCATCCGATGGTCTCCACCGCATAAGAAGCAACCGCGGTTTGTTTTATCCAGAACAGGTTGTTGTTTGGACACTTCCCTTGGCTTTCTGGCATTTCCTTCATAGCCTTTCTTCTTCTTATACTTTCCATTCTTATCCTTCTTGCTCTTAAAAAATTTCTCCTTCCCGGAATCCTTTTTATTTCGATTCTGGTATGGAGCACCAATGACCTTATAATCCACAAGGCCTCCTACCGCAGCAATGGCTGATGGCAAGTCTTTGACCCCTTGTCTCCGCAATTCAGTTTGGGCCCAAGACTGCAATCCCGCCAAGAAGTTGAATAATTTTTCTCCCTCCGACATGTCACGAATATCCAGCATTAAGGAACTAAATTCCTTAACATACTCACGTACAGCCCCCGTCTATCTCAAATTACGCAGCGCACTCCTTGCCAACCACTTTGTGTTTCAAGGAAGGAACTGATCCTTCAACTCTTTCTTCAGAGTCTCCCAAGTCTCGATAGGTTCACGATTCGCACTAGCATCGTCTGATAGACGTGCACGCCACCACAAATTTGCATCTCCCATGAGATACATGCTAGTAATTGACACCTTTTTGTTCTCGGGAACATGAGATGCGTTGAAGTACGCCTCCATGTCCCACAAGAAGTTTTCCAACTCTTTGGCGTTCCGCACACCGCCAAATTGCTTGGGTTCAGGAACTTTCACCTTGGATGAAGGACGGTCTTTGCTGGAACTCGATCCAACGGACTTCTTCAAGACTTTCACATCATCTTTGATTCCCCTCAACTTGGTATCGAGCGTGTCACAGAGAATACTGATATCCTCTTGACACCCAACAATTTTTCCTTCAACAAACTCGGGTAACCCATCCAATGATTTCTGGGTACTCTCTGTCAACTTTCAAATCGCTTCAACAGACTCATCGATCGCTTGAAACCGTTGAAAGATCACCGTAACAACTGAAGTTTGTGGAGGTGGTCCCTCCAAGTTTTCCAACCTGAGAACTCGTGCTTCCAAGGACGCCACAATGTTCTCTCGTGTTTTCGGATCAGCCATTTATTCTCAAAAAAATTTCGTCAGAACCCAAATCGGGCTCCGATACCACTTGTCACAGGGTTAAATTTCGAGGTTAAATTTTTCGCAAATTTATACGCCTGTGTGGCCTGATTGTGCACCAATCATTCAGCCCCTTTCCCTTCCAAACCCTCGTGTTTATATGAAACTGGAAAATATGAAAAGTAAAGCTCACCACAAGCACATAGGAAAATCAGCATAAGCACACACAAGTTTACAGGAGAATTCCTCCCAACTTTGCACTACTTCCAACAATTCGTACAAAGACCAAATCGACCAAAGTTTACACACACAATGGCTCACTCAACTCAGTGCTCACAAAATGCACTTTGTTTTTCCTGCACTCATCTCACGTCTTTCCAACTGAGTGCCCTTAGACTATTTATAGGCCTAAGGTATGCAGAGGACAATACCCCAACTAATGACAAATGGACAAACGTAAAACAGACACCTGGCATAACCGTCCGCAAGGTTATGCTGCGTGTCCAACATCCTACATACCCGCCCACATGGTTATGTCTCACTTCGTGCCACGTATCGGTTAACCGTCCTTAACCGAATATATCGAGTAACCGTCGCCATCCGCTTGCTTAGTTATCGGACACCTGTATCCGCATGCCTCATGCACGCTCCTGGAAGTTCCTTCGGATAACCGCTCGAGGAATAATCGTCAATGCCACACTGTAAAGGGCGTACCCGTCGCCCAACACCCGTCTATGTCCCGCGCGCGCCAATATCTTGCATTCCCTTGCGTGCGGGGCATCAAGCCCGCTAAGTGTCGCACCAACTTTACATTTCCGGTCCTTGTCGCCCACAAGTAGTCCGAGTCCGCATGACTCGTACATTGCCCTCGAATACCCGCATGGATCGACCCAATTCGGGTTATGGGTTTGGATCCCTGTACCGACCCGTGACCCATTTTTGACCCGAGCCACATCAAGTCCGAAACTTCCCACAAGGCCTTGGCCGATAACCGTCACTCGGCCAGCTCGCAGCCAGCTCACTGGAGCACCTCCCCCCTATAATAGGCCTAGAAAGATTTTCCCTTGTAAAAGCACTGGATACTGAAAAGCTGAGGAGTCCACAAATAAACCTCAACTAAATGTTTGCCCAATTTTCACTTCCAATGCAAGTCCTGCATGACTCTTCCGAGCAAAGTCCCCAACATCTTGCCATGGAACCTCATTTCACGCTTTTCCTCCTTGCATGGATTTGGTTCCACACCATCTCGGCACACCTCGTCCCCTGGGCGCGCAGCCTTCCCCGCGTCCTGGTGCGCCTGGGGCTGAGTCATCGTCTAAGGGGCTAACAGTGGCCGAGTAGGAGGAGGATGGGGGTGGGGGGGGGGGGGGGGGTGGGGACGTGGGGGCAGTGGGGAGGCGCTGCTTCTTTGGGGCTGAGCCAGGGGAGGAGGGGAGGATGGGTTTCCTTGCACGTGTATTATATCGATTTTGGAGGAGGGGGGCAGTGGGGAGGCGCCGCTTCATTGCGCTGACGCAGGGGAGGAGGGTTTTCTTGATGGTTTGATTGGAAGATTGAATTTTTTTATGTGAATATGAATAATATGATATCCTAGAATGAGGTAGAACTCTATGGCCTGATATTTTTTGCCCTGATCTGAGTTGGATTTGTGTTCATTAATATCTTCCATGGGTCTCATTTTATTCAAAATTTTGGATATTTTGAGTTGTATTTTCAATATTTTCTACATATATATAAAATTTCGGGTAATTGTTAGGTTAGTGGCTCAGGTCTCATAGAGTATCCGCTAAAAAATAATACCCCTTTCCAGACCGCTACCTTACCGGGTGAGTATCGGTCTTGATAAAAACAGTCCGGTACTTGGGTGGTGTGCGGTTTACCCTGGCCGACACAACTCTAGGCGGAAGGTTACGGTTCATTAAAGTTTTCATTCATTAGTAGTCCACTATTGACAAAAATGTAAATAACACCATTTTATAATATCTGTTTATTCTTTTAATACAGTTTAGGTAATCTGTATCATTTCCTATAAGAAAAAAATCATTGATGTCAATTATATAAATTTGTTTTTACTTTTAGGCAAATTGTATAAATTTGTTCGACGACTTTTCATACAAATACTAATTATGTGTATAAAATAATTTTATCATACTCTTTGTTAAAATTGTGCCATCTAAGAGTAATATATAGGTAATGTATCTCATTTTTACATTGAAATTGTGTACATATGGAGATTAATGAACATTAATGAACCGTATCATTAATAAACTTTAGTCGTTCTCAGTTATTTAGGTTAGATCTACGGTTTGTGTTTCAAACGGATTGGGCTGGTGAATTTTGCCAGCAAATTGGGGCATTAAATGAGATGTTTTACATAGTAATACGATTGGATTTATTATATTATGATTTTTTCAATTTAAAATAATCTACATAAATTTAAATAATGTACAAAAATTAAAACAATGTCTCGTCTCCCTGAGTCCAAATCCAAGGGTCGGGTCCTTCTAAAATGAATCCATCATTTTAGAAATTGCAGGGTCCGATCCTTGGACCCGTACCCGATGCGGACACTCGTATCCGAGTCCGAGCATCCTAGAGTATAAGTGTTGTCATCATGATCGAGCTCTTCAATATTTTCCTTTGTTGGAACGATGTAGGCAGGGCTATCGTATGAGTCACTGCTATCATCATCATCATCATCATCATCCTCGAGCTCTTCAATATTTTCCTGTCTAGGAACAATGTAGGCAGGGCCATCATCTAAGTCAACATTGGCATCATCATCGAGCTCTTCAATATTTTCCTTTGGGTCCTAGTGGAGCTATGGTAATGTTTGTATGAATGCATATGTGAGTTTAAGTGATCTACCTTCTTATGATGATGTTTGTTACTGAGGGGTTGGGGTGTTTTGTATCAACATTTGGAGTGAGAACACATTTGTACTTATTTATGGATTCTACACCAGATTATAATAACATTCATTATATAAATCTAAGTCTAGGATCGTTGTAACGCCCCAATTTCGCATATACATTTATTATGAATTATAGAAAACATGTTCAATTTTATTCAATTAATGCCCGAATAATTTTATCATTTAATCTATTTTAATTTCATGATCATGCAAATCCATTTGTGTCATTATAATTCATGCCAGGTCATGCGATTCATGTCGTTTCATTTCTCATTTTATTCATTGTGTTTCATCTCGTCATTTCTAGGCCCCAGTCAATTTTTAAGCGATATTAATCGTTACCCATAAGATTTTACAAGATAAATAATAATATTATTTCTTATTATTATTATTATTATTCCTATTATTTATTATTATTAGTAGTAATATTAATATTATTATTTAAAATAGCCTAATTATTTTGGATCACTTTATCTTTATTCTTGTGGCCCAAACCCTTTTTCCTAGCCCAATTGGGATTCTCCTAAACCCATAATACCCTATACCTAATTCCTAATACAGTATAAATAATGTATTTCATACACATACAAACCCTAGAATACACAATACACAGTACATATCTTCTTTCTCCTCGTTGAGAATTGGCTGCCAAAACCATCTCTTGCAAATCTCCGTGACTTCATCTCTACGGATCTCGTTCTCATCCAACAGCAGGTAATCGATCTCCTTTTCATATCTCTGTGACTTCCATCTCCTGTGTATGCTGGATCTTCAAATCCAAAACTGAAATTCTGTGCCTTCTTTTTCATCAATTCATCCAGATTTTAGAGTTTCACAAACCAAATCAAGATTTCCAAAACCCATCCACCTTAAATTACAGTAAGCGACCAAATTCTTCAAACCCGACTGCCAGACACATATATGGACTCAAGTGCAAGGGAGGAAGCATCAAAAATACATCCAAACAAGATTTTCACCACGCCCTCTAAAGGCTGAAGACCAAACCCTATTAGAAGACTCGTGCTTTCCATAACAGACAAGTCTCGGGGTAGCTAACCAGATGACTGGCAGTCAGCGTTATCTCTCTGCTACGTCCCTAAATGACATGAAGATAACATATCTCTCCACTACATCCCCGAATGACTGAGAGACATAATATGTTCTCATCCACGCCCTCTAAAGGCAGGAGAATATCTCGGTATCCGCTATGCCCTCAAATAGCAGGAAGCCTATGGCATAAATGACCGTACACCACCAAAAGGCGAGAAGTCGCAGACTAAGTCCGCTACGCCCTCAAATGGCAGGAAGTGAACATAAGTCCTTCGTCACAGAAGAGTAATATAGGTCATCTGACATAACCTTAAATTGTAGGAGGCCTATGGACCAAGTCCGACACGTCCTCAAATGGCAGGAAGTCCACTGCAGCTGTCAACCTGTAGATGAATAGTTGGGTATATATGGCATGTACAATATTCATGTCGTATCCTCGATCCACCTTCTTAGCATGCCCACCAAATGGCTTGAAGCTGAACACACCATATGAGGGGTCCTGAAATGTACTACATTCATGTCACACAACACGACCCGCATACTACAAGTGTCAAACCCCATTCAAGGATCATATACGGAACCATCCTGCATATGAGCCCATGTCCGAGGGGGCAATTTGTAGACATCCAAAAATTATTTGATAAATATTTAAAACCCAAGAAAATGTAGGGGTCAATATTTAATTAAATAAGTTTTGGCAAACGTCACGAGGTTTGTTGAAAAAGGCCAATCAGAACGTGACGAGTTGATTTTAGTGGTTAATCGAGAGCCCGATAAGTTTCAAATGAGCCAAATAGCTGAACGAATCGGAAAATGACACGTGGACTACCCCAATGAAGTGGAATAGTCGACTTTTATCAGGAGCAACAAGTGGCAATTCGATTTTTTATCCTTTCCAACGGATAGAGTTTTGAATTATTTCATCTCTGCAAAAATCCATAAAAAATCGATCTTCTAAATTATTTGATTACTCGGTTTAAAGAAATAGAATTTCGAAGAAAAGGACTCCGCTACTCTCATTGGTCAGCTTAAATTCGAATATATGGAGTTTGATTCAAAAATTCCTCCTCCTCAGTGGGCCAATCAGAATCAAGGAGCCCGGGGCCAGAAAAGCTATAAAACCCCTTCATTCTTCCAAAATAAAAGACATCAACCTTCTCTCAAAAGCAAATATTCGACCAACATAACCCTCTGAAGAGCCAAGTCTCAAATTTTATATATCTGATACGTTCTGTAGAGAAAACCACCACCAACGACCACAGAACCACCAGAAAAGGAAATCTTCATCTTCTGAAGCAATCAACGGAGGTTCTACTGCTAAAACGCAGAAAATTCATCATAATCATCCAAAATAGGATGGTTATCTGAACATTCTATCAAATTGAACATTCGAAGATCTGCAGACTTAGCCATCGAAGCAACTGCTGAGAAATTGATATAGCAGAACAAGCCGTCAACGCCCATGGACCAAGTCGAACTAGAACTCACCCTTGGTGAATAGGTGCCCCATCTCAGCCATCTATAGCTGAGGCCGATCGCGAGTACAACACCACGTTGTCCAGCTCCTGAGCAAGCCTACCCCCGTCAACAGGGTAGGGCTCCTGTCCACCCTGTCAGAGGCGGAGGGAGGGGGGGTCCAAGTGGGTCCACGGACCCCCCGGCGGATAGAAGTTCCTTTATAAAATAGGGGAAACTATATATATATATAGTTTTCCGATCTCCGTAATTTTTATAGCTCCGGACCCTCCAGAAGAGTCCTCCAAGTATTGTGTTTTTTGCATTAAATTAGTTTTAAATTTTTTTTATTTTGAATAAAGAAGAGAGGATAGGCTCATTACATTCATAAAAATAATAATTTACTCTAAGTAATTGAGCGTGAGAGCCAAATGAATGGAAAGATTCATGTTTGGTTCGGGAAGGGATTATGGAAGTTTTAAAATGAACGGAATGATAATCTACTTTCATTAATTGATTTATTAGATAATCGAAAACAAAGGATCTTGAATACTATTCGCAATTCTTCTGAATTGTGTAGAGAGGCCGTTGAGCAATTGGAAAATGCCAAAGTCCGCTTGTCAACATAGACCATGACCAAGTCGAGACTCATATCACGTCCATCATAGCTAATACGAGTATACACTGCTAAGGCTCCCCTTCAGGCTCGGAACGACACCAAGTCGGCGACCCACGTCCACGTCTTTATAGACCATGGCCCTCGTCCAAGTCTATATAGACGAAGAACCATATCCAAGTCCGAGGGCCTATATCCAGTCCAGGACATATTTAGTCAGACCCAAGCAAGCTCAACTCGAGTCCAGACGCTTATCAAGTAGTTGACAATCTATCTTTATTTTAGCATCTTACAAGTTTATTGATCCGTTTATTAGTC
Source organism: Orobanche coerulescens (assembly GCA_033398695.1). NCBI lineage: Eukaryota > Viridiplantae > Streptophyta > Magnoliopsida > Lamiales > Orobanchaceae > Orobanche > Orobanche coerulescens. The sequence goes on from CM065808.1 coordinate 103,067,995, forward strand.
AGAATATGTTTGGAGAGTATTAGTTTGCCAGTCGAACCTCGTTCGATTTGATCTTTTCATTTGTACCTCTGAAAGTATCCCCGCAGAGTTTTATTTTTATTATAAGTAATAGAACTGTCTTTGCCGTCTACACATAGGTTCCTTCTGGTCAAAATTATGTACTCCCTCCATCCCTAAATGTAAGCACCATTTCACAGTTTGACACTATTCACAAGTTATGCGAATCTTCTCGTTTTCTTCCAATGTAGAGAAAAAAATATAGTCATGTGGGTTCTTGTTTGATTCGTTTCAACGAGTACTTTTACAATATCAAAAATAATAATTTTTATCATCGCGTAATTAGATATATTAACTTTACAAAATGTGTCTCGGCAAACGTGAAAAAGTTAAATGGGGAAATTATTTATAAAATTATTTTCTCAAATGTCATTCTGTTCAAATATAATACAAGAATGCCACTTTTTCACATTCTCTCTCCTCTATTAGGAAAGCCCCTCATTTTTTCTTGTTTATACTAATTCTCTTATCTCTTTAATCAATTAATTTTTAAATTAACTAACTAATTTGTTATATTAAATAACTAGTTAACTAATTTGTTTTTTTAACTTACTAATTTATTTGTTATGGAATCAGTGATTGGAATCCAGATGCCATCTTGTGGGTTGACAGTATCCCAAAATAACAATGAATATTGGCATGGGATGAAGGGCAGCGTTGGGGTCACATGACGACTAACCTTGCTGAGTGTATCAACAACATATTAAAAGGAACGCGCGACCTTCTAGTAACTTCATTGGTGCAGAGGATGACAACAATATTTGTCAGCAGTGAAAGAGAGGCCCAAGCAATTCTGGCCACTGGCAAGATATACACAGACCAAGTCATGAAAAAGGTTGAGGAACAACAACTACAAAGGTCAAGGTCTCACGAAGTTTACATACAAAACCGAGTACAGAGTATTTTCAGAGTTAAGAGTTGGTAGGACCACGACGAGTGTAATATACAGAATTTCTACTACTGTGGTTTATTGTTATTTTATCCGAGTTATATTGTACAGTGTGGAATATGTACCGTATGGATAAAATAATTGAAAGACGGAGACAGTTGTACTTGTATAATTGTCGTACTTGGTCGACAGTTGCATTTGAGGATATCGTGTATTAGATAGATCGTATGAGAATATTCTTGGGACGAGTATATGTATTCAGTATGCCATGTATTCGTATTTCGCGTGTCGAGATGATGGATTAGAACAGTTGGAAATGGCTAAGTACAGCCACGTTAGCGCACGCTATGATGTATACTTAGCATACGCTAATGCACAAGTATTCCGTACGTTAAGAAGTATAGTAAACATACGTAAGGTGCACAACTATTACGTACGTTAAGCGGACATGTTAATGTACGTAAAGTTCATATCGGACAGATCAGGCTGTGACCGACAGGTGGGTCCCTTGGTCGGCAGCTTTCGATGCGGAACGTGCATGGGCGAGTCAACTCCTTGATAGCGTATGCTATGAGTAGTGTATTACGTACGTTAAATGGACATTTACTGTAGCAAGTCAACAGATGCATTACGTACGCTATGGCCTATGCATTACGTACGTAAGTGATTGCACGAAACAAGACAGTGAGCCCTGGAATGATGTTAGGTATGCTATGAAGGACATTTAGCGTATGTTAGGCAGCATTACGTACGTTAATAGTGATCGATAACGTACGTAATGAGTGATGCAGATTATAAAATGAGGATCGGTCTTTCATTTTTTCACGAGAGAGAATCGATGTTCTTCCCCCAAATTCGTCCCTCTGAGTATGGTAGTGAAGATAAACCCTTTCTAACTTGGTTATAAGCTTGAAAACATAGATTTGGGGTTTGGATATGAAGATATCAATGATTCTTGAAGAGTTTGATTGTGTTATTCATGTTCTTGAGGTATGTTGATGAACTCTACACCTTGAATTCGGATTTTGATGTTATTGTTGATGAATGATTGGTATGATGATAGTTAAGGTGGTATTATTGTGATTTTTGAGGCTCTGTGAATTGTATGTTGGAGGATACGATGATTTATGCCTTCGATTATGTTATTTGTTATAATCATAGTTATGGAATCATGGTGTTCATGATATGCTTGATGTTCTCGGTATATATATCACATCAAAGAGGGAAATTTGATAAGATATATGATGGTTTTTAAGTATAATCATGGAGTTGATGATTTAGACCAACCCTATGTTGATTGTAGTGGTAGAACTCCTATGTTCTTGACGAAATATGAATCATGATAACAATTTGGAACCCAGAAAGTTTTTGATTGATCTCGAATATGATTTCCTTTACATCTGTATCCGTAATTGCATTGTGGTTGTGAATTCGTAATTAATTGATTTGGGTTGTTCGGATTTATGTTTAATTGGTATATTGTGGAACCGTTGGGTTTATTGATCGGTTGTATTGATTGTTAATAATGATCATCGAGTTGCGGATTGTATTGTAGATATGAGTTCGTATTTGTTGAGTTGGATTATTTGGTTTTGTGTTTGATCGAGACATCGTTGAACCGTTGAGTTGATTGGTTGGTCGTGTCGGTTGTCGATTGTTATTGGATATGTGTTAATTGATTACTTCAATAGGTTTTGATCATTGATCGTTGGTTATAATCGTCGACCAAAAAAGTGTGTTGCTGTCGTATTCGGGAATGTTCGTGAATTGCTTTGGTCAGGGTCGAGGAACTTGTAGACGATGACAAGAAATTGGTAACGGCTTCTTCGGTATCGAGGCAAGTTATTACTTGCATAGTTTATAATATTTAATGAATGGTTTCAGTTTCATTCGTTTATAATTCGTATAGCAATGATTATGATTGTGAACACTGGAAATTGGGGATTGTACGTTGTTTTCGGATTTTGGGAATTTAAATCATAATGTATATGATTTACTTTTGTTATGCTTGGGTATTGATGATACATTGTGATAAAGACAAAGATATGGATTATCTACAGTCCGTGACATATTGGACCGTCGAATATTGAGAATAAATGGTTGGTGATGGTTTATACATAGAGATTGCTCTCGAAGGACTCGGGTCAAGTACTCTAATCATTTTTGTCATTTAGTGTCAATCATGTTGTGATACATTCATGTATTGTTGTTGTCGTGCATTGTGTATTGTTGTTTTGTGCAGTTATGCATTGTTGTTATATATCCACCATGAGTTGGTCCGATGGGATCATCTTGGGATATCTATAGCTGTGTGCGCTAGATCGTTGGACAGGTATTTCCACCATGCACTGGTCCGATGGGATCATCATGGGGATCTATAGCTGTGTGCGCTAGATCGTTGGATTACCATGTGTTGTTGTTGTGCATACGTATATTATGGGTTATCCATAAGTATACATTGTTGTTATCGTGGGCATGTTGATGTCGTCATGTGAGTATGCATTTGTATGTCTTATGTTATGACCATGTCCGTATGTGGTATTGATCTGATCTCGGATTATACTGACAGGATTGTCGTGGCATTAGATATATTGTGGTATATTCCGTATTTCCTTTCGTATTTGTCTTTTAATGGACAATTGATTATCGTGTTGGGATTTGATGATGTTATCTGATGGATTGAACTGATCAGAGAGGGTATATCACCGTATCGTGAGTTAGTGATGATATTTTGAGAATCTTGAGTATCGTTTGAGGTACAGTACAGATGTTATGTAGGAGCTTATTGGTTAATCGAGATTACAAGATGTGTAGTATTATAATGGTTATTTTAGTGAGGATTATTCGAGTAAGTAAAGTTATGGCAGTAAGATTATATTGGTCGTATTCTTACTTTGTAGTTTCATTGGTATGTAATTATTGACGCGATGTGATCGTTATCATTGTTGGATATTATGGCTGACCCCGTCGTGGGATTTCTTTTTAGGTTCTTGGAATATCAAGCTTGTAGCGGTCATGAAGAGATGAGCTTCCCGGAGGATACTAGCTATGGCATGTTTTTGTGAATCGAGTATTCTGATTGTATATTGTATTCCGCTGCTGGAGTATTTTAATTGTTTGTCTTTTCCGCTGCGTGAGTATTTTTGAATGCTCTTTTGGTTTTTGGCAACTTGAGTTATTTTAGGAAATCGTTTTCTAAACTATTGAGTTTCGGCTATTTGGCCTTGTCCTTTCAAATGAGATTTTACGACGGTTTTGGTAAACGAGTTTTTATAAAGTCTTCGGATATTTTTAAAAGATAGTACCGTTGTTAGCCTCTTGGGCGTTTGTAAATGTTTGTGAAAATGTCTTTTAGCCTTGTGGGTTCCATCTCAGGGCCCACGACACTGTAATATTCCTGGATGGCTCTCGGGGTGTTACAGAATATGGTATCGGAGCTTAGGTTGAGAAAACCTAGACAGTCGGGTCGATTTTGGTCGTGTTTTGTCGCGTCATTCGAGTTGTCGATTGAATAATACTAGAGCACTTGATTTTTGTTGTTCGCTCGGGCTTGTGTGTTATGTGGTTTACCAGTGTGGTACTGTGGTTGTTGTAAACTTTTCCAAATGGTATTAACATGTTTCTTCGGAAAGAGATGTGTTGTGTTCTCGAGTTGAACTGATTTTGCAAAACGTGTTTGAAAATATTTGTGTCGAGTATTTTCTAGAGTTGAGACATGTGCCAGTATCACGGGGAGTCGTCGGCTTCACGATCTGTAAGTGTTTGGATTTTTGAATTGCATTGAGAATTATTGTCGTTCTAAGTTGATATGCTTTGAAATTCAGAAGAATATTATGTGTTACGTTATGAGATAACAGGACATAATAGTTGGGATAGAACTGATGATATTGAGAAACTGTGACTATGGAAAATCAATGTGTCGGGTAAACTTGAGAACCGGAGTTGTGTATTTGGGAAAGATGTTGTGGATTATTGAGAAGAACATGTAGTCATGTTAGTTCATTTTGAGACATGTGAACTGTTTTTGAACATTCGAAATAATACTTTTCAAAATGAATATGTTACGAAAAATGATTTTTGGGCCGAGACCCAATTGATTTTGAAATAGTTCTATAACTCAGGACTTGGGCTCCAAAAGGGTTTTCTACTTTTAAATTCCTTGTAATGTGGAACGGGATTCGGGCTGAGACCCTAATGTTTCAAAAGGCTTTTTTGTTTTCCTAAAACTCCCGAGATTTGTAAAACGTTTTACCAATTATTTATCTATTTTCCTACTGCCTTTCGCAGTTTTGGTTTATTTGTTCAAATGAAACTTCTCGGGTAGTCTTCGTTGTGTTTGATTTGTCAATTATTCAATGTTTTGTCATAACATAGTTGAGGTGATCCGTGATGGGATAATGGTCCATGTTGCGAGTTATATGTGGGAAAGGAGTTTTTATCGGAGTCTATACATTGAGATTTTGGAACTCTATCGTGTGATTTTCCAATAGAATGTCAGTGGAATTGGTGACGAGCCGAACTGGTATACATGAGTATGGATATGGTCAAGCATTTGCATAATTCCAATTTATTTAATCATATGTATCCAAAATGAAGTGTCATCGAGAACTTGACACAAGCTAGCCGATTTAATTTTTTGGAAATTGATTTCTTGGTCATACGAAAAGTTATGTTTTGAGTTTTGAAATTCTTGAAAGAACTTTTGAAAATTTGTCTTCTTGACAAGACTATATGATTTCAAACTGGTTTTGAAAATGTGATTGATATACGTACACATTTAGTGCATAGCGCATATCATGGTGAAGTTATGAATGTGACTCACGAACTGGATAATACATCAGTATGGTACGATGAAAAGGAATTCGAGCTTTAGTATGGTAGTTTGGTTATCCAGGGATGATCGATTGGTTGATCAGATAAGAGAAATATGCTGCGTGTTCTAGATCGATATACAGGATGTGATTTTAGAACGTCGGGTTTTGTGAAATCGGGGCATATGTGCTATGTGGCTCTATTGGTGTGGTAGTAGCGCGATTTTACCATAGTGATTTTTGAATGATTTCTTTGTAAGTGTGAATTTGCAGATGGTGACCCCAGGATGGTTGTTTTGGGTAATGATTGGTCGTTCCCACTCCATGTATGATATGGTATGTTCGCCAGTTTGTGATTGGTTGTTCGTATGCCGAGGGGTATGTTCAACAGTTGGGTATGTTCCTTTGAGAACCACTGTATGTGAGTTGTATAACGTTTTGAGAAATTTATTCGTCCGTATATCTGTCTCTATGGTTCTGTGTTCATTGTGTTGGAGCTTACTATGTGAAGGTATTCTCGATTATTGTTGATCGTTCGTTGGTTATATTGGAGTTTATCATGTTGATGATATTCTCAGTTGTGATTTGACCTTTGGATTGGTTGTATTGTAGTTTATCATGTCAATGGTATTCTCAGTTAATTTGTTAGTTGATCATTGTTAATGATCGTATGAGCGTCAAATTTTGTGTCGATGTTTCGGGATTGGTTGCCATTGTTTTGGGCAGTTGTTTTACAGATGTATCATGCATTATTGATTTTTAGCAGATTGGGACTTGATTGTATAATCAGACAGACATGATTTGACACAGATAGATTATTTCATCCGAAGATGATATATTTTGTTGAGACTCATGGAATTGTGATTGTAAGCGTATTGAGGCTTTATAGTGAAGTCATTTGCTAGTATCACAGAAGATCATCGACTTGGCGCATTTGTAAGTATACTATTTTGGTTATTCAGTAATGATGATGATTGATTGTTGTCGTTATGGTTTCGAGATATTTTGGTTGAACGATTTTTTTATGACGGATTGCAAGTTTCGAGGACGAAACTTATTGTAATACCCTCGCCTTTAATATTGTATTTTATGATTTAAGCTAAGTATTTTCGCAGCATATCTGTGATGTTGTAGCAAGTATCGACGAATTATGTTAAGTTGGAATCATGGTCATTCATACTATATTAGTTGTTGGGTGATATTGGGAGAATCCCATTTATGCTTGTTATAGTACTTAACGTACGTTAACCTGTCTTCATAACGTACGCTATGTATGTCGCCTTACGTACGTAACATCAATACGTTAACGTACGTAATGCGGGAGATCCTCCCGGTGATCCGCCTTTGGCGGGTGGGGCCGAGGGGTTAGGTGGTGGGAGTCGATCGCGACGGCCAAGTCAACGGCTATTACGTGCGTAATAGCTATATAGTTACGTGCGTAACAATTGCGTGTTTTGAGGCGTAAAGATCGATGAAATTGGTTACGTACGTAATGATCATAAGATTACGTACGTAAGGGCTATAACGTACGTTAACCACTTTCGTTAACGTACGTAATGCCGAGTTCAGATTATAAAAGTATGACTTGCCATTCATTTCCTACTCGACCCTTTCAACCTCCCAACTGAGAAACGATTCCTTTCCCTTCCAACTTCGTTTCTAAGCCTTTCTAACTTGTGTTGGAGCTTCAACACTTGATTGGTGACTTGGAGAGTTAGAGATTGAAGTGTATCCCTTGAAGTGTTGGTGTTGTTCTTCATTTTAAGGTTGGTCTTTCTTTAACTCATATCAATTCCATGCTTATGATGATGTTAGTAGATAAATACTTCACATAATGTTAGTTTAAACTAGTGAAAACATGATAAGTTAATTGAATCATGCTCAAACTAATTGAAGATTAACATTGAAGGTATTAGTGTTACTTCTTGATGTAACTAACTTCATAATGTGATTGTGTTGATAATGATATACATAAAACCTGATGTATAACATGATAATCGGAAGTTGATTATAGTCTCAACACTAGGAACATGTTAGGGATGATATCCTTAATGATTAAAAGTGAGAAATGTTACATTTGTCTTGAACATTCAATTGATTCTTGAAGGTAGTATGGAACCATGATTTTTGGCCTCTAAAACCTTTGTAATAAAATTGTTGGAAAGATTATGTTAACCCTTTGAAGATGATCTTCGCTAGACGGGATGAAGTTACTTCAAAAATTTCAAGTATCCAATGATATAACTAGGCTTTTAATAAATTCTTCAAAGTAAAACAATGGATGTTGATAGAAGGAAGTTGTAATCTTCATATGTTCAAATTAATCGATTTCGTTAAAGGGTGTTAATCACTACATTAATAGGTTGATAATGTTCTTAAGAGGATTGTGTTGAATATGATGATACAAATGCGGTAGATGAGTAGCCGAATTCCATTTCATTAATCCGTGCGTGTTAAGAAACGTAAATTAAGATGATGTTCTTAGTTCACTAAAAACTTAAACTTATGTTTCATATAGTAATCAAGTTTTGAATGTAATCGTTGGTAAAATAATGAAGAACGTAATTAAACACAAACTTATATCGTAATTGGAAGTGTCGATGATTTGAAAAGATATTTTCACGATATTACATTGATAATAAACTAGACATCAAGTATTTGACATTAAGGTTATAATATGTGAATGAACATGATAAACATACAATGAATTGTAATAAGAACATTAAAATGATCAATAGGATAATTGATTTATTCAAGTAAATTTACGAATATTATTTATGTAATAATACCGTTATCGTACGAATGTGTTGTTGAATGAATTACATTTCATTCAAGGTTGCTTGTTCACGTGAGTATTGTTAGACGAGGATATCGTTCGTTTGACCATTCAAAGAAGGATTATTCATCTATCTTGCTTGGTTATAATGATGGTTGAATTCTTGTGATTATTATGCGTTTCGTATGTATGAAATGTTCTGACAATCTATGATTCGTGATATGGTGACACCCTTGATCATATTGTCATGGTGTTGGGGATGATATACCCGAAATTACCGTCCTTGTTATCGTTAGTCCTTTTGAGCTTTGTTGACACTTCGGTGAGTTGTTCGATTCCTTGGTAAAAGTGTAATTCGTTGAGTTTCGTTGTCATGTTGTATCGTGACATCTCTGGAGTCATATCTGCACGCCGATTGGTTATGTGTAGGATTTTTAGCCGGGCACTTGATGATCATGCGTGGATGTTTTCCGCATTTAGATCGTGCACACGAGACATAGTTCGTGAGGCTAATTAGGTACATCGTCCCACGTATATTCTGGATTCCGTATACGGGGTGGACATGTGCACGGGCACATTTCCGGATTGGGCGTACTGTGACGTCCGTCTTGAGCCATATTATATGGTCGTTCGTATATTTAGTTATGTTCGACAGTTGGGACTGATTGTTTATACGCCTTCGGGGTATATTCAGTAGTCGGTGGTTTTCTTTGAGATCAGTATATATGAATTGTATAATGTCATGAGAATCATTATCATGTATAGCTGACCCTGTGGTTTGGGGCGAAATACTTGTATTTCAGGGCAAGGAAAGGGTAAGGCACAGGAGGAGCACAATGGCGACGGAGGATTCTGAAGTATGCTATTTCGGGGGGCCCGAGTCTTTTGGTTGTTCGGTTATGTTTTATTGTGACTTTCATTTTATTTAGTGTCGGATGAATATACTAAAATTTGTTAGGTACTGCCCATCGTCATATGGTACATGCGAATTTGGATCCTGTGTATGTTTGCTCGTATTTAAAGACATGAATAACTCATACTCCACACCGGGGTTTTGATAAATATTGTGGTACGGTGCCACGTTGTCAGATTATAAATGTATATTGTGATATCGCCTGGTGGGTCCCGGTAGGGGTCCACGGCACTGTAATAGCCACTGTTTTTGGGCTGTTACAGAAGATGGTATCAGAGAGTGTGTTTTTATTTTGAGTCATTGTAGAATCGAAATAGCATCAAGAAACCTTCGTGCCACGTGTAACTTTGTAAGCGCGACCTGTCAAATACGGTATGTTCTCATGAACCATAATTTGATTACTGGCATGATATTGACGATGTATTGGTCTCCTTACTTATCTTGGCATCTTGCTACCATGAGGTAAAATTCATCTGTTTGAGGTGAACCTAAATTAATTATGTGATTGGAATTGTTTCGACTTGATGTTGATATGATATTGAGTGTGTAACACCTGTAGTGCCAGTGATTCTTTACAAACTGCTTTGTTGGATAGGAAATTCCCTGTTGCTATTAACTTAACATGAATTATGATTGATAAATCGAACTGTACTTGTGACTTGATTCTTTCAGTATGGAAAGGAACCCGAGAGGCCGTGGCAGAGGGGGACGAGGCCGCGGAAGAGGCCGAATTCCGATACCACGAGCCAACAGACGCGCGAATGTGGAACAGAGTTCCGCAGGCACTGATTCGCCTTCTAGGGACCAATCACACCACAGGAGAGAATGCACGTGTCGATCCTTACACCGTGATGCGGGGCATGATGGCCCGAGATGACCCAAATGGGTGGTCACCGATGGAAGCTATGCAGAGGAATACTACTGGTCAACAGCAGGGGCAACAGCCTCCGCCTCTGGTGCCTGGCGGGATCGTGAGCCGGATTATTAGCGACATATCACGACAGCGACCTCCGACTTTTGAAGGCTCATCTGAGCCTGCTGACATTATACACTGGATAGAGCATTTCGAGAAACTGTTCGAGATGGTGGAGTGCCCAGAGGAAAATTGAGTTGCTGTGGCAGCCTACTACTTTAGTAAGAGTGCCCATACTTGGTGGCTTTCTGTGAGGCCTGCCGAAGGCGCGAGTACTTGGGAAGAATTCAAGAATCTTATGCTAGATCGTTACTATCATGCACCCCTCCGTGAAGCCAAACTGTCCGAATTACTGAACCCCGACCCATCGGAAGACGAGGATGTGTTAGCGATTGCCGAAAAATTCCAAGCACTTCTCCCTTTTGCTACGTCAGTTGTCCGTTCGGAAGCTGATAAGATCAAATATTCCTCAAGAGGCTTAAACCCCGAATGAGGATGCAATTACTCAATCACCACTGTACGACCTTACCGGAGTTTATTGAGAAGGCTTTAGAGTATGAACTTACTGCGAAGGAGATTTCTAAGAAGCAGCCTCAGTTTTCCAACAAGAGATCCAGGAACCAGACCCAAGGAGACAGTAACCGGGGGGTATTCAAGAAACCCCAGCCTGCACCAAATCCTTCTGAGCGGCCACCTATGGCATCGAAACCGGCAGGAACGCACTCTCGGGCAATCAGCTCACCTGTCGTGTGTTATAACTGTGGGGACCACGGGCATATCAGCACCAAGTGTCCGAAGCCGGCCGTTGCCTGTCACACTTGCGGGAAGAACGGTCATCGTGCTCGCTATTGCCGGGGTGGACTCGGGCATGCTCCAGTAACATCTCTTGCTCTAGTACAGTCTTCTGTTCAGGAACGTGCTCCTCCATCCGCTTCTTACCAGACTACCGGGGCGAACAAAGGGATGGGTCGTGGAAATCAAGCTGGTACACCTGCTTCCGGGGTTGCAAAACCCAGAGTCTACGAGATGAAGAAAGCTGATGATCCCGAAGCCAGCATGATTGCAGGTACTCTCGAGATCCACTCTCAGCCCGTTTGTGTTCTTTTCGATACTGGTGCTTCACACTCCTTTTTGTCTAGTTCTTATTTGAGTCGTTTGCATTTGAATCATGTTACCGATTGTAAACCTTATGTAATTGGTCTACCCGATGGTAGAAGAATTATTGGGAGTCGTGAAGTACAGAACTGTCCGATTAGCATGAACAACCGTGAGTGGTTGTCCGACTTGATTGTGGTTTATTTACCTAAAGATGATGTAATCTTGGGTATCGACTGGATGGATCGTCACGATGCCGTGCTTAGCGTCCGTAAGCGAATGGTGACCGTCACATCGGATGATGGCGTCGAGTGTATTTTTCGGGGTGATAATCCGAAACATTCTGGGAGAGTCATCAGCGCTATGAAGGCTATGAGATTACTGAACCAGGGATGCATTGGTTATTGGTGTTACATGACCAAGACAACTGACCGACCAGTCAAATTGATTGATATTCCAGTAGTTCGAGATTATCCGAATGTATTTCCAGAAGAGCTTCCAGGAATACCCCCACATCGAGAGGTAGAATTCACCATTGAGTTGGAGCCAGAGATGTCCCCGCTTTCGAAAGCACCATATCGTATGGCCCCGACTGAGATGCAGGAGTTGAAAAGACAACTCGAAGAATTAACTGAGAAAGGATATGTTCGACCCAGTGCATCCCCTTGGGGAGCGCCGGTGTTATTCGTACGGAAGAAGGACGGATCGCTGCGTTTGTGTATTGATTAATGAGTGAAAAAGTAATAATTAAGAACAAATATCCTTTACCTCACATCGATGATCTATTGGATCAGCTCCAGGGAGCCGCTGTATTTTCCAAGATCGACTTGAGGTCCGGGTACCACCAATTGTGGATTCGAGAGTCTGACATCCCGAAGATAGCCTTTCGCACTCGCTATGGGCATTATGAGTTCGTTGTCATGCCATTCGGACTGACTAATGCACCTGCAGTGTTCATGGAATTGATGAATCGGGTTTTTATTAATTATCTAGATCGTTTTGTAGTCATTTTTATTGACGACATCTTGGTCTACTCTCGTGATCATGAGGAGAATGAGTGTCACCTCCGCCAGGTTCTCGATGCATTAAGGCGAGAACAACTCTATGGAAAATTTTCTAAGTGTGAATTCTGGATGTTTGAAGTTATTTTTCTAGGACATGTGATATCAGCAGAGGGAGTAAGAGTAGACCCACAGAAGACGGAAGCTATCCGAGACTGGCTACTCCCGAAGAACATGAAGGAAGTTCGTAGTTTTCTGGGTCTAGCAAAGCTATTATGCATTTATTCGTGGAAGGATTTTCCAGAATTGCTCAACCGATGACTAATCTGTTGAGAAAAGATAAGAAGTACTTATGGTCGGAAGCATGTCAGCAAAGTTTTGATGAACTCAAAGGTCGATAAATTTCAGCACCTGTTTTGGTAAGGATTCGTGGTATATAGCGATGCATCGAGACAGGGCCTTGGCTGCGTGTTAATGCAGGACGGGAAAGTGATCGCCTATGCGTCCAGACAGTTGCGTCCTTACGAGGTCAACTACCCTACTCATGACTTGGAGTTAGCAGCCGTAGTGTTTGCTTTAAAAATCTGGCGCCACTATCTGTATGGAGTTGCCTGCCGGATTTTTACGGACCACGAGAGCCTGAAGTATATTTTTATCCAGAAGGAGTTGAATATGAGACAAAGGAGGTGGTTAGAGCTAATCAAAGACTATGATATTGAGATCCTTTATCATCCAGGCAAGGCAAACGTGGTTGCCGATGCCTTGAGCCGCAAGACGGTGCAGGAACAGATACTAGCTCGTTTGACCGCCCAGAGGGAGTTGCAATTAGAGTTCATGAGACCAGAGATTGAGGTCTAGTTACAACGCATTCAGGGACAACTGTGCATGCTTGAGATTTCACCATCCCTTGATGAGACGATCAGGACGAAACAGAGGACGGACCCATTCTTATCCAGAGTTCGAGGAGAAATCGATCAAAGGAAGGCCCCTGGATTTGTGGTTCACGAGGATGGACTGATACGCTTTAAAAATCGAGTATGTGTACCAGCAGACGAAGAGTTGAGGAATACTATTCTGAAGGAGGCTCATGCTACCCCGTATTCCATACACCCGGGATCGAACAAAATGTATAAGGATTTGAAGCCGTATTATTGGTGGGGTAACATGAAACGGGAGGTTGCCGAATTCGTTTCGAAATGTTTGACCTATCAGCAGGTCAAGATTGAGCATCAACGACCAGCTGGAATGATGAAACCGCTTCCGATTCCCGAGTGGAAGTGGGAAGACATATCGATGGATTTTATTACTAGCTTGCCGACGAGCCGTCGAGGCATGAATACGATTTGGGTGATTGTGGATCGATTGAATAAATCAGCCCACTTCTTGGAGGTCAAGGATACTTGGGGCCCTGAGAGATTGGCCCAATTATTCATCAAAGAGATTGTGAGATTGCATGGCACCCCTAAGAGTATTGTATCAGATCGGGACGGACGGTTCGTGTCGCACTTCTGGAAGGCGGTTCATCGTGCTATGGGTACACAGTTGAACTTCAGTACGACTTTTCATCCTCGCATCAAGGTCACCCGAGAGGACAATTCAAACTCTAGAGGATATGTTGAGGGCATGTGCTCTCGATTGGAAGCCTGACTGGGAAGCCCAACTGCCGTTGGTAGAATTCACATATAATAACAGCTGGCACGCCTCGATCATGATGGCACCTTATGAGGCATTGTATGGTCGTCGTTGTAGGTCCCCTTTGTGCTGGGACGAATTGTCTGAATCTATTGGTACGGAACCTGATATGTTATTGGCAGCCCGCGAGAAGATTTCCCTGATCAAGAGTCGTCTATTAACGGCCCAAAGCCGCCAGAAATCATATGCAGATAATCGTCGACGACCACTCGAGTTTGAGGTTGGTGACCATGTACTAGTCAAAGTATCTCCTACTAGAGGTGTTCTCCGATTCGGGAAGAGAGGCAAATTGAGCCCAAGGTATATTGGTCCGTTTGAGATCCTGGAACGAGTAGGCGACCTAGCATATCGGTTAGCATTACCACCAGCTTTGAACCGGATTCACAACGTATTCCATGTATCTCAGTTAAGGAAGTATGTTGCTGATCCAAGTCACGTTATTCAATTCGACGAGGTCGAAATAGCCGATGACCATTCGTATGAAGAACGGACTATGCAGATACTCGAGAGAAGAATTAAACATCTGAGGAACAAGACGATTCCCTTATTAAAAATTCAGTGGTCGAGACATGGAGTCGAGGAAGCTACGTGGGAGACTGAAGATAGCATGCGAGAGAAATACCCCGAACTGTTTACCCCTTAGTTTCGGGGACGAAACTCCTTTTAAGGGGGGGAGTATGTAATATCCTCGCCTTTAATATTGTATTTTATGATTTAAGCTAAGTATTTTCGCACCATATCTGTGATGTTGTAGCAAGTATCGACGAATTATGTTAAGTTGGAATCATGGTCATTCATACTATATTAGTTGTTGGGTGATATTGGGAGAATCCCATTTATGCTTGTTATAGTACTTAACGTACGTTAACCTGTCTTCATAACGTACGCTATGTATGTCGCCTTACGTACGTAACATCAATACGTTAACGTACGTAATGCGGGAGATCCTCCAGCAGTCCGCCTTTCGGCGGGTGGGGCCGAGCGGGGTTAGGTGGTCGGGAGTCGATCGCGACAGCCAAGTCAACGGCTATTACGTATGTAATAGCAATATAGTTACATATGTAACGAATTGCGTGTTTTGAGGCAGAAAGATCTGATGAAATTGGTTACGTACGTAATGATCATAAGATTACGTACGTAAGGGCTATAACGTACGTTAACCACTTTCGTTAACGTACGTAATACCGAGTTCAGATTATAAAAGTATGACTTGCCATTCATTTCCTACTCGACCCTTTCAACCTCCCAACTGAGAAACGATTCCTTTCCCTTCCAACTTCGTTTCTAAGCCTTTCTAACTTGTGTTGGAGCTTCTAGCACTTGATTGGTGACTTGGAGAGTTAGAGATTGAAGTGTATCCCTTGAAGTGTTGGTGTTGTTCTTCATTTTAAGGTTGGTCTTTCTTTAACTCATATCAATTCCATGCTTATAATGATGTTAGTAGATAAATACTTCACATAATGTTAGTTTAAACTAGTGCAAACATGATAAGTTAATTGAATCATGCTCAAACTAAGTGAAGATTAACATTGAAGGTATTAGTGTTACTTCTTGATGTAAATAACTTCATAATGTGATTGTGTTGATAATGATATACATAAAACCTGATGTATAACATGATAATCGGAAGTTGATTATAGTCTCAACACTAGGAACATGTTAGGGATGATATCCTTAATGATTAAAAGTGAGAAATGTTACATTTGTCTTGGACATTCAATTGATTCTTGAAGGTAGTATGGAACCATGATTTTTGGCCTCTAAAACCTTTGTAATAAAATTGTTGGAAAGATTATGTTAACCCTTTGAAGATGATCTTCGCTAGACGGGATGAAGTTACTTCAAAAATTTCAAGTATCCAATGATATAACTAGGCTTTTAATAAATTCTTCAAAGTAAAACAATGGATGTTGATAGAAGGAAGTTGTAATCTTCATATGTTCAAATTAATCGATTTCGTTAAAGGGTGTTAATCACTACATTAATAGGTTGATAATGTTCTTAAGAGGATTGTGTTGAATATGATGATACAAATGCGGTAGATGAGTAGCCGAATTCCATTTCATTAATCCGTGCGTGTTAAGAGACGTAAATTAAGATGATGTTCTTAGTTCACTAAAAACTTAAACTTATGTTTCATATAGTAATCAAGTTTTGAATGTAATCGTTGGTAAAATAATGAAGAACGTAATTAAACACAAACTTATATCGTAATTGGAAGTGTCGATGATTTGAAAAGATATTTTCACAATATTACATTGATAATAAACTAGACATCAAGTATTTGACATTAAGGTTAGAATATGTGAATGAACATGATAAACATACGATGAATTGTAATAAGAACATTAAAATGATCAATAGGATAATTGATTTATTCAAGTAAATTTACGAATATTATTTATGTAATAATACCGTTATCGCATTTAATGTGTTGTTGAATGAATTACATTTCATTCAAGGTTGCTTGTTCACGTGAGTATTGTTAGACGAGGATACCGTTCGTTTGACCATTCAAAGAAGGATTATTCATCTACGGAATTGAGGCAAGTTATCTTGCTTGGTTATAATGATGGTTGAATTCTTGTGATTATTATGCGTTTCGTGTGTATGAAATGTTCTGACAATCTATGATTCGTGATATGGTGATACCCTTGATCGTATTGTCATGGTGTTGGGGATGATATACCCGAAATTACCGTCCTTGTTATCGTTAGTCCTTTTGAGCTTTGTTGACACTTCGGTGAGTTGTTCGATTCCTTGGTAAAAGTGTAATTCGTTGAGTTTCATTGTCATGTTGTATCGTGACATCTCTGGAGTCATATCTGCACGCCGATTGGTTATGTGTAGGATTTTTAGCCGGGCACTTGATGATCATGCGTGGATGTTTTCCGCATTTAGATCGTGCACACGAGACGTAGTTCGTGAGGCTAATTAGGTACATCATCCCACGTATATTCTGGATTCGGTATACGGGTTGGACATGTGCACGGACACATTTCCGGATCGGGCGTACTGTGACGTCCGTCTTGAGCCATATTATATGGTCGTTCGTATATTTAGTTATGTTCGACAGTTGGGACTGATTGTTTATACGCCTTCGGGGTATATTCAGTAGTCGGTGGTTTTCTTTGAGATCAGTATATATGAATTGTATAATGTCATGAGAATCATTATCATGTATAGCTGACCCTGTGGTTTGGGGCGAAATACTTGTATTTCAGGGCAAGGAAAGGGTAAGGCACAGGAGGAGCACAATGGCGACGGAGGATTCTGAAGTATGCTATTTCGGGGGGCCCGAGTCTTTTGGTTGTTCGGTTATGTTTTATTGTGACTTTCATTTTATTTAGTGTCGGATGAATATACTAAAATTTGTTAGGTACTGCCCATCGTCATATGGTCTGTACCGAATTTGGATCCTGTGTATGTTTGCTCGTATTTAAAGACATGAATAACTCATACTCCACACCGGGGTTTTGATAAATATTGTGGTACGGTGCCACGTTGTCAGATTATAAATGTATATTGTGATATCGCCTGGTGGGTCCTGGTAGGGTCCACGGCACCGTAATAGCCACTGTTTTTGGTCATTCTGTAAGATGGTATCGAGAGTGTGTTTTTATTTTGAGTCATTGTAGAATCGAAATAGCATCAAGAAACCTTCGTGCCACGTGTAACTTTGTAAGCGCCCGACCCGTCAAATACGGTATGTTCTCATGAACCATAATTTGATTATCGGCATGATATTGACGATGTATTGGTCTCCTTACTTATCTTGGCATCTTGCTACCATGAGGTAAAATTCATCTGTTTGAGGTGAACCTAAATTAATTATGTGATTGGAATTGTTTCGACTTGATGTTGATATGATATTGAGTGTGTAACACCTGTAGTGCCAGTGATTCTTTACAAACTGCTTTGTTGGATAGGAAATTCCCTGTTGCTATTAACTTAACATGAATTATGATTGATAAATCGAACTGTACTTGTGACTTGATTCTTTCAGTATGGAAAGGAACCCGAGAGGCCGTGGCAGAGGGGGACGAGGCCGCGGAAGAGGCCGAATTCCGATACCACGAGCCAACAGACGCGCGAATGTGGAACAGAGTTCCGCAGGCAGTGATTCGCCTTCTAGGGACCAATCACACCACACCGGAGAGAATGCACGTGTCGATCATTACACCGTGATGCAGGGCATGATGGCCCAGATGACCCAAATGGGTCAGCTGATGGAAGCTATGCAGATGAATACTACTGGTCAACAGCAGGGGCAACAGCCTCCGCCTCTGGTGCCTGGCGGGATCGTGAGCCTGATTATTAGCGACATATCACGACAGCGACCTCCGACTTTTGAAGGCTCATCTGAGCCTGCTGACATTGTACACTGGATAGAGCATTTCGAGAAACTGTTCGAGATGCTGGAGTTACCAGAGGAAAATCGAGTTGCTGTGGCAGCCTACTACCTTAGTAAGAGTGCCCACACTTGGTGGCTTTCTGTGAGGCCTGCCGAAGGCGCGACTACTTGGGAAGAATTCAAGAATCTTATGCTAGATCGTTACTATCCTGCACCCCTCCGTGAAGCCAAACTGTCCGAATTACTAAACCACGACCCATCGGAAGACGAGGATGTGTTAGCGATTGCCGAAAAATTCCAAGCACTTCTCCCTTTTGCTACGTCAGTTGTCCGTTCGGAAGCTGATAAGATCAAATATTTCCTCAAGAGGCTTAAACCCCGAATGAGGATGCAATTACTCAATCACCACTGTACGACCTTACCGGAATTTATTGAGAAGGCTTTAGAGTATGAACTTACTGCGAAGGAGATTTCTAAGAAGCAGCCTCAGTTTTCCAACAAGAGATCCAGAACTGCACCCAAGGAGACAAGAATCGGGGTATTCAAGAAACCCCAGCCTGTACCAAATCCTTCTGAGCGGCCACCTATGGCACCGAAACCGGCAGGAACGCACTCTCGGGCAATCAGCTCACCTGTCGTGTGTTATAACTATGGGGACGAGGGGCATATCAGCACCAAGTGTCCGAATCCGGCCGTTGCCTGTCACACTTGCGGGAAGAACGGTCATCATGCTCGCTATTGCCGGGGTGGACTCGGGCGTGCTCCAGTAGCATCTCTTGCTCCAAAGATGCCTTCTTGCTCAGAACGTGCTCCTCCATCCGCTTCTTACCAGACTACCGGGGCGAACACAGGGATGGGCCGTGGAAATAAAGCTGGTACACCTGCTTCCGGGGTTGCAAAACCCAGAGTCTACGAGATGAAGAAAGCCGATGATACCGAAGCCAACATGATTGCAGGTACTCTCGAGATCCACTCTCAGCCCGTTTGTGTTCTTTTTGATACTTGTGCTTCACACTCCTTTTTGTCTAGTTCTTGTTTGAGTCGTTTGCATTTGAATCATGTTACCAATTGTGAACCTTATGTAATTGGTCTACCCGATGGTAGAAGAATTATTGGGAGTCGTGAAGTACAGAACTGTCCGATTAGCATGAACAACCCTGAGTGGTTGTCCGACTTGATTGTGGTTGATTTACCTAAAGATGATGTAATCTTGGGTATCGACTGGATGGATCGTCATGATGCCGTGTTTAGCGTCCGTAAGCGAATGGTGACCGTCACATCGGATGATGGCGTCGAGTGTATTTTTCGGGGTGATAATCCCAATCATTCTGGGAGAGTCATCAGCGCTATGAAGGCTATGAGATTACTGAACCAGGGATGCATTGGTTATTGGTGTTACATGACCAAGACAACTGACCGTCCAGTCGAATTGATTGATATTCCAGTAGTTCGAGATTATCTGGATGTATTTCCAGAAGAGCTTCCAGGAATACCCCCACATCGAGAGGTAGAATTCACCATTGAGTTGGAGCCAGGGACGTCCCCGCTTTCGAAAGCACCATATCGTATGGACCCGACTGAGATGCAGGAGTTGAAAAGACAACTCGAAGAATTAACTGAGAAAGGATATGTTCGACCCAGTGCATCCCCTTGGGGAGCGCCAGTGTTATTCGTACGGAAGAAGGACGGATCACTGCGTTTGTGTATTGATTATCGGGAGCTGAACAAAGTAACAATTAAGAACAAATATCCTTTACCTCGCATCGATGATCTATTGGATCAGCTCCAGGGAGCCGCTGTATTTTCCAAGATCGACTTGAGGTCCGGGTACCACCAATTGAGGATTCGAGAGTATGACATCCCGAAGACAGCTTTTCGCACTCGCTATGGGCATTATGAGTTCGTTGTCATGCCATTCGGACTGACTAATGCACCTGCAGTGTTCATGGAATTGATGAATCAGGTTTTTATTAATTATCTGGATCGTTTTGTAGTCATTTTTATTGACGACATCTTGGTCTACTCTCGTGATCATGAGGAGCATGAGTGTCACCTCCGCCAGGTTCTCGATGCATTAAGGCGAGAACAACTCTATGGAAAATTTTCTAAGTGTGAATTTTGGATGTCTGAAGTTATTTTTCTAGGACATGTGATATCAGCAGAGGGAGTAAGAGTAGACCCACAGAAGACGGAAGCTATCCGAGACTGGCTACCCCCGAAGAACGTGAAGGAAGTTCGTAGTTTTCTGGGTCTAGCAGGCTATGCATTTATCTTCGTGGAAGGATTTTCCAGAATTGCTCAACCGATGACTAATCTGTTGAGAAAAGATAAGAAGTACTTATGGTCGGAAGCATGTCAGCAAAGTTTTGATGAACTCAAAGGTCGATTAATTTCAGCACCTGTTTTGGTAAGGATTCGTGGTATGTAGCGATGCATCGAGACAGGGCCTTGGCTGCGTGTTAATGCAGGACGGGAAAGTGATCGCCTATGCGTCCAGACAGTTGCGTCAACTACCCGACTCATGACTTGGAGTTAGCAGCCGTAGTGTTTGCTTTAAAAATCTGGCGCCACTATCTGTATGGAGTTGCCTGCCGGATTTTTACAGACCACAAGAGCCTGAAGTATATTTTTATCCAGAAGGAGTTGAATATGAGACAAAGAAGGAGGTTACAGCTAATCAAAGACTATGATATCGAGATCCTTTATCATCCAGGCAAGGCAAACGTGGTTGCCGATGCCTTGAGCCGCAAGACGGTGCAGGAACAGATACTAGCTCGTTTGACCGCCCAGAGGGAGTTGCAATTAGAGTTCATGAGACCAGAGATTGAGGTCTGGTTACAACGCATTCAGGGACAACTGTGCACGCTTGAGATTTCACCATCCCTTGATGAGACGATTAGGACGAAACAGATGACAGACCCATTCTTATCCAGAGTTCGAGGAGAAATCGATCAAGGGAAGGCCCCTGGATTTGTGGTTCATGAGGATGGACTGATATGCTTTAAAAATCGAGTATGTGTACCAGCAGACGAAGAGTTGAGGAATACTATTCTGAAGGAGGCTCATGCTACCCCGTATTCCATACACCCGGGATCGAACAAAATGTATAAGGATTTGAAGCCATATTATTGGTGGGGTAACATGAAACGGGAGGTTGCCGAATTCGTTTCGAAATGTTTGACCTGTCAGCAGGTCAAGATTGAGCATCAACGACCTGCTGGCATGATGAAACCGCTTCCGATTCCCGAGTGGAAGTGGGAAGACATATCGATGGATTTTATTACTAGCTTGCCGACGAGCCGTCGAGGCATGAATACTATTTGGGTGATTGTGGATCGATTGAATAAATCAGCCCACTTCTTGGAGGTCAAGGATACTTGGGGCCCTGAGAGATTGGCCCAATTATTCATCAAAGAGATTGTGAGACTGCATGGCACCCCTAAGAGTATCAGACGATCGGGACGGACGGTTCGTGTCGCACTTCTGGAAGGCGGTTCATCGTGCTATGGGTACACAGTTGAACTTCAGTACGGCTTTTCATCCTCAGACCGACGGTCAGTCTGAGAGGACAATTCAAACTCTAGAGGATATGTTGAGGGCATGTGCTCTCGATGGAAGCCTGATCGGGAAGCCCAACCGCCGTTGGTAGAATTCACATATAATAAATGGCATGCCTCGATCATGATGGCACCTTATGAGGCATTGTATGGTCGCCGTTGTAGGTCCCCTTTGGGTGGGACGAATTGTCTCAATCTATTGGTACGGAACCCGATATGTTATTGGCGGCCGCGAGAAGATTTCCCGATCAAGAGTCGCTCATTAACGGCCCAAAGCCGCCGTAAATCATATGCAGATAATCGTCGACGACCACTCGAGTTTGAGGTTGGTGACCATGTACTAGTCAAAGTATCTCCTACTAGAGGTGTTTTCCGATTCGGGAAGAGAGGCAAATTGAGCCCAAGGTATATTGGTCCGTTTGAGATCCTGGAACGAGTAGGCGACCTAGCCTATCGTTTAACATTACCACCAGCTTTGAGCCGGATTCACAACGTATTCCATTTATCTCAGTTAAGGAAGTATGTTGCTGATCCAAGTCACGTTATTCAATTCGACGAGGTCGAAATAGCCGATGACCATTCGTATGAAGAACGGCCTGTGCAGATACTCGAGAGAAGAATTAAACATCTGAGGAACAAGACGATTCCCTTATTAAAAATTCAGTGGTCGAGACATGGAGTCGAGGAAGCTACGTGGGAGACTGAAGATAGCATGCGAGAGAAATACCCCGAACTATTTACCCCTTAGTTTCGGGGACGAAACTCCTTTTAAGGGGGGGAGTATGTAATACCCTCGCCTTTAATATTGTATTTTATGATTTAAGCTAAGTATTTTCGCACCATAGCTGTGATGTTGTAGCAAGTATCGACGAATTATGTTAAGTTGGAATCATGGTCATTCATACTATATTAGTTGTTGGGTGATATTGGGAGAATCCCATTTATGCTTGTTATAGTACTTAACGTACGTTAACCTATCTTCATAACGTACGCTATGTATGTCGCCTTACGTATGTAACATCAATACGTTAACGTACGTAATGCGGGAGATCCTCCAGCAGTTCGCCTTTCGGTGGGTGGGGCCGAGCGGGGTTAGGTGGTCGGGAGTCGATCGCGACAACCAAGTCAACAGCTATTACGTACGTAATAGCTATATAGTTACGTACGTAACGAATTGCGTGTTTTGAGGCAGAAAGATCTGATGAAATTGGTTACGTACGTAATGATCATAAGATTACGTACGTAAGGGCTATAACGTACGTTAACCACTTTCATTAACGTACGTAATGCCGAGTTCAGATTATAAAAGTATGACTTGCCATTCATTTCCTACTCGACCCTTTTAACCTCCCAACTGAGAAACGATTCCTTTCCCTTCCAACTTTGTTTCTAAGCCTTTCTAACTTGTGTTGGAGCTTCAGCACTTGATTGGTGACTTGGAGAGTTAGAGATTGAAGTGTATCCCTTGAAGTGTTGGTGTTGTTCTTCATTTTAAGGTTGGTCTTTCTTTAACTCATATCAATTCCATGCTTATGATGATGTTAGTAGATAAATACTTCACATAATGTTAGTTTAAACTAGTGCAAACATGATAAGTTAATTGAATCATGCTCAAACTAAGTGAAGATTAACATTGAAGGTATTAATGTTACTTCTTGATGTAAATAACTTCATAATGTGATTGTGTTGATAATGATATACATAAAACCTGATGTATAACATGATAATCGGAAGTTGATTATAGTCTCAACACTAGGAACATGTTAGGGATGATATCCTTAATGATTAAAAGTGAGAAATGTTACATTTGTCTTGAACATTCAATTGATTCTTGAAGGTAGTATGGAACCATGATTTTTGGCCTCTAAAACCTTTGTAATAAAATTGTTGGAAAGATTATGTTAACCCTTTGAAGATGATCTTCGCTAGACGGGATGAAGTTACTTCAAAAATTTCAAGTATCCAATGATATAACTAGGCTTTTAATAAATTCTTCAAAGTAAAACAATGGATGTTGATAGAAGGAAGTTGTAATCTTCATATGTTCAAATTAATCGATTTCGTTAAAGGGTGTTAATCACTACATTAATAGGTTGATAATGTTCTTAAGAGTATTGTGTTGAATATTATGATACAAATGCGGTAGATGAGTAGCCGAATTCCATTTTATTAATCCGTGCGTGTTAAGAGACGTAAATTAAGATGATGTTCTTAGTTCACTAAAAACTTAAACTTATGTTTCATATAGTAATCAAGTTTTGAATGTAATCGTTGGTAAAATAATGAAGAACGTAATTAAACACAAACTTATATCGTAATTGGAAGTGTCGATGATTTGAAAAGATATTTTCACGATATTACATTGATAATAAACTAGACATCAAGTATTTGACATTAAGGTTAGAATATGTGAATGAACATGATAAACATACAATGAATTGTAATAAGAACATTAAAATGATCAATAGGATAATTGATTTATTCAAGTAAATTTACGAATATTATTTATGTAATAATACCGTTATCGTACGAATGTGTTGTTGAATGAATTACATTTCATTCAAGGTTGCTTGTTCACGTGAGTATTGTTAGACGAGGATATCGTTCGTTTGACCATTCAAAGAAGGATTATTCATCTACGGAATTGAGGCAAGTTATCTTGCTTGGTTATAATGATGGTTGAATTCTTGTGATTATTATGCGTTTCGTGTGTATGAAATGTTCTGACAATCTATGATTCGTGATATGGTGACACCCTTGATCGTATTGTCATGGTGTTGGGGATGATATACCCGAAATTACCGTCCTTGTTATCGTTAGTCCTTTTGAGCTTTGTTGACACTTCGGTGAGTTGTTCGATTCCTTGGTAAAAGTGTAATTCGTTGAGTTTCGTTGTCATGTTGTATCGTGACATCTCTGGAGTCATATCTGCGCGCCGATTGGTTATGTGTAGGATTTTTAGCCGGGCACTTGATGATCATGCGTGGATGTTTTCTGCATTTAGATCGTGCACACGAGACGTAGTTCGTGAGGCTAATTAGGTACATCGTCCCACGTATATTCTGGATCCCGTATACGGGGTGGACATGTGCACGGACACATTTCCGGATTGGGCGTACTGTGACGTCCGTCTTGAGCCATATTATATGGTCATTCGTATATTTAGTTATGTTCGACAGTTGGGACTGATTGTTTATACGCCTTCGGGGTATATTCAGTAGTCGGTGGTTTTCTTTGAGATCAGTATATATGAATTGTATAATGTCATGAGAATCATTATCATGTATAGCTGACCCTGTGGTTTGGGGCGAAATACTTGTATTTCAGGGCAAGGAAAGGGCAAGGCACAGGAGGAGCACAATGGCGATGGAGGATTCTGAAGTATGCTATTTCGGGGCCCCCGAGTCTTTTGGTTGTTCGGTTATGTTTTATTGTGACTTTCATTTTATTTTGTGTCGGATGAATGTACTAAAATTTGTTAGGTACTGCCCATCGTCATATGGTCTGTACCGAATTTGGATCCTGTGTATGTTTGCTCGTATTTAAAGACATGAATAACTCATACTCCACACCGGGGTTTTGATAAATATTGTGGTACGGTGCCACGTTGTCAGATTATAAATGTATATTGTGATATCGCCTGGTGGGTCCCGGTAGGGGTCCACGACACTGTAATAGCCACTGTTTTTGGGCTGTTACACTTATTTTAAGTGGTGTAGTATGTAATATCCAGAAATTCTACTACTGTTGTTTAATATTATTTTATCCGAGTTATATTGTACATTGTGGAATCTGTACCGTATGGATAAATAATTGAAAGACGGAGACAGCTGTACTTGCATAATTGTCGTACTTGGTCGACAATTGCATTTGAGGATATCGTGTATTAGATATATCGTGTGAGAATATTCTTGGGAGGAGTATATGTATTCAGTATGCCGTGTATTCGTATTTCGCGTGTCGAGATGATGGATTAGAACAGTTAGAAATGGCTAAGTAGAGCCACGTTAGCGTACGCTACGATGTATACTTAGCGTACACTAATGCTCAAGTATTACGTACGTTAAGAAGCATAGTTAACATACGTAAGGTGCACAGCTATTACGTACGTTAAGCGGACATGTTAACATACATAAAGTTCATATCGGACAGATCAGGCTATGGCCGACAGGTGGGTCCCGTGGTCGGCAGCTTTCGGTGCAGAACGTGCATGGGCGAGTCAACTCCTTGATAACATACGCTATGAGTAGTGTATTATGTACGTTAAATGGACATTTATTATAGCAAGTCAACGTATGCATTACGTACGCTATGGCCTATGCATTACATACGTAAGCGATTGAACGAAACAAGACATTGAGCCCTGGAATGATGTTACGTATGCTATGAAGGACATTTAGCGTACGTTAGGCAGCATTACGTATGTTAATAGTGATCGATAACGTACGTAATGAGTGATGCAGATTATAAAATGAGGATCGGTCTTTCATTTCTTCACGAGAGAGAATCGACGTTCTTCCCCCAAATTCGTCCCTCTGAGTATGGTAGTGAAGATAAACCCTTTCTAACTTGGTTATAAGATTGGAAACATTGATTTGAGGTTTGGATATGAAGATATCAATGATTCTTGAAGAGTTTGATTGTGTTATTCATGTTCTTGAGGTATGTTGATGAACTCTACACCTTGAATTCGGATTTTGATGTTATTGTTGATGAATGATTCGTATGATGATAGTTAAGGTGGTATTATTGTGATTCTTGAGGCTATGTGAATTACATGTTGGAGGATACGATGATTTATGCCTTCGATTATGTTATTTGTTATAATCATAGTTATGGAATCATGGTGTTCTTGATATTCTTGATATTCTTGGTATACATATCAGATCAAAGAGGGAAATTTGATAAGATATATGATGGTTTTTAAGTATAATCATGGAGTTTATGATTTAGATCAACGCTATGTTGATTGTAGTGGTAGAAATCGTATGTTCTTGACGAAATACGAATCATGATAACAATTTGGAACCCGTACAGATTGCGATTGATCGTCGAATATGATTTCCTTTACATCTGTATCCGTAATTGTATTGTGGTTGTGAATTCGCAATTAATTGATTCGGGTTGTTTGGATTTATGTTTAATCGGGATATTGTGGAACCGTTGGGTTTATTGATCGGTTGTATTGATTGTTAATAATGATCATCGAGTTGCGGATTGTATTGTAGATATGAGTTCGTATTTGTTGAGTTGGATTATTTGATTTTGTGTTTGATCGAGATATCGTTGAACCGTTGAGTTGATTGGCTGGTCGTGTCGGTTGTCGATTGTTATCAGATATGTGTTAATTGATTACTTCAATAGGTTGTGATCATTGATCGTTGGTTATAATCGTCGACTAGAAAAGTGTGTTGCGGTTGTGTTCGAGAATGTTCGTGAATTGCTTTGGTCAGGGTCGAGGAGCTTGTAGACGATGACAAAAAATTGGTAACGGCTTCGTCGGTATCGAGGCAAGTTATTACTTGCACACTTTATAATATTTAATGAATGATTTCAGTTTCATTCGTTTATAATTCGTATAGCAATGATTATGATTGTGAACACTGGAAATTTGGGATTGTACGTTGTTTTCGGGTTTTGGGAATTAAATCATAATGTATATGATTTTCTTTTGTTATGCTTGGGTATCGAGGATACATTGTGATAAATAAGAAGATATGGATTATCTACAGTCCGTGACATATTGGACCGTCGAATATTTAGAATAAATGGTTGGTGATGGTTTAGACATCGAGATTGCTCTCGAAGGACTCGGGGCAAGTACTCTAATTATTTTTGTCATTTAGTGTCGATCATGTTGTGATACATTCGTGTATTGTTGTTGTCGTGCATTGTGTATTGTTGTTTTGTGCAGTTGTGCATTGTTGTCATATGTCCACCATGCGTTGGTCCGATGGGATCATCATGGATATCTATAGCTGTGTGTGCTGGATTGTTGGATAGGTATTTCCACCTTGCGTTGGTCCGATGGGATCATCATGGGGATCTATAGTTGTGTGCGCTGGATTGTTGGTGTAACACCCCCAGATCCGACCGGGAATATTACAGTGTCGTGGGCCCCGAGATGGAACCCACAAGGCTGAAGGAAATTTTCGCAAACATTTACAAATGCCCAAGAGGCTAACGACGGTACTGTCTTTTAAAAACATTTGAAGACTTTATAAAACTCGTTTATCAAGACCGTCGTAAAATCTCATTTGAAACCACAAGGCCCGAAATGCCAAAACTCAACAGTTTAAAAACATACGTTAAGCTATCGCTTACACGTACCGACAGAAAAGATTTAGAAAACGATTGCCAAAGTGACCTAAGTTACCAGATACCAAAAGGTCATTTAAAAAATACTCGCGCAGCGGATAAAGACAAACAATTAAAATACTCTAGCAGCGGAATACAACAACTGATCAGAAACTCAAAACACAAATACATATCCTAGCCAGTATCCTCTAGGAAGCTCATCTCTTCACGACCGCTATAACCTTGATAATCCAAGAACCTAAAAAGAAATCCCACGACGGGGTCAGCCATAATATCCAACAATGATAACCATCACATCACGTCAATAATTAAATATCAATGGAAATACTAAGTAAGAATACGACCAATGTAATCTTACTGTCGTAACTTTACGAAAATCCATGATTCGTATCCTTAACAACACAATAAGATAATACCGAAATATCTGTACGGTATCTCAACAATACCCAAGGTTCTCAAAACATTATCATAATTCGCGATACGGAAATTATACCAACTTTGGCCAATTCAATCCATCGGATAACATTGACAATTCCAATACGAAAATCGATTGTCCATCAAAGACAAGTACCAAGGAAATACGGAACATACCTCAAGATATGAAATACCATTACCATCACGCCAGTCTAATCCGAGATCAGATCAACACAACATACGGACATGGTCCTAACACAAGACCTACAAATGCATACTCATATGACAACGTCAATATGATCACAACAATAACGATAATGTATACTTATGGAAAACCCATAATATACATATGCAACACAACAATACGTGGCAATCCGATGATCCAGCGTTCACTGCCTAGATCCCCCGATGATCCCGTCAGACCAACCCGAGGTGGAAAACCCGTCTGATGATCCAGCGCACGCTAGCATATATCCCCCGATGATCCCATCGGACCAACACGAGGTGGACATATGACAACAATGCACAACTGCACAAAACAACACTACACAATACACGACAACAACAATGCACAAATGCATGACAACAACGATACACGAATGTATCACGACATGATCGACACAAATGATAAAAATGAATAGAGTACTTGCCCTGAGTCCTTCGAGAACGATCTCAATGTCTAAACCATCATGAACCATTATCCTCAATACTCGACGGTCCAAAGTATCACGGATTGCAGATAATTCATATCTTCGTCTTTATCACAATATATCCTCGATATACAAGTATACCAATAACAAAAGTAAATCATATACATTATGATCTAGATTCCCAAAACTCGAATACGATTTATAATCTCAAATCTCCTGTGATTACGATTATAAACATTGCTATACGAATTATACACGAATGAAACGGAAACCATTCATTAAATACTATAAACTGAGCAAGTAATAACTTACCTCAGTGCCGATACAACGATGATGAAGCCGTCACTAATCTCATTGTCTTCGTCTACTAGCTCCTCGGCCCTGACCAACGCCATTCACGAACATACTCGAACACGACTGCAACATACGGTTATAAACACCGATCAATAATCTTAACCTATTACAATAATCGATAGACAATAAGTTCGATAATAATCAACAATCGCTAAAACCAAATCACAAACCCAACGGCTCAACAATATCTCAATTAAACACTAGTCGGATCAATCCAACTCAAACCAGCACGAATTCAGAACCACAGCACGAAAATACTGCACTTTCTGCCTTCTTAGCGCACGTTAATCACTTAACGTAGCGTGCGCTAAGTTGCTCCCGTTAGCGCGCGCTAGCCAGTAAGCTTAGCTTGCGCTAATGCTGTACTGATGCATGTTTTTCAGATGCCGATCAACATATGGCGATTATCAAGAACACTAAGTGATTCTAAATCATGCTCAACAACGAAATCCGATATCCTTTAACATATAAACAATCATCCAACTTATAATCCAAGTTCTATATCCATATATCATTTTCCTTAATATCAATACATGAAATATCAAGAACGTAACAACACTTCCTTAATCTTCCATTACAGAGAGTAATCAACGACAATAACATCAACATCCGAAACTGAGGAGAAGGATTAATCCACTTATCTCAAGAAAACGAACAACACAATTCAAACCACAAGAATCATATCAATATCTTCATATCAATAATAACATCATCATAATCTGGTAATCCATATCATAATCATGCTTATGAACTTGTTTATATGATAATCATCAACTCAAGAACATCAACATTCAATCCAAAACGAAATCCAAAGATGAAGAGTGATTACCTTTATGAAGGAATAGATTGATTTCCAAGGTTGAATCCATTTCTAAGAATCACCAATGATTTCAAGAACAAAGCTTTAATCTATGATTTCCATCTTTAATCTTGTTAAATAGGATCATCCCTCAGTGTTTAGGAACTCCAAATGTCCTCCCAAGGTTCTCTCTATCGGGTGAAAGGAAGGAAATGGACGAAATGCTTAATAATACCCGTCTGTCCCCTTTTTATAAAGTATATTACTAGCGTGTGCTAACATCTTATGTTTAGCGTGCGCTACGGCTTTAGCGTGCGCTAACTGACTTTGTTAGCGTGCGCTATTGCAGTCCAGGTGCTACTATCTGGCTTCGTACATGTGCTTATGTACGTAATGCCCATGCATTAGCATACCTAACTTACACTCTCTAGCATACGCAAGTCCTTGTGTTTAGCGTGCGCTAATATCAGTTGACTCGTTTGTCTGTATGCTCCGAAGACTAGTCCACACACCTAAAGTGCTGATGAGGATAAGATTCCTTTTTGTCCAATATACCATTAGCATGCGCTAACCTTTAGGGTTTAGCGTGCGCTAGTACTACATTACAAATATCCGTTGACTTATCAGAACGTGCGCCAAAAGTGGCCTGGTCCACACGCAGATTGCTTCCGATCTGACTGCATTAGCATGCGTTATCTTATATCCGTATCATGCACTAAACCTGCACGATAGTTTGCGCTACTCATGATTATTAGCGTGCGCTAATAATGTTACACTTAGCCATTTTCAGCTATTCTTGTCCAACGTCTCAACATACAGAATACGAACATACGACATACTGAATACATATACTTTTTACATCCAATTGTCGACCAAGTACGACAATTATACCAATACAGATGTCTCAGTTCTTCAAATATTTTATCCACACTGTACAAATTCCACATTGTACAACATAACTCGGATAAGATAACATTAAACAATAGTAGTAGAAATTCCGGATATTACAGTTGGATTACCATGTGTTGTTGTTGTGCATACGTATATTATGGGTTATCCATAAGTATAAATTGTTGTTGTTATCGTGGGCATGTTGATGTAGTCATGTGTGTATGTATTTGTAAGTCTTGTGTTAGGACCATGTCCGTATGTGGTATTGATCTGATCTCGGATTATATTGAAAGGATTGTCGTGGCATTACATATATTGAGGTATGTTTCGTATTTCCTTTGGTATTTGTCTTTTAATAGATAATTGATTATCGTGTTGGGATTTGATGATGTTATCCGATGGATTGAACTGGTCATAGCGGGTATATCACCGTATCGTGAGTTAGTGATGATATTTTGAGAATCTTGAGTATCGTTTGAGTTACAGTACAGATGTTATGTATGAGCTTATTGGTTAATCGAGATTACGAGATGTGTAGTATTATAATGGTTATTTTAGTGAGGATTATTCGAGTAAGTAAAGTTACGGCAGTAAGATTACATTGGTCGTATTCTTACTTTGTAGTTTCATTGGTATGTAATTATTGACGCGATGTGATCGTTATCATTGTTGGATATTATGGCTGACCCCGTCGTGTGCTTTCTTTTTAGGTTCTTGGAATAGCAAGCGTGTAGCGATCGTGAAGAGATGAGCTTCCCGGATGATACTGGCTATGGCATGTTTTTGTGAATCGAGTATTCTGATTGTATGTTGTATTCCGCTGCTAGAGTATTTTAATTGTTTGTCTTTTCCGCTGCGTGAGTATTTTTTAATGCTCTTTTGGTTTTTGGCAACTTGAGTTATTTTAGAAAATCGTTTTCTAAACTATTGAGTTTCGGCTATTTAGCCTTGTCCTTTCAAATGAGATTTTACGACGGTTTTGATAAACGAGTTTTTATAAAGTCTTCGAATGTTTTTAAAAGACAGTACCGTCGTTAGCCTCTTGGGCATTTGTAAATATTTGCGAAAATATCCTTTAGCCTTGTGGGTTCCATCTCGGGGCCCACAGCGTTGTAATATTCCTGGATGGATCTCGGGGTGTTACAGCGAGAAGGCCGGTCTGCAGGGACATTAATTGTAGACATGCAACGACGTAATCAACCCTCAGTTATTTTCCTTCTATCTGTATTTGTAATATCGTAATCAACATCAGTTATTATCCTTCTATTATGTTATTATGACTTATTTTACAGTATATAAGTAAATAAATAGTTAATAATCTAAATAATTAAAATAAAAACCTAATTTATTAGTTAATTAATTAATTAACTATTCATTAGAAATAGATAACTAACTACTTAATTATTTATCTAATTAACTAATTACATAATTTTCCAAATAAGAAATTACATAATGAATTAATTGGTTAACTAACAAATAAATTAGTAAGTTAACAAACAAATTAGTTAACTACTTGTTTAATATAACAAATTAGTTAGTTAATTAATTTTAAAAATTAATTGATTAAAGAGAAAAGAGAATTTGTATTAAAAAGGAAAAAAATGAAGGACTTTCCTAATAGAGGAGAGAGAATGTGAAAAATTGACATTTTAGTATTAAATTTGAAAAGAATGGCATTTGAGAAACTAATTTCATAAATAATGGCACAGTAGTTAATTAGCCTTTAGATTTAGAGATGGAGGGAGTATATATCAAATGATTGTTTGGCTAGTCACATAACCAAAAAAAGACTAAATAAATTAATATAAACATTGGACTCCAATTCGTTTAAAAACAATTTACTATGTACAAAAAATGTATCCATGATGACAATAAAATAACCGTCCAAATAACTGTCACATAATCAAATGTTAATTTCTCATCTGGACATCATCAGGTAACTAGTATGTGTTGCGATATTTCTTGAACGCAAGTGTACGTTATCGTATACAAGTAATAAAGTGATGAGTGAGTATCGTTCCCACGAGGATTGAATCACTAACTACTGATTTTTATGTATTCTAGTTTTATTTGAACAATCGAACTGTGGTTTTGCAATTAATTACTAAAAGAATTAATAAAAGACTAAACAGTAAAAACGATAGCTTGGAGAAAGAGAATCAAATGATGAATAAGTCTAGGATTCTGAATCCACCTCGGTTTATCCGAATTTACTCTTAATTATCTAAAGTTAGTGATTTTCCCAATTTATTGAAGGCGAAGATTGCTAATATACTCTACCGCCTCTCCCGAGGTCAATAGATTTTTCTAAATGCGAATAACGCACTCCATCCCTAGGTGAATTGATTCGTCAATAGACAAAAAACATAAAATCTCCAAAAGTCCACGTAGTTCCTATGAGTATATTCCTATCTCACAGAATAAAACGGTCCTCACCAATAGTTCCTCGCCAACTCTCCTCTCCCGATTCGAATTGAATGATTAAAACAATACAACTATTGGCCAGATAATTGAAAGCATTAAACACGATTGGGAAAACTCAACAAAAAGGGAATTAATTAGATAATCTCAAGCAAATCCGTCAAAACATAGGTTTCATCAAAATCCTAGATTAGGGTTGTAGCCTGACATGCTAATTAATGAAAATACAGAATTAATAGATAAAAGCAGGAAAATCAAACGCAGATGAAGAGCTCGGATTCCTCCGTTCTTCTGGCTTCCGCCCTCTGCCTTTGATCTCTTCTGCCTCTCTTGTCTGCGATAATCTTTTGTCTTCCTCCTTTTTCCGAGCCTCTCAGATTTCCATCCTCCCCTTAATTAGGGTCTTAAACCCTTATTTATAGCTCTGCACAGTCTCCAAATCGCGTCCGTGTGAGTAGGTCGAGAACTGGCTTCAAAACGGCCCAAATCCGCGTGGAGCACACCAAAACCGCCTAGTGTGCCGCGGCTCACTTAATCTGTGCCGCGGCACATGGCGTCCAGGTTAAAACCTGGGCACTGTGTTTTTCTTCTGGGCCGCGGCTCAGCTGGACTGTGCCGCGGCACAGAGTACAGTCTACTTTGTGCCCGCTGGTTGTCTTCCTGTGCCGCGGCCCATTTGCCTTGTGCCGCGGCCCACGGCCAAAATTCGCCGCCGCGCTTACTGCTTTAGCTTCCGGACTCCAAACTCCTGACAAACATACAAAATTAAGGCATTAAAAGCTCATTTAAGCAAATTTACTCTCCAAAATAATACAAAATAATGATAAATAAGCGTATAAAAATACGCCTAACAAATACCCCCAAACTTAAGCCTTTGCTTGTCCTCAAGCAAAAAGAATTAATTTCAACAAAAGAATCTCGTGAATAATCGTGCAACTCGTAGTGCTCAACCTAATCAATACTATCCTGAAATTCTCTCTGAATAATACGAGTATCGTAATAGCGAGCTACACTCAGAACACTGATTCCGCAAAGTAACCAAATTCAGTCCTAATCACTCGTTCATGAAGAAAATCCAGCTCAAAGATTAACAAACGTGAATCTAATCGACCGTCAATATGAAAGGTTAAAATAAACGAGCTAAATCCGCCCCGTTCCACAGTCTAATGGCAAAATTTTCACGAGTTTCATAAAAAAAAAAAATAATCCTCGGATAGTATTCCCTTATATATATGCTCAAGAGATTGATTCGAGTTGACCACTAGGTTCGGATCTCGGGATGTTTCATCGGGATAATCCTAGGGTGGAACTTCCATTCTCATGTATTGGGAAACCGTTTGACGTAAAAGACACTCATGGGGCACATGGATGCTTCTAGTTACTAAGTTCCCCTCCACAGCGGAGAAACAACTCGAATAGCTAATTCCCGCAAGTCCGAATTAAGGTCGCTGTTTTACGCGAGAGTAAACAACGGGTCACGTGAATACCCCCGGTTACTAGGCTCCCTATCATCGGCACATGCGAAATTTCTAAATCACTAGTCTAATCAGGGTCGTCGTTTTACGCGAGAGTAAACAACGGGTCACGTGAATACCCCCGGTTACTAGACTTCCCATCATAGAACAAAAAATATCTCGACTTTTGGGAAAAACTGACCGACTCTAAACTCAATCTCAGTGCCAACGCGATTTATATAACTGGACGACTAGCTAACCGAGAAATGTAACCAAACGTATCGATGGTGATTTTAAAACACGTATGTATCCTCTCTTATCCGCTAAGGTCTCTACAAAAACGAAGAAAATTTCGGACCTAAATGAAGACTTAGCAGAAACAGAAATCACTGACTATAACCCGACTAAAACTCGACCATTTCTTCAGAGAGAAAAACAGTGTCGTAACATCAGTATTACACAAATAGAAGCATGAAAAATTCACGAATAAGAGTAAAATCAAGAAAAGCAAGGCTATCGACAAAAAGATAACTAAAAATAACAAAAAATGCAACGAAATAAGTACAACAATAAACGTAGCGACAGAACGTAAACCCCCCCAAACTTAGGATGTACATTGACCTCAATGGACAAAATATGATATGCAATAGAATAAGAAGGTCAAGTACTCCCCTCCAGTAACTCCTTTTTCCTCACATATGACTCGCAACGTCAATTATTAATCCATCCTGGATCACCTCAAATATGCTATGACAAAACATTGAATAATCGACAAATCAAATACAGCGAAAGACTACCCGAGAAGTTTCATTTGAACAAGTAAACCAAAACCTCAAAAGGTTGGAACGAAATAAATAAACGATTGATAAAGATTTTTACAAATCTCGGGAGTTTTATGAAAACTAAAAAGCCTTTTTGAAACATTAGGGCCTCAGCCCGTATCTTGTTCCGCATAACAAAAAGTTTAAAAAGTAGAAAACCCTTCTGGACCTCAAGTCCTCAGTTATAAAACTATTTCAAAATCGAGTGGGTCTCGACCCAAAAATCATTTTTCGTAAAACATCCATGAAATATTCATTTTGAAAAGTATCATTTTCAAATGCTCAAAAGCAGTTCATATATAACAAAATGAACTAACATGACTACATGTTCTTTTCAACCATGCACAATATTTCTCCCAAATGCACAATTCTGTTCCAAAATATAATCAACATACTGATTTCCAAAATCATAGTTTCTCAAGATCATCAATCCTGACCCACTCTGACATCTCATAGTGTAACGCATAATATCTTTCTGAATCTCAAAACATATCAACTTAGAACGGCAATAAATCTCAATGAAATTCAAAAATCCAAATACTTACAGATCGTGAAGCCGACGATTCCCCGTGATACTAGCACATGTCTAGACTCAAGAAAATACTCGACACAAGTATTTTCAAAATACACGTTTTGCAAACTCAGTTCAACTTGAGAACACAACACATCTCTTTCAAGAGAATCGCGTTAGCACCGTTTGGAAAAGTTCACAACAATCCTAGTACCAGTGGTAAATCACATAACGCACAAGCCCGAGTGAACAACAAAAACTCAAGGCTCTAGAATTAGTCAATCGACAACCCGACTGACGGGAAAAAACACGACCCAACTCGACCCAAATGCCTAGGTTTTCTCAACCTAAGCTCCGATACCATATTCTGTAACACCCCGAGATGGAACCCACAAGGCTGAAGGAAATTTTCGCAAACATTTACAAATGCCCAAGAGGCCAACGACGGTACTATCTTTAAAAATTCACAAAGACTTATAAAATCCATTTATCAAAAACCGTCGTAAAAACTCTTTTGAAATCGCAAGGCCAAATGGCCGACACTCAAAAGTTTAGAAAACGATTTCCAAAGTAATCCCAGTTACCAGATAGCAAAAGAGCATTTCAAAATACTCACGTAGCGGAAAAATACCAATCATAAAGATACTCTAGCAGCGGAATACAAGAACCAATCAAGAAACTCAATGCACAAAACATGTCCTAGCTAGTATCCTCTGGGAAGCTCATCTCTTCACGACCGCTACATGCTCGATACTCCAAGATCCTAAAAAGAAATCCCACGATGGGGTCAGCCATAATATTCAACAATGATAATCGTCAGATCACATTAATAATTACATACTAATGAGAATACAACATAAGAATACGACCAACGTAATCTTACCGCCATAACTTTACTTACTCAAGTAATTCTCATCAGAATAACCATTATCACATTTCACATCTCGTACTTGATTAACCAATAAACTCAAACATAATATTTGTATTGTACCTCAAACAATACTCAACATTCTCAAACTATCATCACCAAGTCGCGATACGGAAATATACCAGTTCTGACCAATACGATCCATCGAATAACATCATCAAATCCCAAGACGATAACCGATTGTCCATCAAAGGCAAATACCAAAGCAAATACGGAACATACCTCGAGATATGAAGTGCCACGACAATCATATCAGTCTAATCCGAGATCAGATCAATGCAATACGGACAAGGTCCTAACACAAGACCTACAAATGCATACTCATATGACCACGTCAATATGCTCAAAACAATATCAACAATGTATACTCAATGGAAATCCCATGACCCAGCGCCCTCAGCATAGGTCCCAAGATGATCCTACTAGATCAACACGAGGTGGATAACCAATAAAATACATATGCGAAACAACACATGATAAAATCAATGATAAGAATCCACATGATTCTATCAACACAACGTGGGTATTCCAATGATCCAGCGCCCTCAGCATAGATCCCAAGATGATCCCGTCGGACCAACACGAGGTGTAAAAACCCGTCCAATGATCCAGCGCCCTCAGCATAGATACCAAGATGATCCCGTCGGACCAACACGAGGTGGACATCTGATCCAGCGCCCTCAGCATAGATCGCGCGACCCCATCGGATCAACACAACATAAACAACACAATATGCATACAAATATGCAAAACAATATGTTCATCAACATGAACAACGCAACATGAACGACAATATGACAAATCAACTAAGACGACCTCATGTTCGACAACATGAATGACATTATGCATGATCAAATCACTAACACTAACTGAATCGATATAAGATACTTGCCCTGAGTCCTTTGGGAGAAATCTCGATATCAAACCATCACCGACGATTATCCGCAATGCTCGGCGATCAAAATGTACCATGGACTACAGATACTCATATCCTCGTCTTTACCATAATGTAACCTCGATACCCGAATATGCCAATAACCGAAATAAATCATATACATTATGATTTAACTCCCAGAATCAGAATGACAACATATAATCATTGCT
This sequence comes from Orobanche coerulescens, assembly GCA_033398695.1. NCBI lineage: Eukaryota > Viridiplantae > Streptophyta > Magnoliopsida > Lamiales > Orobanchaceae > Orobanche > Orobanche coerulescens. Next base: position 103,106,718 of record CM065808.1, read on the forward strand.
ATATGCATTATAAACGAAATGAAACTGAAACCATTCATTAAACATTATAACTGAGCAAATAATTACTTGCCTCGATACCGATACGATGATGACGAAGCCGCTACCAATCCCATTGCCTTCGTCTACGAGCTCCTCGGCCCCGACCGAAGCAATTCACGAACATACTCGAACACGACCGCAGCATCCGGTTATAATCACCGATCAATAATCTCAACCTATCGAAGTAATCAAATAACATATATCCGATAACTATTAACAACCAACACGACCAACCAAATCATCTCAACGATTCAACGATACCTCAATCATATACAAAACCAAATAGTATAACTCAAACTATTTTACGAATTCATATCCATCATATAAACCGAAATCCGATAATTACTAATCAATATCATTGATCGATAAACTCAACGATTCCACAATTATCCCGATTAACACAATTTCGAATCATCTAATTCAAACAATTACGAATTCACAACCACAATGCGATTACGGGTACGGACGTAAAGGAAATCATATTCGACGATCAATCACAATCTTTTCGGATTCCAAATTGATATCATGATTCGTATTTCATCAAGAACATACGAATTCTATCACTACAATCAATGAACATTCGATTTTCATATGCAAAGGTACCGATAATTCAACCTACGATCGTCTTGCTATGTTAAATTCATCAAGAAGTTCCTCAAGAACAATAATGGATTCAAAACCTTGTTCATAGCCATTAAAACAATGTAATCCGATATTTTCTAACATCTAAACAATCCCTAATCACAATTCAATGTGTATATCAACATGTTCTTGAACATACGATCTCCCTAACATCAAGAATCGAAGTAACAATACCAAGAAGATCAAGAACTCTATGATTTCATAATCATAATTAACATATTCAAGGTATAAACCATCATAACACCACCTTCCTTCAACATATAGTTCATGTAGCCTCAATAATCGTAACAACAACATCACAATCAACTTCATACGAATCATATACTGATAACAATACCAAAATCCGAAATCAAAGTGAAGAATTCAACAACATACCTAAGAACATGAATAACCCAATCAAACCCTTCAAGAATCATCCATAATTCCATATCCAAGTCTCAAATCCAAGTCCTCAAGCTCAAAATCGACTTAGGAAGGCCAACATCTCTCTCTCAAAGTTTGAAGATGAAAAACGAAAAGAAACGTCGAAGGAAATGAAAGACGGGCATCCACTTATAAAACATTTCTGTTCATTACGTACGTAACACGCCAAGGTTAACGTATGTAACACGCATTACGTACGTTAGCCATCCTTGATAGCGTACGTAATGATAATCCCAAAACTAACTGTCCTGTTTCGTCCACTTGATTACGTACGTAACATTTCCTTCATTATGTACGTAATACGCACGTTGACTTGCTACAGTAAAACCTTATATTACGTACGTAATACATCATGTATAATGTACGTAATACGTAGTTGACTCGCCTGTCAACATCCTTCTGCCGAAAGCTGCCGACACAGGGTCCCACCTGCCGACCATTACTCGATCATCTGATTCCCATGTTACGTACGTAATGTCTCGGCCATAATGTACATAACTCTTGTGATTTAGCATACGTAAGTCTTAAATATTAGCGTACGCTAAGTATTCTATACTTAGCCAATTTTAACTGTTACCACCTGTCTCGACATACAGAATACGAACATACGGCATCGAATCATTATCGAATCCAATAATATTCTCATACGATATACCTCATATCGAAAGTATGATAACCTGATATACGATATTCTCAAATGCAATTGTCGACCAGATACGATAATTGTACCAATACTAACATCTCAATCCTTTATTTATTTTATCCATACTGTACAGATTCCACGCTGTACAATATAACTCGGATAAAATAATCTCAAACAACAGTAGTAGAAATTCCAGATATTACATATCGTACCCTCTTTCGATATGACAAACTAGGAGTTTGTTTAATATATGACTGAACTGCAGTTAAAGTGGTGTAAATGGACAAATGATTGAGATGATCAGATTGTTTCGTTACACCTAAAACCCACAAAGCTAATTATCACCTCTAAGAAATCATATTTTCCCATAAACCAACCTCTTATTTTGCTACAAGGGTACTCATTATTTTCTTCTTCATTTTTAATAGAATACTACCATGACGATACTAAACATTGAAATTCAAAGTTTAAGACGATAATTGTTTAGTTCAAAACATGAAGCTTTCAAACACACATAAGTTATCCTACATTTTGATGGCATACTTGCGCAATGCAAAAGAGTAAATGTCTTTCATGACCTAAATGTTGTTTCTTCCATAGAGTGAAACAAGAACAACAATTGCGATTGCAACAAATCAAGCGCAGAAAGTTCCATTTGTTGGATATGCATATGTATAAGAGACCAGAAATTGCGCATTTAGTGTACACTTCACTTTCTCCCAACTCCATGATAAGTCGTATAAGTAACAAACAAACAGTGGACAAGTTACCAGCAAAATACTACCATAACGATACTAACATTAAAATTCAAAGTTCAAGACAATCACTGTTTAGTTCAAAACACGAAGCTTTCAAACACACATAAGTTATCCAACATTTTGATGGCATAGTTGCGCAATGGAATGAAAGATACTATGGTATAATAAGTCACTAATACAAAAGACATTTTTATTTAGTAAATGCTGCTCAAATTATAATATTTCTTGAGTAATGATGCTCCCCTAGCTTCCACAAGTTCCTCAAAGAAGTAGTTTCATCACAAAACGGGAACCGACACCACACTGCGCGAATTGATTTCATGACAAATATTTTGTTTTCTTAATACTTCGTACTTATTTATTCAGATAAAAGGGAGATAGCAAAGCAAATACTGGGATGCCATATGCCTGTTTTCAGTAAAGCAATAGAGTACACCTCATCTCATCTCATCTAATTCAGGCTTTTCAACAAGCGATTACATTACAATATTGATGCCCAAATGCCTCTAAAAAGTCTCCCGTCTAAGCGGGGTAGGGGGTCATATAGTACCGAATGTCTTTCATGACCTAAATGTTGTTTTTTCCACACAGTGAAACAAGAACAACAATTGGGATTGCAAGGGCAGAAAGTTCCATTTGTTGGATATGCATGTATAAGAGACTGGAAATTGTGCATTTAGTGTAGACTTCACTTTCTCCCAACTCCATGATAGGTCGTATAAGTAACAAAGAAACAGTGGACAAGTTACCAGCAAAAATACTACCATAATGATACTAAACATTGAAATTCAAAGTTTAAGACGATCACTGTTTAGTTCAAAACACGAATCTTAAAACTTTACTACTCGTAGTAGTTTACTAGCACTAGATTCTAATTTCATAATGCATCTCAATCACAAACGAAATTCTTATCAACACACGAGAAAGACTCCCCAACCCCATAAAGGGTAAGCCTTCACTAGTCCTATTTTGCCAAGAGTGAAATCTAAATCTAGTTACATAATGCACAAAACACCCAACCAGCTAAGACTTTACCATATTAGCAAACTGCAACTAGCTAAATCTTGCCAAATCCAATCTTCCTATTGCAGTTTCATTGGCAAAAACATTTGAGTCAAATATGCCACCCCGAAGCAGCACAACGACTGAATCTCAGCCTTTTGCTTAATCTTGAACATAGTTTCAATTCATCAAGCCATTCTGGATGATTCTTGAGATAATCGTCATTTAACAAACGCTTGGCAGTGGTGCTGACCGTCTTAGTCAAGCGGAAAGTATAATCGTGCACCGACATGTTATGCTTAACCATATCCCTTGGCCTAATCCCCAGAAACTTGATATTGTTCAACCTACGGCCATAAAAGACCAACATTTTCAACCAGTGCGGATGACTATCGACCAAGGCTAAAACAGGCAAGTTCAAGTCCTTCTCCATCTTGATCAAGAAATCATGCGGCCCCTCAGTGGTAAAAATAATACACCGAAAGCGTTCATAAAACCTATCCCTAGCCAATTTCTGAAAAACAGAACGATTCCCCACCAAGAGAATGAAGAGCGCATCATCCTTGGTCATAATCGTAACCAGATTAAGATTCCCCCAGGGAATGTTCGTCCCATTGGAACAATCTACCTCATCCCCATCGTCACAATATATCAACTTCCCAATCACCACCCCTGTCTCATCCGGGAAGGTGGGCTCCCGGGCGGAGCGAGGGAGGGAATGGACTTGGGGGGCTAGGGTTAGGGTTTTGGACCTTTCGAGGATGGTGAGGATGTCGGAATCAGATTTGAGGTCAGGGCCGGCCCTGGTATCGGGCGAAGTGGGCGACCACCCAGGGCATAAAAAATACAGGGGCATCAGATTTAGGTTCATGGTTAATGAAGGAAAAAAAGCAGTGCAGAAGAACGCAAAAAACACAGATAGAAGCAGTAAGGAAGAAGAAGAAAAAAAGAAAAGAAAAAGATATGCTTTGTGTGTGATATTGGTAGGTCGTAGATTGCTACGGTTTATGATTATTTATTCAGTTTTTTTTATCCAGCCTCTAGGGTAGGTTAATAGATTTTAGTCATTTTCTTTACTTTACAAAAAAATACAGTAACATGTTCCTACTATGTGGTTGACTTGTAGCAATATACTTTGTACATTGTGTTTTTTAGTTGGAAACTTGTGTGAGTTATATTTATCTAGAAGAAAGTGAATTATATGAACTCTTTTTATAAACGAATTTCAATTGGTTTTAGGCTGCAATATTTTTGTTGTTTTATTTACACTTCCATTCAAAGTTTTTATTTCAAGCGAGTATAATCAACTATCATGCAAATTCATAGTTACTGCATTTTCTTACTGTTTTTTGTCTTATTAACAAATAATACTGACAAAACGAAGAGCTTTAACCAAATAAATGAACAACTAAGAGCACAAGGTGCAATGGCAAGTGTGCCTCGCCAATCCGAGGTGGCCCTCGGCACTGCACCGGCCCACCACCTTGCCAAGTGATTCACCAATTATTTGGCGTTCGCTAAATGAGAAAAAGTGTTTAATTTTTTGCTGGGTTTGTGTTTTAATCGGGTACTGGGTCTCAAAAGTGGGGTTTTGGCTTAAGTTACTGCGGAGTGTGTTTTTTGGTGTATAAGTGAGAGGTAAGTGAAAAGAACAAAAACTGAAGTGGCGTTCTGGCATATGTTACTGCACCTTGTGCTCTAAGTAAGCAAGATAGTCACGAAGCAAAACAAACATTAACAAAACAAGCTACTCACGAAGGGAAACAATGCTTATAAGGGGCATATTTTAGTTGGCTCACCCAGGGCATCCGAAAACTTAGGACCGGCCCTATTTGAGGTCCGCCTCTTTGTAGGGGGATTCCTTATAGATGGGGCCTTCGAGGGCTCTTTGGATTATCTTACCTATTTCTGAGGGCAAGGGATTGTAGCTAGCGGGGATGTCGGATATGATGTAGGGGATGTCGGAGATGATGTAGTGGATGCCGGAGAAGGAGGAGGTGGCTTTGATTTTTGGAGAGGCACGACGATGTTTCATCTTCGAGGCCTTTTGGGATTTGGCTTTGGTGGATGAGTAGGAGGGGGGGGGGGGGGGGGGACGTGGGGGCAGTGGGGAGGCGCCGCTTCTTTGGGGCTGAGCCAGGGGAGGAGGGGAGGATGGGTTTCCTTGCACGTGTATTATATCGATTTTAGAGGAGGGGGGCAGTGGGGAGGCGCCGCTTCATTGCGCCGAGGCAGGGGAGGAGGGTTTTCTTGATAGTTTGATTGGAAGATTGAATTTTTTTATGTGAATATGAATAATATGATATCCTAGAATGAGGTAGAACTCTGTGGCCTGATTTTTGCCCTGATCTAAGTCGGATTTGTGTTCGTTAATATCTTCCGTGGGTCTCATTTTATTCAAATTTTTGGATATTTTGAGTCGTATTTTCATTATTTTCTACATATATATAAAATTTCGGGTAATTTTTAGGTTAGTGGCTCGGGTCTCATAGAGTATCCGTTAAAAAATAATACCCCTTTCCAGACCGCTACCTTACCGGGTTAGTATCAGTCTTGATAAAAATAGTCCGGTACTTGGGCGGTGTGCAGTTTACCCTGGCCGACACAACTCTAGGTGGAAGGTTACGGTTCATTAAAGTTTTCATTCATTAGTAGTCCACTATTGACAAAAATGTCAATAACACCATTTTATAATATCTGTTTATTCTCTTAATACAGTTTAGGTAATCTGTATCATTTCCTATAAGAAAAAAATCATTGATGTCAATTTTATAAATTTGTTTTTACTTTTAGGCAAATTGTATAAATTTGTTCGACGACTTTTGATACAAATACTAATTATGTGTATAAAATAATTTAGCATACTCTTTGTTAAAATTGTGCCATCTAAGAGTAATATATAGGTAATGTATCTCATTTTTACATTGAAATTGTGTACATATGGAGATTAATGAACATTAATGAACCGTATCATTAATAAACCTTAGTCGTTCTCAGTTATTTAGGTTAGATCTACGGTTTGTGTTTCAAACGGGTTGGGCTGGTGAATTGTGCCAGAAATTGGGGCATTAAATGAGATGTTTTACATAGTAATACGATTGGATTTATTATATTATGATTTTTTCAATTTAAAATAATGTACATAAATTTAAATAATGTACAAAAATTAAAATAATGTCTCGTCTCCCTGAGTCCAAATCCAAGGGTCGGGTCCTTCTAAAATGAATCCGTCATTTTAGAAATTACAGGGTCCGACCCTTGGACCCGTACCCGATGCGGACACTCGTATCCGAGTCCGAGCATCCTAGAGTATAAGTGTTGTCATCATGATCGAGCTCTTCAATATTTTCCTTTGTTGGAACGATGTAGACAGGGCTATCGTATGAGTCACTTCTATCATCATCATCATCCTCGAGCTCTTCAATATTTTCCTTTCTAGGAACAATGCAGGCAGGGCCATCATCTAAGTCAACATTGGCATCATCATCGAGCTCTTCAATATTTTCCTTTGGATCCTAGTGGAGCTATGGTAATGTTTGTATGAATGCATATGTGAGTTTAAGTGATCTACCTTCTTATGATGATGTTTGTTACTGAGGGGTTGGGGTGTTTTATATCAACATTTGGAGTGAGAACACATTTGTACTTATTTATGGATTCTACACGAGATTATAATAACATTCATTATATAAATCTAAGTCTAGGATCTTTGTAACGCCCCAATTTCGCATATACATTTATTATAAATTATAGAAAACATGTTCAATTTTATTCAATTAATGCCCGAATAATTTTATCATTTAATCTATTTTAATTTCATGATCATGCAAATCCATTTGTGTCATTATAATTCATGTCAACTCATGCGATTCATGTCGTTTCATTTCTCATTTTATTCATTGTGTTTCATCTCGTCATTTTTAGGCCCCAGTCAATTTTAAGCGATATTAATCGTTACCCAAAATATTTTACAAGATAAATAATAATATTATTTCTTATTCTTATTATTATTCCTATTATTTATTATTATTAGTAGTAATATTAATATTATTATTTAAAATAGCCTAATTATTTTGGATCACTTTATCTTTATTCTTGTGGCCCAAACCCTTTTTCCTAGCCCAATTGGAATTCTCCTAAACCCATAATACCCTATACCTAATTCCTAATACAGTATAAATAATGTATTTCATACACATACAGACCCTAGAATACACAATACACAGTACATATCTTTTTTCTCCTCGTTGAGAATTGGCTGCCAAAACCATCTCCTGCAAATCTCCGTGCCTTCATCTCTACGGATCTCGTTCTCTTCCAACAGCAGGTAATCGATCTCCTTTTCATGTCTCCGTGACTTCCATCTCTTGTGTATGTTAGATCTTCAAATCCAAAATTGAAATTCCGTGCCTTCTTTTTCATCAATTCATCCATATTTTAGAGTTTCACAAACCAAATCAAGATTTCCAAAACCCATCCACCTTAAATTATAGTAAGCGACCAAGTTCTTCAAACCCGACTGCCACAATTTCACTCTAATCAGCCACAATAGCTTGAACCCAGAAGACCCACCAACCGGAGCACCAGTAATCAACCTTATGTCAATCCAATCAAAGCCAGAAACCTCACAACCTAACCCAAAATCCCAAACCTAACCTGAATCCAGAAAGCACGAGCCCTCACCTCCGCATCGCCGGAAACAGCCGTGCTCTGCAATCGAACCACCACCATCATTACAGGTTGAGCCTGAAACCATAAATGAGCGGCCGCGATTGTATGCGGGCTGTCCGAACTTGGTGTACCGCCATTACTGCCGCACCTTGCTTCGAAATCGATCGTCCGTGTCCAGTGGGGTTGCGTTCTAGTTTTTGGCGTTTCAATATATGCGTATGTGTGTGAATTCGAGTGTCTCTATATGTGACTTTGTGTGTGTGTGTATGTATTTGTGTGTGTGTGTGTGTCCTGTGTCTGTGTGTGACTTTGTGTGTGTGTGTGTCCGTGTTTAGCAGAGAATCGACAGAGGGGAGAGGAGAATGAGAGTGTCGGTCGAGAATTTGGGCTAAGGGTTTTTATACCCCACACTTTTCTAATAATTCAATTGATCACCCCCAGATTTCAAAATACTTCTGTAATATCCGACGGAAAATTCTTACTTACTGTTGTATCATTCGGATAATTCAAATACTGTTGTAAGTCTTGTTGCATTTGTGTATTGTTATTGATGTTGGAATATATCATAAATAGACATAATAATAACGATCACTCGCACTATAATTGGATTCTCAACGTCGCATAGATTAATACATTTTTGAGCTACTAAACCTGAGTCTAACGTGCGCTAATCCTCAAGCATAACGTACGTTATTTTAAGTCCTTTACGTACGTAAAGGGGTACCTGTTACGTATGTAACCAGTGTAATCGTATCCGATCTCAACTTTCGGCGTGTGGGGCCGGACAGGATTCGAATATCTGATCTTTTGGAGGCAATCTAGTTGACCTACATTACGTACGTAATGCTTCGATAGGTAACGTACGTAACGATGTTCGTATTTCAGTCCAGTAGCCTCTGGACTTAGCTTACGTACGTAACACTTTCCGTGTAGCGTACGTAAAGCTGTTAACGTACGTTATCCTCTTGTGATAACGTACGTAACGAACTGTGCTGTTATAAAAAGACAACTTGTGTCTTTCATTTTGCACGACCAAACTCTGAGTTTTCACCAATATAATCATCCCCCTTCATCCCTAGATCAAAATTACCTTCTTCCAACTTGTGTTTGAGCTTTACATTTGGATTTTAGAGCTTGTTGATTGGGAGTTGGAGTCCTTCTTAAAGCTTAGATTGTGTTCCTGTGGTTTTGGTGTATTGTTCTGCAATTCTGGAGGTATGTCATACGTTTTAACCCTATAATCTCATAGTTATAATGATAGTGATTAAGTATACTCCACCTAGTGATGAATTAATCAAGCTAAACATGTTTATAGTTAAGTTTCCAACAAACTTAATGATGAATATGATGATTAAGGGTTTTTGTAATGATGTGTTCTTAGTGTTTTAAATGGTGATGATCATGTTTAGTTAAACCAAACTCTTATTCCTGGACTAATAACACCAATGGAATACTAATAGTCTTTGTTTCATTATAATGTAAATAACTTATTAGAATAATTACCATAAAATGTTTTAAGAAACCCTTGTTGATCATTAGAAGAATGGAATCACCTTCTTGAACCTAAGCTAAATGAATCCAGAAGAGTAATTTTTGAACCTCCAAATTAACTAGAAGATTATAAGGAAGGTGTTGAACTTGAAGTAGTCTTCATGATCATAATATGGAATTATAACTACTTAACTCAACATAAGTAATTGATTGAAGTGCAGCTTTTACTTTTAATCAATTGAGATGTTCTTGATAAGTTTAAAGAGTAGGAGATTATTGTTTAACACATCTTAATCCAGCAAACATTTGGTAAACATCTTGTAATCAATTTTAAGAATAGAATGGTATTGAATAAGGCTCTTGGAGTAACCCTCAACATCTTAAAGTTGAACTACTCAAATGAGAATTAGGATGTTGTCTCGTTGAAGTTGGTATAGATGATCATATGAACGTATTATTGAGCAAAATATACTTCATTCAAGGTTGATTGTCCGAGTAACCGATTTTGAATCGAGGGCCGGCTGTTCGTTCAACAAGAAGGACTTTACTCGCCTCCGTATTGAGGCAAGTTATCTTGATTGGTTATAATGATGTGTGGATTCTTATGATGATTATGCATTTCGTGTATATGAAACACTTATAAACTTGTGTCTTGTGACTTTAGGTTGTTCTTAATGATGTCCCGTTTTCATCGTGGGATTGTATTCCCAAGTTTGTTACTTTTGGACCCTTGATATTGTTGATCTTGTTGTCATCTCGGTGAGTCCTCGGTCCTTAATCGGATTTGTGAATTATTGAATTCGTTGCCATGTTGCATCGTAACATATCCGGAGTCATATCTACGTTCCGATTGGATATTGTGTAGGATTTTTAGCCGGGCACATATATAGTCATGCGTGAATATTTTTCCGTGAAGGGCTGTGCACACGAGACGTAGTTCGTTGAGGCTAATTAGGTACATTGTCGCACGTATATCCTGGATTCCGTATACAGGGTGGACATGTGCACTGACACATATTCGGATCGGGCATACTGTGATGTCCCTCTTGAGCCGTACTATCTTAGTCGTTCACAGTCCATTTTTATACTTGGATGTGTTTGACGTTTTGTGACTGAGCGTTCATACGCCCGAGGGGTATGTTCGTTAGTTGGGGACTTATTCTTGAAATCTTACATACGTGAATTGTATAATATCTTGAGAATCATTTATAATGTATATCTCACCCTGTGTTGGGCGAAATACTTGTGTTGTATTTTAGGTCGAGGAAAAGGCAAGGCACGGGAAGATCAAGGTGATGATGAAGGGTTCGAAGGATACTAGTTCGGGGGCGCCAAGTCTTTCGTGTCCGGTCATGTTCGTACCGTGTAATGTTATCTTTCCATTTTATTTTAAGTTTGAACAAGTGTATTGTTATTTAAGGTATATTTCATCTCCATATGGATTATACTTATGTTTTTGGATCCTGTGTGTAATAAAGTCGTAGGCCATACTGTTGTAAACTCCAGATCGTAGTAAGTACTATGTTTTGTGGTTCGGTATCACATGTATTGTGTATTTAATCTGTACTTTGGGTATCGCCAGGTGGATCCCAGTGTGGGGTCCACGGCACTGTAATGGCCGCCTTATCGGGGTGTTACAGAAGATGGTATCAGAGCCTTTACTAGAGGTCGTTTTCTTTCTTTTGAGTCTTTGTGTATTGAACTAGTATCAAGAGACCTTCGTGTCACGTGTGACCCGTGCGAGCGCCTGATCCTACGAGCCAAATTCGGTACGTACTTTATGAACCATGAATAAATTACTGACATGATATTGATCTCTGAATAGATCTCCTTGTTGATCTTGGCATTTTAAGGGTTTGTGGCAGGAATTATCTGATTGATGATTCAAATAAAATTCTGGATTGATTATATGATTGAAATCATTCGACTCAAACGTCGATATGATATTCTATTTGACTCTCGTAGTGACGATAATTCATTATGAACTGTTTTCTTGAATATGTAATTTCTTACTGCCATTAGCTTAGCATGAATTCTGATTGGTATCATGAATTGTACTTATGATTATCATTACAAATTGATTCTTTCAGTATGGAAAGGAATTTGAGAGGCCGTGGCAGAGGGGGACGAGGCCGCGGAAGGGGCCGAATCCCGATACCGCGAGCCAACAGACGTGCGAACGCAGAGCATAGTTCCGCAGGCAGTGATTCGCCTTCTAGGGACCAATCGCACCACAATGGACGCGAGAATTCTCGTGTCGATCCTTACACTGTAATGCAGGGCATGATGGATCAGATGACCCAAATGGGTCAGTTAATGGAAACTATGCAGAGAGCTGCTACCGACCAGCATCAAGGGCCACCTCCAGTACATGGCGGGCCAGTGAATCGGATCATCAGCGACATCTCGCGCCAACGACCCCCGATTTTTGAAGGTTCCTCTGAGACGGCTGATATCGTGCATTGGATCGAACATTTCAAGAAATTGTTCGATATGGTAGACTATCCAGTAGAGAATCGCGTCTCCATAGCAGCTTACTACTTGGGCAAGGGCGCCCACACTTGGTGGCTTTCGGTGAGGCCAGCTGATGGCGTATGTACTTGGGAAGAATTTAAAAATCTCATGCTAGATCGTTACTATCCAGGTCCTCTCCGCGAGGCGAAACTATCAGAATTGCTGAATCCGGAACCGTCCGAAGATGATGACGTACTATCTATCGCCGAGAAATTCCAGGCACTTCTCCCTTTTGCCGCAACGATTGTCCACACAGAAGCTGATAAGATCAAATACTTTCTCAAAAGGCTTAAACCCCGAATGAGGATGCAGCTGTTGAACCATCATTGTGTGACCCTACCGGAGTTCATCGAGAAAGCTCGAGTACGAATTGACCGTGAAGGAAATTTCAAGAAGCAACCGCAGCCTAACAACAAGAAATTCAGAACCAGAACTACTGACAAAGAACCGGGAACATTCAAGAGACCCCAACCAGTGCCAAATCCTTCTGAACGGAAACCTACGGCATCGAAGCCAACCAGATCGCAACCTCGAGCGGTCAGCCTATCTGTTGTGTGCTATAATTGTGGAGACGAGGGGCACATCAATTCGAAATGTCCTAGGCCAGCCGTGTCATGCCATACTTGTGGGAAGAACGGACATCGTGCTCGTTATTGTAGGAGTGGACCAGTACGTATTCCCGTAGCACCTTATGCTCCAGTACAGTCTTCAGTACAGGACCGAGTACCTCCATCCGCTTCTTATCAGACTACCGGGGCAAACAAGGGGATGGGACGTGGAAATCAAGCTGGTACATCTGGTGCAGGGGCTGCAAAACCTAGAGTTTACGAGATGAAGAGGGTCAAGATCCCGGCCGACATGATTGCAGGCACTCTCGAGATCCAATCTCAGCCTGTCTGTGTTCTTTTTGATACTGGTGCTTCACACTCCTTTTTATCTACTTCTTGTTTGAGTCGTCTACAATTAGAGCATGTTATCAATTGTGAACCTTATATAATTGGTCTACCCGATGGTAGAAGAATTGTTGGGAATCGTGAAGTTCAGATCGCCGATTCGAATGAACGACCGTGAGTGGTTGTCAAATTTAATTGTGGTCGATTTACCTAAAGATGATGTGATCTTGGGTATCGATTGGATGGACCGTCATGATGCCATAATTAGTGTCCGCAAGCGAACAGTGACCATCACCTCTGACGATGGTATTGAGTGTATTTTCCAGGGTGATAATCCCAGCCGTTCCGAGAGAATCATCAGCGCTATGAAAACGGTGAAACTGCTTAATCAAGGATGTATTGGCTATTGGTGTTACATGACCAAGACAATGGATCGACCAGTTGAATTGATCGATATTCCGGTAGTCCGAGACTACCCAGACGTATTTCTAGATGAATTGCCAGGCTTACCTCCGCGTCGTGATGTAGAGTTCAATATTGAGCTAGAGCCTGGTACGTACCCGCTTTCAAGAGCACCGTATCGTATGGCTCCGACTGAGATGCAGGAGCTAAAGAGCCAACTTGAGGATTTGACCGAGAAGGGCTACATTAGACCTAGCGCGTCCCCTTGGGGAGCACCAGTATTATTTGTACGGAAGAAGGACGGATCCCTACGTCTGTGTATTGATTATCGTGAGCTGAACAGGGTAACCATTAAGAACAAATACCCATTGCCGCGTATTGATGATTTATTGGATCAGCTTCAAGGAGCTGCTGTGTTTTCTAAGATCGACTTGAGGTCTGGTTACCATCAGTTGAGGATTCGTGAGTCTGATATTTCGAAGACCGCTTTTCGTACTCGCTATGGACATTATGAATTCGTAGTGATGCCTTTTGGACTGACGAATGCACCGGCAGTATTCATGGAGCTGATGAATCGAGTCTTTATTAATTATCTGGATCGCTTTGTAGTCGTTTTTATTGACGACCTTCTGATCTATTCTCGTGACCATGAAGAGCACGAGCGTCATCTCCATCTAGTTCTCGAGGCGTTAAGGCGAGAGCAGCTTTATGGAAAATTTTCTAAATGTGAGTTCTGGATGAATGAAGTTATGTTTCTCGGACATGTGATATCAGCTGATGGGGTGCGAGTAGACCCACAGAAGACAGAAGCTATCCGAGACTGGTTACCACCAAAGAATGTTAAGGAAGTACGCAGTTTCTTGGGACTAGCAGGTTATTACCAACGGTTCGTGGAGGGTTTTTCCAAAATTACCCAACCAATGACTAATTTGTTGAGAAAGGATAAGAAGTATTTATGGTCAGAGGCATGTCAGCGGAGCTTTGATGAACTTAAGAGTCGGTTGATTTCGGCACCTATTTTAGTCCTACCGAAAGGAACGGAAGGGTTTGTAGTATATAGTGACGCATCTAAACAGGGCCTTGGGTGCGTACTAATGTAAAACGGGAAGGTGATATCCTATGCATCGAGACAGCTACGACCTTACGAGGTCAACTACCCCACCCATGATTTAGAACTCGCAGCTGTGCTGTTTGCTTTAAAAATCTGGCGTCATTATCTGTATGGAGTTACCTGTCAGATTTTTACGGATCACAAGAGCTTGAAATACATTTTTACTCAGAAGGAGTTAAACATGAGGCAGAGAAGGTGGCTAGAACTCATCAAAGACTATGATATCGAGATCCTTTATCATCCGGTCAAAGCAAATGTAGTTGCTGATGCTTTGAGTCGTAAAACAGTACATGAGCAGATGCTTGCCCGCCTAACAACTCAGAGGGTATTGCAGTTAGAGTTGGTGAGGCTGGAAATTGAAGTCTGGTTACAGCGTATTCAAGGGCAACTCTGTACACTTGAGATTTCATCGTCCCTTGAGGATATAATTAGATCGAAGCAAGTTACGGACCCATTCTTATCTCGAGTTCGCGATGAAATAACTCAAGGGAAAGCTCCTGGATTTGTAATACACGAGGATGGATTGATACACTTCAGAAACCGAGTTTGTGTACCCGCTGATGATGAGTTAAGGAATTCTATCCTGAAAGAAGCTCATGCTACCCCGTACTCTATCCACCCGGGGTCTAGCAAAATGTATAAGGATTTGAAACAATATTATTGGTGGGGAAGTATGAAACGTGAAGTTGCAGAATTCGTTTCGAGGTGTTTAACCTGTCAACAAGTTAAGATTGAGCACCAGCGACCCGCAGGATTGCTGAAACCGCTTCTGATCCCCGAGTGGAAATGGGAGGACATATCGATGGATTTTATTACCAGCCTGCCGACGAGTCGTCGAGGGATGAATATGATTTGGGTGATTGTGGATCGTTTGACCAAATCAGACCACTTTCTGGAGATTAAAGATACTTGGGGACCCGAGAGATTGGCCCAACTATTTATCAAAGAAATTGTAAGGTTACATGGTACCCCTAAGAGTATTGTATCAGATCGTGACGGGCGATTCGTGTCACATTTTTGGAAAGTAGTTCATCGTGCGATGGGTACGCAGTTGAACTTCAGCACAGCATTTCACCCGCAGACGGATGGTCAGACTGAGAGAACTATCCAAACTTTAGAGGATATGCGGAGGGCGTGCGTTCTCGATTGGAAGGATGATTGGGAGGCCCAACTACCCTTGGTGGAATTCACTTATAATAATTGCTGGCACACTTCGATTCAGATGGCACCTTATGAAGCATTGTATGGCCGTCGTTGTAGATCCCCTTTGTGTTGGGACGATCCATCTGAAACCCTGGGTACGGAACCCGATATGTTGATAGCAGCCCGTCAGAAGATCGCCCTGATTAGGAGTCGTTTGTTGACGGCTCAAAGCCGACAGAAGTCCTACGCAAACAACCGCCGGCGACCGCTTGAGTTCGAGGTCGGCGACCATGTACTAATGAAGGTGTCCCCTACTCGAGGAGTTTTTCGTTTTGGGAAGAGAGGCAAGCTGAGTCCGAGATATATCGGGCCGTTTGAGGTTTTGGACCGAGTAGGCGATTTAGCCTATTGCTTGGATTTACCACCAGCCCTGAGCCGGATTCATAACGTGTTCCATGTCTCCCAGTTAAGGAAATACATTGCTGATCCGAGTCATGTACTTCAGTTCGATGAGATCGATTTAGCGAAGGATCATTCGTATGAGGAGCGCCCCGTACGAATACTTGAGAGGAAGATCAAACAACTACGTAATAAGACGATTCCCCTACTGAAGGTTCAGTGGTCACGACACGGGGTCGAGGAAGCCACGTGGGAGACGGAGAGAAGCATTCAAGAGAGGTATCCTGAATTGTTTACCCCTTAGTTTCGAGGACGAAACCCCTTTTAAGAGGGGGAGTATGTAATATCCGACGGAAAATTCTTACTTACTGTTGTATTATTCGGATAATTCAAATACTGTTGTAAGTCTTGTTGCATTTGTGTATTGTTATTGATGTTGGAATATATCATAAATAGACATAATAATAACGATCACTCGCACTATAATTGGATTCTCAACATCGCATAGATTAATACATTTTTGAGCTACTAAACCTGAGTCTAACGTACGCTAATCCTCAAGCATAACGTACGTTATTTTAAGTCCTTTACGTATGTAAAGGGGTACCTGTTATGTACGTAACCAGTGTAATCGTATCCGATCTCAACTTTCGGCGTGTGGGGCCGGACAGGATTCGAATATCTGATCTTTTGGAGGCAATCTAGTTGACCTACATTACGTACGTAATGCTTCGATAGGTAACGTATGTAACGATGTTCGTATTTCAGTCCAGTAGCCTCTGGACTTAGCTTACGTATGTAACACTTTCCGTGTAGCGTACGTAAAGCTGTTAACGTACGTTATCCTCTTGTGATAACGTACGTAACGAACTGTGCTGTTATAAAAAGACAACTTGTGTCTTTCATTTTGCACGACCAAACTCTGAGTTTTCACCAATATAATCATCCCCCTTCATCCCTAGATCAAAATTACCTTCTTCCAACTTGTGTTTGAGCTTTACATTTGGATTTTGGAGCTTGTTGATTGGGAGTTGGAGTCATTCTTAAAGCTTAGATTGTGTTCCTGTGGTTTTGGTGTATTGTTCTACAATTCTGGAGGTATGTCATACGTTTTAACCCTATAATCTCATAGTTATAATGATAGTGATTAAGTATACTCCACCTAGTGATGAATTAATCAAGCTAAACATGTTTATAGTTAAGTTTCCAACAAACTTAATGATGAATATGATGATTAAGGGTTTTTGTAATGATATGTTCTTAGTGTTTTAAATGGTGATGATCATGTTTAGTTAAACCAAACTCTTATTCTTGGACTAATAACACCAATGGAATACTAATAGTCTTTGTTTCATTATAATGTAAATAACTTATTAGAATAATTACCATAAAATGTTTTAAGAAACCCTTGTTGATCATTAGAAGAATGGAATCACCTTCTTGAACCTAAGCTAAATGAATCCAGAAGAGTAATGTTTGAACCTCCAAATTAACTAGAAGATTATAAGGAAGGTGTTGAACTTGAAGTAGTCTTCATGATCATAATATGGAATTATAACTACTTAACTCAACATAAGTAATTGATTGAAGTGCAGATTTTACTTTTAATCAATTGAGATGTTCTTGATAAGTTTAAAGAGTAGGAGATTATTATTTAACACATCTTAATCCAGCAAACATTTGGTAAACATCTTGTAATCAATTGTAAGAATAGAATGGTATTGAATAGGTTCTTGGAGTAACCCTCAACATCTTAAAGTTGAACTACTCAAATGAGAATTAGGATGTTGTCTCGTTGAAGTTGGTATAGATGATCATATGAACGTATTATTGAGCAAAATATACTTCATTCAAGGTTGATTGTCCGAGTAACCGATTTTGAATCGAGGGCCAGCTGTTCGTTCAACAAGAAGGACTTTACTCGCCTCCGTATTGAGGCAAGTTATCTTGCTTGGTTATAATGATGTGTGGATTCTTATGATGATTATGCATTTCGTGTATATGAAACACTTATAAACTTGTGTCTTGTGACTTGAGGTTGTTCTTAATGATGTCCCGTTTTCATCGTGGGATTGTATTCCCAAGTTCGTTACTTTTGGACCCTTGATATTGTTGATCTTGTTGTCATTTCGATGAGTCCTCGGTCCTTAATCGGATTTGTGAATTATTGAATTCGTTGTCATGTTGCATCGTGACATATCCGGAGTCATATCTACGTTCCGATTGGATATTTTGTAGGATTTTTAGCCGGGCACATATATAGTCATGCGTGAATATTTTTCCGTGAAGGGCTGTGCACACGAGACGTAGTTCGTTGAGGCTAATTAGGTACATTGTCCCACATATATCCTGGATTCCGTATACGGGGTGGACATGTGCACTGACACATATTCGGATCGGGCGTACCGTGATGTCCCTCTTGAGCCGTACTATCTTAGTCGTTCACAGTCCATTTTTATACTTGGATGTGTTCGACGTTTTGTGACTGAGCGTTCATACACCCGAGGGGTATGTTCGTTAGTCGGGGCGTTATTCTTGAAATCTTACATACGTGAATTGTATAATATCTTGAGAATCATTTATCATGTATATCTGACCCTGTGTTGGGCGAAATACTTGTGTTGTATTTTAGGTCGAGGAAAAGGCAAGGCACGGGAAGATCAAGGTGATGATGAAGGGTTCGAAGGATACTAGTTCGGGGGCCCCAAGTCTTTCGTGTCCGGTCATGTTAAATGCACTGTAATGTTATCTTTCCGTTTTATTTTAAGTTTGAACAAGTGTATTGTTATTTAAGGTATATTTCATCTCCATATGGATTATACTTATGTTTTTGGATCCTGTGTGTAATAAGGCCGTAAACTCCAGATCGGAGTAAGTACTATGTTTTGTGGTTCGTATCACATGTATTGTGTATTTAATCTGTACTTTGGGTATCGCCTGGTGGATCCCAGTGTGGGGTCCACGACACTGTAATGGCCGCCTTATCGGGGTGTTACAACTTCATTCTTCCCCCAGTCTGGTTAATAATTATTTCAGTTAGCCCCAATCAGAATTATAATTTCTTCGATTTCAGTCCTCATATATTTAGCTCTTCCAGTTTACTCCAGTCAGCTTTTCAGTAATTAATTCTAGCCCTATTTTGGCGCAAGCCATTAAAATATGGATTGTATTCATAATAATTAAATTTTAATCTATGCCTCGTATTTTATTCCCAGTTATTATATATCATAATAATAGTGGTTAGTATTATTATTAATTGTAGATAATAATCATGATTTACGGGCCTAAAATTGTCGAGTCAAGCATCTTCATCATATTCAAGTTCAAGAACTGCATTTTATCCAGGTGTGGGGATTTATTATGCATTTATTTATTTTAATTGCTTTATATATTGTCTTGTATGTGCACGTCAAATCAGTCAGAAGCACTTAAATGTGCAAATCAGTCAGAAGCACTTAAATGTGCAAATCAGTCAGAAGCACTTAATTGTGCATAAAGACTTCGGGCTAGCCGACGGGCTTCAAAATTTACTAGTCATATTGTCTATACTTGCTATTATATTTAGTAATTAACGTAGACATATTGCGTACTCTCCACACTAAGTGAGTTGGAAGCTCACCCCACTATTTAACCCTTTCAGGTTGAGGAGCTCGATGTGGCATGCACTTGAGTGTGGGATGATCAAGCTTCATGATTAGATGTTTATTTATTTAATGTTACTTCTCTCAAACTATATTTTATGAATAAGTATTCGATTTGTTTTATTTTCACGTCAAGATATGTTTTGCTTTAACGATGACTCGAGAATATTACTTGCGATTATTAAGTTTGTCTTTTGAAATGTATTTCCGCTGCAAAAATTTTATTTATTCTTCTTAAAATTGAAGAATTATTTTTCTAGAAAGTGGTCGCTACATAAGTGGTATGAGAGCGGGGTATACGGTTCTGTAGTCTCGTTAAAATGGTTTCTTTTTCTAAACTAAAATTTTATCTTCGCAAGTAGTCAAATATTTTTAACAATTATGATCATCCACCTCTGCCGCTCCATGTCGACTCCAAGGTACATTAAGTTATTATTATTCATTATGTGATAAATGCAGTTTACCAGATCAACCATGATTCTGTAATATCCGCAATTTCGATTTCCGGTAATTTTTATTTTTCCGGCGGAGGTCCGTTTTGACGACTCGCTCATGACCGTTTCGTCATTTCGAGAATGATTAATTCTGCACTTTTTGTCATCCGAATTCATTTCGGTATCGTTTTGTTGAGTTCCAAGCTTTTTAGCGACTTTTCCGCACTTGAGTTCGATTCTTGCGAATCTCGTCCGAAACTGTTGTTTCGAGTTTCCCGTAAGTTCATTTAATGTTATTATTCATGTTGCGAGCTTTGGTTTGGTGTTTCGATCGCGTATCGTGATTTTCGGACGTTTTGGGCCATTTTCGTAATTTCCCAAAGTTTTGGGTATTTACTTCCGTTGTTGAATTCTGAGCCTTCGGGTGGTCGGAATTGTGTGTTCTCTTAGCTCTTATATTCGTCTTTGCAAGTACGTCGTAACCGTATCATCGATTCGTATTCAGGTTCGGGTTTCGGGGTCGTTCGGGCCGTCGGAGTTGGCCCCGGCCGAGTCATGGCCGGCAACACAGGGCCTGTGCCGACCGCCGAGTCACGGCCGGTAGTGCTCGGCGGCCTTCGCCGAGTCACGTCCGGCAGTGCTCGGCGGCTCTGCCGAAGCCGGCCGCACTGCGGCCGCGGCATGCCGGCAGCCGCGGCACACTTCGTGGCATTTTTCGCCAAACCGATCAGACTGATGCCGCGGCACACGCGGCCGGGCCGCGGCACACCGCCGACCACTAGGAGCCATTTTTGGGCTGTGCGCGGCACACTCTGTGGCCGCGCACACCGTGTGCACTTTATTTATGGCCCCCGCACACGGGTTTTTGGCCATTTTTCTCAACCTTTCCTTTCTCTTCCGCGGAGGTGGTCGTGGGAAGCTTGAAGCCATGTTGTTTACCAACAAATCCATGAAGTTATTTAGGTTATATCATCAATCAATCATCCGTTATCATCCTTTGATCCAGCGAATCAAGGTAATCTTCCTTAGAACCCTAATTTCGGGAATTTAGGGGTTTTCGCGTTTTCGTCCGATTCATTCCGTTTTGTTGATTAATTCATGATGAATATGATTAATCTTGTTGGTATTCTTAGTTTCCCTATGGATTCATGGTATATTTCGTGATTTTTACGGAATCGAGAGGGTTTGGTTGAGGTCCGCCCTCGTTGTCGTTTTTATACGAATATACATGAATCGTAGGTGGGTTTCCGGGTGTATTCCAATTCCGTATTCGTTTAGAATTGGTTGTGATTGTATTCTTCGAATCGTTAGGTTCGGTTTTGATGGTTCCTAGCATTCGTCGGTGACTTTCCTTTCCGTTCGTTGCGTCGTCGACTATTCAAGGCAAGTATATAATTATGATTGTACGTTTTCGACTTTGAAAGTAAGAAATATTGATGGTATGATATGAACGAACCATTTTTACGGCATTCATAGATATATTGATGGCATATTATGAACGAACCGCTTTTATGGCATTCATATATGTATTGATGGCATATTATGAATGAACCGTTTCTACGACATTCATATATGTATTGATGGCATGTAATGAACGAACCGTTTCTACGGCATTCATACATGTAACGGCGTATGATATGAACGAACCGTTTCTACGGCATTCACATACGTCTTGATGTGACACTATGAGATTTAGTTATTCCGGAATACTAGTCTTGAATTGATGAATTGACGGCTACATTTACTTTATTGTCGAGGAGTATTTTGTTTCATACTTGTTATACTTGCACTAGCTATTCGACGGCTAACCCCTTTATGGGGGAAATACTTTTTATGTATTTCAGGTTCAGGAGAACGGACAGGCGGGCATCGGGTCGGCATGAAGATGATGGGAAAGCGTGATACTGTGTCTTGTCTCCGGTTATCTTTTTGGATTCATCGATTCAGTGTTGTTGTACTGGAATGGATTTTAAATACTCGAGTATTGTATTTTCAGTTTCCTTGATGTTCCGGCCTGTGTTGCCGAGGTATTGATTCGTGTGGTGATGTATATGGTTTCATTGGTTATGGTTTTTAATACCCTTTGTATTGTCCTCCATTCCATTGTATGTAGACCTTCTCGGTCAAGTTTCAAAGTTCCACGTATGTTTAGCCTTGTGGGTCCCACGGCGGGGCTCACGCCACTGTAATATACCCTGAATAACTTGGGGGTGTTACAGAATATGGTATCAGAGCTTAGGTTTATGGATACCTAAGCTGTCGGTCTTTTGGGTCGATTGAGTCGGCATTTGCCCACAGTATCACTACTCTGCCATCATCACAGTGCGACCGGTACTTGTAAGCCCTCTCACTCTTCTTGTATTTTTCTTAATCGTTTCGTTTATAGCTTGGTATTCTTGGGAATTGGTCACTTCGAGAATGTGCGATTTGGATTATACTTACGCACGTGTGTGCCTTTCAGAATGTTGGCTGAAAGTAGGAAGGTTCGTGGCCGTGGTCACGGACGTTAACTCTTCCTTGAGATTTTGTTAAATTGCTAATTGCGATATTGGTGTGTATCGGTATTATGTTGAGACTTTGTTTAGGAGTCGCATGCTAGTATCACGGGAGATCTTCGACTTCACAGACTTGTAAGTATGTTGTTCGGATTATTCGATAATTCTTGGTGAATTTGAATTCCCGTTGAAATGTTGTTGGTGCGAGTGATTGCAAGTTTCGAGGACAAAACTTATTTTTAAGGGGGGTAGAGTGTAATACCCCGATTTTTTCGGATATATTTTTTTTTCTCATTTATATGTTGGATGTCGTTGATGGATAATTGTGTTTGAGGACGATGTGAACGTATGAAAATGTTGTTGAATGCGTATATGTATTCATTGTGCCGTATGATCGTTTGGTATGTCGAGATGTTGGTCGAGAATAGCGGAAAATGGCTAAGTACAGCTACGTTAACACACGCTACAGGGTATGCCTAGCGCGCGCTGAGATATATACTTAACGTACGCTACGGTGCATACTCAGCACACGCTAAGAGGTTCGGTTTCATACGCTAAGGAGGACCCCTAACGTACGTAACGACTTGCTGGGTTAGTTCCGGAAGGTGGCCGACAAGTAGGCCCAGACTGTTTATTATCGGCGATTAGCGCACGCTAATGCATGTTAGTAACGCACGCTAATTTCAGATCGTCAATAGGGAATCTTGGCTTTATTGGTTGCTTTCGGCGTGTAGGACCCGGGCATCTTCTGGGAAGGTACAGGTTGTCGAGTCAACGACGATTAGCGCGCGCTAAGGTCGAGGAATAGCGCACGCTACTGAGCATTTCACTGTAGCAAGTCAACGCCTATTTGCGTACGTTAATGCATGGGCATTACATATGTTAGATGAATTTCGAAGCAATGTAGTAGCTTCTGGACTGCCCGATAGCGCACGCTATCAAGGAAGGATAGCGCACGCTAAATATAAGGTCTAGTGCGCGCTAGTGATGTGTTTTATAGAGAGGATAGACGAGTGCTGAGAGGCATTTTGTCCATTCTCCTTCCTTCAGTCAATAGAGAGAGCCTTGGGGAAGTACTTGAAGTTCCTAAACATTGAGAGATGATTCTCTTAAACAAGATTAAGATGGAGAGCTCGGATTTAAGTATTGTTCTTGAAGTTTTTGATGATTCTTGGAATGAAGTTCGATTATTCTTCTTCGTGGTTAGTCCATACAAGGTAATCCTTATATCCCTTTGATAGTGGTTCGTTTTTAAAGGATTACTACTTGGGAGGGAGCATGTTGGGAATCGTGTATTTTGATGTTCGTTTTTATTTCAATGTAAATGTATATATTGGACTGTACTTTTATCCGCTGCGTGAGTATTTTGAAATGGCTTTTGGTATTTTACCAACTGAATTTTATTTTGTAAAACCGATTCCCTAAACTGAGTTTTTGACATTTTGGCCTTGATCGTTTTTGACGGTATTTTTATGACGGTATTTGGAAAATAATTTTTTTATATTTGAAAAATATTACTGTCATCGGTCTTTTTGGCATTTTTGAAATGACGTGGAAAATTGTGCTTAGCCTGGTGAATCCTTGTGAGGAGGGTTTACGACGTGTATTATTCCCAGGAGGATCTGGGGGTGTTACAATTATGGAATCATGTGATAATGTTATACGAGATTTATTGGAATTGTAATAAGAGATTTCGGATGCTGATATGATTAATGAGATCTTCTTCATATGATGATAATGGTGTTGTTGCGATTCTTGAGGTTGTAGGAATGGCATGATGAAGAAAATGGTAACATGGAGATATATACCTCGGATATGTTGTTCTGAACGTGATTTCGGATATTTCATGTTCTTGAAGAACTCTTGAATTATACGAGGTGATGAAAATTTTTAAGAAGTGTTGATGTTTTGAAAATGAATATGGAATATTCATATCTAGAGCTAAACTATGTGTTTGAAATAATATTCGTATTGGAATACGAATGTGATTACGAGTTTGATGAAATTATTATTCATCTCTGAATTTGGAAGCCCATACGTATGGAGCAAATATTCAAGTCGAATGATTGGATTGTTTGATAACCTTAGAATATGATTATCTATAATGTTGAACTAATTGGATGGTTCGAATTAACGATGATCATCGGAAAATTTTAACTACGGATTTACGAGAAGGGAACCTTGTCAATTCGTATTTAAGAATTGAGTTTGGAACCGATAACATTTAGACCCTTATTATTGGTCCGAATTGGTTGCTGATATGATCATCGGATTTCGGCTCGTATTGTGGACATGGATTCGTGAGGGTCTGAGTTGGACAGTTCGGACTGTGCTTAATCGAGATATTGTGGAACTGATGAGTTTGTGGCCTAGTTGTATTGATATTGATCGTCATCGAACCGGTTGATTATTAAGCCTTCGTTTTACAATAAGATATGATGTTTGATCATGGATTATGACTGTTGGGTTGCGGTTGAGGTTGAAGAGTTCGTAGATTAGCTTGGTCGGGACTGAGGAACCCGTAGACGAAAGCAACTAAATTGGTAACAGTTCGTGGCATTGATGTCGAGACAAGTTTTATACTTGTATGGGTCAACGAGATTAATGTTATCATGTAGGTGTACGAATGCGTGTATCATATCGAGACTTGGCCTCTTTATAATTATGTTGATATTCGGGAATTGTTTGATGCAATACCCTTCGACAATTATGCTAAATATTATTGTTATTCGTTAACGGTCGGTTTAAGGCATTGAGATTCTTTTTCATATTGATGTTGGCGATAGCCGGTTCGCGGTATCGATGTATCGATTATTATTGTTCACGATTAATGTCGTTCTGAGGCATCGTTGAATCTTTATTATCGAATTGGAACTGTTGCTATGATGTTGCGTTAGCCAATTGAAGGCGCTTTTGATATATCCTTTTATCATCTCCGTTTCGGTGGTCGGTTTAAGGCGCCGGGACATCTATTCTATCGCATAATTGTTATCGATTGACCGTCCTGAAGGTAATCGAGGTATTGAATTGGGACTGTCGAGGATAGTTCCCATACGTTGAATTATTATTGCCGTGTTGGCCGACTCAAGGCAGCACACTATTATTCTTGTGAACTCGGTAATTTTGTGATCGTTGAGGGTTGAGGATTTCCCGAATTGTTGTGTTGTGATTATTGCTCGTGTTAATCGGTCCTTAGGGATTTTGATCCCAGGATGGTTATGTTGGATATTGTTGGTCGTGTCGATCTTTCATTATTCGTGCGTCATCGTTCACTTGGTGAGTCGCGTGATTCGTATTGGATATGTTATCCTTTGAGTTTCGTGGTCATGTTGTATCGTGGCATATCTGGAATCATATCTGCGTGCCGATTGGTTATGTGTAGGATTTTTAGCCGAGCACACGATGGTCATGCGTGGATGTTTCCGCATTGGACCGTGCACACGAGACGTAGTTCGTGAGGCTAATTAGGTACATTGTCACACGTATATTCTGGATTCCGTATACGGGGTGGACATGTGCACGGACACATTTCCGTATCGGGCGTACTGTGATGTTCCCTCTTGAGCCTTATTGTTTGGTCGTTCGTAGTCCATGTTGTATTGGATATGTCCGACGATTTGCGACTGGTTGTTCATACGCCGAGGGGTATGTCTGACAGTCAGGTTTGCTTCTTTGAGATCTGTATTGTGATGATTTATTGGGCTGTTCGGCTTTCAGGCCATCGTGATATACAGCTTCGGTTGAGGGGCTTTCAAGCCATTGCGATGTATTGGTATTTCTATTGGAGCCTTCAGACATTGTGATTCGTATTTACTTCAGCGTTGGCTTGGATTATCTTCGGGTAACGTATTGTTGTGTTGCTTGTAACGTTTCGTTGTTGGGCGTAAGTTTTCGGTTCTTGTGTATCTCGTTGAGTTTTCCTGACGGGATGTTTCTTCTCCCTAGTTGTTTTAAGTTTCGGGACGAAACTTCTTTTAAGGAGGGTAGAATGTAATATCCGCAATTTCGATTTCCGGTAATTTTTATTTTTCCGGCGGAGGTCCGTTTTGACGACTCGCTCATGACCGTTTCGTCATTTCGAGAATGATTAATTCTGCACTTTTTGTCATCCGAGTTCGTTTCGGTATCGTTTTGTTGAGTTCCGAGCTTTTTAGCGACTTTTCCGCACTTGAGTTCGATTCTTGCGAATCTCGTCTGAAACTGTTGTTTCGAGTTTCTCGTAAGTTCATTTAATGTTATTATTCATGTTGCGAGCTTTGGTTTGGTGTTTCGATCGCGTATCGTGATTTTCGGACGTTTTGGGCCATTTTCGTAATTTCCCAAAGTTTTGGGTAATTACTTCCGTTGTTGAATTCTGAGCCTTCGGGTGGTCGGAATTGTGTGTTCTCTTAGCTCTTAGATTCGTCTTTGCGAGTACGTGGTAACCGTATCATCGATTCGTATTCAGGTTCGGGTTTCGGGGTCGTTCGGGCCGTCGGAGTTGGCCCCGGCCGAGTCATGGCCGGGCAACCTGGGCCCAGGCCGACACTGGCTGAGTCACGGCCGGTAGTACTCGGCAGCTTCTGGCCGAGTCACGGCCGGCAGTGCTCGGCAGCTTCTGGCCGAGCCGGCCGCACCGTGGGCCGCGGCACATGCTGGTAGGGCCGCGACACACTCTGTGGCATTTTTCGGCCAAACCGACTGTACCGGGTGCCGCGGGACACGCCGGACGGGCCGCGGCACACTGCCGACCACTGGGAGCCATTTTTGGGCCTGTGCCGTGGCACACTCCCGCTGGGCCGCGGCACACTGTGAAGCCTATTTATGGCCCTACACGCGGGTTTTTGGCCATTTTTCTCAACCTTTCCTTTCTCTTCCGCGGAGGTGGTCATGGGAAGCTTGAAGCCATGTTGTTTAAAAACAAATCCATGAAGTTATTTAGGTTATATCATCAATCAATCATCCGTTATCATCCTTTGATCCAGCGAATCAAGGTAATCTTCCTTAGAACCCTAATTTCGGGAATTTGGGGGTTTTCGCGTTTTCGTCCGATTCATTCCGTTTTGTTGATTAATTCATGATGAATATGATTAATCTTGTTGGTATTCTTAGTTTCCCTATGGATTCATGGTATATTTCGTGATTTTTACGGAATCGAGAGGGTTTGGTTGTGGTCCGCCCTCGGTGTCGTTTTTATACGAATATACATGAATCGTAGGTGGGTTTCCAGGTGTATTCCAATTCCGTATTCGTTTAGAATTGGTTGTGATTGTATTCTTCGAATCGTTAGGTTCGGTTTCGATGGTTCCTAGCATTCGTCGGTGACTTCCCTTTCCGTTCGTTGCGTCGTCGACTATTCAAGGCATGTATATAATTATGATTGTACGTTTTCGACTTTGAAAGTAAGAAATATTGATGGTATGATATGAACGAACCGTTTTTACGGCATTCATAGATATATTGATGGCATATTATGAACGAACCTTTTTTACGACATTCATATATGTATTGATGGCATATTATGAACGAACCGTTTCTACGGCATTCATATATGTATTGATGGCATGTAATGAACGAACCGTTTCTACGGCATTCATACATGTAATGGCGTATGATATGAACGAACCGTTTCTACGGCATTCACATACGTCTTGATGTGACACTATGAGATTTAGTTATTCCGGAATACTAGTCTTGAATTGATGAATTGACGGCTACATTTACTTTATTGTCGAAGAGTATTGTGTTTCATACTTGTTATACTTGCACTAGCTATTCGACGGCTAACCCCTTTATGGGGGAAATACTTTTTATGTATTTCAGGTTCCAGGAGAACGGACAGGCGGGCATCGGGTCGGCATGAAGATGATGGGCAAGCGTGATACTGTGTCTTGTCTCCGGTTATCTTTTTGGATTCCTCCATTCAGTGTTGTTGTACTGGAATGGATTTTAAATACCCGAGTATTGTATTTTCAGTTTCCTTGATGTTCCGGCCTGTGTTGCCGAGGTATTGATTCGTGTGGTGATGTATATGGTTTCATTGGTTATGGTTTTTAATACCCTTTGTATTGTCCTCCATTCCATTGTATGTAGACCTTCTCGGTCAAGTTTCATAGTTCCGCGTATGTTTAGCCTTGTGGGTCCCACGGCGGGGCTCACGGCGCTGTAATATACCCTGAATAACTTGGGGGTGTTACAGATTCATGCATTAAAGATGCATCTTCAGTCTATTTTTGTACATAAGAATTTTATGATAAAGTATTTGGGCATAAAATTCTTTTTTTATAAATTCATAAGTATAAGTGTGACATGCGTAAATCATCATTGCTAGAAATTTGTGGTTCTCTATAGATGCAATTTAACTCCCAATTTCGTTTCTCCCTCTCGTTGGGTAAGTACTGAAAGATCGTTGTGTGTTGTATGCCTTAGGATAATGGCAACTCCTGGACGTGGACGCCCAGCTAACCGAGGTGCAGATAATCTCGATGGTCAGAATGTCAACCTTGGTACTGGTGGTGGTGGTGACGGAGGTCAGGATAACCACAATAATAACATGCCAGCTCCTACTTAGGTACAAGTTGTGCAACAGTTCCGGCGTTTCACCCCACCCTCATTTAACGGTCGAGAAGGACCAGTTTTTGTTGATGAATGGTTCATGTCGCTCGAGCGAACCTTTGAGCTCATTGGGTGCACTGATGCACAAAGAATTCTCTGCATCCAATATCAAATGATGGAGGATGCTGGACGCTGCTGGATAAGCTATTGGCGTTTGAGGCCGGCGGCCGAGCGTGCTGCATTAACTTGGGATCAGTTCAAGAAAATAGTGATGGAACAGTACTACCCACGGCATTACCGAGAGAAGATGGAGAGAGAGTTTTGGAATCTTGAACAAGGAGGAATGACAGTTGAAGAATATAAGAGGAAGTTCAACCAAATCAGCTTTTTTGTGGAGCACATGGTGGATACAGATCGAAAGAGGGCCCTTAAGTTCCGGAGTGGTTTACGCCCGAGTATTCGTCACATCGTGGCTGGGCATGGGGTGCTACCCTATACCGAGACAGTTTTTATAGCCCAAGAGGTTGAGGCTAGACATAATCTGGATCAACAACAGTCTACGAAGCCTAATACAGGTAAGAGGCATTGGAATGGGAACCAAAATGAGGTTGTGGCTTCTAATAAGCAAGCAAAGGTTGATCAAAGGTCGGGACCTAAGCCTCAAACCAGTAAGCCAGAGTGCTCGAAGTGTGGTAAGAATCACTGAGGGAAGTGCCTGTACGGTAAAGGTGTCTGCTACAGATGCAAGGAGCCAGGGCATTCATCTTCGAATTGTAATATCCGCAATTTCGATTTTTCAGGTAATTTTTTTTTTTGGTTTAAGTCCATCTTAGCAACTCTATTGTGATCGTTTCATCATTCCGAGAATGATTAATTCTAAACTTTTTGTCATCCGAGTTTGTCTCGGTGTCATTCTATTGAATTCCGTGTTCTTAAGCGACTTTTCCACGTATGGTTCGACTTTGTAAAATCACCATTAATTCTTGGAAACTCCAAAAATTCTAAATCTCTTCAATATTATAAATCATCAAGTTAGCTTTCCAATGGTTCAAACGGTGCGTCAATCGGAGTCCGGACGAAGGAGTTATTGTCGAAATAGCTAAGGCTGCACCATGTGCCTTTTGGTGCTGGAGCGGGCTGTACCGCGGGCCGCGGCCCCTTCTGTAATATCCGGATTTATTACTGTATATTTCACCTGTATTCGAACCCTGTATTATTCAGATTTGTGGTTTTGATTATTGGAATATGATATTTCTTGCATTAGCATCCTTATACTTGAGTATAACATCATGCAAAATTTCTCATGCAAACTCGTGATAGCGCACGCTAAGAATGTAGCTTAACGCGCGCTATCGGTCTACAACTAGCGCACGCTATGCACATAGGAGTTGCGTGTGCTAAGAACTCAATTATTGAGCAGGACGGCTAGCACATGCGCCAGTCGGGACATGGGTTTGGATAAGATTCCCGCGGATGAACCTGGACAGTTCTGAAGTCAACTCTTATTAGCGCACGCTAAGGAAAGCTTAGTAGCGTGCGCTAACTTGTTAAAATGCAGAATATTATAAATGGGACAACAACCCGTTTTGGCTTTCATTTGTTTCGTCCATCCTTCATTCTTGAGAGGCCAGAGAGCTTTAATCATCCCTCTAACACACTGAGAACATATATTAATGATCCTTGAATATTGGTTATCACTTGTGAGTGATCATTGAAGAGAAGTAACACCTTGGAGTGGCACATAACCAACCGGAGTCGGATTCTATCTTGTGGTTCAGTGATTTCTTCATATTAAGGTATGCTGATTCTATCTTCAACTCTAGATTCGTGTTATGGAGAATAAGATGATCATGTTAACGAGATATTGAATTTCATTAGTGAATTATTCAACATCATGTTTAGAAGATTGGAATGACTACAATTACGATATTATTGTTGGAACCTTGAAGTCGGAATCCTAGTACTTCAAATGATGAGAGAAACATTCTGAAGTTAACAATCCGTATGATTTATGTTATCTTTGTGATCATGAATTGGAGGTGATATTATAAGAACTTAAAGGAAGAATCATCTTAGGAAATATTCTTTTGTAGAAGTTGGAATTGTTAGTTTACCTCAAGATGAAGTCTGAATATGTATAATGATAGTAGAATCTAATACATCAACCGGAGATCACCAACTTCGCATGAGAATTGTAATCAAGATGGATTATGGTGTTATGATGATTATACGTATACTTGCATCTTGAAGTTGTTATTATCCTTGAGATCATTCATAAGGGTTATGATCATAACATGAAGTCGGATAACAAACATCAAATCACTGAGGAATTCTCTTACTTCATCACCATTTGTATAATTTGCTGCCCTCTAGTGAACTGCCATGCACTCTTAGCGTGCACTAAGCTATGTGAATTAACGTGCGCTATCGTGTATGTTTAGCGTACGCCACATTTGCAACTTAGCGTGCGCTAAGTCATCAGGCGAGTCAGTCGGCTGACCAGTGAGGTACTGACCGTGCATGGTTAGCGTACGCTAGGCTGTGTGTATTGCATGCGCTAACGAGTAGCATTAACGTACGCTACATAGGATGCGTAGCGTGCGTTAAGCTATCCAGACAGATTGCATATTAAGAACTTCCTACCGTAATTGTTGAATTGTTAGACGTTCGTACGACATGAAATGAATTCTGTGCTATTTCTTTTGTTAAGGTTCGAGCTTAACACGTGATTGATCGAAGGGGACGACCTTCGAGTATTTTGATATTCGTGGAAGTTTATTCTTGTCAACGAACCAAGACAAGTACTCTAATTAGAATTGTTTATATTATGACAATTATGATGTGATTGTATCGTGTAAATATGTTGTGAATATATGTCCACCATGCGTTGATCCGACGGGAATCATCATGGGAATCTATAGTAGTGTGCGCTGGATCGTTGGACAGGTAGTTCCACCATGTGTTGGTCCGACGGGATCATCATGGGAATCTATAGCTGTGTGCACTGGATCGTTGGAATAGCATCAGTATGTTGAAACTGTTATGATATGATATGTGTTGTGGATATTCTCGTTGGAGAAACTTTTTATGATATAATTGTTGATTATATCACTGTTGTATGATTATTGTACTTGTACTAGTATCGTTGTGCTAACCCCTTCGGGGGTGAACATTTATGTATGTTCAGGATCCAGGAGAGCGGGGAAACAACCACTGGAGATGCATGACGACGAGGGTGCAGAGTGATGTTCCGGCCGGGTTTACTGTCCATTATTTGTTGGTTATTTCAATAAGTACTCGAGTACGTCGTCGATTTATAATGTTTGGATTTTAATGATGTAATAATAACTCTTCATGGGATATTTGTAATTTCGGTTTTGAACCAGTCGGTTGAATTTTATTTCAGAAATTTCATAAACTGGTATCTGTTATTGTCATTTCCTTTATTCAGCCTTGTAAATTCTTATGTAAAGGATTTACGGCGCTGTAATATTCCTGAATATATCGGGGGTGTTACA
Source organism: Orobanche coerulescens (assembly GCA_033398695.1). Lineage (NCBI taxonomy): Eukaryota > Viridiplantae > Streptophyta > Magnoliopsida > Lamiales > Orobanchaceae > Orobanche > Orobanche coerulescens. Next base: position 103,139,471 of record CM065808.1, read on the forward strand.
GAATATGGTATCGGAGCTAATATTTTGGATATCTTGGCCATTGGGTTAAAATAGGGGTCATTTACGTCTTTTGAGGTAACCGGCCGTGAATGACATCACTGTACTGCCTACGTCTTCATGCGAACGGTGGTTGTAAGTTCCTAAACTCTATCTCGTTCTTTACATGTTGTATCTTTTTATACTTGAACATTAGAACAATGTTGTTTCCTGTATATTAAGTACTTGTGCTTACAGTATGTTGAGAGGCGGACGTGGACGTGGTCGCGGTCGTGGACGCGGACGAAGGAATGCTGAAAGGGAGGCGTCGCCTTCTAATCAGGCTAGTCATAGCTCAGGCGAGCCGCAACAATCTATTAATAACGAACCGGAACCTGGTGTACCAGAAATCCTTCATCAAGTCGTGAACCCGATGACTCAGTTCGCTCAGGTCGTGGACCGAATTCAAGTGGCGACAGGAATTCAGCAGGGAGATGGACAACAAAGGATTCCAGAAATGGGAAATCGAGGTGACCGATGGTTACAAGAGGTGGCAAAGATGCAACCACCCAAATTTGATGGCTTTTCCGAGACTCCAACTTGGGACCATTGGTTGAAGGAACTGGAGAAATTTTTTGTTGGAATTAATTGCCCGGACGACAGGAGAGCTCCTATTGCCCAGTACTTTCTGATAGGGGAAGCATCCGAGTGGTGGGAAGCTATCCGACCTGCAGATCATGATGTCGATTGGACGGAATTTAAAATGATGATGGAAGCTCAGTATTGCCCTCGTCCTGTGAGGGAAGCCAAAATTCCGGAGTTTTTCTCCGCTCAGCCATCAGATGAACCCGTATCCTGCATTTATTAAGACATTTAACCAAAGAAGCTAGCATTTGTTCGACATCCGGTCGTAATGTATGCGAGATGATGATTCATTTTGAAATGAGGATGAAACCATAAATCCAGAGGTACATGTCCGGTTTTGAATGTACCACTCTCCGCCAATACCAGGATAAGGCGTTGGCGTACGAAATAAAAGAAGCAGCAATGGAGAAGTTTATGGAGTCAAAGAAACAAAAAGTCTCTGGTACGTTTACAGAGCACAAGAACACTGGGCCCCGCAAGGCCCAATCTTCGTTTTCTTTCAAGAAACCTCCGCACCCATCTAAAAGCGGAAAGAATTACGGAACAGTGTCAGCCACGACGGATACAGCTAGGAAGTGCTTTAATTGTGGTCGCCCAGGCCACCTTTGGCGTGATTGTTTGCGCACCCCAGTTACATGTTTTGACTGCGGACAGGAAGGGCACCGTGCGACATTTTGCAAGGACGCCACCAAATACAATGGAACCCGTTCATCACAGCCAGTTCAGAAGGAAGCTAGTATCCAACAGACGCAGCAAAGTGTTCAGATGCCTCAAAATTTTGGCCGCGGACGAGGCAGAGGACAATGGGACCGAAAGGGGACATCGAGTGCCGGATCTGTTCCCCCACGTCTGTATGAGATGAGGAGGACAGACGATCAGGATGCTGCTGTCGCATCGTGCATCGGCCCAAATCCTTTCCCAGCCAGTTAGCGTTTTATTCGATACAGGAGCTACGCATTCTTTTATATCTCTGTCTTGTATAAATCGTTTGAATATTTCCGGTTTTCATACTTGTAAACCTTATGTTGTTGGTTTACCGAGTGGAGAGAGGATTGTCGGAAACTTAGAAACTAGAAATTTCCCTGTATCATTTGGAGGCAGAGAGTGGCTCTCAAATCTGATCGTGATAGAAATGCAAGGAGATGACTTGATACTCGGAGACGATTGGCTTAATTGATATGGAGCAATTGTAAACTACCGAAGGAGGAATATCTCGCTGATCGCTGACGACGGTTCCGAAATTCTGTTTGAGGGATGGAAACCAAGGCACCAGAAAATTGATCAAAGCGATGAAAGCTGTCAGATTGTTGAAACAGGGCTGTATCGGGTACTGGTGCTATGCAATGAAGAAAGAAGATGAGATTGTGGAACTTTCATCCATTCCTATTGTGAACGAATTTCCAGATGTATTTCCTGACGAGTTACCTGGGCTACCTCCGCGAAGGGATGTAGAATTTACCATTGAACTGGAACTCGGAGCTACACCAATTTCTAAGGCGCCGTATCATATGGCACCTACTGAAATGTATGAACTGAAGAAGCAACTGGAGGAGTTACTGGACAAAGGCTATATTCAGCCAAGCGTTTCACCCTGGGGAGCGCCAGTTCTTTTTGTCCGAAAGAAGGATGGATCACTTCGACTGTGTATTGACTATCGAGAGCTGAACAAGATGACGATTAAGAACAAGTATCCGTTGCCACGGATTGATGATCTGTTTGACCAGTTGCAAGGAGCAACTGTATTTTCTAAAATCGATCTGAGATCAGGATACCATCAGCTGAGGATTAAGGAATCTGATGTTCCAAAGTCAGCATTCAGAACTCGCTACGGACACTATGAGTATGTAGTGATGCCATTTGTTCTCACTAATGCACCTGCTGTATTCATGCAGTTGATGAACCGAGTGTTCATCGAATATTTGGATAAATTTGTGGTCGTGTTCATTGATGACATCCTGGTGTATTCTAAGAACCCGGAAGAGCATGCACCGCATTTGCGGATTGTATTAGAGCTTTTGAGAAGCGAGCAACTGTACGCCAAACTCTCTAAGTGTGAATTCTGGCTAAAGGAAGTAATGTTCCTCGGTCATGTGGTATCAGCGGAAGGAGTCCGAGTAGATCCTCAGAAGATCGAAGCAATTATGGATTGGAAGCCTCCAAAGAACGTGAAAGAAGTCCGAAGCTCCTTAGGACTTGCTGGATATTATCGACGATTCGTGGAAGGATTTTCTAAAATTTCCCACCCACTTACTCAACTCCTGCAGAAAAAAGTTTGAGTGGAATGAGTTGTGTCAGGTTAGCTTTGATCAATTAAAGAAGAGATTGACGACGACACCGATTCTATCACTTCCACAGGGAACTGGAGGATTTATAGTTTACAGTGATGCTTCGAACCAAGGACTCGGGTGCGTATTGATGCAGAATGATAAGGTGATCGCTTATGCGTCACGACAACTGAAACCTTATGAAGTAAATTACCCAACACATGATTTGGAGCTAGCAGCAGTGGTTTTTGCTTTGAAGATCTGGAGGCATTATCTGTACGGGACTCACTGTCAGATCTTTACGGATCACAAGAGTCTCAAATACATATTCAATCAGAAAGAATTGAACATGCGGCAAAGAAGGTGGTTAGAACTGATTAAGGACTATGACTTGGAGATTTTATATCATCCAGGCAAAGCGAATGTAGTGGCCGATGCACTCAGCCACAAGCCAGTTTCTATTCAGATGCTGGAGACGCTGACCTCCCAACTTAGCCTTCAACGAGAGATGATTCGAGAAGGAATTGAAGTTTGGATACAAAGAGTCCAAGGACAACTGTGCGTGATGGAGATAACTTCATCATTAACCGAAGGAATCAAATCTAAACAGGCAGATGATCCTCTGATGATTCGGTTACGTGATGAAGTGATCAAAGGAAAGGCCCCCGGATTCATAATTCATGATGATGGAGTTTTGAGATTTCAGAACCGACTCTGCATTCCCGATGTTGATGTTCTGAAACAGACGATTATGAAGGAAGCTCACAGTGCGCCCTATTCTATCCACCCGGGTACCAGTAAAATGTATAAGGACTTGAAGCAGAATTTCTGGTGGGGCAACATGAAGAAAGATGTAGCGGACTATGTTTCAAAATGCTTGACTTGTCAGCAGGTTAAGATCGAGCATCAACGGCCTGCTGGAATGTTGAAGCCGCTTCCAATCCCTGAATGGAAGTGGGAAGAGATATCGATGGACTTTATCACCAGTATGCCAAGAACCAAGACAGCAATGAACATGATTTGGGTGATAGTTGATCGTTTAACCAAATCGGCTCATTTTCTAAGCATTAAGGACACATGGGGACCAGAGAAATTGGCGCGAGTATTTATTTCGGAGATAGTTCGATTGCATGGTACGCCGAAGACCATTATTTCCGATCGAGACGGCCGTTTTGTGTCTCACTTTTGGAAAGCAGTTCATAAGGCCTTAGGGACCAAATTGAATTTCAGCACAGCTTATGACCCCCAGACTGATGGACAGTCAGAGCGGACTATTCAAACGGTGGAAGATATGCTGAGGGCCTGTGCCTTAGATTGGTCAAACGATTGGGAAATTCATCTACCATTGATTGAATTTACCTACAACAATAGTTGGCATGCTTCCATTAAGATGGCACCATTCGAGGCATTATACGGGAGGAGATGCAGATCGCCCCTATGCTGGGATGATTCATCAGACTTGATTGGAACAGAACCAGATTTCATCGTGCAGACTCGAGAGAAGATAGCCTTGATTCGTGAAAGGCTGTTGACCGCCCAGAGTCGCCAGAAATCTTACGCAGACGTACGTCGTCATCCATTGGAGTTCAGTACTGGAGACCACGTGCTTTTGAAGGTTTCTCCTACTCGAGGAATCTTTCGTTTCGGAAGGAAAGGAAAGCTGAGTTCGAGATATATCGGACCACTTGAGATCCTTGAGAGAGTTGGAGAGTTAGCATACAGATTGGCATTGCCGCCGTCATTGTGCCATGTTCATAAAGTGTTCCACGTATCACAGTTACGGAGGTATATATCAGATCCTAGTCATGTCATTGATTTCGGCGAGATCGAAGTTGCTCATGATGGCACGTTTGAAGAAAGACCGGTCAAGATACTCGAGAGTCGAGTTAAGCAGTTGAGGAACAAACCAATCGTTTTGGTCAAAGTTCAATGGTCACGCCATGGAGTGGAAGAAGCCACATGGGAAACGGAAGAGGGCATGAAGTCCAGATATCCCGAGTTATTTTCATCTTCAGTTTCGGGACGAAACTCCTTTTTAGTAGGAGAGTATGTAATATCTGGATTTATTACTGTGTATTTTACCTGTATTCGAACCCTGTATTATTCGGATTTGTGGTTTTGATTATTGGAATATGATATTTCTTGCATTGGCATCCTTATACTTGAGTATAACATCATGCAAAATTTCTCATGCAAACTCGTGATAGCGCACGCTAAGAATGTAGCTTAACGCGCGCTATCGGGCTACAACTAGCGCACGCTATGCACATAGGAGTTGCGTGCGCTAAGAACTCAATTATTGAGCGGGACGGCTAGCACATGCGCCAGCCGGGACATGGGTCCGGATAAGATTCCCGCGGATGAACCTGGACAGTTCTGAAGTCAACTCTTATTAGCGCACACTAAGGAAAGCTTAGTAGCGTGCGCTAACTTGTTAAAATGCAGAATATTATAAATGGGACAACAACCCGTTTTGGCTTTCATTTGTTTCGTCCATCCTTCATTCTTGAGAGGCCAGAGAGCTTTAATCATCCCTCTAACACACTGAGAACATATATTAGTGATCCTTGAATATTGGTTATCACTTGTGAGTGATCATTGAAGAGAAGTAACACCTTGGAGTGGCACATAACCAACCGGAGTCGGATTCTATCTTGTGGTTCAGTGATTTCTTCATATTAAGGTATGCTGATTTTATCTTCAACTCTAGATTCGTGTTATGGAGAATAAGATGATCATGTTAACGAGATATTGAATTTCATTAGTGAATTATTCAACATCATGTTTAGAAGATTGGAATGTCTACAATTACGATATTATTGTTGGAACCTTGAAGTCGGAATCCTAGTACTTCAAATGATGAGAGAAACATTCTGAAGTTAACAATCCGTATGATTTATGTTATCTTTGTGATCATGAATTGGAGGTGATATTATAAGAACTTAAAGAATCATCTTAGGAAATATTCTTTCGTATAAGTTGGAATTGTTAGTTTACCTCAAGATGAAGTCTGAATATGTATAATGATAGTAGAATCTAATACATCAACCGGAGATCACCAACTTCGCATGATAATTGTAATCAAGATGGATTATGGTGTTATGATGATTATACATATACTTGCATCTTGAAGTTGTTATTATCCTTGAGATCATTTATAAGGGTTATGATCATAACATGAAGTCGGATAACAAACATCAAATCACTGAGGAATTCGCTTACTTCATCACCATTTGTATAATCTGCTGCCCTCCAGTGAACTGCCATGCACTCTTAGCGTGCGCTAAGCTACGTGAATTAACGTGCGCTATCGTGTATGTTTAGCGTACGCCACATTTGCAACTTAGCGTGCGCTAAGTCATCAGGCGAGTCAGTCGGCTGACCAGTGAGGTACTGACCGTGCATGGTTAGCATACGCTAGGCTGTGTGTATTGCGTGCGCTAACGAGTAGCATTAATGTACGCTACATAGGATGCGTAGCGTGCGTTAAGCTATCCAGACAGATTGCATATTAAGGACTTCCTACCGTAATTGTTGAATTGTTAGACGTTCGTACGGCATGAAATGAATTTTGTGCTATTTCTTTTGTTAAGGTTCGAGCTTAACACGTGATTGATCGAAGGGGACGACCTTCGAGTATTTTGATATTCGTGGAAGTTTATTCTTGTCAACGAACCAAGGCAAGTACTCTAATTAGAATTGTTTATATTATGACAATTATGATGTGATTGTATCGTGTAAATATGTTGTGAATATATGTCCACCATGCGTTGATCCGACGGGAATCATCATGGGAATCTATAGTCGTGGTGGGTCGGATCGCCGATGTAGTTCCACTATGTGTTGGTCCGACGGGATCATCATGGGAATCTATAGCTGTGTGCGCTGGATCGTTGGAATAGGATCAGTATGTTGAAACTGTTATGATATGATATGTGTTGTGGATATTCTCGTTGGAAAAACTTGTTATGATATAATTGTTGATTATATCACTGTTTTATGATTATTGTACTTATACTAGCATCGTTGTGCTAACCCATTCGGGGGTGAACATTTGTGTATGTTCAGGATCCAGGAGAGCGGGGAAACAACCACTGGAGATGCATAACAACGAGGGTGCAGAGTGATGTTCCGGTCGGGTTTACTGTCCGTTATTTGTTGGTTATTTCAATAAGTACTCGAGTACGTCGTCGATTTATATTTTTTGGATTTTAATGATGTAATAATAACTCTTCATGGGATATTTGTAATTTCGGTTTTGAACCAGTCGGTTGTCATTTCCTTTATTCAGCCTTGTAAATTCTTATGTAAAGGATTTACGGCGCTGTAATATTCCTGAATATATCGGGGGTGTTACACCTTCTGGCCGGGCCGCGTCCCAAAGCCAATGTGCTGGGCAGTTTTTGGCCATGGGCCGCGGCACATTCATCCCGTGCCGCGGCACACAGTGCAGTTTTTCCTATTTCAGCGGGTTTCATGAGAATCAAGCTCATTTCATCACTTTCCTTCTTCCTCTCCTCCTTGGACAATTTGTGGGCGATATTTTGGGCGATTTAGCATCATCAAACTCAGATAATTTCATCTTCTTCAAGTTGTGGTGAGGATTAACAACATGTTTTTGGATTCTTCATCCTAATCCAAGGTAATTTCTTCAACACTAGATTTGATTTTGAGTTGGAGCTTGAGGTTTTGGATGATATAATCATGATTTGTGATGGATATACGTTTGATTACGAGTTTTTATGAGTTATCATCGGATTGTTGGAGGTTTTTCTCAAGAATACTTTGGACGTTGACTTGGAATTGGGATTTTTGATGAAATGTTATCGTAAGCTCGATTTGAGTATTCCTATTGGATTATCGATTGTATTGAAGGTGTTTTATTGGATTGAATCATTTGTTTGAAGATGGTTTTCGATACAATTGAGTTTGGTTGTTTAGGATGGGAGATTGTATTCAAGGTGTTTGTCGAAATGCCTCAATGAGTTTGGGATTTATTGTATCGACCTCTTGAATTGGTTGTGATCACCTTGATTTGTGTATTAAATGAATTATTGGTATTTATGTCGTTCAAGGTTGTTCAAGCAGCCTGAAATTTCATTAAGGACGTTGTTCGTGGAAGGACATTCTCGCCGTCGGTTTAAGGCAAGTTTTATACTTGTACTAGTCAATGAGATTAATGGTATCATATATGTGTATGAATATGTTGTATCATTCCAAGACTTAGTCTCTTCATAAGTTCATTGATATTAGGGGATCGTTCGACGCGATACTCTTCGGCAATTATGCCAAATGTTTATTATCATTCATTAATGGCCGGTAAGGCATTGAGATATTCGTTGTTAATATTATTATCGATCAGCGGTTCGCGGTATCGATGTATCAGTTGTTGTTGTTAATATTGATGTCGATCTAAGACGTTGTAATCATTGTTATTAATGTTGGCGTCCTGTCATTCATGTTGTATTAGTCGATTGAAGGCATTGTCGTATTCATTCTCATCTTCGTCGTCGGTAACTGATTAAAGGTACCGAGGCATTCATTGCATCATTGTCAACGATTAGCCATTATAAGGCAATCGAGATATTGAATCATCATCTGTATCATTGTTATCGGTTGGCCATTCTAAGGCAATCGAGGTATTGAATTGGGGCTGTCGAGGATAGTTCCCATCCGTTGTGTCATTGTTATCGATTGACTATTCTAAGGTAATCGAGGTATTGAATTGGGACTGTCGAGTACGATGCCCATCCGTGAGTCATCATTATAGTATTGGCCGACTCAAGGTAGCACACTATCATTTTGGTGAATTCGGTAATCTACGGATCATTGTTGTTTGTGATTAATTATATTATTTTGGAGGCTAGTGTCGGCTAGTGCTCATTATGGGTAAGTTTGGGGCTTGAACCTTCACGGTTGGGTTTCCAACACCTACAATTCTGTAGGTCACGGCCATTGGATGGCCAAATTGTGATACGGCTTCGTGCCGTGGCTTCGGCCCTAATTGTGATACGGCTTCGTGCCGTGGCTTCGGCCCTAATTGTGATATGGCTTCATGCCGTGGCTTCAGCCCTAATGGTGATACGACTTAGTGCAGTGGCTTCGGCCCTAATTGTAATACGGCTTCGTGCCGTGGCTTCGGCCCTAATTGTGATATGGCTTTGTGCCGTGGCTTCGGCCCTAATTGTGATATGGCTTCATGCCGTGGCTTCGGCCCTAATCGATACAGCTTCAGGCTGTTTTGGCTTCATGTGATTGTGATATTTGACAGCTTCGGCTGAGTGTCTTTCAGGCCTTTGTGATTGTCTTGGTAATTTCATTGGAGCCTTCGGGCATTTTGATTCATAATTAATTCAGTTCTGGTTTGGTTCATGTCGTGTAATTCATTATGGTACTCTATGATTATAATTCGCCGTTGGGCACTTATGTTCTAACCTGTCGAACAGGTATTAATAGTATGCCATGGGCATAGTGTTTCACGAATGCTCGGTTCTTACCTTGGTTTGTGAGCATCTCGTATTATTATTATCATTGTACCGTTTCATTCTGCCTTTGGATGCATATCATGTTATACATGTATTTGATGTTCATTGTCTGGATGACTGACCCCGTGGGGGCGGAACATGTTTTCATGTTTTAGGTGCTTGCGAGGAGAGAGTTGAGACACAAGGGCATGATGATGGCGACGAGGCATTCGAGCGATACTAGTCCGAGTTGTTCATGTTGGTCAGTCAGTTAGAGTGTTCTCCAGTTTGTCAGTCATTGTCATTATGTTTTACCCGAGCATATGCTCGTGGATGTTGTTGTATTTTATTTTTGGCCATGTAGGCCAATTGTTGTCGTTGAAATTCCTTATCGGAATATTGTGTCGGATATCATGGTAGGGACTATGATTTTCCCTTGTTGTTTAATTTAATGTATTTTAGTCATGTTCGCCTGGTGGATCTCCTGGCGTGGGGTCCACGGCACTGTAATAACCCAATAGGATTTGGGGGTGTTACAGAAGATGGTATCAGAGATTTGGGTTGTGAGACACCCTGATATGTGAGTTGTGTGGCTCTACCGATGCGGTAGTAGTGGGACTGTCAGGTTATGACAATTTGGACAGTCGGGTTTTGTGAGTCGTAATATTAGTACGACTGCACGAGTCATTCATTCATCGAGTCGTCATCAGTTGAGACTAGTATCGCGAGACCTCGAAGCTTCGTATGACCTGTGTAAGGACTCGATTCTCTTTATGTTCATACATTCATCATGTCATTAATTATTCATGCTTTGTTGAAACCTATATGTGATATGAGTGTTATGATTGATTCATGACTAATTGGTTTGGAGCACGTGTGACTTGTGTAAGCGTTAAGGATTAACTCATTCATCAGTTAATAATCCTCAATCATCATTTTGATCTCATCACTCAGTTAATTCATTCATCACTCAGTTAATTCATTCATCACTCAGTCAATATCATTACTCAGATAATACATTCATCACTCAGTTAATTCATTCATCACTCAGTCAATATCATTACTCAGATAATTCATTCATCACTCAGTTAATTCATTCATCACTCAGTCAATATCATTCATCACTCAGTTAATTCATTCACCACTCAGTTAATTCATTCATCACTCAGTTAATTCATTCATCACTCAGTTAATATCATTACTCAGATAATTCATTCATCACTCGGTTAATTCATTCATCACACAGTCAATATCATTTCTCAGTTAATTCATTCATCACTCAATTAATTCCTTCATCACTTAGTCAATCTCATTATTCAGATTAATTCACTAATCATCCAGTCCATCTCATTGTTCAGTTGTTGATCTTGTGGATCGAATTTTCAACCTTGTTAACTTGTTCAAGGTAATCGTTTCAGGAATTTCAGCAGGTAATCATGTTACCTCATTCGATCTTTCATGCGACCTTATCATATTTCGGCGTCATGTTGACGATCATTTTATTACATTATTAATGCATTCATTGTGTTATTGCATGTATGCTCATTGTTATCATTCCGCCTCGTAGTCATAATGCGATCTTCATACGAGATCTGTAATTATCATGTGGCTTTCCTGCTTCAGTATGGATAGAGCTGTCAGAGGACGCATGGGAAGAGGCCGCGGTGTTGGCCGGAACCCGAGATCTCGTGTGAATACCCACGCGAACGCGAGAGATATCATTAATTCATCAAATAGCGAGGCTACTCATTCATCAGTAGATAATCATTCACTGTCAGGGAGTTATACCCGAGATGCATCTCACTCGGAAGGTGTTCGGGTTGACCTATTCATACTTATGTAGGGCATGATGGCCCAGATGACTCAGATGACGCGGATGGTAGAGACCATGCAGACCTCGATGGTTCGTGGTCCACCGCAACACGGATTCCAGGTGCCGTTGCATGGACAGACTGGAGGAGTGAATAAGATTGTTGGCGATATCTGTCATCAGAGGTCGCCTACTTTTGAAGGTTCATCAGAACCAGCCGATATTTTTCATTGGCTTGAGCATTTTGATAAACTCTTCGACATGGTTCAGTGTCCGGAAGAGAGTAAAGTGGCAGTAGCGGCTTATTACTTGATTAAGGGTGCTTACTCGTGGTGGCTTTCTGTGAAACCCGCCGATCGCGATTGTGGTTGGAGTGAGTTCAAGACCCTCATGTTAGAGAGGTATTATCCGGCTCCACTTCGTGAAGCCAAGTTGTCAGAGGTTTTGAACCCAGAATCCGTCGAGGACGAGGGTGTTATTGTCATTGCTGAGAAGTTTCAGGGACTACTTCAGTTTGCTTCGTCAGTTATCCGTACTGAGGAGGATAAGATCAAATATTTTAGCAAGAGGCTAAATACGCAGTTGAGGATGCAGTTGTTCAATCACAATTGTAATTCACTTGGTGAGTTCATCGAGGCTCTTGGAGCAGAGCTTTTGATGAAGGAGCTTACTCAGAAACACCCTTCAGTTTCTTCCGGTGGGGGGACTAGGATGCCGGTTCGTTCTGAGGGACATCGGGCTCCGACGTCCAAAAGGTCATTTTCTAGTCGTCTTCGTGCTGAGAAAGCATCTTCCTCTCAGACGATGAGTTCGACTGTTATTTGCTTTAACTGTGATTCAGCAGGACACATTAATACTCGGTGTACGGTGCCAGCTATTGTTTGTTTTCTGTGTGGGAGGCAGGGACACCTACGAAAATACTGCAGGAGTTCTAGTGCCGGTAGATCTCGAGAGAGCTCAAGGGCCTCGAGGGATTTTGTTACTCCAGCCCGTGCACCATCTAAGGGGTCCTATCAGGCTTCAAGAGCCAGAGGTAAGGACATTCATCACCAGTTTTGAATAAGTTAATTCTTGCTCGGTAATAGTATAATCATTCATTTCATTTGTTGTTCATTCATTCATATAATACATTCATCATATATCAATCACGTTGAGACTTATAATTATGAAACTAATCATTCACTTCACGGGGAACAATGTTTCCAATCATTTCATTTGAGCTATCACTCATTACGTTATTATTTCACCCCGGTGAGTCATTCTTGATCCTTGTTGGATTTCGATTCATTATCATTCATTGTGATCATTCTTGTTCTTGTGTATCTCGTTGATTTTTCCTGGTGGGATATTGCTTCTCCCTACTTGTTTTAAGTTTCGGGACGAAACTTCTTTTAAGGGGGTAGTATGTAATATCCGCAATTTTGATTTTTCCGGTAATTTTTTTTTGGTTTAAGTCCATCTTACCAACTCTATTGTTACCGTTTTGTCATTCCGAGAATGATTAATTCTAAACTTTTTGTCATCCGAGTTCGTCTCAGTGTCGTTCTATTGAATTCCGTGTTCTTAAGCGACTTTTCCACGTATGGTTCGACTTTATAAAATCACCATTAATTCTTGAAAACTCCAAAAATTCTGAATCTATTCGATATTGTAAATTATCAAGTTAGCTTTCCAATGGTTCAAACGGTGAGTCAATCGGATTCTGGACGAAGGAGTTATGGTCGAAATAGCTAAGGCTGCACGATGTGCCTTTTGGTGCTGGAGCGGGCTGTACCGCGGGACGCGGCCCCTTCTGGCCGGGCCGCGGCCCAAAGCCAATGTGCTGGGAAGTTTTTGGCCGTGGGCCGCAGCACACTCATCCCGTTCCGCGGCACACAGTGCAGTTTTGCCTATTTCAGCGGGTTTCATGAGAATCAAGCTCATTTCATCACTTTCCTTCTTCCTCTCCTCCTTGGACGATTTGTGGGCGATATTTTGGGCGATTTAGCATCATCAAACTCAGATAATTTCATCTTCTTCAAGTTGTGGTGAGGATTAACAACATGTTTGTGGATTCTTCATCCTAATCCAAGGTAATTTCTTCAACCCTAGATTTGATTTTGAGTTGGAGCTTGAGGTTTTGGATGATATAATCATGATTTGTGATGGATATACGTTTGGTTACGATTTTTTATGAGTTATCATCGGATTGTTGGAAGTTTTTCTCAAGAATACTTTGGAGGTTGACTTGGAATTGGGATTTTTGATGAAATGTTATCGTAAGCTCGATTTCAGTATTCCTATTGGATTATCGATTGTATTAAAGGTGTTTTGTTGGATTGAATCATTTGTTTGAAGTTGGTTTTCGATACAACTGGGTTTGGTTGTTTAGGATGGGAGATTGTATTTAAGGTGTTTGTCGAAATGCCTCAATGAGTTTGGGATTTATTGTATCGACCTCTTGAATTGGTTGTGATCATGCTTGATTCGTGTATTAAACGAATTATTGGTATTTGTGTCGTTCAAGGTTGTTCAAGCGGCCAACAATTTCATTAAGGACGTTGTTCGTGGAAGGACATTCTCGCCGTCGGTTTAAGGCAAGTTTTATACTTGTACTAGTCAATGAGATTAATGTTATCATATATGTGTATGAATGTGTTGTATCATTCCGAGACTTAGTCTCTTCATAAGTTCATTGATATTAGGGGATCGTTCGACGCGATACTCTTCGGCAATTATGCCAAATGTTTATTATCATTCATTAATGGCCGGTAAGGCATTGAGATATTCGTTGTTAATATTATTATCGATCACCGGTTCATGGTATCGATGTATCGGTTGTTGTTGTTAATATTGATGTCGATCTAAGACGTTGTAATCATTGTTATTAATGTTGGCGTCCTGTCATTCGTCGTCGGTAACCGATTAAAGGTACCGAGGCATTCATTGCATCATTGTCAACGATTAGCCATTATAAGGCAATTGAGATATTGAATCATCCGCTGCATCATTGTTATCGGTTGGCCATTCTAAGGCAATCGAGGTATTGAATTGGGGCTGTCGAGGATAGTTCGCATCCGTTGTGTCATTGTTATCGATTGACCATTCTAAGATAATCGAGATATTGAATTGGGACTGTCGAGTATGATGCCCATCCGTGAGTCATCATTATCGAGTTGGCCGACTCAAGGTAGCACACTATCATTCTGGTGAATTCGGTAATCTACGGATCATTGTCGTTTGTGATTAATTATATTATTTTGGAGGCTAGTCTCGGCTAGTGCTTATTATGGGTAAGTTTGGGGCTTGAACCTTCACGGTTGGGTTTCCAACACCTACAATTCCGGAGGTCACGACCATTGGATGGCCAAATTGTGATACGGCTTCGTGCTGTGGCTTCGGCCCTAATTGTGATACGGTTTCGTGCCGTGGCTTCGACCCTAATTGTGATACGGCTTCGTGCCGTGGCTTCGGCCCTAATTGTGATATGGCTTCATGCCGTGGCTTCGGCCCTAATGGTGATACGGCTTAGTGCCGTGGATTCGGCCCTAATGTGATACGGCTTCGTGCCGTGGCTTCGGCCCTAATTGTGATATGGCTTCGTGCCGTGGCTTCGGCCCTAATTGTGATACGGCTTCGTGCCGTGGCTTCGGCCCTAATCGATACTTGGTCGCTTTGGCTTCATGTGATTGTGATATTTGACAGCTTCGGCTGAGTGTCTTTCAGGCCTTTGTAATTGTCTTGGTAATTTCATTGGAGCCTTCGCGCATTTTGATTCATAATTAATTCAGTTCTGGTTTGGTTCATGTCGTGTAATTCATTATGGTACTCTATGATTATGATTCGCCGTTGGGTACTTATCTTCTAACCTGTCGAACATGTATTAATAGTATGCCGTGGGCATAGTGTTTCACGAATGCTCGGTTCTTACCTTGGTTTGTGAGCATCTCGTATTATTATTATCATTGTACCGTTTCATTCTGCCTTTGGATGCATATCATGTTATACATGTATTTGATGTTCATTATCTGGATGACTGACCCCGTGGGGGCGGAACATGTTTTCATGTTTTAGGTGCTTGCGAGGAGAGAGTTGAGACACAAGGTCATGATGATGGAGACGAGGCATTCGAGCGATACTAGTCCGAGTTGTTCATGTTGGTCAGTCAGTTAGAGTGTTCTCCAGTTTGTCAGTCATTGTCATTAAGTTTTACCCGAGCAGATGCTCGTGGATGTTGTTGTATTTTATTTTTGGCCATGTAGGCCCATCGTTGTCGTTGAAATTCCTTATCAGAATATTGTGTCGGATATCATGGTAGGGACTATGATTTTCCCTTGTTGTTTAATTTAATGTATTTTATTCATGTTCGCCTGGTGGATCTCCTGGCGTGGGGTCCACGGCACTGTAATAACCCAATAGGATTTGGGGGTGTTACACGAATTGTCATCTCCAAAGGGCCAAAGGTCAAGGTTCTAGAGGAAAAGCTCGCATTTATACTTTGACCCAAAAGGACGCAGATGAAAATACCTGCACTGTGTCAGGTAGGGGTGTTCATAAGCGGGTACCCGGCTTTTCGGGTACCCGGAACTTCGGGTACCTATTTAGGCGGCCCATGGCCCGGCCCATAAAATCCGGGTACCCCCTTTTTCGCACTGACTTTTCCGGTCGGGTCACCTGCAGTACACTGAGTTTTTAATCATATATATTATTATTATTATTATAATTATATATATATATATATATGATTTTTGCTATATTTTTCAACTTTTAGTTCAACAAAAATATTTAGTTTTAAATTAGCAAGAATTGATTCTAATTTTGAAGTCATGCGTTATGATTAAATCAAATATTAAGAAAATTTAACTTTAATTTAATTTATTTGCTCGATTGATTCTACAGAAAAAATTAAATTAAAAGTAAAAAAATTGTTTACAATAATTATAACATTCATTTTATTATCATTGGTTCTAACATATTAAGATATTATACGAAATATTTAATCTATTCACTTTGAAATTAGGCTACTATATATATATATTAATACATACTCAGTTTTGTAATTTTGATGTCATAATTTAAAATAGTTAATGAGATTTAAATTATAAAAAAAATATGATTCATGAAAAGGAAAAAAATTAGAACATAAGATTAATATGGACCAAATTTTATATAGGTATTTTAATTTAATATTATTAAAATGTAAGTAAATACATACTAATTCTATACATAATTTTTAAAATGGTTAAAATAAAATATGTAGTGAACAAAAAAAACAAAAAAAAATAAAAAAAAGTTACCGGGTCGCCGGGTACCCGATAATTTTATTTCGTCGGCCCATCACCCGGCCCGGTAACTCACATAATTAGCGGGTCGGGTACCCGGCCCGCTAAATCCGGGTAATTAAAAAAATTACCCACTAAAAAGTTCCCGAGTAGTCGGGTAATTGGGCCGGATCAACCGGGTCGGGTAGTTTTGAACACCCTCAGTGTCAGGTATGCTTATGATCTCTAATGTGCCTGCTTTCGTTTTATCATGCTATTGGTCATAGAAGTGTCAGAACTATTGAGTCTCTTGAGGTTAGCTTACCGTCATGAAATACGATCCTCACAAATAGAATGATTGACGAAAATATTGAGATAGGAGGAAGAGATTTTGATGCTAGCCTATATTTGATTAGCTCGATGGATTTTGACGTGATCCTTGGTATGGACTGGCTCCATAGACATGATGCCGATATAAGGTGCCATGAAAAGAAGGTAACATTGAGGTGTTCCGAAGGCGAGTCGATCACCTTTTATGGTACTAAGAGTAGGGTAGTACCAAGAGTAATCACAACCATGAAGGCACTGAGAATTCTAAGGAATGAGACATGTCAGGGTTACTTGGTGAGTATGGTCGACACTCGTACTAATGATGTGTCCCTACAGACATACCTATAGTACAGGAGTTTTTGGATGTGTTTCCAGAAGATTTGTCGAGAGTCCCACCCGACCGGCAAGTGGAGTTTAGTATTAATTTGGTCCTTGGGGCGGCCCCAACATCCAAAGCGCCATATAGAATGGATCCGAAGGAACTTCAAGAATTGAAAGTCCAAATTCAAGAGCTGCTGGAGCTCGGATTTGTTCGTCCTAGTGTGTCACCATGGGGTGCACCAGTGCTGTTTGTAAGAAAGAAGGATGGGTCACTTCGGATGTGTATAGATTACACAAAGTTGAATCGACTCACGGTCAAGAATAAGTACCCATTACCGAGAATCGAGGATCTATTCGATCAATTGAGGGGAGCCGAAACCTTTTTGAAGATTGATTTGCGGTCGGGGTACCACCAACTAAAGATTGGGGAGTGTGACATTCCCAAGACGGCTTTCAGGACCCGTTATGGGCATTTTGAATTTGTAGTGATGCCATTTGGTCTGAGTAATGCGCCGGAAGCCTGGATTTGATGAACAGGGTGTTCCAACCTTACATGGATAAGTTCTTGATCGTCTTCATAGATGACATCTTGGTGTATTCTAAGGACAAGGAACAACACCAAGAGCATCTGAGGATTACATTTGAGACACTTCGCAAGGAGTTGGATTCCTTGGACATGTGGTGACTTCAAAAGGAATTGAGGTAGATCCCGATAAGGTTGTAGAAGTGAGTAGTTGGTGAGTACCTAAGAATGGGAGCGAAGTTCGTAGCTTTTTGGGCCTAGCTAGCTATTATAGAATATTTATCGAAGGATTTTCGAAAATCGCCACTCCTTTGACCCAATTAACAAGGAAATGCGTCAGGTTTGAATGGAGTGACAGGTGCGAGGAAAGTTTTCAAGACTTGAAAAGGAGACTAACCTCGGCACCGGTGTTAACGATTCCTGATCCGACGGAAGACTTTGTTTTTTATAGTGATGCCTCAAAGCAGGGATTGGGTTGTGTTCTGATGCACATGGTAAAGTAGTAGCATATGCATCAAGACATCTTAAACCACATGAGTTGAACTATCCAACGCATGATCTGGAGTTGGCTGCTGTAGTACATGCGCTGAAGATTTGGCGTCATTATCTCTACGGAGGGAAGTGTGAGATATACACGAACCATAAAAGTCTGAAGTATCTTTTCACACAGAAGGATCTTAACATGATACAAAGACGATGGTTAGAATTGGTGAAGGACTATGATTGTACCATCCATTACCATCCGGATAAGGCTAATGTGGTAGCTGATGCCTTGAGTCGGAAGACTAGAGGTATTTGAGTCTTCAAAGAGTTCGAAAACAATCCTATCATCTTTGGTCTTGCAACCAAACTCGAGGGATAAGATTAAGGAGGCTCAACCACGTGATAAGTTCTTGTGCAAGATGAAAGATCGAGCACAAGATGGGAGTATTGAGAAATTTGTCATTGCCGCAGACGACATTTTGACTTATGATGGGAGGTTATGTGTTCCTAAGGATCCATCCCTTAGGAAGCAAATTCTTGAAGAAGCTCATAATGCACCATACTCTGCTCACCCGGTAGGTACAAAGATGTACCACGACCTGAAGAAGTTCTTTTGATGGAGAGGAATGAAACAGGACATTGATGTATTTGTGGAGAGGTGTATGATATGTCAGCAGGTGAAGGCAGAACACCAACGGACAGGAGGGTTACTTCAACCATTGGAAATCCCAGAGTGTAAATAGGAGCATATCACAATGGATTTCGTGATTGGTCTTCCACGAACAATGAGGAAGAACGATGTTATCTGGGTGATAGTAGATCATTTGACGAAGTCATCTCATTTTCTACCTGTGAGGATGACTTACAGTATAGAACAATATGCGAATATTTATATTCGGGAGATTGTGAGGTTACATGGTGTACCAGTGTCGATCGTCTCAGATAGGGATACGCGATTTACGTCGAAATTTTGAAAAAGTCTGAAAAGTGCATTGGGCACTAAATTGAATTTCTGTACTGCATATCATCCGCAAACCGATGGTCAATCTGAACGGACTATCAAGACACTTGAAGATTTGTTGAGGGCTTGTGTTCTTGATACTGGTGAGAATTGGGAGAATATTTTACCTTTAGTCGAGTTTGCTTATAACAATAGTTACCAATCGTATACAAATGGCCACATATGAGGCTCTGTACGGAAGGAAATGTCGATCGCCCCTTTATTGGAGTGAGGTTGGAGAAGGAAAATTTTTAGGTCCAGAATTGGTCGGGCAGACTGTAGAGAAGATAGCCGAAATCAGAAGTAAAATTAAGACTGCCCAGGATCGGCAGAAGTCTTATGGTGATAAATGAATGAAAGATATCCAATTTGAGATTGGAGAAAAGGTGTTCTTGAAGGTATCGCCGATGAAAGGAGTGATACGATTCGGTAAAAAGGGAAACCTACAGCCTCGTTATATCGGACCTTTTGAGATTTTGGGTCGTGTTTGTTATCTTGCTTATAGTTTGGCACTGCCGTTGGAGTTATCGGGAGTGCACAATGTCTTTCACGTCTCCATTCTGAGAAAGTACATACATGATCCTGGTCACGTATGCAATTTCAAAGAGCTGCATGTAGCCAAGAACCTGACTTATGAGGAGGTACCTACGGCTGTTTTGGAGCATAAGGTACATCAGTTACGAAATATAGAGGTTAAATTGGTGAAAGTTCAATGGAGTCGTCATGGACCCAATGAGGCAACTTGGAAACGTGAAGAGGAGATCCGTTCTAAGTATCCAACATTCATTTTTCAAGGTACATAACTTAATTTTCGAGGACAAAAATTTGTTAAAGGGGGGTAGGTTGTAATGCCCCAATTTCGCATATACATTTATTATGAATTATAGAAAACATATTCAATTTTATTCAATTAATGCCCTAATAATTCTATCATTTAATTCATTTTAATTTCATGATCATGCAAATCCATTTGTGTCATTATAATTCATGTCAAGTCATGTGATTCATGTTGTTTCATTTCACATTTTATTCATTGTGTTTCATCTCATTATTTCTAGGCCCTAGTCAATTTTTAAGCGATATTAACCGTTACCCAAAAGATTTTACAAGATAAATAATAATATTATTTATTATTATTATTATTCCTATTATTTATTATTAGTATTAGTAATATTAATATTATTATTTAATTTAGCCTAATTATTTTGGATCACTTTATCATTATTCTTGTGGCCCAAACCCTTTTTCCTAGCCCAATTGGGTTCTCCTAAACCCATAATACCATATACCTAATTCCTAATACAGTATAAATAATGTATTTCATACACATACAGACCCTAGAATACACAATACAAAGTACATATCTTCTTTTTCCTCGTTGAGAATTGGCTGCCCAAAACCATCTCCTGCAAATATCCGTGACTTCATCTATACGGTTCTTGTTCTCTTCCAACAACATGTAATCCATCTCCTTTTCATATCTCCGTGACTTCCATCTCCTGTGTATGTTAGATCTTCAAATCCAAAACTGAAATTCTATGCCTTCTTTTCCATCAATTCATCAAGATTTTAGAGTTCCACAAACCAAATCAAGATTTCCAAAACCCATCCACCTTAAATTACAGTAAGCGACCAAATTCTTCAAACTCGACTGCCACAGTTTCACTCTAATCAGCCACAACAGCTTGAATCCAGAAGACCCACCAACCGGAGCACCAGTAATCAACCTTATGTCAATCCAATCAAAACCAGAAACCTCACCACCTAACCCAAAATCCAAGACCTAAACCGAATCCAAAACCACGAGCCCTCACATCTGCATCGCCGACAACAGTCGTGCTCTGCAATCGAACCACCACCATCATTACAGGTTGATCCCAAAATCTTACTTGAGCGGCCGCGACTGTATGCGGGTTATCCGAACTTGGTGCGCCGCCATTACCGCTGCACCATGCTTCCAAATTGATCGTCCGCGTCCAGTGGGGTTGCGTTATGGTTTTAGGCATTTCAGTATATGCGTATGTGTGTGAATTCGAGTGTCTCTGTGTGTGTGTGTGTGTGTGTGTGTATTTTTGTGTGTGTGTCCTGTGTTTGTGTGTGACTTTGTGTGTGTGTGTGTGCATGTTTAGCAGAGAATCGAGAGAGAGCAGAGGAGAATGAGAGTGTCGGTCGAGAATTAGGGCTAAGGGTTTTTATACCCAACACTTTTCCAATAATTAAATTGATCGCCCCCGGATTTCAAGAATACTTCATTCTTGCCCCAGTCTGGTTTATAATTATTTCAGTTAGCCCCAATCAGAATTATAATTTCTTCAATTTCAGTCCTCAGATATTTAGCTCTTCCAATTTACTCCAGTCAGCTTTTCAGTAATTAATTCCAGCCCTATTTTGGCGCAAGCCAATAAAATATTGATTGTATTTATAATAATTAAATTTTAATCTATGCCTCATATTTTATTCCCAGTTATTATATATCATAATAATTGTGGTTATTATTATTATTATTATTATTAATTATAGATAATAATCACGATTTACGGGCCTAGAATTGTTGAGTCAAGCATCTTCATCACATTCAAGTTCAAGAACTGCATTTTATCTAGGTGTGGGGATTTATTACACTTTTTGTTTATTTTAATTGTTTTATATATTATCTTGTATGTGCACGTGAAATCAGTCAGCAGAACTTAAATGTTCAAATCAGTCAGAAGCACTTAATTGTGCATAAAGCCTTCGGGCTAGCCGACGGGCTTTTGAATTTACCAGTCATGTTGTTTATACTTGCTAATATATTTAGTAATTAACGTGTTGTTGCCCAAAATATTTATCCGAAGATTAATACTGCTGGAAGACGGACAACAAAAAACAATTGCGGGAGCACTTCCGAGAGAAGATAAATAATACAAGATTTGCCGGGTTTGTTAGGCCCGGGCTTGAATGCTCTCGCGAGATGTTATTAATACGAATATTCGTGGATACAAGTATTAATGAGAGAAATCTAAATACAATGAGTGTAAAAAGACTCTGTTAATCCGGCTCTTGAGCGAAGCTTGGTGTTCTTCGTCTCGCCGATAATCTGCTCGAGGAGAAAAGGCCGGGAGAAGTAAGACCGAAAGATAGCTGTTGCCAAGAGTTGGATGTTAGCCAAGTGCTTGTATTTTGCTTCTGTATTACGTGTGTAGTGCAAGAATGCCAGCGAGCGAATACAAATGCAGGAGGCTTTGTATATATAGGGGTAGCCGGGTCCTGTCCTTTCGTGGCCGATCGCCTGTCGGCCATTATCTTAATCTGCCGATCGCCCTCCGGCCAATATAATAATGTGCCGATCTCCTGGGCTGTCGGGCTAAAGTCCAAGTAAGATGCTGGATGTCGGGCTAAAGTCCAAGGAAGAGGCTGGCGCCAGCTGGGCGGTCCAATAAGGAGCCAGAACGTGTCCGGAGTCAGTCAACATGCGGCCCTACTGACAAGCTTTCGGCTTGTCTACCGGTGGAGAGAATCGCTGCATCAGTGGTCAATGGCCCGAGATTCGCGGATCTTGTCTCGGTCCTTGCACGTGGTGCCAGTCTCAAGGTTCGGCCTTAGCCGACTGGATGGCCATCGGTGGAGATCGACATGAGGCAGTCGTCTCTAGCTGATCATCCGAGGTCGTCATCGGCCAGTGGATGGAGGTCGCCAATGGTCGGTCACCAAAGGTAGGTCGGCAAGTGCCGAAGGATGGTCGTCCGGTTGTCGATCGCCAAGGGTCGGTCGCCGAGTACCGAGAGATGATCGTCCATTAGTAGATCGCCAGGAGTCGGTCGCCGAGTATCGAGAGGCGATCGTATCTGAGGTTGATCGCTCGATACCGGGACTTGTCCTGGGACCTTGATTGGTCGATGCGGCTTGTCCATTGGCCGAGGCTCGGTCGCAGTCGCTGACGGCAGATCCGCCTTGGCCGCTCGCAAGAACTCGCCGGATCCTCCTAGTAGGTCGCCTGTCGGAAGGTGTTAATTCTTGACACAACAATTGCCCCCCAGCTTGCTCCTATGTTGAAGACATGGGGCGAGGTGGTTCTTGCTGGCGATCGTGTCTGAATGAGGACGGGCGATATGAGCTGACTTAGGACTCGGACGTGGGCTATCACGGTCGATTGGCTAGCTATCTTTCGGTCTTGTACCTGCAAAAACAACATTGGCCGATCCCCCATGGAAACTTGGTGGTTTCGTTTTGTTTGAGGAATCGTGCACAGTCGCGGAGATCGATGGACCGACTCCATGACCGTGTCTTGGTGCGCGAAGACATTGAGTGTCTCGTGACTCACTTTATTATGAGGGTCCTCTGTTAGGCTGCGCCTCGCCTCGTATTTAAACGAAGGGCGTGCGGTCTCGGTCTAGAGGAGTCCTTGCGCGGGGCAGCGTCGGATGAATCAACTCCACGCCCGCGGCTTGTTAGCTCTGCTTCCACCTCGGCACCATGGAGATGGCCGACCTCGGCGGTGTACGTTGAGACGGGGTTGTGGCATGTGTCCACCGATTAATGTGAGAGCCCTCGACTACGCCGGCCTCGTATTTAAATGAAGGGCGGGCGATCTCGGCCGAAAGGGACCTTGCATGGCCGGCAGCCTTCCATCGACTGCCACACCATGGCTTTACGATGTGCGGTGGAGGCGATCTTATGCCTTAGTCCGTCATGTTATGTGCCGGATCAGAGATGGCGATCGTGTCCACCGGGTTGCCGATGATGTAGCGTGATGATCGGCGATCGGGCTAAGATCGCGATCGCTGCTCGGCCGATCGCTTTAATCGTAGGTCGATATCGGCGATCGACGGAGTTAGTCCCTTATTTAGAATGTTGGATCAGAAGCCGTGAGCGAGTCCTCCGGCTCGCCGGATAGTAGCGATCGGCACAGTAGATCGGAGGTCGCCGCGCGGCGCCGATCGCTCTACTCTAGCCAAGAAGAAGCCTTTGCACAGACAGGAAATCTGCGGCTCTAGCCCGGAAGGCTGCGTAGGTCGTCGGTAGGGTCTTCGTGAGATGCCTGAACATAGGCGAGAAGCCCTGAAAACCTCCTAGGACCGAGTAGAGGGCGGTCTCATCGCTCACGGGCTCGCCGTTGAGGATGATCATGTCAACCCGGTCGATGTAGTCCGAGTCGGACTCATCGTCCCCTTGCCTGATCCGCCACATGCGATGGGGACCTTCTGGCCGAGCGGCCCTGGTGGCGAAGTATTCCGTGAAGACGTGCGCCAGCTCGTTAAAGGAGCCAATGGACCGAGGTGGCAATGAGGTGTACCACCGGTGGGCGAGGTCGTCTAGCGTCAGAGGGAACATTCGGCACCGGGTCGCTGTTGGGATTCGGTGCCTAAAACGAAGGCCCAGCGGAAGCGGTAAAACGAAAATTAATTCGATCCGAATCCCTACGAGGATCGATCGAGCTACGTATATACGAATATCAAAACGAAATACAAGAGATACGAGAAACATACCCTCGTAGTCCGTTGATTAAATGGATAACCTTCTCTTGAGCTATTCCCCAAGCTCTTGAACGATCCAACGCCGAAAACACCGCGTCTCTACTTGCCACGCGCCGGAGAAACGACCGGAACAACAATCACCTTGCTATCCTCCGAGGATACGGCTAGAGCTAAGTGATGAAGCTATATATTTGTGATTACAACACTCCAAGTGTATAACTCACTTACTCTCAATGAATCTCTCAATTTTCTCCAAGAACAATTAAGATGATATGAAGAAGATGATGAAGATAATTGAGAAAAAGGTTTTTCTCTTTCTCTCTCTCTATTTCACTTTCACGTATGGTAGCCAGTGTGTAAGTGATTGTCATCCTCATTTATTTATTCAACTCCCCACTACCTTTAACAACTCATGCATGTGGGAATCTAACCCCACCTCCACAATAATAATACATTAAAGAATGGAGACATAAGTCCAAAAAGAAGGTGGGTGGAATGGGGGGGCGGCCCATGCTAGAAATCGGACGAGTTCGGTTCGTTTCGGACTCCCGAGGGTCTAAACAGATAAACTCCGATTCCGTATCGATGTATTTATATCGATTAATTAATCCAATTAATTAAACATATCAAATACAAAATAATATAATTAATTTCTCCAAGAAATAATTATATGCATGAATTAAATTAATCACCCAAAGAATTTATTTAATTCATTAGCCGTAAATCAATTTATCCAATAAATCGATTTAAACATCCAATGTTCCAAAATTAGATATCCAATATCTAATATTCATAATGAGAGAATTAGCTTGAATCATTCCGTCAATCCTATTGGCGACTCGGTAGGTCCGTCTCGATCAAGAATGGGAGGAACCAAAGAGTAGTAGCACCACCTAGCCACTGGCGCCTACACTATACCCCAATCGAGAACGAATGATTGGGATCATTCAAGAACCATTCTCGTGAATACCGGTATACGTATAAACCCTTCTTTCAAATGTCCCGATCAAGTTATAGGGTCACGGTCCAAACCCTATCTCGTACTTGACGCTATGCATGCGTTAATGCAAATCGAGATCATCGAGCCGCCGTGTATCTAATACAACTAGCTCCAATGCTTTGGCCAAAGACTTATGATCTCATCGCGATAACCGCATAGGACATATAACCCGCTCACTAACGGGAGAAAGAATTCTATCTTGGTATTCGTAGGACTCGCTACTTGCCGTCAAGATGCACGTCGAGGTTGACCCCGCCTTCCGGTTTACGGTGGTCGAACTACTCTAATGAAAATCTTGACGTCACAAGCACATCCCTACTAAATCCTCAAGTCGAAGGTTCACGAATACCTATCACAACCTTTCGATTCCGTCATTGGCGTCGGAGTGAAATCCATGTGACGAATCGAGGGTGAGTCGGTTCGAGTATACTAATCCAATTAGCATACCTATAACGTGTGCTCCCACTAACCATTAGTGTTCGACAGGCACTCTCCATGTCAAAGAACACGTCATACAAGTCTTCACATAAACTTAATGCCCAGTCAAGTTTTATCGACTTGCGAACGATTAAATATTTGAGCTATAACCTTTCCAAAGGCCGACCCCTTATCCAATAAGGAGTGGAAAGTTTTGCTCTCAAATACAGGACTAGTTTCTATATGTTTATTTACGAGTTAGGAATGCCAAGAACTACCGGTAAAAAAGAAACATTCATTTGCCTTATATAAATGGTTTACATAATTACAAGTACAATGCCCTCACTCAACAACCTCGAGTGGCATTCGAGGGCATACTCCTAACAATCTCCCACTTGCACTCAATGCCACACACTATGGTATCTAATACCCATGTTCTCCGAGATGACGCTCCAAGCTAGTCCGAGAAAGTGGCTTGGTCGATGGATCGGCGACGTTGTCACCGAGTCTACTGTGCGGCAAGATAATGTATCCCTTGCGAACAAATTATCTTACGAGATGATACTTCCTCTCAATATGTTTGGTCTTTGTTGTGAAACCTCGGCTCCTTGGCTCGTGCTACGACTCCGTCGTTGTCGCAGATGCGGAACAGTGAAATTTCGGACATGGTATTATTTGAAGTTCTCCCGAAACTTCTTAATCCGTAACCCTTCCTTGGAAGCCTCCGAGGCCGCTTGATACTCACCGACAGTGGAATCGGCCGCGCTTTGCTTGGCGCTACGCCAAGATACCGCTCCTCCATTAAGAGTAAATATGTAGCCAGTAGACATCGAGTCGTCCTTCGGTCCTTGGAAGTCCGAATCGGTGAATCCCACCACATCCAAATCTCCACCGCCATACATCAAAACCATATCTCTAGTCCTTCTCAAGTACTTGAGAACGTTCTTTCTGGCATTCAATGTTCCCTACTGGGTTTGCTCGAAACCTACTCACCACGCTTACGGATGCGCGATGTCGTCTTGTACACAACATAGCATACATAAGGCTACCCACGGCCGAAGCATATGGTATATTACTCATTTCCTTTCGTTGTTCCTCATTTTGAGGACACATCTTCAAGGTGAGTTTTATTCCATGTCGCATCGGTAGGAACCCTCTTTTAGAATCATCCATCTTAAATCGCTTTAAGATTTTATCTATATAGAGGGCTTGGGAAAGACCTATTGTTCTCTTCGCTCTATCCGGTAGAGTCGAATACCAAGAATATAGGTAGCTTCTCCCAAGTCTTTCATGGAGAAATTACTCAAAGCCAAGCTTTCGTAATCGAGCATTCCCACATCATTACCTATTAGTAGAATGTCATCTACATATAGTACTAAGAATGCGATCTTGCTCCCACTAACCCTCTTGTATACACAAGGTACCTCTTCATTTTGCACGAAGTCAAACTCTTTGATCGCCTCGTCAAACGAAGGTTCCAACTACGCGACGCTTGCTTGATCCATAAATGGAACGTGAAGCTTGCACACTTTCTCGAATATCGACTTGCACACAAAGCCTTTAGTCGCTCCATATAGATTTCCTCCTTGAGGAATCCATTAAGGAAAGCCGTCTTTACGTCCATTTGCCATATCTCATAATCATGGTAGGCACTATAGCAAGCATCATGCGAATAGACTTGATCATGGCTACGGGCGAGAAGGTATCGTGGTAATCGATCCCTTCCTTCCAGGTATAACCCTTTGCCACAAGCCCGGCCTTATAGGCGTCAACCTTGCCATCACCATCAGTCTTTCTCTTGTAGATCCACTTGTTCCCAATAGGCACTATGCCCTTGGGGCGGTCTACTAGAGTCCGCACTGATTGACATGCATCGAGTCTATCTCGCCTTCCATAGCTTCACGCCATTTCGCGGAGTCTACATCCACCATCGCTTGGTCATAGGTTGTTGGGTCGGTCTCTTGGCTATCACTTGGAACCTCATGGAGACCTCTCCTCCAAGTGCACAAGCCCATACCTCTTAGGTAAATGAGACACCCTACTAGACCTACGAGGTGGTTGTACTTGTGTTTCGAAAGTTCGGTTCAGTTTCTTGCACAGTGTCTCTCGAGGAGTTTCATTGTATTCTTCTAAAGAAATACTTCTACCGCTCCGCCTTCTGAATGAACTCATCTTCCGGGAAGTGTGCTTGTAAAGCAACAATGATCCTTCGATCTTCGAGCATGTAGAATAGATATCCCATCGTCCCGCACGGAATCCAATGAAACGTCCTTCGCATACCTAGCTTCCAACTTTTCCACCTTAGTCTTCTTGACATAGGCGGGACATCCCCAAATCCTAATATGATTAAGACTTGGTTTCCTTCCTTCCCACATCTCATGTGGAGTTTTAGGAACGGATTTAGAAGGACATCTGTTCAAGATATACGCGGTCAGTGCATACCCCCACAGGTAAATCGGCAAGTCAGTATAGCCCAGCATGGAACGGACCATGTTCAACAGGGTCCGGTTCCTTCTTTCTGACACACCATTTAACTGAGGAGTACCTGGAGGTGTTAGTTGTGAAACTATTCCATGTTCTTTAAGGAACTCGTCAAACTCCGTACTCATATACTCGCCACCTCGGTCCAACCGAAGTGCTTTGATATGATTACCAGTTTGTTTCTCGACTAGGGCCTTGAATTCCTGTAATTTCTCAAAGGCCTCGGATTTATGTTTCATTAGGTATACATAACCATACCTAGTATGATCATCTGTAAACGTAATGAAATATTGATATCCGTCACGTGCTGCTTCCAAAGCACCACAAACGTCAGTATGGATTAATCCCAGTTTATCGGCTCTTTCAAAAGTCCTCGTGAAGGGGACTTAGTCATTTTGCCTTTAAGGCAAGATTCACAAGTAGAAAAGGATCCGATCCCAATGGACCCATAAGTCCATCTTTTCCATCTTGTAAACCTTGGTCCGACCAACATGACCAAGTCTAAGATGCCATTTCAAAACTTGGTTGGTTTCATCCCTACCACGTTTTCTAGTCATAGTATTCACAACTACTTTGTTGCCGAGATTTAGATGATACAATCCATTCAACAATGTAGCAGTATCTACTAGTTTATTTCTAAAATAAATTTTGCAGAACCATCACCAATGAAAAATGAAAAGCCTTTTCGGTCCATGACCGGAATGGATACAATGTTTTTATGCCCCTTGGGCAAAACAAGTAAATCTTCTAAAGTCAAAACAAAGCCGGATTCTAAACCCAAAAGAAGTGATCCTATGTCGGTCGCCTCGACACTATGCCCGCTTCCGACTGTGATCATAACTTCTCCAGCTCCAAGCTTCCTACTTTGTTCCGCATCCCGATTCACGGTACAAATATGAGAACTAGCACCGTAATCCAAGATATCAGAAGTAGAAAATACAAGAGTGCAACAATTTGTTTCCAAAACTAAAAGTTCTGCACCAAGTGCCATGAAGAATCGGACAGTCTCTAGCCCAAATGGCCCATCTCACCGCACTTGAGACAAGTATCCTTCTTCTTCTTGTTCTTTGGAACCATCGGGGCCTTGCCCTTTCCCTTAAGGTCCTTAGCTTGTGGTCCAGTCCGCTTCTTGGTCTTTTTCTTCTTATTCTTAGACTTCCGAAGTCCAGAAGAAATCACAAGTGCAGACTCCTTCATCCGCGGTGTCTTCATCTGAGACTGAGCGGTCACCAGTTTGTTCATTAGCCCAGCTAAGTTACATGCAATCTCATTGCAGTTGAAGTTCATAACAAACTGTGAGAAGGAATCAGGGAGAGACTGTAGGATAAGGTCGGTTTGGAGAGAAGTATCCATTTTAAAATCAAGAGCCTCCAATCTCTCGATCATGGATATCATTTTGAGGACGTGTTCCCCAACCTTCTCACCTTCCTTCATCCTTGCACCGAACAGTTGCTTGGATATCTCATATCTAGCAGTTCTGCTGTGCTCACCATAAAGCTCGGTTAAGTGAGATAGAATGCACGCTGAGAAGTCATTTTCTCATGAGCTCTCTGAAGCTCATTAGACATGGAAGCCATCATATAAGCACGGACTTTCACGTCATCCTTAACCCACTTTTCATGGTTTTCAATCTCTTCCTGATTGGCTCGAGTCCGCATAGGAGGCGCCGGAATGTCCGTCTCCAAGACGTATCCCAGTGCCTCTATACTGAGGACAATCATCAGATTGCGGAGCCAATCCACAAAGTTAGGTCCCATTAAGGTGTTCTTTTCGAGTAGAATTGCGAGTGGATTCATTGTCATATTGAGATTTGTCTCGCATTAAGTATAATGATTAATTAGTGACTTGTTATATTATGATCCGAGTATAGAATTAAGGTCTTTTCTATTCTTGTTACCCACTCCCACTATTTTTATCGGAACAACACACTCCCATGTGAAATCCGAAGTATCGTCGCACTACTTCATAGTGGTGATCGAGTTCTTTATAAATCTTAATAGAGGGCAACCGAACAGGTTTCTAGTCTATTAATTTTCATAAAGTGGTGTCCAACACCAACCCATCTAATGGATGATTCGATCTTCTTTTTCCCCTTGTTCACTCCCCTCAACCTATACGGTTTCTATGGTTCGTGAACAAGTTAAGTTTATACCATCGACGCAAATCAGTTTCACAATTGAATCTTATCCGGCAACCTATCGTGTTTCTAGGGATAAAATTTGCTCCAACCGTAGGCATCCAATGCGCTCCCGGTAATTTATCCGTCCTCCCGAACGACTACCCCGATAACTCGGAAGCATAGCACATCCGGTTTGGATTTCAATTTCCCGAAAGCTCGATGGAGGGAAGGAAAACCTTGAAACCTTATAAACTTAATAATTTGTTGTGGGAGAATTTTCACGATTAACGTTACACTTTGCACATTAATCATTTTAGCGCGTTTGTTGCATTCATACAATATGTAACAACCATTCACAACCTAGTTGCTACCAACATGTGGTTCATGGACCGTTCTAGAAAACAAAAACTCCGTAATCTAATTACAAGTCTTCGTCTTGAATCTTCGTCTTCTCGAAACGGATCTTCCTCCGGTCTTCGTCATTACATATAAATTTTACATTGAAAAATTGCATCCTAGATACAAATATTTCTAGTAAAATAAATAGGCTCAAAACACCATTACAACCCAATCGAATAAAACGAACGATTCAAACTAAGTCCATGAACCACATCCCCATTCAAAAGCATTCATCCAATAAATACTCAATAAATGGATAGCGAGAAGATTACATATGATCCAATCAATAATCAATAAATAGAATTGATCCAATCAATTCAACAATAATCGACAATTTAATTTTCGTCCGTAGTGTACCCATAAAATATTTTCTTTGAATTTTCCTTCATCAAAAATTCTAAATTAATGATTTTAATACAGAAAATTCAATAATCGAAAATATCTTGAAAAACGAGACCGACACTGAAACCTGACAAAAGAAGTGCACCGTGACTGGCACGGCTACGAGCCACGCCCCGCTCCAGACAGAAGGGGGCCCGGCCATGCCCGGACACGACCGGCAGGACTCGGCTCGACATGCAAGTGTCCGGCCGATCCATCGAGCACTCGGCTCGACATAAAGAAGGCGCTTCGGCCGACTCAGACACAGCAAGCGTCCGGCCAATCCCGAGCACTCGGCTCGATACAAAGAAGGCGCTCGGCCGCACTCGGCAGAATCGGCAAGCGCCCGCCACGGCCGGACGTGCTCGCCATGCTCGGCGGTGTATGGAAAATCGTCCAACGATTCGATACTGCTTTTCGGCGATTTCTAAAATCTCGTTATTCCTGATCTGAATATTATTAATATAAATCATATTTCCAAGAAAAACCTGATTTATACCATAACATAAAAACACGGAAAAACAACACTACGACGAACAATAAAATATCAACGATTATCAAAGTGATTCTAAATCACTAAATAAGCATTCCAAATGCTAAATATCGTATATACGATCGCAAGACCTCGCTCCGATACCACTGTTGGGATTCGGTGCCTAAAACGAAGGCCCAGCGGAAGCGGTAAAACGAAAATTAATTCGATCCGAATCCCTACGAGGATCGATCGAGCTACGTATATACGAATATCAAAACGAAATACAAGAGATACGAAACATACCCTCGTAGTCCGTTGATTAAATGGATAACCTTCTCTTGAGCTATTCCCAAGCTCTTGAACGATCCAACGCCGAAAACACCGCGTCTCTACTTGCCACGCCACGAGAAACGACCGAACAACAATCACCTTGCTATCCTCCGAGGATACGGCTAGAGCTAAGTGATGAAGCTATATATTTGTGATTACAACACTCCAAGTGTATAACTCACTTACTCTCAATGAATCTCTCAATTTTCTCCAAGAACAATTAAGATGATATGAAGAAGATGATGAAGATAATTGAGAAAAAGGTTTTTCTCTTTCTCTCTCTCTATTTCACTTTCACGTATGGTAGCCAGTGTGTAAGTGATTGTCATCCTCATTTATTTATTCAACTCCCCACTACCTTTAACAACTCATGCATGTGGGAATCTAACCCCACCTCCACAATAATAATACATTAAAGAATGGAGACATAAGTCCAAAAAGAAGGTGGGTGGAATGGGGGGGCGGCCCATGCTAGAAATCGGACGAGTTCGGTTCGTTTCGGACTCCCGAGGGTCTAAACAGATAAACTCCGATTCCGTATCGATGTATTTATATCGATTAATTAATCCAATTAATTAAACATATCAAATACAAAATAATATAATTAATTTCTCCAAGAAATAATTATATGCATGAATTAAATTAATCACCCAGTAATTTATTTAATTCATTAGGCCGTAAATCAATTTATCCAATAAATCGATTTAAACATCCAATGTTCCAAAATTAGATATCCAATATCTAATATTCATAATGAGAGAATTAGCTTGAATCATTCCGTCGTCAATCCTATTGCGCGACTCGGTAGGTCCGTCTCGACCAAAGAATGGGAGGAACCAAAGAGTAGTAGCACCACCTAGCCACTGGCGGCTACACTGCACTTAACCGAGAACGAATGATTGGGATCATTCAAGAACCATTCTCGTCGTGAATACCAAGATACGTATAAACCCTTCTTTCAAATGTCCCGATCAAGTTATAGGTCACGGTCACCAAACCCTATCTCGTACTTGACGCTATGCATGCGTTAATGCAAATCGAGATCATCGAGTCCGTGTATCTAATACAACTAGCTCCAATGCTTTGGCCAAAGACTTATGATCTCATCTGCCAATAACCGCATAGGAAATATAACCCGCTCACTAACGGGAGAAAGAATTCTATCTTGGTATTCAGTAGGACCTGCTACTTGCCCGTCAAGATGCACGTCGAGGTTGACCCCCGTCTTCCGGTTTACAGGGTCGAACTACTCTAATGAAAATCTTGACGTCACAAGCACATCCCTACTAAATCCTCAAGTCGAAGGTTCACGAATACCTATCACAACCTTTCGATTCCGTCATTGATCGTCCCGAGTGAAATCCATGTGACGAATCGAGGGTGAGTCGGTTCGAGTATACTAATCCAATTAGCATACCTATAACGTGTGCTCCCACTAACCATTAGTGTTCGACAGGCACTCTCCATGTCAAAGAACACGTCATACAAGTCTTCACATAAACTTAATGCCCAGTCAAGTTTTATCGACTTGCGAACGATTAAATATTTGAGCTATAACCTTTCCAGTGCCGACCCCCTTATCCAATAAGGAGTGGAAAGTTTTGCTCTCAAATACAGGGACTAGTTTCTATATGTTTATTTACGAGTTAGGAATGCCAGTAACTACCAGTAAAAAAAAGAAACATTCATTTGCCTTATATAAATGGTTTACATAATTACAAGTACAATGCCCTCACTCAACAACCTCTGAGTGGCATTCGAGGGCATACTCCTAACAGTCGCGTCTGATGCCCCACACCCGGTCATGTAGATGTTGAAATTGTGAAAGTGTGTTTGGGGGTCCGATCGCCCCTGGTACACGGGTGTCTGAGGAGGAACGATCTTGTGCTGCACCGGGGCGAGCTCGATGTCGATCGCGAGCGGCTCGCTTGGCGCGGCGATCGTCTTCACGGCGCCTGCCCCGGACTGCAGGAGCGCCTTCACGTCGTTGATCTGACGTTGCATTGCGGCAATCGCCGCGGCTCGGCTGCTTGCAGATCGGCTTTGGGAGCGGGGGCCGAGGCGATCGTGTACAGACCTCCGGACCCCACTGCTGCCGACCTCGGCAATCTGGCGAGCGGGAGCCAGGCGGCTGGATCGCCTTATGGGAGCCGGGTAGGCTGAGCTCCTGGTGACGGACACCAACTCCGTCGTCTCGTAGGCCGGGCCGATTGCCCGGCCGCTGTGTCGGGTCACCGCCAGCGATCGAAGACAGAGGTGCCCCAGGCGAGCGCCTCTTCTTGCGGGCGAGAGCCTCCTGGCGCTCGCTCGGCGATGGTGCCTTGAGCTTCGCTGATCTTCCGGCGGGAGACCGAGGGGGTGATAGGCGGAGGCGCGTCGAGAGCACTCGTCGCTCTGAAGGGCGGCTATGGCCTCTTCGATCTGTTCATTGGTTCGAACCGATCGAGCGAGAGGCTCGGGCCGCCTTCCGGGACGGGTCGAGCGTCTCGATCACGGCGGCTACCTTCCACCATCGGTGCGGCTCGGGCCAGGGCGGAGCAGTGCAGCCGGGTGATCGTGGCTTTCTTCGACGGAGGCTAAGACATGTTTTGAAGGATTTCTTTGAAGTGCAGTAAGTGTCACTTCAAGTATCTGCCCCGAGAACAGTGAGTGTTCTTCGGGACGGTAGGTATAAAAAATCGAGGGTTGGATCCCCTCCTTCTAGCGCCAATTGTTGTTGCCCAAAATATTTATCCGAAGATTAATACTGCTGGAATACGGACAACAAACAACAATTGCGGGAGCACTTCCGAGAGAAGATAAATAATACAAGATTTGCCGGGTTTGTTAGGCCCGGGCTTGAATGCTCTCGCGAGATGTTATTAATACGAATATTCGTGGATACAAGTATTAATGAGAGAAATCTAAATACAATGAGTGTAAAAAGACTCTGTTAATCCGGCTCTTGAGCGAAACTTGGTGTTCTTCGTCCCGCCAATAATCTGCTCGAGGAGAAAAGGCCGGGAGAAGTAAGACCGAAAGATAGCTGTTGCCAAGAGTTGGATGTTAGCCAAGTGCTTGTATTTTGCTTCTGTATTACGTGTGTAGTGCAAGAATGCCAGCGAGCGAATACAAATGCAGGAGGCTTTGTATATATAGGGGTAGCCGGGTCCTGTCCTTTAGTGGCCGATCGCCTGTCGGCCATTATCTTAATCTGCCGATCGCCCGCCGGCCAATATAATAATGTGCCGATCTCCTGGGCTGTCGGGCTAAAGTCCAAGTAAGATGCTGGATGTCGGGCTAAAGTCCAAGGAAGAGGCTGGCGCCCGGTGGCGGTCAATAAGGAGCGAGCGTGTCGAGTCGGCCAACATGCGGCCTACCGACAAGCTTTCGGCGGCTTGTCGGGTGGTGGAGAGAATCGCGGCGTGGTCAATGGCCCGAGATTCGCGGATCTTGTCTCGGTCCTTGCACGTGGTTCCAGTCTCAAGGTTCGGCCTTCGCCGACTGGATGGCCATCGGTGGAGATCGACATGAGGCAGTCGTCTCTAGCTGATCATCTGAGGTCGTCATCGGCCAGTGGATGGAGGTCGCCAATGGTCGGTCACCAAAGGTAGGTCGGCAAGTGCCGAAGGATGGTCGTCCGGTTGTCGATCGCCAAGGGTCGGTCGCCGAGTACCGAGAGATGATCGTCCATTAGTAGATCGCCAGGAGTCGGTCGCCGAGTATCGAGAGGCGATCGTATCTGAGGTTGATCGCTCGATACCGGGACTTGTCCTGGGACCTTCGGTTGGTCGATGCAGCTTGTCCGCTGGGCTGAGGCTCGGTCGCCAGCTCGCTGATCGGCAGATCCGCCTTGGCCGCTCGGCAGTAACTCGGTCGCCAGTCCTCCTAGTAGGTCGCCTGTCGGAAGGTGTTAATTCTTGACACAACATAACGTAGACATATTGCGTACTCTCCACACTGAGCGAGTTGGAAGCTCACCCCACTATTTAACCCTTTCAAGTTGAGGAGCTCGATGTGGCTGTAACACCCCCAATCCACTCAGGGATATTACACGCCGTAGACCCTCTCCTCAAGGATCTACCAGGCTGGTAAACAACGTCAAACATCTCAACAATGCCTTTAAGGCTAAAATGACTCAGTAGACCGAATTGGTCTTTCAAAAAAATACATACAACTCAAACTCATTACATGCACACGCAGGGGTCGAATACAACACACTCCCGTACAACGGGAAAGAAATACTGCAGCGGAGATAAAATACAACTAAACCAATACGACATCAACGGGTCCTCGTGTGATTAGTATCGTACATCTTTCATCATCCTTCATGCCGACCCTGTGCTCTGCTCCAACACCTGAATGCAATACAGACATCCACCCCCCGAATACTCGGGGGTTAGCAAAACTCCACTGTTTTGCTAGTGCAAGTATAAAATACGAAAACGAGCCATACAAATCATACTCCACGGAACATGTTAATCATAAACATACTTCCCGAGGTAAATCACTTAATCAAAACGGTTAAATCGAAAGATAGGGGTAAACCCGATATACATCTTGTGAAAATATTTTACGATCTCGGGAGTTTTGAAAACATTTGGGATTATAAGAATTCTCAAACCTTTCAAAAACATTTGGGGACACAGCCCAAAAGTCATTTTCCCAAAACGTAAATTCGATAACAATAAATGGGGTCCACGACCCGATCATACCATAACAACCTGTTTCCACAGATTATTCGCGTCCCGTGCTAGCAAGCCACGGACCTCAGATGCTCCCGTAGAACAAACCCGAGTGAATAACCCACAGGGAAACTATATCAAATCACATGTCACCGTAACCTTGATCACGTGACTACAAGCACATATACGTACATAATCAAACCACAACCATAAGTTATCCCGGCATCGCGCTAACAAGCCACGAACCTTGGAGTCCCCGCAAGACATACCCGATGATAACCCCACAAGTTATCTCGGCATCGGGCTAACAAGCCACGAACCTCGGAGTCCCCGCAAGACATACCCGGATTGGATAACCCTACGGTCACGCCCGACACATACTAGCAAGTATGGATCCGAGATTCAACAATCCTACCGGAGGCACATCACATACATCAAGCACACAACAATAATCACTTATCAAGCCAAACAACATTAAGCATCACAAACTCCTTTCAAGGAGTAACAACTAATATCACACACATTACGTTCTTAGAACAAGTACATAATAACAATACGTAATCCCGGAAAGGAATACGGTCTATCAAACTCACACGAAGTGATCATAATATCATACAACATACAAAACCAACACACATATTCCGAGAACACATATTCACGAAGTATACGAATTATCGTTGAAAGACAACATTTATCGAGAACATACCGATCCCTTTTTACGTTCATTAAACATTTGGATTTCGTATAAAAATCATTTATCAACAATTATGCCTATGAAACATGAAACGTATGGGCAAGATACTTGCCTCGATACCACGAGCACGGAACCACGAACGGACACGACTCAACCGGGAAGCTTCGAAACACCCGACGCTATCGAAACGGAAGACGACGATGAACGAAAGGGTTCAACATGGTTTCTTCACAAGAAACACGACCCTAACATCATACAATCAATAAATCATCGATCATACGAGGAAGAATAATCGTAGAACGCCCGAAAACCCCTCTAAGACATTCTACCGGACACCTTCAAGGCGTCGATCAAGAGCTCGACCAAAACAACGAATCGATACGATCCAACCATGGAATAACAAGGGAAAAGATATAAAACATCTAAATAATCATCAATCCATCACAATCCTAAGTTAAATCGGATTAAAACGGATGAAAACAACCAAAACACCTGAATTCCCCAAAACTAGATTTCTAGGAAATCTGACCTGATTCGGTAGATCGGAGGATGTTATAGGATGGATGATTGATGATATAACTCCAAGACTTAATGGATTGATTGTCTAACAACATCCTTCCATGATTCCAACACCTCCAGCCGCGGAAGAGAAGGAAAACCGAGTGAAAATGGCTGAAGAAAACGCTGTCAGGCCTTAAATAGGTGATCTGGCCGAGTTACGTGACGTATCGCCATGGCTTACGTGCGTAATCGGCCATGGCCGAACTCATCGCCTAGAAATGCCGGAACATTACGTGCGTTACCGGCCGGGCCTTACGTGCGTAATCGGCCTTACGTGCGTATCGCGAGCACTACCGTGCGTTACTCGGCCGGGCTGGCGAGCATGCCCGGCCATGACTCGGCCAGGACCAACTCCGACGGCCCGAACGACCCCGAAACCCGAACCTGAATACGAATCGAAGATACGGTTACGAAGTACTCGAAAAGACGAATCCGAGCATTAATGGAACACACGATTCCGACTACCCGAAGGCTCGAAATTCGACAATGGAAAGTAATTACCCCAAACTTTGGGAAATTACGAAAATGGCCCAAAACGTCCCAAAATCACGATACATGATCGAATAACCAAACCGAAGCTTGCAACATGAATAATAACATTAAATGAACTTACGAGAAAGTCGAAACAACAGTTTCGGACGAGATTCGCAAGAATCGAACTCAAGTGCGGAAAAACCGCTAAAAAGCACGGAACTCAACAAAACGACACCGAAACGAGCTTGGATGACAAAAAGTGCAGAATTAATCATTCTCGGAATGACGAAACGGTCATGAGAGAGTTGTCAAAACGGACTTCCGCCGAAAAAAAAAGAAATTACCGGAAATCGAAATCATGGGTATTACATTCTACCCTCCTTAAAAGAAGTTTCGTCCCGAAACTTAAAATAAGTAGGGAGAAGCAATATCCACTGTCAGGAAGACTCGACGAGATACACAAAAACCGAAAACTCGCGCCCGACGGCGAAACGTTGCAAGAAACGCAAAGAGACATACGACATGAAAACACGCTCCACGACGACCAACACAACGCCACCGATAGAGACACAATAAACCAACAAGTGACAAGCGTCATCAAACAAATAATACAATCAAGTCGATTATCCGAACAATCGCAAAACACAACGAACGAAAATCAACACAATTGACTAACCTAACGGTACATCAATCAACACGCGAGCCAATCGCTGAACAAATACGGAATTCCACCGCCCAAGGGTTGGAAGATCGAAAACAAGACTAATTTCCTGAACATAAGGAAATTAGGAAGGAGTCTTGAACGTTCAACAATCACGAAACGAGATCAACAAAAACCGAACAATCATACGATCGAACCACAACGATCGAGACAGCAAAAATCGAACAATCACGTTCGAATCACGAAGAACAATAAAATTCAAACAACAACCCCAAGGTTCACATCTCGACTCGAGACAATATATGATCCGGTGAAAATAACAACATGTGCCTTTACATAAGATCCACAGGAAAGGGAATAGCGATTGAAAAGTCACAACGACAAACGAATTATTTCGAAACACCACACTCGTTCGATCAACAAAAACAAGGGACAGAACAAGCTCGGAAAATGTCAACGAATATAAACGAGTCGACAAAGTCGAAAATACAAAAGTTCAAGATCCAGTCCACTTCGAATAAAAGAACTAGTAGAACCAAAAGATGTTACATCCGAACAAGATTCACAAGAATCGAACCGAACTCGGAAAAGCCACATCGAAAACCAGATTGACCCAAAACAAGATCACACCTCGTCCGATCAATGAAACCGAAATACAGAACAAGTTCAGTAAGTATCAACGAACACGAGCGAGTCGATAGAATCGAGAAAGAGAAAATGCAGGAGTCTAAAAACAACACGGGTACTTCATTCGACCTCTTATAAAAGAAGGTCACCCCCGCAACTCACAACAGCGAAATCAAGGTGACGACACAACAAGCAACCAGCGAAACATCCTTGAAGGCCTCTCAAAGCCGATTCGATACTTGTCTTTGAGCGCGAACTCCGAAAGACTCGGTAGCAATTCGCAAAAGCGGTCGGTGTCCCTCGAGTCCACACTTGAAATGTGTTATCGACGAGAAGGACAATTTACACGTGCATGCCCCGGCACATCACGGTTGAAACGCCTCGGCTCGGCATACCGAAAATACAAATGCTAGATACAATGGGGCATAACGTCGCAAAACAACATAGCGGAGATGCCAACTCAGCACAAAAAAGAATCATAACACATACCATATACAACGATTACCATCGTAAAGTAATACACACACAAACACTACAGCAACGATGGTATCGTTCGGCGACCTCAACGGCCCGAACGATAACCAGTACATAATTACAACCATCATGAAACAATCACACATGTACACAAACGTACAAACTCAAGCTTCAACAGCTCACACCCGTGCGACAACACGCAAATCACCACGAGGCGACAAACAGTAAATACCAGTTCACACCTCTCACAGAGGGCTAGTACAACGAATGCGTGGCAACGCCTCGACGTTCATGCCACCAATTCGATCATACTCGGGAGCAAACACCATAACGACAATACAAACATCATACATACATTCCCAAACGCAAACGGGAATTGATAGGTTTTAAAACAAATGAAAACCACCTCTTGAAAACAATTTGGAAACACCAGTTGATCTTGAGTATCATTTTACAAAAAGTTGAACAACATCATTTTCGAGACTTTGAAAATCATCTTGCGTTTGGACAAAAATGAGGGCACCTTCTCTTAATGAAAAACTTTCAGAATATTCGACTCTCGGGTCTAAGTAAAAGTGTTTATAAAACATTGAAAATATCTCGAAACATTTTTGGGTCCTCGAGGTAGAGGAATTTTGAAACATATTGTGGCACCTTGGATGTACCACGAGAAAATAATTCATTTTAAAAGTACGTCTCGAAATTTATTTTCTAAGATACTCAAGGTTTTCCAAGATAATTCAATGGGCTAGAATGCCCAAAAATTTCAGGTAATTACACAAAACTTTATAGCGCCGTGGGTCCCGCGCCGGAACCCACCAGGATAAAACCATTTACAAAAACGCCAAAAAGGCTGATGACGGTAATATTTCAAAAACTTACAAAAGCCATTTAGAAAATACTAAATACCGTCATAAGAATTTCGCCAAAATGATCAAGGCCATAATGCCAAAAACTCGGTTGATCGAATTGATTTTCGAAATATAACTCAGTCAGTAAAATACCGAAAGCCATTACAAAAGAACTCACGCAGCGGATAAAAGAAATACAGTTCAACATGCACAATCCATCAACACTACTCCTCATATGAACGAAATATGAGGGTCGAATAACCATATATCAAGAAATCAAAATCCATAAGAGGATTCCGTCACTTAACAAATAATCATAAAAATAGCTCGTGTCACACGAGGCACAACACAAAGAAGGGAGACTTACATCCACAGGTCGCACGAAGATGATGATCGCCCAAGATACTAATCACGACCAACAAGCTCAAACGACGCGTTGCGACACGACTCAGTCAGACAAAATCCGACGAGACAAAAACTCAATAGACACCACTGACCCGACAGCCTAGGTTTCCACAACCTAAGCTCCGATACCATTTATGTAACACCCCCAATCCACTCAGGGATATTACACGCCGTAGACCCTCTCCTCAAGGATCTACCAGGCTGGTAAACAACGTCAAACATCTCAACAATGCCTTTAAGGCTAAAATGACTCAGTAGACCGATTTGGTCTTTTAAAAAAATACATACAACTCAAACTCATTACATGCCCACGCAGGGGTCGAATACAACACACTCCCGTACAACGGGAAAGAAATACTGCAGCGGAGATAAAATACAACTAAACCAATACGACATCAACGGGTCCTCGTGTGATTAGTATCGTTCATCTTTCATCATCCTTCATGCCGACCCTGTGCTCTGCTCCAAACACGAATGCAATCTGAGACATCCACCCCGAATACTCGGGGTTAGCAAACTCCTTGTTTTGCTAGTGCAAGTATAAAATACGAAAACGAGCCATACAAATCATACTCCACGGAACATGTTAATCATAAACATACTTCCCGAGGTAAATCACTTAATCAAAACGGTTAAATCGAAAGATTGGGGTAAACCCGATATACATCTTGTGAAAACATTTTACGATCTCGGGAGTTTTGAAAACATTTGGGATTGTAAGAATTCTCAAACCTTTCAAAAACATTTAGGGACACAGCCCAAAAGTCATTTTCCCAAAACGTATATTCGATAACAACAAATGGGTTCACGACCCGATCATACCATAACAACCTGTTTCCACAGATTATTCGCGTCCCGTGCTAGCAAGCCACGGACCTCAGATGCTCCCGTAGAACAAACCCGAGTGAATAACCCACAGGGAAACTATATCAAATCACATGTCACCGTAACCGCAGTCACGTGACTACAAGCACATATACGTACATCATCAAACCACAACCATAAGTTATCCCGGCATCGCGCTAACAAGCCACGAACCTCGGAGTCCCCGTAAGACATACCCGATGATAACCCCACAAGTTATCTCGGCATCGGGCTAACAAGCCACGAACCTCGGAGTCCCCGCAAGACATACCCGGATTGGATAACCCTACGGTCACGCCCGACCCATACTAGCAAGTATGGATCCCGGAGATTCAACAATCCTACCCGGAGGCACATCACATACATCAAGCACACAACAATAATCACTTATCAAGCCAAACAACATTAAGCATCACAAACTCCTTTCAAGGAGTAACAACTAATATCACACACATTACGTTCTTACCGAACAAGTACATAATAACAATACGTAATCCCCAGCAAAGGATTACGGTCTATCAAACTCACTCGAAGTGATCATATTTTCTTTCAACATACAAAACCAACACACATATTCCGAGAACACATATTCACGAAATATATGAATTATCGTTGAAAGACAACATTTATCGAGAACATACCGATCCCTTTTTACGTCCATTAAACATTTGGATTTCGTATAAAAATCATTTATCAACAATTATGCCCATGAAACATGAAACGTATGGGCAAGATACTTGCCTCGATACCACGAGCACGGAACCACGAACGGACACGGCTCAACCGGGAAGCTTCGAAACACCCGACGCTATCGAAACGGAAGACGACGACGAACGAAAGGGTTCAACATGGTTTCTTCGCAAGAAACACGACCCTAACATCATACAATCAATAAATCATCGATCATACGAGGAAGAATAGTCGTAGAACGCCCGAAAACCCCTCTAAGACATTCTACCGGACACCTTCAAGGCGTCGATCAAGAACTCGACCAAAACAACGAATCGATACGATCCAACCATGGAATAACAAGGGAAAAGATATAAAACATCTAAATAATCATCAATCCATTACAATCCTAAGTTAAATCGGATTAAAACGGATGAAAACAGCCAAAACACCCAAATTCCCCAAAACTAGATTTCTAGGAAATCTGACCTGATTTGGTAGATCGGAGGATGTTATAGGATGGATGATTGATGATATGAACTCCAAGACTTCATGGATTGATTGTCTAACAACATCCTTCCATGATTCCAACACCTCCAGCCGCGGAAGAGGAGGAAAACCGAGTGAAAATGGTCAAGAAAGCACGCCGAGGCCTTAAATAAAGCCGATTGCCGGGTTACGTCATGTATCGCCATGGCGAACTCCTTTGCACGGAAATGCGGAACGTTACGTGCGTTACCGTCCGAGGGCCTTACGTGCGTAACGGCCTTACGTGCGTATC
Source organism: Orobanche coerulescens (assembly GCA_033398695.1). NCBI lineage: Eukaryota > Viridiplantae > Streptophyta > Magnoliopsida > Lamiales > Orobanchaceae > Orobanche > Orobanche coerulescens. The sequence continues at coordinate 103,183,307 of CM065808.1, forward strand.
GCCGAGCACTACCGTACGTTACTCAGCCAGGGCTGGCCTGGCCCGAGCATGCCCGACCATGACTCGGCCGGGACCAACTCCGACGGCCCGAACGACCCCGAAACCCGAACCTGAATACGAATCGAAGATACGGTTATGAAGTACTCGAAAAGACGAATCCGAGCACTAATACAACACACGATTCCGACTACCCGAAGGCTCGAAATTCGACAACGGAAAGTAATTACCCCAAACTTTGGGAAATTACGAAAATGGCCCAAAACGCCCCAAAATCACGATACGTGATCGAATAACCAAACCGAAGCTTGCAACATGAATAATAACATTAAATGAACTTACGAGAAAGTCGAAACAACAGTTTCGGACGAGATTCGCAAGAATCGAACTCAAGTGCGTAAAAACTGCTAAAAAGCACGGAACTCAACAAAACGACACCGAAACGAGCTTGGATGAGAAAATGTGCAGAATTAATCATTCTCGGAATGACGAAACGGTCATGAGAAAGTCGTCAAAACGGACTTCCGCCGAAAAAAAAGAAATTACCGGAAATCGAAATCACGGGTATTACAGTGGCATGTGCTTGAGTGTGGGATGATCAAGCTTCATGATTATATGTTTATTTATTTAATGTTACTTCTCTCAAACTATGTTTTATGAACAAGTATTCGATTTGTTTTATTTTCACGTCAAGATATGTTTTGCTTTAACGAAGACTCGGGAATATTACTTGCGATTATTAAGTTTGTCTTTTGAAATGTATTTCTGCTGCAAAATTTTTATTTATTCTTCTTAAAATTAGAAGAATTATTTTTCTAGAAAGTGGTCGCTACACTCTAGAAAGTGTATAAAACAATAATCTACTGAATGAAATACTCAGAGTTGTAACATTTACTTGAAGATCTGGATCTTCACAACAGCGGAACAGTTTGGAGATCCTTTTGCGTACCTTTCATAAGGTACTTCTACAAATAGTCCACACCAGCGATTGCCTAAATCCTTTCTTGAGATATACCAGTACTATACTAGTGTAGAAGAATATGAGAAGAACAAATTTCTACTCCTGAGAGAATGGAGGGGGGCGGCGCAGGTGAAGGAGAGGAGGAGGAGAGAGTTTTCAGTTTCTGAAACTAAAAACTGATTAATGAATAAGTTAGAAATGATTTCTGTAAAATCTTCTATTTATAGTTAAACAAATTTAACTAGATAATGTTGGAGATAATTTAAATTAAATAAATAATTTAGATTCTGTATTATCTCTTAACATTGTCTTATCATTTATTTATTTAACTAATTAAATAAATAAGTTAGAGTTTGATTCAGAAACAAACTCTTCCACCTTATCCTCTCATCATATTACACGTCTATCACCAAGTTATGAACTTGGTGATTTTGCCCCAATATTTCCTTCAATATTACACTAATACCCGGGAAGTTTATTATAATCATATTATTGATTCGGATCACTATGTGTGTGACATATTAGCCCCAATTGATAGAAGTAATGTAATAATAACTAATAACTGTATATCTGATTATTACATAAATCATGAGCGGGCCCTGGTCAGCCATCATGACCCATAACATTAATGCGGGTTAATCCTAGATGTATATTTATTGTCTCGCAATACGATACACAATTGAACTTCAACTTTAAATGAGTAAATCATATTATACAATCTAATTGTTCAACAACCATATTTATGATAAATAATATTCTCATATTTCCAACACTCCCACTTGCCCCTTGGACGATTACTTGTAGAACGATCCCTTCGACACGCGATTTCCAACAGATGGGCTGTGACAAGAATACTGCTGTCACACTCCCCACTCTGTAATTATCTCGGATAATAGAGTTGATGTGATACCCAGTCAATACTGGAGGTGGCCACAATAATTACCCTCATCTCTCCAAGAGGATAGAAATCTACCGATATACCGGGTTGTCTGAATCCCTCACACTGTACAGGACTTTTCACTCTACATTTGTTATACTCAATCAATGTTCCCTTTTTACTATTTTGGTATGTCCACAAAAAATGTTCCCTTTCTATTTTTAAACACTACCCCACAATACAATTTACTAAAATATCCTTATAATTTTTATATATTTACACATTTTACCAGAGTGACCCACATATTAAATTATTTAACCAACTTAATTAACATTAAGTTATTTTTAATGTGGGACCCAAACTCCACTCACATCACACTCACCAAATATTTCTTAAAACCCGAACTCAAAAAGTTAGAAAACATTGATTGTGGACGGAGGGAGTATGTCCCAACACAAGGCCTTATTGTCCTCTCAAGATAGAGGACGTTAAACAGGGTCAAAGACAAATTCGTCCTATAAAATAGAATCGTGCCATGTAGGTCAAAGAATCGCCATTTACATAAGTTATATGAGAATCAACTTAGGACGCTGATATAATATCTTCTAAGTTCTCATGGCGGTCAATTCCACTACTATGTTTGAAACTATTTCAAATGCATATGTAACACCCCAATCCGTTCCGAAATATTACAACGCCGCAGACCCTCTTAAAGAGGATCTACTAGGCTAGATACCAAAACAAGACATCATATCTCATGTCAGAATGGCTAAATATTGATTCAATAGACCGATTTGGCCTTTCATCGATAACATACAACTTAAAATTCATATACATCTCTATTACAAAACTCATACCCGCACAGGGGTTAAAAATACAACAACACTCCCATAAGACGGAAGAACATTACAGCGGAAAGGATAATACAATTCGACCAACAAAACCCAATACTAGCCTTCATGTGATTAGTATCATTTGTCTTCCATCATCCTTCGTACCGATTCTGTGTTTTGCTCCTCAAGAGCCTGCATGAACATAAATGCAATACAGACATCGACCCCCCGATTTTTCGGGAGTTAGTAAAATTCTACTATTTTGCTAGTGCAAGTATAAAGTGCAAATACGAGCCATACACAATCATATTCCAAGAATATAATAATCTGAACCAAATGATGGTAAATAACTGAGAGTCACATGTAATCGATGGTAAATAAATGTAATCGTACAACTCAAGATCGGTATTCCAAACTAACTAAATCTCATAGCCTTCCATTTTAATACATACGTGATTAACCATGGAATCGCACCAAAGGCAATGGAACCCTCTGAGCACTCGTCAGTCCGTCCCAGAGTGGTTAACCCAAGAATATTTGTGGAACTGCACCAAAGGCAACAGAACCCTCTGAGGACTCATCAGTCCATCCCAGAGTGAATATATATAATCAATCAAAATCAAGACTAGTATTCCGGAGTAACTAAGTCTCATTATACGTCACATTTCATTTATATGGGTGGTTAACCATGGAACCGCACCAGAGGCAACGGAACCCTTTGAGGCCCCGTCGGACCCTCCGAGAGTGGTTAACCCAAATATATTCCTGGAACCGCACCAAAGGCAACGAAACCATCTAAGGACTCGTCAGTCCGTCCCATAGTGAATATATATAATCGCACTCCACGAGGATATCCCGAACAATGCCGAATAGTATTACTTCCTTACAAAGGAGTCAATAACATTACAACACAACATTACACACTCACCCAACTTATACACATTCCAACATACAACCCTTAACAAGGGGAGAGAGGGAGAGAACTTTTATAACCACACAATATGAAGACAACGCATTCCAATTCACAACCACGATATAGCATATCTATAGCACTCATTTATTCTCAAAACACATAAGGCTATTAGTCAAGGACTCTTTTTGAATATATATTATTTCTCTTGAAGATTGATGTTAGATAATTAAGTAAACGCACATAGTCGATTACCAAATCATTATATCCATGAAACATAAAATGTATGGGCAAGATACTTGCCTCGATATCTGCACGCGAATTCTCTAGAGAACACGGATCGACTGAAAAGCCTCGATGAGAAAATAACGACGACCCGATTACTATGCATGTAAAAAACCAAAAGCAACGGGAACACACCCAACACTCAAAGGGAAAGCCATTGAGATATTTAATCGAACGTTAAATATTCACGGTTCCTCAAGAACACTAAAATCATCAATCAGGTCGAACGAATCGAAGGTATGGATATACAATCCATAGAACATGCTTAACAACATCATTTAACACTAATCGATTCATCAAAATCGGATTGAATACGAAATCAAGAACAAATCTCCAAAAAGTCAACTCTAGGAAAATCAAGAAAAATACCTTGATCCGATGAAGAAGAATGGATTAGATGATGTTATAATCACATAGGATGCTCCAAAACAACTTTGAATAAAGTAAAATTATCTAAGATCGCGAACCCTAGTTGCCCTTGACTCACACCCGCGGAGAGAAGAGAAAGAAGTGAGAAAATGAGAAAAATAATCTGTTGTCCACTTTATATACTGGACAGCTTAGCGTGCGCTAATCACCCCAGATTAGTGTGCACTATCGAAGTAACGTCTTACCAAAAAGCATAGTTAGCGTGCGCTAATCACGAATATTAGCGTACGCTAACGAATCCCAATTTCAGTCCAGTAGCTTATGGACTGTCTCAAAATACCAGTTAGCGTGCGCTACTCTTACCATAGCGCGCGCTATAGAGCTGCATAGCGTGCACTGTCGAACTCCCTAGTCGAACGCAGTAGCTTCTGGACTGTCTAAGCCTATCCAGATAGCGTGCGCTGCGTGCCACAATAATGTGCACTATCACCCGGTATTAGCGCGCGGTACACTACTGAAATTAGCATGCGTTTTGTCTACCACAAAGGCTGCAGGGCAGTTTCATAAATTCAACACAACAAAGAAACTCCTCGACATGACAACAATTATACAACAAGAATGAAATGCCAACATGTAATATCCGACAGTAATTTCTTATTTACTATTGCATTATTGGGATAATTTGAGTATCGTTGTAATCATGTTGCATTTAGTTAATGTTATTGATGTCGAGATATATCAGAATAGACTTGATTTTAACTGTGATTAACATTGTGGTTGATTTCTCGACGTTGTGTAGATTGTTTCAGTTTTTGGGCTAAGTGTTCTGTGGTTAACGTATGCTAAGGCTTTAACCTAACGTACGCTATTTCATTGGCTTTACATATGTAATGGCATGCTAGTTACGTACTTAATGTTTGGAATCTTATCTGATCTCACTTTTGGCGTGGGGGGCCGGACATGATCCGGATAAATGGCCTTTTCGAGGCATCCAGGTTGACATACATTACGTATGAAATGATGTGGCCCATAACGTATGTAATGATGTTGGTGTTTTGAGGCAGTAGCCTCTGGAGGCAGATTACGTATGAAACATTTTCGGTGTAGCATACATAAAGGGGTTAACGTACGTTATCCTCATGCGATAACGTACGTAATGAGTTGTGAAGTTTATAAAAAGACAGCTTGTGTCTTTCATTTGCACGTCCAAAATCCAATTTTTTTCTCCAATAATCATCCCGCTGCCTCCCTAGACCGACTTTACTCCCTTCCAATTCGTTTTTGAGCCTTGCATCTTGGATTGGAGCTTGTTGATTGGAAGTTTAGAGTTGTTCTTGAAGCTTGGAGTGTGTTCTTGTGCTCTTGGTGGTTGTTCTTTGTTTCTGAAGGTATGTTATACGATTCTACTCTACGTTTTCGTAGTTATGATGTTAGTGATGTGGTATACTACACCTAGTGTTGAATTAATCAAGTAAAACATGTTTGTAGTTAAGCTTTTTAACACTTATTGATGAATATAGTAATTAAGGGTTTGGAATGAAGATATTCTTGATGTTTTAATGGTAATGATCATGTTTATAAGAATCATACTCTTCTTGCTGGACTATTAACATCATTAGGACAATAATAATCATTAGCTTCTTCATAGTTAAGTTTAATCGATGGAATTATTGTCATAAAATGTATTAGAACACCTTGATGAATGTTAGAAGATTAGAGTGATATTCTTGAACCTAAGCTAGGTGAGTTCATAGAGGATAGTTGATTCTCCAAGTTAGTGAGGGGTTGTAAGTATGGTGTTAATATGAGATAATCTTCATGATTATGATATAGTCTTGTAACTAAATGAATTTAAGTATAACCTTATTATAGCTTACTACATTCAATTTAAAATTGATGTAATGATGAAACAAGATTGTTAGATTATCACTTTCAAACATTGGTGATGTTCTTGGAAAGTTAAACGATATAAGATGATATGAACGAAAATAAATGATTGTTTAACATGTTTTTGATAAATTCACTAGTACAAATATCCCCTTTACTGACACTAAAATAGTGTCAGTAATTATTTTTACTGACACTTTATAATTGTGTCAGTAATGCTAAAGCCAGAAAATACTGACACTAATTTTTAGTGTCAGTAATACAAGTGTCACTAAATACTGACACTAAAATAGTGTGAGTAATTATTTTTACTGACACTAAAATAATGTCAGTAATTATTTTTACTGACACTAAACATTAGTGTCAGTATGTTCTGGCTTTAGCATTACTGACATTAATATAAAGTGTCAGTAAAAAAATTACTGACACTATTTTAGTGTCAGTATATGTTCAGATTTGGGAAAAAAAAAAATCTATTTTTATCTCAATTCTATTTTTATCTTAACTTTTTTGTTTAATTACATGAAAAAAATTACCATAAATTAAAATTGTCAAACAGAAACATACACTTGAACACACATAAACAACACAAGAAATCAAACTGTTATTACATTACAGAGCTTGAAAAGAGTATATAAATTTGTTATACAATTACATATCCTTGATCATTATTATCTTAACCATGTCATACATTTCATGTCAAGCATGTTTAAAAAAAAATCAAAAGAACAAAATATGTGCTTCAAGTGGATGACGATCGATTTTTATGCTGAAGTCCAACAAGATGAGCAAAATGAACCTTTTTCGGTTATGATTCCAGCCTGCATTGCCAAAGCATTATAATAACCTGTAGAAAAGGTAAAAGCATCAATAATGGATTTTCATAAAAACTACTATTAACTAATATAATGACAACAAATTTATTACCCTATTTCAAACTCGTCTAATTTATTATAATTGATATCTTATAATAAGATTTTATAAATAGTACTATGAATTATAACTGACAATATCAAGTTAACATACCGAATTGAGTGAAGCAGATAGAACTGTAAAAGGAATATCCTGTTATTACTTTCCCCATCTGTATGTATTTTTTTTCAAGATGTAAACATCCATCTTTCTGCAGGAAAATAGAACAATAACTGCATAAGACAAGTATGCATATACAATGATACACATGCGATCTGAACTTGGTCGCTAAAACTGATGAAAAAAAATAAAACTACATCAGATGAAGTTCATGCATAAATTGTCAACTACCTGATAGATGGATTCCTTCCAGAATTCATACCAAGCATTTCCAGTAAAGTCACACCCTGATTTCTCGGAACCAAGTTCCTTATAGTCAAAATCATCAGCGGCCTTATTTCTTCAAATATGTTTCTTCCCACTCTACAGCTTTATCAGCACTAACACCTCTATTTACAATGCATCTGCACACCACACCATCAGGCCTTACCTCAATTCTGATCTCCTTTCACCACCTTGATCCATCTGGATAAATTCTCCCAGGTGATTCAATTTTAATTTGAATAAAAGGAGTAGCTGCTTCTACTGCATTTTCTCAAAATAAATGATCAATTTTACAAACATATCAGTGTGATGGTCCAAATCTATTTAAGTTGTCTATGGAGTTGAGCTAGACATTTCAAATTTCTCAATCAGTGGAAGTGACTGGAGAGGGATCAGGGGAGGGTTGTGACCATTTTCAATGGAAATCAAAAGTATAGAAGAACAAGGTAATATATCTCAAAAGAAGAAAAAGAGCAACCATGTTGTAGACTATGTTCCACTACGATTATCCATAGTTGCAGCAGTGATTGTCCGGGATCAAATGGAGAAAGATTTGCTGAGGGACTAGAAGATCACATATATGGTTCCCGAGCAGTACATGACTGAAAATTACAATGATAAATATCTATGTTTCATCTTCATCAAAATTGGTTTTGGAAGGCAAGTGTCGAGCGATTATGGACAGAAGATAGATTTACCTGTTTAACAGCTTCCGAGTTTGAAAGACGAGAAAGGACATCATGGGACCTGTAAAATTCCACATTATATCATCAAAATGTTTTTACACAGAGCGGACGACACTCTCAAGAGAAGTGAAAACGAACATACAAAGATGCATATATTTTCATGTCGTCGGTCAGAGCTTTGCTGTATAAACCATAATGGATGTTTATATTTAACTAGCAAACTGTTCTTACACATGTGGTTTCTCCTAAATTTGCCTTCAGGGCTGTTGATGTACACACGGCCAGTGCCACAACCTTATTCCTTGTAAAATAATTACTCAGCGTCATCTATACTATATATAAAGAAAAGCTGATGCACACTCATAATGTGGCGGTTACAACCCATTAGACACCTTTTCTAATTTAGCTTACTATTTTCTTTACTTGGAGTCTAATTTGAAGCTTACCCACTTCCCCACGTTCTGTGAAACTTCTACACCCAACTTTGCATTTTAACTGCTACTGAAAATCTACCAAATCCAAAAATTCTCTACACCTTCGATTTCATTGGCGTCTTTATTTCTAAACAACATCCCGATGCTTGGCGAACTGATGGAAATTTGAAATAAAAAAGAGACATCTTCATATCAAACCCATCCGACATAGCAGGTCCGATCTACCAACTCTTCATTTTCCTCAATTTTGATCTAGATGGAATATTCATATGCATTTTATTTCTACAGAAGTAGAAGTAATTTTTCTTATCGAGATGGTGTTTCCCTTGGTGGTAGTTTGACATACTGAATATTAGCACCAACATCTGTGCAATCGCAAATAAATGCAAAAATCATTTATGTTTTAATACTATTTCTCGAGTGCTTAATGTTAAAACACCTTTTGTCCTTGAATGATTCAAGTCATCCAACCCACATTTTCTTGGGAAAGATTAACAACACATGAATTTTTAGTACTGCTCCATCAAGATCGTATGCCATTGTCGTGCACCAAAGTCCAGGGCATCATAATCTACTCTTGATCACAAAGAATCATAAAGCCATGCTTTTATTTTCCCATCAATTGCAGTAGAGAAAATAAACTGCATACTAACTAAAATCAGAAAGCCCTCTCATTTTTATATATTAAAGGACACTATTCATTTCATAAAGAATTCAATAAGGCAACTGTTAAAAATGAAGAAGAATCAATCTACTAATATAATACCTGAATATTTTCTTCATAATGAGGACAGACAGAATATACAGGAGCTTCATGGCCCTCAAATGTATACATCCTGCGACCAGCGACATCATCCTACACGTGTAGCACGAGAGTAAATGAGGAAACCAAAATACATGATTGGGAGACTACTATCTTAAATGGCTGCTACCTTAATTGTCTTGTCATCCCCACATGTAACTATGCAAAGCTGCTTACTGGGATGAGCAAAAGCAATATCATTCACGCCACCAACATGAGCATCTATCTACAAGTTGGATAAATTAATCAATACTTGGAACCCCATATGTTCCTCACACATTAGAGAGAGAGAGAGAGAGATGGAGAAACCCTCATTCAAGTTCTACAATCGTTTTAAAATCTGGAATCTAAAACATAAATGATTTTTGCATTTATTTATTAATTAACTACAATTCGGTATTTGAAAACTTCAATCGTGATTTCTGGAACATTAACTAACAAAACACACGGTAACAAATAAATTCAAGAAAAATATTGCACACACATGCACAAAAGTTTTCCCAGGATAACCCTCAAGCTTCACAGAAAGAATTGCTCCCATATTCTCGAATCGATTTTTCCCAGGATAACCCTCAATCCGATTTACCCTTTCGCACCAAATCAATCCCTTTTCAGAACCACCTTCAACCCCTTTATTTTCCGTCCGATGACACCTAAGCTGGAGGTTAATTCACAATCTCAGAACCCAAATTCCCTTTAAAAAATGAGAAAAATCTTACCTGAAACCTTACCCATGAACCTACGCCCTATTGCGACGCCAAATCGCCGACATAGCCTGCTCCCCGAAACTCCATCCGCCTCTCATCTGACCTTGATGTAGCATATACGTTCGTGTGTGTGTTTGTATGATTGTATGTGTGTTTATATGATTGAGTGTGTGCATCCGATTTTTCAGTGTGTGTGTGTGTGTCTATTGCGGAGGATATGAGGCGGAATGGGAAAGAGGAGAAAAAGGGAGAAGGATGGAGAGGCTGATTTTTGTTCTTTGCCGCTCCATATATGGTAAGGTAAACCTATTTTTTTATAAATACTATAAATAAGGGAAGACTTTTTTTAAATTAGTGATACTTTAGTGTCAGTATCTTATGACAATTATGTTAAAGATAGAAAATGAGTCAAATGTCTGAAGTTACTAACACTTTTGATAAAGTGTCAGAAACTAAGTGTCAGTAAATGCTGTTTTTGTAGTAGTGATTCTTATTCATAAAGAACCATGCGAGAATTTTAGAATATATTGTAAACCGATCATAAGAATGAATTGAGGTAAATAGAGTTCTTGGAATAGAATTTTGATATCCTGAGATAGTTGAACTAATCAAATTGAATTTAAGGTGTCGTCTCACTGAATTCGATATCGATGATTATATGGATGTGTTGAGTGAAATGTATTTCATTCAAGGTCGATTGTTCGAGTAACCGATATTAGTCGAGGACTGTCCGTTCGTTCGACAAGGGAGGATTATTCTCGTCTCTGTATTGAGGCAAGTTATCTTGCTTGGTTATAATGATGATTGAATTCTTGTGATGGTTATACGTTTTGTGTATATGAAACACTTATTGAAACTGTGATTCGTAGTTCGATATTGTTCTTGATGATGTTCCATTTTTCATCATGGGATTGCATTCCCAAGTTCATCACCTTTGAATTGTTGATCTCGGTGATCCTTATTGTCACTTCGGGGACTTTTTTCATCCTTAATCGGATATGTGATTTGTTGAATTCATTGTCATGTTGTATCGTGACATATCTGGAATCATATCTATGTGCCGATTGGTTATTATGTAGGATTTTTAGCCAGGCACATATATAGCCATATGTGGATGTTTCCGTATTGGACTGTGCACACGAGACGTAGTTCGTGAGGCTAATTAGGTACATTGTCACATGTATATTCTGGATTCCGTATACAGGGTGGACATGTACACGGACACATTTGCGAATCGGGCGTACTGTGATGTCCATATTGAGACATATTGTTTGGTCGTTCATAGTCCATGTATGATTGGATATGTTCGACGGTTTGTGACTGACTGTTCATACGCCTGAGGGGTATGTTCAATAGCCGGGATATTTTCTTTGAGATCTAATATATGTGAATTGTATAATGTTTGGAGAATCATTTATCATGTATATCTGACCCTGTGGTTTGGGCGAAATACTTGTGTTGTATTTTAGGTCAAGGCAAAGGAAAGGCACGGGAAGAGCATGGTGACGGCGAATGGTTCTAAGGATACTAGTTCAGAGGGCCCAAGTCTTGTGTTTTCCGGTTATGTTCAAACAGTGTAATGTTATTTTTCCGCTTCATTTAAACTATTGTCCGATTGTATTATTATTTGAAGTATATTCCATCTCCATATAGTTTATACTTGTATTTGGATCATGTGTATGTTAAGTCCGTTGGCCATACTATTTATACACTCCTAATTGGATTAATGACTATTTATTGTGGTTCGGTATCACACATTTAATCTCTATTTTGGTATCGCCTGGTGGGTCCCAGTGTGGGGTCCACAATACTGTAATAGCCGTCTCTTTGGGTGTTACAGAAGATGGTATCGGAGAGTCATTTTCTCTTTAAGAGTCGTTGTGAAATGAACTAGTATCAAGAGACCTTCGTGTCACGTGTGACCTGTGCAAGCGCCTGATCCTACGAAGCAAATACGGTATGTACTTTATGAGCCGTGATTTAATTACTGGCATGGTATTAATATCAGAATGGATCTCTTTGTTGATCTTGATATTTCGAGGATCTGTGGCAGGATTTATCTGATTGATATTTCGAGGTAAATTCTGGAATGATTATGTGATTGAAATTGTTCGACTCGACGTCGATATGATATTCTGTGTGGCACTCGTAGTGTCGATAATTCATTATGAACTATTTCCTAATTATGTAGTTCCTTGTTGCTATTAACTTAGCATGAATTCTGATTGGTCATAAAGACGGTCATGAACTGTACTTATGGTTATCATTATTGTTTGATTCTTTCAGTATGGAAAGAAATCTGAGAGGCCGTGGCAGAGGGGGACGAGGCCGCGGAAGGGGCTGAATCCCGATACCACGAGCCAACACGTGCTCGAATGTGGAGCAGAGTTCCACAGGCAGTGATTCGTCTTTTAGGGACCAATTGCACCACACTGGACGTGAGGATGCACATGTCGATCCTTACGTTGTTATGCAGGGCATGATGGCTCAGATGACACAGATGGGTCAATTAATGGAAGCTATGCATAGAGCTACTACTGGAGAGCAACAGGGGCTTCATCCTCCACCTTTTGTGCATGGCGAACCCGTAAGTTGGATCATCAACGACATCTCTCGCCAGCAACCCCTGACTTTTGAAGGCTCCTCTGAGCGTGCTGAAATTGTACATTGGATTGACGACTTTGAGAAATTATTCGAGATGGTGGACTGCCCCGAAGAGAATCGCGTCTCCGTAGCAGCTTACTATGTTAGCAAGGGCACCCACACCTGGTGGCTTTCAGTGAGGCTAGATGATGGTGTATATACTTTTGAGGAATTTAAAAACCTCATGCTAGACCGTTACTATCCAGGGCCACTCCGTGAGGCCAAACTGTCAGAATTGCTGAACCCAAACCCATCTGAAGACGATGATGTACTATCTGTTGCCGAGAAATTCCAGGCACTTCTTTCTTTCACCTCGTCAATTGTCTGAATGGAGGCCGATAAGATCAAATATTTTCTCAAGAGGCTTAAACCCGGAATGAGAATGCAGCTGTTGAATCACCACTGCATGACCCTACCGGAGTTCATCAAGAAAGCTCTAGAATACGAACTTACTGCAAAGGAGATTTCCACGAAGCAACCACAGTCCTCCAACAAGAGATCCAGGAACCAGAACCAGACTGACAATAACCGGGGGACATTCAGGAAGCCCCAGTCGTTATCAAACCCTTCTGAACGACCACCCATGGCATCGAAGCCAGCCTAATCGCACTCTCGAGCGGTCAGCTCATCTGTTGTGTGCTATAACTATGGAGACCAGGGGCACATCAGCTCCAAATGCCCAAAGCCGTCCGTCGCATGCCATAATTGTGGGAAGAATGGGCATCATGCTCGTTATTGCAGGAATGGACCGGGATGTGATCTAGTAGCATCTCATGCTCCAGTTCAGTCTTCTGTCCAGGACCGTGTACCTCCGTCCGCTTCTTATCAGACTACCGGGGCAAACAGAGGGATGGGCTGTGGAAACCAACCTAGTACATCTGGTGCCGGAGCTACGAAACCTAGGATTTATGAGATTAAGAAGGCCGATGATCCCGAAGCCAGCATGATTGCAGGTACTCTCGAGACCTAATCTCAGCCCGTCTGTGTTCTTTTTGATACTGGTGCTTCACACTATTTGTTATCTGCTTCTTGTTTGAGTCGTTTGCAATTAGATCATGTTACCAATTGTGAACCTTATGTAATTGGTCTACCCGATGGTAGAAGAATTGTTGGGAATCATGAAGTGCAGAACTATCTGATTCGCATGAACGATCGTGAGTGGTTGTCAAACTTAACTTTGGTCGATTTACCTAAAGATGATGTAATCTTGGGTATCGATTGGATGGATCGTCATGATGCCATACTTAGCGTCCGCAAGTGGATAGTGACCATCACATCTGACGATGGTGTTGAGAATATTTTTCAGGGTGATAATCCCAGCCATTCCGGGAGAGTCATCAGCGCTATGAAAGCAGTGAAACTGCTTAATCAAGGGTGTATTGGTTATTGGCGTTACATGACCAAAACAGTGGATCGACTAGTTGAATTGGCTGATATTCCTGTAGTCCGAGCCTACCCAGATGTATTTCCAGATGAGTTGCCAGTCTTACCTCCACACCGAGAGGTAGAGTTTACGATTGAATTAGAGCCAGGTACGTCCCCACTTTCGAAAGCACCGTATCGTATGGCTCCGACTGAGATGCAGAAGTTGAAGAACCAGCTTGAGGAGTTGACTGAGAAAGGCTATATTCGACCTAGTGCGTCCCATTGGGGAGCACCGATGCTATTTGTATGGAAGAAAGACGGATCTCTGCGTTTGTGTATTGATTACCGTGAGCTGAACAGGGTAACCATCAAGAAAAAATATCCATTGCCTCGTGTTGATGATTTATTGGATCAACTTCAGGGAGTTGCTATGTTTTCTAAGATCGACTTAGATCCGGGTATCATCAGTTGAGGATTCGAGAGTCTGACATTCGAAGACCGCTTTTCGTACTCGCTATGGGCATTATGAGTTTGTAGTGATGCCTTTTGGACTGACTAATGCACCAGCAATATTCATGGAGTTGATGAATCGGGGTTTTATTAATTATCTAGATCGCTTTGTAGTCATTTTTATTGACGACATTCTGATTTACTCTCATGACCATGAAGAGCATGAACGTCATCTCCATCAAGTTCTTGATGTGTTGAGGCGGGAACAGCTTTATGAGAAGTTTTCCAAATGTGAGTTCTGGATGCCTGAGGTTATCTTTCTTGGGCATGTGATATCAGCCGAAAGGTGAGAGTAAACCCACTGAATACAGAATCTATCCGAGACTGGCTACCTCCGAAGAACGTGAAGGAAGTTCGCAGTTTCCTGGGTCTAGCAGGTTATTACCGATGGTTTGTGGAAGGTTTTTCCAAGATTGCGCAACCGATTACTAACCTGTTGAGGAAGGATAAGATGTATTTGTGGTCAGAGGCATGTCAGCAAAGTTTTGATGAACTCAAGAGTCAATTGATTTCAGCACCTTTTTTGGTTCTACTAAAAGAAACGGAAGGATTCGCGGTGTATAGTGACGCGTCAAGGCAGGGCCTTGGATGTGTACTGATGCAGGAAGGGAAAGTGATTGCCCATGCATCGAGATAGTTGCGACCCTATGAAGTTAACTATCCGACCCATGATTTAGAGCTAGCAGCCATGGTGTTTGCTTTGAAAATCTGACGTCACTATCTGTATGGAGTTACCTGTCAGATCTTTACTGATCACAAGAGCCTGAAGTACATTTTTACTCAGAAGGAGTTGAACATGAGGCAGACAATGTGGCTAGAACTAATCAAAGACTATGATATGAGATCCTTTATCATCTAGGCAAAGCAAATGTGGTTTTCGACTCCTTGAGTCATAAGACAGTACAGGAGCAAATTCTTGCCCGCTTGACAGTTCAGAGAGAATTGCAGTTAGAGTTTGTGAGGCCGGAAATTGAAGTCTGGTTACAGCGTATTCAGTGACAACTCTGCACACTTGAGATTTCATCATCCCTTGATGATATAATCAGATCGAAGCAGGATACAGACCTATTCTTATCTCGAGTTTGGGATGAAATAACTCAAGGGAAAACCCCTGGATTTGTGATCCACGAGGATGGATTGATCGCTTCAGGAATCGAGTTTGTGTACCCACAGACGAAGAGTTTAGGAACTCTATCCTGAGAGAGGCCCATGCTACCCCGCACTCCATTCACCCGGGGTCTAGCAAGAAGTATAAGAATGTTATTGGTTGGGGAATATCGAAACGTAAAGTTGCAGAGTTCATTTCAAGATGTTTAACCTGTCATCACGTTAAGATTGAGCATCAGCGACCCGCAGGAATGCTGAAACCGCTCCCGATTCTTGAGTGGAAATGGGAGGATATATCGATGGATTTTATCACTAGCTTGCCGACGAGTCGTCGAGGGATGAATATGATTTGGGTGATTGTGGACCATCTAACCAAATCATCCCACTTTTTGGAGATTAAAGACACATGGGGACCCGAGAGATTGGCCCAGATGTTTATTAAAGAGGTTGTAAGGTTATATGGTACCCCCAAGAGTATTGTGTCGGATCGTGATGGGCTATTCGTGTCACACTTTTGGAAAGCAGTTCATCGTATGATGGATACACAGTTGAACTTCAGTACGGCATTTCATCTGTACACTGATGGTCAGTCTGAAAGGACTATCCAAACTCTAGAGGATATGTTGAGGGCGTGCGCTTTTGATTGAAAGGATGATTGGGAAGCCCAACTGCCTTAGGTGGAATTCACTTACAATAATAGTTGGCACGCTTCGATTCAGATGGCACCTTATGAAGCATTATATGGCCATCGTTGTAGGTCTCTTTTTTATTGGGACGACATGTATGAATCTCTGGGTACGAAACCTGATATGTTGTTAGCAGCCCGTGAGAAAAGCGCCCTGATTAGGAGTCGTTTGTTAACGGCTCAAAGCTGACATAAGTCTTACACAGACAACCGTCGACGACCGCTTGAGTTCGAGGTTGGTGACCATGTGCTAATGAAGGTGTCCCCTACTCGAGGTGTTTTTCATTTTGGTAAGAGAGGCAAGCTGAGTTCGAGGTATATCGGGACGTTTGAGGTTTTGGAACGAGAAGGCGATCTGGCCTATCGTCTGGCATTGCCACCAGCTATGAGTCGGATCCATAACGTGTTTTATGTCTCCCAGTTGAGAAAATATGTTGTTGATCCGAGTCATATACTTCAGTTCAATGAGATCGATATAGCGGAGGATCATTCGTACGAGGAGCGCCCTATATAGATACTTGAGAGAAGGATCAAACAGTTGCGGAACAAGACGATTCCCATACTGAAGGTTCAGTGGTCACAACACGGAGTCGAGGAGGCTACGTGGGAGATGGAGAGCAGCATGCGATAGCGGTATCCCGAGTTGTTTACCCCTTAGTTTCGAGGACGAAACTCCTTTTAAGGGGGGAGTAGGTAATATCCGACAGTAATTTCTTATCTACTGTTGTATTGTTCAGATAATTTGAGTATCATTGTAATCATGTTGCATTTAGTTAATGTTACTGATGTCGGGATATATTAGAATAGACTTGATTTTAACTGTCATTCACATTGTGGGTTATTTCTCGATGTTGTGTAGATTGTTTCATTTTTTGGGCTAAGTGTTATGTGGTTAACGTACGTTAAGGCTTTAACCTAACGTACGCTATTTCGTTGGATTTACATACGCAATGGTATGCTGGTTATGTATGTAATGCTTGAAATCTTATATGATCTCTCTTTCGGCGTGGGGGGCCGGACATGATCCAGATAAATGGCCTTTTCGAGGCAGCCAGGTTGACATACATTACGTACGTAATTCTGTGGCCCATAATGTACGTAATTATGTTGGTGTTTTGAGGTAGTAGCCTCTGGAGGTAGATTAAGTACGTAACATTTTCGGTGTAGCGTATGTAAAGGGGTTAACGTACGTTATTTTCATGCGATAACGTACGTAACGAACTGTGCAGTTTATAAAAAGACAGCTTGTGTCTTTTATTTGCATGTACAAACTCCGATTTTTCTCTCCAACAATCGTCCCCCTGCCTCCCTAGACCGACTTTACTCCCTTCCAATTCTTGTTTGAGCCTTGCATCTTGGATTGAAGCTTGTTGATTGAAAGTTTAGAGTGGTTCTTGAAGCTTGGAGTGTGTTCTTGTGTTCTTGGTGGTTGTTCTTCATTTCTGAATGTATGTTATACAATTTTACTCTACATTTTCGTAGTTATGATGTTAGTGATATGGTATACTACACCTAGTGTTGAAATAATCAAGTAAAACATGTTTGTATAAGCTTTTTAGCACTTATTGATGAATATAGTAATTAAGGGTTTGGAATGAAGATATTCTAGATGTTTTAATGTTAATGATCATGTTTATAAGAATCATACTCTTCTTACTGGACTATTAACATCATTAGGACAATAATAATCATTAGCTTCTTCATAGTTAAGTTTAATCGATGGAATTATTGTCATAAAATGTATTAGAACACATTGATGAATGTTAGAAGATTAAAGTGATGTTCTTGAACCTAAGCTAGGTGAATTCATAGATGATGATAGTTGATTCTCCAAGTTAGTGAGGGGTTGTAAGGATGGTGTTAATATGAGATAATCTTCATGATTATGATATAGTCTTGTAACTAAATGAATTTAAGTATAACCTTATTATAGCTTACTAAATTCAATCTTAAATTGACGTAATGATGAAACAAGATTGTTAGATTATCACTTTCAAACATTGGTGATGTTATTGGAAAGTTAAATGATATAAGATGATATGAACGAACATAAATTATTGTTTAATATGTTCTTGATAAATTCTTATTCATAAAGAACCATGCGAGAATTTGAGAATATCTTGTAAACCGATCATAAGAATGAATTGAGGTAAATAGAGTTATTGCAATAGAATTTTGATATCTGAGATAGTTGAACTAATCAAATTGAATTTAGGTTGTCGTCTCACTGAATTCGATATCGATGATTATATGAATGTGTTATTGTGTGTATTTCATTCAAGGTCGATTGTTCGAGTAACCGATATTAGTCAAGGACCGTCCATTCGTTCGACAAGGGAGGATTATTCTCGTCTCCGTATTGAGGCAAGTTATCTTGCTTGGTTATAATGATGATTGAATTCTTGTGATGGTTATACGTTTTGTGTATATGAAACACTTATTGAAACTATGATTCGTAGTTCGATATTGATCCAGATGATGTTCAATTTTTCATCATGGGATTGCATTCCCAAGTTCATCACCTTTGAATCGTTGATCTCGTTGATACTTATTGTCACTTCGGTGAGTTTCTTGATTCTTAATCGGATATGTGATTTATTGAATTCGTTGTCATATTGTATCGTGACAGATCTGGAATCATATCAGCGTGCCGATTGGTTATTGTGTAGGATTTTTATCCAGGCACATATATAGTCATACGTGGATGTTTCTGTATTGGACTGTGCACACGAGACGTAGTTCCTGAGGCTAATTAGGTACATTGTCACACGTATATTCTGGATTCCGTATACGGGGTGGACATGTACACGAACACATTTCCGGATCGGGCATACTGTGATGTCCATCTTGAGCCATATTGTTTGGTCGTTCATACTCCATGTATGATTGGATATGTTCGACGGTTTGTGACTGACTGTTCATACACCCCAGGGGTATGTTCAATAGTCGAGATGTTTTCTTTGAGATCTAATATATGTGAATTGTATAATGTCTGGAGAATCATTTATCATGTATATCTAACCCTGTGGTTTGGGCAAAATACTTGTGTTGTATTTTAGGTCGAGGCAAAGGCAAGGAACGGGAAGAGCATGGTGATGGCGAAGGGTTCGAAGGATAGTAGTTCGGGGACCCCAAGTCTTGTGTTGTCCGGTTATGTTCAAACTGTCTAATGTTATTTTTACGCTTCATTTAAACTATTGTCCGATTTTATTGTTATTTGAAGTATATTCCATCTCCATATGGTTTATACTTGTATTTGGATCTTGTGTATGTTAAGACCGTTGGCCATACTATTTATAAACTCCTAATCGGAGTAATGACTATTTATTGTGGTTTGGTATCACACATTTACTCTGTATTTTGGTATCGCCTGGTGGGTCCCAGTGTGGCGTCCACGACACCGTAATAGCCGCCTTTTGGGGTGTTACATAACGGATACACCAACAATCCGAATTAAACACAAATACGAGACGAAGCGCAAACACACGATCTATACGACTTACGTAATGACAAGTCGCACACGACGAACAACACGACACGGTACATCATACCGTACACAACATAGGGAAAATTCCCAAATAATCATCAACGAAACAAAATAACTGGTACAACCGACAAATAATTTAAAGTAACCGGAAACAAAAATCTCGGGTATTACATTCTACCCCCTTTAAAAGGAAGTTTCATCCCCGAAACTTAAAACATGAAAACAAGGCAGCAACATAGGAAAAACTGATAGATAACATCTCTCAAGGATTTCAAGGAGCCAATCCTGATATCGATGTTGAAGTCCGGGCCTCAGAATACTCGGTAACCAACTTGCAAAACTGGATTCTGTGCCCCTCGAGCCCACACTTGTAACACGTTACTGGTGGGGAAGGACAATGTGCACGAACATGACCCAGCACATTACAGTTGAAACATCTCCCGGCCTTACCAGGAGTCGATGCTGATGACTTAGAACTCTCGGTTCCACTCATCGAGCGATGGAGCTTCACGGCAGAAAGACCCCAGTGTTGTAGTTTAGAAACTCCAACTCATGAACTGATAGGAAAATCATCAACCGTCTTCTGCTTCTTCGACTCGGGCACATGCTCAATTGATGATGAGGCTAGTTCGTAGGCTAATGCTCGATTATGATATTCTTTTAACGTAGTACAAGTGAATCCCGCCATATGCTGGCGAATCTCTGGCTTCATCCGCATGTCAAAGTGACGAATATCATCTTCCTCTTTCCTCATTTGATCCCGCACATAGCTGAGTTGTTTGCTATAATCGATGATAGCTTGAGACACCGGTACGTCTAGTGGTTTGGCCAAATAAAAATCACGAATTCTATGCTCTCCGATTGGTTCAGGACAAAACTTGTCTCCTATTAATTCATGGAATTCCGTCCACGTGACCACACGATCCTGAGGCTTAGCAGCCTCCCACCAGTAGGCGGCATCTCTATCGAGAAGGTACTGAACAACAGGTACTTTCTATTTTTTGGGGAAATCAACTGCCTCGAATATCTTTCCCATCTGGAAAAGCTAACCATCCTAGCCCAATGCATCCGCGGCACCAGCAAAATGAGGGGGATTCATACGAACCACTTCTTGTAGCCATTAGTTTGTGACGACATTCTAGATCACATCTGTGTTACGTTGAATCGCCTGGGTCGACTGAGTCATCTGTGTCGCTACTTGTTGCAATATAGTAGCAACACCAATGTCAATGCCATTCCCAGCAATATTCTTTTGGTCCCGCATCCGATCTCCATGACCATCTGTACCGCGGTCACGACCACGACCTCTGCCCCTCGACATACTGAGCAGATACCCACTCAACACAATGAAACACAACATCGCAAAACAATATACCAAAGTGCCAACTCAGCACAACATATCAACACAAGGCAACAAATAGCAACACGATAAAAATATCCACTCCGGGTAATCTCACGAATACAAAATTTACAATGTAACAATTGAAACTTACGGTCATAACTCATGGATCGCATGACCATATCAACAGAGAACTAATGACCATTATTTTCACAATCACGGCCATAATATACCACTCATGGTATCCACTCATTGTTAACATTCCTTTAAAAACTCCACGAGGTATCTGTTTAAATAATATCATTTGAAAGTCTTTGAATCTGTATGTCTATTTGAAAAAAAAAAATTGAAAGCATTTTTGGTACCTCGGACTGTTTTATCAACACTAGAACCACAGTTCATAATCGTTTGTTTTGAAAACCTTTGTAAAAACCATAACTTGGAACAACAAGTTTCCTCAAAATCGACATCATCAAGATGACCAAGTTATTACTTATCATCATCTCAAATAACAACACATAAGGTAACCACACGTTACAACGCAACATTCATAATAATAACAATACACAAAGTATCGCATGGCCATGCTCTCATCATCGACCCTCGGAGGTTACACTGGACCGTTTCTATTTGGACAAACCATTCATATTAGTACTACTAACTTCCTCAACTAACAATCTCATCCGATGATATTACGGCGCCGTGGGCCCTATGCCGAACCCACAAGGCTAAAAATCATTTTCGTCAAAATTTCAAGTATGCCAAAAAGGCCGATGACGCTAATATCTTTCAATTACTCAAATACTTTCCAAAACTCCCTTTTTTCAACTACCATCATCAAAATCCCAAACTTCAGGAGAAAATGCCGAAAATTGGGCGTTTTCAAAATGTTCGTTAAGTCACCGCTTACATATACCAACAAAATAGTTTAGAGAATCGGTTTCTGAAATAAACTCATGTTTTCAAAATACCAAAAGGCTATTTTTAATGTAGACAAGCGTGGATATAAACATAGTTAAAGATACATTTAATAGAAATAATTAACAATCGGACAAAATACTTGATTCCTAAAAATTTGCCATAGCGGTATCATTCGGATAGCATCATATAAGCTACAAACAGATCAAACCATGTCATGATTACATTCAGGTATACAACCATAATTCTTCAACGAGAATGGTAACACGACAATAATTCAAATCACTTGGCCTCACAAGCAATCGCTTTAGTTTAATCTCTAGCCTCAAGCGATGATTCCATCTTACGCACACGTAACATCTTAACGTGAGCTAAGTAATTCAATTTAGAACACAATTCAGCCCAGGTTCATTAACGCACGCTAACGATAAGATTAGTGTGCACCAACTGGTTCAATACAGGAAATTTTTCCAATCCGAATTTAAAGATTAAGTCGAGTAAGATTTTTCATCTTTCGCTATTTATTTTTGAAAGTAAAAATCACGTTTTTATTTTGGAATATAAAAATTTCATGGTGCGAAGGAATTTTAAAATCGTGTATTCGAATTATTTGGAAATAAGAACGATACGTTTAAATATCATTTCCGAAAATCTTTTCAACGCGACAAAAAAAAAAATCAACGACGGGAATGATTAACAAAAATGTCTAAAATACTTCAAAACATATTTTTCAAATACTTTCGTAAGGTTTCTTTCGAGAATACAAGATCGTCTCGCCAAATCCAAACAATTTTAAAAATTCACACGAATCAACCGCTTGACCATGTCTTCAAAACTTTTTGAACTTTTGATTTCCCACAAACATACTCAAATCTATGAAATTTTCAGAAAATCGTTCTCAAATACGCACGCAACAGACATAATTACCAACAAAAACATATTTGCAGCAAGTAACAACAATTTGTCTAACACAACCGGTTCTCAAACATATGCCTAAACAGCATTCAAGACTATCAATTCATCAAAAAATATTTATATGAGTTTCTCAACAAACTATACCGTCGATATATATCCTGGAACACATTAATGCTCAAGGTTTCATATCACTCTACACCACTCGGTGTCCAATCCATCAATATCCAGTTCATTGCACATGTAATATGCCACGAGTATCTAATACGAATTCCATCTCCGTGACACGCATGTAAACAGAGTCATGAAATGAAGATAATACACAGAAAAGGGGAGACTTACATCAGCAGTGCATACGGAGATGATGTGCACCAAGATACTAATCACGGCCAGGAAACTCAGACGACTCATCGCGGCACGATTCAGTCAGACAAAATCCGACAAGACAAGACTCAACGATACTCGAGTTGACCTGACAGCCTAGGTTTCCACAACCTAAGCTCTAATATCATATTCTGTAACACCCCCAACCCGTTCGGGAATATTACAGCACCTCAGACCCTCTTAAAGATGAACTACTAAGCTAGATATCAAAACAAGACATCACATCTCATGTCAGAATGGCTAAATATTGATTCAATGGACCGATTTGGTCTTTCATCGATAACATACAACTTAAACTTCATATACATCTTTATTACAAAACTCATACCCACACAGGGGTCAAAAATACAACAACACTTCCATAAGGCGGAGAACATTACGGCGGAAAGGATAATACAATCCGACCAACAAAATCCAATATTAGCCTTCATGTGATTAGTATTATTTGCTTCCATCATCCTTCGTACCGATCCCCTGTTTTGCTCCTCAAGAGCCTGCACGAACCTGAATGCAATACAAACATCCACCCCCCGATTTCTCGGGGTTAGCAAAATTCCACTATTTTGCTAGTGCAAGTATAAAGTGAAAATACGAGCCATACACAATCATATTCCAAGAATATAATAATCTGAACCAAACGATGGTAAATAACTGAGAGTCACATGTAATCGATGGTAAATAAATGTAATCGTACAATTCAAGATCAGTATTCCGGACTAACTAAATCTCATAGCCTTCCAATTCAATACATACGTGATTAACCATGGAACCGCACCAAAGGCAACGGAACCCTCCGAGGACTCGTCAGTCCGTCCCAGAGTGGTTAACCCAAGAATATTCGTGGAACCGCACCAAAGGCAACGGAACCCTCTGAGGACTCGTCAGTCCGTCCCAGAGTGAATATATACAATCACTAAAACTCAAGACTAGTATTCTGGAGTAATCAAGTCTCATTGTACATCACATTTTATTTATATGCGTGGTTAACCATGGAACCGCACCAGAGGCAACGGAACCCTATGAGGCCCCGTCGGGCCCTCCCGGAGTGGTTAACCCAAATATATTCCTGGAACCACACCAAAGGCAACGGAACCCTCTGAGGACTCGTCAATCTGTCCCAGAGTGAATATATATAATCGCAGGAGATATATTTCCCGAACAATGCCGAATAGTATTACTTCCTTACAAAGGAGTCAACAACATTACAACACAACATTACGCACTCACCCAACTTATACACATTCCAACATACAACACTTAACAAGGGGGAGAGAGAGAGATAGAGAACTTTTATAAACACACAATACGAAGACAACATATTCCAATTCACAACCACGATATAGCATATCCATAGCACTCATTGATTCTCAAAACACATAAGGGTATTAGTGAAGGACTCTTTTTGAATATATATTATATCTCTTGAAGGTTCATGTTAGATAATCAAGTAAACGCACATAGTCGATTATCAAATCATTATATCCATGAAACACAAAATGTATGGGCAAGATACTTGCCTCGATATCTGCATGTGAATTATCCGGAGAACACGGCTCAACCAAAAAGCCTCGAAAACCTACAATCTCCATGAGAAAACATCAACGACCTGATTACTACACATGTAAAAAACCAAAAGCAACGGAAACGCACACAACACTTGAAGGGGAAGCCATTGAGACATTTAATTGAACATTATATGTTCACGGTTCCTCAAGAATACTAACATCATCAATCGAGTCGAACGAATCGAAGGTATGGATGTACAATCTATAGAACATGCTTAACAACATCATTTAACACCAACCGATTCATCAAAATCGGATTGAATACGAAATCAATAACAAATCTCCAAAAAGTCAACTCTAGTGAAATCAAGAAAAATACCTTGATCTGACGAAGAACAATGGATTAGATGATATTATAATCACCTAGGATGCTCCAAAATACCTTTGAGTAGAGTAAAATTGGCCAAGATCACGAACTCTAGTTGCCCTTGACTCACACCCGTGGAGAGAAGAGAAAGAAGTGGGAAAATGAGAAAAATAATCTCCTGTCCAGTTTATATACTGGACAGCTTAGCATGTGCTAATCACCCCAGATTAGCGTACGCTATCGAAGCAACGTCTTCCCAAAAAGCATAGTTAGCATGCTCTAGTCACGAATATTAGCATGCGCTAACGAATACCAATTTCAGTCCAGTAGCTTTTGTAGTGTCTCAGAACTACCAGTTAGTGTGCGCTACTCTCACCGTAGCATGCGCCAACTTCTGCACCTTAGCGTGTGCTATAGAGCTGTATAGCATGCGCTATCAAACTCCCTAGTCAAATGC
The DNA here is from genome assembly GCA_033398695.1 of Orobanche coerulescens. Classification (NCBI taxonomy): domain Eukaryota; kingdom Viridiplantae; phylum Streptophyta; class Magnoliopsida; order Lamiales; family Orobanchaceae; genus Orobanche; species Orobanche coerulescens. Next base: position 103,209,030 of record CM065808.1, read on the forward strand.
AGTAGCTTCTGGACTGTCTCGGTCTATCCAGTTAGCGTGCGTTGTGTGCCACAATAACATGCGCTATCACCCGGTATTAGCACGCGCTACACTACTGAAACTAGCGTGCGCTATGCCTACCACAAAGGCAGTAGGGCAGTTCCAGAAATTCAACACAACAATGGAACTCCTCGATAGGACAATGATTATACAACAAGAATGAAACGCTAACAGATACACCAACAATCCGAATTAAACACAAATATGCGACAAAGCGCGAACACACGATCTGTACAACTTGCGCAATGACAAGTCGCACACGATGAACAACACGACACAGTACATCATACCGTACACAACATAGGGAAAATTCCCAAATAATCATCAAAGAAACAAAATAACTGGTACAACCGACAAATAATTTAAAGTAACCAGAATCAGAAATCTCGGGTATTACAACATATACCTATGTGGTTGATTAGAGTCACCAAGCTCTTATCTGATCAGAGAAACGTGATCAAGACACTCATTCACATACTAATTAATTTGGTGTTTGAATCGGATAGTGAACATCTGATTAGGGATAAGCAATCTTGTTGTTTTCTAGGCTTGATAGAAGTTTTCTTGTTTCAGGTCCTCAACCAAAAAGACATTCTCCAGAAAATATTAAGACTGTGTGGAATCACAAGTTATTATGGAATAATGAAATGCTCATACAAACATATTTTCTATAGGTCATTGTTCCAAAACAATGACATAATTTATGAAAAGGTCTTGAATTTGAAAGCTTTAAATTCAAGTATTGTCTTACAATAAGCTTTATGACGTTGGTATGAAAAATTGGGCTCCCACTTAACATCACATCTCTCAAACATACTTCTAAGAATGGTTCATGACAAATACTTATCATGTATGCCAAGAAGGTGTCTGCGTTAAATGAGTTTTTTAAGTTATTTAGGTTGTAACCATAGACGTGCATACATCTTATCTACAGGTTGTTTGACAACTGCATATAAATATTTGGATTAATTTTGTGATCTTTAAAAATAAAGTTTCATTGTTATGTGATCACCAATTATTTCACGTATTCAAATTGCTTTCACTAGCAACTCCAGATGTTGTTTCTATCTCAGTTTCTTATTTGTAGCTGATTATAGTGATCTATCACTGTATTTTATCATGAATAAATTCTTACTAATAACTGGATCGACAGTCGATCGCATTAATCATAGAATGTTATTTCTTGGTGTGTTCCTTAATTGTAGCTCTCTTCCTTTTATTATATCTTTGTATTTGGGACAATCGAGAGTTATACCTCACAAGGAATAATCTTTCTTGATATGACTCATCCTATGATTTCATAAAGCATCTTATCGTATAAGTCTCTTCTATTTAAATCAATGAGTCCTTTTGTAGTTTGATCTTCCAAAGATCTCACTTTCAAGAAATGAATTGAGCTTATTCTTCTAGTAAGGTTGCGAAAAATGCAATGTCTCTCCCACTAACCTTCTTTTGTATACAAGAATATTCTTCACTCATATCGAAATTCAGTTCATGACTGAAACATATGAATACGTTTCCAACTTTTGTATGTTCCTTTAGATTCAACAAGTGAATTCTAATAACATGACTATTTTCTCAGGTTCCTTTCAGAACATGCAAAGGTTTGAGATGTTGTGTCAACAACACATATCTTGTTCTGAAGTCTTAAACATAAAGTTCATACTCTGCCCCATTATTTTGTCTAATCAGAGTAGATGATATTGTAATACCCGGTTGTAAATTCATTAATTATCATTCAGTATATTGTCACTCAGTAAATTTTTCACTCAGTAATAATCATTCATCATTCACATCTATTCATTGTATTCACCATTCAGAATAATTTGTATGGTATATCAGTCATTTTTCGTCATTCAACCCAATTGGAGAATTGAGTCGAGTTTATCATCATTTCATCGTTATAGTGGGCTGTATGTGAGTAGTAGCGCACGCTACGTACTCTCTTTAGCGTGCGCTAATTGAGTACGGGTAGCGCACGCTACCTCTCAACATTAGCGCACGCTAGTGTGGTTCAGACAGACAGTCCAGAAGGCACTGGACTGGATTAGTGAGATTCATAACGCACACTACGATTGGAGTATAACGTACGTTAAGTGTGATTGTAGCGCACGCTATCGGAAGCCATCAGCGCGCGCTAGCATACTGGAACAGACATTCCAGTGGAGACTGGACTGAGATTGAATAATTCGTAGCGCACGCTAAGAGTGGGTATAGCTTACGCAAGGGTTAGTTTGGTAGCGCACACTAAGCATCGGGTAGTGCACGCTAAGGCTCAATCAGACCAGAGGACAGTAGGTTCGAGACTCCAGTATTCTAGATATCAACCATCAGGTAGCGCGCGCTAATACAAGGTTAATGCATGCTAGATTAAGTACGTAACATTTTCGGTGTAGCGTATGTAAAGGGGTTAACGTACGTTATTTTCATGCGATAACGTACGTAACGAACTGTGCAGTTTATAAAAAGACAGCTTGTGTCTTTTATTTGCATGTACAAACTCCGATTTTTCTCTCCAACAATCGTCCCCCTGCCTCCCTAGACCGACTTTACTCCCTTCCAATTCTTGTTTGAGCCTTGCATCTTGGATTGAAGCTTGTTGATTGAAAGTTTAGAGTGGTTCTTGAAGCTTGGAGTGTGTTCTTGTGTTCTTGGTGGTTGTTCTTCATTTCTGAATGTATGTTATACAATTTTACTCTACATTTTCGTAGTTATGATGTTAGTGATATGGTATACTACACCTAGTGTTGAAATAATCAAGTAAAACATGTTTGTATAAGCTTTTTAGCACTTATTGATGAATATAGTAATTAAGGGTTTGGAATGAAGATATTCTAGATGTTTTAATGTTAATGATCATGTTTATAAGAATCATACTCTTCTTACTGGACTATTAACATCATTAGGACAATAATAATCATTAGCTTCTTCATAGTTAAGTTTAATCGATGGAATTATTGTCATAAAATGTATTAGAACACATTGATGAATGTTAGAAGATTAAAGTGATGTTCTTGAACCTAAGCTAGGTGAATTCATAGATGATGATAGTTGATTCTCCAAGTTAGTGAGGGGTTGTAAGGATGGTGTTAATATGAGATAATCTTCATGATTATGATATAGTCTTGTAACTAAATGAATTTAAGTATAACCTTATTATAGCTTACTAAATTCAATCTTAAATTGACGTAATGATGAAACAAGATTGTTAGATTATCACTTTCAAACATTGGTGATGTTATTGGAAAGTTAAATGATATAAGATGATATGAACGAACATAAATTATTGTTTAATATGTTCTTGATAAATTCTTATTCATAAAGAACCATGCGAGAATTTGAGAATATCTTGTAAACCGATCATAAGAATGAATTGAGGTAAATAGAGTTATTGCAATAGAATTTTGATATCCTGAGATAGTTGAACTAATCAAATTGAATTTAGGTTGTCGTCTCACTGAATTCGATATCGATGATTATATGAATGTGTTATTGTGTGTATTTCATTCAAGGTCGATTGTTCGAGTAACCGATATTAGTCAAGGACCGTCCATTCGTTCGACAAGGGAGGATTATTCTCGTCTCCGTATTGAGGCAAGTTATCTTGCTTGGTTATAATGATGATTGAATTCTTGTGATGGTTATACGTTTTGTGTATATGAAACACTTATTGAAACTATGATTCGTAGTTCGATATTGTTCCTGATGATGTTCCATTTTTCATCATGGGATTGCATTCCCAAGTTCATCACCTTTGAATCGTTGATCTCGTTGATACTTATTGTCACTTCGGTGAGTTTCTTGATTCTTAATCGGATATGTGATTTATTGAATTCGTTGTCATATTGTATCGTGACAGATCTGGAATCATATCAGCGTGCCGATTGGTTATTGTGTAGGATTTTTATCCAGGCACATATATAGTCATACGTGGATGTTTCTGTATTGGACTGTGCACACGAGACGTAGTTCCTGAGGCTAATTAGGTACATTGTCACACGTATATTCTGGATTCCGTATACGGGGTGGACATGTACACGAACACATTTCCGGATCGGGCATACTGTGATGTCCATCTTGAGCCATATTGTTTGGTCGTTCATACTCCATGTATGATTGGATATGTTCGACGGTTTGTGACTGACTGTTCATACACCCAGGGGTATGTTCAATAGTCGAGATGTTTTCTTTGAGATCTAATATATGTGAATTGTATAATGTCTGGAGAATCATTTATCATGTATATCTAACCCTGTGGTTTGGGCAAAATACTTGTGTTGTATTTTAGGTCGAGGCAAAGGCAAGGAACGGGAAGAGCATGGTGATGGCGAAGGGTTCGAAGGATAGTAGTTCGGGGACCCCAAGTCTTGTGTTGTCCGGTTATGTTCAAACTGTCTAATGTTATTTTTACGCTTCATTTAAACTATTGTCCGATTTTATTGTTATTTGAAGTATATTCCATCTCCATATGGTTTATACTTGTATTTGGATCTTGTGTATGTTAAGACCGTTGGCCATACTATTTATAAACTCCTAATCGGAGTAATGACTATTTATTGTGGTTTGGTATCACACATTTACTCTGTATTTTGGTATCGCCTGGTGGGTCCCAGTGTGGCGTCCACGACACTGTAATAGCCGCCTTTTGGGGTGTTACATAACGGATACACCAACAATCCGAATTAAACACAAATACGAGACGAAGCGCAAACACACGATCTATACGACTTACGTAATGACAAGTCGCACACGACGAACAACACGACACGGTACATCATACCGTACACAACATAGGGAAAATTCCCAAATAATCATCAACGAAACAAAATAACTGGTACAACCGACAAATAATTTAAAGTAACCGGAAACAAAAATCTCGGGTATTACATTCTACCCCCTTTAAAAGGAAGTTTCATCCCCGAAACTTAAAACATGAAAACAAGGCAGCAACATAGGAAAAACTGATAGATAACATCTCTCAAGGATTTCAAGGAGCCAATCCTGATATCGATGTTGAAGTCCGGGCCTCAGAATACTCGGTAACCAACTTGCAAAACTGGATTCTGTGCCCCTCGAGCCCACACTTGTAACACGTTACTGGTGGGGAAGGACAATGTGCACGAACATGACCCAGCACATTACAGTTGAAACATCTCCCGGCCTTACCAGGAGTCGATGCTGATGACTTAGAACTCTCGGTTCCACTCATCGAGCGATGGAGCTTCACGGCAGAAAGACCCCAGTGTTGTAGTTTAGAAACTCCAACTCATGAACTGATAGGAAAATCATCAACCGTCTTCTGCTTCTTCGACTCGGGCACATGCTCAATTGATGATGAGGCTAGTTCGTAGGCTAATGCTCGATTATGATATTCTTTTAACGTAGTACAAGTGAATCCCGCCATATGCTGGCGAATCTCTGGCTTCATCCGCATGTCAAAGTGACGAATATCATCTTCCTCTTTCCTCATTTGATCCCGCACATAGCTGAGTTGTTTGCTATAATCGATGATAGCTTGAGACACCGGTACGTCTAGTGGTTTGGCCAAATAAAAATCACGAATTCTATGCTCTCTGATTGGTTCCGGACAAAACTTGTCTCCTATTAATTCATGGAATTCCGTCCACGTGACCACACGATCCTGAGGCTTAGCAGCCTCCCACCAGTAGGCGGCATCTCTATCGAGAAGGTACTGAACAACAGGTACTTTCTATTTTTTGGGGAAATCAACTGCCTCGAATATCTTTCCCATCTGGAAAAGCTAACCATCCTAGCCCAATGCATCCGCGGCACCAGCAAAATGAGGGGGATTCATACGAACCACTTCTTGTAGCCATTAGTTTGTGACGACATTCTAGATCACATCTGTGTTACGTTGAATCGCCTGGGTCGACTGAGTCATCTGTGTCGCTACTTGTTGCAATATAGTAGCAACACCAATGTCAATGCCATTCCCAGCAATATTCTTTTGGTCCCGCATCCGATCTCCATGACCATCTGTACCGCGGTCACGACCACGACCTCTGCCCCTCGACATACTGAGCAGATACCCACTCAACACAATGAAACACAACATCGCAAAACAATATACCAAAGTGCCAACTCAGCACAACATATCAACACAAGGCAACAAATAGCAACACGATAAAAATATCCACTCCGGGTAATCTCACGAATACAAAATTTACAATGTAACAATTGAAACTTACGGTCATAACTCATGGATCGCATGACCATATCAACAGAGAACTAATGACCATTATTTTCACAATCACGGCCATAATATACCACTCATGGTATCCACTCATTGTTAACATTCCTTTAAAAACTCCACGAGGTATCTGTTTAAATAATATCATTTGAAAGTCTTTGAATCTGTATGTCTATTTGAAAAAAAAAAATTGAAAGCATTTTTGGTACCTCGGACTGTTTTATCAACACTAGAACCACAGTTCATAATCGTTTGTTTTGAAAACCTTTGTAAAAACCATAACTTGGAACAACAAGTTTCCTCAAAATCGACATCATCAAGATGACCAAGTTATTACTTATCATCATCTCAAATAACAACACATAAGGTAACCACACGTTACAACGCAACATTCATAATAATAACAATACACAAAGTATCGCATGGCCATGCTCTCATCATCGACCCTCGGAGGTTACACTGGACCGTTTCTATTTGGACAAACCATTCATATTAGTACTACTAACTTCCTCAACTAACAATCTCATCCGATGATATTACAGCGCCGTGGGCCCTATGCCGGAACCCACAAGGCTAAAAATCATTTTCGTCAAAATTTCAAGTATGCCAAAAAGGCCGATGACGCTAATATCTTTCAATTACTCAAATACTTTCCAAAACTCCCTTTTTTCAACTACCATCATCAAAATCCCAAACTTCAGGGAGAAAATGCCGAAAATTGGGCAGTTTTCAAAATGTTCGTTAAGTCACCGCTTACATATACCAACAAAATAGTTTAGAGAATCAGTTTTACGAAATAAACTCATGTTTTCAAAATACCAAAAGGCTATTTTTAATGTAGACAAGCAGCGGATATAAACATAGTTAAAGATACATTTCAGCAGGAAATAATTAACAATCAGACAAAATACTTGATTCCTAAAAATTTGCCATAGCCAGTATCATTCGGATAGCATCATATAAGCTACAAACAGATCAAACCATGTCATGATTACATTCAGGTATACAACCATAATTCTTCAACGAGAATGGTAACACGACAATAATTCAAATCACTTGGCCTCACAAGCAATCGCTTTAGTTTAATCTCTAGCCTCAAGCGATGATTCCATCTTACGCACACGTAACATCTTAACGTGAGCTAAGTAATTCAATTTAGAACACAATTCAGCCCAGGTTCATTAACGCACGCTAACGATAAGATTAGTGTGCACCAACTGGTTCAATACAGGAAATTTTTCCAATCCGAATTTAAAGATTAAGTCGAGTAAGATTTTTCATCTTTCGCTATTTATTTTTGAAAGTAAAAATCACGTTTTTATTTTGGAATATAAAAATTTCATGGTGCGAAGGAATTTTAAAATCGTGTATTCGAATTATTTGGAAATAAGAACGATACGTTTAAATATCATTTCCGAAAATCTTTTCAACGCGACAAAAAAAAAAATCAACGACGGGAATGATTAACAAAAATGTCTAAAATACTTCAAAACATATTTTTCAAATACTTTCGTAAGGTTTCTTTCGAGAATACAAGATCGTCTCGCCAAATCCAAACAATTTTAAAAATTCACACGAATCAACCGCTTGACCATGTCTTCAAAACTTTTTGAACTTTTGATTTCCCACAAACATACTCAAATCTATGAAATTTTCAGAAAATCGTTCTCAAATACGCACGCAACAGACATAATTACCAACAAAAACATATTTGCAGCAAGTAACAACAATTTGTCTAACACAACCGGTTCTCAAACATATGCCTAAACAGCATTCAAGACTATCAATTCATCAAAAAATATTTATATGAGTTTCTCAACAAACTATACCGTCGATATATATCCTGGAACACATTAATGCTCAAGGTTTCATATCACTCTACACCACTCGGTGTCCAATCCATCAATATCCAGTTCATTGCACATGTAATATGCCACGAGTATCTAATACGAATTCCATCTCCGTGACACGCATGTAAACAGAGTCATGAAATGAAGATAATACACAGAAAAGGGGAGACTTACATCAACAGGTCGCACGGAGATGATGGCTGCACCAAGATACTAATCACGACCGGAAACTCAGACGACTCATCGCGGCACGATTCAGTCAGACAAAATCCGACAAGACAAGACTCAACGATACTCGAGTTGACCTGACAGCCTAGGTTTCCACAACCTAAGCTCTAATATCATATTCTGTAACACCCCCAACCCGTTCGGGAATATTACAGCACCTCAGACCCTCTTAAAGATGAACTACTAAGCTAGATATCAAAACAAGACATCACATCTCATGTCAGAATGGCTAAATATTGATTCAATGGACCGATTTGGTCTTTCATCGATAACATACAACTTAAACTTCATATACATCTTTATTACAAAACTCATACCCACACAGGGGTCAAAAATACAACAACACTTCCATAAGACGGGAGAACATTACAGCGGAAAGGATAATACAATCCGACCAACAAAATCCAATATTAGCCTTCATGTGATTAGTATTATTTGCTTCCATCATCCTTCGTACCGATCCCCTGTTTTGCTCCTCAAGAGCCTGCACGAACCTGAATGCAATACAAACATCCACCCCCCGATTTCTCGGGGTTAGCAAAATTCCACTATTTTGCTAGTGCAAGTATAAAGTGAAAATACGAGCCATACACAATCATATTCCAAGAATATAATAATCTGAACCAAACGATGGTAAATAACTGAGAGTCACATGTAATCGATGGTAAATAAATGTAATCGTACAATTCAAGATCAGTATTCCGGACTAACTAAATCTCATAGCCTTCCAATTCAATACATACGTGATTAACCATGGAACCGCACCAAAGGCAACGGAACCCTCCGAGGACTCGTCAGTCCGTCCCAGAGTGGTTAACCCAAGAATATTCGTGGAACCGCACCAAAGGCAACGGAACCCTCTGAGGACTCGTCAGTCCGTCCCAGAGTGAATATATACAATCACTAAAACTCAAGACTAGTATTCTGGAGTAATCAAGTCTCATTGTACATCACATTTTATTTATATGCGTGGTTAACCATGGAACCGCACCAGAGGCAACGGAACCCTATGAGGCCCCGTCGGGCCCTCCCGGAGTGGTTAACCCAAATATATTCCTGGAACCACACCAAAGGCAACGGAACCCTCTGAGGACTCGTCAATCTGTCCCAGAGTGAATATATATAATCGCAGGAGATATATTTCCCGAACAATGCCGAATAGTATTACTTCCTTACAAAGGAGTCAACAACATTACAACACAACATTACGCACTCACCCAACTTATACACATTCCAACATACAACACTTAACAAGGGGGAGAGAGAGAGATAGAGAACTTTTATAAACACACAATACGAAGACAACATATTCCAATTCACAACCACGATATAGCATATCCATAGCACTCATTGATTCTCAAAACACATAAGGGTATTAGTGAAGGACTCTTTTTGAATATATATTATATCTCTTGAAGGTTCATGTTAGATAATCAAGTAAACGCACATAGTCGATTATCAAATCATTATATCCATGAAACACAAAATGTATGGGCAAGATACTTGCCTCGATATCTGCATGTGAATTATCCGGAGAACACGGCTCAACCAAAAAGCCTCGAAAACCTACAATCTCCATGAGAAAACATCAACGACCTGATTACTACACATGTAAAAAACCAAAAGCAACGGAAACGCACACAACACTTGAAGGGGAAGCCATTGAGACATTTAATTGAACATTATATGTTCACGGTTCCTCAAGAATACTAACATCATCAATCGAGTCGAACGAATCGAAGGTATGGATGTACAATCTATAGAACATGCTTAACAACATCATTTAACACCAACCGATTCATCAAAATCGGATTGAATACGAAATCAATAACAAATCTCCAAAAAGTCAACTCTAGTGAAATCAAGAAAAATACCTTGATCTGACGAAGAACAATGGATTAGATGATATTATAATCACCTAGGATGCTCCAAAATACCTTTGAGTAGAGTAAAATTGGCCAAGATCACGAACTCTAGTTGCCCTTGACTCACACCCGTGGAGAGAAGAGAAAGAAGTGGGAAAATGAGAAAAATAATCTCTGTCCAGTTTATATCTTTGGACGACTTAGCATGTGCTAATCACCCCAGATTAGCGTACGCTATCGAAGCAACGTCTTCCCAAAAAGCATAGTTAGCATGCTCTAGTCACGAATATTAGCATGCGCTAACGAATACCAATTTCAGTCCAGTAGCTTTTGTAGTGTCTCAGAACTACCAGTTAGTGTGCGCTACTCTCACCGTAGCATGCGCCAACTTCTGCACCTTAGCGTGTGCTATAGAGCTGTATAGCATGCGCTATCAAACTCCCTAGTCAAATGCAGTAGCTTCTGGACTGTCTCGGTCTATCCAGTTAGCGTGCGTTGTGTGCCACAATAACATGCGCTATCACCCGGTATTAGCACGCGCTACACTACTGAAACTAGCGTGCGCTATGCCTACCACAAAGGCAGTAGGGCAGTTCCAGAAATTCAACACAACAATGGAACTCCTCGATAGGACAATGATTATACAACAAGAATGAAACGCTAACAGATACACCAACAATCCGAATTAAACACAAATATGCGACAAAGCGCGAACACACGATCTGTACAACTTGCGCAATGACAAGTCGCACACGATGAACAACACGACACAGTACATCATACCGTACACAACATAGGGAAAATTCCCAAATAATCATCAAAGAAACAAAATAACTGGTACAACCGACAAATAATTTAAAGTAACCAGAATCAGAAATCTCGGGTATTACAACATATACCTATGTGGTTGATTAGAGTCACCAAGCTCTTATCGATCGGAAACGTGATCAAGACACTCATTCACATACTAATTAATTTGGTGTTTGAATCGGATAGTGAACATCGATTAGGGATAAGCAATCTTGTTGTTTTCTAGGCTTGATAGAAGTTTTCTTGTTTGTGTCCTCAACCAAAAGACATTCTCCGGAAAATATTAAGACTGTGTGGAATCACAAGTTATTATGGAATAATGAAATGCTCATACAAACATATTTTCTATAGGTCATTGTTCCAAAACAATGACATAATTTATGAAAAGGTCTTGAATTTGAAAGCTTTAAATTCAAGTATTGTCTTACAATAAGCTTTATGACGTTGGTATGAAAAATTGGGCTCCCACTTAACATCACATCTCTCAAACATACTTCTAAGAATGGTTCATGACAAATACTTATCATGTATGCCAAGAAGGTGTCTGCGTTAAATGAGTTTTTTAAGTTATTTAGGTTGTAACCATAGACGTGCATACATCTTATCTACGAGTTGTTTGACAACCGCATATAAATATTTGGATTAATTTTGTGATCTTTAAAAATAAAGTTTCATTGTTATGTGATCACCAATTATTTCACGTATTCAAATTGCTTTCACTAGCAACTCCGGATGTTGTTTCTATCTCGGTTTCTTATTTGTAGTGATTATAGTGATCTATCACTGTATTTTATCATGAATAAATTCTTACTAATAACTGGATCGACAATCGATCGCATTAATCATAGAATGTTATTTCTTGGTGTGTTCCTTAATTGTAGCTCTCTTCCTTTTATTATATCTTTGTATTTGGGACAATCGAGAGTTATACCTCACAAGGAATAATCTTTCTTGATATGACTCATCCTATGATTTCATAAAGCATCTTATCGTATAAGTCTCTTCTATTTAAATCAATGAGTCCTTTTGTAGTTTGATCTTCCAAAGATCTCACTTTCAAGAAATGAATTGAGCTTATTCTTCTAGTAAGGTTGCGAAAAATGCAATGTCTCTCCCACTAACCTTCTTTTGTATACAAGAATATTCTTCACTCATATCGAAATTCAGTTCATGACTGAAACATATGAATACGTTTCCAACTTTTGTATGTTCCTTTAGATTCAACAAGTGAATTCTAATAACATGACTATTTTCTCAGGTTCCTTTCAGAACATGCAAAGGTTTGAGATGTTGTGTCAACAACACATATCTTGTTCTGAAGTCTTAAACATAAAGTTCATACTCTGCCCCATTATTTTGTCTAATCAGAGTAGATGATATTGTAATACCCGGTTGTAAATTCATTAATTATCATTCAGTATATTGTCACTCAGTAAATTTTTCACTCAGTAATAATCATTCATCATTCACATCTATTCATTGTATTCACCATTCAGAATAATTTGTATGGTATATCAGTCATTTTTCGTCATTCAACCCAATTGGAGAATTGAGTCGAGTTTATCATCATTTCATCGTTATAGTGGGCTGTATGTGAGTAGTAGCGCACGCTACGTACTCTCTTTAGCGTGCGCTAATTGAGTACGGGTAGCGCACGCTACCTCTCAACATTAGCGCACGCTAGTGTGGTTCAGACAGACAGTCCAGAAGGCACTGGACTGGATTAGTGAGATTCATAACGCACACTACGATTGGAGTATAACGTACGTTAAGTGTGATTGTAGCGCACGCTATCGGAAGCCATCAGCGCGCGCTAGCATACTGGAACAGACATTCCAGTGGAGACTGGACTGAGATTGAATAATTCGTAGCGCACGCTAAGAGTGGGTATAGCTTACGCAAGGGTTAGTTTGGTAGCGCACACTAAGCATCGGGTAGTGCACGCTAAGGCTCAATCAGACCAGAGGACAGTAGGTTCGAGACTCCAGTATTCTAGATATCAACCATCAGGTAGCGCGCGCTAATACAAGGTTAATGCATGCTAATAAGGGACATTAACACACGCTACTAAGGTACGTAGCGCACGCTAACGATGCAGACAGCAGGTACTGGACTACCCAGTAAACCCGCTAGCGCACGCTAAGCACAAGAGCTAGAGCGCGCTAAGCCGGATTTACTATAAATAGGACAGTCAGCCCAGGTTCGTCATTTTTCATCTCACTTCATTTTTTGGTGTTCTTGGGCGATTTTGGACAATTTGAGAAGATTCTTTCGAGCTGTAATCATCTATCATCATCTTCAAGCTTCTAGTTCGGATTAATCATCATCTAATCCTCTCCAACACACAGAATCAAGGTAAATATTTCTTGAATCTAGAATTTCGTGATTTGAGTGTTTTACTTCCGATCTCTTCAAGTTAGCTTGATATTATGTTGGAATATGTTAGATATGGATTATCTACCTTGGATACATGTATTCCTATGGATTTATTGGTGTCATTCGCGGATTTGATGAATTGTGGGAATTGATTCAAGAACCCTTGAATGGTTGCCTTTGGTTATTTTGGGGGTTTTCGATTGATGTTGTCGTAATCTTGAGTTGTGGTTTCCTAGTAGATTTTTGATATCATTGAAGGTGTTTTGTTGGATTGTATTACTCATTTCAAGATTGGTTTCGATATAATTGGGGTTGGTCGTAACCAATGGAATTACGGTTGCAACGTGTTCGTTAGAATGTCCCAAATGAGTTTGATTATTGTTGTATCGATTTATGACTTGATCGTGTTTCATGCTTGATACGTATATTGAGCGTTTGTTGGTAATTATGTTATTCAAGGTTGTTCTAGGACCGATATTCCATTAAGGACGTTCATTCGAGAGAGGACATTTCATCACCGGTATTGTGTAAGTTAATTCTTACTCGGTTAAAAGGATACTCATTCCTTTCGTTGTTGTTCATTCATATTCATCATTCATTCATAACGTATTAATCATGTTGAGACTTGTAATTGTCAAACTAATCATTCTATTCACGAGGAACGACGGTTCCGATCATTTCAATGATCTATTATTCATTTCATTATTATTTCATCACTGTGAGTCACTCTTGACCCTTGTCGGATTGTTATTCATTAATATTCTTCGTGGTCATTTTGTTCATGTGACCTTCTGGGTTCATATTGAGTGGCCGGGTGGTTATGTGTGGAATTTTTAGTCGGGCACACGATAGTCATGTGATCGGGTTCACCGACACATGGACTGTGCACACGGTAACGTGCCTCCGTGAGACTAATTAGGTACAAGTGCGGGTGTGTCCGGACACTCGTCTTGTGCACTTGCACGTCCCATTATGGGCGTACTATGATCCCCTCTCCAGGTTCATTTCATGATTAAGATATATATATATATATATAATGATTGTGCTTGTTCAACTCTTGAGTATTGTTGTTATGTGTAACTGACCCCGTTGGGAGATATTGTTTTCAGGTCATAGCAAGGCAAAAGCACGGGAAGAGAACATTGACGGTGAAGAGTCCCAGTGATACTAGTAGGGGTCCCCAGTCCTTTCAGTTGTTCATGTTTTCTTCATTTTTATTTCCGCTGTAGATTCCGTTTTGGGATGTTCATTTATTCAGTGTTGTATATTTTATCTTCATATAAAATATACAGGTATTCTGTATTTCCTAGATGTATTGTACTTAAAACTCCTCATCGGAGTGATTGATAATATAATGTGGTTCGGTACTACAGTTATATTATTTACTTCATTAATTTTCATTCGCTTGGTGGGTCCCAGTCGGGGGTCCACGGCACTATAATAGCCGCCTAGTTTGGGGCATTACAGAGTTGGTATCGGAGCATGGTTTTGAATACTATCTTCCGAGTCATGTCTCATTTGAAATCATCGTTCATCAGACTAGTATCACTTGGACCTTCGCGTCATGTGTGACCCGTGCAAACGCCAAGCCCCTCAGACCAAAAGAACTGTAAGATTTCTGACGCCATGGTATAATTTCTGGCAGTAAGAATCACTCATTCATCATTCATTAGTCAACAATCCTCAAACATCATTTTCATTTTAATCATGTCGATCATGTTAACTCATTAATCACTCATTTCATTTCATTTCTCAGTTGTTGACCTTGCGGGTCGTATTATCAATCAAGATAATCATTTCAAGAATTTCATCAGATAATCATGTCACCTCAGTTGATCATTCATATAATCATTGTGTTAGAGCGCGTATGCTCATTACTATCATTTCATAACATAATCTTAATGCGGTACTCATGCGAGACCTATAAATACCTTGTGACTTTCTTACTTCAGTATGGAGAGAGCCGCCATAGGACGCAGGGGAAGAGGCCGTAGTGCGGGCCGAAACCCAGGAGCTCGTATGAATACACGCGCGGACGCAAGGAATAATGTTAATTCATCGAGCAGTGATGCTGCCACTCATTCACCTGGACATAATCATTCACTGTCAGGGAGTCGTACCCGGGACAAAGCACAATTAGAAGGTGTTCGGGTTGATCCACTCGCTTTTATGCAGGGCATGATAGCCCAAATAACTCAGATGGCACATCTGATGGAGACGATGTAGAACTAAACCGCTCAGAATCAACAGGCGCCTCCGCCGCCACCTCAGAGGCAAGAGAGGGGTGTGAGCAGTATCATTAGCGACATCTCTCGCCAGAGACCACCTACCTTTGAGGGCTCATCTGAGCTGGCGGATATCATTCACTGGCTTGAGCATTTCGAGAAGTTATTTGCTATGGTGGACTGTCCTAAGGGACACAAAGTTTCAGTTACGGCTTACTATCTCGGTAAAAGCGCTCACTCTTGGTGGTTATCGTTGAAGCCCACCGACGGATCTTGTACTTGGGATCAGTTCAAAACCCTCATGATGGAGAGATATTATCCGGCCCCACTCAGGGAGGCCAAGTTATCAGAATTACTCATTCCCGACCCCTCAGCGGATGATGATGTTCTCGCCATCGCCGAGAAATTTCAGGAGCTACTTCCTTTCGCCTCATCTATTATCCACTCCGAGGTGGATAAGATCAAGTATTTCAGCAAGAGGTTGAAACCTCGTATGCGGATGCAGTTGCTTAATCACAATTGCACCACCCTGGCCGAATTTATCGAGAAAGCTCTTACTTATGAGCTTACTGCTAAGGAGATTGCTAAGCAACAACCTTCATCTGCTAGCAAGAAATCAAAGAATCGTAACCAGACTGAAGTCAGTCAGTCAGGCAACCTTCAAGAAGCCTTGTGCGGGCCCTACTTTTTCTGAGCGACCTCCTATAGTGCCTAGACCCGCGAAATCTCAGTCCAGAGCATCCAGTTCGGCCATCACCTATTTCAACTATGGAGAACAAGGTCATTTCAGCACTAAGTGTCCGAGACAGACGATCACGTGCAACAACTATGGAATTGCCGGGCATAAGGCCCGTTTCTGCCGAAGAGACTCCAAGCATACTCCGGCGGCATCTCAGCCCTCGAAGCAGTCAGCTGTTCAGAATCAGGCTACCCAGTCAGCGTCGTTCAAGACGATGGGAGCAACTAAAGGCGGAGCTCATACTTATCAGACAGGAGCATACGGCTTGGGGGCCGGCAAGCCCCGAATTTACGAGATGAAGAGGAGCGACGATTCGGAGGCCCGAATGATCTCAGGTATACTCGAAATTTTTGTCTCAACCTGTGTGTACCCTTTTTGATACTGGTGCATCGCATTCATTAATTTCTGAGTCATGTTTGAGTAGACTACACCTGGATAGTGCTACTAGTTGTGAGCCTTATGTCATTGGCCTACCAGACGGTAGAAGGATTATCGGAAATCATGAGATTAAGAATTGTCCGATTCATCTTAATGGCTGTGATTGGTTGGTGTACCTGATCGTGGTAGATTTACCTAAGGACAATGTAATATTAGGTATTGATTGGATGGATCGCCATGATGCCACCCTTAGTGTCCGTAAACGTATGGTCACTATCATTTCAAACGATGGAGTCGAGTGTGTATTTCAGGGAGGTAATCCCAGTTGTTCCGGTAAGGTCAATAATATGATGAAAGCAGTGAAATTACTCAATCAGGGGTGTGTTGGTTATTGGTGCTATATGACCAAGACCGAGAAATCATCAGTGTCATTGGCAGACATTCTGGTAATGAGGGAATATGCCGATGTATTTCCAGATGAGCTACTTGGTTTACCTCCACAGAGAGATGTTGAATTCACGATAGAGTTGGAGTCTGGTACGTCCCCATTATCGAAGGCACCGTATCGGATGGTCCTGCCCGAAATGCAGGAATTGAAGAAACAATTGGAGGATTTGACCGAGAAAGGTTATATCTGACCGAGTGCATCCCCGTGGGGAGCACCAGTGTTATTTGTCAAGAAGAAGGACGGTTCATTTCGCTTGTGTATTGATTACCGAGAGTTGAACATGGTGACGATCAAGAATAAATATCCCTTACCCCGTATTGATGATCTCTTAGATCAACATCAGGGAGCTTCAGTATTTTTCAAAATCGATTTAAGATCTGGGTATCATCAGTTGCGAATGCAAGAGTCGGATATCGCTAGAACGGCGTTTCGAACATGCTATGGTCGTTACGAGTTTGTGGTAATGCCGTTTGGATTAACTAATGCACCTACGGTATTCATGGAGTTAATGAATCGAGTTTTCATCAACTATTTGGATCAGGTCGTAGTCGCCTTCATTGATGACATTTTGATTTATTCTCGTGACCGAGAGGAGCAAGAATTTCACCTTCATCAGATCCTCGACGTGTTGAGACGAGAGAAACTCTATGGAAAGTTTTCCAAATGGGAGTTCTGGATGTCCGAAGTGACGTTTCTCGGACACGTGATTTCATCAGACGGAGTACGTGTCGAACCTCAGAAGATGGAGGCTATCCGAGATTGGAAACCTCCGAAGAATGTTAAGGAAATCCGAAGCTTTCTCGGATTAGCAGGATATTACCGGCGATTTGTGGAAGGATTTTCGAAAATTGCTCAACCCATGACGAATCTTTTGCGGAAGGATAAGCAGTACATGTGGTCTGATGCGTGTCAATAGAGTTTTGAAGAACTCAAGAGCCGTTTAATTTCAGCACCTGTTCTTTCTTTGCCACAAGGAACGAAACGATTCGTGGTTTATAGTGACGCGTCCGGACACGGTCTTGGATGTGTATTAATGCAGAATGGGAAATTATTGCCTATGCTTCACGGCAACTAAGACCTTACGAGGTCAATTATCCGACCCACGACCTGGAGCTAGCAGCCGTGGTTTTCGCGTTGAAGATTTGGCGTCATTATCTTTATGGCGTCACCTGTCAGATATTCACCAATCATAAGAGTTTGAAATATATATTTACTCAGGAGTTAAATATGCGACAAAGGCAGTGGTTGGAACTAATCAAAGATTATGATATGGAGATACTATACCACCCGGGTAAGGCGAACGTTATCGCCGATGCCTTGAGTCGTAACTCCGTTCAGGAGCAAATGCTTGCTCGTTTAACTATTCAGAAGGAACTTCAACAGGAATTCCTAAGACCCGAGATCGAGGTTTGGTTACAGCAAGTGCAAGGGCAACTTTGCATGCTTGAGATTTCATCACGACTTGAGGAGGCGATCAGAGCGAATCAGGGTTCAGACCCGTTTTTGTTGCGCATTCGAGAGGATGTGGCTTAGGGGAAAGCCCCTGGATTTGTGGTCCACGAGGATGGACTCTTGCGATTTAAGAATCGGTTATGCGTACCGGCGAATGACGAGTTGAAAAACTCAATTTTGAGATAAGCTCATGCTACCCCTTATTCCATTCATCCGGGATCTAGCAAGATGTACAAAGACTTGAAATAGAATTACTGGTGGAGTAATATGAAGCGAGAAGTTGTAGAATTTGTTTCGAGTTGTTTAACCTGTCAGCAAGTCAAGATAGAACATCAGCGACCGGTGGGTATGCCGAAATCGCTCCCTAATCCAGAGTGGAAGTGGGAGAATATTTCTATGGACTTCATCATGAGTTTGCCGACGAGTCATCGTGGCATGAATACAATCTGGGTAATTGTGTACCGTTTAACTAAGTCAGCTCATGTCCTTGACATTAAGGATACGTGGGGTCCCGAGAGACTTGCCCAGTTGTTCATCAAGGAGATCGTGAGATTGCACGGTACTCCTAAAAGTATCATTCTGATCGTGACGGATGATTCGTGTCACATTTTTGGAAATCAGTTCATTGTGCTATGAGAACTCAGCTTAATCTCAGCACAGCTTTTCATCCTCAGCCTGACGGACAATCAGAGAGGACTATTCAGACATTGGAGGACATGTTGAGAGCATGTGTTCTCGACTGAAAAGATGATTGGGAAGCCCAACTACCGTTGATTGAGTTCACGTACAATAATAGTTGGCATGCTTCAATTAAGATGGCACCTTACAAGGACTTGTACGGTCATCATTGTCGATCTCCTTTATGTTGGGATGACTTATCAGAATCAGTCGGCACCGATCTCGATATGCTTATAGCCGCCCGCGAGAAGGTAGCTTTGATCAGGAGTCATTTGTTGACCGCTCAGAGTCGACAAAAATCATATGCAGATAATTGTCGTTGACCATTAGAGTTCGAGGCAGGTGACCACATTTTGGTCAAGGTATCCCCAAGTCGAGGTATCTTCCATTTCGGGAAGCGGGAAAAGTTGAGTCCGAGATTCATTGGACCGTTCGAGATTTTGGATCGAGTAGGCCGTCTGGCCTATTGATTGGCATTACCTCCAACATTGAGCTGAATTCATAATGTGTTTCATGTCTCTCAGCTGAGGAAATATGTTGCCGACCCGAGTCACATATTTCAATTCGACGAAATTGAGATCGCGGGTGATCATTTGTATGAGGAGCGTCCTGTACGAGTTTTAGAGCGGCGTATCAAATAGTTGAGGAACAAGACGATTTCTTTGGTTAAAATTCAGTGGTCTAGACACGGAGTCGAAGAGGCTACTTGGGAAACCGAGGATAGTATGCGGGAGAGTTATCCCGAATTGTTTGACCCTTAGTTTCGAGGATGAAACTCTTTTTAAGGGGGGGGGGGGAGTATGTAATACCCAGTTGTAAATTCATTAATTATCATCCAGTATATTGTCATTCAGTAAATTTTTCACTCAGTAATAATCATTCATCATTCACATCCATTCATTATATTCACCGTTCAGAATAATTTGTATGGTGTATCAGTCATTTTTCGTCATTCAACCCGGTTGGAGAATTGAGTCGAGTTTATAATCATTTCATCGTTATAGTGGGCTATGTGTGAGGAGTAGTGAACGCTACGTACTCTCTTTAGCGCGCGCTAATTGAATACGGGTAGTGCACGCTAGCTCTCAGCATTAGCGCATGCTAGTGTGGTTCAGGCAGACAGTCCAGAAGGCACTGGACTGGATTAGTGAGATTCATAACGCACGCTATGATTGGAGTATAACGCACATTAAGTGTGATTGTAGCACACGCTATCGGAAGCCATCAGCGCGCGCTAGCATATTGGAACAGACAGTCCAGTGGAGACTGGACTGAGATTGAATAATTCGTAGCGCACGCTAAGAGTGGGTATAGCATACGCAAGGGTTAGTTTGGTAGCACACGCTAAGCATCGGGTAGCGCGCGCTAAGGCTCAATTAGACCAGAGGACAGTTGGGTCTGGACTCCAGTATTCTGGACATCAACCATCAGGTAGCGCACGCTAATACAAGGTTAACGCACGCTAATAAGAGACGGTAGGACACGCTATCAAGGTACGTAGCGCACGCTAACTGTAACACCACCAATCCGCTCAGGGATATTACACGCCGTAGAACTTTTCCTCAAGGATCTACCAGGATGGCAACAACATCGAACATTTCAACAATGCCCTTAAGGCTAAAATGACTCAGTAGACCGATTTGCTCTTTCAATAAATACATACAACTCAATCACAACACATGCCCACGCAGGGGTCGAGTACAACACACTCCCGTACAATGGGGAAAGAATACTGCAGCGGAAAATAAAATACAACTAAACCAATACGACATGAACGGTCCTCGTGTGATTAGTATCGTTCATCTTTCATCATCCTTCATGCCGACCCTGTGCTATGCTCCAAAACCTGAATGTAAAAACAGACATCCACCCCCCGAATACTCGGGGGTTAGCAAAACTCCACTGTTTTGCTAGTGCAAGAACAAGTGCAAAAATACGAGCCATACAATACAAGTTCCAAGAACAATAATAATCAGGAATCCTCAAAGATTTAAACATAACGAAAATACTTCCTGAGGTAAGAGTTTGGGAAAAACATTCCAAAACCGAAAGATCACCAATCAAGGAAAATAATTTATAAAACAGTTTAAAATGCCATCGGGAGTTTTAATAGAAAACAATTTAGGATTTCAGAATCCTTCTCTTTCCAAAATCAACAGGGGTCATAGCCCAAAGGTTTCATTTTCAAAAATAAATCCAACAACAATTCACAGGGCCAGAGCCCGCATCAAGTGTCCTCAACGGACATAAAATCAACACAACATAATCACGTACTAGTATTGCCTAGGACCGGGACGAAGCCACAAATCCCACTCGAGGCCTCTGAGGACCCTAGCTGACCACAATCATAAAACAAATCACGCACATGCATCGCCTAGGACCGGGACGAAGCCACAAATCCCACTTGAGGCCTCTAAGGACCCTCCCGAGCTGGCTAGCTAAACAAATCACACACCATATCTCACAGTTGGATCAATCACTTGTTGCATCCTGACCCCATGATCACAAGCCATGTGTCACCATAGATTATCTCAGGCTCTCACGGTTGGATCAATCACTTGTTGCATCCTAACCACATGATCACGTGCCATGTGTCACTGTAGACCTTCAACCATATCTACACATTCACTCAAATAACATATCACATCAATGGCAACAAAAACAATGCACGACGCAATTGTCAAATCACAACGCACCGATATGAGATAATATATACATATATATTATCAAAGCACAACGAGAACACCAAGTGTATTCATAGTAATTCAGGTAACCATCCACGAACACAATGTCCACAAAAGTCACGCGTTTTGAAAGAGGGCCTTTAACATGGCTAACCGAATCTTTGAAAATGAAATTCAAACGATCAAATAAACACAAGGAGATGATCACTAATTATCATATCCATAAATCAAGAATTGTATGGACAAGGTGCTTGCCTCGAATAATCACAATGCGGAGAATCGACCGAAGTGAGGAGACTCGGACCGACTACGAACCCGCCGACTCCGCCGAACGACAACCCGCAATAATAAACTACGAACAAAAACAATAACAACGAAAATGAATTCCAAAGTACGACCCAAAACTGCTGAATTCAAATAACAAACGATGAAAGTTCAAGGGTTTCCCCCAAAACGGCCAAGAACACGATTCGTCCCGTCAAAACACGAAAACGGAATTCCAAACCGAAATATGGATATTCAATCCATAGGATATATTTAAAAACATCATTTAACAACAATCGATCCATCAAAAATGGATGGAAAACGAAATCAAGAACAAATCCCCCAAAAAGTCGATTCGAAGGAAATCAAGAAATATACCTTGATTCGGCGAAGAACAATGGATTAAATGATGTTAAACACATGAATAATACTAAGATTAAACATACCCATCATGGATTAATCAATAATACGGAACGAATCGGACAAAAACGCAAAAACCCCAAAATTTCTCAAAATATGGTTCTAAGAAATCTTACCTTGATTCGCTGGATCCAAGGATGATATAGGATGATCAATCAATGATATGAACTCAAGAACTTCGTGGATTTGTTGTTCAATAACATGGCTTCAAGATCCCCAAGGCTCCCGCCGCGGAAGAGAAAGAGAGAAATGGGAAAAATGGCCAAGCCCTTGCTCTGTCGGATTTATCTTGGTGCGACTAGCGTGCGTTAAGTGCTGAGAGCTAATGTCTGCGGCCGGGCCGCAATCGAGACTTCTGGACTAGGACTTTCGGCCGGGTAGCGTGCGTAGCCTTCGGTAGCGCGCGCTACCCGGCCGTAGCGTCTTGCATGTCCGAGAGTAGGGTGCGCTACCTGCCGATCCACCCGAGTCCAGAACCTCACTGCCCCTACTGTCTCGGCCGACTAGCGCGCGCAGCTCACCGGCCGTAGCGTGCGCTACCTTCCGACCGTAGCGTGCGCTATGCTGGTTCCTGCTGCACCCGTCCGGCCAGTGCCCGCAACCATCCGGCCAGTGCCCGCAGCCGTCCGGCCAGTGCCCGCAACTATCCGGCCAGTGCCCGACCACCAGGACTCGACGACTCGATTATCCGAAAATGCACGGAACGAACACGACGAAACGCTCGTGGGCAACATCATCGACCCGAAATGAATTACCATGCAACAATTAATCACACGCGATCATGAAAAGGGTCAAGACAACAAATACGAATGTGGATACCCACAACTTTGGGTAAATTACAAAATGGCCCAAAACGCCCAAAAATCACGATACGTGATCGAATAACCAAACCGAAGTTCACAACATGTCTAACAAAGTTAAACGGACTTAAGGGAAACTCGAAACAGCAGTTTCGAACGAGATTCACAAGAATCGAACTCAAGTGCGGAAAAGTCGCTAAAAATCACGGAACTCAACAAAACGACACCGAAATGAACTCGGATGTCAAAAAGTGAAGAATTAAACATTCTCAGAATGACGAAACAGTCACAAGAGAGCCGTCAAAATAGACTCCCGCCGAAAAAAAAAGAAAATCACTGAAATCCGAAATTGCGGGTATTACACTAACGATGCAGGCAGCAGGTACTGGACTTCCCGGTAAACCCGCTAGCATACGCTAAGCATAGGAGCTAGTGCGCGCTAAGCTGGATTTTCTATAAATAGGACAGTCAGCCCAGGTTCGTCATTTTTTCATCTCACTTCGTTTATGGGTGTTCTTGGGCGATTTTGGACGATTTGAGAAGATCCTTTCAAGCTGCAATCATCTCACATCATCTTCAAGCTTCTAGTTTGGATTAATCATCATCTAATCCTTTCCAACACACCGAATCAAGGTAAATATTTCTTGAATCTAGAATTTCGGGATTTGAGTGTTTTACTTCCGATCTCTTCAAGTTAGCTTGATATTATGTTGGAATATGTTAGATATGGATTATCTACCTTGGATACATGTATTCCTATAGATTTATTGGTGTCATTCGCGGATTTGATGAATTGTGGGAATTGATTCAAGAACCCTTGAATGGTTGACTTTGGTTATTTTGGGGGTTTCCGATTTATGTTGTCGTAATCTTGAGTTGTGGTTTCCTAGTGGATTTTTGATATCATTGAAGGTGTTTTGTTGGATTGTATTACTCATTTCAAGATTGGTTTCGTTATAATTGGGGTTGCTCATAACCAATGAAATTACGGTTGCAACGTGTTCGTTAGAATGTCCCAAAGGAGTTTGATTATTGTTGTATCGACTTTTGAGTTGATCGTGTTTCATGCTTGATACGTATATTGAGCGTTTGTTGGTAATTATGTTATTCAAGGTTGTTCTAGGACCGATATTCCATTAAGGACGTTCATTCGAGAGAGGACATTTCATCACCGGTATTGTGTAAGTTAATTCTTACTCGGTTAAAAGGATACTCATTCCTTTCGTTATTGTTCATTCATATTCATCATTCATTCATAACGTATTAATCATGTTGAGACTTGTAATTATCAAACTAATCATTCAATTCACGAGGAACGACGGTTCCGATCATTTCAATGAGCTATTATTCATTTCATTATTATTTCATCACGGTGAGTCACTCTTGACCCTTGTCCGATCGTTATTCATTAATATTCTTCGTGGTCATTTTGTTCATTTGACCTTCTAGGTTCATATTGAGTGGCTGGGTGGTTATGTGTGGAATTTTTAGTCGGGCACACGATAGTCATGTGATCGGGTTCACCGACACATGGACTGTGCACACGGTAACGTGCCTCCGTGAGACAAATTAGGTACAAGTGCGGGTGTGTCCGGAAACTCGTCTTGTGCACTTGCACGTCCCATTACGGGCGTACTATGATGCCCCTCTTCAGCTTCATTTCATGATTAAGATATATATAATGATTGTGCTTGTTCAACTCTTGAGGATTGTTGTTCTGTGTAACTGACCCTGTTGGGGGATATTGTTTTCAGGTCATGGCAAGGCAAAAGCACGGGAATATAACGTTGACGGCGAGGAGTCCCAGTGATACTAGTAGGGGTCCCCAGTCCTTTCAGTTGTTCATGTTTTCTTCATTTTTATTTCCGCTGCAGATTTCGTTTTGGGATATTCATTTATTCAGTGTTGTATATTTTATTTTCATATAAAATATACTGGTATTCTGTATTTCCTGGATGTATTGTACTTAAAACTCCTCATCAAAGTGATTGATAATATAATGTGGTTCGGTACTACATTTATATTATTTAATTCATTAATTTTCATTCGTCTGGTGGGTCCCAGTCGGAGGTCCACGGCACTGTAATAGCCGCCTAGTTTGGGGTGTTATAGATATAGGCTAAGAATGATCTGGATATGATAACTAGTTTTAAATTAGTTGCTATTTGTAAGGTGATACACCTCACAGTTGGTCAATCATATCCAAACTGTTTGGCTCTATTGATCTCATAGTCCAGATTCTAATGGTTGTATGTCGTTTGTTAGTATATTCATTGTCCTTCCTACAAATAGGAAACATCAATTTCATTTAAGAAAGTTATTTTATACGATCTATAAAATTTGATGAATTTTGTAGATATTCTCAATAAAGGTTGAATTTCAGTCGGTTCGATCACAGTTTCCCTTAGATCGAGTTGAACAAGTTCTATAATGTGAAGGGTCTACCTCCTAAGATGAATTAGTTGTGTATTAGAACAATAACTCATTCAAGGTTTGAGTTTCAGTTGGTTTAATCATGGTTTCCCTTGGATCAAGTTGAACCACTTCTATAATGTGAAGGGTCTACCTCATGATATCAATTGGTTGTGTATTAGAACAACAACTTATTCATTATCTTGAACAACTTAAAGATCTCTCAAAATATTCTATCAAGTATTTATTCTAAATAAAATACCTTGTAATGCGAATCTGATTCTCAGAATAGAGTAGAATCACTATCTTTCAATTCTTACAGAATAATGAATTGTTCATTATGTAGTTGGGAATAGTCTTAATTCAATCTTATTGATTTAGACTTCAGTATCCCCAATGTTACATTGTATATAATAAATAGTGACTAGTTGGGTAATGTTATAGTGGAAAAACGACTTCAGACTTTAACAATTCTATTTATTGAATGGTCATTGGATGAGTCTAAAGATGATGTAATCATGTCAACACATGATTGTTGTCTCTCATGAACGTTTCATGAGTACTTCCTCTTTTAAGGATCATGAAATGGTACTGTACCATTTTCTATGAGATGTCTTAAGATCAGAATCTAGTTTACGGAATTCTTATATGAAAGTTTCGAACTGTTCGAAGTTTCATTGTATTTCAGTCAGTACTGTATTTACTGATTTATGTGAACTAGTTCTTTTCTATGCAAAGGATAGCACGGGACGCATATTGTACTATTGTCCAAACAATACACAATTTGTACTTATCATGTAATTCAACAATTATATGATATTTGAAGTTTTTTATCTAAATAAAACTTCTGTTGCGCTTTTTCCTTTATATGATCAGTTGAACGTTTGTGCCGTGGATATCTTGGGATTTTAGTTGTTATAATTATATCCAACTACTATTTATGTTACTATTAAATCCTTATGTTTGTAACCAAAACATAGCGATTTGATAATTATGTTGTTTATCCTTTTATAACAATTAAACACAACAATAGTATTCAAAAATGATAAAATAAATAATCATTTCTGTCAAAACATAAACAAACGCATGGAATAAAGTGGTCAAACAATAACCCAGTACTTGTCCCTGAATCGGAAGATAGAGTAACAGTAATGTCAAAACATATAAGGTAACTCTAGTCATAACAGCATGACGAAGTTCTCCTACATGAGCCGCAGCAACTTCTGCTCTCCAATGGTAGGTCTACTCCATCGTTTCTGCTTTGCTTGCTCATTCATCGGATCCTGCATATTTATAAAATATATGTATTTCATTAGATGTCAAAACACTAATGCACGAGAATACGAAGTAATCAGAAAAGTGACATATGTATTTACCTTCAGACTGGACAATGATCTCATCATCCCTTCTCTTCAATAAATACTTAGGACAATTTATCTTCCAATGACCGATGTCATGACAAAAATACATCTGTTCTTGGCTGGTCCTTTCTTGCCAATCCGCTCGCTCTTCACATTGGAGGAGGAACGAAATCTATCCATGTCCTTCTCATACTCATCTTTCATGACATGTGTGAGCAGACCAGATAGAGCTAGACCATGTGCACCAGAGTCTTCTCCAGCAATCTCTTGTGGAATCTCATCAGGAAAAAGTCCACACAACATGTTTTCATCCGTCAATCCTGAGATTGAGATCCCCGAGCATCGGAGTAGCTCGATCAATCTCATAGCCTCAATCACATGGTTTTCGTGTTGGTGGAGTAAAATAACGTGTTCAACATGGAATAACAATTACATAAAAACTCATCCCATGAATCCACTTTAATATGATGTAATTAGAACTAGAG
Source organism: Orobanche coerulescens (assembly GCA_033398695.1). Classification (NCBI taxonomy): domain Eukaryota; kingdom Viridiplantae; phylum Streptophyta; class Magnoliopsida; order Lamiales; family Orobanchaceae; genus Orobanche; species Orobanche coerulescens. The sequence continues at coordinate 103,236,755 of CM065808.1, forward strand.
AAAAACATAACATAGTTTGTAAAACTTACAACGGAAGACGAAGAACACAACAATCTTGTTTTGTAGAAGATCTTTGTTCCTAGCTAGTTAAGCAACTAGCCTCTAGAGCAGCACACTTGTGTTTGCTAGAACAAGAATGGAGATTAACACAATTCAAGAACGTGAATTGTTTGAAGAAGAAATTCGTCCAAGTCAAAGGACTTGATGTGGACGACTTTTCTTCCTAGGGTTTAGATTTGATTTGTTTAATTATGTGTTATGATTTTCATGCATGAAACCTCTATTTATACTAAATAGATAAAAAAACCCTAAAGGCCATTCTTATCAGGCCAACTTAATAAGCTAACGATCCACTTGTGAGTTGATAATGAGTTGAGCTTGTTTATTATTTATTTGAACTTTACAAGTCACATGAAATAATCGAGGCTCCTTTAATGAGTTTCACACGACTTGGATAAACTACGGGGATATTGACAATTCCTGATTTAGCAAGTGGAGTTTATTATGATTCAAACCTCACTGTTTGTGTGTGATTTTTCTAGGCTTAAATAATAAGCATTTGTCTAATAAAATAATTAACCAATCATATTTATTATATCGATGATGAGTAAGATCTAGTCATCGCTCATAACCCTTGATATTATTCAAGTGCCTGAATAGTAATAACTATTACTATTTATATGACTTTCCAATTTGAGTAATCTCCGCTACTACAAAACAAAATTGTGCCTTTAATAATGGTTTAGCCACATTAACGGTTCGGGTGGTCTGTTAATTTAACTTGTTTTTCTTAAACCGTTAATTTTACTGATATATATTAATGGCGGTTTAGTGGAACTGTTAAATGGACAATCATTATTAATTTAACGGTTTTAAACTGGAACATTAAACTGGACAACCGCTGTTAAGTTTTTAGCTGGAACCGCTGTTAAATGTCCAGTTTAACAGTGGTTCCCTTAAAAACCGCTGTTAATTTACACTGTAGAATTAACAGCGGTTTTTGCTCAAACCGCTGTTATTATTATTATTTTTTTTTAAATTCCAGATTTATTTTTTGTTATTTCCAGCCTGCTACACACCAAAAACAGCATCCAACCAAAAACATCAAATAAAACACCAACAACACAACTTTATTTCATCCATTCACCAATACAACTAAACAACTTTTATCCAACCATCAAATACAATAACATTCTATCCAATACAAAAAAATACAACACAATTCAAGTACAAACAAACAACAAGCAGCAAAATCAAGCACAAGTAAAAGGAGAAAAGGAAGAAGAAGAACACAACAACGAATACACTGCAACCATGAACAAAACATGAATCAGAAAAAGGATATCCCTACAACCATGAACCAGAAAAGAAACTGAATCTTCAGGTACAACAATGGTATTCTTACAAAATTAAATGTCAAAGGTCTACGCACATAAACGGTCCCTAACCTCCAAAAATTATTTTGCCCATTCGATTCGAATTGCACGAATACTCTCTATAGTAAGTGCCGCAACATCATCAAACATTTGTACATATAAACATATATATAAATTAACAAACTCATCAACTTAAACGAATCACTTTTAAACTGAAATAATTTAAAAAACTGAAATTAATTTAAATAATTTAATAAACTGAAATAAAAGTTTATCACCTCTATCCATCCATCGATAATACGAGCTCGGACAATAGTCGACATCCAGTGCATGACGTAATACCCACACTCCCAACCTCCGCTTTGTTTATTACACTAAAAAGAATATGTTGCTCAATTATATAATATATAATATTTAATTATATATACTTATATAGCTAATATATATATATATATATATAATGTATTACTTACTTTGGGATATATCCAAGTAATCGTCTGTTTGGATCTACTTGTATGCATACCCCCCATCACCTTATACGTGGTCACGGCATTGTTTAAAAGAAGTAATAATGTATTATGAAATGAAAACATTGAGCGAATAAAATAATGGTTTTAAAAAAAATCACTTTTTTTAGTGATAACAAACACTCTTTTTTTAGTGATAACAAACACTTTGGGAAGCTTTCAGATATATAAACTAAAGGCATCTGCAACTTCTCACATATAAGTTAAAACAGTATGAGGTTTGTACGCGAAGCATTCGTCCCGGAATTCTCACTGAATTAATGCGTACACAATCAGATAGACTCATGTCATAAAATTGACAACCATTAAACAAATTTACTGACTAGATATATTTGCATTTAAGGCGACCATCAGCAAGTGAACATCATAAGAGAACTTGAACAGTGAACACCAGCTTAGAAACTTTTTATCAAGTAATGGAGCATCTTTAACATCAATCATATTCATCTTAATAGCAAAGTTACAAATCTTTTGTCCAAAAACAGACAAGTCGAAGTTCAATTTTCAACCTCTTCTCACTATTGACTACATTGGACCTAATCCTCATTTTTTTTTTGCTTGGAAACGTACTTCTACTCTAGGTTTAGGTAAGAATTCATTTAACTCTAGTACCATGGGCGTTGACGGTACCAGAGTGGTAATGAAGTCCTACCTAAACCTAGGTGCGGGTTTCGACTCCTCTGAAGTACGAAAAACTTGAGACCAGACATAGAGCAAGATCATGTGTTGCGGGCATGGTTCATGTACTCCGGTGAACAACCCCACCAGCAAAAACTTAATTCGATGTGACAAAGCAGAAGAGAACAGCATCTAGTGACAGCACAGAATGCCATTTCAAGTAACCATTTCGAAGCACAACAGTGTTTCGTCGACTAGTCGACGAGGCGGTGGAGGATCGGCGTCGTGTCACTCCGACTCGCCTTGTGTAAATATGTCGCCCGACTTGGACGACATGGGTCGCCTAGTCGATGTGTGACTTTTCTAGGCTTAAATAATAAGCATTTGTCTAATAAAATAATTAACCAATCATATTTATTATATCGATGATGAGTAAGATCTAGTAATTGCCTGAATAGTAATAACTATTACTATTTATATGACTTTCCAATTTGAGTAATCTCCACTACTACAAAACTGTGCCTTTAACAGCGGTTCTGGAGCCACATTAACAGCGGTTCCGGAACCGCTGTTAAAGGTGGTGCTGTTAATTTAACAGCGGTTTTTATTAAACCGTTAATTTTACTGATATATTAACAATGTTTTTAGCCGAACATTATTAAATCGACAACATTGTTAATTTAACAATGTTTTTAAACTGCTTTGTTAAATGGACAACATTTGTTAAGTTTTTAGCTTGGAACCGTTAAATGTCCGATTAACAGTGGTTCCTTAAACCATTGTTAATTTACATCAGAATTAATACGGTTTTTGCTCAAACCATTATTATTATTTTTTTTTAAATTCCAGATTTATTTTTTGTTATTTCCAGCCTGCTACACACCAAAAACAGCATCCAACCAAAAACATCAAATAAAACACCAACAACACAACTTTATTTCATCCATTCACCAATACAACTAAACAACTTTTATCCAACCATCAAATACAATAACATTCTATCCAATACAAAAAAATACAACACAATTCAAGTACAAACAAACAACAAGCAACAAAATCAAGCACAAGTAAAAGGAGAAAAGGAAGAAGAAGAACACAACAATGAATACACTACAACCATGAACAAAACATGAATCAGAAAAAGGATATCCCTACAACCATGAACCAGAAAAGAAACTGAATCTTCAGGTACAACAATGGTATTCTTACAAAATTAAATGTCAAAAGTCTACGCACATAAACGGTCCCTAACCTCCAAAAATTGTTTTGCCCATTCGATTCGAATTGCACGAATACTCTCTATAGTAAGTGCCGCAACATCATCAAACATCTGTACATATAAACATATATATAAATTAACAAACTCATCAACTTAAATGAATCACTTTTAAACTGAAATAATTTAAAAAACTGAAATTAATTTAAATAATTTAATAAACTGAAATAAAAGTTTATCACCTCCATCCATCCATCGATAATACGAGCTCGGACAATAGTCGACATCCAGTGCATGACGTAATACCCACACTCCCAACCTCCGCTTTGTTTATTACACTAAAAAGAATATGTTGCTCAATTATATAATATATAATATTTAATTATATATACTTATATAGCTAATATATATATATATATATATAATGTATTACTTACTTTGGGATATATCCAAGTAATCGTCTGTTTGGATCTACTTGTATGCATACCCCCCATCACCTTATACGTGGTCACGGCATTGTTTAAAAGAAGTAATAATGTATTATGAAATGAAAACATTGAGCGAATAAAATAATGGTTTTAAAAAAAATCACTTTTTTTAGTGATAACAAACACTCTTTTTTTAGTGATAACAAACACTTTGGGAAGCTTTCAGATATATAAACTAAAGGCATCTGCAACTTCTCACATATAAGTTAAAACAGTATGAGGTTTGTACGCGAAGCATTCGTCCCGGAATTCTCACTGAATTAATGCGTACACAATCAGATAGACTCATGTCATAAAATTGACAACCATTAAACAAATTTCTGCAGACTAGATATATTTGCATTTAAGGCAGCCATCAGCAAGTGAACATCATAAGAGAACTTGAACAGTGAACACCAGCTTAGAAACTTTTTATCAAGTAATGGAGCATCTTTAACATCAATCATATTCATCTTAATAGCAAAGTTACAAATCTTTTGTCCAAAAACAGACAAGTCGAAGTTCAATTTTCAACCTCTTCTCACTATTGACTACATTGGACCTAATCCTCAGTTTTTTTTGCTTGGAAACGTACTTCTACTCTAGGTTTAGGTAAGAATTCATTTAACTCTAGTACCATGGGCGTTGACGGTACCAGAGTGGTAATGAAGTCCTACCTAAACCTAGGTGCGGGTTTCGACTCCTCTGAAGTACGAAAAACTTGAGACCAGACATAGAGCAAGATCATGTGTTGCGGGCATGGTTCATGTACTCCGGTGAACAACCCCACCAGCAAAAACTTAATTCGATGTGACAAAGCAGAAGAGAACAGCATCTAGTGACAGCACAGAATGCCATTTCAAGTAACCATTTCGAAGCACAACAGTGTTTCGTCGACTAGTCGACGAGGCGGTGGAGGATCGGCGTCGTGTCACTCCGACTCGCCTTGTGTAAATATGTCGCCCGACTTGGACGACATGGGTCGCCTAGTCGATGTGTGACTTTTCTAGGCTTAAATAATAAGCATTTGTCTAATAAAATAATTAACCAATCATATTTATTATATCGATGATGAGTAAGATCTAGTAATTGCCTGAATAGTAATAACTATTACTATTTATATGACTTTCCAATTTGAGTAATCTCCACTACTACAAAACTGTGCCTTTAACAGCGGTTCTTGAGCCACATTAACAATGTTCGGGCCATTGTTAAAGGTGGTGTTTGATTAATTTAACGGCGGTTTTTCTTAAACCATTAATTAATTTCTGATATATATTAACAATGATTTTTAAGTGGAACTATTAAAGCTGGACAACCATTAATTTAACAATGGTTTTTAAATAGGCTAACATTAAAGCTGGACAACCATTGTTAAGTTTTTATTTGGAACCATTTGTTAAATGTCGATTTAACATGGTTCCCTTAAAAACATTGTTAATTTACATCAGAATAACGGTTTTTGCTCAAACATTATTATTATTATTATTTTTTTAAATTCCGATTTATTTTTGTTATTTCCATTTGCTACACACCAAAAAACATCGACCAAAAACATCAAATAAAACACCAACAACACAACTTTATTTCATCCATTCACCAATACAACTAAACAACTTTTATCCAACCATCAAATACAATAACATTCTATCCAATACAAAAAAATACAACACAATTCAAGTACAAACAAACAACAAGCAACAAAATCAAGCACAAGTAAAAGGAGAAAAGGAAGAAGAAGAACACAACAATGAATACACTACAACCATGAACAAAACATGAATCAGAAAAAGGATATCCCTACAACCATGAACCAGAAAAGAAACTGAATCTTCAGGTACAACAATGGTATTCTTACAAAATTAAATGTCAAAAGTCTACGCACATAAACGGTCCCTAACCTCCAAAAATTGTTTTGCCCATTCGATTCGAATTGCACGAATACTCTCTATAGTAAGTGCCGCAACATCATCAAACATCTGTACATATAAACATATATATAAATTAACAAACTCATCAACTTAAATGAATCACTTTTAAACTGAAATAATTTAAAAAACTGAAATTAATTTAAATAATTTAATAAACTGAAATAAAAGTTTATCACCTCCATCCATCCATCGATAATACGAGCTCGGACAATAGTCGACATCCAGTGCATGACGTAATACCCACACTCCCAACCTCCGTTTTGTTTATTACACTAAAAAGAATATGTTGCTCAATTATATAATATATAATATTTAATAATATATACTTATATAGCTAATATATATATATATAATGTATTACTTACTTTGGGATATATCCAAGTAATCGTCTGTTTGGATCTACTTGTATGCGTACCCCCCATCACCTTATACGCGGTCACGGCACTGTTTAAAAGAAGTAATAATGTATTATGAAATGAAAACATTGAGCGAATAAAATAATGGTTTTAAAAAAAATCACTTTTTTAGTGATAACAAACACTCCTTTTTTAGTGATAACAAACACTTTGAGAAGCTTTCAGATATATAAACTAAAGGCATCTGCAACTTCTCACATATAAGTTAAAACAGTATGCTGAGGTTTGTACGCGAAGCATTCGTCCCGGAATTCTCACTGAATTAATGCGTACACAATCAGATAGACTCATGTCATAAAATTGACAACCATTAAACAAATTTCTGCAGACTAGATATATTTGCATTTAAGGCAGCCATCAGCAAGTGAACATCATAAGAGAACTTGAACAGTGAACACCAGCTTAGAAACTTTTTATCAAGTAATGGAGCATCTTTAACATCAATCATATTCATCTTAATAGCAAAGTTACAAATCTTTTGTCCAAAAACAGACAAGTCGAAGTTCAATTTTCAACCTCTTCTCACTATTGACTACATTGGACCTAATCCTCAGTTTTTTTTGCTTGGAAACGTACTTCTACTCTAGGTTTAGGTAAGAATTCATTTAACTCTAGTACCATGGGCGTTGACGGTACCAGAGTTGTAATGAAGTCCTACCTAAACCTAGGTGCGGGTTTCGACTCCTCTGAAGTACGAAAAACTTGAGACCAGACATAGAGCAAGATCATGTGTTGCGGGCATGGTTCATGTACTCCGGTGAACAACCCCACCAGCAAAAACTTAATTCGATGTGACAAAGCAGAAGAGAACAACATCTAGTGACAGCACAGAATGCCATTTCAAGTAACCATTTCGAAGCACAACAATGTTTCGTCGACTAGTCGACGAGGCGGTGGAGGATCGGCGTCGTGTCACTCCGACTCGCCTTGTGTAAATATGTCGCCCGACTTGGACGACATGGGTCGCCTAGTCGATGTGTGACTTTTCTAGGCTTAAATAATAAGCATTTGTCTAATAAAATAATTAACCAATCATATTTATTATATCGATGATGAGTAAGATCTAGTCATCGCTCATAACCCTTGATATTATTCAAGTGCCTGAATAGTAATAACTATTACTATTTATATGACTTTCCAATTTGAGTAATCTCCACTACTACAAAACTGTGCCTTTAACAGCGGTTCTGGAGCCACATTAACGGTTCGGAACCCATTGTTAAAATGGTCTTGTTAATTTAACGGCGGTTTCTTGAAACCATTAATTTTACTGATATATATTAACAATGGTTTTTAGTGGAACATTTATTAAAGCTGGACAATCATTAATTTAACGGTTTTTAAACTGAGCTAACATTAAATGGACAACCATTTGTTAAGTTTTTAGTGGAACCATTGTTAAATGTCGATTTAACAGTGGTTCCCTTAAAAACCATTGTTAATTTACATGTAGAATTAACAGCGGTTTTTGCTCAAACCGTTATTATTATTATTTTTTTAAATTCGGTTATTTTTTGTTATTTCCAGCCTGCTACACACCAAAAACAGCATCCAACCAAAAACATCAAATAAAACACCAACAACACAACTTTATTTCATCCATTCACCAATACAACTAAACAACTTTTATCCAACCATCAAATACAATAACATTCTATCCAATACAAAAAAATACAACACAATTCAAGTACAAACAAACAACAAGCAACAAAATCAAGCACAAGTAAAAGGAGAAAAGGAAGAAGAAGAACACAACAACGAATACACTGCAACCATGAACAAAACATGAATCAGAAAAAGGATATCCCTACAACCATGAACCAGAAAAGAAACTGAATCTTCAGGTACAACAATGGTATTCTTACAAAATTAAATGTCAAAAGTCTACGCACATAAACGGTCCCTAACCTCCAAAAATTGTTTTGCCCATTCGATTCGAATTGCACGAATACTCTCTATAGTAAGGGCCGCAACATCATCAAACATCTGTACATATAAACATATATATAAATTAACAAACTCATCAACTTAAATGAATCACTTTTAAACTGAAATAATTTAAAAAACTGAAATTAATTTAAATAATTTAATAAACTGAAATAAAAGTTTATCACCTCCATCCATCCATCGATAATACGAGCTCGGACAATAGTCGACATCCATTGCATGACGTAATACCCACACTCCCAACCTCCGTTTTGTTTATTACACTAAAAAGAATATGTTGCTCAATTATATAATATATAATATTTAATAATATATACTTATATAGCTAATATATATATATATATAATGTATTACTTACTTTGGGATATATCCAAGTAATCGTCTGTTTGGATCTACTTGTATGCATACCCCCCATCACCTTATACGCGGTCACGGCACTGTTTAAAAGAAGTAATAATGTATTATGAAATGAAAACATTGAGCGAATAAAATAATGGTTTTAAAAAAAATCACTTTTTTTAGTGATAACAAACACTCCTTTTTTAGTGATAACAAACACTTTGAGAAGCTTTCAGATATATAAACTAAAGGCATCTGCAACTTCTCACATATAAGTTAAAACAGTATGCTGAGGTTTGTACGCGAAGCATTCGTCCCGGAATTCTCACTGAATTAATGCGTACACAATCAGATAGACTCATGTCATAAAATTGACAACTATTAAACAAATTTCTGCAGACTAGATATATTTGCATTTAAGGCAGCCATCAGCAAGTGAACATCATAAGAGAACTTGAACAGTGAACACCAGCTTAGAAACTTTTTATCAAGTAATGGAGCATCTTTAACATCAATCATATTCATCTTAACAGCAAAGTTACAAATCTTTTGTCCAAAAACAGACAAGTCGAAGTTCAATTTTCAACCTCTTCTCACTATTGACTACATTGGACCTAATCCTCAGTTTTTTTTGCTTGGAAACGTACATCTACTCTAGGTTTAGGTAAGAATTCATTTAACTCTAGTACCATTGGCGTTGACAGTACCAGAGTTGTAATGAAGTCCTACCTAAACCTAGGTGCGGGTTTCGACTCCTCTGAAGTACGAAAAACTTGAGACCAGACATAGAGCAAGATCATGTGTTGCGGGCATGGTTCATGTACTCCGGTGAACAACCCCACCAGCAAAAACTTAATTCGATGTGACAAAGCAGAAGAGAACAGCATCTAGTGACAGCACAGAATGCCATTTCAAGTAACCATTTGAAGCACAACAGTGTTTCGTCGACTAGTCGACGAGGCGGTGGAGGATCGGCGTCGTGTCACTCCGACTCGCCTTGTGTAAATATGTCGCCCGACTTGGACGACATGGGTCGCCTAGTCGACGACTTGGGTCGACTGGGGTCCGACTTGGACACGAGGCAGAATATTTAAAAAAAATCGTCAACCTCAAACCTAATTGCAAAACGAGTCAGCCGACTGAAGAAAACCTCAAAAAAAGTTGACGAATATGAGGTACATTACTCAAGTCACATATATACTCTGCATACATAAGTGTCATATGTATGCCAAATGAAAGATAAATAGGGATAACTCGAGGCGTTTCCAGATTAGAAATAAAAAATGAAACAAAGGCCATTTAATAGTTTAATAAAATGATAATCTCATCGGGACCTAAGAATTAGCATAAGACGTATTTTACAAATAAATCAAAAACTAGAAACACTAATGACTAAACAGATCTCGATCTACACGAATCAAACTGTACTTAAATTTCACATACTGTTAGCGAGAGAGTAATAACCTTGAAGCATTTCTGAAGGCGACATGTAGATGCTAGAAGTTAATATAATATATAATTTTCAAGTAAATGCTACAAGTTAAAACTTACTTCTGGACTATGGCCTTAATGCGATTGTCGGGCTTACGGTGTAGTGAGCAAAACCACACAACTTCGGCTTTTGCCGGAATAACGACCAAAAGTTGCCAATGCTCACTGCATTAACAAACGGAATATTTAATGTTTCCATAATCAATCTAAATACATCTACTTACATAATTATTAATATATAATAATCTACAAATACAAGAAAGAAATATTAAGACTTTTAGAGAAAAAAAGAGAGTAGTGAGACGAATATGTTAGATCTTACTCATGATGGTAAGCTCCAAGGTATATCTGTTTTCTGGCATCCGACATACGCGAAGCGATGTATCTGGAGGCCTCCTCTCCTTTATTTCCCATATTTTGTATGGATTGAGGATCAAAATATCCATACAAATCCTCGTCCATCGTGCCCACGTTCAATTTCGATAAGTACCTAATTTGTTAAACAAAATATTATTACCTTATTTACGTTTCAAAATATGAATTTTTGATAAAAATACATAAATATGCATGTAAAGAATTACTTACAAAGTCAAAGCGTAGAATCGATAAGGTAAGCCAGCTTGTCTTGAATGATTTCCAAAGATCATTGTAACTTATGTACAAGGGAACGTCATCACCACCACAACCAAAGGAAGTCAGTATCCCATGGCACCTGTAACGGCTCACTAAAGAGAGTCGGTGCAACACTAAATAACTCTCTCAACGTGTCACCGTCACTCGACCGGTCATCTTGACGAGCATGTTTCTTAGGTGGCTCGGGTCGCTCAATATCCTAAATCATATAGAAGAAACATGAAAAGCTGTAAAACCAATCAGTAAAACCAATTGTAAACGAAGTATCTTTTATTTAGATTTTAATATTAAAAACTACTCTGATTTTATTCTCGGCTTTGCATTAAATTGTTTCTTCATTGCCTACTTAATTTAGAGTCTTTACTCCAAAACCAAGTTTTTATTCTTTGCTTCACATTTATTTTCTTGGTCGATTCTTTCAAGTGATCGATCTTCATTTTGGCGATTGATTGTGACAAAACAATAATGGTCTCTACGAAGCATGATGATAAACTACGGGAAGTCTCCATGTTCGGGTATTATGTATTCCTTGGTGGCATTGCAATACTATTGACTTTAGCTTATTCTATTTCTTTTCCCTCCTGTTTCTTCTACATTTTTTTCAAATTTGTGCTCTACGTTTAGAAAGTTCTGGTTTGTAGACATCTAACATAATATTTGCCACTTACTCTATTGCTGTCATATCTTACTTGACAGCTGCTATTGAGATTCTTTCAGCCCCTCTTGCACAAGTCAGGGATGAAGCTACTAATGTTTGAGGACAAGCAGTGTAAAAATCAACTATAACGGAGTATCTTTTATTTAGATTTAATATTAAAACATGAAAGAAATATACCTTGATAAAGTCGGAAACGACAAGATCCTTTGGCCATGCAATAAAGGTACCTAGAGCTTCCCTCACTAAGCTTACCTCTTCAGTAGGTATAGGAACTTTGGCACCGCCATCTACGGCATCCTCGACTACTACCTTAACCAAATGAGCTAGTAAAGGTGCACACTGCATGGTAGTGTAACACCCCCAGATTTAACCGGAAATATTACAGTGCCGTGGGCCCCGAGATGGAACCCACAAGGCTAAAAGAATTTTTCGCAAACATTTACAAATGCCCAAGAGGCCAACGACGGTACTATCTGTAAAAATTCACAAAGACTTATAAAAATCCATTTATCAAAAACCGTCGTAAAAACTCATTTGAAATCACAAGGCCAAACGGCCGACACTCAAAAGTTTAGAAAATGATTTCCAAAGTAACCTCAGTTACCAGATACCAAAAGAGCATTTCAAAATACTCATGCAGCGGAAAAAGACCAACCATAAAGATACTCTAGCAGCGGAATACAAGAACCAATCAAGAAACTCAATGCACAGAACATGTCCTAGCCAGTATCCTCCGAGAAGCTCATCTCTTCACGACCGCTACATGCTGGATACTCCAAGAACCTAAAAAGAAATCCCACGACAGGGTCAGCCATAATATCCAACAATGATAACCGTCACATCACATTAATAATTACATACCGATGAGAATACAACATAAGAATACGACCAATATAGTCTTACCGCCATAACTTTACTTACTCAAGTAATTCTCATCAGAATAACCATTATCACATTTCACATCTCGTACTCGATTAACCAATAAACTCGAACATAATATCTGTATTGTACCTCAAACAATACTCAAGATTCTCAAACTGTCATCACCAACTCACGATACGGAAATATACCATTACTGACCAATACGATCCATCGAATAACATCATCAAATCCCAAAACGATAACCGATTGTCCATCAAAGACAAATACCAAGGAAATACGGAACATACCTCGAGATATGATGTGCCACGGCATTAATATCAGTCTAATCCGAGATCAGATCAATGCAATACGGACACGGTCCTAACACAAGACCTACAAATGCATACTCATATGACCACGTCAATATGATCACAACAATAACAATCATGTATACTCAATGGGAATCCGACGATTCAGCGCCCTCAGCATAGATCCCTTTGTTGATCCTATTAGATCAGCATAAGGTGGATAACCAACAATACACATATGAACAACAACACATGATAAAATCAATGATGGGAATTCACAAGATTTCATCAACACAATACTGGTAATCCAACGATCCAGCGCCCTCAGCATAGATCCCTATGATGATCCCGTCGAACCAACGCATGGTGAAAAACCTGTCCAACGATCCAGTGCCCTCAGCATAGATCCCCATGATGATCCCGTCGAACCAACGCATGGTGGACATCCGATCCAGCGCCCTCAGCATAGATCCTCATGATCCCTTCAGATCATTAACAACATAACAATGCAATTATGCATACACATATGCAAATCAACACGTTCATCAACATGAACAACATAACATGCACGACAACATGACAATTTACTAGGACGACTCCATGTTCAACAACATGAAAGAAAATGTACGAGACCAAAATAAATAACACTAAACCATAATCAATATGGAATACTTGCCCCGAGTCCTTCGGGAGCAACCTCGATGTCCAATCATCGCCGACGATTATCCGCAACGCTCGACGATCCAAACATATCATGAACCATAAATACTCGAATCCTCGTCTTTACCATAGTGTAACCTCGATACTCGAACATACCAATAACTGAGATAAAGCATATACATTATGATTTACCTCCCAGAATCGAAAGAACGATATGCGATCCGAATACCCAGAGTTCACAATAATAATCATCGCTATATGCATTATAAACGAAATGAAACTGAAACCATTCATTAAATATTATAACTGAGCAAGTAATAACTTGCCTCGATACCGATACCACGAAGCTGCTGCCGAACACATTGCCTTTGTCTACGAGCTCCTCAGTCCCGATCAAAAGCAATACAATGGACATACTCGAACACGACTGCAATATCCGGTTATAATCACCGATCAATAATCTCAACCTATCGAAGAAATAAAATAACACATATCCGATAACAATCAACAACCGACAAAACTAACCAATCGAACTCAACGGTTCAACACAACCTCGAATAAACACGGTCAGAACCAACCAAGTCAAACCATCATGAATTCATAATCAAAACACAAAAATACTGCACTGTCTGCCTACTTAGCACACGTTAAACGCATAACGTAGCGTGCGTTAAGTTGTCCCGTTAGCGTGCGCTAGCCGGTAAGCTTAGCGTGCGCTAATGCTGTACAGTGGCATGCATTCCAAACATCGACTCACATCTTGTGACTACGAATCCGAATGAAGAGAGACATAAATCTCCATATCTCTTGAAGATAAACGACCCCATAATTATCACAATGATCATGTCAATGTCCACATATCAATAACAACATCAAAAATCAAACCGACTCGATAACAAGGATCATATCATGCTAAATCTGGAATTCAACCTAGTATCATGATTCATATCATCTAAATCGACCAATATAATTACCAAGATTCAGAAATCCCTCTTAGATCGGGTTAAATGAATCAACATCCTTACAGTATGAAGAATCTTAACTAACATCCGAAACTCTTATCAAAATTCCATTGAATCTCATATAACATCATCATATGATTATCCAACATGCTCCTTACATGAAATCATCCAAGAAAAACGAACCATTAACAAAGGAATACGAAGATTACGGTTTAGACAGACAAAAAGAAGAACACTAGAACTCCATCCAAAGAATCATGAACAACTTGAAGAACAAGGCTTGAATCCAAGCTCTCAATCTAATGTTGTTAAAGATTATCATTACACAGTGTTTGGGAACCTCAAATATATCCCAACTCTCTCTCTCTCTCTCTCTCGACTGAAAGAAGAAAAAATGACGAAATGCTTCTCAGCACCCTTCTGTCCCCTTTTATAATATTCATTATTAGCGTGCGCTAACATCTCATGTTTAGCGTGCGCTACCGCCTTAGCGTGCGCTAACTGACTTTGTTAGCGTGCACTATCGAAGCCCAGAGGCTACTGCCTCGCTTTGTAAACTAGCTTACGTACGTAATTGTTAGGAATATGCCCTCGAATGCCACTCAGGGGATGAGAGAGTAAGGGCATTATACTTGTAATTATGGAATAATTAATAAAAAGGTAATACGATTCATTCACTGTTTATTGTATTTCAATTGCATTCTTGACTTGGTAAACATTGAAGTGAAGTCCATGTAAATAAATCGAACATTCCATTCTCGTTATGGGATAAGAGAAAATGTACTGGAAGTGTTTAAAGTTTATTTACGTAAATTGTTCGCAAGTCAATAAACTTAAAATGGGCATTAAGTTTTAATATGACTTGTATAACTGATGCTAGGACGTGTGCACGTCTTGATAGCATAGTTATAAGTATATTGGTGGGGCCAGTATACTCGAACACGACTCATACTCGATTGATCACGGTATTCACTCTTGGAGAGTCGATGACGAATCGAAAGGTTGTGATAGTATACGTGGACCTTTGACTTGAGGGTTCAGTAGAAGATGTGCCTGTGACGTTTAGTTTGTCATTAGAGTAGTTAGACTCATTTGCTTAATTGCTGAGTCGACCTCGAAGTGCGGACTATACGGGCAGGTAGCAGTCTTTACTGTACGCCAAGAAAGGATTCTATCTCCTCTTAGTGAGCAGGCGAATGTCCTATACGGTTAATGGCAAATAAGATCATAAGTGTAACACCCCCAAATCCCATTGGGTTATTACAGTGCCGTGGACCCCACCTCAGGTGATCCACCAGGCGAACACGACTAAAATACAACAAACTGACCAAAATAGGAAATCACAAACCCTACCATGACGTCCGACATACTATCCCGATATGGAATTTCAACGACAAGAATGGGCCTACATGGCCAAAATAAAAATACAACAACGTTCACGAGCCTTGCTCGGATAATACAAAATGACAACGACTGAACAAAAATGGAGTACTCCAACTGTCTGACCAACATGAACACCAAAATATCTCGGACTAGTATCGTTCGAATGCCTCGTCGCCATCGTCATGCCCCTGTGTCTCAACTCTCTCCTCGCAAGTACCTAAAACATGAAAACATGTTCCGCCCCCACGGGGTCAGCCATCCAGTATAATGAATATCAAGTACATGCACAACATGATATGCATCCAAAGGCAGAATAAACAGTACAACAATGGTAGTACGAGATGCTCACAAACCAAAGTGAGAATCGAGCATTCGTGGAATATTATGCCCATGGCATACGATCAATACCTGCTCAATAGGTTAGAACATAAGTGCCCAACGGCGAATCATCAATATAGAACACAACAATACATTACCCGAAGGTAAATCAATCCAACGCTGAAATAAATAAGGATCACAATGCCCGAAGGCTCAAACGGAAATACCGTTACATCACAATGGCCTGAAAGCCCTCAGCCGAAGCTGCCAAAATATCACGATGGCCTGAAAGCCGAACAGCCCGAAGCTGTAAATCATCACAATACAGATCTCAAAGAAACAAACCTGACTGTCGAACATACCCCTCGGGCGTATGAAACAATCAGTCACAAAATATCGAACACATCCAATCATACATGGTGCATGAGCGATTAATACTATGGCTCAAGATGGACATCACGACGCCCGATCCGGAAATGTGTCCGTGCACATGTCCACCCGTATACGGAATCCGAGAAATATACGTGGGACAATGTACCTAATTAGCCTCACGAAGTAACGTCTCGTGTGCGGTCAATGTGGTGATATCCACGCATGACCATCGTGTGCACGGCTAAAAATCTACACAATAACCAATCGGCACGCAGATATGACTCCGGTTTTGTCACGATACATCATGACAACGAAACTCATAGGATATGACATCAAAACAAATCATACGACTCACCAAGTGAGCGATGACACGAATAATGAAAGATCGACACGGCCGACAATATTGAAACAACCATCCCGGGATCAAAATCCCTAAGGACCAATGAACAACGATCACAACACAACGATTCGGGAAAATCCTCAACCTTCAACGATCACAAAATTACCGAGTTCACAAGAATAATAGTGTCGCCTTGAATCGGTCAACACGACAATAATAATTCAACGGATGGGAATTATCGTTGATAATCCCAATTCAATACTTCGATTACCGTAGAATGGCCAATCGATAACAATTATACAATGGATTGGAATTATCTTTTTGACAACGGGTGGAAATTATATTTGATAATCCCAATTCAATATATCGATTACCGTTAGAGCGGACAATCGATAATAATTATACAACGGATGGGAATTATCTTTGATAATCCCAATTCAATATATCGATTACCTTCAGAACGGTTAACCGATAACAATTATACAACGGATGTCTCGGCACCTTTAATCGGTTACCGATAACGAAGATGATGATCGAATACGTCAATGCCTTCAATCGGCCAAAACGACATCAATAAAAAAAATACTGATATCAATAACGACGATTCACAAAAAAAAATATCTTGATGGAACGTCAATCAATAATAACAATCGATATGTCGATGCCGCGAACCGGCTATCGACAACAATATCTCGAAGAAACATCAATCAACAATAAAAATCGATATGTCGATACCGCGAACCGGCTATCGACAACAATATTATCAACAAGTACCGCAATGCCTTAAATCGGCCATTTACGAACAACAATAATATTTGGCATAATTTGCCGAAGGGTATCGTATCAAACAATCCCCTGATATCAACAAAATCACAAAGAGACCAAGTCTCGAAATGATACACACATTCATACACATACATGATAACATTAATCTCATTGACCAGTACAAGTATAAAACTTGCCTCAAACCGAAGGCGAGAAAGTCCTTCCACGATCAACGTCCTACCACGAATCAATCAACGCGTCCTCCGACAATCACAAGCACTCGAACAACCTTGAATGAAATACAATTCATTCGATAACACGATATCGATCGATAACGACACAATAGATAATTTCGATTCCAACACGAACACATACTATACTCGTATTTATCCGTATACATACGTATATATATAATATATATATATATATATATTACATATATATATATTAATATATATACAATACAACTCACAATATTTATATATATATATCTAAAAAAATATATATATATACTAACACTACACACACACACTTCACTCATTACATATATATATATAATATATATAACACATGAAACACACACACACTGCTCATATATATATAATATATATATAACACATCTAAACACATAACACACACACATATAATCACTGCACAACACACATATATATATATATACATATATATATATATAAAACTGAAAAACACATAAGACTAACCGGTAGAGTCGATCGGCCGGGTCCGAAAAACTCCCATGCCGGAAATCGGCCGCCGGAAAAATGACCCGCCGGACTTCGTCCAACTCCGGCCCGTTTCCGTCTATGGCCGGTTCCACCACCTCCGTTTGTAACTCTTCGCCGGAAGAAAAAATAATAATATCGGAACAGTTCAGTTCGACCGGATTTACAATGCCTTCCGGTTCGGAAATTCCGACCAGGCCGCCGCCGAGCTCCGGTCGTGAGCTGCCTGCCGTCGCCGAATTCTATCTCGCCGAAAAAAAACGGAGAAGTCGGCCCGTCCTCAAGCTCCATCTCGCCGGAAAAATGGAGAAGCCGGCCGCCCGTCCTCAAGCTCCATCTCGCCGGAAGAAGAAAGAGATGGAGAGAAGGGAGAGAGGGCGAGAGATGGCAGCAAGAAGAAAGAAGAGAAAAAAAAAAAGAAAAGAGAGAGAGAGGGTCGAC
Source organism: Orobanche coerulescens (assembly GCA_033398695.1). Classification (NCBI taxonomy): domain Eukaryota; kingdom Viridiplantae; phylum Streptophyta; class Magnoliopsida; order Lamiales; family Orobanchaceae; genus Orobanche; species Orobanche coerulescens. The sequence goes on from CM065808.1 coordinate 103,255,524, forward strand.
TGGCGAGAGAGATGAGAGATGGTGAGGGATGATGATGTTGATGATTGAGGGAAGGTGATGATGTATAGTGTATATATATATATACATATAATATAGCATGCATGAGGGGGATGAGAGGGATTCACGTGGGAAGAAGAAGAAAAAGAAAATGAGGGAGGGAGAGAGAGATGATGATTTGAGTTTTATATATATATATGTATATATATAATATAGCATGAGGGGTAAAGGTGGGAGTGAGGAACGAGAGGGGAAGTGAAAAGGTGAGGGAGGAATCTCATGTGTTGACAAATTTATATATATATATATATATATATATATATATGATACCCCAAAGATACCCTCGCCCCGAAAGTTGACCACGAGGAAGGTTCCCACCACCTACCACGCATTACGTACGTAACCTCAGGGCGTAACGTACGCAATCGCAACAAATTAGCGTACGCAATGCTACACAGGTAGCGTACGCTATGGCTATAAACTTAGCCAAAATTCCAAACTCGCCAAGCAACAACCAAACGACGAAACCAAACCGTCGACCAGAATAAATATTTCGATCCCGAAATATTTTAATACAATATAAATTGTATCGGTCCAAACAACAACACTTGTACAATTCCAAATGAATACGTACAACTCAACAGTAACTCGAAAAAAAAAATTACCCCCGGATATTACATACTCCCCCCCTTAAAAAGAGTTTCGTCCCCGAAACTCAGGGCGCACAAGTTGGGGCACGGACTATCCATCGGGATAAGAAAAACAACATCTCCAGGAATACTCCTCAATACGAGCAACTCCGCCTAAGCAACTGGGCCGACCCCACGGGTCCCCATGTCTCCTCTGCCTGAACAAGGCGAAAAAATCAAGTGATAGAGACACTCAATCAAATGCGAGATTAGCCGAATCATGACTCTCCTGCTAGAGACCAGCCAGGAAGTCGCACCACAAAAGATAATAACAATACAGACATAGTCCTCGGGACTATATCGAACGCACGCCTAAGTCCTCACGACTTGACGTCTCGAATCACAATGAACGATTACCCAGATCATCACAAAAATCTCGGGTACAGGACCAAAAGGAAAGAAAATCACATCAAATGACTCAAGTGTCAAGATTCTCAGATACAAGGATAACAAGATAGATCAATAATAAATGGTTCACAACCGCAATATTAAAATACAGACCGAGTCAAACATCAATCCGAGAGACAAGGAAAATACAAATCAAGGTTACATCTCAAATGTACCCGGAATCCACATCCTCCAGATCATTGAGTTCCTCGATCTCATCGACTCGAGGAAGACCCTAATCTGAACTCGCTAATTCCCCTCGGGTGTCCATACCTCTGGCTCCCGAAGCCCGATATGACCCCTTGGATGAAGTACGGACTGAGGTGACAAAATCTCTCGAGGCCCATGAGCTCTCTCGAGACCTACTGACACTAGAACTCCTGCAGTATTCTGAAGGTGTTCCTGCCTCCCACACAGAAAATAAATAATAGCTGGCACCGTACATCGAGTACTCACATGCCCCGCTGAATCACAATTAAAACAAATAACAGTCGAACTCGTCGCCTGAGAAGAAAATACTTTCCCAGTACGAAGCCGACTAGAAAATGACCTCTTGGACGTCGGAGCTCGATGTCCCTCTGAACGAATCGGCATCCTAGTCCTCTCACCAGAAGAAACTGAAGAAGTCCTTGAAACTTTTCAGTGATAACAATAACACCCTCGTTCTCGACGGATTCGGGGTTCAAAACCTCCGACAACTCGACTTCACGAAGTGGAGCCGGATAATACCTCTCTAACATGAGAGTCTTGAACTCGATCCCAACACAATCACGATCGGTGGGTTCTCGAGCACAACTCCGAAAATGATTCGTCAGCCACCAAATTATTGGTACGAGGTTTCGGGTGTCGGCCCACTCTGCGGCCTCTACCCCCTCTGTCACGTCCTCTTTCCAGACCGGAAGAATAACGTTCAATCATGACCACAACACAATTACGCCTCAACAGCCAGAATGCTAGGTCAACGCCAAACATGAGTATTCATACTCAATAGATAAACGATCACATCGATCACGCTAATCATAGCCGATACAGAGCCCACACGCTCCAAAGCAAATAATCATAAATCAATCGCACCCGATCGCCACATACAAGGGTCAACAAGACAGGTTTAATCAATGACATAATGAATGTATGCACATAAAATAGAATAGAGTCCTTACACAGGTCATACGAAGCTTCGAGGTCTTGCGATACTAGTCTTCACTGACGACGACTCGATGAAAGAATGACTCATACAGTCGTCCAACTATCACGACTCACAAACCCCGACTGTCCAGATTGTCATAACCTGACAGCCCCGCTACTACCGCCTTGGTAGAGCCACATAACACACAAGCCAGGGTTTCTCACAACCCAAAGGCTCTGATACCATCTTCTGTAACACCCCCAAATCCCATTGGGTTATTACAGTGCCGTGGACCCCACCTCAGGTGATCCACCAGGCGAACACGACTAAAATACAACAAACTGACCAAAATAGGAAATCACAAACCCTACCATGACGTCCGACATACTATCCCGATATGGAATTTCAACGACAAGAATGGGCCTACATGGCCAAAATAAAAATACAACAACGTTCACGAGCCTTGCTCGGATAATACAAAATGACAACGACTGAACAAAAATGGAGTACTCCAACTGTCTGACCAACATGAACACCAAAATATCTCGGACTAGTATCGTTCGAATGCCTCGTCGCCATCGTCATGCCCCTGTGTCTCAACTCTCTCCTCGCAAGTACCTAAAACATGAAAACATGTTCCGCCCCACTGGTCACCATCGAGATAATGAATATCAAGTACATGCACAACATGATATGCATCCAAAGGCGTAATAAATAAAGACAACAATGGTAGTACGAGATGCTCACAAACCAAAGTGAGAATCGAGCATTCGTGGAATATTATGCCCATGGCATACGATCAATACACCTTTCAATAGGTTAGAACATAAGTGCCCAACGGCGAATCATCAATATAGAACACAACAATACATTACCCGAAGGTAAATCAATCCAATATTTGAAATAAATAAGGATCACAATGCCCGAAGGCTCAAACGGAAATACCGTTACATCACAATGGCTCGAAAGCCCTCGGTAAAAGCCGCCAAAATATCACGATGGCACGAAAGCCGAAACGGCCGAAGTGTAAATCATCACAATCTGAGATCTCAAAGAAACAAACTGGTATCGAACATACCCCTCGGGCGTATGAAACAATCGATCACAAAATATCGAACACATCCAATCATACATGGTCTGTGAACGATTAATACTATGGCTCAAGATGGACATCACAAGACGCCCGATCCGGAAATGTGTCCGTGCACATGTCCACCCCGTATACGGAATCCGAAATATACGTGGGACAATGTACCTAATTAGCCTCACGAAGTAACGTCTCGTGTGCGGTCCAATGTGGTGATATCCACGCATGACCATCGTGTGCACGGCTAAAAATCCTACACAATAACCAATCGGCACGCAGATATGACTCGGATATGTCACGATACAACATGACAACGAAACTCAAAGGATAAGACATCCAAAACAAATCATACGACTCACCAAGTGAACGATGACACGAATAATGAAAGATCGACACGACCGACAATATTCGAAACAACCATCCCGGGATCAAAATCCCTAAGGACCAATGAACAACGATCACAACACAATTCGGGAAAATCCTCAACCTTCAACGATCACAAAATTACCGAGTTCACAAGAATAATAGTGTCTTGCCTTGAATCGGTCAACACGACAATAATAATTCAACGGATGGGAATTATCGTTGATAATCCCAATTCAATACTTCGATTACCGTAGAATGGCCAATCGATAACAATTATACAATGGATGGGAATTATCTTTTTGACAACGGGTGGAAATTATATTTGATAATCCCAATTCAATATATCGATTACCGTTAGAGCGGACAATCGATAATAATTATACTGACGGATGGGAATTATCTTTGATAATCCCAATTCAATATATCGATTACCTTCAGAACGGTTAACCGATAACAATTATACAACGGATGTCTCGGCACCTTTAATCGGTTACCGATAACGAAGATGATGATCGAATACGTCAATGCCTTCAATCGGCCAAAACGACATCAATAAAAAAAATACTGATATCAATAACGACGATTCACAAAAAAAAATATCTTGATGGAACGTCAATCAATAATAACAATCGATATGTCGATGCCGCGAACCGGCTATCGACAACAATATCTCGAAGAAACATCAATCAACAATAAAAATCGATATGTCGATACCGCGAACCGGCTATCGACAACAATATTATCAACAAGTACCGCAATGCCTTAAATCGGCCATTTACGAACAACAATAATATTTGGCATAATTTGCCGAAGGGTATCGTATCAAACAATCCCCTGATATCAACAAAATTACAAGGAGACCAAGTCTCGAAATGATACACACATTCATACACATACATGATAACATTAATCTCATTGACCAGTACAAGTATAAAACTTGCCTCAAACCGAAGGCGAGAAAGTCCTTCCACGATCAACGTCCTACCACGAATCAATCAACGCGTCCTCCGACAATCACAAGCACTCGAACAACCTTGAATGAAATACAATTCATTCGATAACACGATATCGATCGATAACGACACAATAGATAATTTCGATTCCAACACGAACACATACTATACTCGTATTTATCCGTATACATACGTATATATATAATATATATATATATATTACATATATATATATATTAATATATATACAATACAACTCACAATATTTATATATATATATCTAAAAAAATATATATATATATACTAACACTACACACACACACTTCACTCATTACATATATATATATAATATATATAACACATGAAACACACACACACTGCTCATATATATATAATATATATATAACACATCTAAACACATAACACACACACACATATAATCACTGCACAACACACATATATATATATATATATACATATATATATATATATATAAAACTGAAAAACACATAAGACTAACCGGTAGAGTCGATCGGCCAGGTCCGAAAAACTCCCATGCCGGAAATCGGCCGCCGGAAAAATGACCCGCCGGACTTCGTCCAACTCCGGCCCGTTTCCGTCTATGGCCGGTTCCACCACCTCCGTTTGTAACTCTTCGCCGGAAGAAAAAAAATAATATCGGAACAGTTCAGTTCGACCGGATTTACAATGCCTTCCGGTTCGGAAATTCCGACCAGGCCGCCGCCGAGCTCCGGTCGTGAGTTGCCTGCCGTCGCCGAATTCTATCTCGCCGAAAAAAAAACGGAGAAGTCGGCCCGTCCTCAAGCTCCATCTCGCCGGAAAAATGGAGAAGCCGGCCGCCCGTCCTCAAGCTCCATCTCGCCGGAAGAAGAAAGAGATGGAGAGAAGGGAGAGAGGGCGAGAGATGGCAGCAAGAAGAAAGAAGAGAAAAAAAAAAAGAAAAGAGAGAGAGAGGGTCGACTGGCGAGAGAGATGAGAGATGGTGAGGGATGATGATGTTGATGATTGAGGGAAGGTGATGATGTATAGTATATATATATATATACATATAATATAGCATGCATGAGGGGGATGAGAGGGATTCACGTGGGAAGAAGAAGAAAAAGAAAATGAGGGAGGGAGAGAGAGATGATGATTTGAGTTTTATATATATATGTATATATATAATATAGCATGAGGGGTAAAGGTGGGAGTGAGGAACGAGAGGGGAAGTGAAAAGGTGAGGAGGAATCTCATGTGTTGACAAATTTATATATATATATATATATATAAATGATACCCCAAAGATACCCTCGCCCCGAAAGTTGACCACGAGGAAGGTTCCCACCACCTACCACGCATTACGTACGTAACCTCAGGGCGTAACGTACGCAATCGCAACAAATTAGCGTACGCAATGCTACACAGGTAGCGTACGCTATGGCTATAAACTTAGCCAAAATTCCAAACTCGCCAAGCAACAACCAAACGACGAAACCAAACCGTCGACCAGAATAAATATTTCGATCCCGAAATATTTTAATACAATATAAATTGTATCGGTCCAAACAACAACACTTGTACAATTCCAAATGAATACGTACAACTCAACAGTAACTCGAAAAAAAAAAATTACCCCCGGATATTACAATAAGTCTTTGGCCAAAGCATTCTGATATAGTCGTATTAGATACACTATTAATCAGTCGGTCTTGATTTGCATTAACACATGTATAGAGTTTAGTCAACAGTAGGGTTTGACTTTACCGTGACCCGAAGACTTGACCGGGACATCTGATGAAGGGTCTATACGTATATAGTATTCACGACATAATGGTTCTGGAATGATCCCTTCATTCGTTCTCGATCGGGGTTCTGAGGCGGCCCGCTAAGTGGCTAAGTCTTTGCCGCACTCATTGGTTCCTCCCAATGCCGGTGAGACGGACCTACGGTCGCGCATCGGGAGCGTTGACGGATAAATGTGAATTTATTATCTCTCTATTAATATTAGATATTGGATATCTAATTATGATTTATTGGATAAATCAAATATCGGTCTTATGAATTTAAATTAAGTTACTGGGTAATTAATTTAATTCATAAATTATATTTCTTAGAGAAATATATATTTGTATTTGATATAATTAATTAATTAGATTAATTAATTAATATAAATACATTGATGATTAAAGGAGTGTATTTAACGAAGTCGTTTGACGAGCGTCAGGTACACGAGCCGAGTGACTCGGCTCGTTTCTAGGAAGCTTCCTTATAGGCCAACCCCACCTCACATGGCCATTACATTTTGCATGTTGTGTTTGTTGTAAAGTCATCTTAATAATGTTTGAGATTCCTCTCACATTATTTTTATTCATTATGATGAGTTGTTATATATTATATATATAACCAACTCTTGATGAAGGAAAAAACACACACACACTTGCAAAAATTGGAGCTGCTGGCCGTGAGTTCTTCAAGTGAGGAGAGAGAAAAAATTTTCTTCTTCATATTGTTCATCTTTGAGGTGAAAAGAAGTAAGCAAAAATTAAGAGAGAAAAAATTCCTACAATACTTCCTAGCCGTGTTCTTCATAGAACGGAGTGTTGTAGATTTTTCCGGGCAACTTCCGACGCGTGTGAAGTCGAGGCTTCGAATTTTCGGTGCTTGGAACGAAGGGATTTCGTGTTCGGGATGGGATCGTGATCATCGGCTACACTTTACGAAGATTTATTTCAAAGGCTTCAAGGGTATGAATCTTTATCTTCGTATTTATTTTTTCGTATATACGTTACTTGATCGATCCTGTTTGGGATTCGTTTTTATTTCCGCTGCGTATTTCGTTTTATTTTCGGAATCCCAACAGTAATGCCCATGCATTAACGTACGTAAAACATCCTGCTTAGCATACGCAAGTCATTTACCTTAGCGTGCGCTATCCGAAGTTGACTTGCTACAGTACACACCTACCACTCGTGCCCCCACATGCCGAAAGCATCCGCGATTATCGGGATTCCTTTGACCGATCTGGAATTAGCATGCGCTAACCATACGGTTTAGTGTGCGCTAGGCCTACATGACAAACACCTGCTGACCTTATCTGGACACGCGTCGCAAGTGGCCGGGTCCACCCGCCGAAAGCTAAGATTCCATTATTGGCGATCTGATGTTAGCGTGCGCTAACCAACATACGTTAGCGTGCACTAACTGGATATAAAAATCAACCTGGGCATACCTGTCGGTCACCTTCCGGAACTAACCCAGCAAGTCGTTACGTACGTTAGGGGTCCTTCTTAGCGTACGTAACCGAACCTCTTAGCGTACGCTATCAATACTTCGTAGCGTGCGCTACTGCACCCGATGGCGTGCGCTAATGAACACTTAGCCATTTTCCGCAATTTCTGTCCAACATCTTGTCGTACCAAAAACGAACATGAGACACACTGAACACAAACACTGAATCCAATAATATTCTTATACGATATACTCTATATCGAAAGTACAATAACCTGATACACGATATCCTCAAATGTAATCACGACGGATACAACAATTATATCGATACTGACATCTCAGTCCTTTATTTATTTTATCCCTACTGTACAGATTCCACGCTGTACAATATAACTCGGATACAATAATATCAAACAACAGTAGTAGAAATTCCGGATATTACATTCTACACCACTTAAAATAAGTTTCATCCTCGAAACTTGCAATCCGTCATAAAACAAACAAACATACCTTTCAACCCACAATATCCCAAAACCATCACGACAACGATCAATTATCGTCATCACCGAATAACCAAACGAGCATACTTACAAATACGCAGGTCGACGATCTCCTGAGATACTAGCAAGCGATCTCACTGTACAGTCTCAATACGCTTACGATCACAATTCCCTGAGTCTCAACAAAATATATCATCTTCGGATGAAACAATCTGCTCGAATCAAATCCTGTCTGCCTGATCGCATGATCAAGTTCCAATTTCGATAAGACGAATAATATCCGATATATCTGCAAAACAACTGCCCAAAACAACGACACGAATCAACCGAACGCTCAGATGATCACCAACAATGATCAACAATCAACCGAATTTATCATCGACATGCTAAATTCCAATATGACCAACCAGAGGTCAAAACACAATCGAGAATATCATCAACGTGATAAACTCCAATATTACCAACGAACGATCAACGAAAATCGAGAATACCTTCACAAGGTAAACTCCAACACGATCAACACAGAACCACAGAAACACATATACGAAAGAATAACATTCTCAAAACCACAAATCGATCACGTACAGTAGATCTCAATAAATATACCCAACTGGCGAACATTTCCCTCGGCATACGAACAAAGAATTGCAAATTGACGAACATACCAATTTATACAAGGAGTGGGAACGACCACTCAATATCCAAAACAACCAGCATGGGGTCACCATCCCCAAATTTACACTTACAAAGAAATCATTCAAAGATTACTATGGTAAGATTGCGCTACTACTGCACCAATGGACTCACATAGCACATATGTCCCGGTTTTACAAAGTCCAATGTTCCAAAATTACATCCTGCACATGAATCTACAACACGCAGTATATTTCTCTTATCTGATCAATCAACCGATCATCCTTGCATAACCAATCTACCATACTAAACTTCGAATCTCTTTTCCTTGTACCATCGATATGATATGCCCGATGCACTAAATGCATATGTACATCAATCAAATTTTCAAAACTAGTTTGAAATCATATATTCTTGTCACGAAGACAATTTTCGAAAGTTCTTTCAAGAGTTTGAAAACTCAAAACATAAATTTTCGTAAGACCACGAAATCAATTTTAAAAATTAAATCGGCTCGCTGGTGCCAAGTTCTCGATAAAAATTCTTTTCGAATAGACACGATTAAATAAAATGAAATTTATGCAAATGCTTGTGCATATCCATACTCCTGTATACCACTTTGGCTCGTCACCAATATCCACTGATATTCCATCAGAAAACCACACGATAAAGTTCCAAAATCTCAAATATATAGACTCTGATAAAAACTCCTCTCCACATACTACTCGCAACGTAAATCCTTAATCCATCCTGGATCACCTCAAATATGATATGACAAAACATTGAAACAAATCAACAAATCAAACACAACGAAAGACTTCCCGAGAAGTTCCATTTGAACAAGTAAACCAAAAACCTCAAAAGGTAGGAATAAAATAAATAAACGATTGATAAAGAGTTTTACAAATCTCGGGAGTTTTAGAAAACAGAAAAGCTTTCTTTTGAAATATTAAGGTCTCAGCCCGTATCTTGTTCCGCATTACAAGAAGTTTAAAAAGTAGAAAACTCTTTTCGGACTCCAAGTCCTGAGTTACAAAACTATTTCACAATCGATTGGGTCTCGGCCCAAAAATCATTTTCCGTAAAATATCCGTAAAACATTCATTTTGAAAGGTATCATTTTCAAATGATCAAAAGCAGTTCATATATCTCAAAATAAATTAACATGCTACATGTTCTTCTCAACCATGCACAATATTTCTCCCCAAATGCACAATTTCGTTCCAAAATCTAACCAACATACTGATTTCCAAAATCATAGTTTCTCAAGATCATCAATCCTGTCCCACTCTGACATCTCATACTGTAACGCATGATATCTGCTGAATCTCAAAACATATCAACTTAGAACGGCAATAAATCTCAATGAAATTCAAAAATCCAAATACTTACAGATCGTGAAGCCGACGATTCCCCGTGATACTGGCACATGCCTCGACTCTAGAAAATACTCGACATAGATATTTTCAAAACACACGTTTGCCAAATCAGTTCGACTGAAGAACACAATACATCTCATTCCAGAGAATCTCGTTAACACCATTTGGAAAAGTTATAACAAGCCCGATGCGATCCGCAAATCCGATAACGCACAAGCCTGAGTGAACAACAAAGACTAACGGCTCTAATATTTGTCAATCGACAACTCGAATGACGCAACAAAAACACGACCCAACTCGACCCAAATGCCTAGGTTTTCTCAACCTAAGCTCCGATACCATATTCTGTAACACCCCCAGATTTAACCGGAAATATTATAGCTCCATGGGCCCCGAGATGGAACCCACAAGGCTAAAAGAATTTTTCGCAAACATTTACAAATGCCCAAGAGGCCAACGACGGTACTATCTGTAAAAATTCACAAAGACTTATAAAAATCCATTTATCAAAAACCGTCGTAAAAACTCATTTGAAATCACAAGGCCAAACGGCCGACACTCAAAAGTTTAGAAAATGATTTCCAAAGTAACCTCAGTTACCAGATACCAAAAGAGCATTTCAAAATACTCATGCAGCGGAAAAAGACCAACCATAAAGATACTCTAGCAGCGGAATACAAGAACCAATCAAGAAAGTCAATGCACAGAACATGTCATAGGGAGTATCCTCCGGGAAGCTCATCTCTTCACGACCGATACATGCTCGATACTCCAAGAACCTAAAAAGAAATCCCACGACGGGGTCAGCCATAATATCCAACAATGATAACCGTCACATCACATTAATAATTACTTACCAATGAGAATCCAACATAAGAATACGACCAACGTAGTCTTACCGCCATAACTTTACTTACTCAAGTAATTCTCATCAGAATAACCATTATCACATTTCACATCTCGTACTCGATTAACCAATAAACTCGAACATAATATCTGTATTGTACCTTAAACAATACTCAGGATTCTCAAACTGTCATCACCAACTCACGATACGGAAATATACCATTACTGACCAATACGATCCATCGAATAACATCATCAAATCCCAAAACGATAACCGATTGTCCATCAAAGACAAATAGCAAGGAATACGGAACATACCTCGAGATATGATGTGCCACGGCATTAATATCAGTCTAATCCTAGATCAGATCAATGCAATATGGACACGGTCCTAACACAAGACCTACAAATGCATACTCATATGACCACGTCAATATGATCACAACAGTAACAATCATGTATACTAAATGGGAATCCGACGATTCAGCGCCCTAAGCATAGATCCCTTTGTTGATCCTATCAGATCAGCATAAGGTGGATAACCAACAATACACATATGAACAACAACACATGATAAAATCAATGATGCGAATTCACAAGATTCCATCAACACAATACTGGTAATCCAACGATCCAACGCCCTCAGCATAGATCCCCATGATGATCCCGTCGAATCAACGCATGGTGGAAAACCTGTCCAACGATCCAGCGCCCTCAGCATAGATCCTCATGATGATCCCGTCGAACCAACGCATGGTGGACATTCGATCCAGCGCCCTCAGCATAGATCCTCATAATCCCATCTGTAATATCCGCAATTTCGAATTTCGGTAATTTTCTTTTTTTTCTTTTTTTTTGGCGGAAGTCCGTTTTGACGACTCGCTCATGACCGTTTCGTCATTCCGAGAATGATTAATTCTGCACTTTTTGTCATCCGAGTTCGTTTCGGTGTCGTTTTGTTGAGTTCCGTGCTTTTTAGCGACTTTTCCGCACTTGAGCTCGATTCTTGCGAATCTCGTCCGAAACTGTTGTTTCGAGTTTCTCGTAAGTTCATTTAATGTTATTATTCATGTTGCGAGCTTTGGTTCGGTGTTTCGATCACGTATCGTGATTTCCGGGCATTTTGGGCCACTTTTGTAATTTCCCAAAGTTTAGGGTAATTACTTCCGTTGTCGAATTCCGACACTTCGGGTGGTCGTAATCGTGTGTTCTCTTAGCGCTTGGATTCGTCTTTGCGAGTACTTCGTAACCGTATCTTCGATTTTTACTCAGGTTCGGGTTTCGGGGTCGTCCGGGCCGTCGGAGTGGCCACGGCCGAGTCACGGCCGGAGCAGGGCCTGGTCTGGCCGAGTTACGGCCGTAAGGTGCCGGTTACGGCCGTAATGTGTGCCAGTTACGGCCGTAAGTGTGATCGGGTACGGCCGTACGGGCGCTGGGCATCTTCCGGACGAAGGCCGGTTACGGCCGTAATGTGTGCCAGTTACGGCCGTAAGTGCCCGACAGCTGCTGGAATGATTTTTGACGAATGCCGGTTACGGCCGTAAGGCCTGCCGAGTACGGCCGTAAGGGCCGAGTTACGGCCGTAAGGCACTGCCGGTTACGGTCGTAACCCTGCCGGCTATATATAGCCTGGGCTCGGCCAGACTTCATTTTTACCCGATTTTCTCCTTCTTTCGGCGGCTGGTGACGGGTGTGACGGGAAATGGAGTTCTTGGCCGATTCTAATCATTTCCAAGGCATTTTGGAAGATTCTTGTTGATTATATCATCATCCAATCCGTGTTCTTCGTCAAATCAAGGTATATTCTTGATTTTCCTTCAAGTTGACTTTTTGGAGAAATTGTTCTTGATTTCGTTTCTAATCTGATTTTGATACATCGATTGGTGTAGTATGATGTTATTAATCGTGTTCTATGGGTTGTATATCCGTATATCAAGTTTGTTTAACTCGATTGACGATTCGAGTGTTCTTGGGAATTATTGAACATTTAGTGTTCGATTAAATGTCCCAATGAGTTTTCCCTTCGATAGTTTGTTGGGATTTCCGTTGTTTTGGCCTTGATTCTCGTCGTAACCATGTGTTATTGTTCCTTCCGGAGGTTTATAGGTGTTCGAGGATTCCGATGTTGAATCCCGTTTGGTGATTGATGATTCGTGTGGTGTTATTCTCGTAATACTCGTGGTGCTATCACGTTCTTGATATTGTTCGGGGGTTCGGGGCTATTCGACCGCGTCCTATCCGTCGTCTTATTGCGATCGTGATTTCGAGGAAAGTACCTTGCCCATACTATTCTTGTTTTATGGATATGATAATTAGTGATCGTCTAAATGTGGTTGTTTGGTCGTTTGAATTGAACTTCCAAAAGATTTGGTTTAGCCTTGTTAAAGGCTTGCTTTCAAAACGCGTGTGTTTTGTGAATGGCGTGGTTTGTGAATAACTATGTGAATTCTATGTATATGCTTGGTTTTAATGTTGCACTTGGTATTGTGTGTGGACGTATATTATTTCGTTTCGGTGCGTTGTGGATTGACGTGGTGTTTTGCTAAGTGTTTGATGCCTCTGGGCGAATTGTTTGAATATACTTGATGTGATATGTTATTTGTGTGAATGTGTGGATATGGTTGAAGGTCTACGATGACACATGGCACGTGATCATGTGGTCAGGATGCAACAAGTGATTGATCCAACCGTGAGAGCCTGAGATAATCTACGGTGGCACATGGCATGCGATCATGTGGCCAGGATGCAACAAGTGATTGATCCAACCGTGAGATGTGTGTGATTTGTTTCGCTAGACAGCTCGGGAGGGTCCTTCGAGGCCTCGGGTGGGATGTCTGTGGTAGCATCCCGGTCCTAGGCGATGCGCGTGCGTGATTATGTTTCGTTGATTTTATGTCCGTTGAGGACACGTGATGTTGGGCTCTGATCCTGTAAATTGTTGGTGGTTTCCTATTTGCGAAAACAAAACATTTGTGCTGTGACCCTACTGATTTTTGGAAAGAGAAGGATTTTATAATCCTAAATTGTTTTCTATTAAAACTCTCGATGGCATTTTAAACTGTTTTATAAATTGTTTCCCTTTATTTGCGATCTTTCGGTTTTGGAAATGTTTACCCAAACTCTTGCCTCGGGAAGTACTTTTCTTTACGTTTGGATCTTTGAGGATTCCTGGTTATTGTTATTCGTGAAATGTGAATTGTATGGCTCGTATTTGCACTTTGTTCTTGCACTAGCAAAATAGTGGAGTTTTGCTAACCCCCGAGTATTCGGGGGGTGGATGTCTATTTTTGCATTCAGGTTTTGGAGCATAGCACAGGGTCAGCACGAAGGATGATGAAAGATGAACGATACTAATCACACGAGGATCCGTTGATGTCGTATTGGTCTAGTTGTATTTTCTTTTCCGCTGCAGTATCTTTTCCCCGTTGTACGGGAGTTTATTGTATTTTGACCCCTGCGTGGGTATGTGTTTGGAATTGAGTTGTATGTTATTATTGAAAGACCAAGTCGGTCTACTGAGTCATTTTAGCCTTAAAGGCAATGTTTAGATGTTTGATTTTAGTTATCAGCCTGGTAGATCCTCGAGTAGAGGGTCTACGGCGTGTAATATCCCTGAGTGGATTGGGGGTGTTACATAAATGGTATCAGAGCTTAGGTTGTGGAAACCTAGCCGGGCCGTCGATGGTGTCTGTTGAGTTTTGTCTTGTCGGATTTTGTCTGACTAAGTCGTGTCGCGACGCGTCGTCTGAGTTTGTTGGTCGTGATTAGTATCGTGGGCGATCATCATCTTCGTGCGACCTGTGGCTGTAAGTCTCCCTTCTTTGTGTTGTGCCTCGTGTGTCACGAGCTATTTTATGATTATTTGATTAGTGACGGAATCCTCTTATGGATTTTGATTTCTTGATATGTGGTTATTTGATTCTCATATTTCGTTCATATGAGGAGTAGTGTTGCTCAATTGTGTATGTTGAACCGTATTTCTTTTATCCGCTTCGTGAGTTCTTTTGTAATGACTTTCGGAATTTTACCGACTGAGTTTTATTTCGAAAACCGATTCCCTTAACCGAGTTTTTGGCATTATGGCCTTGATCGTTTTGGCGAAATTCTTATGACGGTATTTAGCATTTTGTAAATGGCTTCTATGAGTTTTTGAAATAATACCGTCATCGGCCTTTTTGGCATTTTTGTAAATAGTTTTTAGCCTGGTGAGTTCCGGCGCGGGACCCACGGCGCTATAAAGTTTTGTGTAATTACCTGAAATTTTTGGGCATTCTAGCCCATTGAATTATCTTGGAAAACCTTGAGTATCTTAGAAAATAAATTTCGAGACGTACTTTTAAAATGAATTATTTTCTCGTGGTACATCCAAGGTGCCACAATATGTTTCAAAATTCCTCTACCTCGAGGACCCAAAAATGTTTTGAGATATTTTCAATGTTTTATAAACACTTTTACTTAGACCCGAGGGTCGAATATTCTGAAAGTTTTTCACTAAGAGAAGGTGTCCTCATTTTTGTTCAAACGCAAGATGATTTTCAAAGTCTCGAAAATGATGTTGTTCAACTTTTTGTAAAATGATACTCAAGATCAACTGGTGTTTCCAAACTGTTTTCAAAAAGGTGGTTTTCGTTTTTAAAGACCTATCATTTCTGTTTGCGGACCGGAAATGCATGTATGGTTTTCGAACTTTCGTTACGGTTTTAATCCCGATTTGTGATTGAATTGGTGGCGTGAGCGTTGAGTCGTTGCCACGCATATGTTTTGTTAACCCTTTGTGGGAGGTGTGATGAGGATCTTTAATGTTGTCATTTCGTGGTGGCTTGCGTGTTATCGCACCTGTGTGAGCTGTTAAAGCTTGGGTTTGTGCGTTTATGCACATGGGTGATTGCTTCATGAGGTTTGTAATTATGTGCAGGTTATTGTTCGGTCCGTTAAGGTCGCCGAACGATACCATCGTCGCTGTAGTGTTTGTGTGTGTATTACTTTACGATGGTAATCGTTGTATATGATATGTTTTATGATTCCTTGTTGTGCTGAGTTGGCATCTCCGCTATGTTGTTTTGCGATGTTATGCCCCATTGTATCTAGAGCCGAGGTGTTTCAACCGTGGTGTGCCGGGGGCATGCATATACCAATTGTCCTTCTCGTCAGTAACGTATTTCGAGTGTGGACCCGAAAGACACAGGATCTAGTTTCCTGAGTTGGGTTCCGAGTTTTTCGGGGCGAGAACTTCAGTACAGATATCAGAATCGGCTTTGAGAGGCCTTTGAAGGATGTTTCTGTCAGTTGCTTGTTGTGTTGTCACCTTGATTTCGTGTTGTGAGTTTCGGGAACGACACTTCTTTTAGAAGAGATCGAATATAATACCCGTATTATTTTTGGCTTCTATATTTTCTCTTTCTCCAGTCTATCGATTCCCTCATGTTCGTTGATACTTTCTGAACTTGTTCTGTATTTCGGTTTCATCGTTCGAACGAGCTGTGATCTTGTTTTGGGTCGATCTGGTTATCGTTGTAACTTTTCTGAGTTCGGTTCGATTCTTGTGAACCTTGTTCGGAAGTAACATCTTTTGATTCTACTAGTTCTTTTATTCGAAGTGGATCGGATTTGGAACCTCTGTATTTTCGACTCTGTCGACTCGTTTATGTTCGTTGACATTTTCTGAGCTTGTCCTGCCCCTTGCTTTTGTTGATCGAACGAGTGTGATATTGTTTCGGAATAACTCGTTTGTTGTTGTGATTTTTTCAATTGCTATTCCCTTTCCTGTGGATCTTATGTGAATGCACATCTTGTTGGTTTCACCGGATCATATATTGTCTCGAGTCGAGATGTGAACCTTGGAGTTGTTGTTTGAATTTTTATTGTTCTTCATGATTCGAACATGATCGTTCGATTTTTATTGTCTCGATCTTTGTGGTTCGATCGTTTGATTGTTCAGTTTTTGTTGATCTCGTTTCGTGATTGTTGAGCGTTCAGACTCCTTCCTAATTCCCTTAAGTTCGGGAAATTAGTCTCGTTTCGATCTTCCAACCCTTGGGCGGTGGAATTCCGTATTTGTTCAGCGTTTGACTCGCGTTTGGATTGATGAACCGTTAGGTTGGTCAATCGTATTGATTTTCGTTCGTTGTGTTTTGTGATTGTTCGGATAATCGATCTGATTGTACTATCTATTTGATGACGTTTGTCACTTATTGATTTTATTATGTCTCTACGGTGGCGTTGTGTTGGTCGTCGTGGAGCGTGGTTTCACGTCGTATGTCTCTTTGCGTTTCTTGCAGCATTTCGCCATTGGGCGCGAGTTTTCAGTTTTGTTTATCTCGTCGAGTTTTCCTGGCGGGTATATTGCTTCCCCCTACCTGTTTTAAGTTTCGGGACGAAAATTCTTTTAAGGAGGGTAGAATGTAATATCCGCAATTTCGAATTTCGGTAATTTTCTTTTTTTTCTTTTTTTTTCGGCGGAAGTCCGTTTTGACGACTCGCTCATGACCGTTTCGTTATTTCGAGAATGATTAATTCTGAACTTTTTGTCATCCGAGTTCGTTTCGGTGTGGTTTTGTTGAGTTCCGTGCTTTTTAGCGACTTTTCCGCACTTGAGCTCGATTCTTGCGAATCTCGTCCGAAACTGTTATTTCGAGTTTCTCGTAAGTTCATTTAATGTTATTATTCATGTTGCGAGCTTTGGTTCGGTGTTTCGATCACGTATCGTGATTTCCGGGCATTTTGGGCCATTTTGTAATTTCCCAAAGTTTAGGGTAATTACTTCCGTTGTCGAATTCCGACACTTCGGGTGGTCGGAATCGTGTGTTATCTTAGCGCTTGGATTCGTCTTTGCGAGTACTTCGTAACCGTATCTTCGATTTTTACTCAAGTTCGGGTTTCGGGGTCGTCCGGGCCGTCGGAGTGGCCACGGCCGAGTCACGGCCGGGCGAGGGCTGCTTTGGCCGAGTTACGGCCATAAGGTGCGATTCTGGCCGTAATGTGTGCGAGTTACGGCCGTAAGTGTGATCGAATGCACGTGCGGCGGCTGGGCATCTTCCGGACGAAGGCGATTCTGGCCGTAATGTGTGCGATTCTGGCCGTAAGTGCCCGACAATTTCTTTGGAATGATTTTTGACGAATGCGGTTCTGGACGTAAGGCTGCCGAGTCTGGCCGTAAGGGCCGAGTTACGGCCGTAAGGCACTTGCGATTCTGACCAGTAACCTCATGCCATATATAGCACAGGCTCGGCGGACTTCATTTTACCCGATTTTCTCCTTCTTTGGTAATTGGCGAAGGGTGCGACGGGAAATGGAGTTCTTGGCCGATTCTAATCATTTCCAAGGCATTTTGGAAGATTCTTGTTGATTATATCATCATCCAATCCGTGTTCTTCGTCAAATCAAGGTATATTCTTGATTTTCCTTCAAGTTGACTTTTTGGAGAAATTGTTCTTGATTTCGTTTCTAATCCAATTTTGATACATAGATTAGTATAGTATGATGTTATTAATCGTGTTCTATGGGTTGTATATCCATATATCAAGTTTGTTTAACTCGATTGACGATTCGAGTGTTCTTGGGAATTATTGAACATTTATTGTTCGATTAAATGTCCCAATGAGTTTTCCCTTCGATAGTTTGTTGGGATTTCCGTTGTTTTGGCCTTGATTCTCATCGTAACCATGTGTTATTGTTCCTTCCGGAGGTTTATAGGTGTTCGAGGATTCCGATGTTGAATCCCGTTTGGTGATTGATGATTCGTGTGGTGTTATTCTCGTAATACTCGTGGTGCTATCACGTTCTTGATATTGTTCGGGGGTTCGGGGCTATTCAACCGCGTCCTATCCGTCGTCTTATTGCGATCGTGATTTCGAGGCAAGTACCTTGCCCATACTATTCTTGTTTTATGGATATGATAATTAGTGATCGTCTAAATGTGGTTGTTTGGTCGTTTGAATTGAACTTTCAAAAGATTCGGTTTAGCCTTGTTAAAGGCTTGCTTTCAAAACGCATGTGTTTTGTGAATGGCGTGGTTTGTGAATAACTATGTGAATTCTATGTATATGCTTGGTGTTAATGTTGCACTTGGTATTGTGTGTGGACGTATATTATTTCATTTCGGTGCGTTGTGGATTGACGTGGTGTTTTGCTAAGTGTTTGATGCCTCTGGGCGAATTGTTTGAATATCCTTGATGTGATATGTTATTTGTGTGAATGTGTGGATATGGTTGAAGGTCTACGGTGACACATGGCACGTGATCATGTGGTCAGGATGCAACAAGTGATTGATCCAACCGTGAGAGCCTGAGATAATCTACGGTGGCACATGGCATGCGATCATGTGGCCAGGATGCAACAAGCGATTGATCCAACCGTGAGATGTGTGTGATTTGTTTCGCTAGCCAGCTCGGGAGGGTCCTTCGAGGCCTCGGGTGGGATGTCTGTGGTAGCGTCCCGGTCCTAGGCGATGCGCGTGCGTGATTATGTTTCGTTGATTTTATGTCCGTTGAGGACACGTGATGTTGGGCTCTGATCCTGTAAATTGTTGGTGGTTTCCTATTTGCGAAAACTAAACATTTGGGCTGTGACCCTACTGATTTTTGGAAAGAGAAGGATTTTATAATCCTAAATTGTTTTCTATTAAAACTCTCGATGGCATTTTAAACTGTTTTATAAATTGGTTCCCTTTATTTGCGATCTTTCGGTTTTGGAAATGTTTACCTAACTCTTGCCTCGGGAAGTACTTTTCTTTACGTTTGGATCTTTGAGGATTCCTGGTTATTGTTATTCGTGGAATGTGAATTGTATGGCTCGTGTTTGCACTTTGTTCATGCACTAGCAAAACAGTGGAGTTTTGCTAACCCCCGAGTATTCGGGGGGTGGATGTCTATTTTTGCATTCACGTTTTGGAGCATACCACAGGGTCGGCACGAAGGATGATGAAAGATGAACGATACTAATCACACGAGGATCCGTTTATGTCGTATTGGTCTAGTTGTATTTTCTTTTCCGCTGCAGTATCTTTTCCCCGTTGTACGGGAGTTTATTGTATTTTGACCCCTGCGTGGGTATGTGTTTGGAATTGAATTGTATGTTATTATTGAAAGACCAAGTCGGTCTACTGAGTCATTTTAGCCTTAAAGGCGATGTTTAGATGTTTGATTTTAGTTATCAGCCTGGTAGATCCTCGATTAGAGGGTCTACGGCGTGTAATATCCCTGAGTGGATTGGGGGTGTTACACCATCGGATTATATACACAACATAAACAACACAATATGCATACACATATGCAAATCAACACGTTTATCAACATGAACAACATAACATGCACGATAACATGACAATTTACTAGGACGACTCCATGTTCAACAACATGAAAGAAAATGTACGAGACCAAAATAAATAACACTAAACCATAATCAATATGGAATACTTGCCCCGAGTCCTTCGGGAGCAACCTCGATGTCCAATCATCACCGACTATTATCCGCAACGCTCGACGATCCAAACGTATCATGAACCATAAATACTCGAATCCTCGTCTTTACCATAATGTAACCTCGATACTCGAACATACCAATAACTGAGATAAAGCATATACATTATGATTTACCTCCCAGAATCGAAAGAACGATATGCGATCCGAATACCCAGAGTTCACAATAATAATCATCGCTATATGCATTATAAACGAAATGAAACTGAAACTATTCATTAAATATTATAACTCAGCAAGTAATAACTTGCCTCGATACCGATACCACGAAGCTGCTGCCGAACACATTGCCTTTGTCTACGAGCTCCTCAGCCCTGATCAAAAGCAATACAATGGACATACTCGACCACGACTGCAATATCCGGTTATAATCACCGATCAATAATCTCAACCTATCGAAGAAATCAAATAACACATATCCGATAACAATCAACAACCGACAAAACTAACCAATCGAACTCAACAGTTCAACACAACCTCGAATAAACACAGTCAGAACCAACCAAGTCAAACCATCACGAATTCATAATCAAAACACAAAAATACTGCACTGTCTGCCTAATTAGCGCACGTTAAACGCATAACGTAGCGTGCGCTAAGTTGTCCCGTTAGCGGGCGCTAGCCAGTAAGCTTAGCGTGCGCTAATGCTGTACAGTGGCATGCATTCCAAACATCGACTCACATCTTGCGACTACGAATCCGAATGAAGGGAGACATAAATCTCCATATTTCTTGAAGATAAACGACCCCATAATTATCACAATGATCATGTCAATGTCCACATATCAATAACAACATCAACAATCAAACCGACTCGATAACAAGGATCGTATCATGCTAAATCTGGAATTCAACCTAGTATCATGATTCATCTCATCTAAATCAACCAATATAATTACCAAGATTCAGAAATCCCTCTTAGATCGCGTTAAATGAATCAACATCCTTACAGTATGAAGAATCTTAACTAACATCCGAAACTCTTATCAAAATTTCATTGAATCTCATATAACATCATCATATGATTATCCAACATGCTCCTTACATGAAATCATCCAAGAAAAACGAACCATTAACAAAGGAATACAAAGATTACCTGGTTTAGACGAACCAAAAAGAAGAACACTAGAACTCCATCCAAAGAATCATGAACAACTTGAAGAACAAGGCTTGAATCCAAGCTCTCAATCTAATGTTGTTAAAAATTATCATTACACAGTGTTTGGGAACCTCAAATATATCCCAACTCTCTCTCTCTCTCTCTCTACTGAAAGAAGAAAAAATGACGAAATGCTTCTCAGCACCCTTCTGTCCCCTTTTATAATATTCATTATTAGCGTGCGCTAACATCTCATGTTTAGCGTGCGCTACCGTCTTAGCGTGCGCTAACTGACTTTGTTAGCGTGCGCTATCGAAGCCCAGAGGCTACTGTCTCGCTTCGTAAACTAGCTTACGTACGTAATGCCCATGCATTAACGTACGTAAAACATCCTGCTTAGGGTACGCACGTCATTTACCTTAGCGTGCGCTATCCGAAGTTGATTTGCTACAGTACACACCTACCACTCGTGCCCCCACATGCCGAAAGCATCCGCGATTATCGGGATTCCTTTGACCGATCTGGAATTAACGTGCGCTAACCATACGGTTTAGCGTGCGCTAGCCCTACATGACAAACACCCGCTGACCTTATCTGGACACGCGTCGCAAGTGGTCGGGTCCACCCGCCGAAAGCTAAGATTCCATTATTGGCGATCTGATGTTAGCGTGCGCTAACCAACATACGTTAGCGTGCGCTAACTGGATATAAAAATCAACATGGGCCTACCTGTCGGTCACCTTCCGGAACTAACCCAGCAAGTCGTTACGTACGTTAGGGGTCCTTCTTAGCGTACGTAACCGAACCTCTTAGCGTACGCTATCAATACTTCGTAGCGTGCGCTACCTGTACCCAGTAATGAACACTTAGCCATTTTCCGTACCAAAAACGAACATGAGACACACTGAACACAAACACTGAATCCAATAATATTCTTATACGATATACTCTATATCGAAAGTACAATAACCTGATACACGATATCCTCAAATGTAACTGTCGACCAGATACAACAATTATACCGATACTGACATCTCAGTCCTTTATTTATTTTATCCCTACTGTACAAATTCCACGCTGTACAATATAACTCGGATAAAATAATATCAAACAACAGTAGTAGAAATTCCGGATATTACAGGTAGAGTCACCATGATGAACTCGACCGATAGCGACTAGACGAGGAGGACGCTCGTCCACATAAAATCCAAATCCACCAGTGTCCCCAGGCGGAGTCTTCCCTCGTGAAGGGCCAGAAACATCATCGGCACAACTCCCCTTCGTACTGACACGGGTAACATGATGATCATGAGGTGTACGTAGATCGGTGTGGGGCTGATGTGAATGGCCAAATGTCTTCATCAAATTTTGTGTCACATCATATGTGATCTTCTTCGTTAGTTCCTCCAATGCACTTGATGATGCAGATCGACATGAAGATCGTCCAAAATAATCTAGAATGCCTACACCAAATCCAATCCCACGAACACGACCAGGGTGCTCCGGTCTCCCAATGGCCTCGGCCAATATATCATGTCGTCCCTCGGGAGTGAAGCTGCCCTGTGTACACTGTGCCTCCAACTCATCCTACAAAAGAACGTTTTTTCGTAAGTGTAACACAAATGTGAAGCACAAAAATGAACAATTAATATTTTTGTTGTAAGGATAAAAAAACTTTGTTTCATAAGTGAAACATAAAAGTGAACTTTTAAAATTTTATTCACAACCTTTAAATATTTCAAATTAAATATTACGATTTTTATTTTTTTCAACAACAAAAATTTAAGTTATAGAATTTAATTGCAAAACAAAAATTTCCAGAATCAACTTTTGAAAAGATAAGAAAACCAAGTTTATTTAATTTTAAGTACATTGTCAAATATTAAATGATTTTTTAAACTTACGATCTTAGTAATAATCTCTCGTGCTGCATCTGATGACACTCCTCCAGATCTTTTTTGGCGACCAAGTTTCCACCTCTGATGACGTGAAGGAGGAGATGAAGGATCAATAATAACATCTTCTCCAGACTTTGACGCTTCTTCTTTACGCTCCTTCATCTTTCTCTCCATCTCCTGTACCTCCACAAAATCATATCCGCCTCGAGCCATAGTATGGGGAGCGTTGTTCATCTTCGCTATATCTTGTTTCTTGTGTAATATCCGGATTTATTATGGTGTATTTCATCTGTATTCAAACCCTGTATTATTCGTATTGGTGGTTTTGATTATTGGAGTATGATATTTCTTGCATTGATATCATTGTACATAAGTATAGAATCATGCAAAATTTCTCATGCAAACTCGTGATAGCGCACGCTAAGAATGTATCTTAACGCGCGCTATCGGGCTACTATTAGCGCATGCTATGCAGGTAGGAGTTGCGTGCGCTAAGAACTCAATTATTGAGCGGGACGGCTAGCACATGCGCCAGCCGGGACATGGGTCCGGATAAGATTCCCGCGGACGAACCTGGACAGTTCTGAAGTCAACCCTTATTAGCGCACGCTAAGGAAAGCTTAGTAGCGTGCGCTAACTTGTTAAAATGCAGAATATTATAAATGGGACAACAACCCATTTTGACTTACGTTTTACTCGTTCCTTCTGCATTCTTGAGAGGCCAGAGAGCTGAGATAACCCTCCTACATACTTAGAACACATATTGTTGGTGTTTATATATTGGTTATCACTTGGGAGTAATCATTGAAGTGGAATAGCACCTTGGAGTGGCATACAACCAACCGAAGTTGGATTCTACCTTACGGTTCAGTGATTTTCATCATATTAAGGTATGTTCAATCTATCTCCAGACTTAGAGTTGGATTCTAACGATTTGGATGATCATGTTAACAAGATATGGATTTTCATAGATGAATTATCCAAGTATATCATGTTTGGAATATTGAGATGATTAAGCCTTAAGTACCTTGATTATGATCATCATGATTCGAATCTTATTACATTGAACAAGTAAAGGAAGCTTCTATCATTGGTAATCCGAATCTAATAGATGACTTCATAGCAATCTTGGACTTGACTTTAACATCATTATTGTTAGATAAATCTAAAGGATTGATCATGGAAAGATTTATCTAGTATAGATGGAACGTTTAACAACTTCAGCATGATAATATGGATTGATATAAAGGTGTTGATATCAACCGTTAAGCCTTTCGAGTTGTCGTATGAAGATTTGTAGTCGGAATGGAATATGGTTTTATATTGGTATGCATATCCTTGAATCCGAAGTTGTCTTTATCCGTAAATCATTCATAAGAGTATGAACATGATATTCATGGAAGTAACATGAATTATCACGGAAGATTTCATTGTTTTGATCATGATGAGAACAGTTTACTGCTCAGCAGTAAACTGCCATGCATAGATAGCGCACGCTAAGCTATGAAGATTAACGTGCGCTATCGAGCACGAGTCAGCGTACGTTACGTTTGGTACGTAACGTACGCTAGGCCATCAGACGAAGTCGATTGGTGATCGGTGAAATCTTGACCATACATAGTTAGCGTACGCTAGGCTTTGTTGTTTGCGTGCACTATCGAGCAGACTTAACGCACGCTACACAGAGTACTTAGCGTGCGCTAAGCAGTTCAGGCAGATTACATTTTATGAACTTTTGGCCGTAAATCGAATTGTTAAACATTCGTACGATGTGAGATAATCCTATATCATTTCTTTTGTTAAGGTTTGATCTTGTTGCGTGATTGATTGAGGAGGACGACCTTCGAGTGTTCGTTTTCGTGGAAGTATTGTTCTTGTCTTCAAATCGAGGCAAGTACTTTAATTGTTTTATGTATTGTTGTTATACATATTGTCGTGCATGTATGTCGTTGTTGTATGTCCACCTCGTGTTGGTCCGACGGGATCATCGGGGGATCTATGCTAGCGTGCGCTGGATCATCGGACGGGTTTTTCCACCACGGATTGGTCTGACGGGATCATCGTGGGTTCTAGGAAGTGAACGCTGGATCGACGGAATTACCATGTGTATGTTATGATATCATGTTGTGATTATCAGTTGTGCATGTCATTTTTGAGTTCCTCGTAGGAGAAGACTCGTTAGTATTTTTGTCGTTTACATTATTCGTGAGATATGAATAATATGTTGTGGTACTTGTAGTAGCATCGTTGTGCTAACCCCTACGGGGGTGAACATTTTGTTTATGTTCATGATCGAGGAGAGCGGGAAAACAACCACTGGAGCTGCATGACGACGAGGGTGCAGAGTGATGTTTCGGCCGGGTTTATTTATCTGTTGTTTATTGGTTATTTTAAATAAGTACTCGAGTACGAAGTCATTTATATTGAATTTGAATTTGGTGATGTATTATTAAGTTCCTGTTGAACAATTGTACTCTCAGTTGGTCAGAACTGCTGTATCTTAATTCCGTTATTTCCACTCGTTAATACCTTTTAATGTCTGTTCAATTCTTCAGCCTTGTAAATCCTTATGTAAAGGATTTACGGCGCTGTAATATTCCTGAATATATCGGGGGTGTTACATCTTGATTCTCTTTTCCTGGAAAAAAATATTTGCAACAAATATGAAAAAAGTCTTCCCAATCCTTTGTTTATGTACCTTTGTATCATTGTTTTATGTGCTTTTATTTGATGAAGAATGTCCACAATTTCACAACTCTTTTTTCTTTTTTATGTTGTCACTGGTGTAGTGAACTTTCTTGGTTCAGTAATGCATTTCTCTCTTAGTTGTAGATTAACAAATAAAATTGTCAGTTTAATGTAGCAACTTTGCAAATGATAACATTCTTATGCTATCTGATCTAGCAGAAATAGTTGCATACCAAACTAGGGCTATTGACTGTTTTATGATTAATATTACATTAATCATCTTAAAGCAGCATCCTAATTACATTTAACTATATAGGAATTTTATTTTCAAAATCAACCCAGTTTATTTCTTATCAAAATATACAGATTTTACATATTGCAAATAATCAAAAATTATTTGCAAGGAATCGAAATAATATATAAGAAAATATCTGCAAGTAATCGAGCTACAGAAAATATCTTTTGAATTCAGATTTACCTCCCAAGTAGGGTCCTCACGAGTCTTTTTAAATTCTTTCCAATCATCCTCCGATATACCATATTTCTCGCAAGGAGACAACCCTTTCGACGGACCATATATATACTCGCCGGTCAAATCAGTCTTAAATTGCCTCCACATCCTGCCAATAGACTGCAATGTCTTCGTGCGAAATTGACTAATATTGCTAATTTGACTAACATCAAAGTTGGCCTACATTGACAATTCAAATTGAAACATTATCAATAATACAATTTTAAATTATTTGCAATAATTTAAGTTTTTATAGAATAATTTGATCAAATAATGTTTTTTCTTAAATTTTAATTTTATTCCAGATTATTTATATTTAATTCAGTTTTTTAAATTATTTATTTAATTTCAGTTTTTAGAAAATAAATTACTTAAATTAAGGTTTTTTAATCAATTTCACTTTTAATCCATATTTATATTTAATTCAGTTTTTTAAATTATTTTATTTAATTTCACTTTTTATAGAATAATTTAATTTAATTTAAGCACAAAGTGAAACACATAATTAATCACAAAAGTAATGCACGTACCAATACATCCTGCCACATCATTTCCTTATCGGGCTTGTCCGGTACGTGATTCCATCGATCGTACAATATAGAAACATGATCTTTCGCAAGTTTACCCAAATACGTACTCAACTTGACTTTGCGCTCGTACTTAAGTTTTCCCCTGACTGGATCGATATCAAGAGGTAGCTTTTTCCCATCTACACGCCGTTTGGCCATACTTCTACATCTTGTAGGATTTCTCGATGTAGTAGTCTGCGTATGAGGAGAAGCAGCGGAATGAGGAGAATGGCGAGGAGTATGAGGAGAATGAGAAGGAGAACGAGAAGGATGCCGAGGAGAAGTCATGTGCCTGTATAAACAAATGAAAATATTGTCAAACACAACATAAACCAAAAAAATAATATTTGTCAAACACAACATACACCAATAATATTTTTTGTTTGAAAAACTCTATGTCAAAAAACTAATACTTGTCAAACACAACAGTAATATTTATTTTTGAAAAACTCTTTGTCAAAAAACTAATACTTGTCAAACACAACAATAATATTTTTTTTTTTGAAAAACTCTTTGTCAAAAAACTAATACTTGTCAAACACAACGTATTACCTAGTTGTCTAAATTGGCTCTTATTATAACTTAACATCTAATTACCTACATTTTGATTAGTAAGTACAAAATCTACCGATTTCTAAGTGAACACCTACTCACTTTATAAGAGGAGAATAAATTAATTCGGTTAGACTTAGAATGAGAACAAAAATGACATATGTATCTATGCAAAACTTAAATGTATTCGTTCATGTACCTGATTTTTATTTATCTTTTGAGATCATAGTTCTCCCATAAACCTTCATCATGGTGATTTCGAATGGCATGTATGTCGTCAGCTTCATTTTCTTCAACGATAGTGGGTAACCGTGACAAAGGAATAAATTCACAATTGTCAAACATTGATTCTTCAGTTTCATTCATATCCACACTTCTACCAGGAATAACCACGGACAATCTTTCATTACATGGATCGTTGACATAGAACACCTGTTTTGCTTGGTGTGCCATGATAAAAGGCTCGTCTTTGTAAGCTACCTTGTGAAGATCTACCAAAGTAAATCCTAACTCATCGGTTTCCACACCCGTATTATTATCATCCCACTTGCACTTAAACACAGGCACTCTAAACTTTACATAATCAAGTTCCCAGATCTCTTCTATAACTCCATAGTAACTCGTCGATGCCAAAACTGGGTTTTTGTCTTTTGAGCTTGAAAAGTGCATAGACTCGGCTTGAAGAGTAACTCCACTATTTTGAACCGTACTCTTGTCATCTTGTGACTTTGTATAGAATGAGTACTTATTAATATCGTATCCACTCCAAGTTACGACATCAGATTTGGGTCCATAAGCTAGCCATTGTAATGTTTCAGATGCACTGCTAGAAATTTGTTCCTTAAACCATCTCAAGAAAGTCTTATTATGTTCGATCAACAACCATTTTTCACTCATTCGGGGATTCTTTATCTTCATATGACTCTTGTGAGCTGACAAGTAGGGAAGAACATCATCAGTGTTATTCAAAATGTACAAATGTGCTTGAAGCACCTCATCTCGACTCTTGGTTACAACTTTAACACCTCGTGTACCCTTTCCTCTAATTCTATCCTCATGTCGAGACTTAGGAAGCCCTACAGATTCCACTTGTGACATGTAATCTGTGCAAAACTCGATAGCTTCTTCTGCAATGTACCTCTCCACAATAGATGCTTCCGGACGAAATGGGTTTTTGGTATACCCTTTGAAAATCTTCATGTATCGCTCAATGGGGTACATCCATCTCAAATAAACAGGGCCACACTCTTCAATCTCTCTAACTAGATGGACAAGTAAGTGAACCATGATATCGAAAAAAGAAGGAGGAAAATACATCTCCAATTGGCATAAGATAACAACAGCCTCATTTTTCCACTCATCCAAAACTAGAGGATCTATCACTTTGCTACATATAGCATTGAAAAAAAAGCACAAGCGAGTTATGACATGCCTCACTTTTTTAGGCAAAACATCACGTATAGCAACTGCTAGAAGTTGTTGCATCAAGACATGACAGTCATGGGACTTTAAGCCAACCAATTTAAGAGTTTGCAACGACACAAGACTCTTAATATTTGAAGAGTAACTTTGTGGCACTTTAATGCCTTGTAAACATTTACAAAAGCTGATTTTCTCCCTTTTTGATAAAGTATAACATGCTGGGGGGAGATAAGTTCGTTTACCAACTGATTGCGGATGCAACTGAGGACGAATACCCATATCCTCTAGGTCTAGACGAGCCTGGACACCATCTTTTGTTTTGTCTTTAATATTGAGAAGTGTGCCGATCACACTATCGCACACATTTTTTTCCACATGCATAATATCTATGCAATGTCTAACATAGTTTGCTCCAGTATGGAAGATCAAAGATTATGGACCTCTTCTTCCATATATTTGTCGCAACGGACTTTTTTGTAGATTTCCCAAACACAGTATTGATATTCTTAATGCGATCGTAAACTTGCTCACCTGTTAATGGTATCGGTGCAAATCCCTCTTCCTGGTATCCATTAAAAGCTTTTCTCAATCTACGATATGGGTGATGGCGCTTGAGAAACCTCCGATGTTGAGTGTAAACTGTTTTTTTTTTCGTGTTTCAACTGAACATAACTTGTGTTTTCTTCACATATAGAACATGCATGATGCCCCTTCACACTATACCCGCTCAAGTTTCCATATGCCGGAAAGTCATTAATGGTACAAAATAACATTGCACGTAGCTTGAAACTTTGTTGGTGGTACCCATCAAACACGTCAACCCCTTCATCCCACATCATTTTCAAATCATCAATCAACGGACTTAGATAAACATCTATGTCATTTCCTGGCTGCTTTGGGCCTGAAATCATCATTGACAACATAACATATCTCCGCTTCATACATAACCAATGAGGTAAATTATAGATCACAAGTAGGACGGGCCATGATCTATGCTTAGTGCTTAAATTACCAAACGGATTCATCCCATCTGTGGCAAGTCCAAGCCTAAGGTTTCTTGCCTCACCCCCAAAATCAAGAAATAAATGATCTATTTTCTTCCACTGTACAAAATCAGTAGGATGACGAATTCGTCCGTCGCATTTTCTCCCTTTTGCGTGCCATATGAGATTCTTTGTGTCATCCTTATTAGCAAACAGTCGCTTGAACCTTGGAGTAATTGGAAGATACCACAACACCTTCGCTGGAGGCCGTCGTTGTGTGCTCTCTCCATCACTAGAATCATCATGCTTCAATTTGTAGCGTGATGCCCCGCACCTAGGACACTTATGCAATAATTCAAACTCTTTTCGGTACAATATGCAATCATTAGGGCAGGCGTGTATTTTCTTATATGCTAAACCCATCGGACACAAAACCTTCTTCGCCTCATAGGTACGGTTAGGCAATTTATTACCTTCTGGAAGTATCTCCTGTATCAACTCGAGTAATTCGGTGAAACTTTTATCACTCTACCCATTTTTTGCTTTCACATTAACCAACTTCAACACGACAGACAAGCGTGTAAAATTTTTACAACCCGGATATAAAGGAGTCTCTGAATCACTTTTCAATGCATCATAAACATGCGCTCGTCGGAATGATTCTTCTCCAACATCACGAATCATGTCTTCAAATTGATCACCATCTATATCTACGTGTGTGTCTTCAGTTAGAATGTCTACTAGTTCGCCATGCCATATCCAAATAGTATAGTTTGTATTTATTCCCTCACAAACCAAATGTTCACGAATTATGTCGTCTCCCGTTCATACACTTGACACAAGGGCATAAATATCTTTCATCGGGTTTCGGGCGATTTTGTCGGGCGAACTCAAGAAATTGTTCGATTTCATTATCATACTCATCACTGTTACGACTTGCATTCATCCAACTTCGATCCATTTTTCTTCTTTTCTGTTGTACACATAGTGAAATTCAATTTGCAATTCATTTAGTTAGAACCAACCACATTTAGTGTTATTTTAATCTTCTACCAAAAACATACAATTGTTATTGCTATTAATATACTATGTCATCTCACTATTTTATAAAGACCGTCACCTTTTCCTGCATTAACTATTGGGAGAAGATCCTTAAGATGAAAGTTAACAACTATCCCAAAGGGAGAAGATCCTTAAGAAGTTAACCACATCTATCCCAACGTAATTCATGCTTTAAAAAGTAACAGACAAAAACCGAAAGACACACAAGAGTAATCACGCTATCCTCCTCGACCATATAGTAGATATACCTTTATGTCAGAACATACCTTTAATTGCAGCACGAGATATACCATATAGTAAATTAAAAGGTCTTGTATCCTCTCTTCCTCACTCAGTTATGGCATCCATTTGAAAAAAAAATTCTTAAGATATCATTATGCTATAATCTCCTTCTTACGAAGGTAGCGACACGCATCCAAAGTAAAACTTTGCCACTTTGAGATAGTTTCATTATACTATAATCTCCTACAAAACAGATTTCTTTCATAGTTTCATGAATATACACTTTGAGGTGTCAAGGAATACGAGCACCTCAAAGTGTACACCCAACTCAGAACCCTCAAAGTGAATATCCCATTAATGAAAGCAAAAAAACGATAGGCCATACTTCTAATTACCAATCCAATGCTCTTGTTTGTCAAAACAATTGAACAGAAACTAAAAAAATCAACATACAAGGAAAGAAAGCAAAAAAATGGGCAGGGTGGGCGGCGGAAGGTAGTCGCGGCCGCCGATGGGGATGGTGAATTAAGAACCGAAGGAGAAAAGGATCTTAAAAAATAAGGGAAGAATGAGTTCTAATAAAATAAATAAAAATAAATACCTGTAGGAGAGACAGAGATGGCTGGCAGCGGCCGGAGAGAGAGGTCGAAGCGACGATTCGGGTGTGGTAGAATAGGGCTTAAGACTGTGTCATTTGTCGTGCCTTTCTGGAAGCTCAGTTCGTTTGGTTTAACAGCGGCGATTCGGGTGTGGTAGAATAGGGCTTAAGACCTCAGGGTTCGTTTGTCGTCCCAAAAAATCGAGATGCCGGACAACAGCGACCGGAAGGGCGGTTTCGTTTTGGGTACAGAGGCGGAGGAAGAAAGGTTTTGGGTACAGAGGCGGAGGAAGAAAGAAAAATAAAACCCCGAACTATTCTTAATGATAAAACAACAGCGGTTGTTTTAGCAACCGCTGTTAAATGTATTGTATGTTTAACAACGGTTCTCAACAAAACCGCTGTTAACTATATATATATATATATATTTTTTGAAAAAAATTCACAGCGGTTATTGTATAAACCGCTGTTAATTGTCAAATTTAACATCGGTTTTCCTTAACAACCGATGTTAAATTGCAAGTTCATTTTTTTTAATTTTTCGGGATAAATTTTACATCGGTTATTATAAAACCGCTGTTAAGTGCCTATTTTAACATCGGTTATATTAATAACCGCTGTTAATTTATTGCACACTATTTACATGTATGCCACCGCGTCATTTTAACAGCGGTTTTCGAACAACCGCTGTTAAAAGGGCGCTGTTAAAGGCTAGTTTTGTAGTAGTGCTCATTTAACTAAACTAGTAAATGAATGGTTACAACAATTGTCGCAGCGGGCATAATTGAAGAAACCAATATCCATTGATTTCCAACACTCCCACTTGCACTTGGACGATTACTTTTCAATTCCTTTACCCCGCAATCTCTAGTCGTAGGCTAACCATAACAAGTGTGTAATGAAACACCCACAACTTTCTTTAGTAGAAATAGGAGATGAACAGATCTTGTCTTGAAAGGCGTCCCAATCAATAACCAGCCCCAACTCTCCGAGAGGCCATGAGATCTACCTTGTGTATCAAGGTCGGACAAATCCTTCCCAATATATCAACATCCAATGCCACACTCGTTGTGTACCCAACATGTGTTGATATAGTCTTCAGTTACAATAGACATTTGACGCGGTAGTTATATATATCTGTAGGTCTAAGAATCGTTAAACTTTGTTCTTTTACAAAACTCGTAGGACACATATACACGAACTTCTATGATTTTGTAGCGGTCAATTACAGCTCCTAAATTATTCAAACCGACAGCCTATACTATTGATTAGCTTACAAGCTCCCATGATCCAAAAGAATCGATCATCAATCAGTCCCTATACTGGTCAAATAAAAATTAGAACGGAAAATTCAACCAAAATTAAATTAGATATTGTACATAAAATGAAAAACTAAAATAGTGTATGTATTAGGTTAATGAATCTGTTTTTACTTCTCATTGCACTAAAATAGTGGCAAACAAAAATTAGAAACGGAAATATAATAAACCTCTTCCTTGAATGCGATGGCGGAAAATTGTAGCAGCAACACGACAACGATGGTTGTCCATCTTATAAAAGAACATTCAGTGGAGTTGGAGCTTCTTAGAGATGAAGGTAGGTTTGGCAATGAAGAAGAGAGAGGGAGGGAGACGGGGAAAGAAAATGCTGAGCAAGGTATTTGGTAAAATTAGGTTTTTGAGATAGTTGGGCGATACTAATATGATAATAATATTAAAAATAAATAAATTAGTATCTGTATAAATATGGTAAGATTAAATGGGCGAAAAAACTTAAAAAAATGCAATTAAAATGATTTATCAAATGGCGAAAAAACTCTCATGTTATATAATATAGTTGAAGGAATAAATTATAATTGCCTCCAATACTTGATTAGACGATTTATCAAATCCTTAAATAAGAGGTTATTTTTATCAAAAGATTGTAATGCTTTCACATGATGATGGTTTGGGTTAAATTGCACATCCGAATAAATTGATCCGAATCGAAATAAAAACGTTGTTCGCGATTTTGGGTCAACTACTTTAAAATTCGGGGGTAGTGTGTTGATTTTGAATCGACCTTATCCCAAACCGCTTTCAATCCAAACCGCATCTATATAGGCATATATTTTAATTTTATATTTATGATAATATAATTTGCAATAGTTTAATCTTATAAATCAAAAATTAAACGGCCATTAAATTTTATCAAATATTCAGTTATCAACACCCCATGCATAGTCAATTCTATATTACGCTTAGTTCCCGAGTTTTAGTAAAGGAAAGAAAAGAAAGGGAAAAAAAGTTAGGAGAGAAAAGAAGAGAAAGAAAAATGAAAGGAAATTGTATTTTGTGTTCCCGAGTTTGAAGGAAGTGAAAGGAAAATTAACCATTTTGTTCTTTTCTCTCCAAATCCTTCCAAATCGGAAGGAAAGTTAGGAGGGAAAGTTTTCCTTCCATTTCTTTCCGTTTCTTTTCATTAAAAAACTCAGGAACACCAAATATTTTTTCTTTTTCTTATTTCCATTCATTTCCCTTCTTTTCTCTCGTTAAGTTAAACTTGGGAACTAAGCATTACTCTCTGTTGAAGACTTTTGTATTAGCAATCCAACATTATTTTATGTGTAACACTCCCAATCCGCTTAGGGACATTACATGCCGTAGATCCTTTTCACAAGGATCTACCAGGCAAGAAACCACAAAACAAAACCCACACGTGGTCGGTTCGACCAAACATAAAACCATAGACCGATTAGGTCTCCCAAAATACAACATAGCAGTACAACTGATAAACCCAAAATACAACTCGATCACAATTTACACAATATGTCCATCCTCTTAAGGATGACAAAGAACTAGAAATAAATACTTGGTCCGACAGATCACTGACGGACAATCGACTACAACTATAACTAGTATCGCTGCTTTACATCATCCTCCATGCTGATCCTGTAGTTGCTCTCTCTTAAATCGGAATACCTGAAAAACATAACATAATCCCCCAACGAGGGGTTAGCGACTGAAATCACTAGCAAGTAACCAAGCTATACAATTATACATCAAGAATACAACCGTTATGAAAATAATATTTCGACAAGGTAGTAACACGATCCCCGAGTCTAAAGTCTTTTGAAATTAATTCCTTTACGACAAATCATGTGAATTACTACAGAAATCACTGTAAGAGTTTATTTAGAGACTTTGGGGGTGTAACACCCCCAATCCGCTCAGGGAATATTACACGCCGTAAACCCTTTCCGCAAGGATCTACTAGGCTAAACGTCCATAAACAACCAAATGCTTGCCCGGCCAGGGTCAAACAATATAATAATACAGACCGTTAAGGTCACTTACACATAAACACACAGACCGATGAGGTCACACAACTCTATCAACAGGACTGACTAACAACATTACCCACACAGAGGTCGAAATACAATACAACGGAAGACTGAATCAACTCTAACAATACAACTAAACTCTACCAACTCTCAACTCTTGATTAGTATCGCAGCTCGTCATCCCCTTGTGCTAATCCTGTGACTGCTCCCCTGAACCTGCATGTACCTGGACGCAGAACAGACATCCACCCCCCGAATACTCGGGGGTTAGTAAAACTCCACTGTTTTACTAGTGCAAGTATCAAACCATACGAAATGTAACAAGCAAATAGCAACTACGAATTTAATACGTAAATCAATTATCAAAATGTTCCCGAGAAGTTTTAGAATTTCGAACTCAAGTAAGACATATTTGAAAAGGAACACATCATCTCGGGGATTTTTAAAGCAGAAATTCTTTTGGACCTCGAGTCCCAATTTACAAAACCTTTTCGTAAACATTAGGGCCTTAGCCCGATTCTCGTTTCAAAGCATACTAAATAATATATCATTATGAGTCCGAGATCCATATTTAAAATGTTACCCGAACAATCACTGCTACACGATCATTGTTCGTACACATCATGTACCGAACTCCGGAGGCCTCGACGGACCTTACACGGACCACACACACTGTTCATACACATCATGTACCGAACTCCGGAGGCCTCGACGGACCTTACACGGACCACACACACTGTTCGTACACATCATGTACGGAACTCCGGAGGCCTCAACGGACCCTACCCGGCCACAAAATCGTTCGTACACATCATGTACCGAACTCCAGAGGCCTCGTCAGACCCTACCTGGATCACACACCTTGTCCGTACACGTCATGTACCGGACTCCAGAGGCCTCGTCAGACCCTACCTGGATCACACACTTTGTTCGTACACATCATGTACCGAACTCCAGAGGCCTCGTCAGACCCTACCTCGATCACACACTTTGTTCGTACACATCATGTACCGAACTCCAGAGGCCTCGTCAGACCCTACCTGGAACACACACACATCGACACGACACAATTCATAATCATTAAATGTCAAGCCATTCCACATTACATCGAAATGTACAATCAAGTATGTAAACCAAACAACACAAACATCATGATCATCACAACGACTCTTAACCAACATAACCCACATTCGGTACACAATACATTGAACAAACACGTGTACAACCATCTCATATGTACATCGTAATCCTGCACAAATGGCACAACGCCTAACACGTATACCAATATATCACTATTATCACAAAGCCTTCAAATTTCGGAAAACACAACCAACTCAAACGGAACATATTTACGAAGGCAAGTAAAATCGTCATACATATCATACGTAATTACTAGTCGCAAGATACAAGTCGTATAATAAGATACTTGCCTTAATAACCGCTACCAAACGCTCCGAAGAACACGGTTCGACCGGGAAGCTCGGACCCCGAGGAAGACAATGAACGGAAGGGTCCCGACTCGAGTTCTTCACAAGAATTCGACCCTAACAACATAAATTCAATAAATCATCGATCATACGAGGAAGAATAATCGTAGAACGCCCGAAAACCCCTCTATGACATTTTACCGGACACCTTCAAGGCGTCGGTCAAGAACTCGACCAAAATAACGAATCGATACGATCCAACCATGGGTTAATAAGGGAAATGATACAATACATCCGAATAATCATCAATCCATCACAATCCTAAGTTAAATCGGATTAAACGGACGAAATCGAACAAAATACCCAAAATCCCCAAAATTAGATTTCTAGAAAATCTGACCTGATTCGCTCGATCAAAGGATGTTATAGGATGGATGATTGATGATATGAACTCCAAAACTTCATGGATTGGTTGACCAACAACATCTCTCCATGATAGGAACAACTCCAGCCGCGGAAGAGAAGTAGAAGAAGGAGAAAAAATGGCGAAAAAGCATTGCTGGGCCTTAAATAGCCAAGCACATGCCGTGAGAGTGTGCCGCGGCATAGGCCCAAAATGGCTCCTGGTCGGCGGTGCCGCAGCTCGGCCGGAGTGTGCCGCGGCACCAGTCTGGTTTGGCGAAAAATGCCACAGAGTGTGCCGCGGCCTGCCAAAGATGTGCCGCGGCACACTGGATCGCCGGCGAGCCGCGAGCACGCCGGCCGTGACTCGGCCGAGCTGCCGAGCACTACCGGCCATGACTCGCCAAGGCCGGGCCTGTGTTGCCGGCCATGACTCGGCCGGCCAACTCCGACGGCCCGAACGACCAAACCCGAACTGAATATGAATCGATGATACGGTTACGACGTACTCGCAAAGACGAATCTAAGAGCTAAGAGAACACACAATTCCGACCACCCGACGGCTCTAATTCAACAACTAAGTAATTACCCAAAACTTTGGGAAATTACGAAAATGGCCCAAAACGTCCGAAAATCACGATACGCGATCGAAACACCAAACCAAAGCTCGCAACATGAATAATAACATTAAATGAACTCACGAGAAACTCGAAACAACAGTTTCGGACGAGATTCGCAAGAATCGAACTCAAGTGCGGAAAAGTCGCTAAAAAGCTCGGAACTCAACAAAACGATACCGAAACGAACTCGGACGACAAAAAGTGCAGAATTAATCATTCTCGAAATGACGAAACGGTCATGAGCGTGTCGTCAAAACGGACTCCGGCCGAAAAAAGAAATTTACCGAAAATCGAAAATTGCGGATATTACAAGGGGTCTCAGTGCAAAATTAGGGAGAGATTTATAATTCTTCCTTTCAAAAGGGGTTTCTTTCAAAACCATATAATTGCTTTAATTCTCAACCAAGCCTCAAGGGCAAAACCATATTCGCCAATTTAACCGGGATTCAAGATTCAACATAACAATTCAGAAATATCAAATCAACAGACAAATCGTCTCCGTGGTCCTAAAGGGTCCCATCCGGATTAGCTCATCGAAAAATAAACTCAAACACACCCATAAGTTATCTTGACATTGCACTCGCAAGTGACGATTCTCAGAGCCCTCTCCAGACTTACCCGATTTGACACGCGCCTCCAGAGGCCTCGACGGACCCTACCCGGATAACATCATTCAAGAACGCCCATAAGTTATCATGACATCGCACTCGCAAGTGCCGATTCTCGGAGCCCTCCCCAGACCTACCCGAATTGATAACCTTATGGTCACAACGTAACGTCTGGCCGTACTCGCAAGCACGCGCCTCCGGAGGCCTCGACGGACCCTACCCAGATAACATCTCAACTCTCTAAGATACACAATAACAAAGGTATAATGTTCACCACAACTGCAACCACGTAACACATAAGTTAATGCCTCATAACTTCAACAAAGACACAACATTCACAGCACACCATCATTCAGGAAAAAGGTTAACAAGCAAATAATACAAGTATTACGTGATTCCACAATTCTTCGGTTAACTACTCATTTCTAGTATCCGTTTAGAATACTAAATCACATGAAATGGTTGTTATTATTCTTCGCGAAACTTAAGTTTACGTTCGTAATTATGTTTTTGCTTTGTCTCTTCGGTTAACTACTCATTTCTAGTATCCATTTACAATTTTTTTCTTAGCAAGGCTTATACTTATAACCATTGAATTTTAATTATGTTTTTGCTTTGTCTCTTAGGATTTGTTTTTAGAGAACCAATTATGCTTCGGCTTTGTCTATAACATTTGTTTTTCCGGAACCTCTTATAACATTATTGTACTGTGACCTTTATGTTGATATTGTCTTATTTAAATAGAAATTATTTATATATTTTTTATCTGCTCAGAGTTGCTTGTTTTCCTTCCCCTTTCTTGTTTGCAATATTTGTAGTTAAATACTCCTATCGGTCTGCAGTATGGAGCTTTAAAGTTTTTGTGGTTATAGCTGTAACACCCCCAAATTTAACCGGAAATATTACAGCGCCGTGGGCCCCGAGATGGAACCCACAAGGCTGAAGGAAATTTTCGCAAACATTTACAAATGCCCAAGAGGTAAACGACGGTAC
The DNA here is from genome assembly GCA_033398695.1 of Orobanche coerulescens. NCBI lineage: Eukaryota > Viridiplantae > Streptophyta > Magnoliopsida > Lamiales > Orobanchaceae > Orobanche > Orobanche coerulescens. Next base: position 103,295,170 of record CM065808.1, read on the forward strand.
TATCTTTAAAAATTCACAAAGACTTATAAAATCCATTTATCAAAAACCGTCGTAAAAACTCATTTCAAATCACAAGGCCAAACGGCCGACACTCAAAAGTTTAGAAAACTTTTTCCAAAGTAATCTCAGTTACCAGATACCAAAAGAGCATTTCAAAATACTCACTCAGCGGAAAAAGACCAACCATAAAGATACTCTAGCAGCGGAATACAAGAACCAATCAAGAAACTCAATGCACAAAACATGTCCTAGCCAGTATCCTCCGGGAAGCTCATCTCTTCACGACCGCTACATGCTCGATACTCCAAGAACCTAAGAAGAAATCCCACGACGGGGTCAGCCATAATGTCCAACAATGATAACCGTCACATCACATTAATAATTACATACCAATAAAAATATAACATAAGAATACGACCAACGTAATCTTACCGCCATAACATTACTTACTCAAGTAATTCTCATCAGAATAACCATTATCACATTTCACATCTCGTACTCGATTAACCAATAAACTCGAACATAGTATCTGTATTCTACCTCAAACAATACTCAAGATTCTCAAATTATCATAACCAACTCACGATACGGAAAAGTACCAGTTCTGACCAATACGATCCATCGGATAGCATCATCAAATCCCAAAACGATAACCGATTGTCCATCACAAGACGAATACCAAAGGAAATACGGAACATACCTCGAGATATGAAGTGCCACGACGATCATATCAGTCTAATCCGAGATCAGATCAATGCAATATGGACACGGTCCAAACATCAAACAATTACAACATCAAAAATCCGAAATGAAAAGGAGGATTATCCAACATACCTCTTAGAAGATGAAAAATACTAGAAAACACTTCAAGAATCGTCCATAGCTCCATATCCAAGCCTCAAGTCCAAGTCCTCAAGCTCAAAATCGACTTAGGAAGGCCAACATCTCTCTCTCTCTCAAAGTTTGGAGACGAAAAACGAAAAGGAAAGCTGAAGTGAAATGAAAGACGAACTTCATTTTATTAAACTGCATAACTCATTACGTACGTTATCCTTCATCATTAACGTACGTAATGCACTTTAGCGTACGTTATTCGTCCCACATAGCGTACGTAATCATCATCCCAGAATTAACTAAACTGTTTTGTTAACATGCTTACGTACGTAATGTTTCCTTCATAACGTACGTAACATGTACGTTGACTTACTACAGTACCACCCACATTACGTACGTAATACGCCATGCATAACGTACGTAATGGCCGAGGTTGAGTCGCTGTCCATATCCTCCGCCGAAAGCTGCTGACACAGGGTCCCACCTGCCGACCATGACTCAATCGTCTGATTCCCATGTTACGTACGTAATGTCTCAGCCATAACGTACGTAACTCTTGTGATTTAGCATACGTAAGTCTTCAACATTAGCGTAAGCTAAGTATTCTATACTTAGCCAAAATCTAACTATTCCTGCCTGTCTCGACATACCGAAAACACATACACACATACTGAATACATATACTGGATCTAATAACATTCTTATACGATATACTCCATATCGAAAGTACGATAACCTGATACACGATATCCTCAAATGCAACTGTCGACCAGATACAACAATTATACCGATACTGACATCTCAGTCCTTTATTTATTTTACCCATACTGTATAGATTCCACGCTGTACAATATAACTCGGATAAAATAATATCAAACAACAGTAGTAGAAATTCCGGATATTACATTCTACACCACTTAAAATAAGTTTCGGCCTCGAAACTTGCAATCCGTCATAAAAACAAACAAACATACGGTTAAACCAAAATATCCCAAAACCATCACGACAACGATCAATCATCATCATTATGAATAACCAAAACCGTATACTTACAAATGCGCAAAGTCGACGATCTCCTGAGATACTAGCAAGTGACTCACTGTATAGCCTCAATACGCTTACAATCACAATTCCATGAGTCTCAACAAAATTATATCATCGTCAGATGAAATAATCTATCCGTGACAAATCCTGTTTGCCTGATCGCATGATCAAGTTCCAATTCCGATAAAACGAATAATACACAATACATATGTGAAGCAACTACCCAAAACAATGGCAATCAATCCCGAAACATCGACACAGAATCTGAACGCTTATACGATCATTAACAATGATCAACCAACAAATTAACCGAGTATACCATCGACATGATAAATTCCAATACGACCAATCCAAAGGTTAAAACACAACTGAGAATATCATCAGCATGATAAACTCCAATATGACCAACTAGAGGTCAAAGCACAATCGAGTATATCATCAACATGATAAACTCTAATATGACCAACTAGAGGTCAAAACACAATCGAGAATATCATCAACATGATAAATTCCAATACGACTAACCAGAGGTCAAAACACAATCGAGAATATCATCAACATGATAAACTCCAATATTACCAACGAAGGAGCGATAATAATCGGGAATACCCTCACACGGTAAATTCCAACACGATAAACACAGAACCACAGAGACAGATATACGGATGAATAAAGTTCTCAAAACGACACACCAATCACATACCGTGGATCTCAATAAACATACTCGACTGGTGAGCATACTCCTCGGCATACGAACAACCAATCAAGCCGACGAAAATAACCAATCATATCTGGAGTGAAAACGACCTACTCAATATCCAAAACCACCAGCATGGGTCACTATCCTCAAATCTACACTTACAAAGAAATCATTCAAAATCATTATGGTAGAGTTACAATATTACCATACCAATGGAATCACATAGCACATATGTCTCGGTTTCACAAAATCCAAAGTTCCATAATTATATTATGTGCATGATTCTACAACACACGACATATTTCCTTTATCTGATCAACCAACCGATCATCTCTAGATAACCAAAATGCCATACCAAAGTTCGGATCTCTATTCATCGTACCATAGGAATGTCATAAACAGTTCGCGAGTCGCACTCACAACTTCACCATTATATGCACTATGCACCAAATGCGTATGTACATCAATCATACTTTCAAAACCAGTTTGAAATCATACAGTCTCGTCAAGAAGACAAATTTTCGAAAGTTCTTTCAAAAATTTTAAAACTTAAAACATAAATTTTTGGTAAGACTGCAAAATCAATTTTCGAACCAATCGGCTCGCTCGTGTCAAGTTCTCGATAAAAATTCTTTTCAAATACACACGATTAAATAAAATGGGATTTATGCAAATGCTTGACCATATACATACTCCTGTATATCGATTCACTTGTCACCAATATCCACCGATATTCCATCGGGAAAACCACACGATAGAGTTCCAAAATCTCAATATATATAAATTCCGTTAAAACTCCTTTTTCCTCACATATGACTCGCAACGTCAATTATTAATCCATCCTGGATCACCTCAAATATGTTATGACAAAACATTGAATAATCGACAAATCAAATACATCGAAAGACTACCCGAGAAGTTTCATTTGAACAAGTAAACCAAAACCTCAAAAGGTAGGAACAAAATAAATAAACGATTGATAAAGGGTTTTATAAATCTCGGGAGTTTTATGAAAACTAAAAAGCCTTTTTGAAATATTAGGGTCTCAGTCCGTATCTCATTCCGTATTACAAGAAGTTTAATAAGTAGAAAGCTCTTTTGGACCCCAAGTCCTGAGTTATAAAACTATTTCAAAATTGATTGGGTCTCGACCCAAAATCATTTCCGTAAAACATCCGTAAAACATTCATTTTGAAAAGTATCATTTTCAAATGCTCAAAAGCAGTTCATATATCTCAAAATGAATTAACATGCTACATACCATGCACAATATTTCTCCCAAATGCACAATTCCGTTCCAAAATCTACCCAACATACTGATTTCCAAAATCATAGATTCTCAAGATCATCAATCCTGTCCCAATTTGTCACCTTGTACTGTAACGCATAATATTCTGCTGAATCTCAAAGCATATCAACTTAGAACGGCAATAAATTTCAATGCAATTTAAGAATCCAATTACTTACAGATCGTGAAGCTGACGATTCCCCGTGATACTGGCACATGTCTCGACTCTAGAAAATACTCGACACGGATATTTTCAAAACACACGTTTTGCAAACTAAGTTCAACTCGAGAACACGACATATTTCTATCCGAAGAAAAACGTTAGCACCATTTTGAAAAGTTTACGACAACCCCAGTACCACACTGGTAAATCACATAACGCACAAGCCCGAGTGAACAACAAAAACTCAAGGCTCTAGAATTAGTCAATCGACAACTCGACTGACGCAACAAAACACGACCCAACTTGACCCAAATACCTAGGTTTTCTCAGCCTAAGCTCCGATACCATATTCTGTAACACCCCCAGATTTAACCGGAAATGTTACAGTGCCGTGGCCCCGAGATGGAACCCACAAGGCTGAAGGAAATTTTCGCAAACATTTACAAATGCCCAAGAGGCCAACGATGGTACTATCTTTAAAAATTCACAAAGACTTATAAAATTCATTTATCAAAAACCGTCGAAAAAACTCATTTGAAATCGCAAGGCCAAACGGCCGACACTCAAAAGTTTAGAAAACAATTTCCAAAGTAATCTCAGTTACCAGATACCAAAAGAGCATTTCAAAATACTCACACAGCGGAAAAAGACCAACCATAAAGATACTCTAGCAGCGGAATACAAGAACCAATCAAGAAACTCAATGCACAAAACATGTCCTAGCCAGTATCCTCCGGGAAGCTCATCTCTTCACGACCGCTACATGCTCGATACTCCAAGAACCTAAAAAGAAATCCCACGACGGGGTCAGCCATAATATCCAACAATGATAACTGTCACATCACATTAATAATTACATACCATTGAAAATACAACATAAGAATACGACCAACGTAATCTTACCACCATAACATTACTTACTCAAGTAATTCTCATCAGAATAACCATTATCACATTTCACATCTTGTACTCGATTAACCACTAAACTCGAACATAATATCTCTATTGTACCTCAAACAATACTCAAGATTCTCAAATTATCATAACCAACTCACGATACGGAAAAATACCAGTTCTGACCAATACGATCCATCTGATAGCATCATCAAATCCCAAAACGATAACCGATTGTCCATCACAAGACGAATACCAAAGGAAATACGGAACATACCTCGAGATATGAAGTGCCAAGACAATTATATCAGTCTAATCCGAGATCAGATCAATGCAATACGGACACGGTCCTAACACAAGACCTACAAATGCATACTCATATGACCACATCAATATGATCATAACAATAACAATGATGTATACTTAATGGAAATCTGACGATCCAGCGCCCTCAGCATAGATCCCCTTGATGATCCTATCAGATCATCATAAGGTTAATAACCAACAATACAAATATGAACAACAACACATGATAAAATCAATGATGCGAATTCACAAGATTCCATCAACACAATACTGGTAATCCAACGATCCAGCGCCCTCAGCATAGATCCCCGTGATGATCCCGTCGAACCAATGCATGGTGGAAAACCTGTCCAACGATCCAGCGCCCTCAGCATAGAACCATAAATGTAACACCCCAATTCACAAATGGGACATTACACGCCGTAGAACCCTCGTGAGGTCTACCAGGCTAACATATGACACATAAACCACAATATAATCCCAAATGATGCACTCAAAAAAAAGTAAGTAAGGTCGTGGCCTCGGCCAAAACATTTTAACGGAGTACATGAACATAAGATAAATCCAATTCATTGCCCACGCAGGGGACTTAAACCCAGTTTCAAAGTAAACAGTCTAACTCCGGTACTCGACAAATGCAATGACAAAACATAAAAATACAGACTCGAGCCACATCATCAAGCCATCCCATCCTTTGCGTGCGTGTCCCGTGCCTGCTCCTCAGCTCTCCGTGCACTAAATGCATAAGACGCATTTCCCCCATTTAAGGGGTTAGCATTCGAATAGCTAGTGCAAGTACACAATTACACAACATTATATACAAAATACGGTTTTTACACAATCATCTCAAACATAAGTCCTTTGCCATAAATATTCCGGAATACTACATTGGCAATCAAATCAGTTCCAATCATCACGATATCACAAAATCACAACTGGTATCCCGTGGCCGTACCCCTTAGTATCGACCCCCAGACATCCCGTCGAACACTCCGGGTGGGATACCACTTCCGCGGCCGTACCCCTTAGTATCGACCCCCAGACATCCCGTCGGACACTTCGGGTGGAAGTTCAATCACACACGCACCCAAGTTCCCTTCCGCGGCCGTACCCCTTAGTATCGACCCCCAGACATCCCGTCGGACACTGCGGGTGGAAGGAACACAACTCACGCACCCAAAAATCACAATTCATCATTCATTTCGAAAATCACAACATACATAACGAAATGTAATACATGTACTTGCCTTGAGTGAAACGAAACGAAGGAAACGACGAAGGAATAGGTTTTGGTCCGAACAATCCTCCCAAATCTGTTCCTAACACAATAACGGTATACACAAGTCTCAATAATGCGGAAAGGTAAGAATTAATCCTAATTCTACCCCTTGGAACGATTTGTCGGTCATGACTTGGGTATCGTCGACTATAAGTGACGAACAATGGAAGACTTGAAGTTTAAAACCACAAATCATCAATAAAATGAAGGATTACAAGTACACGATCGAAGTCTAGCGATAACCCAGTGATAATTCGGACTAAAAGAGTCAAATCCCAAGAAATCCCCAAAATTCCCCCAAAATCTCAAAACAAGGGTTTTGGGAATTGTTACCTTGATTCGGATGGTGGAAAGTGATTAGGAACTTGAAGAATTCACGCAAGGAATGCACGGTGGTAGTGAATGATGATCTACAGTCGGAATCGGCCCTATCCCTCGCCTGGAATCGCTCAAAGCCTAGAAGGATAAGAAATGAAGGAAAAATGACGAAGTTATCTGCTTGCCCTATTTATATAAACAGTCTTAGCGCACGCTACGCACAAGCATTAGCGTGCGCTAACAGGCGTGGAAGAACAGTCACGCCTCATCCTCCATTAGCGTCGCAAGCTAACATGGTTAGCGTGCGCTAGTACTAGGAATTAGCGTGCGTTAACGCCGAATTAGCGTCGCTACACGGTCCAAGCATCAAGTATCAACCTACTGTCCCTGCATCTTTGAAATCGTTAGCGCACGCTACGAACCCCAGGTTAGCGTACGATAACCACATAGTGATAGCGCACGCAAGTAAGTCCGGAGTAGCGTGCGCTACTCAGGCAGCAGTTCAGTACTGCACAGTACACTGCTGCCAACAGCACAAAAGTGCCGAAATACGAAGCAAGACCAGAATCCGGAAACATAAACACGTAATAATCAAGATGACACAGTTGAGCGTTGAAAGAGAATATAATCTCGATCACTGGAGAGTCTGAAACGAAGCAAATAAAGCAAAATTCCCCAAACTTATGAAAATTACAAGAACGGCCCAAGTGCCCGAAAAATCTCGATACAACGTCGGATTAACAAACCGAAAGTTTCAACACGACCAACTCAACCATACAAACTTATACAAATCAAGAAACAACGAAAACGAACAAGTTTTACGAGAATCGAACGTACATGCGGCAAGATATAATTCAAGATGAAATTATGCAAAAACATCCTCGAAACTCGACCAGACGGAAAAACTCCAAGAACAAAATAGATTCAGAATCCCAAAACAGTGCTAAGCGAGCTGTCCGAAACGAATATACACCAAAAATAGAAATTACCGAAAATAGAAAACATGGATATTACACTCATGATCCCTTCGGATCATTTACAACATAACAATGCAATTATGCATACATATATGCAAATCAATATGTTCATCAACATGAACAACATATGATTCAAAACATGAACGACACTATGATGACACAACTAGGACGACCTCATGTTCAGCAACATGAATGACAACCTGCATGATCAACATCATCGACACTAAACCGAATCAATCCTGAATACTTGACCCGAGTCCTTCAGAAGCAATCTCGATGCCAAATCACCACCGAAGATTATCCGCAATGCTCGGCAACCCAAACGTACCATGGACTGCAGATACTCATATCCTCGTCTTTACCATAATGTATCCTCGATACCCAAAATTCCAATAATCCGAAATGAATCATAAACCTTATGATTTAACTCCCATAATCGGAAAGACAACACATAATACAAATCTCCAGAATTTGCAGTAATAATCATTGCTATATGCATTATAAACGAAATGAAACTGAAACCATTCATTAAACATTATAATTGAGCAAGTAATAACTTGCCTCGATACCGATGAATCCGTTACCAATTCCTCGTCGTCGAGTACAAGCTCCTCGGCTCCCGGCCCAAAGCGATTCACGAACATTCTCGAACACGACCGCAACATACGGTTCTAATCACTGATCAATAATCTCAACCTATCGAAGTAATCAAATAACACATATCCGATAACAATTAACAACCGACACGACCAATCAAATCATCTCAACGATTCAACGATATCTACAATACAAACTACAACTCGATGATCATAATCAATCAATACAACCGATCAATAAACCCCAACGGTTCCACAATATCTCGATTAGACACAAGTCCGTACAATCCAACCCAAACAATTACGAACTCAAAACCACAACACGATTCATAATCCGATTAATTCAATATACGATCGTCTTGCTATGTTAAATTAATCAAAAGTTCCTCAAGAACACTAAGGGATTCGAACTCATGTTCATAACCATTAAAACAACATAACTCGATATCCTTTAACATGAAGATAATCCTCCAATTCGTAATCCAAGTCATGAATCATTGTATTCTTCAATATACACTCTACATAACCCCAAGGATTGTAACAACAACTCCCTAATCATCATCATAAGGATCAAATACGGATAATAATACCAAGAACATCAAGAACTCTATGATTTCATAATCATAATCAACATATTCAAGGTATAAACCATCATATCACCATCTTCCTTCAACATATAATTCATATAACCTCAAGAATCAAAACAACAACATCTTAATCCTCTTCATACGAATCACTTATCAATAACAACATCAAAAATCCGAAATGAAAAGGAGGATTATCCAACATACCTCTTAGAAGATGAAAAATACTAGAAAACACTCCAAGAATCATCCATAGCTCCATATACAAGCCTCAAGTCCAAGTCCTCAAGCTCAAAATCGACTTAGGAAGGCCAACATCTCTCTCTCTCAAAGTTTGGAGACGAAAAACGAAAAGGAAAGCTGAAGTGAAATGAAAGACGAACTTCATTATATTAAACTGCATAACTCATTACGTACGTTATCCTTCATCATTAACGTACGTAATGCACTTTAGCGTACGTTATTCGTCCCACATAGCGTACGTAATCATCATCCCAGAATTAACTGAACTGTTTTGTTAACATGCTTACGTACGTAATGTTTCCTTCATAACGTACGTAACATGTACGTTGACTTGATACAGTACCACCCACATTACGTATGTAATACGCCATGCATAACGTACGTAATGGCCGAGGTTGACTCGCTATCCACATCCTCTGCCGAAAGCTGCTGACACAGGGTCCCACCTGCCGACCATGACTCAATCGTCTGATTCCCATATTACGTACGTAATGTCTCGGCCATAACGTACGTAACTCTTGTGATTTAGCCTACGTAAGTCTGCAACATTAGCGTACGCTAAGTATTCTATACTTAGCCAAAATCCAATTGTTCCTGCCTGCCTCGACATACCGAAAACACATACACACATACTGAATACATATACTGGATCTAATAACATTCTTATACGATATACTCTATATCGAAAGTACGATAACCTGATACACGATATCCTCAAATGTAACTGTCGACCAGATACGACAATTATACCGATACTGACATCTCAGTCCTTTATTTATTTTACCCATACTGTACAGATTTCACGCTATACAATATAACTCGGATAAAATAATATCAAACAACAGTAGTAGAAATTCCGGAAATTACAATAGCAACAAATGGCATAGTGAGATTTTGGTCACACAATGTATAATTTGTATGGAGACAATAAGTAAGATTTGTTATTTGTAGAGTCAATGTACAAATTCAATATTATTATGTTAGAATGTGATGTTAGTATACGGAAATTTGGTACATATCGACAATAATAATTTTCTATTAATTAGAATTATGTAGTTGACATATCTTCCGCTTTTTGTGTGAACTTATACCATGATTTTATTTTTTCGGTGCAAAGACCGGAGCCCTTCCAGTCCCAGCGTCTGGAAGGGTGCTATTATACCAGCGCCTACGTGGCGCTGATGTGGCGTCTAGTAGGCGTTGATGTGGTATATTTTAATATAAAAAATAATAGGGGTGATACAAAAACACCCCTACTATCAAAACCCTACTACATATACAACATCCGGTACAACCCCTACAAAGCATGGTGTAAATAGTAGGGGTGTTTTTGTATCACCCCTACTATTTTTTTATATTAAAATATACGACATCAGCGCCTACTAGGCGCCACATCAGCGCCACGTAGGCGCTGGTATAATACCACCCTTCCAGACGCTGGGACTGGAAGGGTGCCGGTGCAAAGACATCTTCATATGTATGCTTTTGCTTCATCTTTTTTCACAGAACTTATTAACGCCTAAAAATGGAGTGTGATTTTGGTTTTTTATTGATGTTGTCCAGGATTTGAATTTGTACTTTTCTCAGAACTTCTTGTAACATTGTTATATTGCCATCTTTCTGTGGATGTCCTATAACTCATAACCAATAAGTTTTTATGTGATTTTTGTTATTGAGATTTGATTTTAGCGAACCAAATCATGATTCTGCTTTGGACATCAAGATTTGTTTTGTTCAGAACCTCCTATGACATTGTCATATTGTGATCTTTATTAAGATGTTGTCTGTGACTTGTCAACGAATTCCAAGTTTTGATCATTCATATGATCATACAATTATTTCTATCAATTTCATATTTGTCATAAAATCGAATTGAATCTTGGCTCTTTTGATCATTAATATGATCATACAATTGCTTCTATCAATTTCATATTTGTCATAAAATCGAATCGAATCTTGGATCTTTTCCCAAATTGTTGAGTTTGTATGGCGGCAGGTTGTTCACCACTTCTCTTTTCTTAAAGGTGATTTTTTTTCCAGATAATTTACGGTTATTTTTTTCTTTCTTAACTGCAGACTTTAACCTCAAATTCGGCTGCAAAGAAAAGATGTGGTAGAAGAAATAGTTTGGTTAATAATCAGATAAATTTCTCTATATAGTTATGGCAGAAAGCTTTTAAAGATTAATGTGAAAGGCTTTGTCCAATCCGGGCAGGAGGGCATGAATCTGGCTGCGTATCTCTGCTGGTTATGCTGGTATGGCTTGTATTATAAATATGATTAAATCCGCCTTCCTTACAACCCGCCTCTCCACGCGCCTCGTGGTGTGCATTATTTTTTCAAACACTGTAGATTACTGCTTCAAAATCATCACCTAATTCTTTTTTTGAAAATCGTTTTACCCCAAAATATTTTGAAATTATATTTTTTCTAAAAATGCTACAGTTTCTTGGAGATTCCTGTAACACCACCAGATCTGACCGGCAATATTACAAGGCCGTAGGCCCCGAGATGGAACCCACAAGGTTAAAGAAAATTTTCGCAAACATTTACAAATGCCCAAGAGGCCAACGGATTATCCAAATTCACGTTCTTATTCATCCGTAACCTTTCCAAAATCATATGTAACCTTTCCAAATTCCAGTTCTTATTCATAAAAATCATGACATATATAATTTAATAGTTCTTCAAGAACACGGATTATCCGAATTCACGTTCATAATCCATAAAATGACATAATCTGATGTGTTCTAACATCTAAAAATCCTTATTCATCATGTTCTTCGACATACAATTCATATAACTTCAAGAATCACAACAACAACACCATAATCGTTACCATACGAAGTAACCAACGACAAAACATCAAAAATCCGAATTGAAGAAGGGAATTACATCAACATATCTCTTGAATTCCATCCAAAACCATACGAAACATATCAATACTCATATATTGATAACAACACTAACTTAGTTCGGTAATCCAACTCGTTATCATGCTCATCAACTCGAATATATGATAATCATCAACTCAAGAACGTCAATAATCAATACAAACGAAATCTAAATATGAAGAGTGATTACCTTTTTGAAGGAATTGATTGATTTCCAAGGTTGAATCCATTTCCAAGAATCGCCAATTATTTAAAAAACAAAGCTTTAATCTATGATTTCCATCTTTAATCTTGTTAAAGAGGATCATCCCTCAGTGTTTAGGAACTCCAAATGTCCTCCCAAGGTTCTCTCTATCGGTTGCAAGAAGAGAATGGACGAAATGAGGAATGACAGCCAACTACTCATATATATATACACTGTACATTATTAACGTACGCTAACCTCTTCATTTAACGTAAGTTACCAGTTTAGCGTGCACTAACATCTCATGTTTAGCGTGCGCTACAACCTTAGAAATTCCGGATATTACATTCTACACCACTTAAAATAAGTTTCGTCCTCGAAACTTGCAATCCGTCATAAAAACAAACAAACAAACCGTTTAACCAAAAATATCCCAAAACCATCAAGACAATGATCGATCATCATCATTACCGAATAACCAAAAGAGAATACTTACAAATACGCAGGTCGACGATCTCCTGAGATACTAGCAAGTGACCTCACTGTACAGTCTCAATATGCTTACAATCACAGTTCCTTGAGTCTCAACAAAAATATATCATCTTCGGAAGAAAATAATCTGCCCGTGTCAAATCCTGTCTGCCTGATTACACAATCAAGTTCCAATTCCGATACAATCAATAATGCGTGATATATCTGAGAAATAACTGCCCAAAATAATGACACGAATCTCGAAACATCAACACAAAATCTGAATGCTTATACGATCATTTACAACGATCAGCCAACAAATTTACCGAGAATATCATCGACATGATAATCTTCAATATGACCAATGAACGATCAACGATAATCGAGAATACCTTCACACGGTAAGCTCCAACATGATGAACACAGAACCACAGAGACAGATACACGAAAGAGCAAAATTCTCAAAATGCTAAACAAATCACATACAGTGGATCTCAACGAAACACAACCGACTGTTGAACGGACCTCTCAAGCATACGAACAACCAGTCGCAAATCGGCGAACATCCCAAATCATACATGGAGTGGGAATGACCAATCAGTATGGCTCAAAATTCAAAAGTAGTAAAATCACGCTCCCACCACATCAATAGAGCCACATAGCACACATGCTCCAGTTTCACAAAATCCAAAGTTCCAAAATTACGTCCTGTGCATGGATCTACAACACGCAGCATATTTCTCTTATTCAATAAATCAACTGATCATCCCTGGATAATCAAACTACCGTACTAGAGTTCGAATCTCTTTTCATCGTACCATACCGATGAAATATCCAATTCGAGAGTCTCGCTCAGAACTTCACCACATATGCATTATGCACTAAATGCATATGTATAACAATCACATTTTCAAGACCAGTTTGAAATCATATAATCTTGTCACGAAGACAAATTTTCGAAAGTTCTTTCAAAAATTCCAAAACTCAAAACATAAATTTTCATAAGATCACGAAATCAATTTCGAAAAATTAAACTGGCTCGCTAATGCCAAGTTTTCAATAATAGTGTCCTTCGAATCCACACAACTTTGAAGTTTTATAATGAAAACTATGCAAATGATTGACCACCTCCATACTCGTGTATACCAGTCCGGCTCGTCACAAATTCCACTGATATTCCATCGGAAAACCACACGATAGAGTTCCACAATCTTAATATATATACTCCGATGAAAACTCCTTTTTCTACATATAACTCGCAACGTCAATCATTAACCCATCCTGGATCACCTCAATTATGCTATGACAAAACATTGCATAATCAATAAATCAAACACATCGAAAGACTACCCTAGAAGTGTAACACCCCGAGATATTCGGAATAATTACAGCGCCGTAAACCCTTTAAGTAAGGATTTACAAGGCTAATTAAAAAGGAAAGTAAATATAAGTCATCAACACTGCGAAAACTCAAGTTTATGAAAACGTACAACGGGTTCAACGGGTAATTAATACAACCATATCGAATTAATATCAAAGGACACGCGTACTCGAGTACAGAAACCAAACCAAGACAACAAATCTCCAATAACAATAAACATCACTGAACCCCTTCGTCGTCACGCTTGCATCGCGTCGCTTTCCTGCTCCTTGGCTACCTGAACATCAAAACAAATGTCCACCCCCGAAGGGGTTAGCAAAACGATGCTAGTACAAGTATCATATTAAACAATTCGAATATGCATCAACAATACATAACAAGATACATCACACGGACTTCCGCTACCGGAATCCGACAATGCGAATCTACAAGATTCCATTACACAAGATGGGTATTCCAATGATCCAGCGCCCTCGGATAGATCCCAAGATGATCCCGTCGGACCAACACGAGGTGGAAATAGCCCGTCCAATGATCCAGCGCCCTCGGCTAGATCCCAAGATGATCCCGTCGGATCAACACGAGGTGGACATTCGATCCAGCCCTCGGATAGATCGCACAACGTATACAAACACAACTCATGCATACACTTATGCCAAATCATTATGTTCATCATCATGAACATGTAAACACTATATAACGAATATCATGACAAATCAACGAAGTAAATATCATGTTCAACAACATGCATAATCATACGCATACTCCAAAAATACCGATATTAACATATCACGATACTTGCCTCGTAGATGGCAAGAACGATATACTTCAATGCTCTCGACGCACTCGAAGGCCGCCTCCGATCAACGTAACAAGATCGAACCTTAACAAAAGGAACGATATACAAATCATCTCGAGTCCAACAATGGTTTAACAATTGACCTACGGCGAAAAGTTCAAACTTAAACAAGTCTGGATTGCTTAGCGCGCGCATTACTATACGTAACGCGCGCTAAGTCGAATCGTTAGCGTACGCTATCGTATAAGACTAGCGTCGCTAGCCACGAATCGGCTCGACTTGGCTGTCTCATAACGACGTTACGTGACGCTTTGTGCGAAACCGAACCTCGATAGCGCACGTTAACTCACACATGTTAGCGTGCGCTACTCTTGCATGGCGTAATCGCAAACCGAAAATCGGGTTGAATGATGAAGAACTCATGAATCCTATGGTGATATTACAAGTTATCCTCGGGCATATCATGCTAATAAGGTTTCTGGAAGATTTATGATTATGAAATACCAATATACGGATAGTTATCTCGATATCACATTTTCCTCTACGATCTTCAAGAAATAATCTAAGTTCCATCATCTTACGTTCCAAAACACATGATTCCAACGTATACAACGTATCAACTGGGTAATATCCGATTACTCGATCATAAATCGATTTAAACATGCTTAGAGTCCTTATAATAAGATGGTTCAAAGGTTCATTCGACATCTAGTACCGATACGTCAAAAGTATCCTTCTAACATGTGATGACCGATAAAAACGAGATACTTGCTATCCAAACATGATTAAAACTTCCTTAGGAACCTTACTAATCATTGGTGAAGAATTACCTACCTCAAAGTAGTGAAGAACACGGATGAAAATGAAGCAATCCAACACCCACGGCTAGAACACCAATCTCCAATGGTATATGATCTTCAATCTCGAACTAGGAGGTTGATATGGAGTGTTTAGGACGAATGGAGTTATGTTTCAAGTGCAAGAGTTCGGGTTATGGGGGAAGAAAGGACTGAAATCACGAATTGGATGTCATTCTATTTATAATAAATGGTTATTAGCGCGCGCTACACCGCTCGTAGCGTGCGCTAACGGCTCACGCCTAAATCAGACTCGGCACTTAGCGTCGCTACGCATATTCCTGTAGCGTGCGCTAAGGCGTTGACCCGGCTTTTCCCGAAAGCCATCCAGTACATCCGACACGATCCGGCTGGGGTCCCCCGCCGATCTCACCTACCGCACGTCTCAATCGGGCCTCGACCACGCATAGCGTGCGCTACTTACACTCGGTAGCGTGCGCTTATAGAACCATGTTAGCGTCGCTACCCTTAGCCTGTAGCGTGCGCTACATGCATGCAATTTCATCCTTATAAATCACATACACGAAATTATATGGTCGATTTACATCGGATTATGAAATACGGAGAAAATACTCGTGCAAAAGTACAATCATTACAATCTCACAAGTTCCAATTACATAACAAATCTCGGTATTACATCCTTCCTCCCTAAAAGAAGTTTCGTCCCGAAACTTAGGATGAAAACAACTCCGGATATTTAGCCTTCATACCGTCCTCCATTTCCCAAGTGGCCTCTTCGACTCCATGTCGTGACCATTGTACTTTAACCAAATGTATTGGTTTATTCCTCAATTGTTTGATCCGGCTCTCAAGTATCTTGATTGGTCTCTCTTCGAAGGTGCCATCATTAGCTATCTCGATCTCGTGAAATCAATAACGTGATCGGGTCCGATATACTTCCGTAGTTGGGATACGTGAAACACATTGTGAACATGACTTAGCGATGGCGGTAAGGCCAGCCTGTACGCTAAATCCCCAACTCTCTCTAGGATCTCAAATGGTCCGATATATCTCGGACTAAGCTTACCTCTTCTCCCAAAACGGAAAATCCTCGTGTAGGAGACACCTTCAATAGTACGTGGTCCCAGCCGAACTCTAGAGGGCGACGACGTACATCCGCATAAGACTTCGTCGACTCAGGCGGCAGCAGTCTCTCTCGAATCACGCCTATCTTCTCTTGAGTCTGAATAATCAATTCCGGTTCCGTCCGATCAAATCCAAGAATCATCCCAACACAGGGTGATCGGCATCTCCTCCCGTACAAAGCTTCAAATGGTGCCATTCTAATAGAAGCATGCCAACTATTATTGTAAGTGAATTCGATCAAGGGCAAGTGAACTTCCCAATCGGTTGACCAATCCAACGCATGCTCTAAGCATGTCTTCCATTTGGATAGTCCTTTCTGACCGACCGTCTGTTTGGGGATGATAAGTCATGCTAAAATTGAGCTCGATCCCCAAAGCCTTGTGAATGCTTTCCGAAGTGCGACACGAAACGACCATCTCGATCCGAAATAATGGTCTTTGGCGTCCCATGCAATCGACTATCTCCGCAATAAATACTCGCGCCAATCTTTCGGGTCCCCAAGTATCTTTGATCCCTAGGAAATGAGCCGACTTGGTTAGTCGATCAACTATAACCCAAATCATGTTCATTCCCGTTCTAGTCCTTGGCATACTGGTGATGAAATCCATCGAGATATCCTCCCACTTCCATTCAGGGATCTAAGCGGCTTTAACATCCCTGCAGTCGCCGATGCTCAATCTTGACTGTGACAAGTCAAACACTTCAAACGCACTGCCACGCCCTTCTTCATATTCCCCACCAAGTTTTGTTTTAGATCCTTATACATCTTATCACGCCCGGGTGAATAGAATAGGGCGCGCTATGAGCTTCTTTCAGAATAATCCGTCTCAAATCATCATCATCGGGAACGCAAAGTCGACTTTGAAATCTCAGAACTCCGTCATCTTGTATCACGAATCCTGGGGCTTTTCCTTTCTTTACTTCATCACATAATCGAAGGATCAGAGAATCGTCCAACTGCTTGGACTTGATCTTCTCGACTAGTGATGAAGTCAGTTCCATCACATAAAGTCGCCCTTGGATTCCTGGTGCCCATACCTCAATCCCTTCGCGGATCAGTTCTCGTTGAATGCTGGTCTGGGGCGTAAGAGCTTCCAACACTCGAAGAGAAACCGGTTTACGGCTCAAAGCATCGGCTACTACATTTGCTTTCCCCGGACGATAGAGAATCTCCAAGTCGTAATCCTTGATCAATTCTAGCCACCTTCTCTGCCTCATGTTTAATTCTTTCTGACTGAAAATGTATTTGAGGCTCTTATGATCTGTAAAGATCTGACAATGAGTGCCGTACAAATAATGTCTCCAAATTTTCAAGGCAAAGACCACACCGCTAGCTCCGGATCATGAGTCGGATAATTAACTTCGTACGGTTTCAATTGCCGAGAAGCATAAGCAATTACTTTATCCTTTTGCATCAACACACAACCCAAACCCCGATTTGAAGCGTCGCCGTATACCATAAATCCGTCGGCCTTCCGGGCCGCTAATATAGGTCTTGTCGCTGTCTCTTCTTAAGTTCGTCAAAACCACTGGCACTTCTCATTCCACGCGAACTTTTGAGTTTTCAGAATAAATGGGTGAGCGGACGAGCAATTTTGGAAAATCCTCTACAAAGCGGCGATAGTATCCGGCCAAGTCCTAAGAAGCTTCGGACTTCCTTCACGTTCTTAGGAGCTTCCCATCCCAAGATTGCCTCGACTTTCTTCGGGTCCACCTGAACTCCATCGGCTGATATCACATGCCCAAGGAAGGTTACTTCCTTAAGCCAGAACTCGCATTTAGCAAATTTGCATAAAGCTGTTCCTTTCTCAAGATGCTCAAAACCACACGTAAATGATCAGCATGCTCCTCTGCGTCCCTCGAATATATCAAAATGTCGTCAATGAAAACGACCACAAATTTATCCAAGTATTCCAAGAATACCCGATTCATCAATTGCATGAATACCGCAGGGGCATTGGTAAGTCCGAATGGCATCACTACAAATTCATAATGCCCTGCACGATCCAAAGCGCATTTCGGTATGTCCGATTCCTTAATTCTCAATTGGTGGTATCCTGATCGCAAGTCGATCTTCGAGAATACCCTTGCCCCTTGCAGTTGATCAAACAAGTCGTCGATCCGAGGTATAGGATACTTATTCTTGATCGTCATCTTGTTGAGCTCCCTGTAATCAATACATAGTCGGAGGGATCCGTCTTTCTTCCGGACAAAGAGAACGGGCGCTCCCCAAGGGGAAACGCTCGGTTGAATATAGCCCTTCTGTAACAATTCCTCCAGTTGCTTCTTGAGTTCATACATCTCGGTCGGCGCCATGCGGTATGGTGCCCTGGAAATAGGGGTTGCTCCAGGCTCTAATTCGATGGTGAATTCCACTTCTCTTTGCGGAGGTAACCCTGGTAGCTCGTCAGGAAATACATCTGAGAACTCATTCACAACTGAAATAGACGAGAGCTCTACTCCTTCCTCTTTCCTCATGGCATAACACCAAAGTCCATGACATCCCTGTTTCAGTAATTTCACAGCTTTCATTGCTTTGATCAATTTCCCCGAGCTTCCCGGTCTCCATCCTCGGAATAAGTGTTCAGATCCATCATCAGCAATGATGGAAACGACTCTCTCTCGGTAATTCAACACAGCTCCATAACGGTTGAGCCAATCATCTCCGAGAATTAAATCGTCACCACAGATGTCGACTACAATAAGATTCGATGGCCAATCTCTCCCATCTATAGATACTGGGAAATCCCTAGCTTCTAGTGTTCCCACAATTTTCTCTCCGCTCGGTAATCCCACAACAAAAGGTTCACAATTATACAAGCACGAGATGTTCAAACGCTAGCAGCTTCAAAGATATAAAAGAATGCGTAGCTCTGAATCGAACAAGACACTAATCGTTGCAAAAGGATCTCGAATCGCACTGATGCAATGTGTTCAGTCGTCAAATCTCCTCATTTCGTAAAGCGCGGAGGAACGGACCCAAGATGGATGTCTCTCTTCCCAGTGTTCTCACAAATCCACTCTGTGTCTGGTTCACACTTATCTCCTTAGGAATCGTGCCGGAGTGCGGGTACCAAAGGATCTAGCGGCGGCTCCACGGTAAGGCCGCACGGTGCCCTTCTTGCCCACAATCGTAACAAGTCACGTAAGATGCGGGCAATCACATCGAACATGCCTGCTTCGACCACAATTGTAGCATTTCTTTGATACGTCCAAATCACGATGATGTCCTAACTTCTTTCCGCCTCTAGAAGGATGTGGAGGTTTCCTAGCCGAATAAAAGGAAGACGGCCCTTGCGGGCCCCACCACTCTTGTTTTCTCGCAATGTTGCCGGTCACCTTCTCGCTTCTTTGCCTCTACCGATTTCTCTACCGCCGCCTCTTTCATGTCGTAGGCCGGCGCCTTGTCTTGATACTGTCGCAACGTAGTACACTCGAATCCGGACATGTACTGCTGAATCTCCGGCTTCATCCGCATATCAAAATGAAAAATCTTTTCGCCTCTGTTACGACCAAGTGTCGCACACAAGTCGGTGATGATTGAAAGTTTTAATTACATCATCACAGATGCCTCCGAACTCGTGGTGAGAAAAACTCTCGGATCTTCGCCTCTAACCGGACGAGGACGATCGTGCTTCCATCATTTGTTTGAATTCCGTCCAATCCGCATTATGATTCTCGGTCGAATAGCCTCCCACCAATCAAAGGCCTCCCCGTCGTAAAATACCGGGCAATAGGAACCTTCGGTCCTCGGGACAGCTTAAGACCCGCGAATATCTTTTCCAACTCCTTGAGCCGGTGATCCCAAGTAAGTGTCTCCGCAGATCCGTCAAATTTTGGCGGGTGCAATTTAACCACTTCCGCAAGCCATCTGTCTCCCGTTATCCTCGTGGTGCCGCTTGTCCCATCGCTGCCTCGCATGCGATCAACGACTTGAGCGAATCCGGTTTATCTGCGCCACCACTGTTGAAGCACTCCCGCATGTTCGGATTTGCGTCATCATTCGCCGATCTCTGCCCTCCGAATGGGAATCGGTTCGACTAGCCGATATTTCGGGAGTAGTTGCGGAATCCTCGTGTCTCAAGTTACCACGTCGCGTCCACGACCGCCCGCGTCCACGTCCTCCTCTCAACATACCGTAAACGCAATTTCTCAATATACGTAACAAAATTTTTGGAATAAAGTCCGTCAATACTCTCAAAACAAGAATTAAGTAAAACGGTAGTACAAGAGATTAAGAGACTTACAACCACGGTCCACATGACATGACGACTTGGTGACGGTGATGTTACAAACGACCCGTAAATCAAATAACGTAAATGCACCCAAATAAAACCGACCGCCAAGATATCCATGAATCTTAGCTCCGATACCATATTCGTAACACCCCGAGATATTCGGAATAATTACCATAGCCGTAAACCCTTTAAGTAAGGATTTACAAGGCTAATTAAAAAGGAAAGTAAATATAAGTCATCAACACTGCGAAAACTCAAGTTTATGAAAACGTACAACGGGTTCAACGGGTAATTAATACAACCATATCGAATTAATATCAAAGGACACGCGTACTCGAGTACAGAAACCAAACCAAGACAACAAATCTCCAATAACAATAAACATCACTGAACCCCTTCGTCGTCACGTCGGTACTGTGGCTGTTTCCCTGCTCCTTGGCTACCTGAACATCAAAAAAATGTCCACCCCCGAAGGGGTTAGCAAAACGATGCTAGTACAAGTATCATATTAAACAATTCGAATATGCATCAACAATACATAACAAGATACATCACACGGACTTCCGCTACCGGAATCCGACAATGCGAATCTACAAGATTCCATTACACAGCATGGGTATTCCAATGATCCAGCGCCCTCAGCATAGATCCCAAGATGATCCCGTCGGACCAACACGAGGTGGAAATAGCCCGTCCAATGATCCAGCGCCCTCAGCCTAGATCCCAAGATGATCCCGTCGGATCAACACGAGGTGGACATTCGATCCAGCGCCCTCAGCATAGATCGCACAACGTATACAAACACAACTCATGCATACACTTATGCCAAATCATTATGTTCATCATCATGAACATGTAAACACTATATAACGAATATCATGACAAATCAACGAAGTAAATATCATGTTCAACAACATGCATAATCATACGCATACTCCAAAAATACCGATATTAACATATCACGATACTTGCCTCGTAGATGGCAAGAACGATATACTTCAATGCTCTCGACGCACTCGAAGGCCGCCCCCTCCGATCAACGTAACAAGATCGAACCTTAACAAAAGGAACGATATACAAATCATCTCGAGTCGAACAATGGCCTAACAATTCGACCTACGGCCGAAAAGTTCAAACTTAAACAAGCTGCCTGGATTGCTTAGCGCGCGCTACGTACTATACGTATGCGTGCGCTAAGTCAATCGTTAGCGTACGCTATCGTATAAGACTAGCGTCGCTAGCCACGAATCGGCGATCGACTGTTGTCTCATAACGTACGTTACGTGCGTTTTGTGCGAAAACCGAACCTCGATAGCGCACGTTAACTCACACATGTTAGCGTGCGCTACTCTGCATGGCGATCATCGCAAACCGAAAACTAGGTTGAATGATGAAGAACTCATGAATCCTATGGTGATATTACAAGTTATCCTCGGGCATATCATGCTAATAAGGTTTCTGGAAGATTTATGATTATGAAATACCAATATACGGATAGTTATCTCGATATCACATTTTCCTCTACGATCTTCAAGAAATAATCTAAGTTCCATCATCTTACGTTCCAAAACACATGATTCCAACGTATACAACGTATCAACTGGGTAATATCCGATTACTCGATCATAAATCGATTTAAACATGCTTAGGAGTCCTTATAATAAGATGGTTCAAAGGTTCATTCGACATCTAGTACCGATACGTCAAAAGTATCCTTCTAACATGTGATGACCGATAAAAACGAGATACTTGCTATCCAAACATGATTAAAACTTCCTTAGGAACCTTACTAATCATTGGTGAAGAATTACCTACCTCAAAGTAGTGAAGAACACGGATGAAAATGAAGCAATCCAACACCCACGGCTAGAACACCAATCTCCAATGGTATATGATCTTCAATCTCGAACTAGGAGGTTGATATGGAGTGTTTAGGACGAATGGAGTTATGTTTCAAGTGCAAGAGTTCGGGTTATGGGGGAAGAAAGGATGAAATCACGAATAGGATCTTTGTCTATTTATAATAAATGGTTATTAGCGCGCGCTACACCCTGTTCGTAGCGTGCGCTAACGGCTCACAGTCTAAACTGTACTCGGCACTTAGCGTACGCTACGCATATTCCTGTAGCATGCGCTAAGGCGTTGACCCGGCTTTTCCCGAAAGCCGTCCAGGTACATCCGACACGATCCGACAGGGGTCCCCCGGCCAGATCTCACCTACCGCACGTCTCAATCAGTCTGACCACGCATAGCGTGCGCTACTTACACTCGGTAGCGTGCGCTTATAGAACCATGTTAGCGTACGCTACCCTTAGCCTGTAGCGTGCGCTACATGCACAGAATTTCATCCTTATAAATCACATACACGAAATTATATGGTCGACGACATCGGATTATGAAATACGGAGAAAAATACTCAGGCAAAAGTACAATCATTACAATCTCACAAGTTCCAATTACATAACAGAAATCTCGGGTATTACAAGAAGTCTCGTTTGAACAAGTAAACCAAAACCTCGAAAGGTAGTAATTCAATAGATAAACGATTAGTAAAGTGTTTTACAAATCTCGGGAGTTTTAGAATACAGAAAAGCTTTCTTTTGAAACCTTTGGGTCTCAGCCCGCATCTTGTTCCACATTACAAGAAGTTTAAAAAGTAGAAAACCCTTTTTCGGACCCCAAGTCCTGAGTTGTAAAACTATTTTAAAATCAATTGGGTCTCGGCCCAAAATCATTTTCCGTAAAACATCCGTAAAATATTCATTTTGAAAAGTATCATTTTCAAATGCTCAAAAGCAGTTCATATATCTCAAAATGAATTAACATGACTACATGTTCTTCTCAACCAGTCGCAACATCTTTCCCAAATACACAACTTCGTTTCCAAAATCTAACCGACATATTGATTTCCAAAATCATAGTTTCTCAAGATCATTAATCTGTCCCAATTCTGTCACCTCATACTGTAACGTATAATATCCTGCTGAATCTCAATGCATGTCAACTTAGAAGGGCAGCAAATCTCAATGCAATTCAAAAATCCAAATACTTACAGATCGTGAATCCGACGATTCCCCGTGATACTGGCACATGTCTCGACTCAAGAAAATAATCGACATAGATATTTTCAAAACACACGTTTTGTAAACTCAGTTCAATTCGAGAACACAATACATCTCTATCCGAAGAAACACGTTAATACTATTTGGAAAAGTTTATAACAAGCCCAGTACTACACTGGCAAATCGCATAACGCATAAGCCCGAGTGAGCAACAAAAACTCACGGCTACAATATTTGTCAATCGACAACTCGAATGACGCGACAAAAACACGACCCAACTCAACCCGACTGCCTAGGTTTTCTCAACATAAGCTCCGATACCATATTCTGTAACAACCCCAGATCTGACCGGGACTATTACAGCGCCGTGGGCCCCAAGATGGAACCCACAAGGCTAAAGGAAATTTTCGTAAATATTTACAAATGCCCAAGAGGCCAACGACGATACTATCTTTAAAACATTTGAAGACTATGTAAAATCTGTTTATCAAAACCGTCGTAAAATCTCGTTTGAAAGGACAAGGCCTGAAATGTCAGAACTCAACAGTTTAAAAACATACGTTAAGCTATTGCTTACACGTACTGATAGAATAGTTTAGAAAACGGTTGCCAAAGTAACCTAAGTTACCAGATACCAAAAGGCCAGTTAAAAACACTCACGCAGCGGAATACAACTGATCAGGAAACTCAATACACAATTACATGCCCTAGCCAGTATCCTCCGGGAAGCTCATCTCTCCACGACCGCTACAAGCTCGATATCTCAAGAACCTAAAAAGAAATCCCACGACGGGGTCAGCCATAATATCCAACAATAATAACTGTCACATCACATTAATAATTACATACCAATGAGAATGCAAAATAAGAATACGACCAATATAATCTTATCGTCCTAACTTTACCAAAATTCACATCTCGCACAGTACCTAAGGTCCTCAAAACATCATCATAACTCACTGTTATGAAATCTACCAACTCTGTACAACCCAAATCCGCTGGGTAACATCATCACACCCCAGCACGAAATCCAATTGTCCATCAAAGAAAAATACCAAGGGAAAATACGGAACATACCTCGAGATGCACAATACCACGACAATCACGTCAGTCTAATTCGAGACCAGATCAATACATCATACGGACATGGTCTTAACAAAAGACCTACAAATGCATACTCATATGGCAACGTCAATATGCTCAAAACAATAACAACAGTGTATACTCAATGGAAATCCCATGATCGAGCGCCCTCAGCATAGATCCCAAGATGATCCTACAAGATCAAGACGAGGTGGATAACCAACAATATACACATACATAACAACACATGATAGAACTAATGATGCGAATCCACATGATTCCATCAACACAACACTAGGTAATCCAATGATCCAGCGCCCTCAGCATAGATCCCAAGATGATCCCGTCGAACCATAACGAAGTGGAAAACCCGTCCAATGATCCAGCGCCCTCAGCATAGATCCCAAGATGATCCCGTCGGACCATAACGAAGTGGACATCTGATCCAGCGCCCTCAGCATAAATCACACGATCCCAACGGATCAACACAACATAACAATACAATTATGCATACACATATGCAACTCAATATGTTCATCAACATGAACAACATATGAATCAAAACATGAACGACACTATGATGACACAACTAGGACGACTTCATGTTCAGCAACATGAATGACAACCTGCATGACCAACAACATCAACATTAAACCGAATCAAACTAAGATACTGTAATATCCGGATTTATTACAGTGTATTTCATCTGTATTCAAACCATGTATTATTCGGATTGGTGGTTTTGATTATTGGAGTATGATGTTTCGTGCATTGATATCATTGTACATAAGTATAGAAACATGCCAAATTGCTCAAACAACCTCGTGATAGCGCACGCTAAGAATGTATCTTAACGCGCGCTATCGGGCTATTATTAGCGCACGCTATGCAGGTAGGAGTTGCGTGCGCTAAGGACTCAATTATTGAGCGGGACAGCTAGCACATGCGCTAGCCGGGACATGGGTCCGGATAAGATTTTCGAGGATGAGCCCGGACAATTCTGAAGTCAACCATTATTAGCGCACGCTAAGTAATGCTTAGTAGCGTGCGCTAACTTGTTAAAATGCAGAATATTATAAATAGGACAACAACTTGTTTTGGCTTGCATTTTACTCGTTCCTTCTGCATTCTTGAGAGGCCAGAGAGTTGTGATATCCTCCTATACACTTAGAACACATCTTGTTGGTGTTTATATATTGGTTATCATTTGGGAATAATCATTGAAGTGGAATAGCACCTTGGAGTGGCATACAACCAACCGGAATTGGATTCTACCTTACGATTCAGTGATTTTCATTATATTAAGGTATGTTCAATCTATCTCCAGGCTTAGATTTGGATTCTAACGATTTGGATGATCATGTTAACAAGATATGGATTTTCATAGATGAATTATCCAAAGTATATCATGTTTGGAATGTTGTGATGATTAAGCCTTAAGTACCTTGATTATAATCATCATGATTCGAATCTTATTATACTGAATATGTAAAGAGAAGCTTCTATCATTGGTAATTTGAATCTAGTAGATGACTTCATAATAATCATGGACTTGACTTTAACAATCATTATGGTTGGATAAATCCAAAGGATTGATCATGGAAAGATTTATCTAGCATAGATGGAACGTTTAACAACTTCAGCAGGATAATATTGGTTGAAATAAAGGTGTTGATATCAACCGTTAAGCTTTTCAAATTGTCGTATGAAGATTTGTAGTCGAAATAAAATATGATTTTATAATGGTATGCATATCCTCGAATCCGAAGTTGTTGTTATCCATAAGATCATTCATAAACGTATGTACATTACATTCATGGAAGTAACATGAATTATCACGGAAGATTTCGTTGTTTCGATCATGGCGAAGCGATTCTTGCTCGTGAAAGAATCGCCATGCAGAATAGCGCACGCTATGCTATGAATATTAACGTGCGCTATCGAGCACGAGTTAGCGTGCGCTACGTTTGGTACGTAACGTACGCTAGACCATCAGACGAGTCAGTTGGCTGGTCAGTGAAGTACTGACCATGCATAGTTAGCGTACGCTAGGCTTTGTTGTTTGCGTGCGCTATCGGGCAAACTTAACGCACGCTACACAGAGTACTTAGCGTGCGCTAAGCAGTTCAGGCAGATTGCATTTTATGAACTTTTGGCCATAAATCGAATTGTTAAACATTCGTATGACGTGAGATAAATCCTATATCATTTCTTTTGTTAAGGTTTGGTCTCGTTACGTGATTGATTGAGGAGGACGACCTTCGAGTGTTCATTTTCGTGGAAGTGTTGTTCTTGTCTTCAAATCGAGGCAAGTACTTTAATTGTTTTATGTATTGTTGTTATACATATTGTCGTGCATGTATGTCGTTGTTGTATGTCCACCTCGTGTTGGTCCGACGGGATCATCGGGGGATCTATGCTAGCGTCTTACTGGATCATCGGACGGGTTTTTCCACCACGGGTTGATCCGACGGGATCATCGTGGGTTCTAGGCAGTGAACGCTGGATCGACGGAATTACCATGTGTATGTTATGATATCATGTTGTGATTATCAGTTGTGTATGTCATTTATGAGTTTCTCGTAGGAGAAGATTCATTGGTATTTTGTCGTTTACGTTATTATTCTTCGTGAGATATGAATGATATGTTGTGGTACTTGTACTAGCATCGTTGTGCTAACCCCTTCGAGGGTGAACATTTTGTTTGTGTTCAGGATCCAGGAGAGCGGGGAAACAGCCACTGGAACTGTATGACGACGAGGGTGCAGAGTGATGTCCCGACCGGGTTTATTTATCTGTTGTTTATTCGTTATTTCAATAAGTACTCGAGTACGAAGTCGATTGTGATGGATTTGAATTTGGTGATGTATTATTGAGTTCTGTTGAACAATTGTACTATTTCTGTATTTGGTCAGAACTGTTGTACCTTAATTCCGTTATTTCCATTCGTTAGTACCTTTTAATACCTGTTCAATTCTTCAGCCTTGTAAATCCTTATGTAAAGGATTTACGGCGCTGTAATATCCCTGAATATATCGGGGGTGTTACAGAATATGGTATCGGAGCTAAGATTATGGATATCTTGGCCGTTGGGTTAAAATAGGGGTCATTTATGTCTTTTGAGGTAACCGGCCATGAATGACATCACTGCACTGCCTACGTCTTCATGCGAACGGTGGTTGTAAGTTCCTAAACTCTATCTCGTTCTTTACATATTGTGTCTCTTTATACTCGAATATTAGAACGATGTTGCTTCCTGTATATTGAGTATTTATGCTTACAGTATGTTGAGAGGCGGACGTGGACGTGGTCGCGGTCGTGGACGCGGACGAAGAAATGTTGAAAGGGAAGCGTCGCCTTCTAACCAGGCCAGTCATAGCTCAGGCGAGCCACAACAATATATTAATAACGAACCAGATCCTGCTGTACCAGAGATCCTTCGTCAAGTGGTGAACCAGATGACTCAGTTCGCCCAGGTCGTGGATCGAATGCAAGTGGCGGTGGGACTACAGCAGGGAGAGAGACAGCAAGGGATCCCAGACATGGGAAATCGAGGTGACCGGTGGCTGCAAGAGGTGGCGAAGATGCAACCACCCAAATTCGACGGTATTTCTGAGACTCCCACCTGGGATCATTGGTTGAAAGAACTGGAGAAAATCTTTGCCGGAATTAATCGCCTGCAGCGGGAGAGCCTCTATCGCTCAATATTTTCTGATAGGGGAAGCATCTGAATGGTGGGAAGCCATCTGGCCTGTAGACCACAATGCCGATTGGACAGAGTTTAGATTGATGATGGAAGCTCAGTATTGCCCTCGTCCTGTGAGGGAAGCCAAAGTTCGGGAGTTTTTCTCCGCTCAGCCTTCTGACGTGCGTATCCTGTGCGATTAAGACGTTTAACCAACAATCGGCATTTGTTCGACATCCGGTCGAGCATGCGTAAATGATGATCCATTTCGATATGAGAATGAAACCAGAAGTCCAGAGGTACATGTCCAGATTTGAATGTACCACACTCCGCCAATACCAGGATAAGGCATTGGCATATGAGATCAAGGAAGCAGCCATGGAGAAATTTACGGAAACCAAGAAACAGAAAGTCTCTGGTACTTTTACAGAGCACAAAAACAGCAGGCCCCGTAAGGCCCAGTCATCCTTTCACTCTTTCAAGAAACCTCCGCACCCAGTTAGGAGCGGAAAGAACTTCGGAGCGACATCAACTATTACTGATGTTACCAGGAAATGCTTTAACTGCGCCCAGACGGGGCACTATCGACGGAATTGCCCCCTTCCTGCCGTGACTTGTTGTGATTGTGGACGAGAGAGACATCGGGTGGTGTTTTGTGAAGAGGCTGCAAAGTCTTTTAGAGCCCGTACACCACAGCCAGTCCAGAAGGAGGCCAGTATTCCACAGACGCAGCAAAGTGTTCAGATGCCTCAGAATTTTGGCCGCGGGCGAGGCAGAGGACAATGGGACCGAAATAGGACATCGAGTGCCGGATCTGCTCCCCCACGTCTGTATGAGATGAGAAGTACAGACGATCAGGATGCTGCTGTCGCATCAGGTACTGTCCAGATCCTTTCCCAGCCAATTAGCGTTTTATTCGATACAGGAGCTACGCATTCTTTTATATCATTGTCTTGTGTAAATCGTTTGAATATTTCCGGTTTTCATACTTGTGAACCTTATGTTGTTGGTTTACCGAGTGGAGAGAGGATTGTCGGAAATTTAGAAACTAGAAATTTCCCTATATCATTTGGAGGCAGAGAGTGGCTCTCAAATCTGATCGTGATAGAAATGCAAGGAGACGACCTGATACTCGGAGACGATTGGCTTAATCGATATGGAGCAATTGTGAACTACCGAAGGAGGAATATCTCACTGATCGCTGACGATGGTTGCGAAATATTGTTCGAAGGGTGGAAACCGGGAAGCTCAGGAAAATTGATCAAGGCGATGAAAGCTGTCAGATTATTGAAACAGGGCTGTATCGGATACTGGTGTTATGCAATGAAGAAAGAAGAAGAAATTGTGGAACTTTCATCCATTCCTGTTGTGAACGAATTCCCAGATGTATTTACTGACGATTTACCTAGACTACCTCCACGAAGGGATGTGGAATTTACCATTGAGCTGGAACCCGGAGCTACACCAATTTCTAAGGCGCCGTATCGTATGGCACCTACTGAGATGTACGAACTGAAGAAGCGGTGGAGGATTCTTGGACAAGGGCTATATTCAGCCAAGCGTTTCACCCTGGGGAGCGCCAGTTCTTTTTGTCCGAAAGAAGGATGGATCGCTCCGACTGTGTATTGACTATCGAGAGCTGAACAAGATGACGATTAAGAACAAGTATCCGTTGCCACGGATTGATGATCTATTTGACCAGCTGCAAGGGGCAACAGTATTTTCTAAAATCGATATGAGATCAGGATATCATCAGCTGAGGATTAAGGAATCTGATGTTCCGAAATCAGCGTTCAGAACTCGCTACGGGCATTATGAGTTTGTAGTGATGCCGTTTGGTCTCACTAACGCACCTGCTGTATTTATGCAATTGATGAACCGTGTGTTCATTAAATTTTTGGATAAATTTGTGGTCGTGTTTATTGATGACATTCTGGTGTATTCTAAGAGCCCGGAAGAACATGCGCAGCATTTGCGGATTGTATTGGAACTTTTGAAAAACGAACAATTGTACGCCAAACTTTCTAAGTGTGAATTCTGGCTAAAGGAAGTAATGTTCCTCGGCCATGTGGTGTCAGCTAAAGGAGTCCGAGTAGATCCTCAGAAGATCGAAGCAATTATGGATTGGAAGCCTCCAAAGAATGTGAAAGAGGTCCGAAGCTTCTTGGGACTTGCTGGATACTATCGTCGATTCGTGGAAGGGTTTTCTAAAATTTCCCGCCCACTTACCCGTCTCCTGCAGAAAACTCAAAAGTTTGAGTGGAATGAATTGTGTCAGATTAGCTTTGATGAATTGAAGAAGAGATTGACGACGGCACCGATTCTATCACTTCCACAGGGAACTGAAGGATTTATAGTTTACAGTGATGCTTCGAACGAAGGACTTGGGTGCGTACTGATGCAGAATGATAAGGTGATCGCTTATGCGTCACGACAGCTAAAACCTTATGAAGTAAATTACCCGACACATGATTTGGAGCTAGCAGCAGTAGTTTTTGCTTTGAAGATCTGGAGGCATTATCTGTACGGGACTCACTGTCAGATCTTTACGGATCATAAGAGTCTCAAGTACATATTCAGTCAGAAAGAGTTGAACATGCGGCAAAGAAGATGGTTAGAACTGATTAAGGACTATGACTTGGAGATTTTATATCATCCAGGCAAAGCGAATGTAGTGGCCGATGCACTTAGCCGCAAGCCTGTCTCTATTCAGATGCTGGAGACGCTGACATCCCAACTTAGCCTTCAACGAGAGATGATTCGTGAAGGGGTTGAAGTATGGTTACAAAGAGTCCAAGGACAACTGTGCGTGATGGAGATAACTTCATCATTAACCGAAGGAATCAAATCTAGACAGGCAGATGATATTCTGATGATTCGGTTACGTGACGAAGTGATCAAAGGAAAGGCCCCCGGATTCATAATTCATGATGACGGAGTTTTGAGATTTCAGAACCGACTCTGCGTTCCCGATGATGATGTACTGAAACAGACAATTATGAGGGAAGCTCACAGTTCGCCCTATTCTATCCACCCGGGCACCAGTAAAATGTATAAGGATTTGAAGCAGAATTTCTGGTGGGGCAACATGAAGAAAGATGTAGCGGACTATGTTTCGAAATGCTTGACTTGTCAGCAGGTTAAGATCGAGCATCAACGGCCTGCCGGAATGTTGAAGCCACTCCCGATTCCTGAATGGAAGTGGGAGGACATATCGATGGACTTTATCACTAATATGCCGAAAACCAGGACAGGAATGAACATGATTTGGGTGATAGTCGATCGTTTAACCAA
This sequence comes from Orobanche coerulescens, assembly GCA_033398695.1. NCBI lineage: Eukaryota > Viridiplantae > Streptophyta > Magnoliopsida > Lamiales > Orobanchaceae > Orobanche > Orobanche coerulescens. The sequence goes on from CM065808.1 coordinate 103,327,430, forward strand.
ATCAGCTCATTTTCTAGGCATTAAGGATACGTGGGGACCAGAGAGGTTGGCACGAGTATTTATTTCGGAGATAGTTCGATTGCATGGTACGCCGAAGACCATTGTTTCTGATCGAGACGGCCGTTTTGTGTCTCACTTTTGGAAAGCAGTTCATAAGGCCTTGGGGACCGAATTGAACTTCAGTACAGCTTATCACCCGCAGACTGACGGACAATCTAAGAGAGCTATACAAACGGTGGAAGACATGCTAAGGGCCTGTGCCTTAGATTGGTCAAACGATTGGGAAATTCATCTACCGTTGATTGAATTTACCTACAACAATAGTTGGCATGCTTCCATTAAGATGGCACCGTTTGAGGCATTATACGGAAGGAGATGCAGATCGCCCCTATGCTGGGACGATTCGTCAGACTTGATCGGAAGAGAACCAGAGTTGATCGTGCAGACTCGAGAGAAGATAGCCTTGATTCGTGAAAGGCTGTTGACCGCCCAGAGTCGCCAGAAATCTTACGCAGACGTACGCCGTCGCCCATTGGAGTTCAGTACTGGAGATCACGTACTTTTAAAGGTTTGTCCTACTCGGGGAATCTTTCGTTTCGTAAGGAAAGGAAAGCTGAGTCCGAGATATATCGGACCATTTGAGATCCTCGAGAGAGTTGGGGAGTTGGCATACAGATTGGCAATGCCGACGTCGTTGTGCCATGTTCATAACGTGTTCCACGTATCCCAGTTACGGAGATATATACCAGATCCCAGTCATATCATTGATTTCGGTGAGATCGAAGTCGCGCAGGATGGGACGTTTGAAGAAAGACCGGTCAAGATACTCGAGAGTCGAGTTAAGCAGCTGAGGAACAAACCAATCGTTTTGGTCAAAGTTCAGTGGTCGCGTCACGGAATGGAAGAATCCACCTGGGAAACGGAAGCTGATATGAAGTCTAGATATCCCGAGTTATTTTCGTCTTGAGTTTCGGGACGAAACTCCTTTTTAGTAGGAGAGTATGTAATATCCGGATTTATTACAGTGTATTTCATCTGTATTCAAACCATATATTATTCGGATTGGTGGTTTTGATTATTGGAGTATGATGTTTCGTGCATTGATATCATTGTACATAAGTATAGAAACATGCAAAATTGCTCAAACAACCTCGTGATAGCGCACGCTAAGAATGTATCTTAACGCGCGCTATCGGGCTATTATTAGCGCACGCTATGCAGGTAGGAGTTGCGTGCGCTAAGGACTCAATTATTGAGCGGGACAGCTAGCACATGCGCCAGCCGGGACATGGGTCCGGATAAGATTCTCGCGGACGAGCCCGGACAATTCTGAAGTCAACCATTATTAGCGCACGCTAAGGAATGCTTAGTAGCGTGCGCTAACTTGTTAAAATGCAGAATATTATAAATAGGACAACAACTCATTTTGGCTTGCATTTTACTCGTTCCTTCTGCATTCTTGAGAGGCCAGAGAGCTATGATATCCTCCTATACACTTAGAACACATCTTGTTGGTGTGTATATATTGGTTATCATTTGGGAATAATCATTGAAGTGGAATAGCACCTTGGAGTGGCATACAACCAACCGGAATTGGATTCTACCTTACGGTTCAGTGATTTTCATCATATTAAGGTATGTTCAATCTATCTCCAGGCTTAGATTTGGATTCTAACGATTTGGATGATCATGTTAACAAGATATGGATTTTCATAGATGAATTATCCAAAGTATATCATGTTTGGAATGTTGTGATGATTAAGCCTTAAGTACCTTGATTATAATCATCATGATTCGAATCTTATTATACTGAATATGTAAAGAGAAGCTTCTATCATTGGTAATTCGAATCTAGTAGATGACTTCATAATAATCATGGACTTGACTTTAACAATCATTATGGTTGGATAAATCTAAAGGATTGATTATGGAAAGATTTATCTAGCATAGATGGAACATTTAACAACTTCAGCAGGATAATATTGGTTGATATAAAGGTGTTGATATCAACCGTTAAGCTTTTCGAATTGTCGTATGAAGATTTGTAGTCGAAATGGAATATGATTTTATAATGGTATGCATATTCTCGAATCCGAAGTTGTTGTTATCCATAAGATCATTCATAAACGTATGTACATTACATTCATGGAAGTAACATGAATTATCACGGAAGATTTCGTTGTTTCGATCATGGCGAGAAGCATCTTGCTTTCGTGATGGCGCCATGCACAGATAGCGCACGCTATGCTATGAATATTAACGTGCGCTATCGAGCACAAGTTAGCATGCGCTACGTTTGGTACGTAACGTACGCTACACCATTAGATGAGTCAGTCGGCTGGTCAGTGAAGTACTGACCATGCATAGTTAGCGTACGCTAGGCTTTGTTGTTTGCGTGCGCTATCGGGCAGACTTAACGCACGCTACACAGAGTACTTAGCGTGCGCTAAGCAGTTCAGGCAGATTGCATTTTATGAACTTTTGGCCGTAAATCGAATTGTTAAACATTCGTACGAAGTGAGATAAATCCTATATCATTTCTTTTGTTAAGGTTTGGTCTCGTTACGTGATTGATTTAGGAGGACGACCTTCGAGTGTTCATTTTCGTGGAAGTGTTGTTCTTGTCTTCAAATCGAGGCAAGTACTTTAATTGTTTTATGTATTGTTGTTATACATATTGTCGTGCATGTACGTCGTTGTTGTATGTCCACCTCGTGTTGGTCCGACGGGATCATCGGGGGATCTATGCTAGCGTGCGCTGGATCATCGGACGGGTTTTTCCACCACGGGTTGATCCGACGGGATCATCGTGGGTTCTAGGCAGTGAACGCTGGATCGACGGAATTACCATGTGTATGTTATGATATCATGTTGTGATTATCAGTTGTGTATGTCATTTATGAGTTTCTCGTAGGAGAAGATTCATTGGTATTTTGTCGTTTACGTTATTATTCTTCGTGAGATATGAATGATATGTTGTGGTACTTGTACTAGCATCGTTGTGCTATCCCCTTCGAGGGTGAACATTTTGTTTGTGTTCAGGATCCAGGAGAGCGGGGAAACAACCACTGGAACTGTATGACGACGAGGGTGCAGAGTGATGTCCCGACCGGGTTTATTTATCTGTTGTTTATTCGTTATTTCAATAAGTACTCGAGTACGAAGTCGATTGTGATGGATTTGAATTTGGTGATGTATTATTGAGTTCTGTTGAACAATTGTACTATTTCTGTATTTGGTCAGAACTGTTGTACCGTAATTCCGTTATTTCCATTCGTTAGTACCTTTTAATACCTGTTCAATTCTTCAGCCTTGTAAATCCTTATGTAAAGGATTTACGGCGCTGTAATATCCCTGAATATATCGGGGGTGTTACAGATACTTGTCCCGAGTCCTTCAGGAGAAATCTCAATGTCAAATTATCACCGACGATTATCCTCGATGCTCGGCGATCCAAACGTACCATGGACTATAGATACTCATATCCTTGTTTTTATCACAACGTAACCTTGATACCCGAACATACCAATAACCGAGATAAAGCATATACATTATGATTTACCTCCCAGAATCAGAAGAACGATATACAATCCAAATACCCATAATTCACAATAATAATCATCGTTATATGCATTATAAACGAAATGAAATCAAAACCATTCATTAAATATTATAACTGAGCAAGTAATTGTTGGAATATAAAACGCAGCGGAAGCGAGTTGGTGATTGTAATTTAATAAAAGGTTTTATAAATTAACCAACGTAAAAACCGGATCTATTTAGGCTTGTCAACTAATTAACTAAACAGATTAATAAACAATTAAATAAACATATTTACGCATGGGAGTCGGTAATTTTACCTTTGACGCGAAGTGGTAGAATAATCCCCTCTTTGGTCGATTTGTCCTTCTTCGTGTTCCTCTCCGATCTTCTTGTATTTCTACCTCAAGATCTTCTAGAGTATATCCCGCCTACGTCCGGATGTCGTGTGGGCAACAATCTACCGGATTACTTGGAGAGCAAAAAGGGATCGGCCGAAACTTCTCAAGAAACTTACGATTTTTGTTCTCTCTATTTTTCTTGAATATTTTGAGTATTTTAGAAAAATATTGTGTTTAACCAAATTGTGGAATCCAAGACACAAGTCAAGATCCACAATAAAAACACACAAAAAAAAATCGATTTCTTGGGCAAAAATTAATGTGAAAATCGGCGATCCCAAGTCTCCTATTTATAGGTGTTTGGGCTACTCTAGGGACCTTAAGGAGGATATGGTAAGGACTCCCAATAGATATCTTCCTTCCATTATTAGGACTCTTCCTAATATGAAGACTCTATTAATATTAACTTAGTCCATTAATAAGTTAATATTGCACTTCCTACCAAAATCTCAAATTACGAAATTGGGCTCCTTTTAAATTAATTATTTCCCGTGTTTAAGATATTCCACGTCCATTAATTAATTTAAGCTACTGACAGCTTTTAATTAATTAATGTATTATATATGAGTATACCACTCGACCTTTATTATTATATCGGAAAATTAATTCCACCTGCAGGGTTTGATATAATAATCCTTTCGAGTGCCTCAAGGGACATGATCAACCCGACTGGTCGGGACACGATTTCTAGCTATAATATTAATTATCATATAAATAATAATATTGCCCAAAATATCGAGCATATTGAGTCAATCATTGTGGCTCTCACCCATGATAAATCAAAGCAATAAATATTAAATATATATAATTAAATATTAATCACTAGAATTAAGAAATAATAATTATCCGAGATGTACGTTCTTCTTATAGTCAGTACAGAAGAATCTATCTCACCTCGATCCTGTTCAACCTATAACGAATACGCTAATATATGCTAATGGTCAAGACCAACCAATCTCAAGCATATACTACAACCTCTCACATAACGGTCTAATGTTACATAGGTTGTGAATTAAATATTACTATATAAGGAACCGATAATGTGATCTTCTGTGTGACACTACACACCACATTATCTACAATATAAAGTAAATTAGACTGCATTTGCATAATCATAGCGTGAATAAATATGCAAAACATGTGATAAATGAATTAAATATTCTAATAGATAAAGACCGGGAAATTAGGTAATACAAGCATAAAGTATGCTTTGGCGTATACAACCCTAACAATCTCCCACTTATACTCAAAGCATGCTTTTGAAGTATACTATCTAGATTATGTCTATCTATCTCCCACTTATACTCAAAGCAATGCTGCCATACATCTCAACCCCATTCCTTCCACATGCCCTTCAAATGATTTTGAGGGCAACCCTTTCGTGAAAGGATCAGCTAGGTTGTCTTCAGATGCTATCTTGGGGACAATGATCTTCCTTTTCTTCACAAAATCTCGAATGATATGATATTTACGCTTGATATGTTTGCTTGCTTTGTGGGCTCGTGGTTCCTTCGAATTTACAACAGCACCGGTATTATCACAATACAATGTAATACTCCTGGGCAAATTAGGAATCACCCCCAAATCCTTTAGGAAGTACTTGAGCCATACCGCCTCTTTAGCTGCCTCTAAGGCTGCTACATATTCGGCTTCCATGGTAGAGTCCGCTATGCATTTCTGCTTCACACTCCTCCAACTGATGGCTCCACCTCCCAAAGTGAAAACATATCCGGAAGTTGATTTCGACTTTTCTTTGTCCGCACTAAAATCCGAGTCAGTGTAACCCAAAGGACAAAGCGTATCTGATTGATATACAAGCATATGCTCCCTAGTCCTTCTCAGGTACTTGAGTATATGCTTGACAGCAATCCAATGTCCCGGTCCTGGGTTCGACTGATATCTCGCCACCATGCCTACGGCTTGACAGATATCAGGCCTAGTGCAAAGCATATCATACATGAGGCTTTCCAGTGCCGAAGCATAAGGGACCAGCTTCATGTCATCTATCTCCTTCTGTGTCTTAGGACACATAGCCTTAGATAGTTGAATTCCATGTCTCTAAGGTAAGAAACCTTTCTTGGAATTCTCCATGCTAAACCGCTTTAGCACCGTATCGATATAGGATGCCTGAGATAAGCACAACATCCTTTTCTTGCGATCTCGAAAGATCTTAATACCAAGGATGTGTCCAACTTCTCCCAAATCCTTCATATCGAACTGCTCAGATAGCCATACCCTTATGTCTGATAATACCTTCACATTGTTTCCAATTAAAAGTATATCATCTATGTATAGTACAAGAAACACCAGCACGTTTCCATCACACTTTTTGTATACACAAACCTCACTAGGACACTGTTCAAAACCATATGATTGAATGACCTCATCAAATCGCATGTTCCAACACCTTGATGCTTGCCTAAGACCATAAATGGCTCTCTTAAGATTGCACACTAACTGCTCCTCTCCTTCAGCAATGAATCCTTCAGGTTGGCGCATATAAATTTCCTTATCAAGACTCCCGTTCAAGAACGCAGTCTTGACATCCATCTGCCAAATCTCCATATCCAAATGCGCAGCTATAGCTAAGAGAATCCGGATCGATTTAAGCATGGCTACTGGCGAAAAGGTTTCATCGTAGTCGATGCCCTCTTTCTGAGTGTAACCTTTCGCAACAAGCCTTGCTTTGTAGGTTTCAACCTTCCCTTTCGATCCTCTCTTACGCTTGTAGACCCACTTACTTCCAATGGGTTTTACCCCATTGGTTAGTTCTACTAGCTCCCACACTTGGTTAGAATTCATAGATCCCATTTCGGATTCCATTGCTGTTTTCCAGGATTCAGCATCCTTGTCTTGAACTGCCTGTTTGTACGTACATGGATCCGTTTCATCCTGGTCCAGGGAGTGGTCCGAAGATGCTCCCACGCCGATGAAACGTTCGGGTTGACGAACAACCCTCCCACTACGACGAGGCGTGTCCTTAGTTTGCGTATCCACAATAGTGTCAATACGTGGTACACTAGGTGTTTGCACAATTGGTATTGTCGAAATCTCGCCCCTAAGTTCTTATAGAATGACCTCACTCCTAGGCTTGTGGCTTATCACATAGTCCTCCTCTAAGAACCGGGCATTGGTGCTAACAATGACCTTCTGGTCTTTAGGACTGTAGAATAAGCCACCCTTCGTTCCCTTAGGATATCCTACAAACACTCGTATACATGCGAGATGCCAACTTATCAGCTTCCTTATTCAGCACGTGTGCTGGAGAACCCCAAATCCGAACATGTCCTAGACTGGGCTTGCGCCCATTCCACAGTTCTGTGGGTGTTTTTGGAACTGATTTCGAAGGCACCAAGTTTAGAATGTACGCCGCTGTTTCCAAGGCATATCCCCAAAACGAAATAGGCAAATCAGAGTAACTCATCATTGACCTAACCATCTCTAATAAAGTATAATTCCTTCGTTCAGCAACACCATTTTGTTGTGGTGTACCAGGCGCTGTGAGCTGGGAAGTAATCCCCTCATGTGCCAAGAAATCCAAAAAACTCTCCACTAAGGTATTCGCCACCACGATCAGATCGTAGTGACTTGATACTCTGCCCATGACGCTTCTCCGTTTCAGCCTTGAATTCTTTGAACTTATTAAAAGATTCAGACTTACGTCGCATCAAATAGATGTATCCATATCTCGAATAATCATCTATAAACGCGATGAAGTATTCGAAACCACCCTTAGCCTGGATGTTCATTGGACCACATACATCGGTATGAACCAATTCCAACACCTTTTGTGCACGATTTCCTTTGCTTTGAAAAGCCCTTTTAGTCATTTTACCTTCCAGGCAGGATTCGTAGGTTGGAAATGACTCAACTTGGAGCGAATCCAATGGGCCATCGCTCACCAATCTTTGAATCCTTCTAAGGTTAATATGACCCAATCGTAAATGCCACAAATATGTTGGATTTATGCTCGAAAGTTCCTTTCTTTTATTAGGATTAGTCAAAGAATTAAGCGATTTATAATTATGCAAGGGAGCTGGTGCAGCATTGATGATATAAAGTTCTTCATTATAAGTACTCCCGCAAAGATATTCACCATTTCTTTTAATAATTGCATTATCTTCAAAAGAAACTGAATATCCATCACGACGCAATTTAGAAACTGAAATCAAATTCATTCTAAAATCGGGTACTCATAATACATTATTAAGAACTAAAATCTTATCATCAACTTTTAGCTGCACGACTCCCACTGCAACAGCCTTCAGCCTGGAATAGTCGCCCCAGCTTATTGTAATCTCATCCGCACTAAGTACCTTGGTTACTTGGAACCCCTGCTAGTCATAACAAACATGATCAGTGGAGCCCGAATCCACTATCTACGAAGTGATGGAACAGGCAGCCAAACATATTTTGACTACTAGTGCATGAGACGTACCTTTCTTAGGGCAGTCACTCTTGAAATGTCCTTTCAGACCGCAGTTGAAGCACTTTCCCTTCGGCTTTTTGTTCGCTTCCGGCTGAGGAGCCTTTGACTGAGGAGCCTTGCCCTTAGATTTGAAGGTCGCCACTTGCTTCTGGCCAACCTGCTTTTTCTTCTTTCCCCATTTGGGTTTTAAAGAAGCAGCACCGGTTGCCGCAAGAATTTGATGATAAACTTGTTTGAAGAGACCTTCGACAGATTGAAGCTCTGTCAGAAGTTCCGCCAATGTGTAAGTCCTACGATTCATATTGTAGTTGAGGCGGAACTGCTCAAAGCTTCTTGGTAAACTGCCCAAGATAATATCGACCTGCGATTCCGCATCGATAGTGGCCCCCAGTATGCTCAGTTCGTTCAAATGAGACATCATTTTATGAACGTGATCCCTTAATGGGGTCCCTTCAGACATCTGAGTTGTCATCAAAACCCTCATCGCATTTTGCCTAGCCGCCCGGTTCTGATGACCAAACATCTCAGTGAGATTTTTCATCATTTCCGCAGCCGAGCCCATCGTCTGATGCTGATGCTGCAATAGATTTGTCAATGAAGCCAAAATGTAACAGCGAGCCATCTCATCAGACTTTTTCCATTTCCGGAATTCAGCCAACTCTTCAGGAGTGGCATCCGGTTCTGGTTCCAAAGGACTCTCCTCAGTTAAAACAAACTTATGCCCCTCGTGATCAAGACAATATCAAGATTTCTTTTCCAGTCGGCAAAGTTAGTGCCATCAAGTTTGTTTTCTTTGAGAATAACAGCTAGTGGATTGAAAGACATCTGAGAATAAAATTAAAACACCATTCATCACATAATTCGACGCAAAATATATTGAAAAAACCTTAAAACAATCCAACACCATGAAAAACCACACATGCAAGCCACGATAGTGTGGACGTTTACATATACTTTTCAAGTAGATTTTGACGTCTTTAATTTTACTATCTAGCCAAGACACATTTTGACAAGTAAAATTAATAGTTGGTTCCTCTTGGCCATATATTTAATTAACATAGACTCCGATGGGGAGCTTATTAATTAATACATCTAAGTAAACACCATAATTTAACAAACCTTAGAATATTATTTAATGATAATAGTCCTACAGATGGAGAGGTCCTATCATAAAAAATAATATTCACCTTTTTGTTATCAAATTTGATGTTTAAAACCAGTGAGCCAATAATTTAGCACATCCGATGTGGAGGAAGACTCTAATGTCAACGCGCATGCTAATTATTTCACAATTTAAACCAATTATGGAGGCCAATTTGATTTTGAAAAATCACTTCGTTATTTTGAAAAATTAAGGTTTTTAATTTTCTCTTCCTAACATGCAAGGAAACATATCACGCATACATCCATACATGTCATACATCAAAATAATAAAAACCAACAAATATTAAAATTGGACAATTATATCCAATTATCATGGCTTATTATTCCTCGTTTTGAATAACGAGAAAATCTTCAGCTCGTTTGCTCCCACTGCTTCAAGCATCTCGCGGAAAAACGAATTGAACGACCCGAACCGGACGACTTGACCTGCTTGCCATTGCCCAGGCCTGCTGTCCATTTGCCCAGGCCATTGCCGGCTCCCGACCAGGCCATTGCCGGCTGGCCGAGCCGCTGTTGGTGGCCGACTCACGGCCAAGCCTGCTGCTGGTGGCCGAGTCACGACCGAGCCTGCTGCTGGTGGCCGAGTCCCGATCGGCATGCTGCCGGTCTCGGTCGGTTCATCTGATCGGGACTCCTCTTCGCGCTGGACTTCCTTTTCTTTCGTACTTTGAGTGTTCCAACTCGATTACAATTTTATTCAAAATAAAATTCATCGAATTTACATCAAATTACAAGAAAAATAAATCCTATTCTACCCGTGGATTTTCTCACGGGAAAAACTTATACATGCCACAATACGGGCCAAATTACCAAAACGCGTAAATAATTAAAAAGCATCACATAGCCACGATAATTGGATCATATTTTCCGGCAAGACAAATTGTAGCAAAATATTCCAAAAAATCATACTATACGAATATTTAATTGCTAGCATATTAATCACCAAATTAATTAAATTGAACAGAACCTAAAGACCGACTCCGATACCAATTGTTGGAATATAAAACGCAGCGGAAGCGAGTTGGTGATTGTAATTTAATAAAAGGTTTTATAAATTAACCAACGTAAAAACCTAATCTATTTAGGCTTGTCAACTAATTAACTAAACAGATTAATAAACAATTAAATAAACATATTTACGCATGGGAGTCGGTAATTTTACCTTTGACGCGAAGTGGTAGAATAATCCCCTCTTTGGTCGATTTGTCCTTCTTCGTGTTCCTCTCCGATCTTCTTGTATTTCTACCTCAAGATCTTCTAGAGTATATCCCGCCTACGTCCGGATGTCGTGTGGGCAACAATCTACCGGATTACTTGGAGTGCAAAAAGGGATCGGCCGAAACTTCTCAAGAAACTTACGATTTTTATTCTCTCTATTTTTTTTGAATATTTTGAGTATTTTAGAAAAATATTGTGTTTAACCAAATTGTGGAATCCAAGACACAAGTCAAGATCCACAATTAAAACACACAAAAAAAATCGATTTCTTGGGCAAAAATTAATGTGAAAATCGGCCATCCCAAGTCTCTTATTTATAGGTGTTTGGGCTACTCTAGGGACCTTATAGAGGATATGGTAAGGACTCCCAATAGATATCTTCCTTCCATTATTAGGACTCTTCCTAATATGAAGACTCTATTAATATCAACTTAGTCCACTAATAAGTTAATATTGCACTTCCTACCAAAATCCCAAATTACGAAATTGGGCTCCTTTTAAATTATCCGAGATGTACGTTCTTCTTATAGTCAGTACAGAAGAATCTATCTCACCTCGATCCTGTTCAACGTATAACGAATACGCTAATATATGCTAATGGTCAAGACCAACCAATCTCAAGCATATACTACAACCTCTCACATAACGGTCTAATGTTACATAGGTTGTGAACTAAATATTACTATGTAAGGAACCGATAATGTGATCTTCTGTGTGACACTACACACCACATTATCTACAATATAAAGTAAATTAGACTGCATTTGCATAACCATAGCGTGAATAAATATGCAAAACATGTGATAAATGAATTAAATATTCTCATAGATAAAGACCAGGAAATTAGGTAATACAGGCATAAAGTATGCTTTGACGTATACAACCCAAACAGTAATAACTTGCCTCGATACCGATACCACGAAGCTGTTACCGAACCCATTGCCTTTTTCTGCAAGCTCCTCAGCCCCGATCAAAAGCAACACAACGGTCGTAATCCACGATCAATTATCGCAACCTAATGTAATAATCAAATGACAACACATCCGATAATAATCAACAACCAACATAACCAACCAATCGAACTCAACGGTTCAACAAAAACCTCGAATAAACGCAGTCTGAACAAACCATATCAAACCATCACGAATTCATAATCACAACACAAAAAGACTGTACTGTCTGCCTACTTAGCGCACGTTAAACGCATAATGTAGCATGCACTAAGTTGCTCCCGTTAGCGTGTGCTAGCAAGTAAGCTTAGCGTGCGCTAATGCTGTATAGTGGCATGCATTCCAAGCATCATCTACCACTTCCATCATATCAATGATCAACTCATCTCGATATTAAGGATTTCATAACATATTCGATTCCAACTTTAATCTTTAAACACGAATCAACAAGATTCCTTCTTGTTCATATTTGGTAAATTCATAGAACAATTTACCAGTTATTATCATGAATAATCATATTCCAAAATCATCCGTAACCTTTCCAAATTCCTGTTCTTATTCATAAAAATCATGACATATATAATTCAATAGTTCTTCAAGAATACGAATTATCCGAATTCACGTTCATAATCCATAAAATGACATAATACGATATGTTCTAACATCTAAAAATCCTTATTCATCATGTTCTTCGACATACAATTCATATAACTTCAAGAATCACAACAACACCACTATAATCGTTACCATACAAAGTAACCAATGACAAAACATCAAAAATCCGAATTGAAGAAGGGAATTACATCAACATATCTCTTGAATTCGATCCAAACACTACACCATAGATTGCATACAGCAACGTGTAAAATACGTTGCAATATGCCCTAAATTCATTGCAATAGGTCCTATTGCAACGATTATGCAAAAATCAAGCGTGCACTTTGCTCTGGTTGCCATAGGGCCCTTATGGCAACAAATTTGGTACCATATTGCAACGGCATATTATCGTTGCAAATATAGTTAATGGCAACGATTTAACAGCTATAGCAACATGTTTAACACCATTGCAATATCTTGGACTACCTATGGCAACATTGTTTTGCAACGATTTTTTTGTGTTAATTGTTGCAATACATAGATTCAGGCAACCCTAAGGCAACATATATATGCCCAATTGCAACGTATTTAGAATCAAATGCAATCTAATTTTATTAATGAATATGACATATATGGCAACATTTAAGCTTCTATTGCAATGCTAAATAAAAAAACTGGCATGACCATTAAATTTATTTCAATTGGTATATCGTAACATCAATCCAACCGAGCAATATTACTGTTGTTCCAACATCAAGACTAAGTTTAGGAAAATGACCAAGTTGAAGCAAAATAACTAAGTTCAAGTGACACACAATCTAACTTAGTAATACATAGACCAATATCTTAATTAAACATTATATAGACATGAGTCATGGCTCTTCTTCCTCTTCCTATTCCTCTTCCTCTTCATCTTCATCTTCATATATCTTCATCTTCATCTTCATCCGTCTCATCTCCGTCCTCAATAGAAGTAGTAGCACATCTAAATCTTTCTCTGAATCATTATGGACTTCTCCCAATCTGAAATTAGAAAAAAAAAAAGTTAGCTCATCACAAAGTAGTTAGCTCACCCACCTCAAGATATAATAAGACACAACCTTGAAAAACACCCAACTCAAGATATAATAAGACACAACCTTGAAAAATTCCACCGCATCATCAAAGAAGCAACAAATACTCCTCTTTGCCAATAAGAAAATAAATTCGAGCCATTAAATCATTAACGAACATAAAAACCAAAAAAGGTTTATTCATGCTCTTGAAGATGTGTTTCCTGATGCATCTCACAGGTTTTGTGTTAGGCATTTGCACTCTAATTTCAAGCTGGCAGGATTTAAAGGATTAGCCTACAAGAATGCATTATGGGCTGCTGCAAGAGCATCCACTGTTAGTGAGTGGACATTGAGAATGGATGAAATGAAGTCTTTAGGAAGAGAAGCTTTTGCTTGGTTTGAGGATAAACTTCCTGAGCAGTGGAGCAAGAGTCATTTTACCTTTCATCCCAAGTGTGGTATGCTCTTAAACAATTGTTGTGAGAGCTTCAATGCAAAGATACATGATGCAAGAGACAAGCCTATAATCACCATGTGTGAGTGGATCAGAGAGTACCTACTGAGGAGGCTGCAGGAAAATAGAGATAAAGAAGAGAAGAGATGGAAGAAAAGATTGTGTCCAAGAATCAATAAAATTCTGAAGAAACATGTTGAGTTGGCTAGGGACTGCATTCCAATGAAGTGTGACAACACTCATTAACAGGTTGGAGTATGTGATGGTTCTCAGTTCTGTGTTAACCTGGAGGAGTGGAGTTGTACATGCAGGAAATGGGAACTTAGTGGGATACCTTGCAAACATGTCATATCAGCTCTACATGATCTTGAACTGAATCCAGAAGACTCTGTGGATGAAACTTATACACTGGATAGATACAAGTGTAGTATGAATAGTCTATTTAGTTCATCAGCATAGCATCACAACATATTGCAAATTGTGACACAATAAGATGGATCGTACCCCTTCGCTAGATTCGTCAAGTCTTCGTCGCCATACAAACCAAGCAAGTTATCTTAAAAAGGTCCTGCTCCCTTTAAGATATGATAAGAACACAAAACCTGTGAAAATCAACTACAACATCAAACAAGCGATAATGAAATGTCTTCAACAAGTAATCTTCTCAACGAAATAATGATGGTTGATAACTCCGTCCTCCCTAACCATTAGTGACATCAGAACTGTCACTAAAACATACGAACACAAATCTCACATGACTAGTAGGAACCAAAACTGACCAAAAGAAAAAGTATACAACAAGCCAGCAGGAACCATAAAGACAATGTTATGTAGCTTATATAAACCCAGGAAGACAATGCTACGTAGCTTATATTTGGGTGTGTTTGGTATGCCGCCATCAATCACAATGGGAATGATTTTGATAGTAGTGATGGGCCCCTCGGTATGAAAGAACAGATGTGTTGTGCGTTCTAATGCAGTCAAATCCGGAGGTAATCCGTATGGGTTTTTATGTTCTTTTGCCTGTAAAACCACTGAAACATGTGACATTGCATAGTCCGTGTGATTCTCTTCCAACATTTGTCTCTTTATCTTTGTGATTAAAAAAGGAACATTAGCTTAAAACAAACCTAATTAGGAACATTAACACTTGAATGTTATGAAATCTGCTTGTCAATTCAGGTATTCGCTATCAGATTTCAGTAAAGGTGGAAAGCGTGTACTCGCTTGACCATAGCCTCGCTGCAGAAATAACGAATAGATAACACAAAATGGCCTTAGACTTTCTGTTGCTAAATCCGCTGCAAAAGTAACCGGATGTTGTTCGACAATACCAACATCAAACGAACCACCTAATTAACTGGTTTGCAATTAATATGCTTATGAGTCAAAAGTCGTTACCGAAAGCTATTTCATATGAAATCAAATTTTAAACCAAATAAGATATGGAATTATATATCAGCATTTTATACAACTCCAGTGAGCTATCAATCCACGACCTCAACTTGCTATAAGCATCGTGGTACTTTGAAGTGTTCCTTGAAGTGCCCTGATTTTCTCTGCTTCCATTGTAGAAAAATAAAATGAAATGTTAACACATCAAACCTGTCTTTCAAGAAGATGTTCAAAAGTAATTTTAGCCATTGTAGTGTCACACTTGTTATTAAAACTAAAAAATAGTAAGTTTGAATCGCATTTTCTTTGTAAAACTTACGGTATATGTAATAGTCTAGAACAAATTGACACCCACATTGCTTCTACTTCAGATTCATGGTGACATGAGGGATATGAAATAGCAAACACAAAATACATAGTGAATAAGCATTTTCACCTCGTAAAATTCACCTTTAACATTACATTAGTTTATGAAATCAAATTAGTTATACGAAAGTCGTGTTGGTAAAAACACAATTCAATAATTGCTGACCAATATATACCTTTTCTAACGTGGCTGGTTTAACCCTTAACCTTTTCGTAACGGTTAAAACATCATTTGGTTTGCTAATTAATTGATTGAGTCGAATTCCCTGCTCGTGGCAGTGCAACATCAAAAATAAATTAAGTAAAGAGTTAAGATAACCTAACATGGTCTACTCAAATGGACTCTCCATCTTTCTATTTGGATTTACACCAACTAAAAGTAAAGAGTTAAGAAATTACTATAATCCTAATTGATTGGAAATTATGGTTCAGAGATATCATTGTACCTGAATGGTTGTATTAAGCTTCATCTTCAACTGATGCTTCTAACCCATGAGTCTGTCAAAAATTATATGAACATGTTTAATGATTTGAAAACACAATTAAACAATTAAGCTCACGTCAAACAATTAAACAATTAAACATCCGCGTGGATGAGACATTAGGAGACCCTAATACAGAGATATTGTTTTGCAGAAATCATGTGAAATTTGGAATAAACAAAAATTCCCTCAAATAATTATAAGAAATCCTTTGAAAATAGCGAATACGACATAGAAAGATCAAAGCGTGGAGGATTAGGGTTTGGATGCGGATAAGAACGCCTAGGGCGGGCGAGACTTACACGGTGTATCCGGTGGTGGTGATGCGGCACAGTGGTGGAGGCGGATGCTTTTCCCTGATGGTGGTCGCGGCGTATTGTTCTCAGTGGTAGCGGCGCGACACGGTTCGGAGAGAGACGGTTCTTGTGTTCGTGTGTTTGTTTTGGTGTCTGTGTGCCGTGTGGGTTGTGTTGTGTGTCGTGTGGGTTTTGTTTTTTCTTTTCTTTTTTCTTTTGTTATTTTTTGTACGCCCGCCAACATTTTCCCAGAAATCCCGCTCATATTTTACAAGCCCGCCACATTTTCCCCCCAAAATGAATAGATACCGCAACGATTTTAAAAAAGTATTGCAATAGAATGCATGTTTTAAACTTTCTTAGATTTTTCCAATGGAATTGCAATGCTTTTCAAAAGCGTTGCAATTTATGTGATTTGGTTTCTCAATTGCAATGGTTTTTAACAATTTTTTAGAAATATGGTTGCAATAGGCAATCTATGGTGTAGTGAAAACCATACGAAACATATTAATACTCATATATTGATAACAACACTAACTTAGTTCGGTAATCCAACTCGTTATCATGCTCATCAACTCGAATATATGATAATCATCAATTCAAGAACGTCAATAATCAATCCAAATGAAATCCAAAGATGAAGAGTGATTACCTTTTTGAAGGAATGGATTGATTTCCAAGGTTGAATCCATTTCCAAGAATCACCAATGATTTAAAGAACAAAGCTTTAATCCATGATTTATATCTTTAATCTTGTTAAAGAGGATCATCCCCCACTGTTTAGGAACTCCAAATGTCCTCCCAAGGTTCTCTCTATCGGTTGCAAGATGAGAATGGACGAAATGAGGAATGACAACCAACTACTCATATATACACTGTACATTATTAACGTAGGCTAACCTCTTCATTTAACGTATGGTACCAGTTTAGCGTGCGCTAAAATCTCATGTTTAGCGTGCGCTAACTGACTTTGTTAGCGTGCGCTATCGCAGCCCAGAGGCTACTGCCTCGCTTCGTAAACTAGCTTACGTACGTAATGCCCATGCATTGACTATGTAAAACATCATGTCTAGTGTACGCAAGTCATTGCCCTTAGCGTGCGCTATCCGAAGTTGACTTACTACAGTATTCACCTACCACTCGTGCCCCAACATGCCGAAAGCATCCGCGATTTCTGGGATTCCTCTGACGGATCTGGAATTAGCGTGCGCTAGCCCTACATGACAAACACCCGCTGACCTTATCTGGACATGCGTCACAAGTGGCCGGGTCCACCCGCCGAAAGCTAAGATTCCCTGTCGGACGATCTGATATTAGCGTACGCTAACCATCATTGGTAGCGTGTGCTAAATGCCGATAAACATCAACCGGGCCTACCTGTCGGCCGCCTTCCGAACCTTTCCCAGAATGCCTTACGTACGTTAAGGAGCCTCCTTAGCGTACGTAATGCGAACCTATTAGCGTATGCTAACTGCACCACGTAGCGTGCGCTACTCATACCTCGTAGCGTGCGCTAAACATATTTCATAGCGTGCGCTAACGTGGCTGTACTTAGCCATTTTCAGCTATCCTCATCCAACATCTCGACATACCAAATACGAACATATGGCATACTGAATACATATACTCGACACATTATATCCTCAAGTGCAATTGTCGACCAAATACGACAATTATATCAAAACTGACATCTCAGTCATTAACTTATTTTATCCATACTTTATAGAACCCACGCTGTAAAATATAACTCGAATAAAATAATATTAAACAACAGTAGTAGAAATTCCGGATATTACAATTCCCTCTGAGGTAATCCGTAAATCTAAAATTAATAGAACCAATTGTGATATAGCACTTAACATATGCATAATTTCATTTCAAAACAGTTTTTAGATTGACTTAGATTTATATCACTTTAGGTCCTTTTATTTGTTGTTATTACGACTTTGCAAAACACTCGTGTGATGCTTGCTGGTCGATTCCATTCTTTTATAATTCTATATCTCTAGTCTTGTTTGCTTGGATTTGCTCATCGTCGATATCACAGATTACTGCTTCAAAATCTGCAGCTACATTATTTTTGGAAATTGCCATTTTACACTAAAAATATCTCCAAATTATAATTTTTTTAAGAATTCTAGGATTTCTTAGAAATTTTCCTTCAAGGTAATCTGTAAATCAATGTTTTAAAATGCGCTCGAGGCGGCAGAAAAGAGCCTCCGAGGTGGCGCCTCTTCCACCTTTGCTGAGGCCTACGCCTCGATCTTGTGAGGCACATTTGAGGCGCGTTTTAACGCCTAAAATCTGTGAGGCGTCCGGCCTTTTTCTTAGAGAAAAAAAAAAGAAAAAAACCCACATGCGAGGCTGAGAGTCTGCGTGAGAGCTGCGGCTGCGGGATGAGAAATGAGATAAGTCAAAGAGGATTTTATTATAAGTGGTTAAAGACCTAACTATCCCTACTTATATCAAGTATTATTAAAAATATAAATATAGAGTTACAATTTGATATATTAATTTTTTGAGTTTTTTTTAAACATAAAAACATATGAAATTATTTTTTATTAAATTTTCTGAAATTAATAAATAGTACTAATTAAATATTAAAATTTAGTGGAAACCGGCTATGGGCAACAAACACTTATGTGATGCTTGCTTACCGATTCCATTCTTTGATGGTTATATATTCTTTTCTCATGGGTTTTTTTAAATGGAAAAGTAGCATTAAAATTAATTCATTAAGTTCGAAGTCATGAAACGTATTACAAAAGTATGTCATGATATTTCCAGCGAATCCATCAATCACCTAAAATATGAAGTAATCCAACAAAACTTGTACTCAAATATCAAGGCAACATGGAATGGGACATAGTTTTCCGAAAACACATATGATTCAAATGGCTCCTTACGGACTATCAAGCCTTCCTGGGTTTGCTGGTTGCTAATTGCGACTCGGGCTCCTTTTTGCTGGCTCTTCCTTTTCGGGCAAAATCAACTCAATGTGGCATGGTGACGACATATATGAGTTTATTCATCCATGAGCGCGGTATGTGCGGCATCTCTGCTTTCGTGCCTGATTGACTTGAATGCGATTGATAAAGAGAGCATCCACATCCAAACATTTCACCTCAGCATTACAATTGGCATTCTTGAGCAAATCCAAGATGAACTTGGCAGACTTCAGGGGCAAGCGTCCATGTCCATACGAATGTCTGTTCTTTGCCTGGGTAGTCTGGCCCACACCTCTGCAGAAGTGAGTGAAAGGCATGGCCTGCTTGTGAGCAAGTACATCCTCTAATTACCTTTTTGCCTTCACCAGAGGAAGCTTCCTGATAGCATGTGCAATTTCTCTACTGTTCTTGAAATGAACTCTGAGATCGGACCCCCTCGCCTTACAAGATTTGGTGGGATTGACAGGCTCTTGGGAATACTTTACCATTGTCGATGCCTGCTAAAGCTGCATACATGAGAAAATGTGATCCCGTTAGCATCTTTGCTCATGGTTGATATTGTAACACCCCCAAGTTATTCAGGGTATATTACAGCGCCGTGAGCCCCGCCGTGGGACCCACAAGGCTAAACATACGCGGAACTATAAACTTGACCGATAAGGTCTACATACAATAGAAAGAAAGACGATACAAATGGTATTCGAAACCATAAACAATGAAACCATATACATCACTGCACAAATCAATACCTCGGCAACACAGGCCGGAACATCAAGGAAACTGAAATACAATACTCGAGTATTTAAAAATCCATTCCAGTACAACAACACTGAATGGAGGAAACCAAAAGAGATAACCGGAGACAAGACACAGTATCACACTTGCCCATCATCTTCATGCCGACCCGGTACCCGTCTGTCCGCTCTCCTGGAACCTGAAATACATGAAACGTATTTCCCCCATAAAGGGGTTAGCCGTCGAATAGCTAGTGCAAGTATAACAATATGAAACATAATACTTCTCGACAATAAAGTAAATGTAATCCGTCAATTCATCAATATCCGTCAATTCATCAATATCCGTCAATTCATCAATATCCGTCAATTCATCAATTTAAGACTAGTATTCCGGAATAACTAAATCTCATAGCATCTCATCAATACATATATGAATACCGTGGAACCGCACCAGAGGCTACGGAACCCTCAGAGGACCCGTCAGTCCGTCCCGGAGTGGTTAATTCATATTATCCATGGAATCGCACTGAGGCTACGAAACCCTCGGAGGACCCGTCGGTCCGTCCCGGAGTGGATATAAATAAGCATGCCAACATTATTTCATATGAATGCCGTAGAAACGGTTCGTTCATATCAACCATGGAATCGCACTGGAGGCTACGAAACCCTCGAGAGGACCATAGGCCCGTCCGGAGTGGCTAGAAATAATCATATCATCAATATTTCATACTTTCAAAGTCGAGAACGTACAATCATAAATGTATACTTGCCTTAATAAACGTTACCGAAGATCCCGAAGAACACGGTTCGACCGGGAAGTTTGAACCACGAGGAAGACAACGAACGGAAGGGTTTCAACTCGAGTTCTTCACAAGAATTCGACCCTAACAACATAAATTCAATAAATCATCGATCATACGAGGAAGAATAATCGTAGAACGCCCGAAAACCCCTCTATGACATTTTACCGGACACCTTCAAGGCGTCGGTCAAGAACTTGATCAAAACAACGAATCGATACGATCCAACCATGGAATAACAAGGGAAATGATACAATACATCTAAATAATCATCAATCCTTCACAATCCTAAGTTAAATCGGATTAAACGGACGAAATCGAACAAAATACCCAAAATCCCCAAAATTAGATTTCTGGAAAATCTTACCTGATTCGCTCGATCAAAGGATGTTATCGGACGAATGATTGATGATATAACCCAACGAACTCCATGGATATGTTCATAAACAACATCTATAGATGATTCACACACCCACAATACCAAGAGAAGTGGAAGAAGGAGAAAAATGGCGAAAAAAGCATTCTTTGGGCCTTAAATAGCTCAGTGAGACTCGACCGTGTCAGCCTGACACGGTCGTGGCGCGCATTTGGCCGGCAGAGACTCGACCGTGTCCGGCATGACACGGTCGCGGCGCGAAGGGGCCTACCGATAGCGACCTGTCCGACAGCGACTCGGCATGGCTCGACCGTGTCCTGGAACACGGTCGGGCGTGTCGGCAGTCAGTTCGGCCTTATCCGGAAGAGTTCGGCACGGGCCGTGTCGGACGACACGGTCGAGCCACGAGACGAAGCTTCCGGCATTTCGGGACGAGTACGGCACGGGCCGTGTCGGACGACACGGTCGTCCGGCCGGCGATCGGCAATAACGAGCGGGTGAGCTAAAGCGACCATAACTCTCTCGTCAGGACTCCGATTGACTCACCGTTTGAACCATTGGAAAGCTAACTCGATGTTCTATAATGTTGCAAGATTTAGAATTTTTGGAGTTACCAAAAATTAATGGTGATCTAACAAAGTCGAACTCCCACGTGAAAAAGTCGATTAAGGACACGGAATTCAACGAGCGATACGAAGCGAACTCGGATGACAAAAAGTGTAGAATTAATCATTCTCGGATGACGAAAGCGGTCCCAAGCAAGTCGTCAAAATAGACTTCCGCCAAAAATAGAAAATTTAGGATCAAAATTACGGGTATTACATTCTACCCTCCTTAAAAGAAGTTTCGTCCGAAACTTAAAAGCAGTAGGGAGAAGAAATATTTCACCAGGAAAAACTCAACGAGATGCACAAGAACCAAACTTACGCCCAAGCGAATCACCAATATAGAACACCACAATACCTTACCCGAAGGCAAACCAAACCAATGCCGAAAAGATACGAATTCACAATGCCCGAAGGCTCCAACGGAAATACCGATACATCACAATGGCCTGAAAGCCGAACAGCCCAAAGTCAGTAATCATCTGTCTGAGATCTCAAAGAAGCAAACTCGATCGGACATACCCCTCGGCGTATGAACAACCAGTCGCAAATCGTCGGACATATCCAATACAACATGGACTACGAACGATCAATCAATAAAGCTCAAGAGGGACATCACAGTACGCCCGATCCGGAAATGTGTTCGTGCACATGTCCACCCCGTATACGGAATCCGTAATATACGTGTGACAATGTACCTAATTAGCCTCAAGAACTACGTCTCGTGTGCACACCCAATGCGGAAATATCCACGCATGACCATCGGGTGCCTGGCTAAAAATCTTACACATAACCAATCGGCACGCAGACATGATTCCGGATATGTCACGATACAACATGACAACGAAACTCAAAGGATAAGACATCCAAAACAAATCATACGACTCACCAAGTGAACGATGACACGAATAATGAAAGATCGACACGACCAACAATATTCAAGACAACCATTCTGGGATCAAAATCCCTAAGGACCGATTAACACGAACAACGATCACAACACAACAGTTCGGAAAAATCTTCAACCTTCAAAGATCACAAAATTACCGAGTTCACAAGAATAATAGTGTGCTGCCTTGAATCGGTCAACACGACAAAAATAATTCAACGGATGGGAATTATTGTTGATAATCCCAATTCAATACTTCGATTACCGTAGAATGGACAATCGATAACAATTATACAACGGATGGGAATTATCTTTTTGACAACGGTTGGAAATTATATTTGATAATCCCAATTCAATACCTCGATTACCTTAGAACGGTCAATCGATAATCAATGATACGATAGAATAGATGTCCCGGTGTCTTAAACCGACCACCGAAACGGAGATGATAAAAGGATATATCAAACGTCTCTCATTGGTTAATATAATATTAATAGAAAAACACCGATGTCAATGACGACGATTACCACAATATCTCAATGGAACATCCATCACAATCACAATCGATACGTCGATACCGCGAACCGGCAATCGACAGCGACTTAACCAACAAGTATCGCAATGCCTCGAACCGGCCATTTACAACAACAGTAACATTTGGTATAATTTGTCGACGGGTGTCGTATCCAACAATCCCCTGTTATCAATACAATCATAAAGAGACCATGTCCCAAAATGATACACACAATCGTACGCCTACACGATAAAATTAGTCTCATTGATTAGTACGAGTATAAAACTTGTCTCGATATCAATACAAAGTACTGTTACCAATTCAGTTGATTTCGTCTTACGAATTCCCTCAGTCTCGACCAAGTTAATCTACGAACCCTTCAACCTTAACCGCAACACAACAGTCATAATCTATGATCAAACATCATATCTTATTGTAAAACGAAGGATTGATAATTAACCGGTTCGATGACGACCAATATCAATACCACCAAACCACGAACTCAATCGTTTCACCATATCTCGACTAATCACAGTCTGAACAATCCAACTCAGACACTTACAAATCCTGTCCACAATACGAGTCGAAATATGATGATCATATCTTCAACCAATTCGGACCAATAATAAGGGTCTAAATGTTCCAAACTCAATTCTTAAATACGAACTGACAAGGTTCCCTTCTCGTAAATCCATCGTTAAAATTTACTTATAACCGTCATCAATTCGAATCATCCGACTGGTTCAAAACAATAGATAATCATATTAAAAAGGTTATCAAACAATTCAATCATTCGATTTGAATATTTGTTCCATACGTATGGGCTTCCAAATTCAGAGATGAATAATGGTCTCATCAAGCTCATAATCACATTCGTATTTCCTATACGAATATTATTTCCAACACATAGTTTAGCTCTAGATATGAATTTTCCATGTTCATTTTCAAAACATCAACACTTCTAAAAAAAAATTTTCATCACCTCGTATAATTCAAGAGTTCTTCAAGAACATGAAATATCCGAAATCACGTTCAGAACAACATATCTGAGGTATATATCTCCATGTTACCATTTTCTTCGTCATGTCATTCATACAATCTCAAGAATCGCAACAAAACCCTTATCACCATATGAAGAAGATCTCAATGATCATATCAACATCCGAAATCTCTTATTACAATTCCAACAAATCTCGTATAACATTATCACATGATTCCATAATTGTAACACCCGCATCCTCACAGGAATATTACACGCCGTAAACCCTTCTCACAAGGATTTACCAGGCTAAGCACAATTTCCACGTCATTCCAAAAATGCTAAAAAGACCGATGACGGTAATATTTTTCAAATACTAAAAAAAAAAAAATCATTTTCCAAATACCGTCAAAACGATCAAGGTTAAAATGCCAAAAACTCAGTTTAGGGAATCGGTTTTACAAAATAAAATTTCAGTTGGCAAAATACCAAAATCCATTTCAAAAATACTCACGCAGCGGATAAAAGTACAGTCCAATTTATGCATTTTTATTGAAATAAGACGAACATCAAAATACACGATGCCCAACATACTCCCTCCCAAGTAGTAATCCAAAAAGAAAAAAAATAAGCCACTATCAAAAGGGATATGAGGATTACCTTGCATGGACGAACCACGAAGAAAGAATAATTGAACTCCATTCCAAGAATCATTAAATCATCATAGTCATCATATGGCCTCAAGAACACCAAGATCTCTATGATTCCATAATCATAATCAACATATTCAAAGCATATCATTATCTTCCTTCAACATAAACCTCATAGAATATGGATAACACAAGGAATCACTTCAAGAATCAACAATAGTTCCATAACCAAGCTCTAATTCCATGATTCCAAGCTCACAATCATGTTAAAAGTGCTTAGAACACTCTTAAAAGTGAAGAGGGACGAGTTTTGGAGAGAAATATCTCAAAGGATCGTGAGAGAAATGAAAGGCAACACTTCAATATATAAATTGCACTCTCATTACGTGCGTAGGTGTCCTTTCTTAACGTGCGTAACAACTTTAACGTCGTAATCCAAAATCCATAACGTCGTAACCATCTCACTGTCTCATTCCGTGCGATCCATTACGTCGTAACCCATACCACATAACGTCGTAATATACCGATTGACTTGCTACAAGATAATGATTGTGTTACGTCGTAACACGTTACGTATAACGTCGTAACACGTCGTTGACTCACCATCAACATTCTCCGCCGAAAGTTGCGAACAGGTCCCACCGCCTCACATGACTCGGTTACGTCCGATGCCTTCGTTACGCACGTAATACCTTAGCCTTGACGTACGTAACCATGCCAATCTTACGTACGTAATCTCACCTCATTAACGTACGTAATAATTCCATACTTAGCCAATTTCAACAATTCCTGTCCAAAGTCATGACATACCAAATACGAGCATACGGCAAAATCAATACATATACTCAATTCAATAACATTTTCAACGCGTTCACAACGTCCTCGAGCATAATTAACCATCCACGATATCCAATATATAAACGAAAATAATATCCGAAAAATCGGGGTATTCCACTCTACCCCCGTTAAAAATAAGTTTCGTCGTCGTATCTTTCAATCACTCGCACTAACCTTTCCAGGGAAAATCCAAAATGACCAAGATAACCTGCATTATCGAATAATCCGAACAACATACTTACAGTCGTGAAGTCGAAGATCTCCCGTGATACTAGCATGCGACTCCTAAACAAAGTCTCAACATAATACCGTTACACACCAATATCGCAATTAGCAATTTAACAAGATCTCAAGGAAGAGTTCACGTCCGTGACCACGGCCACGATTCTTCCTACTTTCAGCCAACATTCGGAAAGGCACATACGTGCGTAAGTATAATCCAAATCGCACATTCCCGAAGTGACCAATTCCCAAGAATACCAAGCTATAAACGAAACGATTAAGAAAAATACAAGAAGAGTGAGAGGACTTACAAGTACCGGCCGCCCGTGATGATGGCGAGTAGTGATATGTGGGCAAATGCCGACTCAATCGACCCAAAAGACCGACAGCCTAGGTATCCATAAACCTAAGCTCTGATACCATATTCTGTAACACCCCCAAGTTATTCAGGGTATATTACAGCGCCGTGAGCCCCGCCGTGGGACCCACAAGGCTAAACATACGCGGAACTATAAACTTGACCGATAAGGTCTACATACAATAGAAAGAAAGACGATACAAATGGTATACTAAACCATAAACAAAGAAACCATATACATAAATGAACAAAACAATACATCGGCAACACAGCCGGAACATCAAGGAAACTCAAATACAATACTCGAGTATTTAAAAATCCATTCCAGACAACAACACCGAATGGAGGAAACCAAAAGAGATAACCGGAGACAAGACACAGTATCACACTTGCCCATCATCTTCATGCCGACCCGGTACCCGTCTGTCCGCTCTCCTGGAACCTGAAATACATGAAACGTATTTCCCCCATAAAGGGGTTAGCCGTCGAATAGCTAGTGCAAGTATAACAATATGAAACATAATACTTCTCGACAATAAAGTAAATGTAATCCGTCAATTCATCAATATCCGTCAATTCATCAATATCCGTCAATTCATCAATATCCGTCAATTCATCAATTTAAGACTAGTATTCCGGAATAACTAAATCTCATAGCATCGCATCAATACATATATGAATACCGTGGAACCGCACCAGAGGCTACGGAACCCTCAGAGGACCCGTCGGTCCGTCCCGGAGTGGTTAATTCATATTATCCATGGAATCGCACCAGAGGCTACGAAACCCTCAGAGGACCCGTCGGTCCGTCCCGGAGTGGATATAAATAAGCATGCCAACATTATTTCATATGAATGCCGTAGAAAGCGGTTCGTTCATATCAACCATGGAATCGCACTGAGGCTACGAAACCCTCGAGAGGACCATAGGCCCGTCCGGAGTGGCTAGAAATAATCATATCATCAATATTTCATACTTTCAAAGTCGAGAACGTACAATCATAAATGTATACTTGCCTTAATAAACGTTAGAAGATCCCGAAGAACACGGTTCGACCAGGAAGTTTGAACCACGAGGAAGACAACGAACGAAGGGTTTCAACTCGAGTTCTTCACAAGAATTCGACCCTAACAACATAAATTCAATAAATCATCGATCATACGAGGAAGAATAATCGTAGAACGCCGAAAACCCCTCTATGACATTTCTAGGACACCTTCAAGGCGTCGGTCAAGAACTTGATCAAAACAACGAATCGATACGATCCAACCATGGAATAACAAGGAAATGATACAATACATCTAAATAATCATCAATCCTTCACAATCCTAAGTTAAATCGGATTAAACGGACGAAATCGAACAAAATACCCAAAATCCCCAAAATTAGATTTACGGAAAATCTTACCCGATTCGCTCGATCAAAGGATGTTATCGGACGAATGATTGATGATATAACCCAACGAACTCCATGGATATGTTCATAAACAACATCTATAGATGATTCACACACCCACAAATACCGAAGAGAAGTGGAAGAAGGAGAAAAAATGGCGAAAAAAGCATTCTTTGGGCCTTAAATAGCTCGACAGACTCGACCGTGTCGGCCGACACGGTCGTGGCGCGCATTTGGCGGCGAGAGACTCGACCGTGTCGGCATGACACGGTCGCGGCGCGAGGCCTCTGGATAGCGACACTGTCCGAAGCGACTCGGCATGGCTCGACCGTGTCTGGAACACGGTCGGGCGTGTCAGCGATCGATTCGGCCTTATCCGGAAGAGTTCGGCACGGGCCGTGTCGGACGACACGGTCGGGCCACGAGACGAAGCTTCGGCATTTCGGCGAAGTGCGGCACGGGCCGTGTCGGACGACGGTCGGTCCGGCGGCAGCGATCGGCAATAACGAGCGGGTGAGCTAAAGCGACCATAACTCTCGTCCGGACTCCGATTGACTCACCGTTTGAACCATTGGAAAGCTAACTCGATGTTCTATAATGTTGCAAAGATTTAGAATTTTTGGAGTTACCAAAAATTAATGGTGATCTAACAAAGTCGAACTCCCACGTGAAAAAGTCGATTAAGGACACGGAATTCAACAGAACGATACCGAAACGAACTCGGATGACAAAAAGTGTAGAATTAATCATTCTCGGATGACGAAACGGTCCCAAGCAAGTCGTCAAAATAGACTTCCGCCAAAAATAGAAAATTTCCGGGGATCAAAATTACGGGTATTACAGATATAACATATTACTACCTCAAAATTTTCAAAAATTTCAGCTACATTATTTTAAAAATGCAGTTTTACCCCAAAATTTTTTTGAAATTACCTTTATAAAAAATAATGAAACCAAATATGAAATGACGCTAAAAGTAGTATAATTCCAGTTAGAAACAATTTTCTAACTAACTTAGATTTATTGCACTAACAATATGTCGAGAGGCTTTGATCTAACAACAAAAATGAGTAATTCACATAGGTTCCCTTTTTCGTTTTTATTTTTCTATTTATGCTTTGATTTTTTTATCATACATCCTGAATTGTGATAGTGAAATTGAGTACTTATACTGATCCTGTGTTAGTTTTACAGATTTTGTAGCAAGATTAGTCTAATCAGAGAGTGGAGCTGGAGGCAAGAGTTTGCTATTCTCCATTTCAAGAATCGCCCTAATTGTTCATGAGGTAGTGAATACCAAGTTGCCTATCTCAAACCAGGCGGTACTAAGTAAATTTAAATATTTGGTTTAATTTATTTGTATTATCTTTTTCTCTCCTAAATTCTTGAGTTAGTTCAAGAACTAAAAAAATATTCCCAAGCTATTAAAACTTATTTAACTATGTGGTGCATTCCGGCATAGTAAAAACTCTATCTCTATGCCTTGGATTTCTTTGATGTATTTATCAATAAATTATTTTTTAACTTCAGTAATCTTTTCTTCTCTAAATGCATGAGTGACTATGTAAATTTTGATATTTCTGAATACTGGCAAAATATTAAAGTTTTAGTTGCTAAGAATAACCTGGTATAATTCATCATCGTTCTTCTCTGGCATAATTTTAGGATTAATCAATATGTTAATCTTAGATTTCTGAATATCTCTTTT
This sequence comes from Orobanche coerulescens, assembly GCA_033398695.1. Classification (NCBI taxonomy): domain Eukaryota; kingdom Viridiplantae; phylum Streptophyta; class Magnoliopsida; order Lamiales; family Orobanchaceae; genus Orobanche; species Orobanche coerulescens. The sequence goes on from CM065808.1 coordinate 103,356,795, forward strand.
ATGACGTAACCCAAGAATAGTGTTTCTAGGTCTAAAGGTTTAATAAACAACAAAAAATGAATTAGTTCTTGATCTTGCAGTAAGATGGTCTGAAAATGGTGACATTGTTATGGCAATACAATCTCTATAATTTTTTGTCCATGTTACTAAAACTAATCAACTTTTTTGCACTTTTGACCACGATGATATGAGACTTTGCATAAAGGTAATAAATCAAGAGTATTATTTATGCACTCCTGTCATCATTGATTTTGTCGGTACAACCATTATAATAACCATATACAGTGATAAATTTTCCAAAAACTATTGGTCCCTTTTCAACTGTTTGTCTTTCTTTTTAGACGATTATAGTCTCGAAAAAATTAAATATAACGAAGAAGGCTGATCGAGAATCATTTTCTTATAATTTGCAATTCAACTCATCTTCTAAAGTGTTTAGAGCCTTACACCTTTAGATGGATTTGTTTTCAATTTTGGAGATGAAATGCTTTATACACAAATAACTATTTTTTATAAATATTGTAGAAGTGTTTTCTAACTTGTATTAAAGTATGCACCAATTATTAATTGATATATTGTTATCTCAGAAATCTCTATATGATTAATACTCGATAAGTTTTTTTTTTTACAGTTGTTTTAAATTTGCAACTCCAAAAAATGTAATATATAGATTATTCACGATAGTGATTTTTATTCCACTTGGTAGCGTGTTAGAGGTGTAATTGTGAATGGATTAGCCGAATAAAGTTTACTATTGATGGATTAGTGGATGAACAGATAATGTGATTAGCCAAATACAGTTTACTATAGTTTCAAGCATTTGTGCTAATTTGTTTATACTCTTTGTATTGTTTGTGTTGAAACAATGAATTAATGAGATTTATTATTTAAAGAATACTACTGATGGACTTTGTGGATAATGGACGAATCATATGATGTTTTGTAGACGAAGTGAATGTGTATCAAGCAATTATGCAAAATTTTTCCATATATTCTTTGTATCCTTTGTGTTAAAGCAATAAATAAATGAGGTTTATTATTTAAAGAATTGAATATGAAATTGGAATTGTATGTTATTATATTTATTGTTGGTGCATGTAACAATATAAGTAAATACATTCAATACTTATATTTTTTTTTACTAATTTTGATGTATCTTTCCGTGCATCGCACGGGTGAAAAGACTAGTTTGGATAAAACAAATATGAGATTAATATTTTTAAACGACTATAATTTTTCAAAATTCCAATTAAGTTTTAACACGAAAAATATGTAATTAAAAAATTATGACAATATTCCCTACTCAATTACTAATGAAGCATAAACAGTTAACTAACATAATAACCCGTTCAAGGTGGGTCATCTTCTATTAATTGAAATAAATTTGTTTACTTTTGGGACCTAAAAAATATATTTGTGTGTAATTATATATTTTTCGTTTATACATGTTTCGTTATAATGCCTCTATATTAAGTTACATATAATTTAATTTACACGTTCAGATAAGCACTGAAAACAAGATATTTCATAGCATGTAAATATGTTGTACATACCATAAAGTAACTTATATAACCGCTTGTTTGAATGTGTACGAATTTATCTATATATATATATATATATATAAATTGAGTTCCATGTATTAATGTGAGCATTTATGTTATAAGTAAGAGTCATTCATATTAATTGAAATATTGCTAATCTCTAAAGTTTTTTTTAAAAGCTTTAAAGAGTTTTTACAAACCACAATTAAAAAAAATGCAAGAATAAAAAATGTATGCATACATGCCAACCAACTAAAACATGTCAAAGTCTCATTATTAAATTTTAAGAATTTCTATATTCATATCACACAAGCATGTTTATTGTTTAACTCTTTCAACTTCTTCTTTGAAGTATGTATACTCCCTTATAAACAAACCAAAAAATCACACAACTCACCCACAAAACAGGTCACACCCACCACCTCCAAAGTTGCATTCTTCGCCGCGAGCCCACCATCACGCCAACATCAACTGCTTCCGCCGCCGACACCACCGAATATTAATTCAATAGGTGGTGTTTCGAGCTTGGGTGGTTTCGTTGTTGTTTTAGTGGTTCCGCCGCCGACATACCAAACTTGAAATCTCAAACAATTTTCTTATAAACAATTAAACAACTAAAACGTTTCTATTCAAAATAGCCTGCAGATACCTACAAACCGTGAGATATCCAAAACATTATAAAATCAAATTGTCAATTCCCACCAAATCTTTAAAAAGTAAAGATGACATCGAGTTTCTTTATAGCCAAAATAATGGATCGATTGCTAAGATGGGTTTCCAATATTGATGAGTATCGAAGGAATTGAGCTAAGGGTGTCCACATTGTTGGTTCTACCATCTCGACCACCGAAACCCCACCACCATTGCCATAACCGTCGTAGGCCACGGAAATATCCAGATCTGAACACAAAATCAAAACTCGAGTTTGTAACTTACTTATAAGCTTGAAACATATTCTACATGAGACCCGAGATTCCAGCGATGGAGGTTTGTTGGTGGTGGTTTGGCGACAAGGGTGTGGTTACATGGTGGTTTTGGCTGGTGTTAGGTTGTTGGTGGATGATGGTTTAGTGAGAGAAATGAAATGGTCGTATATGTTTTGCGATGAGAAAAAAAAGGGTATTTTTGGGTGGAGGATACAACTTACAAGTAGTTAATTTTTATAGATAAAATAAAATTAAAGAAAATAATATGAAAGGATAAAAATACCCTCTTATTTAATAGTCAAACTAACGGAGTTAGGAAATTCGGATCAAATCCGAAACGGATGTTTTACTTTTTGAGGCAATTCTATATATACTCAACTTAAACTTAACAATTTCATATTTCCTTAACAAATTAGGAAATTGTGATCAAATCGAAAATGGATGTTTCACTTTTTGGGGTAATTCTATATATACTCAACTTAAACATAATAATTTCATATTTCCTTAACAAATTGTTTAAAGGCATCGTACTTATGCACTAAAAATTTGTGTTTTGGGGAAATATGGTATTGTGATTTTCAGATTGGGTAAATATGGAATTATCGTTTCACTTTTGGACCAAACCTAAATTTGTTTCAAAATTTGGACTGAAAATGAAATACCCCGCAAACCACAAGGACTAAAAATGTAGTTAACTCTAATTTTAAGGATAGTAAATTCAAGTCTGTCAATTCAAAATGGAAGGCAATGCAAAGATGATAGACATTAAAAAAATTGATTATATCCCAGAAAAATAAAGATGGTTTTAACTAATTTTAAAAATTTATAAATTTAAAATTTGAGGTTATACAATTTTGAGAACACACATACCACGAATTACATGCACATGACACAAAATAACATTATTTACATAAAAAAATTCTCTATGAACAACTAAGAGTGTAATTTTTTTACATTTAAAAATATAAACAACTAAGGAGTAAGAGTGACATATGTAATAAAAATCATAATATTTGCCATAAGAATTTTAAAGTATAAAAATGTGTGAGAAAAATTAATTCAAATACGTAGCATCGTAGGCGTAATAAGTGTTTGATTAAATGGCAACAAGTCATTTATTTTAGATGATCGTATATATTTGGTAACTTAACTATATAGATATCAATTCGATATCTTAATATGTTATATATGAACCCATTGTTTGAAATCAACCTCATATAGTACCCCACATATTGACGCTAGGATGCACCACCGAATAAGCTATATATGAGAGTCCGATGCTACTAATTAAAAAGTAGTTCGTATTAATTTCTGTAAACACAAACAAATATTTTACTTTAGTGAGATATAATCCATCTTAAGAAATGCACATGTAATTTTTTATGGTGTTAGTATCATGGATAAATATGTTGCACATTTTGAGTACAAGTCATTTTAACCTGTCAATAACCCAGCCTAGGCCATACTTGATATTAAATAACTTATATAAAAATACGATGTTTTAACTTAGAATAATTTCACTCGAAAAACGAAAACTGTGAATGCTCGGGCCTTGAAATAATATGTAATATAAATATGATATTCGATATTATCGAAAATAAAATACCCGTGCTTTAGGGTGAATAAAGCTCGTGCATCGCACGGGCCATGATGTCTCGTGTTATAAATAGAAAGCCGACCCCTCTGGTTGGGAGAATTGGCTATTTGAGATGGAGAAGGTATTCGAGGCTGCTAACTGCTCTGAGGAGAGAAAGGTACCCATCGCTCAGTACTTCCTCGCCAAAGAGGCAGCAATGTGGTGGCAAGCGGTGAAACCGCGCGACCGCGCAGCTACGTGGGCAGAGTTTCGGGATTTGATGGAAGATGAATTCTGTCCATGGCCAGTGAAAGAGGGGAGTATCCGAGCCTTCTTTGAGGCTAAGCCCCAAGATGTTCCTATTTCTCAAGCTATCAAAGACTACAATCAACAGCTACATTATGTGAGGAACCAAGTCCGAGATGAACTTGATAAGATCCGCCACTTTGATATGCGGATGAAACCGAGGGTGCGCCACTACATGCCTGGTCTGGGGTGCACGACTTTGAAAGAATATCAGAATAAAGCGATGGCTTATGAGATGTCGTTTTCTGCGACAGAGACGGGAACCGAAGGAAAGAAGCAGAAGACCTCCGGTCAGTTTTCGGGAGGCAAGTCAGGAGGGTATCCGAAGGCTCAGTCTGGTTCGCGAGTCTTTGGGAGTCAGTCGCCATCAGTTGGGCGAGGAAACGGTTCTAGGTCTGCTCCTACTGGTTCCGTCCATGGTCCTACGTGCTTCAACTGTAGTCGTCCGGGCCACATAATGAGTGAGTGTGATAGGCCTCCAATTCAGTGTCTTGCTTGTGGTCGGATGGGTCATCGTTCTAAGTTTTGTACGGATGCGGCTCGAACTCCAGTTACTCAGATATCAACCCCAGCTGCGGGAGAGCCGAGTGTGAATCAGACACCGACAGTTCCTTAGCCGCAGCAGAGTTTTGGCAGAGGTCGAGGACGTGGGCAGCCTTCTAGAGGAGGAGCTTCTAGTGCGGGGTCTGTTCAGCCCCGAGTGTATGAGATGAGACGAACAGGAGATCCTGACGCGACGGTGGCTACAGGTACCGTCCACATCCTTGATCATCCAGTTTCCGTATTGTTCGATTCTGGTGCTACGCATTCTTTTATATCTATGGATTGTGTGCGTCGTCTGCATGTTGATTGCCTTGTTGCTTGTGAGCCTTTTGTTGTTAAACTTCCTAGTGGGGATAGCATCGTGGGGGATCGTGAGGTTAGAGATTTTCCAGTGAGTATCGCGGGGATGGTTTGGCCTTCTAATCTGATTGCGGTAGATATTAGAGATGAGGATTTGATTCTGGGTGAGGATTGGCTGGACCGTCATGGGGCGATCATGAATTATAGAACGAGAACCGTTTCGATGTTAGCCTGTGACGGTGCCGAGCATTCTTTTGTGGGGCGTAAACGGAGTAGCCAGAGGTTACTGATCAGCGCCTTGAGGGCCGTGAGACTGCTTTGAGGAGGTTGCACGGGCTATTGGTGTTACGCTTTGAGATCGGAGGAAGGGGGAGTCGAACTCTCGTCTATTCCGGTAGTATGTGAGTATCCTGACGTTTTTCCAGACGAGCTGTCGGGTTTGCCGCCGGACCGAGAGGTTGAGTTTACCGTCGACTTAGAGCCGGGGGCAGCCCCGATTTCTAAGACGCCATACCGTATGGCGCCTGCCGAGATGCTTGAGTTGAAGAAACAGTTGGGAGAGTTGCTAGACATGGGGTATATTCGACCGAGCGCTTCACCTTGGGGCGCACCGGTCCTGTTTGTGAAGAAGAAGGACGGGTCACTTCGTTTGTGTATCGACTACCGAGAGTTGAACAAAAGTGACCATCAAAAACAAGTATCCGCTCCCGAGGATTGATGACTTGTTTGACCAGTTTCAAGGGGCAACCGTATTTTCGAAGATTGATTTGAGATCGGGGTATTATCAGCTCCGAGTGAAGGATACCGATATTCCGAAGACAGCCTTTCGGACGAGATACGGTCACTACGAGTTTGTGGTTATGCCTTTTGGGCTAACCAACGCACCAGCTGTGTTCATGCAGCTTATGAACAAAGTCTTTATCGAGTACCTCGATAAGCGTGTAGTCATTTTTATCGACGACATCCTGATTTACTCGAGGAGCAAGGAGGAGCATGCCCGTCATTTGCCTATCGTGTTAGACATTTTGAGAGCTCAGCATCTTTTTGCGAAGTTCTCAAAGTGTGAGTTTTGGTTGCGGGAGGTTATGTTTCACGGTCATGTGATCTCGGCCGAGGGTGTTCGTGTGGACCCACATAAGGTGGAGGCAGTGTTGGATTGGGCGCCGCCCAAGAACGTGAAGGAGGTCCGCAGTTTTCTGGGATTAGCCAGGTATTACCGTAGATTTGTCGAGGGATTCTCTAAGCTCGCTCGACCGCTGACTCAGTTATTACAGAAGTCAGAGAAGTTTGTGTGGACCGATGAGAGGCAGAATAGTTTTGAGGAATTGAAGAAGCGGTTGACGACCGCCCCTGTTTTGGCCTTACCGAGTGGTAATGAGGGTTTCTCAGTTTTCAGTGATGCTTCGGGCCAAGGGCTCGGATGTGTACTTATGCAGCACGGGAGGACGATTGCCTATGCTTCCCGTCAGTTGAAACCGTATGAGTTGAATTACCCTACGCACGATCTTGAGTTGGCCGCAGTTGTATTTGCATTGAAGATTTGGCGTCATTACTTGTATGGCTCGTCGTGTCAGATTTTCACCGATCACAAGAGCTTAAAGTACATTTTCACCTAGAAAGAGCTTAATATGAGATAGAGGAGATGGTTGGAGTTGATTAAGGACTATGACCTCGAGATTTTATATCATCCGGGTAAGGCAAATGTGGTGGCAGATGCCTTGAGTCGGAAATCGGTAGCGCTTCGGGCGCTTGAGCTACTTACGGCCCAGTCGGGACTTCAGCGAGAGTTTATGAGGTTGAGCATTGAGGTTGTACTACCAGAGAGTTCCGGGCAGTTGCGTACTCTTGAGATTTCTTCATCTCTGGTCGATGATATTAAATCGGGACAGTTGGAGGACCCGATGTGTATTCAGCTCCGAGAGAGTGTAGGAAAGGGGAAAGCCCCGAGATTTGTTATTCATGAGGACGGAGTGTTGAGATTCCGAGGTCGGTTGTGTGTTCCGAACGACTCGGGATTGAGACAGAGTATTATGCGAGAGGCCCATGCGTCACCTTACTCAGTCCATCCGGGCTCGAGTAAAATGTATAAAGATCTGAGGAAAAATTTATGGTGGAACGATATGAAGAAGGAGGTAGTTCAGTTTGTAGCTAAGTGTTTGACTTGTCAGCAAGTCAAGATTGAGCATCAGCGGCTAGCCGGGTTATTGAAACCACTTCCCGTCCCAGAGTGGAAGTGGGAGGATATCTCTATGGATTTTGTCACGGGTTTGCCGAGGACGAAGGCTGGTATGAATATGGTGTGGGTGATTGTAGACCGACTGACTAAGTCGGCACATTTTCTGGGCATCAAGGATACTTTGGGTCCAGAAAAGTTGGCTCGTATTTTTATCGCACAGATAGTGAGGCTTCATGGTACGCCGAGGACCATTATTTCAGACAGAGATGGCCGATTTGTATCGCATTTTTGGCAGGCGGTGCATAAGGCATTGGGGACACAGTTACGTTTGAGCACTTGCCCATCCCAGATCGATGGCGTCCGAACGTACCATTCAGACGTTCGAGGATTTGTTGCGCGCATGCGCGTTAGATTGGAGTAGTGACTGGGAGGAGCATTTGGCCTTAATTGAGTTTACTTATAATAATAGCTGGCACGCGTCGATTAAGATGGCACCGTATGAGGCACTTTATGGACGACGTTGCCGATCGCCGATATGTTGGGACGAGCCGTCCGATCTAGTTGGTACCGAGCCAGACCTTGTGTTAGAGACGAGGGAGAAAGTTGAATTGATTAGAAAGAGAATGTTGGCTGCTCAGAGTCGACAAAAGTCTTATGCGGATGTTAGGCGTCGACCTTTGGAGTTCGAGGTGTGAGATTATGTTCTGTTGAGGGTATCCCCGATGAAGGGAGTTTTCCGTTTTGGGAAAAGGGGAAGCTCTGTCCGAGGTATATTGGGCCCTTCGAGATATTGGAGAGAGTTAGTGAGTTGGCATATCGTTTAGCTTTGCCTCTGTCGTTGAGTCATGTTCTTAGCGTATTTCACGTCTCCCAGCTGAGGAAGTATGTTCCGGACCCATCCCACATTATTGATTTTGGAGACGTGGAGATCGAGAAGGATGTTACGTTTGAGGAGAGGCCCGTTAAGATTTTGGAGCATCGAGACAAACAGTTAAGGCACAAAACTATTCCTTTGGTTAAGGTGCAATGGTCGAGGCACGGAGTAGAAGAAGCGACGTGGGAGTTAGAGGAGGATATGCGTTCGAGGCATCCCGAACTTTTTGATTCTTAAGTTTCGGGACGAAACTTTATTTTAGAGGGGGAGAATGTAATATCCGTAATTTTCCATTTTTAGCAGTTTCCATTTTTGGTGTATGTCTATTTTTATTGACTCGCTTGTAACCGTTTCGACATTTCGAATCTACTTTGTTCTTGGAGTTTTTCCATTTGGACGAGTTTTGATGATGTTTTCACGTAATTTCATTTTATGACATGTTTTGCCGTATGAACGTTCGATTCTCATAAAACTCGTTTGTTTTCGTTGTTTCTTGGCTTGTACAAGTTCGTATGGTTGAGTTGGTCATGTTGAAACTTTCGGTTTGTAAATCCGACGTCGTTTCGTGATTTTCGGGCACTTGGGCCATTTTCGTAATTTCCTATAAGTTTAGGGAATTTCATACTCGTTGTCGTATTTCGGATTCCCGGGTAGTCGGATTGATGTTTTCTTGTGATGGTTAGACTCGTCATCGAATATTCTTCGTAGTCGTATTTTTAGTTCGATAGCAGGTCCGGGTTTCGGGGTCGTCCGGAATCGTTTGGATAGCAGCTGCCAGTACTGCTGTCCAGTAGGGTGTTACAGCCGTAACACCCAGAAGTTACGGCCGTAAGTTGGCCATGTTACGGCCGTAAGTGTCCCCTGTTAAATTGCGGAGTTTTTCCCCAATTTATTGATTCTGAATTGTTCATGTATGTTGCGAAACTTCTTACCGATTGTTGTTACTGGATGATTCCCAATCCAATTTCCTTGATTTTAATCCGTGAATTATCAATACGGGGAGATTTTGCGTAAACCCTCGCCTGTATCGATTGAACGTCTATTGTCGTGAATTGTAATCGGGGTTATGGGAGTATTCCTTTCGTTTATTGATGTCCGTTGGGACTGAGTTATGTTAATTCTTCGTTAGGAACCGTCGTCTTCCACTCGGATCATCCGTAGTCGAAGATGTCACAAAGGCAAGTACTTTACATTTGTTTACATGTTCTAGTATTTGAATTATGGCTGTATTGTGGTTGTTGTGGATGGATATGTGTATGTTCACCTAGGGACGGTCCGACGGGGCCTCTAGGGATACGTTGCCGTGATTTTCGTATCGCGAACTGTTGTTAACCACCCAGGGATGTCCGACGGGGCTCTGCGGGGTACGGTGGCTGTGAGTCACCAAGGTTAACTTTGAATTGTTTTGGTTGGAGAAAATGTGTTTTGTGCTTGTGCATCGTAAATATTCCGGAATATAAAATGTTTTCTAAAATGATTTTGGCGCATATATTCATCTGATTAGAATGTAGTTCAAATAGATTGTACTTGCACTAGCAGTTATCGCTAACCCCTTAAATGGGGGAAATACTTTTTGTATTTCAGGTATTGATCGTGGGGACAAGCGAGCACCCGAGCCGTATGAGGATGATGGGCAAGCATGATATTGTCCAGAAGTTGATTATTGGTGTTCTGTCTGTCAATTATTATTGATGTCTGATTTTGGGATTCTGTATTATAAAATTTGTTTAAGTACTCGAGTACTTCCGATTTGAATTTGTTAATGTTGTGTTCCCGTTTTTGGAAAATGGATTTGATGTCAGAATTTTATTTGTCGGTTATAGTCTTTTATTTAGCTTGTCGTTTTATTTATGATGGTTTGTCGTTGTCGAATGTCTTCTTTGGTACGTTAGCCTGGTGGATTCCACAGTGTGGGGTCCACGACGCTGTAATATGCCCTGAATGTCTTGGGGGTGTTACATTAATTACCTTACTCGAATCGGGAGAGGAGAGTTGGTGAGGAACTATTGGTGAGGACCGTTTTTATCTCGTGAGATAGGAATATACTCATAGGAACTACGTGGCCTTTTGAGGATTTTGTGCTTTTTGCCTATTGACGAATTAATTCACCTAGGGATAGAGTGCGTTATTCGCCTTTAGAAAAATCTATTGACCTCGGGAGAGGCGGTAGAGTATTTTAGCAATCTTCGCCTTCAATAAATTGGGGAAATCATTAACTTCAGATAATCGAGAGTAAATTCGGATAAACCAAGGTGGATTCAGAATCCTAGACTTATTCATCATTTGATTTTCTTTCTTCAAGCGATCATTTTTACTGTTAGCTCTTTTATTGGTTTTATTTAGTTATTAATTGCAACTCAAACTTCGATTGTTCAAATAAAATTAGAATACATAAAAATCGGTACTTAGTAATTCAGTCCTCGTGGGAACGATACTCACTCATCACTTTATTACTTGTAAACGATAACGTGCACTTGCGTTAACGAAATATCGCAACAAGTTTTTGGCGCCGTTGCCGGGGACTGAATTTTTACTAATATCGATTTCAGTATTTCTAGTCTTAGTTTGGACATTTTTATTGTTTTTGTGTTATTTTATTTATTTGTTTGTTTTTCCTTTCAGGATTTTTTGGGTAGTGCATGAGAAAATTCGGTAATGAAGGCCTACTACCTTTGGATACCGAACTCGAGCGCACTCTTCGGAGAAACAAAAAGGAGAAACGAGAGCCACCGACGAAATTTACTATGGCCGATAATACTGGAAATCACGAAGCGGAAAACCCCATGGTGCAAGCTCAACCGGCACTAGCACTTCGTGATTATGCTATGCCGCAAATCAACGTGAACTTTTCGCAGATTCGGTGTCCCACCATCCAGGCGAACAACTTCGAAATCAAGCCTGCAATTATTCAGATGGTGCAATCGAGCCAGTTTTGTGGTCTGCCGAACGATGACCCCAACGCACACATTGCGTCTTTTCTCGAGATTTGTGACACGTTCAAGAACAATGGTGTCACCGACGATGCTATCCGTTTACGGCTTTTCCCTTTCTCTTTGAGGGATAAAGCGAAATTTTAGCTGAATTCTTTACCGCCGAGCTCGATCACGACATGGGCGGAATTAGCGCAAGCCTTTCTTGCTAAATTCTTCCCACCTTCGAAGACGGTGAGGTTACGGAACGAGATCACTACGTTTGGTCAATTTGATATGGAGTCGCTTCACGAGGCGTGGGAGCGATACAAGGATTTACTGAGAAGATGCCCACATCACGGCTTACCGGATTGGCTCCAAATTCAGACATTCTATAATGGATTGAGTGCCTCTACATGCACTCTCGTGGATGCAGCCGCTGGAGGGGCTTTATTGGGAAAAACAATGGCTGAAGCACATTCTTTGTTGGAAGCAATGGCCGCAAATGCATATCAATGGCCAGCCGAACGAGTAAATCCGAAGCGAGTCATGGAAATCTCGAATAATGATCCGATCTCTACACTTTCAGCTCAAGTCGCCGCTTTGACGCAACAACTTCAAGCCTTTTCGCATGCTCCTTCCGCCATTACCATTGAGTCTTGCAATTGGTGTAACGGATCTCACCCTAGCGTAGAATGCCAAGTCGGAAATCCTTTCGAGCAACATCCGATGGAGCAAGCTCAATTCGTGGGAAACGGAAATCGACAAAATAATCCTTACCCCAGCACTTATAATCAAGGGTGGCGTAATCACCAAAATTTTTCGTGGAGGAACGGGCAAGCTTTAAAACCTCCACAAGCTCAATTTGCGCAGCCCCCACACCAGCCCCCTCAATCACCCAAAGTATCTTTGGAAGATGCTCTTGCTCAATTGGCGGCTAACACGAGCCAATTCATGACCCGCACCGAGACTACCCTCCAAAATCATTCTACCTCCATCCGAAACTTAGAAACACAAATGGGGCAGATTGCTAATCTATTGTCCTCTCGATCTCAAGTTGCATTGCCCAGCGCAACCGAAATGAACTCCAAAGAAAACGTGCAGGCAATCGAACTACGAAGTGGAAAGGAGTTGAAAGAGCAGCCTATCAATAATAAGGACAAGATCGACCAAAGTGAGAAAGAAAACGACGAGGCGCCCAAGCCAAAGGAAGTATCGACTACTCACCCCACTCCTCACAGCGTTTCCAAAAGCAAAAACTAGACAAGCAATTTTCAAAGTTCCTCGACGTCTTCAAGAAATTGCACATAAACATTCCATTTGCCGATGCGTTGGAACAAACGCCGAGTTATGTAAAATTCATGAAAGAAGTTTTGTCAAACAAAAGAAAGCTCGAGGAGTATGAGACAGTCGCATTGACGGAGGAGTGCAGCGCTATTTTACAAAAGAAGCTCCCACCTAAATTGAGAGATCCGGGAAGCTTTACCATTCCTTGCATCATTGGAAATTCGTCTTTTGAAAGAGCCCTATGTGACCTCGGAGCCAGCATAAACCTTATGCCCCTTTCTATTTTTAAAAAGCTAGATATTGGGGAAGCCAAGCCGACGACGGTCTCTTTACAATTGGCCGATAGATCCATCAAATATCCTAGGGGAGTGATAGAGGATGTCTTAGTCAAAGTCAATAAGTTCATCTTTCCGGACGATTTCATCGTGCTTGACATGGAGGAGGACCACGACATCCCGATTATCTTGGGAAGACCATTTTTGGCAACCGGACGAACTTTGATCGATGTGGAAAAGGAGAAGCTAACTCTACGAGTTCAAGAGGAGCAAGTAACGTTCAATATCTTTCGATCCGTAAAATAACCGAGTGATGCTGAAAATTGTTTCCAAGTTGACGTCATTGACTCGTGCGTGAGTAGAGCCTTTCGAGAGAATTATCCACCCGATCCATTGGAGTCCATTTTGATTGGGGCTGTTTCCGAACTAAATGCAGAGCATGCAGCCTACGTACGACACATGGATGCTTCCCCGCCAATTTTCATTCGTCGACCATTTGAGGAGCTCAGAAGTTCACCAACTCGACCCGTCCCATCAATCGAAAAACCTCCAAAGTTGGAACTCAAGAAGCTGCCTTCTCATTTAAAATATGCATTTTTGGGACCCGACGATTCCCTTCCAGTTATTCTTTCGGCCACTTTAGCGGGGGATCAAGAGGCGAAATTATTGAGAGTTTTGAGGGAGTACAAATCTGCTCTTGGATGGTCTATTACGGATATTAAGGGGATCAGCCCGTCAATTTGCATGCACAAGATTTTGATGGAGGAAGACTACAAACCATCAGTGGAGCATCAACGCCGTTTGAATCCAAACATGAAGGAGGTGGTAAAAGTCGAGGTTTTAAAACTCCTCGACGCAGGTATGATCTTTCCAATTTCTGATAGCAAGTGGGTGAGTCCGGTCCAAGTTGTGTCAAAGAAGGGTGGGATAACAGTTATTCAAAATGATAATAATGAATTAATTCCCACTAGGATTGTCACGGGGTGGCGTATGTGCATAGATTATAGGAAATTAAATAAGGCCACTAGAAAAGACTATTTCCCCTTACCTTTTATTGATCAGATGTTAGATAGATTAGCCGGACACGATTTCTATTGCTTTCTCGATGGTTATTCGTGGTATAATCAGATTTATATAGCCCCCGAAGACCAAGAGAAAACGACGTTTACATGTCCTTACGGCATTTTCGCTTATAGGCGCATGCCTTTTGGATTATGTAATGCGCCGGCTACTTTTCAACGGTGTATGATGGCTATTTTTTCTGACATGGTAGAGCAGTGCATTGAAATTTTTATGGATGATTTTTCTGTTTTTGGAGATTCGTTTGACATTTGTTTGCAAAATTTGCAGAAAGTCTTAAAAAGATGCGAAGAGACAAATTTGGTCTTGAACTGGGAAAAGTGTCACTTTATGGTGCAGGAGGGCATAGTACTTGGTCATAGAATATCCTCACATGGAATTGAAGTCGACCGGGTGAAAATCGAAACAATCGAGAAGATGCCTCCACTTACTTCGGTTAAAGGGATTAGAAGTTTTTTGGGACATGCCGGCTTCTATCGCCGATTTATTAAAGACTTTTCGAAGATCACGAAGCCGTTGTGCAATCTACTCATGAAGGATGTTCCGTTTAATTTTGACGAGTCGTGTAAAGAAAGTTTCGATTTATTGAAGAAAGCTCTAAGCACGGCTCTGGTGATAGTCTCTCCACACTGGGACCTTCCGTTCGAATTAATGTGTGATGCGAGTGATTTTGCCATTGGGGCTGTTTTGGGACAAAGACGAGGGAAAGTGTTCCACGTCGTGTATTATGCGATCCGAACACTCGACGACGCCCAAAGAAATTATGCCACAACGAAAAAAGAATTGTTGGCGGTGATCTTTGCATTTGATAAATTCCGGGCGTATCTACTAGGGACGAAAGTGATAGTGTGGACCGACCATTCAGCAATAAAATACCTTTTGGAAAAGAAGGATGCTAAACCAAGGTTGATTAGGTGGGTGCTTCTCCTTCAAGAATTCAACTTGGAAATTAGGGATAAAAAGGAGACTGAGAATGTTATAGCCGATCACCTTTCACGGTTAGAGAGTCCCCTCGAGCGAGGAGAAAGTCATCCGCAAATCATGGAAACCTTTCCCGACGAGCAGCTCTACAAGTTGGGTTCGCAACACGCACCTTGGTACGCTGATCTAGTGAACTACTTGGCAAGCAAAACAATTCCAAACGACCTCTCACGCCATCAAAAGAAGAAGCTAATCTCAGACGCTAAGTATTATTTGTGGGATGATCCTTTTCTATTCAAAAGATGCCCCGATCAAATCATTCGTAGATGTATTCCGGATGAGGAAATCAACAGTGTGCTAAACCATTGTCATGCATCACCCTACGGTGGATATTTTAGTGGGAATAGAACAACGGCAAAGGTCTTACAATCGGGGTTCTATTGGCCGTCATTATTCAAGGATGCTCACGCCTTTGTATCCACGTGTGATCGGTGTCAACGAACGGGAAATATCTCAAGACGACACGAAATGCCGCTGAACACCATACTTGAGGTTGAATTTTTCGACGTATGGGGGATCGACTTCATGAGTCCATTTCCTCCATCCAATAAGAATCTCTATATTTTAGTAGCCGTGGACTACGTCTCAAAGTGGGTCGAAGCGGTGGCGCTACCAACGAATGGGTCCAATGTCATAATCAAATTTATAAAAAAACATATTTTCACGCGTTTTGGGACTCCACGTGCTATTATCAGTGATGGTGGTTCACACTTCGACAACAAGTTCCTTGATGCGGTCTTGAGCAAATATGGAGTCACTCATCGTCTTACTACAGCCTACCATCCTCAGACGAGCGGTCAAGTCGAGATATAAAATCGAGAGCTGAAGTGGATCTTAGGAAAAACGGTCAGCTCGTCTCGAAAAGATTGGTCTTTCAAACTCGATGACGCACTTTGGGCATACCGCACTTCGTATAAAACACCTATCGGAATGTCGCCTTACAGCTTGGTTTATGGGAAAAGCTGCCATTTACCCGTAGAGATGGAACATCGTGCTTACTGGGCGATAAAGAAATTAAACTTTGATCTGAAATGTGCTGGTGAAAAGCGGTCGTTGCAGCTGAACGAGTTGGAAGAAATTCGCCACGACGCATACGAAAATGCGAAACTTTATAAGGAGCGGACAAAGAAGTGGCATGATAAGCACATCACACAGAGAGAGTTTGTCCCGGGTCAAGAGGTGTTGTTATTTAATTCTCGCTTAAAGTTATTCCCCGGGAAATTACGTTCACGATGGTCGGGACCGTTCACCGTAGTTCAAGTGTTCCCACACGGTGCAGTAGAAGTACAAAAAGATGAGCGTAAATTCAAAGTTAATGGACAGCGGTTGAAAGCCTACTTGGGAAATCCAATAGACGCGCAGAAGACGAGTGTCGTCTTATCCACCACCGGATGAATGCTAGAAAAGTCCGGCTGAAGACTATAAACTTAGCGCTTCTCGGGAGGCAACCCGAGTATTAGTTGTAGAATTTATTTTTAGTGTTTTCTTGCAATTTAGAGTCTTTATTTTGCATCATTTTTGCTTTGATTTGCTTATCCCTCTCGTTCTTGATGTTTTCCTTTAAAAATTCTGTGCAGGAATCACCCCAGGAGAAGAAATCAATGATGGGCCGCGGCACAAGAATAGTGAGCCGCGGCACACACCAGTGGCAGGAAAAAGCCAAACCAGACTGTACTATGTGCCGTGGCACGATCTTGCTGAGCCGCGGCACACCTGACCAATGAGCCGCGGCACGTTTCTGCTGAGCCGCGGCACGCTAATTGCCAAAAATCTGCCCAGAAGGCTGTACTCTGTGCCGCGGCACATATGTGCTGAGCCGCGGAACACTAACCTTCTGAGCCGCGGCACCCGTATGCTGAGCCGCGGCACCCGGAAACATCACAAAAAAAGTCCCAGGCCGACTGTACTATGGGCCGCGGCTCACTTAAGCTGTGCCGCGGCCCCCGTTCAAAATCTGAATAGCCCAGGGATCTTCTTATACTCAATCAGCCGAGACCTCACGTACACTTCTTCCCTTCCTTCCTGCACACAAGCACTCGCCCGACATCTTTCTCTGCTCCTCCTTCTTGCATTCTTCATTCCAAGTCAGGTAAATCCCGAACTCTTAATCATAATCGATGCATGATTCGAAAAGAAAATTGAAGTTATATGCTGCTAGTTGTTCTTCAAAGTTTTTTTTTTAAAAAAAAAAATGGAGTTGGAATATGGTGAATATGGAGTGGATTGTGATGGTATTTGTGATTATGAACTAATTGGTGATGTTAGTTGCTTGTTATCATGGCTGTATATCTGTGTTCTTATTTTTGGGATTTGGAGTTAGCCATGAAAATTCTTGTTCTTCATTTTAAGTTGTGCATACCAAGTGTTTGATAAATTGCAGCAATGAAACATTATTAAGCCAAGCATTTTCAAACTATGTGCAACGAATCGTTTTATCGGACTACATTATCTCCCGACCCTTCCATCCTATGTAAACTTGAGAGCTCATTCTTAATTTCCTCTTTGATGATGCAAGCTCATTCATTCACATTCCGCATGGTGTAGTATAGAAGCGTGCAAGCTCGCCGGACGACGCCGGCACCAGTGCGTAAGCTGATTGTAGGGGAGTACTTGACCTTCTTCTATTATTGCATATTATATTTTGTCCATTGAGGTCAATGTACGTCTTAAGTTTGGGGGGGTTTACTTTCCGTTGATATACTTATTGCTGTACTTATTCATTTGCACCTTTGTTATTTTTAGTTATATTTTTGTTGCTAGCCTTACTTGTCTTGATTTTACTCTTATTCATGAATTTTTCGTGCTTCTTTTTGTGTGAAACTGATGTTACAACACTGATTTCTCTCTGAAGAAACGTTTGAGTTTTAGTCGAGTTGTAGTCAGTGATATCTGTTTCTGTTAAGTCTTCAATTGGGTCCGAATTTTTTTTCGTTTTTGTAGAAAACTCAGCGAATAATAGAGGAGACATACGTGTTTTAAAATCGCCGTCAATACGCTTGGTTACATTTTTCGCGTAGCTATGAGTCGTGTTGGCACTTAGATCGAGTTTAGAGTCGGTCAGTTTTTCCCAAAAGTCGAGATATTTTTTTTGTTCTATGATGGGAAGTCTAGTAATCGGGGGTATTCACGTGACCCGTTGTTTACTCTCGCGTAAAACGACGACCCTGATTAGACTAGTGGTTTAGAAATTTTGCTTGTGTCGATGATGGGAAGCCTAGTAACCGGGGGTATTCGCGTGACTCGCCGTATACTCTTGCGTAAAACAGCGACCTTGAATCGGACATGCGGGAATAGCTATTCGAGTTGTTTCTCCGCTGTAGAAGGAACTTAGTAACTAGAAGCATCCATGTGCCCCATGAGTGTATTTTACGTCAAACGGTTCCCCAACACATGAGAATGGATTCCACCCTAGGATTATCCCGATGAAACATCCCGAGATCCGAACCTAGCGGTCAACTCGAATCATCTTATTGAGCATATATAAGGGAATACTGTCCGAGGGTTATTTTTTTCATGAAACTCTTGAAATTTTTTGCCACTAGACTATGGGATTGGGCGAGTTAGCTTGTTTATTTTAACCTTTCATATTGACGGTCGATTAGATTCACACTTGTTAATCTTTGAGCTGGATTTTCTTCATGAACGAGTAATTAGGATTGAAATTGGTTACTTTGTGGAATCAGTGTCCTGGATATGACACACTATTACGAATTTCGTATTATTCTTTGAGATTTTCAGTGTAGTATTGATTAGGTTGAGCACTACGGGTTGCACGATTACTCACAATATTCTTTTGTTTAAAATTGATTATTTTTGCTTGAGGACAAGCAAAGGCTCAAGTTTGGGGGTATTTGTTAGGTGTGTTTTTATACGCTTATTTATCATTATCTTGTATTATTTTGGCAAGTAAATTTGCATAAATGAGATTTTAATTCCTTATTCCTGTATGTTTGACAGGAGATTGGAGTCCGGAAGCTAAAACGAGGCAAAACGGGCGAAAATGGCGAATTTTGGCCGTGGGCCGCGGCACAAGGCAAGTGGGCCGCGGCACACGAAGAGGACCAGCAGACACAGAGCAAACTGTACTCTGTGCCGCGGCACAGACCAGGTGAGCCGCGGCCCAGAAGTAATAAACAGCGCCCAGGTTTTTAATTTGCGCCCCGTGAGCTGCGGCACAGGTTAAGTGAGCCGAGGCACACGTGGCGGTTTTGGTGTACGCCGCGCGGGTTTGGGCCGTTTTGAAGCCAGTTCTCGACCTAATCACACGAACGCGATTTGGAGGCTGCTGGGAGCTATAAATAAGGGTTTAAGGCCATAATTAATCATCATTGATTTGGGGAATCTTGGAGACGGCAATTAAGGAGGATCGCTGAAGAGAGGGCAGAAGCGAGGAGAACGGAGGAATCCGAACTCTCCATCTGCGTTTGATTTTCATGCTTTCATTTATTAATTCTGTATTTTTATCTTTTTGCATGTCAGGCTAAAACCCTGTTCTAGGATTTTGATGAAACCTAAGTTTTGACGGATTTCTTTAAATTATCTATATAATTCCCTTTTTGTTGAGTTTTCCCAATCGATTTTAATGCTTTCAATTGTCTGGCCAATAATTGGATTGTTTTAATTACCTTACTCGAATCGGGAGAGGAGAGTTGGTGAGGAACTATTGGTGAGGACCGTTTTTATCTTGTGAGATAGGAATATACTCATAGGAACTACGTGGCCTTTTGAGGATTTTGTGCTTTTTGCCTATTGACGAATTAATTCACCTAGGGATAGAGTGCGTTATTCGCCTTTAGAAAAATCTATTGACCTCGGGAGAGGCGGTAGAGTATTTTAGCAATCTTCGCCTTCAATAAATTGGGGAAATCATTAACTTCAGATAATCGAGAGTAAATTCGGATAAACCAAGGTGGATTCAGAATCCTGGACTTATTCATCATTTGATTTTCTTTCTTCAAGCGATCATTTTTACTGTTAGCTCTTTTATTGGTTTTATTTAGTTATTAATTGCAACTCAAACTTCGATTATTCAAATAAAATTAGAATACATAAAAATCGGTACTTAGTAATTCAGTCCTCATGGGAACGATACTCACTCATCACTTTATTACTTGTAAACGATAACGTGCACTTGCGTTAACGAAATATCGCAACATATACACATTCAAATCTAAAACCTCGATCAATCGAAATAAAAATTAGACAAAAAATTGAGCAAAAGTAGAATCCATGAGCAGTACCTTTCAAGCAAAATATCTCCTCTCTAACGTTGACTTTTTGTGGGATTCGGAAATACCTCAAAATCGCAGATCGAAAATGGGCCACCACCACAAACCACAACAGCGGAAACGAGCCGCCACCGCAAACGGCGGAAGGCGTCGGTGGTATCTGAATCCGAGAACGTCGTCGATGAAGATCTGGACAAGCTATCACAATACTGACGGTTCACAGCATAGTAGAACTCCAGCGCAGGGAAAGTAGACGACAACTTCGGATCCAAATCCGGCGAGTCAAAGTTGAATCCCAATTCGAAGCAAGCGCGGAGCTCGTCAAGGTCATCGTCGGTGACGCTCTGGCCGCGTCGCAGGCGATGATTTCTCCGGCGATTTGTCCAAGCCTCATCGCGGAGGATGTAAGGGGAGCACGAGTTCTGTTTGTACAGAGGTTGATCCCCGCGTCGGCGGAGGCGTGGTTCCGATTCCGACATGCAGAATATGATGTCGTACGCGGATTTGGTGGGGGGTTGGAGAATCAGAATAATTTAGGGCCAGCAGGAATAGTGGGAGATGGGAATATAATATAGTTGAGTTGGAGGGTGTTTTGGGTGTTTTGCATCATGTTTTTTTGTACCTAGTAGTAATGCAAAAATAAACTTACAAATAATTGCAATTGTGTTCCAAAAATTGTATCTAGTAGTAATTATGTCATTAATATTTGAGATAATATTGAAATAACAAAAATATTAAACAATCATCCTTTTCTATATCTATTCAAACTTTCGAATGATTAAGATAAGACAGAAAATTCAAAAGAAACATGAGAATTATATTAAAAACGATGAATAATAAAGGAGAAAATTATCAAATTGGCCCCGTATGTGGGACTAATTGGCCAAAAAGCCCCGTCTATATCCGACGGACCAAAAAATCTCATATCTTTTTGGCCTCGTGGCAGCCGAAGACAGACGGGGCTTTTTGGCCAATTAGTCCCACATAAGGGATCAATTTGATAATTTTCTCAATAATAAAGACAAGACGCAAAATCCAAAAGAAACCTTAAAATTATTTTAGAAATATTATTATTTGATTTTATTCCAAAACATGTTTTTGTAGAATACTTTTAAAAATATTTAGAAAATATATTACATAACTGCTGCCAACTAATTTTATTTTATGAAAAAAGAAAACAGAACAGACGGTACGCAAAATTGTTTGTTAGAATTAAAAAAACAAACAAACCAAACATACCCAGTATATCCCGCTCAGAGCAGGGTTTGGGGAGGGTAAGATGTACGCAGACCATGCCCCTACTTTTACGATAGGGAGGCTATTTCCGTGAACCCCCAGCTTAGTGCACAACAAAGTATTGAGTGATATATACAAATAAGCATATGATACGAAAAAGCTCAAAATCTCAAAACCATAACTGAGCCCATGGCTTAATTCATATGAGACTTACCTAAGGGAACTTTGGGAACTGTACTCTCAATGAATGATACTCTAACAGAAGAGAGGTTGACTCTGCGCATTGCTCCCTGTCAAAAATACACCACACGCAAAAGGCAATAGGATAAAATATACAATAAAAGTAAAAAAAAAATACAATTCTCTAGGACAAAGCTAACCGAGACAGCCCAACCATGAGGCTCTCAACTACAGCACCGCTCCCTACAAAAAAATCCACAACTCTGATCTGGCGCCTCCAAGGGCACCTATCAACAGTCATGGTCTCAGAAAGGTTTAAGGCCTTCAAATCTAATCTCAGTTGATTCTCACACGTCCTCCTCGGCCTGCCTAGTCTCCTATCCCCGACAACCAATAAACTCTCGACCCTCCTCACCGGAGTAGATGCCTGCCTCCTGCGGACGTGGCCAAACCATCGCAATCTCCCTTCCGTAACTTTCGCTGAAATGGGTGCCACTTCAAGCACATTCTTGAAAACCCCGTCGAGATTCTATCCAACATTGTGCGACCACACGACCAACATAACATTCTCATTTCAGCTGCTTCCAACTTGCTCTCAAGTGACTTCTTCATCGCCCAACATTCGGAGCCATACAACATAGCAGGTCGGATTGCCGCTCTATAGAATTTACCCTTCAACTTTAGAGGGACTTTCTTGTCACACAGGACCCCTGTCGCTGCTCTCCACCTTAGACACCCCGCCTTGATAGGATGAGTGACATCATCTTCACACTCACCTTCCTTCTGAATGATCGAACCCAAATACTTGAACTTCTCCGTACGGGGTACGATCTGATCCGCAATCATTACCTCTACATCTTCCTCGTTGGCCTCCCAACTAAAGTTACACCAGAGATACTCGGTCTTAGACTGGCTTACATGCAAGCCCTGGGATTCTAACTTAGACCTCCATAGTTCTAACTTCGAGTTCACCTCCCTCCTCGACTCCGCCACCAACACAATGTCGTCAGCAAAAAGCATGCACCATGGGACGCCATCCTGAATCCCCCGCGAAATGACGTCAAGGATTAGAGCAAAGATAAGAGGGATTAGCGCCGACCCCCGGTGTAGCCCTATCTCAACCGGGAAATACTGGGTGTCACCAATTGGGGTCATAACGCAAGTCCTAGCTTGGGAGTACATGTCTTGGATCGCCCTAACGAACAACGAAAACCTCCTCTCTTCTAGGCTCCTCTAAATAACCTCGCGCGGAATGCTATCATAAGTCTTCTCCAGATCAATGAACACCCTATGGAGGTCCTTACGCCGCTCTATAAACTTCTCTATAAGGCGCCTGATTAGATGAATGGCCTCAGTCGTGGACCACCCTAGCATGAAGCCAAATTGGTTCTCTGAGATCTCAACTTTTCTTCTAACCCTGCATTCCACCACTCTTTCCCGAAGTTTCATACTATGACCGAGGAGTTTAATACCCCTATAGTTACTACAACTCTGAGC
Organism: Orobanche coerulescens; assembly: GCA_033398695.1. Lineage (NCBI taxonomy): Eukaryota > Viridiplantae > Streptophyta > Magnoliopsida > Lamiales > Orobanchaceae > Orobanche > Orobanche coerulescens. The sequence goes on from CM065808.1 coordinate 103,379,710, forward strand.
ATCGCCTTTGTTCTTGAAAAACGGCACGACAATACTATGCCTCCACTCCGTTGGCATCTTAGAACCTCTGAGGAGGATGTTGAATATCTCTGCTAGCCACTGAACTCCAACTTCCCCCAGACAAAGCCACACCTCAATAGGGATCTGATCCGGGCCTACAGCCTTAGCTCTACCCATTTTCATTATGGCACCCTTAACTTCCTCCTTGCTGATGCTCTCACAGGAACTAAACGAATGAGCAGAAGAAAGACTAACTCCTTACACCCCCGAGTCGCTTCCTCTAGCCTCATTGAAAAGTTCAAAAAAATACCTATTCCACATCTCCTTAATAGCCACGTCGTTCACTAACACTTATCCCAAATCATCCTTAATATACTTAACGGGACCCAGGTCACGCCATCCTCTTTCCCTAGCTTTCGCTAGTTTAAAAATAGCATTCGCTCCTTCTCTGGTATCTGTAATATCTGGAATTTCTACTACAGTTGTTTAACAGTATTTTATCCGAGTTGTGTTGTACAGCGTGGAATCTGTACAGTATGGATAAAATAATAGAAAGACTGAGGCAACTGTACTCGTATAATTGTCATATTTGGTAGACAGTTACAATTGAGGATATCGTGTATCAGGTTATCGCACTTTTGACATCGGGTATATCATATGAGAATATTATTGGATCCAGTATATGTATTCAGTATGCGTGTACGCGTATCCAGTATGTCGAGATGGACAGGAACAATTGGAGTTTTGGCTAAGTATAGAGCTTTAACGTACGTTAAGATTTTGATTTAACGTACGCTAAGTTGGTACGTGTTACGTACGTTATGCATAAGGCATTACGTACGTAACGAGAGAATCAGGCAAGTCCGAGTCGTGGTCGGCAATGAATGTGGATAGCTGAGTCAACGTACGTATTACGTACGCTATATAGGGTGTATTAGGTACGTAATACAAGCTTTTACTATAGCAAGTCAACGTACGTATTACGTACAATATGAAGAAATTGTTACGTACGTAAGCATGTTAACAAAACAGGTCAGTTAGTTCTGGGATGAGGTTACGTACACTATGTGGTATGAGTAGCGTACGCTAAAGTGCATTACGTACGTTAATGATGAAAGACAACGTACGTAATGAGTTATGCAGTTTAATATAATGAAGTTCGTCTTTCATTTCACTTCAGCTTTTCTTTTCATTTTTTGTCTCCAAACTTTGAGAGAGAGAGAGAGAGATGTTGGCCTTCCTCAGTCAATTTTAAGCTTGATGACTTAGATTTGAGGCTTGGATATGGAGCTATGGATGATTCTTGAAGTGTTTTCTAGAGTTTTTCATCTTCTAAGAGGTATGTTGGATAATCCTCCTTTTCATTTTAGATTTTTGATGTTGTTATTGATAAATGATTCGTATGGAGAGGATTAAGATGTTGTTGTTTCGATTCTTGAGGTTATATGAATTATATGTTGAAGGAAGATGGTGATATGATGGTTTATACCTTGAATATGTTGATTATGATTATGAAATCATAGAGTTCTTGATGTTCTTGGTATTATTATCCGTATTTGATCCGGTTGATGATGATTAGGGAGTTGTTGTTACAATCCTTTATGTAGAGTGTATGCTGAAGAATACGATGATTCATGACTTGGATTACGAATTGGAAGATTATCTTCATGTTAAAGGATATCGAATTATGTTGTTTTAATGGTTATGAATATGAGTTCGAATCCCTTAGTGTTCCTGAGGAACTTTTGATGAATTTAACATAGCAAGACGATCGTAGGTTGAATTATCGGTATCTTTAGATATGAAGATCGAATGTTCGTTGATCATAGTGGTAGAATTCATATATTCTTGATGAAATACGAATCATGATATCAATTTGGAATCCGGAAAGATTGTGATTGATCACCGAATATGATTTCCTTTACATTCGTATCCGTAATCATATTTTGGTTATGAATTCGTAAAATAGTTTGGGGTATATTATTTAGTTTTATATAGGATCGAGGTATCATTGACCCGTTAAGTTTGATTGGTTGGTTATGACGGTTATTGATTGTTTTCGGATTGTTGCTATTTGATTACTTCAATAGGTTGAGATTATTGATCGGTGATTATAACCGTATGTCGTGGTCGTGTTCGAGTGCGTTCGTGAATCATTTTGGGCTGGGAGCCGAGGAGCTTGTACTCGACGATGAGGAATTGGTAACGGATTCATCGGTATCGAGGCAAGTTATTACTTGCTCAGTTATAATGTTTAATGAATGGTTTCAGTTTCATTTCGTTTACAATGCATATAGCAATGATTATTACTGTAAATTCTGGAGATTTAGATTGTGTGTTGTCTTTTCGATTCTGGGAGTTAAATCATAAGGCTTATGATTCATTTCGGTTATTGGAATTTTGGGTATCAAGGATACATTATGATAAAGACGAGGATATGAGTATCTGCAGTCCATGGTGCGTTTGGGTCGCCGAGCATTGCGGATAATCGTCGGCGGTGATTTGACATCGAGATTGTTCCGAAGGATTCGGTGTAGTGTTGATGTTGTTGAGCATGCAGGTTGTTATTCATGTTGCTGAACATGAAGTCGTCCTAGTTGTTTCATCATAGTGTCGTTCATGTTTTGATTCACATGTTGTTCATGTTGATGAACATATTGAGTTGCATATGTATATGCATAATTGTATTGTTTATGTTGTGTTGATCCTGTGAGATCACGTGATCTATGCTGAGGGTGCTGGATCAGATGTCCACCTCGTTATGGTTCGACGGGATCATCTTGAGATCTATGCTGAGGGCGCTGGATCATTGGACGGGTTCTTCCACCTCATTATGGTCCGACGGGATCATCTTGGGATCTATGCTGAGGGCGCTGGATCGTTGGAGTACCCAGTGTTGTGTTTATGGAATCATATGGATTCGCATCGTTGGTTGCATATGTTGTTGTGTATATGTATATTGTTGGTTATCCACCTCGTGTTGATCTGGTGGGATCATCTTGGGACCTATGCTGAGGGCGCTAGGTCATGGGATTTCCATTGAATATACACTGTTGATATTGTTTTGAGCATATTGATGTCGTCATATGAGTATGCATTTGTAGGTCTTGTGTTAGGACCATGTCCGTGTGTGGTATTGATCCAATCTTGGATTAGACTGACGTGATTTTGTCGTGGTACTTCATATCTTGAGGCATGTCCGTATTTTCCTTTGGTATTTGCCTTTTAATGGACAATCGGTTATCGTCTTGGGATTTGATGATGCTATCTGATGGATCGTATTGGTCAGAACTGGTATAGTTCCGTATCGTGAGTTTTTGATAATAGTTCGAGAATATTGATTATTGTTTGAGGTACAATACAGATATTATGTTCGAGTTTATTGGCTAATTGAGTATGAGATGTGAAATTGTGATAATGGTTACTCTGATGAGAATTGCTTGAGTAAGTAGGTTACTACAGTAAGATTATATTGGTCATATTCTTACTTATTATTTCCATTGGTATGTAATTATTATTGTGATGTGACGGTTATCATTATTGGATATTATGGCTGACCCCGTCGTGGGATTTCTTTTTAGGTTCTTGAGATATCGAGCTTGTAGCGGTCGTGGAGAGATGAGCTTTACGGAGGATACTGTAACACCCCCGATATATTCAGGAATATTACAGCGCCGTAAATCCTTTACATAAGGATTTACAAGGCTGAAGAACTGAAAAGACATTAACAGATACCAATGTATGGAAATAACGGAAATAAGATACAACAGTTCTGACCAATACTGAAAATACAAATGTTCAACGGAAAAGTATTAATACATCACCAAATCCAAATCATCATAAACGACTACGTACTCGAGTACTTATTAAAACGATACAAACAACAGATAAATAAACCCGGCCGGAAGATCACTTTGCACCCTCGTCGTCATGCAACTCCAGTGGTTGTTTCCCTGTTCTCCTGGATCCTGAACATAAACAAATATTCACCCCCGAAGGGGTTAGCACAACGATTGCTAGTACAAGTACCACAACATATTATTCAACATCTCACGAAGAATAATAATAACATAAATGGCAAAAGAACCAACGAGTCTTCTCCTGCGAGAAACTCAATAATAACATACACACATGATAATCACAACATGATATCACAACATACACATGGTAATTCCAATGATCCAGCGTTCACTGTCTAGACCCCCGGATGATTCCGTCAAACCAACCCGAGGTGGAAAACCCGTCCGATGATCCAGCGCACGCTAGCATAGATCCCCCGATGATCCCGTCGGACCAACATGAGGTGGACATACAATAACGACATATACGCACAACAATATGTATAACATCAATATATAAAACAATTAAGGTACTTGCCTCGATTCGAAGACAAGAATACTACTTCCACAAAAAACGAAACACTCGAAGCTCGCCCCTTCAATCAATCACGTAGCAAGCTCGAACCTTAACAAAAGAAATAATATAGAATTTATCTCACGTCGTATGAATGTCTAATAATCCAATTTACGGCCGAAAGCTCATAAAATGTAATCTGCCTGAACTGCTTAGCGTACGCTATGTATTCTATGTAATGTGCGTTGAGCCTGCTCATTAGCCACGTAAACAACGAAGCCTAACGTACGCTAACTATGTATCGACAGTCCTCTCTGGTCAGCCGACTGACTCGCCTGATGTTCTAACGTACGTTACGTACCAAACATAGCGTACGCTAAACATGCCCGATAGCGTACGTTAATCTGCATAGCTTAGCGTATGCTAAGCGTGCATGGCATTTTCACTACTGGGCAGCAGATCGTTATAACGGTGATGAAATTTACGAACTCCTCAGTGATTAACGTACGTTATCCGTCTACATGTCATGTTCATAAACTTTATGAATGATCTTACGGATTTAAAACATCTTTGAATTCAAGGAAATGAATGTCATCACAACTCTTATATCCAACTCGATTATCGTTCTTCTATGAAGTTCGTGATCTCCAAGTTGATGCACTAGATTCCATTATCATTTACATATTCAGACTTCATTTTAAAGGTGAACTAACAATTTCAACTACGATGTTTCCATGACTGTAACACCCCAAACTAGGCGGATATTACAGTGTCGTGGACCCCCGACTGGGACCCACCAGGCGAATGAAAACAAATGAATTAAATAATATAATTATAGTACCGAACCACATTATATCATCAATTACTCCGACGAGGAGTTTCATTACAACACACCTAAGATAAATACCGAATACATGTATATTTTATATGAAGATAAAATACACAACACTGAATGAAACGGAGTATCCAAATGGAAATCTGCCGCGGAAAATAAATGACGACAACATGAATGACTGAAAGGATTGGGGGCCCCTACTAGTATCATTGGGACTCCTCGCCGTCAACGCTCTATTCCCGTGCTTTTTCCTTTCCATGACCTGAAAACAAAACCCCCCAGCGGGGTCAGTTACACAGAACAACAATCCTCAAGGGTTAAATATACACAATCATGATATATCTTTAGTTATGAAATATCCTTAGTTATGAATTTAAGCTGAAGAGGAGCATCATAGTACGCCCGTAATGTTATGTGCAAGTGTACAAGACGAGTGCCCAGACACACCAGTCCTTGTACCTAATTAGTCTCACGGAGGTAAATATTACCATGTGCACAGTCCAATGTATCGGTGAACTCAACACATGACTATCGTGTGCTCGACTAAAAATTCCACACATCCGCACCCGGCCATGCAATATGAACCCAGAAGGTCATATGAACGAGAATGACCATAATGAATATCAATGAATAATAATACGACAAAGTCAAGAATGACTCACCGAGATGAAAATAATAGTGAAGTGAATGATAGCTCAATGAAATGATTGGAACCGTAGTTCCTCGTGAATGAAGTGATTATTCGACAATTACAAGTCTCAATATGGTTAATACATTATGAATGAGTTATGATTATGAATGAACAACAACGAAAGGAATGAATATCCTTTTAACCGAGTAGGAATTAACTTACACAACACCGGTGACAATTGTCCTTCCACGAACAAACATCCTAAATGAGATGTCGATCGCTCGAACAACCTTGAATAACACAATTACCAACAACCCGTTCAACATATGAATCAAACACGATGATAACTCACTCAAAACGTCGATACGACTAAACCAAGTTCATTGGGGTATTATATCAAACACGTTGTGACCAAACCTCGATTGTTTACAACCAAACCTTAACTATACCAATATCAAATACCCAAGAAGTGTTCCAAACCAATAAAACATCTTCAATACAATCAAAAATCCAATATGAATGTCCAAATCCGTGATTACAACAACTAATCGAAAACCCCCAAATCCAACTCAATATTCAAAGTGTTCTTGAATAACCTTTCAATAATCCAATGAATATTCATACACACTCGATATCATACGTATATCTCTTCATACAACATGATTATAACGTCCAAAACATCATGTCTCAACACAAAATCGAAAACCAAGATGTTTGAAGAATATTACCTTTGAAGATCCAAATACTTTGATCCGATGAAATCGTGTTAAATCGACTATTCAAGCTTCCCAACGAATCAAGATGATGAAATCCGAACACACAAGTGATTGATGATGACAAAATATCTCCCTCAAGACTCTCTCTCTCGGACAAGGTGAAGAAAATGAGAGAAATGACCTCAAAAACCCATCCAGGTCCTTATAAACTGTCGAACGTTACGGCCGTAACTCGGCCTACTTACGGCCGTAACATGCCAGGCCAATGGCCTTATGGCCGTAACCATCCATCTCGTACAGTCGTAACTCGTCTTCGTCCAGAATCTGCCGACAGTCATACGGCCGTACCCGCACCTGTCTTACACGCGTAACTCGCCCTCGTCCAAACACCTGCCGACAGCCATACGGCCGTACCCGTACACCTTACGGGCGTAACTCGACCGATACGGCCATAACCGGCCAAACTTACGGGCGTATGAAGCCTTCGTTGAAACTACCTGGGCACCCTGCTCGACACGTACAGCCATAACCGGCCAAGCCTTACGGTCGTACCTATCTCAACTTACGGCCTTATGCCGTAACCCTTACGGCCGTAACCCCTCCTCGTCCGACATTTCCTGCAACCCACGAACACAACTTACGGCCGTATCCTGACTACCTTACGGCCGTATCTCGTCTTCGGCCAAAACAACCTTAAGCCAACGAATGCATGTTACGACCGTTACTCGTTGCTGGAAATGATGAAAATGCGACAACTCCGTTAACTCGCTACAAACGGTGAATGATCCGACATACAATAGTCGTATGAATGTAATTAAGTCCAATAATACGTGATAGATGATACTTCCATCATAAGACGACCATTCACGATGATAATGATGATACTCTTGTCTCGATCCACAAACAGAGATGAATGACGATCGGTAACTGATGCACGGTTACAAAATGCCAACGATGAACACAAATGAATGAATCATGAATGATGAGTGAAAATTACTGAGTGACAATTACTGACTGATAATTACTGAATGATAATGAATGAATTACAACCGTGTATTACATACTCCCCCCCTTAAAAAGAGTTTCGTCCTCGAAACTAAGGGTCAAACAGCTCGGGATAACTCTCCCGCATACTGTGCTCGATTTCCCAAGTAGCCTCTTCGATTCCGTGCCTAGACCACTAAATCTTGACCAAAGGAATCGTCTTCTTCCTCAACTGTTTGATTCGCCGCTCTAAAACTCGTATAGGATGCTCCTCATACGAATGATCATCCGCGATATCGATTCCGCCGAACTGAAGTATGTGACTCGGGTCGGCAACATACTTCCGCAACTGGGAGACGTGAAACACATTATGAATTCGGCTCAACGCCGAAGGTAAAGCCAATCGATAAGCCAGACTGCCTACTCGATCCAAAATCTCAATCGGTCCGATGAATCTTGGACCCAACTTCCCCCATTTTCTGAATCGGAAAATACCTCGACTCGGGGATACCTTGACCAACACGTGGTCACTTGTCTCGAACTCTAATGGTCGACGACGATTACCTGCATATGATTTCTGTCGACTCTGAGCGGTCAACAAAAGACTCCTAATCAAAGTTACCTTCTCACGGGCGGCTATAAGCATATCGGGCTCGGTGCCGATTAATTCTGACAAGTCGTCCCGACACAAAGGAGATCGAAAACGACGACCGTACAAGGCCTCGTAAGGTGCCATCTTAATCGAAGCATGCCAACTATTATTGTACGTGAACTCAATCAACGGTAGTTGGGCTTCCCAATCGTCTTTCCAATTGAGGACGTATGCCCTCAACATGTCCTCCAATGTCTGCATAGTCCTATCTGATTGTCCGTCGGACTGAGGATGAAAAACGGTACTGAGGTTAAGCTAAGTTCCCATAGCACGATGAACTGATTTCCAAAAATGAGACACGAACTGTCTGTCAGGATCGGAAACGATACTTTTAGGAGTACCGTGCAGTCTCAATATCTCTTTGATGAATAACTGGGCAAGTCTCTCGGGACCCCACGTATCCTTAATCTCAAGGAAATGAGCTGACTTAGTTAAATGGTCCACAACTACCCAGATTGTATTATCCGAGTTGTGTTGTACAGCGTGGAATCTGTACAGTATGTATAAAATAATAGAAAGACTGAGGCAACTATACTCGTATAATTGTCGTATTTGGTAGACAGTTACAATTGAGGATATCGTATATCAGGTTATTGCACTTTTGACATTGGGTATATCGTATGAGAATATTATTGGATCCAGTGTATGTATTCAGTATGCGTGTACGCGTATCTGGTATGTCGAGATGGACAGGAACAATTGGATTTTTGGCTAAGTATAGAGCCTTAACGTACGTTATGATTTTGATTTAACGTACGCTAAGTTGGTACTTGTTACGTACGTTATGCATAAGGCATTACGTACGTAACGAGAGAATCAGGCAAGTCCGAGTCGTGGTCGGCAGGTGGGCCTGGTGTCGGCAACGGATGTGGACAGCTGAGTCAACATACTTATTACAGACGCTATACAGGGTGTATTACGTACATAATACGAGCTTTTACTGTAGCAAGTCAACGTATGTATTACATACGTTATGAAGAAATTTTTACATACGTAAGCATGTTAACAAAACATGTCAGTTAGTTCTGGGATGAGGTTACGTACGCTATGTGGGACGAGTAGCGTATGCTAAAGTGCATTACGTACGTTAATGATGAAGGATAACGTACGTAATGAGTTATGCAGTTTAATATAATGAAGTTCGTCTTTCATTTCACTTCAGCTTTCCTTTTCATTTTTAGTCTCCAAACTTTGAGAGAGAGATGTTGGCCTTCCTAAGTCGATTTTAAGCTTCAGGACTTGGATTTGAGGCTTGGATATGGAGCTATGGATGATTCTTGAAGTGTTTTCTAGAGTTTTTCATCTTCTAAGAGGTATGTTGGATAATCCTCCTTTCCATTTCGGATTTTTGATGTTGTTATTGATAAATGATTCGTATGGAGAGGATTAAGATGTTGTTGTTTCGATTCTTGAGGTTATATGAATTATATGTTGAAGGAAGATGGTGATATGATGGTTTATACCTTGAATATGTTGATTATGATTATGAAATCATAGAGTTCTTGATGTTCTTGGTATTATTATCCGTATTTGATCCGTATGATGATGATTAGGGAGTTGTTGTTACAATCCTTGAGGTTAGGTAGAGTGTATACTGAAGAATACGATGATTCATGACTTGGATTACGATTTGGAAGATTATATTCATGTTAAAAGATATCGAATTATGTTGTTTTAATGGTTATGAACATGAGTTCGAATCCCTTAGTGTTCTTGAGGAACTTTTGATGAATTTAACATAGCAAGACATTCGTAGGTTGAATTATCGGTATATTTAGATATGAAGATCGAATGTTCGTTGATCGTAGTGGTAGAATTCATATGTTCTTGATGAAATACGAATCATGATATCAATTTGGAATCCGGAAAGATTGTGATTGATCACCGAATATGATTTCCTTTACATTTGTATCTGTAATCGTATTTTGGTTATGAATTTGTAAAATGGTTTGGGGTATATTATTTAGTTTTATATAGTATCGAGGTATCGTTGACCCGTTAAGTTTGATTGGTTGGTTATGACGGTATTGATTGTTATCGGATCGTTGCTATTTGATTATTTCAATAGGTTGAGATTATTGATCGGTGATTATAACCGTATGTTGCGGTCGCGTTCGAGTGCGTTCGTGAATCGCTTTAGGACGGGAGCCGAGGAGCTTGTACTCGACGATGAGGAATTGGTAACGGATTCATCGGTATCGAGGCAAGTTATTACTTGCTCAGTTATAATGTTAAATGAATGGTTTCAGTTTCATTTCGTTTATAATGCATATAGCAATGATTATTACTACAAATTCTGGAGATTTAGATTATGTGTTGTCTTTCTGATTCTGGGAGTTAAATCATAAGGTTTATGATTCATTTCGGTTATTGGAATTTTGGGTATCAAGGATATATTATGATAAAGACGAGGATATGAGTATCTGCAGTCCATGGATCGCCGAGTATTTTGACATCGAGATCGCTTCCGAAGGACTCGGGGCAAGTATTCTAGATTGATTCGGTGTAGTGTTGATGTTGTTGATCATGCAGGTTTTCATTCATGTTGCTGAACATGAAGTCGTCCTAGTTGTTTCATCACAGTGTCGTTCATGTTTTGATTCATATGTTGTTCATGTTGATGAACATATTGAGTCGCATATGTGTATGCATAATTGTATTGTTTATGTTGTGTTGATCCTGTGAGATCACGTGATCTATGCTGAGGGCGTTGGATCAGATGTCCACCTCGTTATGGTCCGACGGGATCATCTTGGGATCTATGCTGAGGGCGCTGGATCATTGGATGGGTTCTTCCACCTCGTTATGGTCCGACGGGATCATCTTGGGATCTATGCTGAGGGCGCTGGATCGTTGGAGTACCCAATGTTGTGTTGATGGAATCATATGGATTCGCATCGTTGGTTGCATATGTTGTTGTGTATATGTATATTGTTGGTTATCCACCTCGTGTTGATGTGGTAGGATCATCTTGAGACCTATGCTGAGGGCGCTGGGTCATGGGATTTCCATTGAATATACACTACTGATATTGTTTTGAGCATCTTGACATCGTCATATGAGTATGCATTTGTAGGTCTTGTATTAGGACCATGTCCGTGTGTGGTATTGATCCAATCTTGGATTAGACTGATGTGATTTTGTCGTGGTACTTCATATCTTGAGGTATGTCCGTATTTTTCTTTGGTATTTGTCTTTTGATGGACAATCGGTTATCGTCTTGGGATTTGATGATGCTATCTGATGGATCGTATTGGTCAGAACTGGTATAGTTCCGTATCGTGAGTTGTTGATAATAGTTCGAGAATATTGAGTATTGTTTGAGGTATAATACAGATATTATGTTCGAGTTTATTGGCTAATTGAGTACGAGATGTGAAATTGTGATAATGGTTAGTCTGATGAGAATTGCTTGAGTAAGTAGGTTACTACGGTAAGATTACATTGGTCGTATTCTTACTTAGTATTTCCATTGGTATGTAATTATTAATGTGATGTGACGGTTATCATTGTTGGATATTATGGCTGACCCCGTCGTAGGCTTTCTTTTTAGGTTCTTGAGATATCGAGCTTGTAGCGGTCATGGAGAGATGAGCTTCCCGGAGGATACTGGCTAGGACATGTATTTGTGTATTGAGTTTCCTGATCAGTCGCTGTATTCCGCTGCTAGAGTATTTTTAATTGTTTGTCTTTTCCGCGTGAGTATTTTTAAATGACCTATCGTTTTTGGTAATTTGAGTTACTTTAGAAATCATTTTCTAAACTATTGAGTTTCGGTCGTTTGGCCTTGCCCTTTTCAAAACGAGATTTCATGACGGTTTTGATAAAAAGATTTTATATAGTCTTCAAATATTTTAAATATAGTACCGTCGTCGGCCTCTTGGACATTTGTAAATGTTTGCGAAAATTTCCTTTAGCCTTGTGGGTTCCATCTCGGGGCCCACGTCGCTGTAATATTCCCGGTTAAATCTGGGGGTGTTACAGTATCTAGGTGCTAGAATTGGTTGGGCCTAAAAGAAAACCCTTGTTTTTGTGCGGAGTGAGATATATATATATATATATATATATATATATATATATATATATATATATATAGGGGTGTACAAACCGATTTTTTCCCAAATCGGTCCGGGTTTGAAAACCGGACCGGTTTTTGGTCAAAGATTGAAAACCGGTTTCTTGACCAAACCGGTTCGGTTCGGTTTTTATGTGTGTAAAAACTCGAACCAATACTAACTGGTTTGGGTCCGGTTGTGTAATATCCGTGATTTCAATTTTCGGTAAATTTCTTTTTCTCGTCGAGAGTCCATTTTGACGACTCGCTCGTGACCTTTTCATCATTCTGAGAGTATTTAGTTCTGCACTTTTGGACGTCCGAGTTCGTTTCGGTGTCGTTTTGTTGAGTTCTGTGTTCTTAAGCGACTTTTCCGCACTTGAGTTTGATTCTTGCGAATCTCGTTCGAAACTGTCGTTTCGGGTTTCTCGTAAGTTCATTTAACGTCGCCATACGTGTTGTGAGCTTCGATTTGATTAACCGTTGTCGTATCGTGATTTTTTGGACTTTTGGGACTGTTTTGTAATTTCCCAAAGTTGTGGGTATCCGTCGTCGTACCCATTTCCGAGAGTACTGTTGCTGTCCTTCTGAGTCGTTAGCGCACACTACACTTATTCGCGTGCTATGGTAATGTACTACCCGATATCTTCATTTCGGTTTCGTTGAATTTTCTTCGGTGGAACGGACTGTTGTCGTCCGCGTATTTAGAATCGCATGCTAGTACTTTGATACGTTGAGTTTCGTAGCCTGTTCGTTATTGTTTTTGATCATATACGGTGCGTTCGCGTGATCGAGTTGTCGTCGAGTATCGAGCCGGGCAGTCGGAGGGCTGGCTGGGCCGATTACGGCCGTAAGGCCTGGCCGATTACGGTCGTAAGGCGTCGGCACCCCTTGGCCTGGGAGGACTCGGTTACGGCCGTAAGGGCTGGCCGGTTACGGCCGTAAGGCTTGTTACGGCCGCTAGCACTGGTCGGTTACGGCCGTAGTAACTCGACAGTTTTCCGTCAGGGCCCCTGGGAGTTCAGTTACGGCCGTAAGGCTCGATAATTGCGTACGCAAAGTTGGCCGAGTTACGGCCGTAAGGCACTGCCGGTTACGGCCGTAACTCTGCTGGCCATATATAGGCCTGGACTCGGCCAGACCTCATTTTTACCCTTTTTCTCACTTCTTGCGGCGGCTGGTGACGGGAGGCTCGGGAGCTCGAGTCCTTAGTCGATTCTAATCATTTCCAAGGTGTTTTGGAAGATCTTATACGATTATATCATCATCCAATCCATATTCTTCGTCGAATCGAGGTATTTTCTTACTTAGAACCCTAGTTGTATGATTTTTTGGGGTTTCTTCGTGATTCTTCGATTTAATCCGTGGTTGATGAATTGCTTATGGTATTCGTGTTGTCTTGGCCATAATCTATGGATTTTGTAACTCGTTTATCGATTTTTATCACCCGGGACTTGATTTTCGATTTCTTCGAAGGAACCCTCGGATTCTTGTTGTTTTTCCGGTTAATTCGGATTCCGTTAGCGTTATTTATTCGTGGTGATATTGTTTTCGTAGTTTTCGTGGAATTATCGGGGTTTTGGTCGATCTTGGAAGTTTGAGGGCTACCGACCGTATCCGTTCATTGTTCCATTGCTCGTGGTATCGAGGTAAGTACCTTGTCCATACAATTCTTGTTTTGTGGGTTATGATAATTGGCGATCGTCTAATTGTGTTTGTTTGGTCGTTTGAATTGAATTTTCAAAGTTTCGGTTTAGCCTCGTCAAAGGCTCACTTTCAAAACGCGTGTGTTTTGTGAATGTTGTGTCTTGTGAATGGTTAAGTGAACCCTACGAATACGTTTGGTGTTTTTGTTGTGCTTTGATAATATATATGCATATATAATCTCATTTCGGTGCGTTGTGATTTGATAATTGTGTCGTGGTTTGTGTTTGTTGCCTTTGGGTGAATTGTTTGGATATCCTTGCTGTGATATGTTGTTTATGTGAATGTGTGGATATGGCCGAAGGTCTACGGTGACACATGGCATGTGATCATGTGGTCAGGATGCAACAAGTGATTGATCCAACCGTGAGATGATAAGACCTGCGGTGACATATGGCATGCGATCATATGGTCAGGAGACAACAAGTGATTGATCCAACCTTGATATGACGTGGCATGTGTTCACGGTGTTATGTGTATGTATTTTTTCTCACCTCGGGAGGGTCCGGCGAGGCCTCGAGGGAATCTATGACTTCACTCTAGATTCACGAGTTGGTGTTGTATTTGAGTGAACAAGATTTGCGTATCTTGGGTGATTATGTTGTGTTGATTTTATGTCCGTCTAGGACATGTGACGTGGGTTTTAACCCCATGAATTGTTGTTGGTTTTATTTGTGAAAACAAAACCATTGGGCTGTGACCCCTGTTGATTTTTGGAAAGAGAAGGATTCGATAATCCTAAATTGCTTTCTATTAAAACTCTCGATGGCATTTTAAACCATTTTATAAACTGTTTTCCCTTGATTTGTGATCTTTCGATTTGGAAAGTTTTACTCAAACACTTTCCTCGGGAAGCACTTTCTGTTATGTTTGAATCTTGGAGGATTCATGGTTATTATTACTCTTGGAACTTGAATTGTATGACTCGTATTTTGCACTTTGTACTTGCACTAGCAAAATAGTGGAATTTTGCTAACCCCCGAGAAATCGGGGGGTGGATGTCTGTTTTTGCATTCAGGTTTTGGGAGCATAACACAGGGCCGGCACGAAGGATGATGAATGATGATCGATACTAATCACATGAGGGCCCATACGTTATCGTATTGTTTGGTTGTATTTTATTCCGCTGCAGTTTTCGTTCCCCGTTATACGGGAGTGTGTTGTATTCGACCCATGCGTGGTCATGTGTTGACATTGAGTTGTATGTATTTATGGAAAGACCAAATCGGTCTACTGGCCTAAAAGGCGATGTTTAGATGTTTGATTTTATTTACCAGCCTGGTAGATCCTCGAGGAGAGGGTCTACGGCGTGTAATATCCCTTAGTGGATTGGGGGTGTTATAGGTTGAGACCGGTTCGGTCATGAAAAACCGGTTATAACCGGTTTTTCAAAAAAAAAAAACTTAAGAAAGTGATATCTTCTTATTAAATAAACCCATTATACATTAAATATAAACTTTTATTAAATAAACTCATTACAACATCAACTTTTATTCAAACATTTAGAATTTAAAATATAAACTTTTATTCATCGAGAGTGATATTACACGAGGTTGAAATTACACCAAACTTTTTGGTTTCGGGTCGTTTCTATAACTTAACAATCTGAGGTGCATTCGTGGAAGCGGAAGAAGATTGAGTTGCCATTTGAGAGAAACGAGAATTTTGTAAGCGTTTTTAGTGTATAGAGAGTGTTTTGAGAGTGTTTGAGTCTTGTGACTAAACCAAACTCAACATACCTATTTATAGTGAATTTAGGATGGCAAAATGGTAAAAAACACAAAAAAAAAACGGTCATATTTTATAAAAAAAACGATTAGTTAACGATCACAAGGGAAAAACCGGTTTCTAACCGGTTTTTCCAAACTGGATTCACAAACCGGTTCCCAAAAAACCCGACCCGGACCGATTTTCAATGGTAAACTCGGAAACCGGTTACAAACCGGTGGTTTGAATAAAAAACGAACCGGTTTTAGTCAAAAACCGGTTTTGACCGATTTCGGTTTCGATTTTTTTTCGATTTCAGTTTCAGTTTCGATTTTCTTGCCCACCTCTAGATATATACAAGAGGTGAGAGGAGCAAGAAGCAAAGAGAAGGATGGGATTCTGGAGAGGTGCTATTAAAGCGAATGATGTAATGAAATATATATATATATATATATATATTTATGAATATTTTTCTGTGTTTTCTTTGTAATTATACATAGATCTAACTAAATTGGTGTTTTGAATTTTAGTTTATGAACAAACATGATAGGACTTTCTATTGAGTGACAGTCCTTGGGTTCTATTCAGTAGCCGGCACGGGGCTTTGGATCGGAAGTGTCCCAGCTGATGATGAACGAAGCTATTCGTACCGCTTTCGTGAATTGGTAATTTTTTTTATGTTTAAGATTTTCAAGAAATGCTTCTACTTTTTAATCAATCAACAAAAACTCTGTCACTAAGATCTCTAGTTGTTAAATTTTTTTATTAGTTATGACACTGTTTTTTTAGGATTTGTAATTGTAGGTAGTGAAATCTGGTCACTTTTACCCTAATTTCCGATATCAACGATTGCACGAATACTTTTAAAATTGTAATCTCTCGCACACATTTTTTAGGCATTTACCTTGTCTATCTATTTATATGTACATATGTATAATATAGTTATAAAGTTGGTTTTGGGTGAGACTTCTAGTGAAGGTGGTTTGGTTGATGTTTCTGGGACTATTATCGGAAAAGGGTTTTAAGGTTTAGTTGTGTGTGGATGTGAGAGGTTTAGTTGTTGCCGATTGGTATGTCTCCATATGTTTACTGTACTAGTGAAAAAAAAATCAAGTTAATATATGTAACCGAAGTTTATTGTAATTACTAATGGCTAGAATTATATTATTGTTTTTGCTTTTTTCATAATTTCTGTTGTCAGTCAGTCTTTAATGTATGTTTGTGTGAGTGATATGCTAGTCAGTGAAATTCAAAAACAACAGAATGGTTCAACCCTTTCCATCCCTTCCATACCAACCCAATACTTCCTCCCCAGTGTAATATCCGGATTTTTATGGAAGTATTTCATCTGTATATTGAACCCTGTATTATTTTGGAATGATGATATTGATAATTGAAGTATGATAATTATTGTATTTGAATCTTTGTACATGAGTGTGGCAACATGTAAATTTCCTCTATGCATGTACGGGATAACGTACGTTAAGAATGTAGCTTAACGTACGTTAACTGTTAATGATAACGTACGCTACGAATGAAGCGTAGCGTACGTAATGCAGTCAATTATTGGATAGGCCGGCTAGCACATGGGGTAAATGGTGGTGGGCTCGACCAAGATACCCACCAGATTCACACGGCATGAACCTGGACACTTTTTAAGTCAACGGACTTTAACGTACGTTATGGACATGATGTAGCGTATGCAAATTATATGGGTTACGTATGTAACATGATAAGTGTAGCGTACGTAATGAAGTTCAGAAACAAGACAGTGGACTATTTTGGATGGTAACGTACGTTATGAAGTAGTCCTAATGTACGTAACACTCAGGAAGTTATAAAAGGAGCAACACCCCATTTCATTTCATCTCGTTCTTTTGTCTCTAAGCTTCACCATATTTCGTCCCCAGAAGATTTCCAGCCCCTTTTAGCACCTTTAGATCACTTGTTATTGAATCATTGAGATTGTAAGATACTACTTGATCATTGAAGACTACTTATATTGGACTTCGGAGTGGAAATCATCACGAGTCGGCGTTGAAGCAACCGGAGTCAGATTTTAACTATAGTCTCAGTATTTTCTTCCTCTTAAGGTATGTTATACTACTTCCAACCTTGAAGTTATGTTGTTATAGACGATATGATCACACTAGTAGATCACTCTGATGATGTATGCGACCTAGTATCATGTTTAAACTGTGATGATCGAATTATTATGGTTTAGAACATCGTAGTTTAACCTTGTTGTGACAAAGATAAGAATAGTGAATTATAAACCGTATCAAATGTTATCGTCATATTGATCGTAAACTTAGTGTCGATTTCCACTTTTACCAAATAGATTTTGGAAAGAATCATTATAGTTGTAATCTTACTTGCAGGATGGAATAAGTAGTTCACCTTCAGTATAAGGCTGGATTTAATGACGATATTAGATCAATACATCAACCATAGACCAGCCGAATCTTGCATGAGTATTACAATCAAGATTGAGAATAGTATTACGATGATATTTGTATCCTTGAAATTGAAGATATTAATCCGTAAGTCATTCATGAGTATGATATATATTTGAAGGTATATTAAATTACTCATTAAGGATTTCATAATACTCCGTCACTAATCGAGACAGTCACCTGCCCAGTGAGAAACTGACATGCATGATTAACGTACGTTAAGATTGGCAACTAACATACGTTATATTACGCTGTTAACGTACGCTATGTTTGGTACGTAACGTACGTTACACTATCAGGCGAGTCAAGTCGACTGATCAGAGAGGAACTGTCGGTATATGGTTAGCGTACGCTAGACTTCATAGTTTACGTACGCTAACGAGTAAGTCTAACGTACGTTACAGAGGACATGTAACGTACGTTATGTAGGTCAGACAGTTTTCGTTTTATGGACTTTCAACCGTAATTTGGATGGTTAGATGTTCGTTCGACCTAAGATGAATTCCATGTTATTTCTCTTATTTAAGGTTCGAACTTTGCTACGTGATTGATCGAGAGGGACGACCTTCGAGTATTTCATTTTCGTGGAAGTATTGTTCTGTCTTCAAATCGAGGCAAGTACCTTATTTACTTTATGTATTGATGTTATACATATTTTCGTGCATGTATGTCATTGTTGTATGTCCACCTCGTGTTGGTCCGACGGGATCATCGGGGGATCTATGCTAGCGTGCGCTGGATCATCGGATGGGTTTTTTCACCACGGGTTGGTCTGACGGGATCATCGTGGGTTCTAGGCAGTGAATGCTGGATCGTCGGAATTACCATGTGTATGTTGTGATTATCATTTGTGTACGTCATTTATGAGTTTCTCGTAGGAGAAGACTCGTTGGTATTTTTGTCGTTTGCGTTATTATTCTTCGTGAGATATGAATAATATGTTATGGTACTTGTACTAGCATCGTTGTGCTAACCCCCTCGGGGGTGAACATTTTGTTTATGTTCAGGATCCAGGAGAGCGGGAAAACAACCACTGGAGCTGCATGACGATGAGGGTGCAGAGTGATGTTCCGGCCGGATGTATTTGACTGTTGTTTGTTGGTTATTTCAATAAGTACTCGAGTACGTAGTCGTTTATGATGAATTTGAATTTGGTGATGTATTAATAAGTTTTTGTTGAACATTTGTATTTTCAGTATTTGGTCAGAACTGTTGTATCTTAATTCCGTTACTTCCATTCATTTGTACCTGTTAATGTCTGTTCAATTCTTCAGCCTTGTAAATCCTTATGTAAAGGATTTACGGCACTGTAATATTCCTGAATATATCGGTGGTGTTAAAGAATATGGTATCGGAGCTAAGATTATGGATATCTTGTCTGTTGGGTTAAAATAGGGGTCATTTATGTCTTTTGAAGTAACCGGCCATGAATAACATCACTGTACTGCCTACGTCTTCGTGTGGGTGGTCGTTGTAAGTTCCTAAACTCTATCTCGTCCTTTGCATATTATATTTCTTTGTACTTGAGCATTCGAACGATATTGTTTCCTGTATATTGAGTATTTATGCTTACAGTATGTTGAGAGGCGGACGTGGACGTGGTCGCGGTCGCGGACGCGGACGAAGGAATGCTGAAAGGGAAGCGTCGCCTTCTAATCGGGCCGATCATAGCTCGGGCGAGCCACATAGATCTATCAATAACCAACCGGAACCTGCTGTGCAGAAATCCTTCGTCAGGTGGTGAACCAGATGACTCAGTTCGCCCAGGTCGTGGACCGAATGCAAGTGGCGGTGGGACTACAGCAGGGAGAGAGACAGCAAGGAATCCCGGACATGGGAAATCGAGGTGACCGGTGGCTGCAAGAGGTGGCGAAGATGCAACCACCTAAATTCGATGGTATTTCTGAGACTCCCACCTGGGACCATTGGTTGAAGGAACTGGAGAAAATCTTTGCCGGAATTAACTACCCAGACGACCGGAGAGCCTCTATCGCTCAATATTTTCTGATAGGGGAAGCGTCCGAATGGTGGGAAGCCATCCGGCCTGTAGACCATGATGCTGATTGGACAGAGTTTAAATTGATGATGGAAGCTCAGTACTGCCCTCGTCCTGTGAGGGAACCCAAGGTTCGGGAGTTTTTCTCCGCTCAGCCTTCAGATGTTCCAGTATCTCAGGCAATTAAGATGTTTAACCAATAGCTGGCATTTGTTCGACATCTGGTCAGAACAGATGCAGAAATGATGACCCATTTCGATATGAGGATGAAACCAGAAATTCAGAGGTACATGTCCGGTTTTGAATGTACCACACTCCGTCAATACCAGGATAAGGCGTTGGCGTATGAGATCAAGGAAGCAGCTATGGAGAAATTTTTAGAATCCAAGAAGCAGAAAGTCTCTGGTACTTTTGCAGAGCACAAGAACAGCGGGCCCCGCAAGGCCCAGTCATCATTTCACTCTTTCAAGAAACCTCCGCACCCAGTTAGGAGCGGAAAGAACTTCGGAGCGGCATCAACTATGACTGATGTTATCAGGAAATGCTTTAACTGCGCCCAGACGGGGCACTATCGATGGAATTGCCCCCTACCTGCCGTGACTTGTTTTGATTGTGGATGGGAGGGACATCGTGCAGTATTCTGTGAAGAGGCTGCAAAGTCTTTTAGAGCCCATACACCACAGCCGGTCCAGAAGGAATCCAGTATCCAACAGACACAGCAGAGTGTTCAGATGCCTCAGAATTTTGGCCGTGGGCAAGGCAGAGGACAGTGGGACCGAAAGGGTACATCGAGTGCCGGATTTGTACCCCCACGTCTATACGAGATGAGGAAAACAGACGATCAGGATGCTGCTGTCGCATTAGGTACTGTCCAGATCCTTTCCCAGCCAGTTAGCGTTTTATTCGATACAGGAGTTACGCATTCTTTTATATCTTTATCTTGTGTAAATCGTTTGAATATTTCTGGTTTTCATACTTGTGAACCTTATGTTGTTGGTTTACCGAGTTGAGAGAGGATTGTCGGGAACTTAGAAACCATAAATTTCCCTGTATCATTTGGAGGCAGAGAGTGGCTCTCAAATTTGATTGTAATAGAAATGCAAGGAGACGACCTGATACTCGGAGACAATTGGCTTAATCGGTATGGAGCAATTGTAAACTACCGAAGGAGGAATATCTCGTTGATCGCTGACGATGGTTCCGAAATTCTGTTTGAGGGATGGAAACCGGGAAGCTCAGGAAAATTGATCAAGGCGATGAAAAGTCAAATTGTTGAAAGCAGTGTCTGGGATCGGTGCTATGCAATGAAGAAAGAAGACGAAATTGTGGAACTTTCATCCATTCCTGTTGTGAACGAATTTCCAAATATATTTCCTGACGAGTTACCTGGACTACCTCCACGAAGGGATGTAGAATTTACCATTGAGCTAGAACCCTGAGCTACACCAATTTCTAAGGCGCCGTATCGTATGGCACCGACCGAGATGTACGAACTGAAGAAGAAACTGGAGGAGTTACTGGACAAAGGCTATATTCAGCCAAACGTTTCACCCTGGGGAGCGCCAGTTCTTTTTGTCCGAAAGAAGGATGGATCGCTTCGACTGTGTATTGACTATCGAGAGCTGAACTAGATGACGATTAAGAACAAGTATCCGTTGCCATGGATTGATGATCTGTTTGACCAGTTGCAAGGGGCAAAAGTATTTTCTAAAATCGATCTGAGATCAGGGTATCATCAGCTGAGGATTAAGGAATCTGATGTTCCGATATCAGCGTTCAGAACTCGCTACGGACACAATGAGTTTGTAGTGATGCCGTTTGGTCTCACTAATGCACCTGCTGTATTCATGCAGTTGATGAACCGAGTGTTCATCGAATATTTGGATAAATTTGTGGTCGTGTTCATTTATGACATTCTGGTGTATTCTAAGAACCCGAAAGAGTATGCACAACATTTTCGGATTGTATTAGAACTTTTGAGAAGCGAGCAACTGTATGCCAAACTCTCTAAGTGTGAATTCTGGCTAAAGGAAGTAATGTTCCTCGATCATGTGGTATCAGCTGAAGGAGTCCGAGTAGATCCTCATAAGATTGAAGCGGTTTTGGATTGGAAGCCTCCAAATAATGTGAAAGAAGTCCGAAGTTTCTTAGGACTTGCTGGGTATTATCGTCGGTTCGTGGAAGGGTTTTCCAAAATTTCCCCCCCACTTACTCGACTCCTGCAGAAAACTCAAAAGTTTGAGTGGAACGAATTATGTCAGACTAGCTTTGATGAATTGAAGAAGAGATTGACAACGGCACCGATTTTAACACTCCCACAGGGGACTGAAAGATTCATAGTTTACAGTGATGCTTTGAACCAGGGACTCGGATGCGTATTAATGTAGAATGACAAGGTGATCACTTATGCGTCGCGACAGCTGAAACCTTATGAAGTGAATTACCCAACACATGATTTGTAGCTAGCAGCAGTAGTTGTTGCTTTAAAGTTCTGGAGGCATTATCTGTACGGGACTCACTGCCAGATCTTTACGGATCACAAGAGTCTAAAATACATCTTCAGTCAGAAAGAGTTGAATATGCGGCAAAGAAGATGGTTAGAAATGATTAAGGATTATGATTTGGAGATTTTGTATCATCCAGGCAAAGCGAACGTAGTGGCCGATGCACTCAGCCGCAAGCCTGTTTCTATTCAGATGCTGGAGACTCTGACCTCCCAACTTAGCCTTCAACGAGAGATGATTCGAGAAGGAATTGAAGTGTGGTTACAAAGAGTCCAAGGACAACTATGCGTGATGGAAATAACTTCATCATTAACCGAAGAAATCAAATCTAGACAGGCGGATGATCCTCTGATGATTCGGTTACGTGGTGAAGTGATCAAGGGGAAGGCCCCTGGATTCGTAATTTATGATGATGGAGTTTTGAGATTTCAGAACCGACTCTGCGTTCCCGATGTCGATGTTCTAAAACAGACGATTATGAAGGGAGCTCACAGTTCACCCTATTCTATCCACCCGGGCACCAGTAAAATGTATAAGGACTTGAAGCGGAATTTCTGGTGGGGCAACATGAGGAAAGATGTAGCAGACTATGTTTCGAAATGCTTGACTTGTCAGCAGGTCAAGATCTAGCATCAACGGCCTGCCGGAATGTTGAAGCCGCTCCCGATTCCTGAGTGGAAGTGGGAGGACATATCGATGGACTTTATCACTAGTATGCCGAGAACCAAGACTGGAATGAACATGATTTGGGTGATAGTTAATCGTTTAACCAAATCAGCTCATTTTCTAGGCATTAAGGACACGTGGGGACCAGAGAGGTTGGCACGAGTATTTATTTCGGAGATAGTTCGATTGCATGGTACGCCAAAGACCATTATTTCTGATCGAGACGACCGTTTTGTGTCTCACTTTTGGAAAGCAGTTCATAAGGCCTTGGGAACCGAATTGAGCTTCAGCACAGCTTATCACCCACAGACTGATGGACGATCCGAGAGGACTATTCAAATGGTGGAAGATATGCTAAGGGATTGTGCCTTAGACTAATCAACTGATTGGGAAGTTCATATACCGTTGATTGAATTTACCTACAACAATAGTTGGCATGCTTCCATTAAGATGGCACCATTTGAGGCATTATACGGGAGAAGATGCAGATCGCCCCTATGCTGGGAAGATTCATCAGATTTGATCGGAATAGAACCAGAGTTGATCGTGCAGACTCGAGAGAAGATAGCTTTAATTTGTGATAGACTGTTGACTGCCCAGAGTCGCCAGAAATCTTATGCAGACGTACGCCGTCGCCCTTTGGAGTTTAGTACGGGAGACCACGTACTTTTAAAGGTTTCCCCTACTCGGGGAATCTTTCATTTCGGAAGGAAAGGAAAGCTGAGTCCGAGATATATCGGACCATTTGAGATTCTTGAGAGAGTTGGAGAGTTGGCATACAGATTAGCATTGCCGCCGTCGTTGAGCCATGTTCATAATGTATTCCACGTATCCCAGTTACGGAGATATATACCGGACCCTAGTCATGTCACTGATTTCGGGGAGATCGAAGTCGCTCAGAATGGGACGTTTGAAGAAAGACCAGTCAAGATACTCGAAAGTCGAGTTAAACAGTTGAGGAACAAACCCATCGTTTTGGTCAAAGTTCAGTGGTCACGTCATGGAGTGGAAGAAGCCACATGGGAAACGGAAAATAGTATGAAATCCAGATATCCAGAATTATTTTCGTCTTGAGTTTCGGTACGAAACTCCTTTTTAGTAAGGGAGTATGTAATATCCGGATTTTTATGGAAGTATTTCATCTGTATATTGAACCCTGTATTATTTGGAATGATGATATTGATAATTGAAGTACGATAATTATCGTATTTGTATCTTTGTACATGAGTGTGGCAACATGTAAATTTTCTCTATGCATGTACGTGATAACGTACGTTAAGAATGTAGCCTAACGTACGTTACCTGTTAATGATAACGTACGCTACGAATGAAGCGTAGCGTACGTAATGCAGTCAATTATTGGATAGGCCGGCTAGCACATGGGGTAAATGGTGGTGGGCTCGACCAAGATACCCACCAGATTCGCACGGAATGAACCTAGACACTTTTTAAGTCAACGGACTTTAACGTACGTTATGGACATGATGTAGCGTGCGCAAATTATATGGGTTACGTACGTAACATGATAAGTGTAGCGTACGTATTGAAGTTCAGAAATAAGACAGTGAACTATTTTGGACGGTAACGTACGTTATGAAGTAGTCCTAACATACGTAACACTCAGGAAGTTATAAAAGGAACAGCACCCCATTTCATTTCATCTCGTTCTTTTGCCTCTAAGCTTCACCATATTTCGTCCCCAGAAGATTTCCAGCCCCTTTTAGTACCTTTAGATCACTTGTTATTGAATCATTGAGATTGTAAGATACTACTTGATCATTGAAGACTACTTATATTGGACTTCGGAGTGGAAATCATCACGAGTCGGCGTTGAAGCAACCGGAGTCGGATT
The DNA here is from genome assembly GCA_033398695.1 of Orobanche coerulescens. Lineage (NCBI taxonomy): Eukaryota > Viridiplantae > Streptophyta > Magnoliopsida > Lamiales > Orobanchaceae > Orobanche > Orobanche coerulescens. Next base: position 103,404,820 of record CM065808.1, read on the forward strand.
TTAATTATAGTCAGTATTTTCTTCCTCTTAAGGTATGTTATACTACTTCCAACCTTGAAGTTATGTTGTTATAGACGATATGATCACACTAGTAGATCACTCTAACGATGTATGCGACCTAGTATCATGTTTAAACTGCGATGATCGAATTATTATGGTTTAGAACCCCGTAGTTGAACCTTGTTGTGACAAAGATGAGAATAGTGAATTATAAACCATATCAAATGTTATCATCATAATGATCGTAAACTTAGTGTCGATTTCCACTTTTACCAAATAGATTTTGAAAAGAATCATCATAGTTGTAATCTTACTTGCAAGATGGAATAAGTAGTTCACCTTCAGTATAAGCCTGGATTTGATGACGATATTAGATCAATACATCAACCATAGACAAGCCGAATCTTGCATGAGTATTACAATTAAGATTGAGAATAGTATTACGATGATATTCGTATCCTTGAAATTGAAGATATTAATCCGTAGATCATTCATGAGTATGATATATATTTGAAGGTATATTAAATTACTCATTAAGGATTTCGTAATACTCCGTTACTAATCGAGACAGTCATCTACCCAGTGAGAAACTGACATGCATGATTAACGTACGTTAAGATTGGCAACTAACGTACGTTATCTTACGCTGTTAACGTACGCTACGTTTGGTACGTAACGTACGTTACACTATCAGGCGAGTCAAGTAGACTGATCAGAGAGGAACTGTCGGTATATGGTTAGCGTACGCTAGACTTCATAGTTTACGTACGCTAACGAGTAAGTCTAACATACGTTACAGAGGACATGTAACGTACGTTATGTAGGTCAGACAGTTTTCGTTTTATGGACTTTCAACCGTAATTTGGATGGTTAGATGTTCGTTCGATCTAAGATGAATTCCATGTTATTTCTCTTATTTAAGGTTCGAACCTTGCTATGTGATTGATCGAGAGGGGCGACCTTCGAGTATTTCTTTTTCGTGGAAGTATTGTTCTGTCTTCAAATCGAGGCAAGTACCTTATTTGTTTTATGTATTGATGTTATACATATTGTCGTGCATGTATGTCATTGTTGTATGTCCACCTCGTGTTGGTCCGACGGGATCATCGGGGGATCTATGCTAGCGTGCGCTGGATCATCGGACGGGTTTTTCCACCACGGGTTGGTCTGACGGGAACATCGTGGGTTCTAGGCAGTGAACGCTGGATCGTCGGAATTACCATGTGTATGTTGTGTTTATCAATTGTGTATGTCATTTATGAGTTTCTCGTAGGAGAAGACTTGTTGGTATTTTTGTCGTTTACGTTATTATTCTTCGTGAGATATGAATAATATGTTGTGGTACTTGTACTAGCATCGTTGTGCTAACCCCTTCGGAGGTGAACATTTTATTTATGTTCAGGATCCAGGAGAGCGGGAAAATAACCACTGGAGCTGCATGACGACAAGGGTGCAGAGTGATGTTCCGGCCGGATGTATTTGACTGTTGTTTGTTGGTTATTTCAATAAGTACTCGAGTACGTAGTCGCTTATGATGAATTTGAATATGGTGATGTATTAATAAGTTTTTGTTGAACATTTGTATTTTCAGTATTTGGTCAGAACTGTTGTATCTTAATTCCGTTACTTCCATTCATTTATACCTGTTAATGTCTGTTCAATTCTTCAGCCTTGTAAATCCTTATGTAAAGGATTTACGGCGCTGTAATATTCCTGAATATATCGGGGGTGTTACACCCAGTCCCCACCTAACCCCAAACACACCCTAAAGCTTTAAATCATTTAATAAATTTTTGGTATGAACTTTCTCTTTTGTGCTCTATTTATTTTATATGTACTGTTTGAAGTATTTTTCATTTTTCTTCCTCTTTGATTTCGCTAATCCACAAGTTTTGTGTAAATAAGCTCTATGTTAAAAAAAAACATAAGATGAGACGGCTATACTTTTATTTAATATTCTGGGTCCTGTCCTGTTTACAGGAGAGTTAACCAGCAGCAGTACAGTCTTACTAATTATATATATGTAGGAATAACCTCAATACTGTATTAGTAATTATGTTATTATTATTATATACAGATGGTAATTATAGTTTAGCTTGTTGTGTTGATGATGTATCGACAGTTTACAATCTCAGCTCTGTTGGTGCAGTTAAAGAAGATAACTTGAAAAGCAGGCTTTCATCAGCAAAGAATCTGGAGGTCCTGGATAGCAGCAAGAGAGCATGCCCAATTCAGATTTCCTTTTAGTTTAATTAGAAATTAATCTTTAATGCATGTCATTCTATGTATTATTGTATTAAGCTACCCCTCAAAGACTGTCTTGTTGTATACCAGACTAATAGACTCCTCATATTGGGTATTGTATTGTTAACCAGTAATTCTACTTGTGAAAATCTTATGGGGTTGTCTGGGTATTGTGTTATTAAATACTTCTAATTAGGGGTGTGCCGAATAACTGAAATAATTTCGGTTCGGTTAAATAATTATATAGTTTCGGTTCGGTTTTAGGTAGCATCTTTTTTATTATTCTGTAATTTGGTTATTAACCGCGGTTAACCAAAAAAAAAAAATAACCCAATAATATAATAGTAATAATAAATATTGATAATATATATATATATATATATATATTTTGTTTTCCTTTGTGTACCAGATTTATATGACTTTCTTTTATTAATTCCCAAGTAATTTTACTATTGAAATTAAGGACACTGGTCTACTGGCCTTTCTCCTGGCGAAGTCTCGCTTGCTCCAACATTTAAAGTTCTAAACAATGAGAATAGCTACAGTGTGTTTTAATGTAGACAACTTAGTAGTGACTTCTTTATACTTCAAAATAATTTGGAAAAAAATTGGAGTCATTCAATAACTATTTGAAATGTTAAGTAATCTGCTAGTCTCTATCATCACATCAAATATTGTTCATGTGCAGGTGCAAGCAAAAATCCCTGTTAAGTTCAAATCATTTTTAATTATCATATTTAACTTATTCTTAGTTTTCAAATTGTTGGTTAAAAAAAATTATGTTTTTTTTTTTTGCAATTTTCTATAATCTCAAGAAATTTCGGTTTTTTAACTTTAGTTTTCGGTTATTACCCCAAAAAGTAATTCGGTTCGGTAATTAAAATCGGTTCGGCTTCCGTAGCCATTTTGGGAACATTTTGGTTTCCGTTAACCGAATTAAAGTCGATTTCGATTAACCGAATACACACCCCTGTTTCTAGTTTAAGTTGTGAAAATCGTGTTAGAACTGAGAACAAATGAGGTTATTTGAATTATGAGATTTTACAGGTTAGTAAAATGAAAATCACAATCTAATATATTTCTTTTAAAATCTTATTCTCACTCGGAGGATGTTTTCTAAAAAGGTGGATACGTTGGGAGGATATTTTTAAGTTATGTCTAACTAGCTTGTATTCTGAATTTATATTTCGTGATGCATGGATTTTTTTAATAATGTTTTCATTAGTTTGGATTTTTCAATATTTTTTATTTATTATATTGTTTACGATTTATAATTTATAAGTCATATTTATTTAAGTTTGGCAGGAAATTACACTAGACTAATTTATCGTTTTATAATTTAAATCTAACAACAAATTAAATATACTTCTTGATAATATTTTTTTAAATGTTCTTGTATCTAGTATGATTATTATTTATCAGTCTTTGTAGGATGAAGGAAAACTGTTTTATTTGTTTTAAATATTTATTCTTTCAATAATATATTTAAGAGTTTTTTTTTTTAAAAATATGGGTGTCTGTTTTTTTTTTACAAAAATATGTTATTATTATTATTTTTTTTTTGCAAAAATGAGATTCTCCGGTTTTCTTTTTGCAAAATTACGGTTTGCAAATTTGCAACTATGTTTGCAATACCGATTAATTAAATTAACTATAAATACAATTCTAATTTCTATAATCGTAGTTGTATTTGATTGTTTAATGAATTGCATAATAAAATTACTTGTTCCACTTATAAATAATCAAAAGCAATTTAGAGATCATTTGATTAATCTGAATAATACCTTTATGAACGACTAAAATTTCTGAATGATTAGCAATCTGAATTTTGTATGAATAATATTGTTTGATAAATGAATTTCTAAAATATTTGAATTATGTGGATTTACAATTTTACTTTTATAAATGAATTATAATATTCGATAAAGTAGTTTTACATTATTCTATTTGCATGATTGGATGGTATTCCTATTTAAAAAAAAATCATAAATACCTAGGTTTATAATTTTGTTTGCAAAAATACTGTTTTATTTAAATATTTTACAAAAATACCGATTTTCAGAAAAATACTTGCAATACAGTTTACAACTTTGCAATCATATTTGTAACTGACATCAACTAAAATCAACCATGCAACTTTAAATTTTAGTAATTGCAATCATTTTTGGATTAAATATTTCAGAAGATGATAAAGTTATTATTTGATGATTTTTTCTAAAATATAAGGCAGAAGGCCCAAAATACCTAAATACCCACCAAATACTCCACTGACAAAGGAGTATTAGGACGACACGTCACTCTCAAAGGAGTATCAGGTATATACTCCAGCACCGGTGGAGTATTAGGTGGATATTCCACTGGCAGTGTAACATCCCTAAGATATTCAGGGTATATTACAGCGTCGTGGAACCCTACGTGGGACCGACCAGGCTAACTAATTGATACTGCTCGTCTAACCATCTCGGTTAGCGAGAAAATACACATCACCAAGACAAAAATTAAATAAAACGCTTGGTACAACCGGTAAACCAGACATCACCGAAAACCATACATAAAATTTAGTATACAATCCATCTTCCAAAATCAAAAAGCATAAGTACTCTCGAGTACTATCTATCAGTTTACAAGTTTGAAAACAAACGTTTTAAAATGGACAACTGAAATAAAGGGACTCATTTGCACACGTCAACAACCCTGCCAGCATCCTCGTACTACTCCAGTGCCCGCTTGACCGGCTGAACGCAACCTGAAATTCATAACACGAATTTCCCCAAACAGGTCCGCAAAGGGTTAGCAATTACGCTAGTACAAGTAATCAAGGCAAACCATTCGCTTACACATCTCATAGTAGATGCATCAAATTGTTTCAAAATAAAATCAAGACATGTCTTTTCCCGGAAAAACAAACAGTCAATAATCACAGTTGAAAATCGCCTAGGACCGGGGCTAAACCACTGGTCCCATCCGAGGCCTCTATGGACCCTCCCGGACTGGGTATCCAAACAAGCTCGTGAATCAGGAGCGAAATCACAGATTCCTCCGTGGCCCCGTCGGACCCTCCCGGAGTGAGCAAATCACACACATATACATTACCATTCCATGTTAAGCATAAGGGTTTCACAAGAATACTTGTCTTGAGAAATTGACGACGAAATGAACGCAGAAATCAACCACGCTCGCTAGGAACCGAAAACTCCGAACCTAACGATTCGAAGAAAACATCACAACCAACTCTATGCGAGTACGAAAATGGAATACACCCGAAAACCCACCTACGATTCATGTAAATTCTTACGAAAACAACAACGAGGGCGGGTCGTGACCGAATCCTCCCGATTTTATAAATACCACAAAATTTACCATGAACTCGTAGGGAAAACATGAATACCACTAATATTAATCACATATATCATGGATTAATCAACAACACGGAACAAATCGGACTAATACTCGAAAAACCCCCAATTTACCTAAAGATAGGGTACTAAGAGTTTAACCTGGATCAGAGACGAAGAACAAGTGTTGGTGTTGTTAATATACACCAAGAAATCAAGAAAGATGATATATTGATGTTACAAGACTTCAAATCGCCTGGGATTCGCCCAAGAATCGCCCAAAAACGGAGAAGAAGAAGAGATGGATGGAAATGACCGAACTCATCCTCACGGGTACTTATACCCACAACGGATTACGTACGTTAGCATGGCACGGTTAACGTACGTAACACCATGCCCTTAGCGTACGTAATAGTTCAGTACAACTTACTTACCGAAGCCCCAAAGTATGTAACGTACGTAATCGGACTGGCTTAAGATACCGATCTAACGTATGTAACAACATGCTTATAGCGTACGTAAGGACCGGCAGAGTCCTCTGCCCCATTTTCTGAACACCATCACATACGTAACAATAATGAAGTTAACATATGTTAAACATCCCATATAACGTACATTAAGCATCACCCGTAACGTACGTAAGGTTCTTCCAGAACAGGACTGACAAGCTGCTTTAAGCAGGCAAGAAATGAACTAGAAATCAAAATGCGGCGATTAACAAAACATGAAGATACAAACACAAAGAGTTAGATACGACGAATCTAAATGCTAAGAGAAAACATATCTCCGACTACCCGAAGGTTCGGAAAACAACAATAAACGTAATTACCCCATAACTTTGAAAAATTACAAAACGGCCCACAATATCTGAAATACACGATACACGATCTAAACACCAAATAAAAACTCACAAGAAGCATAATAAGATAAGATAGATTTACGGCAACCTCGAAACGGCGGTTCCGAACAACGATTTCGAGAATCGAACCAAATAGCGACGAAAATGACATTAAACGCGGAATTGAGTAGAACAAGTCCGAAACAAGCTCGGATGACAAAACGTTCAGTATTAAATATTCTCAAAATATTAATACGGTTACAAGAGAGTCACTAAAAATAAAAATTACACCAAAATGAAAAATACCAAAAAAAAGAAAAATGAAGATATTACATTCTCCCCCTCTAAAAACAAGTTTCGTCCCGAAACTTACGAAACAAACAAATCGCGGTACCTAGCATGCATGCTATCCTCGGTTTCCCAAGTTGTATCCTCAACACCATGTCTTGACCACTGCACATTGACCTATGAAATGGTCTTATGCCTCAGTCACTTCTCACGGTGCTCCAAGATCTTCAAGGGACGCTCCTCGAAAGTAATATCCGCAGCGATATCGATCTCGCCATAGTCGATGACATGACTAGGATCCGGAACATATTTCCTCAACTGGGAAACATGGAAAATGCTATGGACGTGACTCAATGCCGGAGGCAATGCCAAGCGATACGCCAACTCGCCGACCCTCTCGAGAATCTCAAAGGGCCCAATAAATCTTGGACTCAACTTTCCCTTCTTCCCGAAGCGGAAAACTCCCCTCGTCGGCGACACCTTTAGCAAAACGTGGTCTCCCACCTCGAATTCCAAATGTCGATGACAAACTTCAGCATAGGATTTCTAACGACTCTGTGCAGTCAACATCCTCTCCCGAATCAATTTCACCTTCCTCCTCATCTACAAAGTGATATCTGATTCGGTCCCAACCAAATCGAATGCCTCGTTCCAATAAATCGGCGATTGACATCGCCGCCCATAAAGCACCTTATACAATGCCATCTTGATCGATGCGTGCCAATTATTGTTGTACGTGAACTCGATCAACGGCAAATGCTCCTCCCAATCACTACTCCAATCGAGAGCAGAAGCACATAACATATCCTCAAATGTCTGGATAGTGCGCTCGGACTGCCCATCCGTTTGAGGATGAAAAGAAGTACTCAGACACAAACGAGTACCCAACGCCTTATGTACCGCCTGCCAAAAATGCGATACAAACCGGACATCACGATCCAAAACAATAGGCTTCGGAGTACCGTGAACCCTCACAATCTGCGCAATAAATACACGAGCCAACTTTTCCGGACCCCAAGTATCCTTGATGCCCAGAAAGTGTGCCGACTTGGTCAGACGATCCAAAATCACCCAAACCATATTCATACCAGACTTCGACCTCGGCAAGATCGTGATGAAGTCCATCGAAATATCTTCCCATTTCTATTCCGGAATGGGAAGCGACTGTAACAACCCGGCTGGTCGTTGATGCTCGATTTTGACCTGCTGACAAGTCAAACATCTCGCTACAAATTGTGCGACCTCCTCCTTCATATCGTTCCACCAAAAGTTCTTCCTTAGGTCCTTGTACATCTTACTCGAACCAGGATGAATTGAGTAAGGCGTAGCATGTGCCTCACGCAAAATACTCTGCCTCAATTCCAAGTCGTTCGGTACACAAAGCCTACTCTGGAATCTCAACACTCCATCCTCGTGAATCACAAATATAGGATACTTCCCTTCAAGAACATTTTCTCGGATTTGAGCAATCATCGGATCCTCAAACTGCTTTAGTTTAATTTCACCGATTAGCGACGACGAAATTTCCAAAGCACATAGTTGCTCGACAACTCCTGGAAACAAAAGCTCAACACCCAACTCGATCAAATCACGCTGAAGCTCATATTAAGATGTAAATATCTCAAGCATCCGTAATGTAACCGGTTTCCGAATTAAGGCATCTGCCACGACGTTCGCCTTGCCCGAATGATAAAGGATTTTGAGGTCATAATCCTTAATCAATTCCAACCACCTCGTCTACCTCATATTCAACTCCTGCTGAGTGAATATGTACTTCAGACTTTTATGATCGGTAAAAATCTGACATGCAGAGCCAAAGAGATAATGATGCCAAATCTTGAGCGCAAAAACAACTGCCGCCAACTCCAAGTCGTGAGTAGGGTAATTGAGCTCATACAGCCTCAACTGCCTCGACGCATACGTAATAGTCTTGTCGTGCTGCATCAACACGCATCCAAGACCCTGACCCAAAGCATCACTATAAACAGCAAAACCCCTGTTGCTACCGGGCTCTAACTCGATAGCGAACTTAACCTCATGGTCCGGTGGTAACCCCAACAACTCGTTAGGAAAGACATCTGGGAACTCACTAATGACTGGAATCGATGAAAACTCGACTCCGCCATCCTACGACTTCAAGGCGTAACACCAATAACCAGTACAACCCTTCCACAGGAGTCTAATCGCCTTCAAGGTGTTAATTACGAACTTCTGGTTTCCCCCTTTTGCCCCGCAAAAGAGTGCTCGGTGCCGTCCTTGGTTAAGATGGTGATGATCCTCGTGTGGTAGTTCATGATCGCACCATGCCACTCGATCCAATCATCCTCGAGAATCAAATCCCCACCCTCAATATCCACAACAATAAGATTAGAGAGACAAGACCTCCCACAAATAACCACAGAACAATCTTGGATCGCCAGATCACCAATGATCCTATCACGGCTAGGAAGTTTAACGATGAAAGGCTCACAAGATGACAAATAGTCAAGATCCAAACGGCGCACACACTCTAAGGATATGAATGAATGCGTAGCACCATAATCGAAAAGCACACTGACAGGATGAGAATGGATAAGACCGGTACCTATAGCCACGGTAGCGGCTAGATCATCGGCCCTCCTCATCTCGTATACACGCGGATGAGCGGAGCCGACATCGGAAGCTCCCCCTCTAGCGGGCTGGACCCAACCTCTCCCTTGGCCAACGCTATGCCGAGAATACGGAGCAAACGACCCCTGGTTCACACTCGGCTCCCTATGTACTTGGAAAGAAGCCTGGGCACCGAGAGTCTGCTCTAAACGATCACAAAGGAAGCCTTGTGGCCCGTCTGGCCACAAGTATGATAAGTCAACGGCGGACGAGGACACTCCCAGTTCCTATAGCCCGGCTGGCCACAGTTAAAACATCTGACCCCACGAGTGGAGGCACTGGCAGTACCTCGGAAGCCCCCATAAAAACGAGCCGAACCGCCCACAGGAAAGTTAGCAAACTGAGACTTCTGCTGAACTCCGCCCTTGTGACCCGAAAAGTTACCGAAGGATTTCTGTTTCTTACTTTCTTGGGCCGCCTCACTGGCCATCAAGGACATATAATAAGCAAGAGCTCTACTCTGATAGTCCTTTAGGGTGGTGCAGGTGTAACACCCCCAGAGCCATCTAGGAATATTACAGCGCCGTGGGCCCCGAGATGGAACCCACAAGGCTGAAGGAAATTTTCACAAACATTTACAAACGCCTAATAGGCGAATGACGGTACTATCTTTTAAAAACATTCGAAGACTTAATAAAATCCGTCTATCAAAACCATCGTAAAATCTCATTTGAAACCACAAGGCCCGAAATGCCAAGACTCAACAATTTATAAACATACATTAAGCTATCACTTACATGTACCGACAAAATAGTTTAGAAAACAATTGCCAAAGTAACCTAAGTTGTCAGATACCAAAAGGCCATTTAGAAAATACTCACGCAGCGGAAAAAGACAAACAATTAAAAATACTCTAGCAGCGGAATACAATAACTGATCAGGAAACTCAATACACAATCACATGCCCTAGCCAGTATCCTCCAGGAAGCTCATCTCTCCACGACAGCTACAAGCTCGATATCCAAAGAACCTAAAAAGAAAGCCCACGACGGGGTCAACCATAATATCCAACAATGATAACTATCACATCACGACAATAATTACATACCAATGAAACTACTAAGTAAGAATACGACCAATGTAATCCTACCGTCATAACCTTACAAAAGTTCACATCTCGTACTGTATCTCGCACAGTACCCAAGGTTCTCAAAACATCATCATAACTCACTGTTACGAAATCTATTAACTCTGTCCAACCCAAATCCATCAGATAACATCATCACATTTCAACACGATAATCGATTGTCCATCAAAAGACAATTACCAAAGGAAATATGGTACATACCTCAAGATACGCAATGTCAGGATAAATCATGTCAGTCTAATCCGAGATCAGATCGATACAACATACGGACATGATCCTAACACAAGACCTACAAATGCATACTCATATGACAACGTCAATATGCTCACATCAATAACGACAATGTATACTTATGGCAAACCCATAATATACATATGCACAACAGCAACACATAGGTAACCGGATGATCCAGCGTTCACTGCCTAGATCCCCCGATGATCCCGTCAGACCAACACGAGGTGGTAAAACCTGTCCGATGATCCATCGCACGCTAGCATAGATCCCACGATGATCCCGTCAGATCAACACGTGGTGGACATATGACAACAATGCACAACTGCACAAAACAACAGTACACAATGCACGACAACAATAGTGCACAAATGCATGACAACAATAATACACGAATGTGTCACTGCATGATCGACACAAATGACAAAAATGATTAGAGTACTTGCCCCGAGTCCTTCGAGAGCGATCAATGTCTAAACCATCACCAACCATTATTCTGAATATTCGACGATCCAAAATGTCACGGACGGTAGATAATTCACGTCTTCGTCTATACCACAATGTACCCTCTATACTAAGTATACCAACAACAGATGTAAATCACATACATTATGATTTAATTCCCAAAGCTCGAATACAACTTATAATCACAAATCTCCTGTGATTACGATTATAAACATTGTTATACGAATTATAAACGAATGAAACGGAAACCATTTATTAAATATTATAAACTGAGCAAGTAATAACTTGCTTCGATACCAACACGACGATGATGAAGACGATACCAATTCCTTGTCGTCATCTACAAGCTCCTCGGCTTCCGGCCAAAGCGATTCACGAATGTTCTCGAACACATCCGCAACACACTTTCTAGTCGACGATTATAACCAACGATCAATGATCACAACCTATTACAATAATCAATTAACACATATTCGATAACAATCAATTCCCGATATAACCAATCAATCAAACTCAACGGCTCAACAATATCCCGATTAAACATAAATCCAAACAACCCGAATCAATCAATCACGAATTCATAACCACGACACGTTTCCATAATCCGATATTCATATCAACGATCAACTCATATCGATAACAAGGATTACATAACATACTCTATTCCGAATTCATATGAATTAACACGATTCCTCCTTGTTTACTATTATAAATTTCATAGTAGGACAATACTATCGACATAATCGGCAACTCGAACTACCCAACTAGTTCAATACCTTTGAGAACATTGTTATAAGATTAACTATCATCTTTCCGGATTCCAAAATTGATATCATGATTCATATTTCATCAAGAACATACGAATTCTACCATTACAATCAACGTACATTGGTTCAAATCATCAATTCCATGATTATACTTAAAAACATCATTTATCTTATCAAATTTCCCTCTTTGATGTAATATATATACCAAGGACATCAAGAACATCAATAACACCACGATTCCATAATCATGATTATAATAGATAACATAAATGAAGACATAATTAATCTTATTCTCCAACATACAATTCTAATAGCCTCAAGAATCATAACAACAATACCATAATCATCTTCATACGAATCATTCATCAACAGAAACATCAAAATCCGAATTCAAGGTGTAGAGTTCATCAACATACCTCAAGAACATGAATAACACAATCAAACTCTTCAAGAACCATTGATATCTTCATATCCAAGCTTCTAATCCATGTTTCCAAGATCATAATCAAGATATAGGAGGTTAAATCTCAATAACATGCTCAGAGGGACGAAGTTTGGAGGAGGAAAATGTTTTTCTCTCGTGAAGAAATGAAAGAACGAACTTCATTTTATAAACTGCATCGTTCATTACGTACGTTATCACTCTTCATTAACGTATGTAATGATCTTTAGCGTACTCTACACTTCCAACCTAGCGTACGTAATATCTGTCCAGAACTCACTGACTTGTTTCGTTCACTTGCTTACGTACATAACAATTCCTTCATAACGTACGTAATACGTATGTTGACTTGCTACAGTAAAATAAACATTTAACGTACGTAATGTATCTCCCATAACGTACGTTAACCAAGGGTTCACTTGCCCGTGCACGTTCTTCGCCGAAAGCTGCCGACCCCAGGACCCACCTTTCGGCCATAGCCTGATCTGTCTGATCCCCTTCGTTACGTACGTAATGCATTATACATATCGTACGTAATTAGCATACGTTAACTATACTTCTTAACGTACGTAATCCTTGTGCATTAGCGTACGCTAAGTATACATCGTAACGTGTGCTAATGTGGCTGTACTTAGCCATTTCCATTTGTTCCTGTCCGTCTCGACATACTGGATACGTACACACACATACTGAATACATATATTGAATCCAATAATATTCTCAAACGATACCCAATATTCTCAATTGCAATTGTTGACCAAGTACGACAATTACACCAATACAGATGTCTCAGTCCTTCACTTATTTTATCCATACTGTACAGATTCCACACTGTACAATATAATTCGGATAAAATAACATTCTACAATCATAGTAGAAATTCCGGATATTACAGCAGGCGAGTCCAGACATGTAATCATAGATCCTTGGTTTCATCCGCCTGGAAAAGTGTCAAATCTTGTTGCTTTCCTTCTTAACCTGGGCCTTCACGAAGCCTAATTCCCGGTTGAAATCTGCAATGGCCTGAAAAACCAGAATATCTCGAGGCTTAGCATCATAAAAATCATGGACCCACGCCCGGTAAGGTCTCTGAAGTTGGCCCACGAAGCATCATGATCCTGAGGCTCAATAACCTCCCACCAATCAGCAGCGTCCCCACTGAGAAAATACTGGGCGATTGGGACCTTGCGATCCTTAGGGCAGTTAGTGGAAACAAAGATCTTGGACATCTCTTTGATCCACCTCTCCCAACCAATTGGGTCTGACGACCCAGAAAACTGAGAAGGATTCATCTTAGTGACATCCTGAAGCCAACGATCCGCTGCGTTCTAAGCAGTACGAGCCAGAGCTGGGTTTTGAACCGCCTGGGCTATCGCAGCCATTTGGTTCACCATTTGTTGCATCATAGCTGCAACACCTATGTTGACGCCATTACATGCTGCGCCATTTTGAGTAGCAGTATGGACCTGACGACCATCAGTACTGCCGGCTCCAGATGAGTCTGACGTGGCTGCTCCACTGGCTGACCCACGTCCCCGGCCGCATCCACGACCACGACCAAGACCTCTACCTCGACCTCTCCCAGCATCCATACTAAAGATAAGAGGTAGCAAAGGCATCTCGATGATAAGTACGAGAGAAAAACAATCACAGTTCAAGAAACGGAAGTACGATATGAGAAAATAGAAGAATCGAGTAAGGAAAACTTACAAACACTAGAAGTACCGAGATGATGGCAACGTGATGACAATGTGCAAAATAAAATACATAGGTATACATAAACCTATGGCTCTGATACCATTTTCTATAACACCCCCAAGATATTCAGGGTATATCACAGCGCCGTGGATCCCTACGTGGGACCCACCAGGCTAACTAATTGATACTGCTCGTCTAACCATCTCGGTTAGCGAGCAACCGCATATCATCAAGATGAAAATTAAATAAAATGCCTGGTACAAACGGTAAACCAGACATCACCGAAAATCACACATAAAATTTAGTCTACAATCCATCTTCCAAAATCAAAATGCCTAATGTAACACCCCGAAATACGGCAGCCATTACAGTGTCGTGGACCCCACTCTGGGACGCACCAGGCGATACCAATACACGAACTAATCATAACATTATCGTGATACCGAATCACAATACAATAATCATTACTCTGATTATGAGCCTCCAAATAGTACGGCTATTAGCCTCATAATACACAGGATATAAATATTAGTATAAACCATATGAAGATGGAATATACCTAAAATAATAGTACAATCGACAATAGTTCAAATAAAACGGAAAATAACATTACACGGTTAAGCATAACCGGACAACAAAAGACTTGCGGCCCGACCTAAAATACAACACAAGTATTTCGCCCAAAACCATAGGGTCAGATATAGATGATAATAATTCTCAAGACATTATACAATTTATATATATAGGATCTCAATGAAACAACCCGACTATTGCACATACCCCTCGGGCATATGATCAACTAGTCGCAAATCGCCGGACATACCCAATCATACATGAAATATGAACGAACAATCAACATGGCTCAAGACGGACATCACAGTACGCCCGATCTGGAAATGTGTCCGTGCACATGTCCATCCCGTATACGGAATCCAGAATATACATGAGATAATGTACCTACTCACGAACTACGTCTCGTGTGCAAAGTTCAATACGAAAACATCAATATGTGACCATATGTGCCTGGCTAAAAATCCTACACATAACAAATTGGCACACAGATATAATTCCAGATATGTCATGATACAACATGACAACGAAACTCAATAACTTACACATTCAACCAAGAATCGAGAAACTCATCGAAGTGGAAAATGATCAACGAGACCAACTATACAAAGGTGATGAACTTGGGAATGCAATCCCACAACGAAATGACACTATCATCAAGAACAATATCACATTACGAATCATAGATTCATAGAGCATTTCATATACATGGAATGTATAACGTTCACAAGAATTCAATCATCATTCTAACCAACCAAGATAACTTGCCTCAAGTGTCGAATTCAATCGATTCGCCTTCTCCGAAACGCGACGGCCGAAAGGACGACGTTCTTCACCAAGCAACAACACTCGATCAACCTTGAATGAAATATAATTCATTCAATGACCCAAATATGACTATATCGATTATCATAACAACGCTAACTAGTCTTTGATTTTACGAAAATCAATCAAACAACCATAACAAGTTTACAAAGCCTAAAGTTAAGAATCCTTATCTCATAATCGTAATTTTAAGGATTACTATTAATAAGTTAATGATTGATAATTCTAATTAATTCCTCCAAGAATAACAAGAATATCAAGAACACCATAAATATCATGAACATCAAGAACATCACATCTTTGACATATTAGTATGATAATGGAAGTTCTAAGTTCATGATTCCGACTCATTTACATAATCATTTCTACTTGGTTTTTCAAGTTTAAAATACTTTTTATTTTCTCAACATCACTAACAAAATAATATCATCATCATAATCAACATAATAATGTGAGTTCTAACATCCTATCATCAACATAACCTCATCAAAAACAGATTTGACAAGGTAGTAGGCATAATCGTCTTCAATCTATATCCAAAAACCTTAACCATTAAACATAATCTTTTAAACTTATTTATAGTTTGCATAGAATCTTTGAATATTCTAAAACATTCTTAATAATATCATCATAACATCAGTAATTTCGAAAATCAAGAGTTTAAAGCAACTTACTTATGAAGAACACTTCTAAGACAAGAACAAGGCTTTTAAAGCTCCCAAACTTCCCTCAACTACCAATCTACAAGCTTCAAGCAAGGTTATGAAACCTCTAAACAAGCTAGGTTAGGCTAAGAAATGTTTATGAGGGCAGATGGACGATCTCTTGGAGAAAATATCAAGGTTGGGTCGTGCAAAATGAAAGACTAGCTGTATTGTTATAAACTGCTCAACTATTACGTGCGTTATAGCATAAAGCTAACGTACGTTAGTCTCTTTACGTACGCTACACAAGGTGTTACGTATGTAATAAGCCTCCAGAGGTTACTGCCTCAAAACACCTATCGCGTTATGTTCGTTATATCATGAACATTATGTACGTAATGTAGGTCAACTAGGCTACCTCGAAAGGCCCATTTATCCGAATCCTGCATGGCCCCCATGCCGAAAGTGAGATCGAATCAAATTCCCTTTGTTACGTACGTAATATGGAGTACAGTACGTAACACTGAGAAAAATAGCGTATGCTATGCTACATCAGTAACGTACGTTAGCCCTTAAAGATTTAGTCAAAATGCAACAATCTACACAACGTCTAGCAATCAACCACAATACGAATGACAATTATAATTAATTCTATTCTGTTGTATCCCAACATTAATGATCATTATACTAAATGTAACACGATTACAATGGTACTCAAATTAACCGAATAATACAACAGTAGATAAGAAATTACTTTCGGATATTACATACCCCCCTTAAAAGGAGTTTCGTCCTCGAAACAAAGAGGTAATCAACCCGGGATATCTCTCCTGCATGCTATCCTCAGTTCCCCATATAGCCTCCTCGACTCCGTGTCGTGACTACTGAACCTTCAAGGAATCGTCTTGTTCCTCAATTGTTTGATCCTCCTCTCGAGTATCTGTACGGGACGTTCCTCGTAAGAATGATCATCGGCTAATTCGATCTCTTCGAACTGAAGTATATGGCTCAGGTCATCAACATATTCTCTCAACTGGGATATATGAAACACGTTATGAATCCGACTCAAAGCTGGTGGTAACGCCAGACAATAGGCTAGATCGCCTACATGTTCCAATATCTCAAATGGTCCAATATACCTCGGACTTAGCTTGCCTCTCTTCCCAAAACGAAATACACCTCGAGTAGGAGACACCTTCCCCAACACATGATCAACAACCTCGAACTCAAATGGTCGTAGACGGTTGTCTGCGTACGATTTCTGTCAGATCTGAGCCATTAACAAACGACTCTAAATGAGGGCAATCTTCTCACGAGCTGCTAACAACATATCAGATTCTGTACCCAGAGATTCAGATAGGTCGTCCTAACAAAAAAAGGGACCTACAACGACGACCATACAATGCTTCATAAGGTGCCATCTGAATCGAAGCATGCTAACTGTTATTATAGGTGAATTCCACCAACGGTAGTTGGGCCTCCCAATCGTCCTTCCAATCGAGAGCACACGCCTTCAACAATTCTTCCAGAGTGTAGATAGTCCTCTATGACTGGCCATTGGTCTGAGGATGAAATGCTGTTCTGAAGTTTAACTGTGTACCCATCGAATGATGAACTGCTTTCTATAAGTGTGATACGAATAGAGCTCGTGTGAATACCTGCGCGAATGCAAGGGATGTCATTAGTTCAATAGGCAGCGCCGCTGCCAACTCAGCTGGCGATGCTACTCATTCACCGGGAGATAATCATTCACTGTCAGGGAGTCGTACCCGAGATACAGCCCAATCAGAAGGCATTTGGGTTGACCCATTCATATTTATGCAGGGCATGATGGCCCAGATGACTCAGATGTCACGTCTGATGGAGACGATGCACAATTCAACCACTCTGACTCAACAGGATCCTCCGCCGCCACCTCAGAGGCAAGAGAGGAGTGTGAGCAGTATAATCGGCGACATCTCTCGCCAGATGCCACCTACTTTTGAGGGCTCATCTGAGCTGACGGATATTATTCACTGGCTTGAACATTTTGAGAAATTATTTGCTATGGTGGAGTGTCTCGAAGGGCACAAAATTTTAGTTGCAACTTACTATCTGGGTGAGAGCGGTCACTCATGGTGGCTACCTTTGAAACCGACCGAAGGATGTTGCACTTGGGACCAGTTTAAGACCCTCATGTTGGAAAGATATTATCCGGCCCCACTCAGAGAGGCCAATTTATCGGAATTACTCAGTCCCGACCCCTCAGCGGAAGACGATGTTCTCGCCGTCGCCGAGAAGTTTCAGGAGCTACTTCCCTTTGCCACATCAGTTATCCACTCCGAGGTGGATAAAATCAAGTACTTCAGTAATAGGTTGAAACCTCGTATGTGGATGCAATTGCTTAATCATCATTACACCACCCTGGCCTAATTCATCGAGAAATCTCTTACTTATGAGCTTACTGCTAAGGAAATTGCTAAGCAACAATCTTCATATGCTGGCAAGAAATCAAAGAATCATAATCAGTCCGAGGGCAGCCGGTCAACCTTCAAGAAGCCTCGCACGAGTTCTACTTTTTCTAAGCGACCTCCTATGGCGCCTAAACCTGTGGAATCTCAGTCCCGAGCAGCCAGTTCCACCATCACCTGTTTCAACTGTGGAGAACAGGGTCATTACAACACTAAGTGTCCGAAACAGACTATCACGTGCAATGTCTGTGAGATTGTCGGGCATAAGGCCCATTTCTGCCGAAGAGATTCTGACACTGCCGACATCTCGCACCCCGGCGATCAGTGTTCAGAATCAGGCTACTCAGTTCGCGTCATTTAAGACGACAGGAGCAAATAGAGGTGGAGCCCATACTTATCACACAGGAGTATCTGGTTTGGGGCCGGCAAGACCCGAATTTATGAGATGAAGAGGACTGAAGATCCGGAGGCCCGAATGATCTCAGGTACACTCGAAATTCTATCTCAACCTCTGTGTACCCTTTTTGATACTAGCGCATCCCATTTATTTATTTTCGAGTCATGTTTGAGTAGACTACACCTGGATAGTGCTACTAGTTGCGAACCTTATGTCATTGGTCTACCAGACGGTAGAAGAATTGTCGAAAATCGTGAAGTTAAGAACTGTCCGATTCAGCTTAATGGCCGTGAATGGTTGGCGGACCTGATCGTGGTAGACTTACCTAAGGATGACATAATCTTGGGTATTGATTGGATGGATCGTCATGATGTCATCCTTAATGTCCGTAAGCGTATGGTCACTATCATTTCAGAAGACGGAGTCGAGTGTGAATTTCAGGGGGGTAACCCCATCCGTTCCGAAAGAGTCATTAATATGATGAAAGCAGTGAAGTTACTCAATCAGGGATGTGTTGTTTATTGGTGATATATGACCAAGATCGAGAAATCAGCAGTGACGTTGGCGGATATCCCTGTTGTAATATCCGGAATTTCTACTACTGTTATTTAACGTTATTTTATCCGAGCTATGTTATACAGTGTGGAATCTGTACAATATGGATAAAATAATTGCAGTACTGAGACATCTGTATTAGTATAATTGTCGTACTTGGTCGACAATTATATTTGAGGATATAGTGTGTTGTGTATACGTATTCGGTATATTGAAACGACAAGCAAGATCAGTGTATATGGCTAAGTATAGCCTTATTAGCACATGCTAGTACTCAAGCATAGCGCATGCTATCGTGCAGGTTTAGTGCACGCTAAAGGCAAAGGATAGCGCACACTAATGCAGAACAGATCAGAGGGAATCTACGTGTGGACCCAGCTACTTTCGGCGCATGTTCCGATAAGGTCAATGGATGTTTGCTACGAAGGATTAGCGCACGCTAAGCATGAGGCATAACGCACGTTAATTGTAGATCGGTCAAAGGGAATCTCGGCTTTGTCCGGTGCTTTCGGCGTGTGGACCCATCTTCAGAGTATGCATACAAACGAGTCAACTATGAGTAGCGCACGCTATGGCCGGACACTTGCGTACGCTACCATTTGTACGAATAAGAATCCTCTTCACATAATTGCTATTACATGGGCATTGCGTATGTAAATCATTGTACGAAGTAAGGCAGTAGCCTCTGGACTATGATAAACTACGCTAACAAAGTTAGTTAGCGCACGCTATGGCAAGTAGCGCATGCTATTTTGTGAGAGTAGCGCACGCTAATAATGTTCAGTATATATATGTGCAGTTGGGCATTATTCGTCATTTTCGTCCATTTCTTCATGTGAGCCGATAGAGAGAGTTCTTAGAGAGAAGTTTGAGGTTCCAAACACTTAAGTTGATCATTCCTAACAACATTTGGAGCTTGGAAGTGATTGAGAACATATTCAACCGTGGGATTCAATCCATTCCTTCAAAGAGGTAATTACTCTTCACATTTGGATTTCATTTTGGATTGAATATTGATGTTCTTGAGTTAATGATTATCATATAAACAAGTTGATAAGCATGATTATGAGATGGATTACTGGATTAGGATGATGTTGTTGTTGATATATAGATATTGATATTATTCTTGTGGTTTGAATTGTGTTGTTCATTTTCTTGAGATAAGTTGGTTAATCATTGTCCTCATTTTTGGATGTTGATGTTATTGTTGATGATTACTCCCTATAATGATAGATTATGGAAGTGTTGCTATGGTTCTTGGTGTTCATGATGTTGATATTGAGGAAGAAGATGATATATGAATATATGACTTGGATTATGAGTTGGATGATTGTTTATATGTTAAAGGATATCGGATTTCGTTGTTTTGATAGCTATGTATATGGTTTCGAATCACTTAGTGTTCTTGAAGAACTTTTGATAAATAGAACATAGCAAGACGATTGTATATGGAATTATCAGTATTTTTGGATATGAAGATGGAATGTTCGTTAAGTCATGTTGATTGATGATTAATCTTGGAATACGTTTTCCTTTACATTCGTATCTGTAACCGCAAAGTGTTAAGTTGATACTTGTAAGGCATGCAATTGTATAACATTAGCGCATGCTAGCTGAACTGGCTAACGCACGCTAACTGAAATGACTTAGCGCACGCTATGGTGTATGATTAACGTGCACTAAGTGGACAGGCAGTGTAGTATATCGTGTTGTGGTTATGAATTCATGCTGGTTTGAGTCGGATTGTTCAGACTATGTTTAACCGAGATATTGTAGAACTGTTGGGTTTGTTGATTTGTTATATCGGTTGTTGATTATTATCGAATGTGCGTTAATCGATTATTGTAATAGGTTGAGATTATTGATCGGTGATTAGAACCATGCTTTGCGGTCGTGTTCGAGAATGTTCGTGAATTGCATTGATCAGGACCGAGGGACTTGTAGACGACGACATGGAATTGGTAACGGCTTCATCGGTATCGAGGCAAGTTATTACTTGATCAATTTATAATGTTTAATGAATGGTTTCAGTTTCATTTCGTTTATAATACATATAGCAATGATTATATGTTGTTTTCCGATTTTGGGAGTTAAATCATAACGTACATGATTTATTTCGGTTATTGGCATATTTGGGTATCGAGGATACATTATGATAAAGATGAGGGTATGAGTATCTATAGTCCATTGTACGTTTGGATCGCCGAGCATTGAGGATATTCGTCGGTGATGATTAGACATCGAGATTTCTCCCGAAGGACTCGGGGCAAGTATTTTATATTGACCGTGGTTTAGTGTTTATGATTTTGGTCATGCATATTGTCTTTCATGTTGTTGAACATGAGGTCATCCTAGTGATTTGTCATGGTGTCGTTCGTGTTATTGATTCATATGTTCTTCATGTTGATGAACATATTGCTTTGCATATGTGTATGCATAATTGTATTATATATGTTGTGTTGATCTGATGGGATCGTGTGATCTATGCTGAGGGTGCTGGATCAGATGTCCACCTCGTGTTGGTCTGACAGGATCATCTTATGATCTATGCTGAGGGCGCTGGATCGTTGGACGGTTTTTCCAACTCGTGTTGGTCCGACGGGATCATCTTGGGATCTATGTTGAGGGCGCTGGATCATTGGATTACCTTGTGTTGTGTTGATGGAATCATGTGGATTCGCATCATTAGTTTTATCATGTGTTGTTTTGTGTATACGTATATTGTTGGTTATCCACCTTGTGTTGATCTAGTAGGATCATCTTGGGATCTATGCTGATGGGCGCTGGATCATGGGATTTCCATTGAGTATACATTGTTGTTCTTGTTTGAGCATATTGACGTGGTCATATGAGTATGCATTAGTAGGTATTGTGTTAGTACCGTGTCCGTATATTACATTGATCTGATCTCGGATTAGACTGACATGATTGTCGTGGTATTGTGCATTTCGCGGTATGTTCCGTATTTCCTTTGGTAATTGTCTTTTGATGGAGAATTGATTATCGTGATAAGACGTGATGATGTTACCCGACGGATTTGGGTTGGACAGAGTTAGTAGATTTCGTAACAGTGAGTTGCGATGATGTTTTGAGAACCTTGGGTACTGTGCAAGATGTGAATTTGGTAAAGTTATGACGATAAGATTACATTGGTCATATTCTTATTTTGTATTCTCATTGGTATGTAATTATTAATGTGATGTGACGGTTATCATTGTTGAGTATTATGGCTGACCCCGTCGTGGGCTTTATTTTTAGGTTCTTGGAATATCAAGCTTGTAGCGGTCGTGGAGAGATGAGTCTCCCGGAGGATATTGGCTAGGGCATGTAATTGTGTATTGAGTTTCCTGTTAAGTTGTTGTATTCCGCTGCTAGAGTATTTTTAATTGTTTGTCTTTTTTCGCTGCGTGAGTATTTTTAAATGGCCTTTTGGTATCTGGTAACTTAAGTTACTTTGGCAATCATTTTATAAACTATTTTGTCGGTACGTGTAAGCGATAACTCAATGTATGTTTTTAAACTGTTGAGTTTTGGCATTTCGGGCCTTGTCCTTTCAAATGAGATTTTACAACGGTGTTGATAAACGGATTTTATTAAGCCTTTGAATGTTTTTAAAAGATAGTACCGTCGTTAGCCTCTTGTGCGTTCGTAAATATTTGCAAAAATTTCCTTCAGTCTGTGGGTTCCGTTCCAGGGCCCACGATGCTGTAATATTTCTGGATAACTCTGGGGGTATTACAGAATACGTAAGTCTCAGGAGATCGTCGACTTTGCGCATTTCTAAGTATGCTATTTTGGTTATTCGTTAATGATGATGATTGATCGTTGTCGTGATGGTTTTGATATATTTTGGTTGAAAGGTTTGTTTCTTTATGAAGGATTGTAAGTTTCGAGGACGAAACTTATTTTAAGTGGCATAGTATGTAATATCCGGAATTTCTACTACTGTTGTTTAACGTTATTTTATCCAAGCTATGTTGTACAGTGTGGAATTTGTACAGTATGGATAAAATAAATGAAGGACTGAGAAATTTGTATTAGTATAATTGTCGTACTTGCTCGACAATTGTATTTGAGGACATAGGTGTTGTGTATACGTATTCAATATATTGAGATGACGAGCAAGATCAGTGTATATGGCTACGTATAGCCTTATTAGCGCACGCTAGTACTCAAGCTTAGCGCACGCTATCGGGCAGGTTTAGCGCACGCTAAAGGAAAAGGATAGCGCACGCTAGTGCAGAACATATCAGAGGAATCTACGTGTGGACCTGGCTACTTTCAGCACATGTTCCGATAAGGTCAACGGATGTTTGCTACGAAGGATTAACGCATGCTAATTGTAGATCGGTCAAAGGGAATCTCGGCTTTGTCGGGTGTGATAAGTATCAGTTTTACACACTTATCCGTGATTAGTATTGATATATTTCACCCATAATTATGAGCTAGTCTACTCTTTTTTTTTGCTTTAAATTAATTAGTTTTTAATAATTTTATTTTTATAGTAGCCTTAATCGGATTGAATTACCGGTTTACTCAAGAAATAACATGTTTATAAAATATTGTATTTATTGAGTTTTTATGTATTCATGTTGTAGAGCTTTTCGATACGAGTTCGACAGTCTTTCCGGATTCAAAATCAGAGTTATATATCAAAAGTTATCATCCAAAGAAGATTTGGGACGAAAATGCTTAAGAAATTCTGGGCTGAAAATGAAGTCTGAAACTCCATACGGGCATACAAAAAAAGTTACGGCCGTAACTCACACAGCACAAAGCCGAAGCCATGTTACGACCGTAACATCTGAAAGTTACGGTCGTAAGTCCTCTATGTTACGGCCGTAACATCTGAAAGTTACGGCCGTAACTCTTGACAGATTTTTGATTATTTTTTAATCTTTTATACTTTTGGTCTATTATTGAGGGGATGTTTGGACTTGATCCGATCTAACGTAATAATGCTGGAGTTTTGGAGCTATTAGATGACTTTAGGTGTATAAATAGACCCCTTAGATCCATCATTATGCATGATTCATCTTATATTTTTCCACTTTTTGTAATATTTTCTTTTTGTGTGAAGAACACACTTGTGTCTTGAGTGATTTATGTAAGAATGATTTATTTTATGTTGTTGAGGGATTTTATTGCTTCTTTCTCCTTTATCTACTAAGGGAGTTAAGATCAATTCTTTCCCTTTTCAACTAATAATGACTACTCAAGCATGTAATATGCCCTTCACGGGCTAACTTATCCTTAGTTGGGATTATAAAGAAGGTTTGTCATGTTATTTAAGTTTGTAGAAAGATCTATTATGGATTAATTATTATTGTGTGTGATTTTCATTGTTTTACCAATCTTTATTTATTTGGCCAATAAATGATGATATTTATGGTCTTCATATGTTTCGAAAGAAAATATGTTGATTAGATCAAATGATCTTCACTCTAAGTTGTTCTAAGGGATAGAAATATACCTCTAGACCTTAGACGATTCTTTGAGTTATTTTCATAAAACCTAATTGTAACACCCCGAGATATTCGGAATAATTACAGCACCGTAAATCCTTTATATAAGAATTTACAAGGCTAATTTAAAAAATGTAGAAATAATACAAAAGTACCATTAAAGTTTAGAATACAAAACCAGTTGAAATGAGTTTATTATTACAAGCGTCTCAAAACGTCACAATACACGCGAACTCGAGTACTGAGAATAAACCACAAAGACAAGACAACAACCATTAATATCATTGAGCCCCTTCGTCGTCATGTCGGTACTGTGGCTGCTTCCCTGCTCCTCGACTACCTGAACATCAAAACAAATGTCCACCCCCTAAGGGGTTAGCAAAACGATGCTAGTACAAGTATCATAATATATAAATCGGATATGCAACAACAATGCATGATGAATTACATAAAACGGACTTCCGCTACGGGAATCCAAGGATGCGAATCCACATGATTCCATCAACACAATACAAGGTAATCCAACGATCCAACGCCCTCAGTATAGAACCCCATGATGATCCCGTAGGACCAACGCATGGTGGAAAACCTGTCCAACAATCCAAAACTCTCAGCATAGATCCCCATGATGATCCCGTTGGACCAACGCATAGTGGACATCCGATCCAGCGCCCTCAGCATAGATCGCTAGATCCCTTCGGATCATCATAACATACACAAACACAAACCATGCGTATACATATGAAAAATCAATATGTCTATCAACATGAACATTCAAGAAATCAATAACGAATACCATGACAATTCACAAGAACTAACCTCATGTTTCAACAACATGACGAAACACTATGCATGATCAAAATTCCAATGTTAACAATTTTCAAATACGATACTTGCCTCAGAAATGATGATAAGGATTTGCTACTACGAATAGGCCTCGACCCGCTCGAAGAATTCTCACTCGATCAGCTCACCAAAATCCAAACCTTCAACGAACAATAACACCGGTATAACTAACGGTTCTGGATAATCATTTTAACCATCAAACCGGTCAATAAAAGACATGTTATACCCTATCATGGCAAGTGAACTAAATCTGCCCCAATTCGTTCGGTTGAATCAATACTACTATACTCGTCCGAATGACAATCTCATCGAATACTATTCAAGTTTAAACGCATCTTTCAGTCGGATACTTCAATTATGACATGAAATTCATCTTAGAAGGATTCTAATCATATTCTTCCATAACAAGATATCGAAACACTTCTACGAATCATCATAAGAACTTAATCACTAGGTTCCTCTTGATTATCATCTCCTTCTAGGAATTAACCCTAAGATTAATCCATTAACTTCTCCAACGAAATGCTCGATCAATTATTTCTAAGGATTAAGATAATCTCTAAAAACTAGTTATAATAGGGGTAATAATATCAGAATGCTATATTCAAGAGTCTAATCACTAATAGGTTCGATCAACATGTTTAACAACGAAGGAGAACCGAAGCATAACTAAACTTACTCTTCTAAAATCATGATGTTCGAGTACTCACGAATATAACTGACTTGATAAACTCAAAAACATGTTCAAAACATCCCTAAGAATACGTAATCAAGTTGGTGAAGAATCACCTACCTCAAAATAGTGAAGAACAAGGAGAAACTTGAAGAAACTCAACACCGAGAGCTTGAATACCAATCCCCAATGGTCTATGATCTCCAAAATCAAGCTAGGATGATGATATGGGAGTTAAATGGTGAAGGATAGTCTCCAGAACCCAAAAATCGGCCAAGGCGTGAGGGAGAAATGAAATGGGGCTTGAGGTCTATAAATAGAAATCTAACCATTACGTACGTTGTGTGATATCCATTACGTACGTAATAGCCTTAGCGTGCGCTATACTCGATCATTAGAATACGTTAACGTCTGGCCAGAGTCCACTGACTTGATTCTGGCATTAGCTTACGTACGTTAGCACTGTAGCTTACGTACGTAACACCATGTAAGCTTAAGCTATAACGTACATTATGCCACCATCGTAGCGTACGTTAAGATCATCACCTAGCACACGTTATGACGTACAGAACCATGCATGCAAGAATGTTGGAAATAGAAAAATGTAGGAATATAAATACGGGAAACCAATCTTCGATTAATACGTCACAAAGTCGAAACTTACAAGACCGAATACAGGATAAATACACAATAATTATCCGGGCATTACATACTACCCCTCTAAAAAGGAGTTTCAGCCCGAAACTTAAAACGAAAACAATTCCGGGTATCTCAACTTCATACTATCTTCAGTCTCCCTTGCTTCTTCGAATCCATGTCGGGACCACTGAACTTTAACCAAGGAGATCGGTTTATTCCTAAATTGCTTGACTCGACTCTCGAGTATTTTAATTGGTCTTTCATCGAACGTACCATCATTAGCCACTTCAATCTCGCCAAAATCAATGATATGACTGGGATCCGGTACATATTTCCGTAATTGGGATATGTGGAATACATTATGAACATAACTCAGCGATGGCGGTAAGGCCAACCTGTACGCGAACTCCCCAACTCTCTCGAGGATCTCAAATGGTCCGATATATCTCGGACTCAACTTTTCTTTCCTCCAAAAACGGAAAATTCCTCGAGTAGGAGAAACCTTTAGTAGCACGTGGTCCCTAATGTCAAACTCTATCAGGCGACGATGCACGTCTGCATAAGATTTCTGTCGACTCTGGGCAGTCAGTAGACTTTCGCGAATTAGAGCTACCTTCTCTTGAGTCTGAACTATCAACTCTAGTTCCGTCCCAATCAAATCAGAATAATCATCCCAACATAGGGTCGATCTACATCTTCTCTCGTACAACGCTTCAAATGGTGCCATCTTAATGGAAGCATGCCAACTATTGTTATAGGTAAATTCAATTAACAGCAAATGAACCTCCCAATTGGTTGACCAATCTTAGTCCTTTCGGACTGACCGTCCGTCTGAGGATGATAAGCCGTGCTAAAGTTCAGCTCGGTTCCCAAGGCCTTATGAACTGCCTTCCAAAAGTGCGATACAGAGCGACCATCTCGATCCGAAATAATGGTCTTCGGCATACCATGCAATTGGACTATTTCGCAATAAACACTCGTGCCAGCTTCTCGGGTCCCCAAGTGTCTTTAATACCCAGGAAATGATCAGAATTGGTTAGTCGATAAACTATAACCCAAATCATGTTCATTCCTATCTTGGTCCTTGGCATATTGGTAATGAAGTCCATCGATATATCCTCCCACTTCCATTGAGGAATCGGAAGTGGCTTTAACAACCCGGCAGGCCGCTTATGTTCAATCTTAACCTGCTGACAGGTTAAACATTTTGAAACGTATTCCGCTACGTCCTTCTTCATATTTCCCCACCAGAAATTTTGTTTTAGGTCCTTATACATCTTGCTGGTGCCCGGGTGAATAGAATAGGGCGTGCTGTGAGCTTCCTTCAAGATTGTCTGTCTCAAAACATCATCATCGGGGACACAAAGTCGACTCTGAAATCTCAGAACTCCATCATCCTATATCACGAATCCTGGGGCCTTCCCTTTGTTTACTTCATCACGTAACCGAATAATCAGAGAATCATTCAACTGCTTAGATTTGATTTCTTCGATCAACGGCGAAGTTAATTCCATCATACATAGCTGTCCTTGGACTCTTTGCGACCATACTTCAATCCCTTTGCGGATTAATTCTCGTTGAATGCTGGGCTGCAACGTAAACGCTTCCAACATTCAAAGAGAAACAAGTTTGCGGTTCAGTGCATCGGCTACCACATTCGCTTTGCCTGGATGATAGAGGATTTCCAGGTCATAATCCTTGATCAATTCTAGCCACCTTCTCTGCCTCATGTTTAATTCCTTCTGACTGAAAATATACTTGATATGTGAAGATGTGACAATGAGTGTCGTACAAATAATGTCGCCAAATCTTC
Source organism: Orobanche coerulescens (assembly GCA_033398695.1). Classification (NCBI taxonomy): domain Eukaryota; kingdom Viridiplantae; phylum Streptophyta; class Magnoliopsida; order Lamiales; family Orobanchaceae; genus Orobanche; species Orobanche coerulescens. The sequence goes on from CM065808.1 coordinate 103,433,741, forward strand.
AAGACAAAGACTACAGCTGCTAACTCCAAATCATGAGTCGGGTAATTTACTTCGTATGGTTCAAATGTCGAGAGGCATAGGTAATCACCCTATCCTTTTGCATCAACACGCATCCCAGACCCTGATTTGAAGCATCGCTGTATACCATGAATCCATCAATTCCATCTGGTAACGCTAGTATAGGTGCTGTCGTCAGTCTTCTCTTAAGTTCATCAAAACTAACTTGGCATTTCTCATTCCACACGAATTTCTGATCCTTCTGCAACAGCTGAGTAAGCGGACGAGCAATTTTGGAAAATCTTTCTACAAAACGGCGATAATATCCAGCAAGTCCTAAGAAACTTCGGACTTCTTTCACGTTATTAGGAGACTCCCACTCCAAGATTGCATCGAATTTCTTCGAGTCTACCTGAACTCCGTCAGTTGATATCACATGCCCAAGGAAGGTTACTTCCTTAAGCCAGAACTCGCATTTAGAAAGTTTCGCATAAAGCTATCCATTAACGATACGCAAATGCTCTACATGCTCCTCTGGGTCTTTGGAATAGATCAAGATGTCATTAATGAAAACGACCATGAATTTATCCAAGTATTCTAAGAACACCCGATTCATTAATTGCATAAATACCGCAGGAGCATTGGTAAGTCCGAATGGCATCACCATAAATTCATAGTGCCCGTACCGGGATCTAAAAGCAGATTTCGGTATATCCGATTCCTTAATTCTCAACTGATGGTATTCTGATCACAAGTCGATCTTCGAGAATACCTTTGCTCCCAACAAGTCGTCGATCCGAGGTAGGGGGTACTTGTTCTTGATCGTCACCTTGTTTAGCTCCCTGTAGTCGATACACAATCGGAGGGATCCATCTTTCTTCCGGACAAAGAGAACGGGTGCTACCCAAGGAGAAACGCTAGGTTGAATGTAACCCTTCTGCAATAATTCCTCGAGCTGTTTCTTTAACTCATACATCTCGGTTGGCGCCATACGGTATAGTGCTCTGGAAATAGGTGCGGCTCCGGGCTCCAATTCGATATTAAACTCTACTTCTCTCCACAGAGGTAACCCAGGTAGTTCGTCAGGGAATACATCTGAGAATTCGTTTACCACTGGAATAGATGCGAGCTCTACTCCTTCTTCTTTCTTCATGGCATAACATCAAAATCCGTTACAACCCTGCTTTAGCAATTTAACTTCTTTCATGGCTTTGATCAATTTTCCTGAGCTTCCCGGTCTCCATCCTTTGAATAAATGTTCAGATCCATCATCAGCAATGATCGAAATAACTCTCTTCCGGTAATTCAAAATAGCCCCATAACGATTGAGCCAATTGTCTCTGAGAATTAAATCGTCGCCATGGATGTCGACCATAATAAGATTTGATGGCCAATCTATCCCTCCCATAGACACTGGAAAATCTCTAGTTTCTACGGTTCCCACAATTCTCTCTCTCCACTCGGTAATCCCACAACATAAGGCTCACAATCATTTAAACACGATATTTTCAAACGATTAACATAGTTCAGTGATATGAAAGAATGTGTAGCTCCTGAATCGAATAAGACACTAACTGGTTGCAAAAGTATCTGAATCGTCCCTGATGCAACAGTAGTGTTCTGATCATCTGACTTCCACATCTCGTAAAGGCGCGGAGGAACGGACCCAGCACTGGACGCCTCTCTTTTCCCAACATTCTGCTGCTGGATACCACTTTGCTGTGTCTGGTTCACACTTGTCTCTTTCAGAACCGGTACAAGAGTGCGAGTACCAATAGATCTAGCCACATTTCCGCAAAAAGTCGCACGATGCCCTTCATGTCCACACTCGAAACAGGTCACAGACGGTGCGTAGAAATCATGCCGAACATACCCTGCTTTACCACAATTATAACACTTCTTCGCTGCAACTGAAACTGTTGATGCTGTCCGGAACTTCTTTCCATCTCGGGAAGGATGCAGAGGTCTCCTAGATAAATGAAATGAGGACTATCCCTTGTGGGGACCACTACTCTTGTTCTCCGTGAATTTTCCAGACACTTTCTGCTTCTTCGCTTCCATTGATTTCTCCACCGCCGCCTCTTTCATGTCGTAGGCCAGTGCTTTGTCCTGATACTGTCGCAAGGTAGTACATTCAAATACGGACATATATTGCTGAATCTCAGGCTTCATCCGCATGTGGAAATGGAAAATCTTCTCCGACTCAGTCCTGACCAAGTGTCGCACACAGGTCAGCTGGTGATTAAAAGTATTAATCACGTATGTCACAGATGCCTCTAGATTTTGCGGTGAGAAAAACTCTCGGACTCTGGCCTCTCTAACTGGGCGAGGACAATATTGTGCTTCCATCATTAATTTGAATTCCATCCAGTCATCATAATGATCCTCAGGTCGAATGGCCTCCCACCAGTCGAAAGCCTCCCCAGTCAGGAAATACTGGGCGATCGGAACTTTTCGGTCGTCGGGACAGTTAATACCTGCAAATATCTTCTCTAACTCCTTCAGCCAGTGATCCCAAGTAGGCATCTCTGCAGAACAGTCAAATTTTGGTGGGTATAATTTGACCACCTCAGTAAGCCACTTGTATCCCCGATTATCCTTGTTGTGCTGCTGACCCATCGCCGTCTGCATGCGGTCAACTACCTGAGCAAACTGGGTTATCTGAGCGACCACCTGTTAAAGCACTCCTGGCATGTTAGGATTTGCGTTATCATTCGCTGATCCCTGTTGTCCTCCATAATGGGAATCGGTTTGACTAGCCAATAATTCTGGGGTAGACGCTGAATCCTCCTGTCTCGCATTACCACGTCCGCGTCCACGACCGCATCCGCGTCCACGACCTCCCCTCAACATACTGTAAACACAAATACTCAATATCTAGGGAAAAATCTTCTAAAAGAAAGTCCGTCAATATTCACAAAACACAATTTAAATAAGACGGTGGTATATGAGATTAGGAAACTTATAACCATGGTCCACATGACGACGCCGGCTGAGCAGTGATGTTATAAACGACCAATAAATCGAACAACGTCAACAGACCCAACTCAAACCCGACTGCCAAGATATCCATGAATCTTAGCTCCGATACCATATTCTGTAACACCCCGAGATATTCGGAATAATTACAGCACCGTAAATTCTTTATATAAGAATTTACAAGGCTAATTTGAAAAATGTAGAAATAATACAAAAGTACCATTAAAGTTTAGAATACAAAACCAGTTCAAATGAGTTCATTATTACAAGCGTCTCAAAACATCACAAGACACGCGTACTCGAGTACTGAGAATAAACCAGAAAGAGAAGACAACAACAATTAACATCACTGAGCCCCTTCGTCGTCATGTCGGTACTGTGGCTGTTTCCCTGCTCCTCGGATACCTGAACATCAAAACAAATGTCCACCCCCAAAGGGGTTAGCAAAACGATGCTAGTACAGGTATCATAATATATAAATTAGATATGCATCAATAATGCATCGTGAATTACATAAAACGGACTTCCGCTACCGGAATCCAAGGATGCGAATCCACATGATTCCATCAACACAATACAGGTTAATCCAACGATCCAGCGCCCTCAGTATAGATCCCCATGATGATCCCGTCGGACCAACGCATGGTGGAAAACCCGTCCAACGATCCAGCGCCCTCAGCATAGATCGCTGGATCCCTTCGGATCATCACAACATACACAAACACAAACCATGTGTATTCATATGCAAAATTGATATGTCCATCAACATGAACATTCAAGAAATCAATAACGAATACCATGACAATTCAAAGGAACTAACCTCATGTTTCAACAACATGACGAAACAGTATGCATGATCAAAATTCCAATGTTAACAATTTTCAAATACGATACTTGCCTCAGAAATGACGATGAGGATTTTCTACTACGAATAGGCCTCGACCCGCTTGAAGAATTCTCACTCGATCAGCTCACCAAAATCCGAACCTTCAACGAACAATAACATTGGTATAACTAATGATTACGGATAATCATTTTAACCATCAAACGGATCAATAAGAGACATGTTATACCCTATCATGGCAAGTGAACTAAATCTGCCCCAATTCGTTCGATTGAATCAATACTACTCTACTCGTCCGAACGATAATCTCATCGAATTCTATTCAAGTTTAAACACATCTTTCGGTTGGATACTTCAATTATGACATGAAATTCATCTTAGAAGGGTTCTAATCATATTCTTCCATAACAAGATATCGAAACACTTCTACGAATCATCATAAGAACTTAATCACTAGGTTCCTCTTGATTATCATCTCCTTCTAGGAATTAACCCTAAGATTAATCCATTAACTTCTCCAACGAAATGCTCGATCAATGATTTCTAAGGATTAAGATAATCTCTGAAAACTAGTTATAATAAGGGTCATAATCTCAGAATGTTATATTCAAGAGTCTAATCACTAATAGGTTCGATCAACATGTTTAACAACGAAGGAGAACCGAAGCATAACTAAACTTACTCTTCTAAAATCATGATGTTCGACTACTCACGAATATAACTGACTTGATAAACTCAAAAACATGTTCAAAACATCCCTAAGAATACGTAATCAAGTTGGTGAAAAATCACCTACCTCAAAATAGTGAAGAACAAGGAGAAACTTGAAAAAACCCAACACCGAGTTAAATGGTGAAGGATAGTCTCCAGAACCCAAAAATCGGCCAAGGCGTGAGGGAGAAATGAAATGGGGGTTGAGGTCTATAAATAGAAATCTAACCATTACGTACGTTATGGGATATACATTACGTACGTAACAGCCTTAGCTTGCGCTATACTCGATCATTAGCGTACGTTAACGTCTAGCCAGAGTCCACCGACTTGATTCTGGCATTAGCTTATGTACGTTATCACTGTAGCTTACGTACGTAACACCATGTACTTAGTGTGCGTTAACACTACTCCTTAACGTACGCTAAGCCCAGTTGACTTGCTTAGCTGGAAAACTGTCCAGGTTCATGCTGGCAATCTCCACGAATCTTCATCCGGTCCCCATGTAACACCCCCAAGTTATTCAGGGAACATTACAGTGCCGTGAGCCCCACCGTGGGACCCACAAGGCTAAACATACGCGGAACTATAAACTTCGACCGAGAAGGTCTACATACAATGGAATGAAGAACAATACAAGGGGTATTCAAATCATGTCCAATGTATCCAAAGACATCACAACACAAATCAATACCTCGGCAAACACAGGCCGGAACATCAAGAAAAATGGAAAACAATACTCGAGTATTCAATAACCATTCCAGTACAACAACACGGAATGGAGAACACAAAACATAACCAGAGGAAAGACACAGTATCCTATTTGCCCATCATCTTCATGCCAACCCGATACCTGCCTGTCCGCTCTCCTAGAACCTGAAATACATAAAAAGTATTTTCCCCATAAAGGGGTTAGCCGTCGAATAGCTAGTGCAAGTATATCAAGTATGAAATACAATACTCCTCGACAATAAAGTAAATGTAACCGTCAATTCATCAATTCAAGACTAGTATTCCGGAATAATTAAATCTCATAGCATCACAATCAATACATACATGATTAACCGCGGAACCGGACCAGAGGCTACGGAACCCTCAGAGGACCCATTGGTCCGTCCCAGAGTGGTTAACCCAAAATATCCGCGGAACCGCACCAGAGGCTACGGAACCCTCAAAGGACCCGTCAGCCCATCCCAGAGTGAATATAAACCATCATACAATTCATATATCTTACTTTCAAAATCGAGAATGTACAATCATAAACATATACTTGCCTTGGAGACATCGAGAAATTGAACGGAAAAAGGGTATGAGTTCGGTAGGTCCAAGAATGCGCTTCCAGCACCTAAACGATTTGCAAGGAATATGATAATCAATTATCCATACTCAAATTACACGAAGAAACTCCCGAAACCTGTCTACGATTCATAAAAATACACGGATAAACAACTAGAGGTTGGAAAATCGTCCAAACTCTCACAAGTCCGAAAACGGCACAATCCAATCCGTAAAATCGTAGGAAAAGCATGCATACGGGATAGATACATCATAATCTCAAGGTCCTCAAGCTTCAAAACAGATAAATCGGATGAATCTACGAAAAACCCCAAAATTCCCAAAAATAGTGTTCTAAGGATTTTTACCTTGATTTGGACGTTAGGATGGATTATATGTGTGAAATCCTTATTCTCCAACCAAATATGTTGTTGTTAGAAGAAAGATCGCTTCCAATCGCCCAAGATCATCTTTCCCGAGCTGTTCCCGTGGAAAAGGAGTGAAAAGGATGAAAAATGATGAAATGGAAGTCAACTGTCCAATATATACTCGCCCAGTCTAGTGCACGCTACACCTCCTTAGCTAGCGTGTGCTAGCAAGGTCACCGGGTAGTCCAGTGGCTTCTGCCTGCCCCGTTAGCATACGCTAATCACCTATCTTTAGTCGCGCACTAGCCAAGAAGTGGTGCTCAGTAACTGGAGCCCAGAACCTACTGCCCTCTGCCCTGCTCAAGCCTTAGCGTGGGCTACCGCTATGGTTTAGCGTGCGTTATACAACTCTTTTAGCGTGCGCTAGCCGAAGCCTAGTACGTTACCTGATAGTCCAGAAAACCTGACAACTCCACTGCCTCTGCCGACCAGCCCGTTAGCGTGCGCTACAGACGGATGTTAGCGTACGCTACTAACTATGAATAGCGTGCGCTAACGAATTCCTAGCGCGCGTTAATCGCCAGTCCAGAGAGAAGTCCGAGTTACTTTTTCTGACTTGACTGGTCCCTTAGCGTGCGCTACGGCTCAAAGCTAGCGTGCGCTAATCAAGCAGAATTAGCGTGCGTTAGCCTAGGCCTAGCGTGCGCTATACCTCTGACCCAGAACACTTCCGCAAGGTATAATAACACGATCGTGATCCAAACAAGATACAAAACTCTATAATAATGTCAACAACATCATCAAGAGTTTACAGAGCGACAAAATAAGGAGAACGGCAAGGTGAAACAGTCAATAAAAAGTACGGGTATTACATTCTCCCCCTCTAAAATAAAGATTCGTCCCGAAACTTAAGAAATAAAAAGTTCGGGGTATTCCAACTGCATCTTCTATTCCGTCTCCCAAGTCGCCTCTTCGACTCCATGTCTCGACCATTGCACTTTAACCAGTGGAATGGTCTTATGCCGAAGTTGTTTCTCGCGACGCTCAAGGATCTTCACGGGTTTCTCCGGAAAGGTGATATCCTCGGCTACGTCAATCTCACTATAGTCGATAACGTAGCTCGGATCCGGCACATACTTCCTCAACTGAGACACATGAAAAACACTATGGACGTGACTCAAGGCTGGAGGCAACGCCAAGCGATAAGCTAAATCTCCAACTCTGTCCAAGATCTCGAAAGGTCCGATATACCTCGGACTAAGTTTCCCCTTTTTCCCGAAGCGGAAAACTCCTCTGGTCGGCGACACCTTGAGTAAGACATGATCCCCCACTTCGAACTCCAAGGGTCGACGATTGAGTATCAGCATAAGATTTCTAATGACTCTGGGCAGTCAACAATCTGTCCCGAATAATAGAAATCTTTTCCTTAGTCTCCATCAACATAACCGGTTCCGTTCCAATTAGCTCGGAATCCTCGTCCCAACATAATGGCGACCTACATCGCCTACCATAAAGTGCCTCGAATGTTGTCATTTTGATCGATGCGTGCCCACTATTATTGTAAGCAAACTCGATCAACGGTAAGTGAAGCTCCCAATCATTACTCCAGTCTAAGGCACAAGCCCGCAACATATCTTCCAACGTCTGAATCATCCTCTCTGTATGACCGTCCGACTGAGGATGAAAGGAAGTGCTCAATCTCAACTCAGTACCCAAATCCGGATGAACGGCCTGCCAAAAATGCGATAGGAAATGGCCGTCTCGATCAGAAACAATGGTCTTGGGGGCACCGTGCAACCTTACGATCTCAGCTATAAAAGTTCGCGCCAATCTATCCGGCCCCCAAGTTTCTTTAATACCCAAGAAGTGTGCAGACTTGGTCAACCGATCGACAATTACCCAAATCATATTCATTCTGGCCCGAGTTATCGGCATGCCAGTGATGAAATCCATAGAGATGTCTTCCCACTTCCACTCGGGAATGGGAAGCGGTTTCAACAACCCCACTGGTCGTTGATGTTCGATCTTGACTTGTTGACACGTCAAGCACCGTAGTACAAACTCCGTGACAGCCTTCTTCATGTTATTCCACCAAAAATTGCGCTTCAAGTATTTGTACATCTTACTCGTCCCGGGGTGGACTGAGTAAGGCGTAGCATGAGCTTCTCGGAGAATTGTCTGCCTCAACTCTAAATCATTCGGAACACAAAGCCTGCCCTGAAATCTCAGAATACTATCCTCGTGAACCATAAAGCCAGGAGCTTTTCCCTTAATTACATCTTCCTTCAGTTGAGAAATCATCGGGTCACTCCACTGCTTCACTTTGATGTCGTCAACCAAGGACGAAGTAATTTCGGGAGTACACAACTGTCCTTGTACTCGTTGAAGCCAAACTTATATCCCTTTCTCAATTAAATCCTGACGAATTTTCATCTGAGATGTAAGAACCTCGAGCATTTGAAGAGATGCCGATTTGCGGCTCAAAGCATCCGCGACGACATTGGCTTTTCTGGGGTGGTAAAGAATTTCCAAATCGTAATCATTTATCAACTCTAACCAACGTCTCTGTCTCATATTCAGTTCCTTTTGACTGAAAATATACTTCAGGCTCTTGTGATCAGTATAAATCTGACACGGAGAACCATACAAATAATGCCGCCAAATCTTGAGTGCGAAGACAATTGCAGTCAATTCCAAATCGTGAGTAGGGAAATTCATCTCATACGAATTTAGTTGTCGTGACGCAAAAGCTATCGTCTTATCATGATGCATAAGCACACAACGAAGACCTTGACCCGAAGCGTCACTATAAACTGCAAATCCCTCACTACCATGTGGTAAAGTTAAAATCGGCGCTGAAGTCAAACGTCTCTTCAGTTCATCGAAGCTTTGTTGTCTCTCATTCGTCCAAACAAACTTTTCGGTCTTCTGGAGTATTTTCGTAAGCGGCCGAGCGAGTTTCGAGAACCCCTCGACAAACCGACGGTAATACCCAGCAAGGCCCAAAAAGCTACGAACTTCCTTAACATTTTTAGGCGGTGCCCAATCTAGCACTGGCTCAATCTTCTGTGGGTCTACACGAACCCCTTCGGTCGAAATCACATGGCCGAGAAATATAACTTCTTCTAACCAGAATTCACATTTCGAGAATTTTGTATAGAGGTGCTCGGTTCTCAAAATATATAGTACCAAACGCAAGTGTCTGGCATGTTCCTCTTTATCTCGAGAATAGATCAAAATGTCATCAATAAAGACGACTACACACCTGTCGAGATACTCGATGAAAATTTTATTCATTAACTACATGAATACTGCTGGCGCATTAGTCAACCCAAAAGGCATAACTACAAATTCATAATGCCCATATCTCGTCCGAAATGCCGTCTTCGGAACGTCGGACTCTCTCACCCTGAGTTGATAATACCCTGATCTTAAATCAATTTTCGAGAAAACTGCAGCTCCTTGTAATTGATCAAATAAATCGTCTAAATGAGGCAAAGGATACTTGTTCTTGATGGTCATTTTGTTTAGCTCACGGTAGTCGATGCACAAACGTAGTGAACCATCTTTCTTTCTCACAAAAAGGACAAGTGCGCCCCAAGGCAAAGCTCTCGGTCTGATGTACCCTTTCTCTAGGAGTTCTCCCATATGATTCTTCAATTCTTGCATCTCGGAAGGTGCCATCCGATAAGGTGCTTTGGAAATCGGAGCCGCATCTGGCTCTAAGTCTATAGAAAATTCTATCTCCCGATGTGGCGGTAATCCGGGAGATCATTCGGAAAAAATCGGAATACTCATTAACAACCGGAATCGAAGAGAAATTGACTTCGTTCCCTTCCGTTTTCAAGGCATAATACCAATAGCCCGTACAACCTTTATTCAAAAGTTTTACGACCTTCATGGCACTGATAAGTAACTTGGATTGGCCCGACTTATGTCCCAAAAATGAGCACTCAGATCCGTCTTTAGTCATCATGGTGATAACCTTGGTACGGTAATTTATAATCGCTTGGTGATTATCTAGCCAATCCTCGCCGAGGTTCACGTCCTCGCCTCTCATATCAACTACAATTAAATTTGATAACCAATCCATACCGGATATAATCACCGGAAAATCTCTAATCTCTTGGTTCCCCACAATTCTATCCCCACTAGGCAGTTTCACAATGAAGGGATCGCAAGCAGTCATACAAGTTATATTCAAACGGCGTACACACTCCAAGGAAATAAAAGAATGTGTAGCACCCATATCAAAAAGCACACGGACAAGATGAGATAAAATATGAATGGTACCTGAAGCCACCACCGTGTCGGGTTCGTCTATTCGACGAAGTGATTGATCCAACCGTGAGATGACGTGGCATGTGTTCACAGTGAGATGTGTATGTATTTTTGCTCACCTCGGGAGGGTCCGGCGAGGCCTCGAGGGAATCTTATGACTTCACTCTGGATTCACGAGTTGGTGTTGTATTTGAGTGAACAAGATTTGCGTATCTTGGGTGATTATGTTGTGTTGATTTTATGTCCGTCGAGGACACGTGACGTGGGTTTTAACCCCATGAATTGTTGTTGGTTTTATTTGTGAAAACAAAACCATTGGGCTGTGACCCCTGTTGATTTTGGAAAGAGAAGGATTCGATAATCCTAAATTGCTATCTATTAAAACTCTCGATGGCATTTTAAACCATTTTATAAACTGTTTTCCCTTGATTTGTTATATTTCGATTTGGAAAGTTTTACTCAAACTCTTGCCTGGGGAAGCACTTTCTGTTATGTTTGAATCTTGGAGGATTCCTGGTTATTATTACTCTTGGAACTTGAATTGTATAACTCGTATTTTGCACTTTGTACTTGCACTAGCAAAATAGTGGAATTTTGCTAACCCCCGAGAAATCGGGGGGTGGATGTCTGTTTTTGCATTGAGGTTTTGGGAGCATAACACAGGGTCGGCACGAAGGATGATGAATGATGATCGACACTAATCACATGAGGGCCCATACGTTATCGTATTGTTTGGTTGTATTTTATTCTGCTGCAGTTTTCCTTCCCCGTTATATGGGAGTGTGTTGTATTCGACCACTGCGTGTGCATGTGTTGAGATTGAGTTGTATGTATTTATGAAAAGACCAAATCGGTCTACTGAGTCATTTTAGCCTAAAAGGCGATGTTTAGATGTTTGATTTTAGTTACCAGCCTGGTAGATCCTCGAGGAGAGGGTATACGGCGTGTAATATCCCTGAGTGGATTGGGGGTGTTACAGGTTGAGACCGGTTCGGTCATGAAAAACCGGTTATAACCGGTTTTTCAAAAAAAAAAAAACTTAAGAAAGTGATATCTTCTTATTAAATAAACCCATTATACATTAAATATAAACTTTTATTAAATAAACTCATTACAACATCAACTTTTATTCAAACATTTGGAATTTAAAAAATAAACTTTTATTCATCGAGAGTGATATTACACCAAACTTTTTGGTTTCGGGTTGTTTCTATAACTTTAACAATCTCGGGTGCATTCGTGGAAACGGAAGAAGATTGAGTTGCCATTTGAGAGAAACGAGAATTTTGTAAGCGTTTGTAGTGTCTAAAGAGTGTTTTGAGAGTGTTTGAGTCTTGTGACTAAACCAAACTCAACATACCTATTTATAGTGAATTTAGGATGGCAAAATGGTAAACAAAAAACAAAAAAAAAACGACTAGTTAACGGTCTCAAGGGAAAAACAGGTTCCCAAAAAAACCGACCCGGACCGGTTTTCGACGGTAAACTCGGAAATCGGTTACAAACCGGCGGTTTGAATCAAAACCGAACCGATTTTAGTCAAAAACTGGTTTTGACCGATTTCAGTTTCGATTTTTTTTCGGTTTCAGTTTCAGTTTCGATTTTCTTGCCCACCTCTAGATATATACAAGAGGTGAGATGAGCAAGGAGCAAAGAGAAGGATGGGATTCTGGAGAGGTGCTATTAAAGCGAAGGATGTAATGATATCTATATTTATGAATATTTTTCTGTGTTTTCTTTATAATTATACATAGATCTAACTAAATTGGTGTTTTGAATTTTAGTTTATGAACAAACATGATAGGACTTTCTATCGAGTGACAGTCCTTGGGTTCTATTCAGTAGCCGGCATGGGGCTTTGGATCGGAAGTGGCCCAGCTAATGATGAACGAAGCTATTCGTACCGCTTTCGTGAATTGGTAATTTTTTTTTTTTATGTTTAAGATTTTCAAGAAATGCTTCTACTTTTTAATCAATCAACAAAAACTCTGTCACTAAGATCTCTAGTTGTTAAATTTTTTTATTAGTTATGACACTGTTTTTTTTAGGATTTGTAATTGTAGGTAGTGAAATCTAATCACTTTTATTTTAATTTCCGATTTCAACGATTGCAGAATACTTTTAAAATTGTAATCTCTCGCACACATTTTTTAGGCATTTACCTTGTTTATCTATTTATATGTACATATGTATGTTGATACGAATTACGTATATAAGTGTACGTAAAACGTATAAAATACAACGGAAGATTATCACGGTTTTCACAAGTATCAAAGTAACAACGAAAATAAAAGGTGGTGGCCGAATTTATATGGTTTCGGCCGTGAGGTAGGATAGTGTATGTGGTTAAATGTGTTTTATCGAATTAGACCTATAACTCGATAAAGATAATCTCTCCTCAAGACCTATTAGAATTGATCAAGTTATAATTCGAGACGCGTCGAAATAATAACCAAAGTTTTGTTGAACTCGTTCAATGTATATTTCAAGAGAAATACAATGTTTATAACTTTCAAGATGCATACAACAACAATGTGAACTACTATATATAGTAGTATACAAAAATAAGGAAATAAAAAAACAAAGAAAAAACGAAAATTCAAGTCTTCTCCCTAAGCATACTTCGGCCGAAATTTCAAAGGTGTGGGGGAGGAGATCTTCAAGATCTTGGACAAGATATGAAGACTTTGACATGAAGAAAAGTTTGATGAAAATCTTCACCAAGGAGGGGGAGGTCGTCATTCAAGGGAACAAAGGTGGGAGGAGATCTTCATGATGTTGGACATGATCTTGGACAAGATTTTGACATAAAAAAATATGCTGAAAAATCTTCATGTATCTTGGACCAAATCGGCCGAATCTCCCATAATTTGGACTGATTCCGAGTCCAACGTTAATTTCATCGCCATGCTTACGTAACTCCGGTTCTGATTAATAACGTAACTCCAATTCGCGTGTTCTTCTCTCCCAAGTATGATGATGCATGGGCGTGCAACTTTGTATCGTTGTTGATGTCGATTTTTATTGACTTTTCTTCGATTGGGATAGTTGATATCGTATCATTTCCTCCCTCTTTGAAAGGAATTGACCTCAATTCCGTAATGCCATCGTCGTAAAGGTAAGGAGAGAGATCGCCTACGTTGAAAGTCGCGTGTACTCCGTATTCGCCCGGAAGTTCTACTTTGTAAGCGTTGTCGTTCACTTTTCCCACAATTTTGTACGGACCTTCGGCTCTTGGCATTAGTTTGTTCTTGCGTTTGTTTGGAAATCGTTCTTTCCTCAAATGTATCCAAACTAAGTCGCCAACATCAAATAGTCTCGACTTTTTATTTTTGTTCGACTTCCGTTTGTAAATTTCATTTACTTCTTTAATTCGACCTCGTACCTTTTCATGTAACTTCATCATTGACTTGAGTTTTGATTCTGCATCTTTGTGAACCAACTCGTCGCTCGGCAAGGGAATCAAATCCAATGGCATGTGTGGATTTAGTCCGTACACTAATTCAAAAGGTGAATGGGCTGTGGCGAAACTGGGTGATCGGTTGTATGCGAATTCCGCATGTGCAAGTTTAACGTCCCAATCTTTTTGTGTTTTGTTCACTAATCCTCGCAACAATGCTCCTAAGGTTCGATTAGTTACTTCGGTTTGTCCGTCGGTTTGTGGGTGATGTGAAGTACTGAATAGAAGTTTAGTTCCCACCTTTCTCCATAAAGTATTCCAAAAGTAACTCAGGAATTTAGAATCTCGATCCGACATGATAGTTTTTGGAACTCCGTGTAAACGAACTACTTCTCGGAAATATAAGTCCGCCACATTGCTTGCATCATCGGTTTTGTGACATGCTATAAAGTGAGCCATCTTTGAAAAACGGTCGACAACAACCATGATCGAGTCTTTGCCCCGTTGAGTACGAGGTAAAGCAACAATAAAATCCATCGAGACATCCTCCCACGGTCGCAAAGGTATTGGTAACGACATGTATGTACTTGGCTTGAACGAACTTTTCATCATGTGACAAGTGACGCATTTGCTCACGATCGTGCTTACGTCACCATACATCTTTGGCCAAAAGAAATGCTCCTTTAGAACTTCTATGGTTTTAGCCGAACCGAAATGACCGGCTAGTCCTCCTCTGTGCGCCTCCCGAACTAGTAATTCCCGAATCGTATGCTTCGGCACACATAGTTTATTACCTTTGAAAGAAAGTCATCCTGTATAATAAATTTTTCGTACGGACCTGTTTTACAACGGGTAAAAATTTCTCCGAAATCCAAATCGTCAATGTAATGATTTTTCAGAGACTCGAACCCCAACAAACGAACGTCTAGAATAGAAAGTAAGGCATACCGTCTTGATAGTGCATCCGCCACTATATTACTCTTATCGTCTTTGTACTTGGATGAAAAGTGAAAAGATTGCAAAAACTCCACCCATTTTGCATGTCTTGGACTTAGCTTGTTTTGCCCGTTAATGTATTTTAACGACTCGTGATCCAAATGTAACACGAAATGTTTCGAACGTAAATAGTGAATCCAATGATCTAGTGCTCTTACGATAGCATAGAATTCTTTGTCGTAGGTGCAATAATTAACTCGAGCACCACTTAACTTTTCTGAAAAATAGGCGATGGGCCGACCTCCTTGAATAAGTACTGCCCCGATTCCAACTCCACTAGCGTCGCATTCCACCTCAAATGGTTGTGAAAAATCGGGTAACGTTAAAATCGGTGCTTCACATAACTTTTCTTTTAATTTTTCAAAAGCTCTTTAAGCAGCCTCCTTCCATGCAAATGCACCTTTTTTAAGACACTCCGTGATCGGACTAGAGATGGTACTAAAGTCCCGTATGAATCGTCGGTAAAAAGAAGCGAGGCCATGAAATGATCGTACCTCCGTAATAGTTTTTGGTGTTGGCCAAGACTTGATTGCTGCGATTTTCTCTTGATCCACCGAAAATCCTTCTTTAGAAACGACATAGCCGATAAAGACAAGACTCTCGACTAGAAAAGTACACTTTTCCCGCTTTCCATAAAGTTTCTGTTTTCTTAGAGTTTCAAACACGTGCCGAAAGTGTTCAAGATGCTCCTCTAAGGATCGACTGTAGATTAAAATGTCGTCTAAGTACACGACAACAAACTTCCCCAAGAAAGGTTTAAGAACCTCGTTCATCAATCTAATGAAAGTGCTCGGGGCATTAGTGAGGCCGAATGGCATCACGACCCACTTGTAAAGTCCATTCTTCGTTTTGAATGCCGTCTTCCATTCGTCTCCCTCTCGCATGCGAATTTGATGGTATCCGCTCCGTAAATCAACTTTTGAGAATATAACTGAGCCATGAAACTCGTCTAACATGTCGTCTAGTCTCAGGATGGGGAATCGATACTTGACGGTTATGTTATTCACGGCTCTACTGTCAATGCACATCTGCCATGATCCGTCCTTTTTTGGTACAAGTAGGACTCGAACCGCACACGGACTTAAACTCTCTCGGACATATCCGTGACTCATGAGTTCTTCAATTTGACGTTGTAGTTCTTTGGTTTCTTCGGGATTACAACGATACATCACCTTGTTCGGTAATGGAGCTCCTGGTATAAGATCAATTTGGTGTTCGATTCCGCGGATAGGTGGTAATCCCACCGGCAAGTCTTCGGGAAAGACATCCGCGAACTCGTGCAACAATGTATCTATCTCTTCTTCGTGGTGTGATTTTGTAGCAAGGTTTCGGGTCTCTTTGATCATTATTAAATAAACACGTTCGCCATCGTCAATGGCGTGTTCGACTTCCTTTTCGTTTGCAAACATCATGAGCTTCGGTCCTTCGACTTTTTTTGAACTCATTGTTCAGATAGCTTGAGGTGACATAGATTTAAGAACAATTTTTTTACCTTTGTCTCGTAACTCATACTCGTTGCTCCTCCCTCGATGTACTACGTCCCGATCAAATAGACAAGGTCTTCCCAACAACACGTGACATGCGTCCATGGGTAGTACATCACATATAATATCATCACCATACGAACCCATGGTGAGTCCGACCTTCACTTGTCTTGATACTCTCACTTTATTTCCATCATCGAGCCAATGGAGTGCATACGGCCTTAGATGAGCCGTAGTGGTTAGTCTGAGTTTCGATACCATCTCGCTTGATGCCACATTCGTACAACTTCCACCGTCAATGATCAAGCTACACCATTTCTCTCCGACACGACACTTCGTGTGAAAGATTTGATCTCGTTGTCCTATGTCACTTGGGGCCGCCTTTGTTTTTAACATGCGAAGGACGAGGTTCGTGTCATAATTCGGGGCATCGTATGCCTCGCAATCTTCTTCTTCTTCGTCGGCTTCCAAGTTAAATACGTCTCCAATTCTTTCTTCTTCGGCTAGTAATTCTTCTCGGATGGCTATTGCTTCTCGTAACGTCACTATTCTTCGATTTGGACAAGCACTTTGATAGTGTCCAAATCCTTGACATTTGAAACACCGAACATTAGATAAGCTTGTTTCCTTTGGCGTGAGAGGAGTTTTTGGAATGGTAGTAACGGGTGGACTCGCCGTGACAGTTTTTGGAAACGAGCTAGAACTCGTGCCAAAGTTGGTATTCCCGAATTTAGATGGAAATTCGGGTTTTGAAAATTTTGTCTTGTTTTGAGTTTCCAACTTTATGCAAAGTCCGCACAAAGTATCAAAGTCGGGATAGGGGTAGAGTTCCATGGAATTAGCAATGTTTCTGTTCAAGCCTTGTAAGAAACGGGACATCCGTAATTCTTCGCTCTCTTCAAGTTCTCCCATCAAGGTTAAGTTTTCAAACTCTTCGATGTATTCTCCTACACTTAGCTTTCCTTGTGTGAGGTCAGAAATTTTTCGATATAAACTTAACTTGTGTGTAGCCGGTACATATCTCTTACGTAGTTTCTTTTTTAGAGAATCCCACGAACGTATCTTTTCCTTACCGGACCGAACTCGTTGTGTCTTCATTCTTTCAAACTAAAGGGAAGCTCCCTTTCCCAGTTTGAGTATCGCGTACTTGCATCGTTTCCCATCATCGAGGTCCTTGAACTCAAACATTCGTTCAATTTTCCTTTCCCACTCCAAATAAATCTCGGGATCGGTGCCACCTACGAACTCCGGAAGTTCGCTTGTCTTGAATTCATCCGCATGTTGTGGTGCATGCATGGCGTCGTATCCTCGTCGTGCCTGGATTCGGGGCTCCGGCAAGCCTCGAAGAACCTCACGCAATTTGGTTATTTCGTCATCGGTGAATGCCATCTTCTTGAGTAACGTCGAGAACCGTGAAACGAATGTCTCTAATACCACTTATGATACGAATTACGTATATAAGTATACGTAAAACGTATAAAATACAACGGAAGATTATCACGGTTTTCACAAGTATCAAAGTAACAACGAAAATAAAAGGTGGTGGCCGAATTTATATGGTTTCGACCGTGAGGTAGGATAGTGTATGTGGTTGAATGTGTTTTATCGAATTAGACCTATAACTCGATAAAGATAATCTCTCCTCAAGACCTATTGAGAATTGATCAAGTTATAATTCGAGACGCGTCGAAATAATAACCAAAGTTTTGTTGAACTCGTTGAACGTATATTTCAAGAGAAATACAATGTTTATAACTTTCAATATGCATACAAAAACAATGTGAACTACTATATATAGTAGTATACAAAAATAAGGAAATAAAAAAACAAAGAAAAAACGAAAATTCAAGTCTTCTCCCTAAGCATGCTTCGGCCGAAATTTCAAAGGTGTGGGGGAGGAGATCTTAAAGATCTTGGACAAGATATGAAGACTTTGACATAAAGAATAGTTTGATGAAAATCTTCACCAAGGAGGGGGAGGTCGCGGTCATTCAAGGGAACAAAGGTGGGAGGAGATCTTCATGATGTTGGACATGATCTTGGACAAGATTTTGACATAAAAAAATATGCTGAAAAATCTTCATGTATCTTGGACCAAATCGGCCGAATCTCCCATAATTTGGACCGATTCCGAGTCCAACGTTAATTTCGTCGCCATGCTTACGTAACTCCGGTTCCGATTAATAACGTAACTCCAATTCGCGTGTTCTTCTCTCCCAAGTATGATGATGCATGGGCGTGCAACTTTGTATCGTCGTTGATGTCGATTTTTATTGACTTCTCTTCGATTGGGATAGTTGATATCGTATCATATGTTATAGTTATAAAGTTGGTTTTGGGTGAGACTTCTATTGAAGGTGGTTTGGTTGATGTTTCTGGGACTATTATCGGAAAAGGGTTTTAAGGTTTAGTTGTGTGTGGATGTGAGAGGTTTAGTTGTTGCCGATTGGTATGTCTCCATATGTTTACAGTACTAGTGGAAAAAAAATTCAAGTTAATATATGTAACCGAAGTTTATTGTAATTATTAATGGCTAGAAATTGTTTTTTGATTATATTATTGTTTTTGCTTTTTTCATAATTTCTGTTGTCAATCAGTCTTTAATGTATGTTTGTGTGAGTGATATGCTAGTCAGTGAAATTCAAAAACAACAGAATGGTTCAACCCTTTCCATCCCTTCCAGACCAACCCAATACTTCCTCCCCAGTCCCCACGTAACCCCAAACACACCCTAAAGATTTAAATCATTTAATAAGTTTTTGGTATGGACTTTCTCTTTTGTGCTCTATTTATTTTATATGTATTATTTGAAGTATTTTTCATTTTTCTTCCTCTTTGATTTCGCTAATCCACAAGTTTTGTGTAAATAAGCTCTATGTTAAAAATAAACATAAGATGAGACGGCTATACTTATATTTAATATTCTGGGTACTGTCCTGTTTACAGGATAGTTAACCAGCAGCAGTACAGTCTTACTAATTATATATAGGTAGGAATAACCTCAGTACTGTATTAGTAATTATATTATTATTGTTATATACAGATGGTAATTGTAGTTTAGCTTGTTGTGTTGATGATGTATCGACAGTTTACAATCTCAGCTCTGTTGGTGCAGTTAAAGAAGATAACTTGAAAAGCAGGCTTTCATCAGCAAAGAATCTGGAGGTCCTGGATAGCAGCAAGAGAGCATGCCCAATTCAGATTTCCTTTTAGTTTAATTAGAAATTAATCTTTAATGCATGTCATTCTATGTATTATTGTATTAAGCTACCCCTCAAAGACTGTCTTGTTGTGTACCAGACTAATAGACTCCTCATATTGAGTATTTTATTGTTAACTAGTAGTTCTACTTGTGAAAATCGTATGGGGTTGTCTGGGTATTGTGTTCTAGTTAGGGGTGTGCCGAATAACTGAAATAATTTCGGTTCGGTTAACCAATTATATAGTTTCGGTTCGATTAACCAATTATATAGTAATAATAAATATTGATAATATATATATATATATATTGTTTTCCTTTATGTACCAGATTTATATGACTTTCTTTTATTAATTCCCAAGTAATTTTACTATTGAAATTAAGGACACTGGTCCACCGGCCTTTCTCCTGGCGAAGTGTCGCTTGCTCCAACATCTAAAGTTCTAAACAATGAGAATAGCTACAGTGTGCTTTAATGTAGAAAACTGAGCAGTTTATACTTTAAAATAATTTGGGAAAAAATTGGAGTCAATAACTATTTGAAATGTTAAGTAATCTGCTAGTCTCTATCATCACATCAAATATTGTTCATGTGCAGGTGCAAGCATAAAATCCCTGTTAAGTTCAAATCCTTTTTAATTATCATATTTAACTTATTCTTAGTTTTCAAATGTTGGTTAAAAAAAATTATTATTATTATTATTTTTTTTGTAATTTTCTATAATCTCAAGAAATTTCGGTTTTTTAACTTTGATTTTCGGTTATTACCCAAAAAAGTAATTCGGTTCGGTAATTAAAGTCGGTTTGGCTTCCGTAGCCATTTTGGGAACATTTTGGTTTCCGTTAACCGAATTAAAGTCGATTTCGATTAACCGAATACACACCCCTATTTCTAGCTTAAGTTGTGAAAATCATGTGAGAACTGAGAACAAATGAGGTTATTTGAATTATGAGATTTTACAGGTTAGTAAAATAAAAATAACAATCTAATATATTTCTTTTAAAATCTTATTCTCACTCGGAGGATGTTTTCTAAAAAGGTGGATACGTTGGGAGGATATTTTTAAGTTATGTCTAACTAGCTTGTATTCTGAATTTATATTTCGTGATGCATTGATTTTTTTAATAATGTTTTCATTAGTTTGGATTTTTCAATATTTTTATTTATTATGTTGTTTACGATTTATAATTTATAAGTCATATTTATTTAAGTTTGGCAGGAAATTACACTAGACTAAATTATCCTTTTATAATTTAAATCTAACAACAAATTAAATATACTTGTTGATAATATTTTTTTAAATGTTCTTGTATCTAGTATGATTATTATTTATCAGTCTTTGTAGGATGAAGGAAAACTGTTTTACTTGTTTTAAATATTTATTCTTTCAATAATATATTTAAGAGGTTTTTTTAAAAATATGGGTGTCTGTTTTTTTTTACAAAAATATGTTATTATTATTATTATTATTTTTTGCAAAAATGTGATTCTCCAGTTTTCTTTTTGCAAAATTACGGTTTGCAGATTTGCAACTATGTTTGCAATACCGATTAATTAAATTAACTATAAATACAATTCTAATTTCTATAATCGTAGTTGTATTTGATTGTATAATGAATTGCATAATAAAATTACTTGTTCCACATATAAATAATCAAAAGCAATTTAGAGATCATTTGATAAATCTGAATAATACCTTTATGAACGACTAAAATTTCTGAATGATTAGCAATCTGAATTTTGTATGAATAATATTGTTTGATAAATGAATTTCTAAAATATTTGAATTATGTGGACTTACAATTCTACTTTTATAAATGAATTATAATATTCGATAAAGTAGTTTTACATTATTCTATTTGGATGATTGGATGGTATTCCTATTTTTAAAAAAATCATAAATACCTAGGTTTATAATTTTGTTTGCAAAAATACTGTTTTATTTAAATATTTTACAAAAATACCGATTTTTAGAAAAATACTTGCAATACAGTTTACAACTTTGCAATTATATTTGTAACTGACATCAACTAAAATCAACCATGTAACTTTAAATTTTAGTAATTGTAATCATTTTTGGATTAAATATTTCAGAAGATGGTAAAATTATTATTTGATGATTTTTTCTAAAATATAAGGGAGAAGGCCCAAAATACCTAAATACCCACCAAACACTCCACTGACAAAGGAGTATTAGGACGACACGTCACTCCCAAAGGAGTATCAGGTATATACTCCAGTACCGGTGGAGTATTAGGTGCATACTCCACTGGCAGTGTAACACCCCCAAGATATTCAGGGTATATTACAGCGCCGTGGAATCCTACGTGGGACCCACCAGGCTAACTAATTGATACTGCTCGTCTAACCATCTCGGTTAGCGAGAAAACACACATCACCAAGACAAAAATTAAATAAAACGCCCGGTACAACCGGTAAACCAGACATCACCGAAAACCACACATAAAATTTAGTATACAATCCATCTTCCAAAGTCAAAAAGCATAAGTACTCGCGAGTACTATCTATCAGTTTACAAGTTTGAAAACAAAAGTTTTAAAATGAACAACTGAAATAAAGGGACTCATTTGCACACGTCAACAACGCTGGCCAGCATCCTCGTACTACTCCAGTGCCCGCTTGACCAGCTGAACGCAACCTGAAATTCATAGCACGAATTTCCCCAAACAGGTCCGCAAAGGGGTTGGCAATTACGCTAGTACAAGTAATCAAGGCAAACCATTCGCTTACACATCTCATAGTAGATGTATCAAATTGTTTCAAAATAAAATCAAGACATGTATTTTCCCGGAAAACAAACAGTCAATAATCACAGTTGAAAATCGCCTAGGACCGGGGCTAAACCACTGGTCCCATCCGAGGCCTCTATGGACCCTCCCGGACTGACTATCCAAACAAGCTCGTGAATCAGGAACGAAATCACAGATTCCTCCGTGGCCCTGTCGGACCCTCCCGGAGTGAGCAAATCACACACATATACATTACCATTCCATGTTAAGCATAAGGGTTTCACGAGAATACTTGCCTTGAGAAATTGACGACGAAATGAACGTAGAAATCAACCACGGTTGCTAGGAACCGAAAACTCCGAACCTAACGATTCGAAGAAAACATCACAACCAACTCTATGCGAGTACGAAAATGGAATACACCCGAAAACCCACCTACGATTCATGTAAATTCTTACGAAAACAACAACGAGGGCGGGTCGTGACTGAATCCTCCCGATTTCATAAATACCACGACATTTACCATGAACTCGTAGGGAAAACATGAATACCACTAAGACTAATCACATATATCATGGATTAATCAACAACACGGAACAAATCGGACTAATACTCGAAAAAACCCCAATTTACCTAAAGATGGGGTTCTAAGAGTTTACCCCGGATCGGAGACGAAGAACAAGTGTTGGTGTTGTTAATATACACCAAGAAATCAAGGAAGATGATATATTGAAGTTACAAGACTTCGAATCGCCTGGGATTCGCCCAAGAATCGCCGAAAAATGGAGAAGAAGAAGAGATAGATGGAAATGACCGAACTCGTCCTCAGGGGTACTAATACCCGCAGCGGATTACGTACGTTAGCATGGCATGGTTAACATACGTAACACCATGCTCTTAGCGTACGTAATAGTTCAATACAACTTACTTACCGAAGCCCCAAAGTATGTAACGTACGTAATCGGACTGGCTTAAGATACCGATCTAACGTACGTAACAACATGCTCATAGCGTACGTAAGGACCAGCAGAGTCCTATGCCCCATTTTCTGAACACCATGACATACGTAACAATAATGAAGTTAACCTATCCTAAACATCCCACATAACGTACATTAAGCATCACCCGTAACGTACGTAAGGTTCTTCCAGAACAGGACTGACAAGCTGCTTTAAGCAGGCAAGAAATGAACTAGAAATCAAAATGCGGCGATTAACAAAACATGAAGATACAAACACATAGAGTTGGATACGACGAATCTAAATGCTAAGAGAAAACATATCTACGACTACCCGAATGTTCGGAAAACAACAATAAACGTAATTACCCCATAACTTTGAGAAATTACAAAACAGCCCACAATATCTGAAATACACGATACATGATCTAAACACCAAGCAAAAGCTCACAACAAGCATAATAAGATAAGATGGATTTACGGCAACCTCGAAACGGCGGTTCTGAACAAAGATTTCGAGAATCGAACCAAATAGCGACAAAAATGACATTAAATACGGAATTGAGTAAAACAAGTCCGAAACAAACTCGGATGACAAAAAGTTCAGTATTAAATATTCTCAAAAAATTAATACGGTTACAAGAGAGTCACTAAAAATAAAAAATACACCAAAATAAAAAATACTAAAAAAAAAAAGAAAAATGCAGATATTACATTCTCCCCCTCTAAAAACAAGTTTCGTCCCGAAACTTAAGAAACAAACAAATCGGGGTACCTAGCACGCATGCTATCCTCGGTTTCTCAAGTTGTCTCCAAGACACCATGTCTCGACCACTGCACCTTGACCTATGAAATGGTCTTATGCCTCAGTCACTTCTCACGGTGCTCCAAGATCTTCAAGGGACGCTCCTCGAAGGTAATATCCGCAACGATATCGATCTCGCCATAGTCGATGACATGACTAGGATCCGGAACATATTTCCTCAGCTGGGAAACTTGGAAAATGCTATGGACTTGACTCAATGTCGGAGGCAATGCCAAGTGATACGCCAACTCGCCGACCCTCTCGAGAATCTCAAAGGGCCCAATAAATCTCGGACTCAACTTTCCCTTCTTCCCGAAGCGGAAAACTCCCCTCGTCGGCGACACCTTTAGCAAAACGTGGTCTCCTACCTCAAATTCCAAAGGTCGACGACGAACTTCAGCATAGGATTTCTAACGACTCTCTGCAGTCAACATCCTCTCCCGAATCAATTTCACCTTCCTCCTCATCTACAAAGTGATATCCGATTCGGTCCCGACCAAATCGGATGCCTCATCCAAATAAATCGGCGATCGACATCGCCGCCCATAAAGCACCTTATATAGTGCCATCTTGATCGATGCGTGTCAACTATTGTTGTACGTGAACTCGATCAACGGCAAATACTCCTCCCAATCACTGCTCCAATCGAGAGCACAAGCACGCAACATATCCTCAAATGTCTGGATAGTGCGCTCCGACTGCCCATCCGTCTGAGGATGAAAAGAAGTACTCAGACGCGAACGAGTACCCAACGCCTTATGTACCGCCTGCCAAAAATGCGATACAAACCGGCCATCACGATCCAAAACAATAGACTTCGGAGTACCGTGAAGCCTCACAATCTGCGCAATAAATACACAAGCGAACTTTTCCAGACCCCAAGTATCCTTGATGCCCAGAAAGTGTGCCGGCTTGGTCAGACGATCCAAAATCACCCAAACCATATTCATACCAGACTTCAACCTCGGCAAGCTCGTGACGAAGTCCATCGAAATATCTTCCCATTTCTATTCCGGAATGGGAATCGACTGTAACAACCCGGCTGGTTGCTGATGCTAGATTTTGACCTGTTGACAAGTCAAACATCTCGCTACAAATTGTGCGACCTCATCCTTCATATCGTTCCACCAAAAGTTCTTCCTTAGGTCCTTGTACATCTTACTCGAACCAGGATGAATTGAGTAAGGCGTAGCATGGGCCTCACGCAAAATACTCTGCCTCAATTCCAAGTCGTTTGGTACACAAAGCCTACTATGGAATCTCAACACTCCATCCTCGTGAATCACAAATCTAGGATACTTCTCTTTAAGAATATTTTCTCGGATTTGAGCAATCATCGGATCCTCCAACTGCTTTAGTTTAATTTCACCGATTAGCGACGACGAAATTTCCAATGCACATAATTTCTCGACAACTCCTGGAAACAAAATCTCAACACCCAACTCGATCAAATCACACTGAAGCTCAGATTAAGACGTAAGTATATCAAGCATACGTAACGTAACCGGTTTCCGAATCAAGGCATCTGCCACGACGTTCGCCTTGCCCGGATGATAAAGGATTTTGAGGTCATAATCCTTAATCAATTCCAACCACCTCCTCTACCTCATATTCAACTCCCACTGAGTGAATATGTACTTCATACTTTTATGATCGGTAAAAATCTGACATGCAGAGCCAAAGAGATAATGATGCCAAATCTTGAGCGCAAAAACAACTGCCGCCAACTCCAAGTCGTGAGTAGGGTAATTGAGCTCATACGGCCTCAACTGCCTCGACGCATACGCAATAGTCTTGTCGTGCTGCATCAACACGCACCTAAGACCCTGACTCGAAGCATCACTATAAACAGCAAAACCCCTGTTGCCACCCGACTCTAACTCGATAGCGAACTTAACCTTACGGTCTGGTGGTAACCCCAACAACTCGTTAGGAAAGACATCTGGGAACTCACTAATGACTAGAATCGATGAAAACTCAACTCTACCATTCTACGCCTTCAAGGCGTAACACCAATAACCAGTACAACCCTTCCACAGGAGTCTCATCGCCTTCAAGGCATTAATTACGAACTTCTGGTTTCCCCCTTTTGCCCCGCAAAAGAGTGCTCGGTGCCGTCCTTGGTTAAGATGGTGATGATCCTCGTGTGGTAGTTCATGATCGCACCATGCCACTCGATCCAATCATCCTCGAGAATCAAATCCCCACCCTCAATATCCACAACAATAAGATTAGAGAGCCAAGACCTCTCACAAATAACCACAGAACAATCTTGGATCTCCAGATCACCAAAGATCCTATCACCGCTAGGAAGTTTAACGATGAAATTAAGGCTCACAAGATGACAAACAGTCAAGATCCAAACGGCGCACACACTCTAAAGAGATGAATGAATGCGTAGCACCATAATCGAAAAGCACACTGACAGGATGAGAATGGATAAGAACGGTACCTGTAGCCACGGTAGTGTTGGGATTCCGAAAATAAAACGAAATACGCAGCGGAAATAAAAACGAATCCCAAACAGGATCGATCAAGTAACGTATATACGAAAAATAAATACGAAGATAAAGATTCATACCCTTGAAGCCTTTGAAATAAATCTTCGTAAAGTGTAGACGATGATCACGATCCCGTCCCGAACACGAAATCCCTTCGTTCCAAGCACCGAAAATTCGAAGCCTCTACTTCACACGCGTTGGAAGTTGCCCGGAAAAATCTACAATACTCCGTTCTATGAAGAACACGGCTAGGAAGTGTTGTAGGAATTTTCTCTCTCTTAATTTTTCTTACTTCTTTTCACCTCAAAGATGAACAAAATGAAGAAGGAAAATTTTCTCTCTCTCCTCACTAAAAACTCACGGAAGGCAGCTTACATGAATGAGTATGAGTTGTTTTTAGTTCTCTCCACTCATCATTTATAATGTAATGATATATGTATATTATAAAGGAATAATTATTCCTTTACAACTATCATTCACAATTATGTGGAAATCTCAACTCTAAGTGAGTTCCCACACACATGCAAGATCATGCCATGCCATGAGGAGTGGGTGGCCACAAGGAAGTTTCCTAGAAAACGAGCCGAGCCACTCGGCTCGTGTACGACGTTCACAAACGACTCGTTAAATACACTCCTTTTAATCATCAATGTATTTATATTAATTAATTAATCTATTTAATTAATTATATCAAATACAAATATATATTTCTCTAAGAAATATAATTTATGAATTAAATTAATTACAGTAACTTAATTTAAATTCATAAGACCGATATTTGATTTATCGATAAATCATAATTAGATATCCAATATCTAATATTAATAGAGAGATAATAAATTCACATTTATCCGTCAACGCTCGATGCGCGACTCAGTAGGTCCATCTCGGCCCGGCATTGGGAGGAACCAATGAGTGCGGGCGGCACTTAGCCACTAGCGGGCCGCACAGTAAACCGGCGAGAACGAATGAAGGGATCATTCCGAACCATTATGTCGTGAATACTATATACGTATAGACCCTTCATCGGATGTCCCGGTCAAGTCTTGGTCACGGTAAAGTCAAACCCTCTGTTGACTAAACTCTATACATGTGTTAATGCAAATCAAAACCGATGATTAATAGTGTATCTAATACGACTATATCGAGAATGCTTTGGCCAAAGACTTATGATCTTATTTGCCATTAACCGTATAGGACATTCGCCCGCTCACTAACAGAGATAGAATCCTTTCTTGGCATACGGTAAAGATCGCTACTGCCGTATAGTCCGCACTTCGAGGTCGACTCGGCAATTAAGCAAATGAGTCTAACTACTCTAATGACAAACTAAACGTCACAGCACATCTTCTCCGAACCCTCAAGTCAAAGGTCCACGTATACTATCACAACCTTTCGATTCGTCATCGACTCTCCAGAGTGAATACCGTGTGGTGAATCGAGTATGAGTCGTGTTCGAGTATACTGGCCCCACCAATATACTTATAACTATGCTATCAAGACGTGCACACGTCCTAGCATCAGTTATACAAGTCATATTAAAACTTAATGCCCATTTTAAGTTTATTGACTTGCGAACAATTTACGTAAATAAACTTTAAACACTTCCAGTACATTTTCTCTTATCCCATAACGAGAATGGAATGTTCGATTTATTTACATGGACTTCACTTCAATGTTTACCAAGTCAAGAATGCAATTGAAATACAATAAACAGTGAATGAATCGTATTGCCTTTTTATTAATTATTCCATAATTACAAGTATAATGCCCTTACTCTCTCATCCCCTGAGTGGCATTCGAGGGCATATTCCTAACAGGTAGCCGCTAGATCATTAGCCCTCCTAATCTCGTATACACACGGATGAGCGGAGCCGACATTGGAAGCTCCCCCTCTAGCGGGCTGGACCCGACCTCTACCTCGGCCAACGCTATGCAGAGAATACGGACCAAACGACCCCTGGTTCACACTCGGCTCCCTAGGCACTGGGAAAGAAGACTGGGCACCGAGAGTCTGCTCTAAACGATCACAAAGGAAGCCTTGTGGCCCGCCTGGCCACAAGTATGATAAGTCAACGGCGAACGAGGACACTCCCGGTTCCTATGGCCCGGCTGGCCACAGTTAAAACATATGACCCCACGAGTGGAGGCACTGGCAGTTCCTCGGAAGCCCCCATAAAAACGAGCTGAACCGCCCACAGGAAAGGTTACCGAAGGATTTCTGTTTCTTACTTTCTTGGGCCGCCTCACTGGCCATCAAGGACATATAATAAGCAAGAGCTCTACTCTGATAGTCCTTTAGGGTGGTGCAGGTGTAACACCCCCAGAGCCATCCAGGAATATTACAGTGCCGTGGGCCCCGAGATGGAACCCACAAGGCTGAAGGAAATTTTCGCAAACATTTACAAACTCCTAAGAGGTGAATGACGGTACTATCTTTTAAAAATATTCGAAGACTTAATAAAATTCGTCTATCAAAACCGTCGTAAAATCTCATTTGAAACCACAAGGCCCGAAATGCCAAGACTCAACAATTTATAAACATACGTTAAACTATCATTTACACGTACTGACAAAATAGTTTAGAAAACAATTGCCAAAGTAACCTAAGTTACCAGTACCAAAAGGCCATTTAGAAAATACTCACGCAGCGGAAAAAGACAACCAATTAAAAATACTCTAGTAGCGGAATACAATAACTGATCAGGAAACTCAATACATTAGGGGTGGGCATGGGACGGGATGGGACGGGCCTGGGGTCATCCCACATCCTGTCCCGTGTTATAACAAGCGGGACGAGACGGGACGGGATTGGTGATTTCAAAATTTCATCCCGCGCGGGCTTTATCCCGGTTGGGACGGGACAAACGGGACGGGACGGGTTTAGTCCCGCATAAAAATGTTCAAAATATAAATTAAAAAAAAGTAAGAAAATCTGTAATTTTATACATCTAAATTCGGGAAAAATATCCAACAAACTAATTTAATAGCCTAAATTAAACTTTTAAAATAACAATTATTAACATTGAATAGAACATATCCATTTTTTTTTTGAAAAAATATCAGTTACTAACTTTATATTGGTTGATTAGGTTTGTGTATAATTATAAAATATAGATAGTAAAAAATAAAAATAGTTTATTATTAAAAAATAATTAAAAGAGGGTTACAAATAATAAAAATATATGGTTTTAAAAGGGTTAAAAACTTAGCGGGACGGGACGGGCCTTACGGGCCTCAGATTTTTTGTCCCGTGTCCCGTCTCGTAGTTACTCTAATGGGACGGGACGGGACGGGCCTGGTGTTTTTAATTTTGGATCCCGTCCCATCTCGGGTAATTTTGGGATGGGACCGGGACGGGATCGGGATTTTGAATTTTTGTGTCCACCCCTACAATACATAATCACATGCCCTAGCCAATATCCTCCAGTAAGCTCATCTCTCCATGACCGCTACAAGCTCGATATCCAAAGAACCTAAAAAGAAAGCCCACGACGGGGTCAGCCATAATATCCAACAATGATAACAATCACATCACGACAATAATTACATACCAATGAAACTACTAAGTTAGAATACGACCAATGTAATCTTACCGTCATAACCTTACCAAAGTTCACATCTCGTACTATATCTCACACAGTACACAAGGTTCTCAAAACATCATCATAACTCACTGTTACGAAATCTATTAACTCTGTCCAACCCAAATCCATCGGATAACATCATCACATCTCAACACGATAATCGATTGTCCATCAAAAGACAATTACCAAAGGAAATACAGTACATACCTCAAGATACGCAATGTCACGATAAATCATGTCAGTCTAATCCGAGATCAGATCAATACAACATACGGACATGGTCCTAACACAAGACCTACAAATGCATACTCATATGACAACGTCAATATGCTCACATCAATAACGACAATGTATACTTATGGCAAACCCATAATATACATATGCACAACAACACATAGGTAATCCAATGATCCAGCGTTCACTGCCTAGATCCCCCGATGATCACGTCAGACCAACACGAGGTGGTAAAACCTGTCCGATGATCCAGCGCACGCTAGCATAGATCCCACGATAATCCCGTCAGATCAACACGTGGTGGACATATGACAACAATGCACAACTGCACAAAACAATAGTACACAATGCACAACAACAACAGTGCACTAATGCATGACAACAATAATACACGAATGTATCACAACATGATTGACACAAATGACAAAAATGACTAGAGTACTTGCCCCGAGTCCTTCGAGAGCGATCTCAATGTCTAAACCATCACCAACCATTATTCTGAATATTCGACGATCCCAAATGTCACGGACGGTAGATAATTCACATCTTCGTCTATACCACAATGTACCCTCTATACCAAGTATACCAACAACAGATGTAAATCATATACATTATGATTCAATTCCCAAAACTCGAATACAGCTTATAATCCCAAATCTCTTGTGATTACGATTATAAACATTGCTGTACGAATTATAAACGAATGAAACGGAAACCATTTATTAAATATTATAAACTGAGCAAGTAATAACTTGCCTCGATACCAACACGACGATGATGAAGCCGATACCAATTCCTTGTCGTCATCTACAAGCTCATCAGCTTCCGGCCAAAGCGATTCACGAACGTTCTCGAACACATCCGCAACACACTTTCTAGTCGACGATTATAACCAACGATCAATGATCACAACCTATTACAATAACCAATTAACACATATTCGATAACAATCAATTCCCGATATAACTAATCAATCAAACTCAACGGCTCAACAATATCCCGATTAAACATAAATCCGAACAACCCGAATCAATCAATCACGAATTCATAACCACGACACGTTCCCATAATCCGATATTCATATCAACGATCAACTCATATCGATAATAAGGATTACATAACATACTATATTCCGAATTCATACGAATTAACACGATTCCTCCTTGTTTACGATTATAAATTTCATAGTAGGACAATACTATCGGCATAATCGGCAACTCGAACTACCCAACTAGTTCAATACCTTTGAGAACATTGTTATAAGATTAACTATCATCTTTTCGGATTCCAAAATTTATATCATGATTCGTATTTCATCAAGAATATACGAATTCTACCACTACAATCAACATACATTGGTTCAAATCACCAATTCCATGATTATACTTAAAAACATCATATATCTTATCAAATTTCCCTCGTTGATGTGATATATATACCAAGGACATCAAGAACATCAATAACACCATGATTCCATAATCATGATTATAATAGATAACATAAATGAAGACATAATTCATCTTATTCTGCAACATACAATTTATATAGCCTCAAGAATCATAACAACAATACCATAATCATCTTCATATGAATCATTCATCAACAAAACATCAAAATCCGAATTCAAGGTGTAGAGTTCATCAACATACCTCAAGAACATGAATAACACAATCAAACTCTTCAAGAACCATTGATATCTTCATATCCAAGCTTCTAATCCATGTTTCCAAGATCATAATCAAGATAGAAGAGGTTAAATCTCAATAACATGCTCAGACCGACGAAGTTTGGAGGAGGAAAATGTTTTTCTCTCGTGAAGAAATGAAAGAACGAACTTCATTTTATAAACTGCATCGTACATTACGTACGTTATCACTCTTCATTAACGTACATAATGATCTTTAGCGTACTCTACACTTCCAACCTAGCATACGTAATTTCAGTCCAGAACTCACTGACTTGTTTCGTTCACTTGCTTATGTAATACCCGAGATTTTGATGTGTATTTGAACCTTGTGATATTGTATTTGTTGCATTTTAATCTGAGTATTATTCTTCGTATTTCATGATCCGGTGTTGTTGAGCGCACAATTGCATGAATGTGTTCTAAGTGGTGCTTTTTGAACATGTAGCGCACGTTATCGACTAAGTGTAGCGTACGCTAAGTTGGATTATTAGCGCATGCTATGTGTTGTGTCGAGAATTATACTCTCCGACCGGCGATCGCCTCGAAGATCGGGCGACCTAGCCATTGCCGAGCAGCCGAGGCAGAACTGCCGACCAGCGACCAGGCGGCCTAGCCTTAGCCCAGCAGTCAACATAAATCGGCCAACCGAAGGTCCCAGGACAAGTCCCGGTGCCGTGCGATCGACATCAAATACGATCGTCTCTCGGTACTTGGCGATCGACTCCTGGCGACCGACTAGCGGACGATCATCTCCCGGCACTTGCCGACCGACCCTTGGTGACCGACCGATTCCAACCCTTCGCAACTGGCCGATGCCGACCTCTGGTGACCAGCTAGAGACGACCGCCTCATGCCGCTTGAAGTCGATAGTCATCCAGTCGGCAAAGGCCGAGCCTTAGGACAGAATCCACGTGCAGAGCCAAGACAAGATCCGCATATCACGGATCGTTGACCACAGCCTGTCAGCATCTTCCCACCAGCCGACAGGCCCGCCGAAAGGTGTCAGTAGGACCGCATGTGACAGTGACTCCGGACGCGTGATGGCTCCTCATTGGACCACACAGCTGGCTGCCAGCATCTACCTTGGGCTTTAGGCCGATAGCCCGTGTGACTTAAGGACGATCGCCCCATTATTATATTGGCCGGCAGACGATCGCCCTATTATTATAATGGCCGGACGGCGATCGCCCGCCAGAGGACAAGGCACCGCTGCCCCTATAAATACAAGGTAGCCTGCACTTGGATTTGAAGCTAGTATTATCGCGATTTCAGCACGCAATACAGAATCAACATCACAGCACTTGGCTTTCTCCTACTCTTGGCAACAGCTATCTTTTGGCTCTTTCTTCTCTTCGCCTCTCTCATACAGAAGACGATCGGCAGGGACGAAGAACACCGAGCTTCGCTCAAGAGCTGGATTAACAGAGTCTTTTTACACTTATTGTACTTAGATTCTCACATTAATACTTGTATCCACGAATATTTGTATTAATAACATCTCGCGAGAGCATTCAAGCCCGGGCCTAACAAACCCGGCAAATCTTGTGTTTATTCATATTCTCTCGGAAGTGCTCCCGCAAATTTTGTTTGTTGTCCGTTCATTCCAGCAGTATTTAATCTTCGGATAAATATTTTGGGCAACAACAATTGGCGCTAGAAGAAGGGGATCTAACCCTAAAATTTTTATTCCTACCGTCTCGAAGAACACTCACTGTTCTCGGGGCATATACTTGAAGTGACACTCACTGCGCTTCAAAGAAATCTGTCAGAAATCATGTCTTCCGCCTCCGCGTCAAAGAAGGCCGCTGGCCAGCCCGCCAGACGCCTCGTTCCGTCCCAGTCCGAGCCACAGCCGATGGAGGAGGGTAGCCGCCGTGGTCCGAGATGCTCGATCCCGCCCCTGACGGGCGGCCCAAGCCTTTCGCTCGATCAGTTCCGAACCAAGGAACAGATCGACGAGGCCATGGCCGTCCTACAGGAGCGACGGAGTGCTCTCGACGCGCCTCCCGCTATCACCCCCTCGGCCATCCGCCGGAAGTCCAAGCGGAAGCTCAAGGCGTTACTGGCCGAGCAATCGCCAGGAGGCTCTCGTCCGAAAGAAGAGGCGCTCGCAAGCTGGGGCACCTCTGTTTTCGATCGCCTGGGCAGTGACCCGTCTTGGCGACCGGGGCAGTCCGGCCCCAGCTACGAGATGACGGAGTTTGTGTCCGTCACCAGGAGCTCGGCCTACCCGACTCCCAGAAGGCAGCCCAGCCGTCTGGCTCCCCCTCGCCAAATAGCCGAGGTAGGCAACAGCGGAGTCCGGAGATCGGTACACGATCGCCTCGGCTCCCGCTCCCAAAGCCGATCCACAAGCGACCGAGCCACAGCGATGGCCGCGATGCAACGTCAGCTCGACGACATGAAAGCGCTCCTGGAATCCAGGGCAGGCGCCAAGAAGACGATCGCCGAGCCGAGCGAGCCCCTCGCGATCGACATCGAGCTCGCCCCTGTGCAGCACAAGATCGCTCCTCCGCAAACACCTTTGTACGAGGGGAGATCGGACCCCGAAATACACCTGAGCAAGTTCAACATCTACATGACTGGGTGTGGGGCATCTGACGCGACCAGGTGCCGAATGTTCCCTATGACGCTGGACGACCTCGCCTACAGGTGGTACACCTCATTGCCACCTCGGTCCATTGGCTCCTTTAACGAGCTGGCGAACGTCTTCACAAAGTACTTCGCCACCAGGATCGCCCGGCCAGAAGGTCCCCTTCGCATGATGCAAATCAGGCAGGGAGAAGAAGAGTCCGACTCGGACTACATCGACCGGGTAGACGAGATCATCCTCAACGGCGAGCACGTAAGCGATGAGATCACCCTCTACGCGGTCCTAGAAGGATTTGATGGTCTTTCGCCTATGTTCAGGCATCTCACGAAGGACCAACCCGCGACCTACGCAATCTTCCGAGCTAAGGCCGCAGACTTCCTGGCCAGGCAAATGATTCTTCTCAACCTATGAGCAGCGCGATCGGCGCCCGGACGACGATCTCCCGCCCGATCGCCCGTATCAACTTATGAATAATGCGATCGGCAGCCGAGGGACGATCACTAGTCTTCCAGCCCGGTCGCCGATCGTCAAGCTACATCACCAACCCGGAGGACACGATCGCCATCGACAGTTCACCATTTAACATGATGGACTAAGGCATAAGATCGCCTCCACCGCACATCATAAAGCCATGGTCCTGGTAGTCGATGGAACCGGATGCTTCGGCCATGCAAGGTCCCTTTGGGCCAAGATCGCCCGCCCTTCGTTTAAATACGAGGCCGGCGTAGTCTGAGGGCCCTCCAAAATTAATCAGTGGACACGATCGCCTGCCCTCAAAGGATCATCATCTAACATGGTGAACCCGGACAATGCGACGTGCCACAACCCCCATCTCAACGTACACCGTCGAGGTTCGCCATCTTCATGGTGGGCCGAGGTGGAAGCAGAGCTAAACAAGCCGCAGGCGTGGAGTTGAATCATCCGACGCTGCCCCGTGCAAGGACTTCTCTAGACCGAGACCGCACGCCCTTCGTTTAAATACGAGGCGAGGCGCAGCCTAACAGAGGACCCTCACAATAAAGTGAGTCACGAGACACTCAATGTCTTCGCGCACCAAGACACGGTCATGGAGTCGGTCCATCGAACTCCGCGACTGTGCACGGTTCCTCAGCGACGAAACAATCAAGTTTCTACGAGGGATTGGCTAATGTTGTTTTTTGCAGGTACAAGACCGAAAGATAGCTAGCCAATTGACCATGATAGCCCAAGTCCAAATCCAAAGTCATCTCAATAGGTTGCCCGTCCTCATCTTACACGATCACCAGCAAGAACCACCTCGCCCCATGTCTTCAACATCGGAGCAAGCTGGGGGGCAATTGTTGTGTTGAGAATTATACTCTCCGACCGGCGATCGCCTCGTAGATCGGGCGACCTAGCCATTGCCGAGAAGCCGAGGCAGAACTGCCGACTAGCGACCAGGCGGCCTAGCCTTAGCCCAGCAGTCAACATAAATCGGCCAA
Source organism: Orobanche coerulescens (assembly GCA_033398695.1). Classification (NCBI taxonomy): domain Eukaryota; kingdom Viridiplantae; phylum Streptophyta; class Magnoliopsida; order Lamiales; family Orobanchaceae; genus Orobanche; species Orobanche coerulescens. The sequence goes on from CM065808.1 coordinate 103,469,851, forward strand.
CCGAAGGTCTCAGGACAAGTCCCGGTGCCGAGCGATCGACATCAAATACGATCATCTCTCGGTACTTGGCAATCGACTCCTGGCGACCGACTAGCGGACGATCATCTCCCGGCACTTGCCGACCGACCCTTGGTGACCGACCGATGCCGACCCTTCGCAACTGGCCGATGCCAACCTCTGGTGACCAGCTAGAGACGACCGCCTCATGTCGCTCGAAGCCGATAGTCATCCAGTTGGCAAAGGCCGAGCCTCAGGACAGAATCCACGTGCAGAGCCGAGACAAGATCCGCATATCACGGATCGTTGACCACAGCCTATCAGCATCTTCCCACCAGCCGACAGGCCCGCCGAAAGGTGTCAGTAGGACCGCATGTGATAGTGACTCCGGACGCGTGCTGGCTCCTCATTGGACCGCACAGCTGGCTGCCAGCATCTACCTTGGACTTTAGGCCGACAGCCCATGTGACTTAAGGACGATCGCCCCATTATTATATTGGCCGACAGACGATCGCCCTATTATTATAATGGCCGGAAGGCGATCGCCCGCTAGAGGACAAGGCACCGCTGCCCCTATAAATACAAGGCAGCTTGCACTTGGATTTGAAGTTAGCATTATCGTGATTTCAGCACGCAATACAGAATCAACATCACAGCACTTGGCTTTCTCCTACTCTTGGCAACAGCTATCTTTTGGTTCTTTCTTCTCTCAGCCTCTCTCATACAGAAGACGATCGGCAGGGACGAAGAACACCGAGCTTCGCTCAAGAGCTGGATTAACATAGTCTTTTTACACTCATTGTACTTAGATTCTCACATTAATACTTGTATCCACGAATATTTGTATTAATAACATCTCGCGAGAGTATTCAAGCCCGGTCCTAACAAACCCGACAAATCTTGTGTTTATTCATATTCTCTCGGAAGTGCTCCCGCAAATTTTGTTTGTTGTCCGTTCATTCCAGCAGTATTTAATCTTCGGATAAATATTTTGGGCAACAACACTATGTATGAACCTTAGCGCACGCTACACGTAGTCAACATGATTAAGACAGGGTGGTAGGTGAGATCAGCCGCGGATCTTGGTCGGATCATGTCGGGATGAACCTGGACGGCTTTCGGGAAAAGCCGAGTCAACGCGGTAGCGCACGCTACTGATATGAGGATAGCGTACGCTAAATGCTGAGTACAATGAAGTCAGTAAGCTTCGTATGGCCGTTAGCGCACACTATGGATATGGATTAGCGCGCGCTAATAACCATTTTCTATATATAGGACAGCATCCATTTTCATTTTTTCAGACTTTTCACTTCCCACATCCGAATTCTTAGACTTAGAGAGTTACTTCTTCCATCCTCAACCTCTCATATCATCATCCTAGCACGAGTCGGAAGATTGTAGATCATTGGAGATTGGTGTTCAAGCCTTCGGCGTTGGATTTCTTCAAGTTCCTCCTTGTTCTTCACTACTTTGAGGTAGGTGATTCTTCACCAATATTTAGTAATATTCTGAAGGACGTTTTGATCATGATTTGGGATTATCTAGTCAGTTGAATTCATACGTAGTCGAACATCATGTTGTTAGAAGGATATTTTCGATGTTTCAGTACTTCTTCATCGTATAAACCATTGAACCTTTTAGTGTTTGAACTCGTAGCATACTCGTGAGACTTCAAAACCGAGTATGACCAGTTTATGGAGATTATCAAGTTCTTATGTACTTACATAATCGAATTATACGTTTCGGGACATAAAATGGATTGAACTTAGGATATCTTCTTGAAGATCAAGATGAATTATGGTGTTGTGATGATTATACGTATCCTTGTATCTCGAAGTCGTTTAATCCGTATAGATCTTTCACAAACCGTATGAGCATGATATGCATGGAGATGACATGTATTAACACTGAAGATTTCTTGAGTTTCATCACTATAAGATCAAGTCTACTGCCCAGTAGTAAACTGCTATGCACGGTTAGCGCATACTAAGATATGTATATTAATGTGCGCTATCGGGAATGAGTTAACGTACGCTATGTTTGGTACGTAACGTACGTTATTTCATCAGTCGAGTCAGTCGGCTGATCAGAGAGGACTGTCAGTACATAGTTAGCATATGCTAGACTCCGTCGTTTACGCACGCTAAAGAGCAGGCTTAGCGCACGTTACGTAGAGTACGTAGCGTACGCTAAGTAGTTCAGGCAGATTACATTTTTAGAGCCGTCGGCCGTAGACCGGATTGTTAGACATTCGTACGACATGAGATGAATTCTTTATTATTTCTTTTGAACAAGGTCTGAGCCTTGCATAGGGGACGATCGAGGGGCGGTGGCATACGGACACGTGACATTTGTTGGAGTATTTCATCCTTGCCATTTTCGAGGCAAGTATCATATGTTGAGTTTGGTTTGTATTGGAACTTTTAACATGCATATGGTTTTGTTCATGTTGTCGAGTATGAGATTAATTTCTTTTCTCGTGGTATTCATTGTTAATTGTTCGAATTAATGGACATATTGAAATGCATATTTGTATGCATGATTGCATGGTTTATATTGTAACTGATCCGAGGGGGTCGTGAGGATCCATGCTGAGGGCGCTGGATCGAATGTCCACCATGCGTTGGTCCGCGGGATCATCATGGGGATCTATGCTGAGGGCGCTGGATCATTGGACGGGTTTTCCACCATGAGTTGGTCCGATGGGATCATCATGGGGATCTATACTGAGGGCGCTGGATCGTTGGATTACCCTGTATTATGTTGATGGAATCGTGAGGATTCGCATCGTTGGATTCCAGTGACGGAAGTCCGTTTTGTATGTTTTATAATACATTGATGAAATTTGTATTATGATACTTGTACTAGCATTGTTTTGCTAACCCCTTCGGGGGTGGACACTTGTTTTGATGTTCATGTAGCCGAGGAGCGGGGAGGCAGCCACAGTACCGGCATGACGATGAAATGGCTCAGTGATGTGGTTGATGTTTGTTGTTTTTGTGATTTGTCTTCTTGGTTCATTTTCAGTACTCGAGTACGCATGTCTTATTAATATCATTTCGATATGGTTGTATTAATTAACTCAATGGATCAGTTGGAACCGGTTTTGTAATTTGAATTTATGTGGTATTGTTGGATTATATTCACATTTCTTTTAATTAGCCTTGTAAATCCTTACTTAAAGGGTTTACGGTGTGGTATCGGAGCTAAGATTCATGGATATCTTGGCAGTTGGGTTTTGGTTGGGTCTGTTTACGTCATTTGATTACGGGTCGTTTGTAACATCACTGCTGAGCCAGCATCGTCGTGTGGACCGTGGTTGTAAGTCTCCTAATCTCAATTATTACCGTTTTATTTAATTCCTTTTGTGAATATTGACAGACTTTCTTTTAGAAAAGTTGCCCTGGATATTGAGTATTTGTGTTTACAGTATGTTGAGGGGAGGTCGTGGACGCGGACGTGGAAATGCGAGACAGGAAGATTCGGTGTCTACCCCAGAATTAACCGGTAGTCGAACTGATTCCCATTCCGATGGACAGCAGGGATCAGCAAATAATAATGCAGATCCTAACGTGCCGGGAGTGCTTCAACAGGTGGTTTCTCAGATAAACTAGTTTGCTCAGGTTGTTGATCGCATGCAGACGGTGATGGGACAGCATCATAACGAGGATAATCGGGGGGAAAAATGGCTTACTGAGGTGGTCAAATTGCACCCTCCAAAATTTGACGGTTCTTCTGAGACAATTACTTGGGACCACTGGCTGAAGGAGTTAGAAAATATCTTTGCAGGGATTAACTGCCCTGACGACCGAAAGGTTCCGATAGCCCAGTATCTCCTGACTGGGGAGGCTTCCGACTGGTGGGAAGCCATTCGACCTGAGAATCATAATGCTGACTGGACGGAGTTCAAATTAATGATGGAAGCACAATATTGTCCTCGCCCAGTTAGAGAGGCCCGAGTCCGGGAGTTTTTCTCACCACAAAATTTAGAGGCATCTATGACAGACGTGATTAAGACTTTTAATCACCAGCTGACTTATGTGCGCCACTTGGTCAGGACCGAGGCGGAGAGGATTTTCCATTTCGACATGCGGATGAAGAAGTAAATTCAGCAGTATATGTCCGGATTTGAATGTACCACCTTGCGACAGTATCAGGACAAGGCACTGGCCTATGATATGAAAGAGGCGGCAGTAGAAAAGTCAACGGAAGCAAAGAAGCAGAAAGTGTCTGGCAACTTCACGGAGAATAAGAGTAGTGGGCCCCGCAAGGGCCAGTCCTCATTTCATTCATCCAGGAGGCCTCCGCATCCTTCTCGAGGTGGAAAGAAGTTCCGGGCAGCACCAACCGTTTCAGACGCAGGGAAGAAATGTTATAACTGTGGCAAAACAGGGCATGTTCGACGTGATTGTTTCGCACCTGCTGTGACCTGTTTCGAGTGTGAACAGGAAGGACATCGCGCAACATTTTGTGGAAATGCGAATCGATCTTTTGGTACTCGTACTCCAGCGCCAGTTCTGAAGGAGATAAGTGTGAACCAGAGGCAGCAGAGTGGATTTCAGCAGCAGAATGTTGGGAAGAGAGAGACATCCAGTGCTGGGTCTGTTCCTCCGCGCCTGTACGAGATGAGAAAATCTGACGATCAGAACACTGCTATTGCATCAGGTATGATTCAGATCTTTTTGCAACCAGTTAGTGTCTTATTTGATTCAGGAGCTACACATTCTTTCATATCATTGAACTGTGTAAATCGTTTGAAAATCTCGTGTTTATTTGATTATGAACCTTATGTTGTGGGTTTGCCGAGCGGAGAGAGAATTGTGGGAACCCTAGAAACTAGATATTTTCCAATGTCTATAGGAGGGAGAGATTGGCCATCGAATCTTATTGTAGTTGACATCCATGGTGACGATCTAATTCTCGGAGACGATTGGCTCAACCGTTATGGAGCTATTTTGAATTACCAAAAGAGAGTCATTTCTATCATTGCTGATGACGGATCTGAACACTTATTTAGAAGATGGAGACCGGGAAGCTCGGGAAAATTTATCAAAGCAATGAAAGCAGTAAAATTACTGAAGCAGGGTTGTCACGGATTTTGGTGTTACGCCATGAAGAAAGAAGAAGGAGTAGAGCTCTCGTCTATTCCAGTTGTGAATGAATTCTCAGATGTATTCCCTGACGAACTACCTGGGTTACCTCCGCAGATAGAAGTGGAGTTCAATATCGAATTAGAACCTGGATCCGCTCCTATTTCCAGAGCACCATACCGTATGGCGCCAACCGAGATGTATGAACTAAAGAAGCAACTGGAGGAATTATTACAGAAGAGTTATATTCAACCTAGAGTTTCTCCTTGGGGAGCACCCATTCTCTTTGTCTGGAAGAAAGATGGATCCCTCCGATTATGTATTGATTACAGGGAGCTAAACAAGGTGAGGATCAAGAACAAGTATCCTATACCTCGGATCGACGACTTGTTTGATAAACTGCAAGGGGCGAGGGTATTCTCGAAGATTGACTTGCGATCAGGATACCATCAGTTGAGAATTAAGGAATTGGATATACCGAAATCTGCTTTCAGATCCCGGTACGGGCACTATGAATTCGTGGTGATGCCATTCGGACTTACCAATGCTCCTGCAGTATTTATGCAATTGATGAATCGGGTATTCTTAGAATACCTAGATAAATTTGTGGTCATTTTTATTGACGACATCTTGATCTATTCGAAAGACACAGAGGAGCATACCGAGCATTTGCGTGTGGTTTTGAGCACCTTAAGGAATGAACAGCTTTATGCGAAGCTTTCCAAATGCTAGTTCTGGCTTAGGGAAGTAAACCTTCCTTGGGCATGTGATATCAGCTGACGGAGTTCAGGTGGTCCTGAAGAAAGTCGAAGCAATCTTGGAATGGGAAGCTCCTAAAAACGTGAAGGAAGTCCAAAGCTTCTTAGGACTTGCTGGATATTATTGCCGTTTTGTAGAGGGATTTTCCAAAATTGCTCGTCCACTCACTCAGCTGTTACAGAAAACTCAAAAGTTCACATGGGATGAGAAATGCCAGGCTGGTTTTGATGAACTTAAGGAGAGACTGACGACAACACCTATATTAATGTTACCAGATGGAACTGATGGATTCATGGTATACAGCGATGCTTCAAATCAGGGTCTGGAATGTGTGTTGATGCAAAAGGATAAGGTGATTGCCTATGCTTCTCGGCGATTGAAACTGCAAGTTAATTACCCGACTCATGATCTGGAGTTAGCAGCTGTGGTCTTTGCCTTGAAAATTTGGCGACATTATTTATACGGCACTCATTGTCAGATATTTACAGATCATAAAAGCCTCAAGTACATTTTCAGTCAGAAAGAATTAAACATGAGGCAGAGAAGGTGGCTGGAATTGATCAAGGATTACGACTTGGAAATTCTCTACCATCCGGGTAAAGCAAACGTAGTAGCTGATGCATTGAGCCGTAAACCTATTTCTCTTCGAGTGCTGGAAGCACTTACGTCCCAAACCAGCATTCAACGAGAACTGATCTGCAAAGGGATTGAAGTATGGGCACCAGGAATCCAAGGGCAACTATATATGATGGAACTGACTTCGTCACTAGTCGAGGAAATCAAATCTAAGCAGTTGAATGATTCTCTGATCCTTCGGTTATGTGACGAAGTAAAGAAAGGAAAGGCCCCAGTATTCGTGATACAAGATGATGGAGTTCTGAGATTTCAGAGTCGACTTTGCGTTCCCGATGATGATAATTTAAGATGGACAATTCTGAAAGAAGCTCACAGCGCGTCCTATTCTATTCACCCGAGCACTAGTAAGATGTATAAGGATCTAAAATAAAACTTCTGGTGGGGAAATATGAAGAAGGACGTAGCAGAGTACGTTTCGAAGTGTTTGACTTGTCAGTAGGTTAAGATTGAACATCAACGACCTGCCGGAATGTTAAAGCCGCTTCCGATCCCTAAGTGGAAGTGGGAGGATATCTCGATGGATTTCATCACCAATATGCCAAGGACCAAGACGGGAATGAACATGATTTGGGTTATAGTTGATCGACTAACCAAGTCGGCTCATTTCCTAGGAATTAAAGACACATGGGGACCCGAGAAATTGGCGCGAGTATTTATTGCAGAAATAGTCAGATTGCATGGGACGCTGAAGACCATTATTTCAGATCAAGATGGTCGCTTCGTGTCGCACTTCTGGAAGGCAGTTCACAGGGCTTTGGGGACCGAGCTGAACTTTAGCACGGCTTATCATCCTCAAACGGACGGTCAGTCCGAAAGGACTATACAAACAGTAGAAGACATGCTTAGAGCTTGTGCTTTGGATTGGTCAACTGATTGGGAAGTTCACTTGCCATTGATTGAATTCACGTATAAAAATAGTTGGCATGCTTCTATTAAGATGGCACCATTTGAAGCTTTGTACAGGAGAAGATGCCGATCACCCCTGTGCTGGGATGATTCTTCGGACTTGATCGGGACGGAATCAGAATTGATAGTTCAGACTCAAGAGCAGATAGCCTTGATTCGGGAAAGACTGTTGACTGCCCAAAGTCGACAGAAGTCTTATGCAGACGTGCGTCGTCGCCCGCTAGAGTTCGACATTGGGGACCACGTACTATTGAAGGTGTCTCCTACACGAGGAATTTTCCGTTTTGGGAGGAAAGGTAAGCTAAGTCCAAGATATATCGGACCATTTGAGATCCTCGAGAGAGTTGGGGATTTAGCATACAGGTTGGACTTACCGCCATCGCTGAGTCACGTTCACAATGTGTTTCACGTATCCTAATTGCGGAAGTATGTACCAGATCCCAGTCATGTCATTGAGTTCGATGAGATCGAAATAGCTAATGACGGCACCTTCGAAGAGAGACCAATCAAGATACTTAAGAGTCGGATAAAACAATTGAGGAATAAACCAATACCCTTGGTTAAAGTACAATGGTCACGGCACGGAGTTGAAGAGGCCACTTGGGAAATGGAGGACAATATGAAGACTAGATATCCGGAGTTGTTTTCATCTTAAGTTTCGGGACGAAACTTCTTTTTAGGGAGAGAGGATGTAATACCTGAGATTTTGATGTGTATTTGAACCTTGTGATATTGTATTTGTTGTATTTTAATCTGAGTATTATTCTCCATATTTCATGATCCGGTGTTGTTGAGCACACGATTGCATGAATGTGTTCTAAGTGGTGCTTTTTGCACATGTAGCACACGCTATCGACTAAGTGTAGCGTATGCTAAGTTGGATTCGTAGCGCACGCTATATATGAACCTTAGCGCATGCTACACGTAGTCAACATGATTAAGACAGGGTGGTAGGTGAGATCAGCAACAGATCTTGGTCGGATCATGTCAGGATGAACCTGGATGGCTTTCGGGAAAAGCCGAGTCAACGCGGTAGCGTACGCTACTGATATGAGGATAGCGTACGCTAAATACTGAGTACAGTGAAGTCAGTAAGCTTCGTATGGCCGTTAGCGCACGCTATAGATATGGACTAGCGCGCGCTAATAACCATTTTCTATATATAGGACAACATTCTTTTCAATTTTTTCAGACTTTTCACTTACCACATCCGAATTCTTAGACTTTGAGAGTTACTTCTTCCATCCTCAACCTCTCATATCATCATCCTAACACGAGTTGGAAGATTGTAGATCATTGGAAATTGGTGTTCAAGCCTTCGGCGTTGGATTTCTTCAAGTTCCTCCTTGTTCTTCACTACTTTGAGGTAGGTGATTCTTCACCAATATTTAGTAATATTCTGAAGGACGTTTTGATCATGATTTGGGATTATCTAGTCAGTTGAATTCATACGTAGTCGAAGATCATGTTGTTAGAAGGATATTTTCGATGTTTCGGTACTTCTTCATCGTATAAACCATTGAACCTTTTAGTGTTTGAATGCCTAGCATACTCATGAGACTTCAAAACCGTGTTTGAATTATGGTGTTGTGATGATTATACATATCCTTATATCTCGAAGTCGTTTAATCCGTATAGATCTTTCACAAACCGTATGAGCATGATATGCATGGAGATGACATGTATTAACACTGAAGATTTCTTGAGTTTCATCACTATAAGATCAAGTCTACTGCCCAGTAATAAACTGCCATGCACGGTTAGCGCACGCTAAGATATGTATATTAACGTGCGCTAGCGGGAATGAGTTAACGTACGCTATGTTTGGTACGTAACGTACGTTATGTCATCAGTCGAGTCAGTCGGATGATCAGAGAGGACTGTCGGTACATAGTTAGCGTACGCTAGACTTCGTCGTTTACGTACGCTAACGAGTAGGCTTAGCGCATGTTACGTAGAGTACGTAGCGTACGCTAAGTAGTTCAGGCAGATTACATTTTTAGAGCTGTCGGCTGTAGACCGGATTGTTAGACATTCGTACAACATGAGATGAATTCTTTATTATTTCTTTTGAACAAGGTCTGAGCCTTGCATAGGGGACGATCGAGGGGCGGTGGCATACGGACACGTGACATTTTTTGGAGTATTTCATTCTTGCCATTTTCGAGGCAAGTATCAGATGTTGAGTTTGGTTTGTATTGGAACTTTGAACATGCATATGGTTTTGTTCATGTTGTCGAGTATGAGATTAATTTCTTTTCTCGTGGTATTCATTGTTAATTGTTCGTATTAATGGACATATTGAAATGCATATTTGTATGCATGATTGCATGGTTTATATTGTAAATGATCCGAGGGGGTCATGAGGATCCATGCTGAGGGCGCTGGATCGAATGTCCACCATGCGTTGGTCCGACGGGATCATCATGGGGATCTATGCTGAGGGCGCTGGATCATTGGACAGGTTTTCCACCATGCGTTGGTCCGACGGGATCATCATGGGGATCTATACTGAGGGCGCTGGATCGTTGGATTACCCTGTATTGTGTTGATGGAATCGTGAGGATTCGTATCGTTGGATTCCGGTGACGGAAGTCCGTTTTGTATGTTTTATAATGCATTGATGAAATTTGTATTGTGATACTTGTACTAGCATTGTTTTGCTAACTCCTTCGGGGGTCGACACTTGTTTTGATGTTCAGGTAGCTGAGGAGCGGGGAGGCAGCCACAGTACCGGCATGATGATGAAATGGCTCAGTGATGTGGTTGATGTTTGTTGTTTTTGTGATTTGTCTTCTTGGTTCATTTTCAGTACTCGAGTACGCGTGTCTTATTAATATCATTTCGATATGGTTGTATTAATTAACTCAATGGATCAGTTGGAACCAGTTTTGTAATTTAAATTTCTGTGGTATTGTTGGATTATATTCACATTTCTTTTAATTAGCCTTGTAAATCCTTACTTAAAGGGTTTACGGCGCTGTAATTATTCCGAATATCTCGAGGTGTTACAGCTTACGTACGTAACAATTCCTTCATAACGTACGTAATACATACGTTGACTTGCTACAGTAAAATACACATTTAACGTACGTAATGTATCTCCCATAACGTACGTTAACCAAGGGTTGACTTGCCCGTGCACGTTCTTCGCCGAAAGCTGCCGACCCCGGGACCCACCTGTCGGCCATAGCCTGATCTGTCCGATTCCCTTCATTACGTACGTAATGCACTATACATAGCGTACGTAACACTTGGTATTTAGCATACATTAACTATACTTCTTAAGGTACGTAATCCTTGTGCATTAGCGTACGTTAAATATACATCGTAGCGTGTGCTAATGTGGTTGTACTTAGCCATTTCCAACTGTTCTTGTCCGTCTCGACATACTGGATACGTACACACATATACTGAATTCATATACTGAATCTAATAATATTCTCATACGATACCCAATATTCTCAATTGCAATTGTCGACCAAGTACGACAATTACACCAATACAGATGTCTCAGTCCTTCACTTATTTTATCCATACTGTACAGATTCCACACTGTTCAATATAATTCTGATAAAATAACATTAAACAATCATAGTAGAAATTCCGGATATTACAGCAGGCGAGTCCAGACACATAATCACGGATCCTTGGTTTCATCCGCCTAGAAAAGTGTCAAATCTTGTTGCTTTCCTCCTTAACAGGGACCTTCACGAAGCCTAATTCCCGGTTGAAATCTGCAATGGCCTGAGAAACCGGAATATCTCGAGGCTTAGCATCATAAAAAGCATGGACCCATGCCCGGTAAGGTCTCTGAAGTCGGCCCACGAAGCATCATGATCCTGAGGCTCAATAGCCTCCCACCAATCAACAGCGTCCCCACTGAGAAAATACTGGGTGATTGGGACCTTGCGATCCTCAGGGCAGTTAGTGGAAACAAAGATCTTGGACATCTCTTTGATCCACCTCTCCCAACCAATTGGGTCTGATGCCTCAGAAAATTGAGAAGGATGAATCTTAGTGACATCCTGAAGCCAACGATCCGCTGCATTCTAAGCAGTACGAGCCAGAGCTGGGTTTTGAACCGCCTGGGCTATCGCAGCCATTTGGTTCACCATTTGTTGCATCACAGCTGCAACACCTATGTTGACGCCATTACAAGCTACGCCATCTTCAGTAGCAGTATGGCCCTGACGACCATCAGTACTGTCGGCTCTAGATGAGTGTGACGTGGCCGCCCCACTGGCTGACCCACGTCCCCGGCCGCGTCCACGACCACGACCATGACCTCTACCTCGACCTCTCCCAGCATCCATAATAAAGATAAGAGGTAGCAAAGGCATCTCGATGAAGTACGAGAGAAAAACAATCACAGTTCAAGAAACGTAAGTACGATATGAGAAAATAGAAGAATCGAGTAAGGAAAACTTACGAACACTAGAAGTACCGAGATGATGGCAGCGTGATGACGATGTGCAAAATAAAATACAACTAGACTCAATTAACCAACAAGCCTAGGTATATATAAACATAGGGCTCTGATACCATTTTATATAACACCCCCAAGATATTCAGGATATATTACAGCGCCGTGGATCCCTACGTGGGACCCACCAGGCTAACTAATTGATACTACTCGTCTAACCATCTCGGTTAGCGAGCAAATACACATCACCAAGACGAAAATTAAATAAAATGCCCGGTATAAACGGTAAACTAGACATCACCGAAAATCACACATAAAATTTAGTATACAATCCATCTTCCAAAATCAAAATGCCTAATGTAACACCCCGAAATACGGCGGCCATTACAGTGTCGTGGACCCCACTCTGGGACGCACCATGCGATACCAATACACGAACTAAACATAACATTATTGTGATACCGAATCACAATACAATAATCATTACTCCGATTATGAGCCTCCAAATAGTACGGCAATTAGCCTCATAATACACAAGATCTAAATATTATTATAAACCATATGAAGATGTAATATACCTAAAATAATAGTACAATCGACAATAGTTCGAATAAAATGGAAAATAACATTACACGGTTAAGCATAACTGGACAACAAAAGACTTGGGACCCGACCTAAAGTACAACACAAGTATTTCGCCCAAAACCACAGGGTCAGATATAGATGATAATAATTCAAGACATTATACAATTCATATATATAGGATCTCAATGAAACAACCCGACTATTGGACATACCCCTCGGGCATATGATCAACTAGTCGCAAATCGTCGGACATACCCAATCATACATGAAATATGAACGACCAATCAACATGGCTCAAGATGGACATCACAGTACGCCTGATCTGGAAATGTGTCCGTGCACATGTCTACCCCGTATACGGAATCCAGAATATACGTGAGACAATGTACCTAATTATACTCACGAACTACGTCTCGTGTGCAAAGTTCAATACGGAAACATCAACGTGTGACCATATGTGCCTGGCTAAAAATTCAACACATAACAAATCGGCACGCAGATATAATTCCAGATATGTCACGATACAACATGACAACGAAACTCAATAAATTACACATTCAACCAAGAATCGAGAAACTCACCGAAGTGGCAAATGATCAAAGAGACCAACTATACAAAGGTGATGAACTTGGGAATGCAATCCCACAACGAAATGACACTATCATCAAGAACAATATCACATTACGAATCATAGATTCATAGAGCATTTCATATACATGGAATGTATAACGTTCACAAGAATTCAATCATCATTCTAACCAACCAAGATAACTTAACTCAAGCATCGAATTCAATCGATTCGCCTTCTCCGAAACGCGATGGCCGAAAGGACGACGTTCTTCACCAAGCAACAACACTCGATCAACCTTGAATGAAATATAATTCATTCAATGACCCAAATATGACTATATTGATTATCATAACAATGCTGACTAGTCTTTGATTTAACGAAAATCAATCAAACAACCATAACAAGTTTAGAAAGCCTAAAGTTAAGAATCCTTATCTCATATTCGTAATTTTAAGGATTACTATTAATAAGTTAATGATTGATAATTCTAATGAATTCCTCCAAGAATAACAAGAATATCAAGAACACCATAAATATCATGAACATCAAGAACATCACATCTCTGACATATTAGTATGATAATGGAAGTTCTAAGTTCATGATTCCGACTCATTTACATAATCATTTCTACTTGGTTTTTCAAGTTTAAAATACTTTTTATTTTCTCAACATAACTAACAAAATAATATCATCATCACAATCAACATAATAATGTGAGTTCTGACATCCTATCATCAACATAACCTCATCAAAAACAGATTTGACAAGGTAGTAGGCATAATCGTCTTCAATCTATATCCAAAAACCTTAACCATTAAACATAATCTTTTAAACTTGTTTATAGTTTGCATAGCATCTTTGAATATTCTAAAACATTCTTAATAATATCATCATAACATCAATAATTTCGGAAATCACGAGTTTAAAGCAACTTACTTATGAAGAACACTTCTAAGACAAGAACAAGGGTTTTAAAGCTCACAAACTTCCCTCAACTACCAATCTACAAGCTTCAAGCAAGGTTATGAAACCTCCAAACAAGCTAGGTTAGGCTAAGAAATGTTTATGAGGGCATAGGGACGATCTATTGGAGAAAATATCAAGGTTGGGTCGTGCAAAATGAAAGACTAGCTGTATTTTTATAAACTACACAACTATTACGTGAGTTATAGCATAAAGCTAACGTACGTTAGTCTCTTTAAGTACGCTACACAAGGTGTTACGTACGTAATAAGCCTCTAGAGGTTACTGCCTCAACAGGAGTACGTAATGTAGGTCAACTATCGCGTTACGTTCGTTATATCATGAACATTACGTACGTAATGTAGGTCAACTAGGTTGCCTCGAAAGGCCCATTTATCCGAATCCTGCATGGCCCCCATGCCGAAAGTGAGATCGGATCAGATTCCCTTTGTTACGTACGTAATCTGGAGTACAGTACGTAACACTGAGAAAAATAGCGTATGCTATGCTACATCAGTAACGTACATTAGCCCTTAAAGACAGTCAAAATGCAACAATCTACACAACGTCTAGCAATCGACAACAATACGAATGACAATTATAATTAATTCTATTCTGTTGTATCCCAACATTAATGATCATTATACTAAATGTAACACGATTACAACGATACTCAAATTAACCGAATAATACAATAGTAGATAAGAAATTACTTTCGAATATTACATACCCCCTTAAAAGGAGCTTCGTCCTCGAAAAAAAGAGGTAATCAACTCGGGATATCTCTCCCGCATGCTATCCTCAGTTCCCCACATAGCCTCCTCGACTCCGTGTCGTGACCACTGAACCTCCAGGGAATCGTCTTGTTCCTCAATTGTTTGATCCTCCTCTCGAGTATCTGTACGGGATGTTCCTCGTAAGAATGATCATCGGCTAATTCGATCTCTTCAAACTGAAGTATATGGCTCGGGTCATCAACATATTTTCTCAACTGGGAGATATGAAACACGTTATGAATCCGACTCAAAGCTGGTGGTAATGCCAGACAATAGGCTAGATCGCCTACATGTTCCAATATCTCAAATGGTCCAATATACCTTGGACTTAGCTTGCCTCTCTTCCCAAAACGAAATACACCTCGAGTAGGAGACAACTTCCCCAACACATGAACACCAACCTCGAACTCAAATGGTCTTCGACGGTTGTCTGCGTACGATTTCTATCAGCTTTGAGCCATTAACAAACGACTCTAAATGAGGGCAATCTTCTCACGAGCTGCTAACAACATATCAGATTTTGTACCCAGAGATTCAGATAGGTCGTCATAACAAAAAAAGGGACCTACAACGACGACCATACAATTCTTCATAAGGTGCCATCTGAATCGAAGCATGCTAACTGCTATTATAGGTGAATTCCACCAAAGGTAGTTGGGCTCCCCAATCGTCCTTCCAATCGAGAGCACACGCCTTCAACATATCTTCCAGAGTTTGGGTAGTCCTCTACGACTAGCCATCGGTCTGAGGATGAAATGCTGTACTGAAGTTTAACTGTGTACCCATCGCATGATGAACTGCTCTCTATAAGTTTGATATGAATAAAGCTCGTGTGAATACCCGCGCGAACGCGAGGGATGTCATTAGTTCAATAGGCAGCGCCTCCGCCAACTCAGCTGGTGATGCTACTCATTCACCGGGAGATAATCATTCACTGTCAGGGAGTCGTACCCGAGACGGAGCGCAATCAGAAGGCATTTGGGTTGACCCATTCATATTTACACAGGGCATGATGGCCCAGATGACTCAGATGTCACGTCTGATGGAGACGATGCAGAATTCAACCACTCTGACTCAACAGGATCCTCTGCCGCCACCTCAGAGGCAAGAGAGGAGTGTGAGCAGTATAATCAGTGACATATCTCGCCAGATGCCACCTACTTTTGAGGGCTCATCTGAGCCGGCGGATATTATTCACTGGCTTGAACATTTTGAGAAATTATTTGCTATGGTGGAGTGTCTCGAAGGGCACAAAATTTCAGTTGCAGCTTACTATCTGGGTAAGAGCGGTCACTCATGGTGGCTACCTTTGAAACCCACCGACGGATGTTGCACTTGGGACCAGTTTAAGACCCTCATGTTGGAAATATATTATCCGGCCCCACTCAGAGAGGACAAGTTATCGGAATTACTCAGTCCCAACCCCTCAGCAGAAGAAGATGTTCTCACCATCGCCGAGAAGTTTAAGGAGCTACTTCCCTTTGCCTCATCAGTTATCCACTCCGAGGCGGATAAAATCAAGTACTTCAGTAATAGGTTGAAACCTCGTATGTGCATGTAATTGCTTAATCATCATTACGCCACCCTGGCCGAATTCATCGAGAAAGCTCTTACTTATGAGGTTACTGCTAAGGAAATTGCTAAGCAACAATCTTCATATGCTGGTAAGATATCGAGGAATCATAATCAGTCCGAGGGCAGCCGGGCAACTTTCAAGAAGCCTCGCACAAGTTCTACTTTTTCTAAGCGACCTCCTATGGCGCCTAAACCTGCGGAATCTCAGTCCCGAGCAGCCAGTTCGGCCATCACTTGTTTCAACTGTGGAGAACAGGGTCATTACAACACTAAGTATCCAAAACAGACTATCACGTGCAACGTCTGTGGGATTGTCGGGCATAAGGCCCATTTCTGCCGAAGAGATTCCAGACCTGCTCCGACAGCATCGCAGACCCCGAAGCAGTCGAGTGTTCAGAATCAGGCTACTCAGTTTGCGTCATTTAAGACGACAGGAGCAAATAAAGGTGGAGCCCATACTTATCAGACAGGAGCATCCAGTTCAGGGCCGGCAAGCCCCGAATTTATGAGATGAAGAGGACTGAATATCCGGAGTCCCGAATGATCTCAGGTACACTCGAAATTCTATCTCAACATCTGTGTACCCTTTTTGATACTAGCACATCCCATTCATTCATTTCCGAGTCATGTTTGAGTAGACTACACCTGGATAGTGCTACTAGTTGCGAACCTTATGTCATTGGTCTACCAGACGGTAGAAGAATTGTCAGAAATCGTGAAGTTAATAACTGTCCGATTTAGCTTAATGGCCATGAATGGTTGGCGGACCTGATCCTGGTAGACTTACCTAAGGATGACGTAATCTTGGGTATTGATTGGATGGATCGTCATGATGCCATCCTTAGTGTCCGTAAGCGTATGGTCACTATCATTTCAGAAGATGGAGTCGAGTGTGTATTTCAGGGGGGTAACCCCAACCGTTCCGAAAGAGTCATTAATATGATGAAAGCAGTGAAGTTACTCAATCAGGGGTGTGTCGGTTATTGGTGCTATATGACCAAGATCGAGAAATCATCAGTGACGTTGGCGGATATCCCTGTTGTAATATCCGGAATTTCTACTGCTGTTATTTAACGTTATTTTATCCGAGCTATGTTGTACAGTGTGGAATCTGTAAAGTATGGATAAAATAATTGTAGGACTGAGACATTTGTATTAGTATAATTATCGTACTTGGTCGACAATTATATTTGAGGATATAGTGTGTTGTGTATACGTATTCGGTATATTGAGATGACGAGCAAGATCAATGTATATGGCTAAGTATAGCCTTATTAGCACACGCTAGTACTCAAGCATAGCACACGCTATCGTGCAGGTTTAGTGCACGCTAAAGGCAAAGGATAGCGCACGCTAGTGCAGAACAGATCAGAGGGAATCTACGTGTGGACCCGGCTACTTTCGGCACATCTTCCGATAAGGTCAATGGATGTTTGCTACGAAGGATTAGCGCACGCTAAGCATGAGGCTTAACGCACGTTAATTGTAGATCGGTCAAAGGGAATCTCGGCTTTATCCGGTGCTTTCGGCGTGTGGACCCATCTTCAGAGTATGCGTACAAACGAGTCAACTATGAGTAGCGCACGCTATGGCCGGACACTTGCGCACGCTACCATTTGTACAAATAAGAATCCTCTTCACATAATTGCTATTGCATGGGCATTGCGTACGTAAATCATTGTACGAAGTAAGGCAGTAGCCTCTGGACTACGATAGCGTACGCTAACAAAGTCAGTTAGCGCATGCTATGGCAAGTAGCGCACGCTATTTTGTGAGAGTAGCGCACGCTAATAATGTACAGTATATATATGTGCAGTTGGGCATTATTCGTCATTCGTCCATTTCTTCATGTGAGCCAATAGAGAGAGTTCCTAGAGAGAAGTTTAAGGTTCCAAACACTTAAGTTGATCATTCCTAACAACATTTGGAGCTTGGAAGTGATTGAGAACAGATTCAACCTTGGGATTCAATCCATTCCTTCATACAGGTAATTACTCTTCACCTTTGGATTTCGTTTTGGATTGAATATTGATGTTCTTGAGTTAATGATTATCATATAAACAAGTTGATAAGCATGATTATGAGATGGATTACTGGATTAGGATGATGTTGTTGTTGATATATGTATATTGATATTATTCTTGTGGGTTGAATTGTGTTGTTCGTCTTCTTGAGATAAGTTGGTTAATCCTTCTCCTCATTTTCGGATGTTGAAGTTATTGTTGATGATTACTCCCTGTAATGATAGATTATAGAAGTGTTGTTATGGTTCTTGGTGTTCATGATGTTGATATTTAGGAAGAAGATGATATATGAATATATGACTTGGATTATGAGTTGGATGATTGTTTATATGTTAAAGGATATCGGATTTCGTTGTTTTGATAGCTATGTATATGGTTTCGAATCACTTAGTGTTCTTGAAGAACTTTTGATAAATAGAACATAGCAAGACGATTGTATATGGAACTATCAGTATTTTAGGATATGAGGATGGAATGTTCGTTAAGTCATGTTGATTGATGATTGATCTTGGAATACGTTTTCCTTTACATTCATATCCGTAACTACAAAGTGTTAAGTTGATACTTGTAAGGCATGCAATTGTATAACTTTAGCGCATGCTAGCTGAACTGGCTAACGCATGCTAACCGAAGTGACTTAGCACACGCTACGGTGTATGATTAACGTGCGCTAAGTGGACAGGCAGTGTAGTATATCATGTTGTGGTTATGAATTCGTGCTGGTTTGAGTCGGATTGTTCAGACTATATTTAACCGAGATATTGTAGAACCGTTGGGTTTGTTGATTGGTTATATCGGTTGTTGATTATTATTGAATGTGCGTTAATTGATTATCATAATAGGTTGAGATTATTGATCGGTGATTAAAACCATGCTCTGCGGTCGTGTTCGAGAATGTTCGTGAATTGCATTGATCAGGGCCGAGGGAGTTGTAGACGACGGCAAGGAATTGGTAACGGCTTCATCGGTATCGAGGCAAGTTATTACTTGATCAATTTATAATGTTAAATGAATGGTTTCAGTTTCATTTCGTTTATAATACATATAGCAATGATTATATGTTGTTTTCCGATTTTGGGAGTTAAATCATAATGTATATGATTTATTTTGGTTATTGGCATATTTGGGTATCGAGGATACATTATGATAAAGATGAGGGTATGAGTATCTATAGTCCATGGTACGTTTGGATCGCCGAGCATTGAGGATAATCGTCAGTGATGATTTGACATCGAGATTGCTCCCGAAGGACTCGGGGCAAGTATTTTATATCGACCCTGGTTTAGTGTTTATGATTTTGGTCATGCAAATTGTATTTTATGTTGTTGAACATGAGGTCATCCTAGTGATTTGTCATGGTGTCGTTTGTGTTATTGATTCATATGTTGTTCATGTTGATGAACATATTGCTTTGCATATGTGTATGTATAATTGTATTGTATATGTTGTGTTGATCCGATGGGATCGTGTGATCTATGCTGAGGGCGCTGGATCAGATGTCTATCTCGTATTGGTCTGACGGGATCATCTTGGGATCTATGCTAAGGGCGTTGGATCATTGGATGGGTTTTCCACCTCATGTTGGTCCGACGGGATCATCTTGGGATCTATGTTGAGGGCGCTGAATCATTGGATTACCCTGTGTTGTGTTGATGGAATCATGTGGATTCGCATCATTGGTTTTATCATGTGTTGTTTTGTGTATATGTATATTGTTGGTTATCCACCTCATGTTGATCTAGTAGGATCATCTTAGGATCTATGCTGATGGGCGCTGGATCATGGGATTTCCATTGAGTATACATTGTTGTTCTTGTTTGAGCATATTGACGTGGTCATATGAGTATGCATTTGTAGGTATTGTGTTAGGACCGTGTCCGTATATTACATTGATCTGATCTCAGATTAGACTGACATGATTGTCGTGGTATTGTGCATTTCGCGGTATGTTCCGTATTTCCTTTGGTAATTGTCTTTTGATGGACAATCGATTATCGTGATAAGATGTGATGATGTTACACGATGGATTTGGGTTGGACAGAGTTAGTAGATTTCCTAACAGTGAGTTACGATGATGTTTTGAGAACCTTAGGTACTGTGCGAGATGTGACTCCATTCGTCCTTCCAGTCCGAATGGTCGATATAGTTATGATGATAAGATTACATTGGTCGTATTCTTATTTTGTATTCTCATTGGTATGTAATTATTAATGTGATGTGACGGTTATCATTGTTGAGTATTATAGCTGACCCCGTCGTGGGCTTTATTTTTAGGTTCTTCGAATATCAAGCTTGTAGCGGTCGTGGAGAGATGAGTTTCCCGGAGGATACTGGCTAGGTCATGTAATTGTGTATTGAGTTTCCTGATCAGTTGTTGTATTCCGCTACTAGAGTATTTTTAATTGTTTGTCTTTTTCGATGTGTGAGTATTTTTAAATGGCCTTTTGGTATCTGGTAACTTAAGTTACTTTGGCAATCGTTTTATAAACTATTTTGTCGGTATGTGTAAGTGATAGCTTAATGTATGTTTTCAAACTGTTGAGTTTTGGTATTTCGGGCCTTGTCCTTTCAAATGAGATTTTACGACGGTGTTGATAAACGGATTTTATTAAGCCTTTGAATGTTTTTAAAAGATAGTACCGTCGTTAGCCTCTTGGGCATTTGTAAATGTTTGCGAAAATTTCCTTTAGTCTGTGGGTTCCGTTCCGGGGCCCACGATGCTGTAATATTTCCGGATGACTCTGGGGGTGTTACAGAATACGTATGTCTCAAGAGATCGTCGACTTTGCGCATTTATAAGTATGCTATTTTGGTTATTCGTTAATGATGATGATTGATCGTTGTCGTGATGGTTTTAGTATATTTTGGTTGAACGGTTTGTTTCTTTATGACGGATTGCAAGTTTTGAGGACGAAATTTATTTTAAGTGGTGTAGTATGTAATATCCGGAATTTCTACTACTATTGTTTAACGTTATTTTATCCGAGCTATGTTGTACAGTGTGGAATCTGTACAGTATGGATAAAATAAATGAAGGACTGAGAGATTTGCATTAGTATAATTGTCGTACTTGGTCGACAATTGTATTTGTTGATATAGTGTGTTGTGTATACGTATTCGGTATATTAAGACGACGAGCAAGATCAGTGTATATGGCCACATATAGCCTTATTAGGGCACGCTAGTACTCAAGCATAGCGCACGCTATCGGGCAGGTTTAGCGCATGCTAAAGGCAAAGGATAGCGCACGCTAGTGTAGAACAGATCAGAGGAATCTACGTGTGGACCCGGGTACTTTCGGTGCATGTTCCGATAAGGTCAACGGATGTTTGCTACGAAGGATTAACGCACGCTAATTGTAGATCGGTCAAAGGGAATCTCGGCTTTGTCGGGTGTGATAAGTGTCAGTTTTACACACTTATCCGTGATTAGTATTGATATATTTCACCCATAATTATGAGCTAGTCTACACTTTTTTTTTTGCTTTAAATTAATTAGTTTTTAATAATTTTATTTTTATATGATGAAGATGTAAATTTAGCCTTAATCGGATTGAATTACCGGTTTACTCAAGAAATAACAAGTTTATAAAATATTATCTTTATTGAGTTTTTATGTATTCATGTTATAGAGCTTTTCCATATGAGTTCGGCAGTCTTTCCGGATTCAAAATCAGAGTTATATATCAAAAGTTATCATCCAAAGAAGATTTGGGGCGAAAATGCAAAAGTCCAAGAAATTATGGGCTGAAAATGAAGTATGAAACTCCATACGGGTGTACAAAAAAAGTTACGGCCGTAACTCACACAGCACAAAGCCGAAGCCATGTTACGGCCGTAACATCTGAAAGTTACGGCCATAAGTCCTCTATGTTACGGCCGTAACATCTGAAAGTTACGGCCGTAACTCTTGACAGATTTTTGATTATTTTTTAATATTTTATACTTTGGTCTATTATTGAGGGGATGGTTGGCCTTGATCCGATCTAATGTAATAATGCTGGAGTTTTGGAGCTATTAGATGACTTTAGGTGTATAAATAGACCCCTTAGATCCATCACTAATCATCATTCATCTTATATTTTTCCTACTTTGTAATATTTTTCTTTGTGTGAAGAACACACTTGTGTCTTGAGTGATTTATGTAAGATTGATTTAGTTTATGTTGTTGAGGGATTTTATTGCTTCTTTCTCCTTTATCTACTAAGGGAGTTAGGATCAATTCTTTCCCTTTTCAACTAATAATGACCACTCAAGCTTGTAATATGTTGAATAAACCCTTCATGGGCTAAGTTATCCTTAGTTGGGATTATAAAAAAGGTTTGTCATGTTATTTAAATTTGTATAAAGATCTATTATAGATTACTTGTTATTGTGTGTGATTTTTATTGTTTTACCAATCTTTATTTATTTGGCCAATAAATGATGATATTTATGGTCTTCATATGTTTCGAAAGAAAATATGTTGATTAGATCAAATGATCTTCACTCTAAGTTGTTCTAGGGGATAGAAATATACCTCTAGACCTTAGATGATTCTTTGAGTTATTTTCATAAAACCTAATTGTAACACCCCGAGATATTCGGAATAATTACAACACCGTAAATCCTTAATATAAAAATTTATAAGGCTAATTTAAAAAATGTAGAAATAATACAAAAGTACCATTAAAGTTTAGAATACAAAACCAGCTCAAATGAGTTGATTATTACAAGCGTCTCAAAACATCACAAGACACGAGTACTCGAGTACTGAGAATAAACCAGAAAGACAAGACAACAACAATTAACATCATTGAGCTCCTTCGTCGTCATGTCGGTATTGTGGCTGCTTCCTTGCTCCTCAGCTACCTGAACATCAAAACAAATGTCCACCCCCGAAGGGGTTAGCAAAACGATGCTAGTACAAGTATCATAATATATAAATCGGATATGTAACAACAATGCATCATGAATTACATAAATCGGACTCCCGCTACAAGAATCCAACGATGCGAATCCACATGATTCCATCAACACAATACAGGGTAATCTAACGATCCAGCGCCCTCAGTATAGATCCCCATGATGATCCCGTCGAACCAACGCATGGTGGAAAACCCGTCCAACGATCCAGCACCCTCAGCATAGATCCCCATGATGATCCCGTCGGACCAACGCATAGTGGACATCAGATCCAGCGCCCTCATCATAGATCGCTCGATCCCTTCGGATCATCACAACATACACAAACACAAACCATGCGTTTACATATGCAAAATCGATATGTCCATCAACATGAACATTCAAGAAATCAATAACGAATACCATGACAATTCAAAGGAACTAACCTCATGTTTCAACAACATGACGAAACAGTATGCATGATCAAAATTCGAATGTTAACAATTTTCAAATACGATACTTGCCTCAGAAATGATGATAAGGATTTGCTACTATGAATAGGCCTCGACCCGCTCGAAGAATTCTCACTCGATCAGCTCACCAAAATCCGAACCTTCAATGAAAAATAACACCGGTATAACTAACAGTTCCGGATAATCATTTTAACCATCAAATGGATCAATAAAAAACATGTTATACCCTATCATGGCAAGTGAACTAAATCTGCCCCAATTTGTTCGGTTGAATCAATACTACTCTACTCATCCAAACGACAATCTCATCGAATACTATTCAAGTTTAAACGCATCTTTCGGTCGGATACTTCAATTATGACATGAAATTCATCTTAGAAGGATTCTAATCATATTCTTCCATAACAAGATATCGAAACACTTCTACGAATCATCATAAGAACTTAATCACTAGGTTCCTCTTGATTATCATCTCCTTCTAGGAATTAACCCTAAGATTAATCCATTAACTTCTCCAACGAAATGCTCGATCAATGATTTCTAAGGATTAAGATAATCTCTGAAAACTAGTTATAATAGGGGTCATAATCTCATAATGCTATATTCAAGAGTCTAATCACTAATACGTTCGATCAACATGTTTAACAATGAAGGAGAACCGAAGCATAACTGAACTTACTCTTCTAAAATCATGATGTTCGACTACTCACGAATATAACTGACTTGATAAACTAAAAAACATGTTCAAAACATCCCTAAGAATACGTAATCAAGTTGGTGAAGAATCACCTACCTCAAAATAGTGAAGAACAAGGAGAAACTTGAAGAAACTCAACACCGAGAGCTTGAATACCAATCCCCAATGGTCTATGATCTCCAAAATCAAGCTAAAATGATGATGTGGGAGTTAAATGGTGAAGGATAGTCTCCAGAACCCAAAAATCGGCCAAGGCATGAGGGAGAAATGAAATAGGGGTTGAGGTCTATAAATAGAAATCTAACCATTACGTACGTTATGTGATATCCATTACGTATGTAACAGCCTTAGCGTGCGCTATACTCGATTATTAGCATACGTTAACGTCTGGCCAGAGTCCACTGACTTGATTCTGGCATTAGCTTACGTACATTAGCACTGTAGCTTACGTACGTAACACCATGTACTTAGTGTGCGTTAACACTACTCCTTAACATATGCTAAGCCCAGTTGACTTGCTTAGCTGGAAAACCGTCTAGGTTCATGCTGGAAATCTCCACGAATCTTCATCCGGTCCCCACACGCCGACCTTTGTCTGAACTCGAATTGACTTAAGCTTATGTACATTAAGCTTAAGCTATAACGTACGTTATGCCACCATCGTAGCATACGTTAAGATCATCACCTAGCACATGTTATGACGTACAGAACCATGCATGCAAGAATGTTATACGGGAAACCAATCTTCAATTAATACGTCACAAAGTCGAAACTTACAAGATCGAATACAGGATAAATACACAATAATTATCCGGGAATTACATACTACCCCTCTAAAAAGGAGTTTCGGCCCGAAACTTAAAACGAAAACAATTCCGGGTATCTCGAATTCATACTATCTTCAGTCTCCCAAGTTGCTTCTTCGACTCCATATCAGGACCACTGAACTCTAACCAAGGAGATCAGTTTATTCCTCAATTTCTTGACTCGACTCTCGAGTATTTTAACTGGTCTTTCATCGAACGTACCATCATTAGCAACTTCAATCTCACCAAAATCAATGATATGACTGGGATCCGGTACATATTTTCGTAATTGGGATACGTGGAATACATTATGAACGTGACTCAGCGATGGCGGTAAGGCCATCCTATACGCCAACTCCCCAACTCTCTCGAGGATCTCAAATGTTCCGATATATCTCGGACTCAGCTTTTGTTTCCTCCCAAAACGGAAAATTCCTCGAGTAGGAGAAATCTTCAGTAGCACGTGGTCCCCAATGTCAAACTCTATTGGGCGACGACGCATGTCTGCATAAGATTTCTGTTGACTCTGGGCAGTCAGTAGCCTTTCGCGAATTAGATCTACCTTCTCTTGAGTTTGAACTATCAACTCTGGTTCCATCCCAATCAAATCAGAAGAAGCATCCCAACATAGGGTCGATCTACATCTTCTCCCGTACAACACTTCAAATGGTGCCATCTTAATGGAAGCATGCCAACTATTGTTATAGGTAAATTCAATTAACGGCAAATGAACCTCCCAATTGGTTGACCAATCTAAGGCACAAGCTCTTAGTATATCTTCTAATGCCTGTATAGTCCTTTCGGACTGACCGTCCGTCTGGGGATGATAAGCCGTGCTAAAGTTCAGCTCGGTTCCCAAGGCCTTATGAACTGCCTTCCAAAAGTGCGATACAGAGCGACCATCTCGATCCGAAATAATGGTCTTCGGCATACCATGCAATTGGACTATTTCGCAACAAACACTCGTGCCAGCTTCTCGGGTCCCCAAGTGTCTTTAATACCCAGGAAATGAGCCGACTTGGTTAGTTGATCAACTATAACCCAAATCATGTTCATTCCCGTCTTGGTCCTTGGTATATTGGTGATGAAGTCCATCGATATATCCTCCCACTTCCATTGAGGAATCGGAAGTGGCTTTAACATCCCGGAAGGCCGTTGATGTTCAATCTTTACCTGCTGACAGGTTAAACATTTTGAAACGTATTCCGCTACGTCCTTCTTCATATTTCCCCACCAGAAATTTTGTTTTAGGTCCTTATACATCTTGCTGGTGCCAGGGTGAATCGAATAGGGCGCGCTGTGAGCTTCCTTCAAGATTGTCTGTCTCAAAACATCATCAGGGATGCAAATTCGACTCTGAAATCTCAGAACTCCATCATCCTATATCACAAATCCTGGGGCCTTCCCTTTGTTCGCTTCATCACGTAACCGAATAATCATAGAATCATTCAACTGCTTAGATTTGATTTCTTCGATCAACGCCGAAGTTAATTCCATCATACATAGCTGTCCTTGGACTCTTTGCGACCATACTTTAATCCCTTTGCGGATTAATTCTCGTTGAATGCTGGGCTGCAACGTAAACGCTTCCAACATTCGAAGAGAAACAAGTTTGCGGTTCAGTGCATCGGCTACCACGTTCGCTTTGCCTGGATGATAGAGGATTTCCATGTCGTAATCCTTGATCAATTCCAGCCACCTTCTCTGCCTCATGTTTAATTCCGTCTGACTGAAAATATACTTGAGGCTCTTATGATATGTGAAGATCTGACAATGAGTGCCGTACAAATAATGTCGCCAAATCTTCAAGGCAAAGACTACAGCTGCTAACACCAAATCATGAGTCGGGTAATTTACTTCGTATGGTTTCAACTGTCGAGAGGCATAGGCATTTCTCTTAAGTTCATCAAAACTAGCTTGGCATTTCTCATTCCACACGAATTTCTGAGCCTTCTGCAACAGCTGAGTAAGCGGACGAGCAATTTTGGAAAATCCTTCTACAAAACGGCGATAATATCCAGCAAGTCCTAAGAAACTTCGGACTTCTTTCATGTTAATAGGAGACTCCCACTCCAAGATTGCCTCGACTTTCTTCGGGTCTACGTGAACTCCATCAGTTGATATCACATGCCCAAGGAAGGTTACTTCCTTAAGCCAGAACTCGCATTTATAAAGTTTCGCTTAAAGCTGTTCATTCCTCAAAGTGCTCAATATGATACGCAAATGCTCTACATGCTCCTTTGGGTCTTTGGAATAGATCTTCTTCACTGCATCTGAAACTGTTGATGCTGTCCGGAACTTCTTTCCGCCTCGAGAAGGATGCGAAGGTCTCCTAGATGAATGAAATGAGGACTGGCCCTTGCAAGGCCCACTACTCTTGTTCTCCGTGAATTTTCCAGACACTTTCTGCTTCTTTTCTTCCGTTGATATCTCCACCGCCGCCTCTTTCATGTCGTAGGCCAGTGCTTTGTCCTGATACTGTCGCAAGGTAGTACATTCATATCCGGACATATATTGCTGAATCTCAGGCTTCATCC
Source organism: Orobanche coerulescens (assembly GCA_033398695.1). Classification (NCBI taxonomy): domain Eukaryota; kingdom Viridiplantae; phylum Streptophyta; class Magnoliopsida; order Lamiales; family Orobanchaceae; genus Orobanche; species Orobanche coerulescens. Next base: position 103,497,555 of record CM065808.1, read on the forward strand.
GCATGTGGAAATGGAAAATCTTCTCCGCCTCAGTCCTGACCAAGTGTCGCACACAGGTCAGCTGGTGATTAAAAGTCTTAATCACGTCTGTCACAGATGCCTCTAGATTTTGCGGTGAGAAAACTCTCGGACTCTGGCCTCTCTAACTGGGCGAGGACAATATTGTGCTTCCATCATTAATTTGAATTCCATCCAGTCAGCATAATGATCCTCAGGTCGAATGGCCTCCCACCAGTCAAAAGCCTCCCCAGTCAGGAAATACTGGGCGATCGGAACTTTTCGGTCGTCGGGACAGTTAATACCTGCAAATATCTTTTCTAACTCCTTCATCCAGTGATCCCAAGTAGGCATCTCTGCAGAACCGTCAAATTTTGGTGGGCGTAATTTGACCACCTCAGTAAGCCACTTGTCTCCCCGATTATCCTCGTTGTGCTGCTGACCCATCGCCGTCTGCATGCGGTCAACTACCTGAGCAAACTGGGTTATCTGAGCGACCACCTGTTGAAGCACTCCTGGCATGTTAGGATTTGCGTTATCATTCGCCGATCCCTGTTGTCCCCCAGAATGGGAATCGGTTCGACTAGCCAATAATTCTGGGGTAGACGCTGAATCCTCCTGTCTCGCATTACCACGTCCGCGTCCACGATCGCGTCCGCATCCACGACCTCCCCTCAACATACTGTAAACACAAATACTCAATATCTAGGGTCAAAATCTTCTAAAAGAAAGTTCGTCAATATTCACAAAACACAATTTAAATAAGACGGTGGTATATGAGATTAGGAAACTTATAACCACAGTCCACATGACGACGCCGGCTGAGCAGTGATGTTATAAACGACCAATAAATCGAACAACGTCAACAGACCCAACTCAAACCCGACTGCCAAGATATCCATGAATCTTAGCTCCGATACCATATTCTGTAACACCCCGAGATATTCGGAATAACTACAGCGCCATTAATCCTTTATATAAGAATTTACAAGGCTAATTTAAAAAATGTAGAAATAATACAAAAGTACCATTAAAGTTTAGAATACAAAACCAGTTCAAATAGTTCAAATGAGTTTATTATTACAAGCATCTCAAAACATCATAAGACACGCGTACTCGAGTACTGAGAATGAATCATAAAGACAAGACAACAACAATTAACATCACTGAGCCCCTTCGTCGTCATGTTGGTACTGTGGCTGCTTCCCTGCTCCTCGGCTACCTGAACATCAAAACAAATGTCCACCCCCAAAGGGGTTAGCAAAACGATGCTAGTACAAGTATTATAATATATAAATCGGATATGCAACAACAATGCATCATGAATTACATAAAATGGACTTCCGCTATCGGAATCTAACGATGCGAGTCCACATGATTCCATCAACACAATACAGGGTAATCCAACGATCCAGCGCCCTCAGTATAGATCCCCATGATGATCCCGTCGGACCAATGCATGGTGGAAAACCCGTCCAACGATCCAGCGCCCTCAGCATAGATCGCTCGATCCCTTCAGATCATCACAACATACACAAACACAAACCATGCGTATACATATGCAAAATCGATATGTCCATCAACATGAACATTCAAGCAATCAATAACGAATACCATGACAATTCAAAGGAACTAACCTCATGTTTCAACAACATGACGAAACAGTATACATGATCAAAATTCCAATGTTAACAATTTTCAAATACGATACTTGCCTCAGAAATGACGATAAGGATTTGCTAAGACGAATAGGCCTCGACCCGCTCGAAGAATTCTCACTCGATCAGCTCACCAAAATCCGAACCTTCAACGAACAATAACATCGGTATAACTAACGGCTCCGGATAATCGTTTTAACCATCAAACGGATCAATAAAAGATAGGTTATACCCTATCATGGCAAGTGAACTAAATCTGCCCTAATTTAATCGGTTGAATCAATACTACTCTACTCGTCCGAACGACAATCTCATCGAATACTATTCAAGTTTAAACACATCTTTCGGTCGGATACTTCAATTATGACATGAAATTCATCTTAGAAGGATTCTAATCATATTCTTCCATAACAAGATATCAAAACACTTCTACGAATCATCATAAGAACTTAATCACTAAGTTCCTCTTGATTATCATCTCCTTCTAGGAATTAACCCTAAGATTAATCCATTAACTTCTCCAACGAAATGCTCGATCAATGATTTCTAAGGATTAAGATAATCTCTGAAAACTAGTTATAATAGGGGTCATTATCCCAGAATGCTATATTCAAGAGTCTAATCACTAATAGGTTCGATCAACATGTTTAACAATGAAGGAGAACCAAAACATAACTGAACTTACTCTTCTAAAATCATGATGTTCGACTACTCATGAATATAACTGACTTGATAAACTCAAAAACATGTTCAAAACATCCCTAAGAATACGTAATCAAGTTGGTGAAGAATCACCTACCTCAAAATAGTGAAGAACAAGGAGAAACTTGAAGAAACTCAACACCGAGAGCCTGAATACCAATCCCCAATGGTCTATGATCTCCAAAATCAAGCTAGGATGATGATATGGGAGTTAAATGGTGAAGGATAGTGTCCAGAACCCAAAAATCGGCCAAGGCGTGAGGGCGAAATGAAATGGGGGTTGAGGTCTATAAATAGAAATATAACCATTACGTACGTTATGTGATATCCATTACATACGTAATAGCCTTAGCGTGTGCTATAATCGATCATTAGCGTACGTTAACGTCTGGCCAGAGTCCACTGACTTGATTCTAGCATTAGCTTACGTACGTTAGCACTGTGGCTTACGCACGTAACACCATGTACTTAGTGTGCGTTAACACTACTCCATAACGTACGCTAAGCCCAGTTGACTTGCTTAGCTGGAAAACCGTCCAGGTTCATGCTGGCAATCTCCACGAATCTTCATCCGGTCCCCACACGCCGACCTTTGTCTGAACTCGAATTGAATTAAGCTTACGTACGTTAAGCTTAAGCTATAACATACGTTATGCCACCATCATAGCGTACGTTAAGATCATCACCTAGCGCATGTTATGATGTGCAGAACCATGCATGCAAGAATGTTGGAAATTGAAAAATGTAGGGATACGAATACGGAAAACCAATCTTCGATTAATACGTCACAAAGTCGAAACTTACAAGACCGAATACAGGATAAATACACAATAATTATCCGGGCATTATACTAATGCTATGTATTGAAGCCAATCAACATATAAATATAGTGGATTGATTCAATATATAAGGGGCGTTTTGACATTCGAAAGAGGAACCGTCTTTTTAAGGAAAATCGAATCTACACAACATAATAAGTAAATACATCTTATGATCTCCTATACATATTCTATAACTAATGATGAACTAAGTTTGTAATCCCAACTATTTCATTTTACCTTTTATTAATCTATTATTAGTGCAGTTGTTGTGAGGAAATCCCTCACACTATGCCGCAAGTGCACGGTGTCAACAAGTAATAAAGTGATAAGTAAGATATCGTTCCCTCGAGGACTGATTTCACTAAGTACCAAAATATAGTCAACTCGTAATTTTATTTGAAGAACAATTATATAGAATTTATTGCTAAACTAATTGCAGAAAAATAAATAGAAAATAATAATAGTAATAATAAAAATAATAATAATAATAGGGGTGTAGGATTATGATTATCACCTCAAACAATCAGGAATGATTTTTATTTAATTCAATTCACTTTTATTCAATTGATTATAAGCTAGGAATTCCTAAATTATTCTAAAGTCTTTCCCAAGGTCGATAGAAAATACTAAGAATTATTAACTCGATATATCCCTACTCGAATTAGATAATTAATAGCTAAAACTGTTCATGAATTCCCACAATAAACAGGCTTCACAATTCCCATGAGTATATCCCTATCTCACGAAAATCATGATTTTTCTCACAAGAACTATTTCTAAATTTCATCTCCCGGATCCATAAAGACATTCAAATCAATTCAACTATTTGCCAGACAATTAAAAGCATTGAGAACAGTGAGAAAAAACTAACTCAATACGAATAACGAGTGAATTGAAATAAAAATAAATAACTCAAACCGTCATGTAATCGGCTACAATCATAATCCTACTCGAACAGATCTAGAAAATAAGATGCGGAAAAATTAAGAAAAACCGTAAGGGATCCGTGACCTTGTCGTTGCCCACAAATCTCTTCCTTTCCGCTTTCCCCGGATTCTTGTATTCTTAGATCCTGTCCTACGATGTCTTCGATGATGCCCTTTTTCTGACCTTCAATGTTTATTTATAGCTATCCTTAGCCTCCAAAACGCGTCCGTGAATTAGGTTGAAAACAGGCTTCAGAAACGGCCCAGAAACGTGGCAAATCCATCAAAACCGCCCCGTGGGCCGCGGCTCACTTAATATGTGCTGCGGCCCCTAATGTTCAGCGCCTCTATACCTGGGCACAATTTCTTCATGGTCCGCGTCTCAGCATCCTTGTGCCGCGGCCCCCGGTACAGTTGGTGCGGCGCCCTGCTAGTCACCTTCGTGTGCCGCGGCCGGCCCTTGGTGTGCCGCGGCCCCTGGCCAAGAATTGTCGTTTTGGCCCATTTTTCTCCGTTCGAGCTTTCGGACTCCAATTTCCTACAAAACATATAAAGATAGTGCATTAAAAGCTCATTTAAGCAGATTTAGACTTCAAATGGATAAAAATAATGACGAATAAGCGCATAAAAATACGCCTAACAAATACTCCCAAACTTGAGCCTTTGCTTGTCCTCAAGCAAAAATTAATTTTCAAATAAAAAGCATCGTGAATGATTGTGCATGTAATACCCAGTAATTATCATTCAGTAATTATCACTCAGTAATTATCATTCAGTATTTATCATTCAGTAATTGGTACTCAGTAATTTCATTATTGATCATTTATCACTCAGATTCAGTCATGGTATTCATCATTCAGAGTAATTGTATCGTGTATCAATCGTCATTCATCACTAATCTGATTGGAGTTTCGTGCCGTGTTTATCATCATTGTCATTTCGTTGCAAGCTGTGCTTGAGGGTAGCGCACGCTACATACTCCTTTTAGCGTACGCTAATTGGGTATAGGTAGCGCACGCTACCGCTTAGCTTTAGCGCACGCTAAGGCTACCTTGGCTGCAGTCCAGAAGGTCTTGGGTGCGGTGAGAATAATTGTAGCGCCCGCTTCTTGTGGTGAGTAGCGCGCTAACGGGTTGTAGTAGCGCACGCTATATGTGTGGAGTAGCGCGCGCTAGGGACGGATCGAGTTGAGTCCGGTGGCTCTTTGGGCTGCCGGATTAATTCATAGCGCACGCTATGAGTTATATTTAGCGTCGCAATCGATATTATAGCGCACGCTAATCGGTTGTTGTAGCGCACGCTATCGAGTTAGATCGGAGGCGAGACGGTTTTACGGACTCCGATCTTGGGCGTCGAATATTTCGCTAGCGCACGCTAACAATGGATATTAGCGCACGCTAGTAATATGGCCGTAGCGCACGCTACAAATAGGTACGTAGCGCGCGCTACCGTGTTCGGACAGGGGTTACTGGACTACCCAAATTACACGTTAGCGCACGCTATGCACAAGGGCTAGCGCACGCTAACATGGGTAGTATAAATTGGACAGTTTAGTCAGAGTTCGTCATTTCCCATCTCATTTCATTCCTTCGGTAGTTTTGGGCGATTTCGAGCGTTTCGGAGAGGATTCTTCGAGGTGTAATCATCAATCATCATTTTCAAACTCATCTTTCGGATTGATCATCATTTCATCATCTTCATCACATCGAATCAAAGGTATTAAACTCTTGGATCTAGAATTTGGATTTTGGGTTTTCCTTCCGATTTCTTCGTGTAAGCTTGGATTATCATTGGAATATGTTAGTTATGGATTATCTAACTTGGATAAATATATTCCTACGGTTTTAACGGTTATTTTGAATTATTTCAAGAACCCTTGGGGTTGACTTGGTTAATTGGGGATTTTCGATTGAAGTTGTTGTAATCATGAGTTATGGATTCCTAATGGATTATTGATATCATTGAAAGTGTTTTGATGGTTTGAAATACTCATCTTGGAGTTGGTTTCGATATATTCGGGTTTGAATATTGTTGTATCGACGTTTGGGTCGGTTAGGATCATATTTGATTCGTGTATTGATCGATTGTTGGTAATTAATGTTGTTCAAGGTTGTTCGAGCGACCGATATTTCATTTAGGACGTTGTTCGTGGACGGACATTCATCATCGGTATTGAGTAAGTTAATTCTTACTCGGTTAAAAGGATATTCATTCCTTTTTGTTGTTGATTACTCATAATCATAATTCATTCATCATTGTATTAATCGTATCAAAACTCGTCATTGTCAATTAATCACCTCAGTCATAAGGAACGACGGTTCCGATCATTTCATTGAGCTATCATTCATTTCACCATCATTCAATCTTGGTGAGTCATTATTCATTTTCATTGTCACTTTTGTCATATTGTGGCATTAGGGTCATCTTGGCGTGCAGTTGGTATGTGTAGGATTTTCATGTCGGGCACATTATAGTCGTGTGTTGGTTGGTGGCCTCACATTGGGTGTGCACGAGTCGATTGCTCGTGAGGCGATTAGGTACAAGACCACGCGTGTTTGATCGTTGGTGGCTTGTGCACGGACACATTTCCATCCGGGCGTAGTGTGGCGCCATTCCTTTGAGCCGTCTTGTTTAGTCGATTCATATAGCATGTTTGATTGCGTATGTTTCGACAAGAATAATTCATAATTTCGGATATATCATGATTGTGTATTTTCAACCCTTGAGGATTGTTGTTACGTATGGCGGCCCGTTGGGGATATTGTTTTTCGTGTCATGGCAAGGCTAAAGCACGGGAGAGCACGGTGACGGCGAGAGTCCAGTGATACTAGTAGGGGCCCGATGCATTCGATCATTTATTCGATCATTGTGTTTCCTTTATTATTCCATTCTGAGACATTCCGTTTGAATGCTCATTTCATTCAGTGTTGTGTATTTTATCGTCACATAAAATACACATGTATTCTATTTTATCCTGGGTGTGTTGTATAAAACTCCTCATCGGAGAAATTGATGTTGTAATGTGGTTCGGTACTACATTTACCTGTGTAATTCATTCATTTTCATTCGCCTGGTGGGTCCCAGTCGGGGGTCCACGGCACTGTAATATCCACCTAGTTTGGGGTGTTACAGAGTTGGTATCGGAGAGTGGTTTTGAATACTACCCTCCAAGTCATGTCTCATTTGAAATCATCGTCATCGGACTAGTATCATTGGACTCTCGCGCCACGTGTGACCTGTGCAAAAGCCGAGCCAATCAGACCAAGAACTGTAAGATTTCTAATGCCACGGTATAATTTCTGGCATAAATCATTCATTCATAATTCATCAGTTAACAATCCTCAATCATCGTTGTCATTTTGACCGGGACGGTCAGGATAACTCATTAATCAGTCAATTCATTTCATTGTTCAGTTGTTGATCAGGAAGATCGGATCATTAATCTTGTTAACTCATCCAAGATAATCATTTCAGTAACTTCATCAGATAATCATGTCACGTCAATCAATCATTCATGTAATCGCTGTATTTGAGCGCGTATGCTCATTTTCATCATTTCATAATATAATCATAATGTGATACTCATGCGAGATATATAATCATCATATGACTTTCCACTTCAGTATGGAAAGGGCTGGCAGAGGACGTGGAGGACGAGGCCGTGGAGCGGGCGAATCCCGAGAACTCGTGCGAATACCGTCTGCAAATGCCAGGAATAATGCTAACTCATCGAGCAGCGACGCTGCCACTCACTCACCTGGACGCGATCATTCACTGTGAGGGAGTCGTACCCGGGACACGGCTCAGTCAGAGGGTGTTCGGGTCGACCCACTCGCATTTATGCAGGGCATGATGGCCCAAATGACCCAGATGGCTCAGTTGATGGAGACGATGCATAACTCCGTCAATCAAAATCAGCAGGCTCTTCCGCCGCCACCTCAGAGGCAAGAGAGGGGTGTAAGCAATATCATCAGCGATATCTCTCGCCAGCGACCACCTACTTTTGAGGGCTCATCTGAGCCGGCGGATATTGTTCACTGGCTTGAGCATTTTGAGAAGTTATTTGCTATGGTGGATTGCCCCGAAGGGCATAAAGTTTCAGTTGCGGCTTACTATCTCGGTAAGAGCGCTCATTCATGGTGGTTATCGTTGAGGCCCACAGACGGAACATGTACTTGGGATCAGTTCAAGACTCTCATGATGGAGAGGTACTATCCGGCCCCACTCGGGAGGCCAAGTTGTCGGAATTACTCACTCCCGACCTTTCGGCGGATGATGACGTTCTCGCCATCGCCGAAAAATTTGAGAACTTCTTCCGTTCGCCTCATCTATCATTCACTCGAGCGGACAAGATCAAGTATTTCACAAGAGGTGAAACCCCGTATGAGACTTGATTTGCTTAATCATAAGCTGTACCACTGCCGAGTTCATCGAGAAAGCTCTCACCTACGAGCTTCGCTAAGGAAATTGCCAAGCGGCAACCTTCGTCTGCTAGCAAGAAGTCCAAGAATCGTAATCGATCGGCGGGAGTGCCACTTTCAAGAAACCACGTGCGGGCTCTACTTTTACGAGCGACCTCCCGGCGTCTAAACCCGCGGAATCTCGATCGCGAGCGCGTTCGGCCATCACTTGTTTCAAGCTGAGAGCAGGTCATTTCGGCACCAAGTGTCAAGCGATGCATTACGTGCCACAAGCTGTGGGATTGCCGGGCATAGGGCCCGTTTTTGCCGTAGGGACTCTAAACCCACTCCGGCGTCATCTCAAGCCCCGTGTCATTCGGGGTGCGAGAATCGAGCCACTCACTCGGCGTCGTTCAAAACGACAGAGCTAAAGGCGGAGCAGAGCTATCGAGGCAGGAGCATCCGGTTCGGGGCGGCAAGCCCGAATTTATGAGATGAAGAAGACCGATGATCCGAGGCCGGATGATCTCGGGTACACTCGATATTCTATCTCAACTGTGTGTACCCTTTTTGATCTTGGTGCATCTCATTCATTCATTTCCGAGTCATGTTTGAGTAGACTACGTCGGTAGTGCTACTAGTTGTGAGCCATATGTCATTGGCCTACCGATGGTAGACGCACTATCGTCGGTAACCGTGAGATTCGTAATTGTCCGATTCGGTTTCATGGTCGTGTATGGCCAGCGGACCTAATCGTAGTAGATTTACCGAGGGACGACATCATCTTGGGTATTGATTGGATGGATCGTCATGATGCCATCATTAGTGTCCGAAAGCGTTTGGTCACTATCATTTGAACGATGGAGTTGAATATGTGTTTCAGGAGGTAATCCCATTGCTACGGCAAAGTCATTAATTTGATGAAAGCGGTAAGATTACTCAATCGGGGATGTGTCGGTTATTGGTGCTTTATGGCCAAAACCGAGAAATCATCAATAATGTTAACGGATATTCCGGTGGTGAGGGAATATGCCGATGTTTTTCCAGACGAGTTACTGGTTTGCCTCCACAGAGGGATGTGGAATTCACGATTGAGTTGGAGTGCAGTACGTCCCGATATCGAAGGCACCGTCTGGATGGCCCCGACCGAAATGCAGAATTAAAGAACCAACTTGAGGAGTTGTTCGAGAAAGGTTATATCCGACCGAGTGCGTCCCCGTGGGAGCACCGGTGTTGTTTGTCAAGAAGAAGGATGGTTCATTCCGCTTATGTATTGATTATCGGGAGTTGAACAGGTGACAATCAAGAATAAGTATCCTTTACCCCGTATTGATGATCTCTTAGATCAACTTGAGGAGCTTGATATTTTCCAAGATCGACTTAAGATCTGGATATCATCAGTTGCGGATTCGAGAGTCGGATATCGCGAGGACGGCGTTTCGAACACGCTATGGTCATTATGAGTTTGTGGTTATGCCGTTCGGTTTGACTAATGCACCTGCGGTATTCATGGAGTTAATGAATCGGGTCTTCATCGACTTTTTAGATCGGTTTGTTGTTGTCTTCATCGACGACATTTTGATTTATTCTCGTGACCGGGAGGAACACGAGTTTCACCTTCATCAAGTGCTCGATGTGTTGAGGCGAGAACAACTTTTTGGGAAGTTTTCCAAATGTGAGTTCTGGATGTCCGAAGTGACTTTTCTCGGACATGTAATTTCATCAGACGGAGTTCGTGTCGATCCTCAGAAGACGGAGGCTATTCGGGATTGGCTACCTCCGAAGAACGTTAAGGAAATCCGAAGTTTTCTCGGATTAGCGGGTTATTATCGGCGGTTCGTGGAAGGATTTTCTAGAATCGCTCAACCCTTAACGAACCTTTTGCGGAAAGATAAGAAATACACGTGGTCGACGCGTGTCAACGAGTTTTGAGGAACTCAAGAACCGGTTAATGTCGGCTGTACTTTCCTTGCCGCAGGGACGGAAGGATTTGTGGTCTATAGTGATGCGTCGGGCGGGGTCTCGGATGTGTACTCATGCGAGCGGGAAGGTTATTGCCTATGCTTCACGGCAATTGAGACCTTACGAGGTTAATTATCCAACCCACGACCTGGAGCTAGCGGCCGTGGTGTTCGCTTTGAAAATTTGGCGTCATTATCTTTATGGCGTTACATCGAGATATTCACCGATCATAAGAGCTTAAAGTATATATTTACTCGAAGGAGTTAAATATGCGTCGAGAGGCAGTGGTTGGAGTTAATCAAAGATTATGATATCGAGATCCTCTACCACCGGGCAAGGCGACGTTATCGCCGACGCCTTGAGTCGTAAGTCCGTTCGGGAGCGGATGCTTGCCCGTTTAACGATTCGAAGGAGCTCCAACAGAATTCCTTAGACCCGAGATCGAGTGCAGCCGGCGAGTTCGAGGCAGCTTTGTATGTTAGAGATTTCATCGTCACTCGAGGAGGAAATCCGAGAGAATCAGGGTTCGGACCCATCATTGTTGCGCATCCGAGAGGATGTGGCTCAGGGGAAAGCCCCTGGATTTGTGGTCCACGAGGATGGACTTTTGAGGTTTAAGAATCGGTTGTGCGTACCGGCGAACGACGAGTTGAAAAACTCTATTTTGAGAGAAGCTCATGCTACCCCTTATTCTGTTCATCCGGGGTCTAGCAAGATGTACAAGGACTTGAAACAAAATTACTGGTGGAGTAATATGAAGCGAGAAGTCGCAGAATTTGTTTCGAGATGCTTAACCTGTCAACAAGTCAAGATTGAACATCAGCGACCGGCGGGTATGCTGAAACCTCTTCCTATTCCCGAGTGGAAGTGGGAAGACATTTCTATGGATTTCATCACGAGTTTGCCGACGAGTCGTCGTGGCATGAACACGATCTGGGTGATCGTGGACCGCTTAACCAAATCAGCTCATTTCCTTGAGATCAAGGATACGTGGGGTCCCGAGAGACTTGCCCGGTTGTTCATTAAAGAGATAGTCAGACTTCACGGTACTCCTAAAAGTATCGTTTCCGATCGTGACGGACGGTTTGTGTCGCACTTTTGGAAATCAGTTCATCGTGCTATGGGAACCCAGCTTAATCTCGCATCGCTTTTCATCCTCGGTCAGACGGACAATCGGAGAGGACTATTCAGACCTTAGAGGACATGTTGAGGGCATGCGTCCTCGATTGGAAAGACGATTGGGAAGCCCAACTACCATTGATCGAGTTCACGTATAATAATAGTTGGCATGCTTCGATCAAGATGGCACCTTACGAGGCCTTGTATGGTCGTCGTTGTCGATCTCCGTTGTGTTGGGACGACTTATCAGAATCAATCGGCACCGAGCCCGATATGCTTATAGCCGCCGTGAGAAGGTAGCTTTGATCGAGTCGTTTGTTGACCGCTCAGTCGGCCGAAATCATATGCGGATAATCGTCGTCGACCATTAGAGTTCGAGACAGTGACCACGTGTTGGTCAAGGTATCCCCAGTCGTGGTATCTTCCGTTTTGGGAAGAGGGGAAATTGAGTCAGAGATTCATTGGACCGTTTGAGATTTTGGATCGGGTAGGCGAGTTAGCTTATCGATTGGCTTTACCTCCGGCGTTGAGCCGAATTCATAATGTGTTTCATGTCTCTCAGTTGCGGAAGTATGTTGCCGACCCGAGTCACATACTTGATTCGAAATCGAGATCGCCGACGATCATTCATATGAGGAACGTCCTATACGAGTTTTAGAGCGGCGAATCAAACAGTTGAGGAATAAGACGATTCCTTTGGTTAAAATTCAGTGGTCTAGACACGGAGTCGAAGAGGCTACTTGGGAAACCGAGGATAGTATGCGGGAGAGTTATCCCGAGTTGTTTGACCCTTAGTTTCGGGGACGAAACTCTTTTAAGGGGGGGTGTATGTAATACCCAGTAATTATCATTCAGTAATTATCACTCAGTAATTATCATTCAGTATTTATCATTCAGTAATTGGTACTCAGTAATTTCATTATTGATCATTTATCACTCAGATTCAGTCATGGTATTCATCATTCAGAGTAATTGTATCGTGTATCAATCGTCATTCATCACTAATCTGATTGGAGTTTCGTGCCGTGTTTATCATCATTGTCATTTCGTTGCAAGCTGTGCTTGAGGGTAGCGCACGCTACATACTCCTTTTAGCGTACGCTAATTGGGTATAGGTAGCGCACGCTACCGCTTAGCTTTAGCGCACGCTAAGGCTACCTTGCTGTGATCCGAAGTCTTGGGTGCGGTGATAATAATTGTAGCGCACGCTACGAGTGGTGAGTAGCGCGCTAACGGGTTGTAGTAGCGCACGCTATATGTGTGGAGTAGCGCGCGCTAGGGACGGATCGGGTTGAGTCCAGTGGCTACTTTGGATCGCACGGATTAATTCATAGCGCACGCTATGAGTTATATTTAGCGTCTGTAATCGATATTATAGCGCACGCTAATCGGTTGTTGTAGCGCACGCTATCGAGGTTAGATCGGAGGGAAGACGGTTTACGGACTCCGATCGGGCGTCGAATATTTCGCTAGCGCACGCTAACAATGGATATTAGCGCACGCTAGTAATATGGCCGTAGCGCACGCTACAAATAGGTACGTAGCGCGCTACCGTGTTCGGACAGGGGTTCTTGGACTACCCAAATTACACGTTAGCGCACGCTATGCACAAGGGCTAGCGCACGCTAACATGGTAGTATAAATTGGGCCGAGTTTAGTCGAGTTCGTCATTTCCCATCTCATTTCATTCCTTCGGTAGTTTTGGGCGATTTCGAGCGTTTGAGAGGATTCTTCGAGGTGTAATCATCAATCATCATTTTCAAACTCATCTTTCGGATTGATCATCATTTCATCATCTTCATCACATCGAATCAAAGGTATTAAACTCTTGGATCTAGAATTTGGATTTTTGGGTTTTCCTTCCGATTTCTTCGTAAGCTTGGATTATCATTGGAATATGTTAGTTATGGATTATCTAACTTGGATAAATATATTCCTACGGATTTTAACGGTTATTTTCGAATTATTTCAAGAACCCTTGGGGTTGACTTGATTAATTGGGGATTTTGATTGAAGTTGTTGTAATCATGAGTTATGGATTCCTAATGGATTATTGATATCATTGAAAGTGTTTTGATGGTTTGAAATACTCATCTTGGAGTTGGTTTCGATATATTCGGGTTTGAATATTGTTGTATCGACGTTTGGGTCGGTTAGGATCATATTTGATTCGTGTATTGATCGATTGTTGGTAATTAATGTTGTTCAAGGTTGTTCGAGCGACCGATATTTCATTTAGGACGTTGTTCGTGGACGGACATTCATCATCGGTATTGAGTAAGTTAATTCTTACTCGGTTAAAAGGATATTCATTCCTTTTTGTTGTTGATTACTCATAATCATAATTCATTCATCATTGTATTAATCGTATCAAAACTCGTCATTGTCAATTAATCACCTCAGTCATAAGGAACGACGGTTCCGATCATTTCATTGAGCTATCATTCATTTCACCATCATTCAATCTTGGTGAGTCATTATTCATTTTCATTGTCACTTTTGTCATATTGTGGCATTCCGGGTCATACTGGCGTGCCGGTTGGTATGTGTAGGATTTTCATGTCGGGCACATTATAGTCGTGTGTTGGTTGGTGGCCTCACATTGGACTGTGCACACGAGTCGATTGCTCGTGAGACTGATTAGGTACAAGACCACGCGTGTTTGATCGTTGGTGGCTTGTGCACGGACACATTTCCATCCCGGGCGTAGTGTGGCGCCATTCCTTTGAGCCGTACTGTTTAGTCGATTCATATAGCATGTTTGATTGCGTATGTTTCGACAAGAATAATTCATAATTTCAGATATATCATGATTGTGTATTTTCAACCCTTGAGGATTGTTGTTACGTATGGCGGCCCGTTGGGGATATTGTTTTTCGTGTCATGGCAAGGCTAAAGCACGGGAGAGCACGGTGACGGCGAGGAGTCCAGTGATACTAGTAGGGGCCCGATCATTCGATCATTTATTCAGTCATTGTGTTTCCTTTATTATTCCGCTGCAGACATTCCGTTTGAATGCTCATTTCATTCAGTGTTGTGTATTTTATCGTCACATAAAATACACATGTATTCTATTTTATCCTGGGTGTGTTGTATAAAACTCCTCATCGGAGAAATTGATGTTGTAATGTGGTTCGGTACTACATTTACCTGTGTAATTCATTCATTTTCATTCGCCTGGTGGGTCCCAGTCGGGGGTCCACGGCACTGTAATATCCGCCTAGTTTGGGGTGTTACAGTGCAAATCCATAGTGCTCAACTTAATCAATACTACCCTGAAAATCTCAAAGAATAATACGAGTATCGTAATAGTGAGTCACATCAAGGACACTGATTCCACAAAGTAACCATTTTTAGTGCTAGTCAATCGTTTATGAGGAAAATCAAGCTCAAAGATTAACAAGCGTGAATTTAACCGACCGCCAATATGAATGGTTAGAGTAAACAAGCTAACTCGCCCAGCCCCACAGTCTAGTGGAAAAATTCAAGAGTTTCATCATCAAAATTACTCCTTGGACAGCATTCCCTTATGTATGATCATAATAAAGATTCTAGTTAACCACTAGGTTCGGATCACAGGATGTTTCATCGGGATAATCCTAGGGTGGATTTCCATTCTCATGTATTGGGGAACCGTTTGACCTAAAAGACACTCATGGGGCACATGGATGCTTCTAGTTACTAAGTCCCCCTCTACAGCGGAGAAAGAAAAACTTGAATAGCAATTCCCGCATGTCAAGGTTGTTTTTTTACGCGAGAGTAAACAACGGGTCACGTGAGTACTCGCGGTTACTAGGCTTCCCATCATCGGTAATGCGATATTTCTAAATCATTAGTCTATTCAGGGTTATCGTTTTACGCGAGAGTAAACAACGGGTCACGTGAATACCCCCGGTTACTAAACTTCCCATCATAGAATATGTATAATATCTCGACTTTTTGGGAAAAACTGTCCGACTCTAAACTCAATTTAAGTGCCAACAAGACTCATGCTACTGGACGACTAGCTACGCGAAAAGTGTAACCATACCTATAGACGGCGATTTGAAAACACGTATGTCGCCTTTCTTATACGCTAAGATTTCTACAAAAACGAAAAATATAGACCTAAATGAATGCTCATAGGAAACATATATCGCTGACTGCAAACTCGACCAAAAGTCAACCGTTTCTTCAAAAAGAAATCAGTATCGTAACATCAGTTTTACACACGGAAGCATAAAAAATTCACGAAAAATTCACGTTTTTGGCAAAAACCAACAACAGCATGCAAGAAAAATAAAGCAATGATGAAATCGCAATTTATAACCAAGAAAAATTAAGAAAATATCGCATGCTTCAATTTATTCCACTACACATAAAATCATCAACAATAAAACTCATGTGAAAATAAAAGAGATAAGGAAAAGTGAATCTTATTCCAAATGTCTTCTTGAACGCCAGCACATGTCTGAGTGGAATCGTCTGTCAATCCATACTTCAAATACTGCTCAACATCACCAGGGACCCCCAAACTTAGTCTCTAGTCATGAAATAACTATAGACATTAAGTCAAGAAAGACTAAAATATGAAGGATGATAACTCATTGGGGTTATATAAAAAAATATTAGAGAAATAAGGGCCAACAAGAATACACGAATCCAAACTAAATAACAAACAAAGGAAAAAAATTATTAACGAAAAAATCAAATAAAAACAACTAACTAGAAAGCCAGTAAAAATGATGGGTTGCCTCCCATCAAGCGCTCTATTTTACGTCTTGAGCACGACGTGGCAAATAAAAAAAATTAACGTGGCTTCTTTCTAGGGAGATTGCCAAATACCCCCTTCTTGCAATCTATAAGCCTCTTATTCCACAATGGAGGCTTTGGTTCATGCCTGGTTGTTAAAAATAATGAGTAAGAATAATTATGCGGACAACCAAAAAATAATGAAAGAATATAATAATTATAAGGTATGAAAAAATAAGCAGAGTTCGAATGGGTAAATAATAAAGACATATCATGAACAACCTCATTATAACTCAAAGAATCAGCCTCAACAAAATCAAAAGTAATGGGGTCAATCTCTCCCAATATGGATTTAGAAAAAATTATGCGTGGCACCATTAATAAAGTTTTAGGCACAAAAGTGTTCACCTTATTATTCGAAGTTTGATGACAAATTAATGAAATTTCTTTGGAAACATCATCAATGGTAACTTCTTCTACAAGCTCATCACACTTTATGTAATTACCAGGTGCTGGGGGATCGACCCTAAAACTCAGCATGTCTTTCTTCTCAACCTTCCCCTCAACTTCACTACTAAATGGATGAGCTGGAAAATAACCATAGTGAATCTCAAGACCACGACTTGCACATTCTCGCTCAAGAGGGGTACTATCAGGATTTTTGAGAGCGTCTACACAATGTTTAAACATGGTCTTTTGTGTCGGGGGAGGGGGCTGACTGACCCTATTAGGCAAATTATTAAGATCATCAAAATTTATGAAATGCCAAGGGTCACGATAATCAAAGGAAAACATAATGAAAAAATAAAATTATAGAGACTAAAGAAAAAAACTTCAAATTAAAATTAGAGTCGCTTGGTAATGATATTAGCGAAAAATCAGTCCCCGGCAATGGCGCCAAAAACTTGTTGTGAGGAAATCCCTCACACTATGCCGCAAGTGCACGGTGTCAACAAGTAATAAATTGATAAGTAAGATATCGTTCCCTCGAGGACTGATTTCACTAAGTACCAAAATATAGTCAACTCGTAATATTGAAGAACAATTATATGGAATTTATTGCTAAACTAATTGCAGAAAAATAAATAGAAAATAATAATAGTAATAATAAAAATAATAATAATAATAGGGGTGTAGGATTATGATTATCACCTCAAACAATCAGGAATGATTTTTATTTAATTCAATTCACTTTTATTCAATTGATTGTAAGCCAGGAATTCCTAAATTATTCTAAAGTCTTTCCCAAGGTCGATAGAAAATACTAAGAATTATTAACTCGATATATCCATACTCGAATTAGATAATTAATAGCTAAAACTGTTCATGAATTCCCACAATAAACATGCTTCACAATTCCCATGAGTATATCCCTATCTCACAAAAATCATGATTTTTCTCACAAGAACTATGCCTAAATTTCATCTCCCAAATCCATAAAGACATTCAAATCCATTCAACTATTGGCCAGACAATTGAAAGCATTGAGAACAGTGAGAAAAATCCAACTCAATACGAATAACGAGTGAATTGAAATAAAAATAAATAACTCAAACCATCATGTAATCGTCTACAATCACAATCCTACTCGAACAGATCTAGAAAATAAGATGCGGAAAAATTAAGAAAAACCGTAAGGGATCCGTGGTCTTGTCGTTGCCCACAAATCTCTTCGTTTCCGCTTTCCCCGAATTCTTGTGTTCTTCGATCCCGTCCTACGATGTCTTTGATGATGCCCTTTTTCTGACTTTCAATGTTTATTTATAGCTATCCTTAGCCTCCAAAACGCGTCCGTGAATTAGGTTGAAAACGGGCTTCAGAAACGGCCCTAAAACGCGGCAAATCCATCAAAACCGCCCCGTGGGCCGCGGCTCACTTGATCTGTGCCGCGGCCCCTAATGTTCAGCGCCTCTATACCTGGGCGCATTTTCTTCATGGGCCGCGGCTCAGCATTCTTGTGCCGCAGCCCCCGGTACAGTTGGTGCGGCGCCCTGCTAGTCACCATCGTGTGCCGCGGCCGGGCCTTGGTGTGCCGCGGCCCCAGGCCAAGAATTGTCGTTTTGGCCCGTTTTTTCCGTTCGAGCTTTCAGACTCCAATGTCCTACAAAACATATAAATATAGTACATTAAAAGCTCATTTAAGTAGATTTAGACTTCAAATGGATAAAAATAATGACAAATAAGTGCATAAAAATACGCCTAACAGCAATCTTTCATTTCCTTAAATATTAGAACTATTATTGCATTTTCCTTGCAATTGTCAAACCAAACTCTTAAATTATGTGTTTCACTCATCTAAATCTCTATAACAAATAGATAAACAGTGTATAATTCAATATATAACCTAACTTCCTCGTGGGATCGATAAACCGGGCTCAAAAAGTCCACTTACTACTTGATACGTTATCGTGCACTTGCGACACAAAAGACCATGTCAAGTTTTTGACGCCGTTGCCGGGGAAGTATAAGTGTTATTTCGAAGTATTACATTATTAACTATTGTTATAAATACAACTTTTTCTTTATTGTTAATTCTCTTGTCTATGTGAAGGACGTACAATCGCGATTTAGTCTCACTACGCCACAAATGGCCTTCAGCAACGTTTATTTCGATGTTACAAGCAAAAGTGTTAGCATAGATACCTTAAAATCGATTTACGCTAACACTTTTTTTTTATCGTTACAGTTGATAGTAGCCGGTGTTGCCATAGTATCTACGGTAACACCAAATAAGGTGTTACCGTTGACCTTAAAAAAAAACGTTACAAGGGAAGAAAAAAATAGACTGAAAATAAAAGAAAACCTGTAAAATTATAACGGCCCGATTTTTCTAATAGTATTTTATGAATATATTTTTAAAATAAGAAAAACCTGTAAAAATTTAAAGTCATTACGAAACTAACATTTTGTAAAATATTTGCGGAACTTAAAAGCTGAAATTGAGATGACTTGAATGAAAAATGCTTGATGCTTATGAATAGATCCTATCTAGCCATTGGTTCTCGAATCCTACAATTTAAATAGGAGTATACATAAATATTAAATTCTCATAAGAAAACATAAATTTTATGAAACTAACATAAAAAATAAGTATAAAATGATAGGACTTGATTTAATTTAAAGGCTTATGGGATCAGATCTGAAACAATATTAAATTTGATTGGGGCCAAATTGAAAGAATTAAAAGTATAGGGACAGAAATGAAGTTCCGGTCAAAATGACAGGGATATATCCCTATCGTTGTTTCCCCCACCTCACTCTCTCCCACTCCATCTGCCCGACCGCGAGAATTTTTTTTTCTTCCAGCACATCGTGAGTCCGACGGATGAAGTACCGTCGGTTCTCCAACGTCGATCGGAGCATCAGTCGCGCTCAACATGGTTCGAAGACCAGTCTCCAGTGGAAGAAAAGGAGCCAAGGTCTCCGACCGGCCCAGCGGCGGAAGGAAGGGCGTCATCGCGGCAGTTGTGTTTGAATTCGGGCTTCTACACAACGGTTTCGATTGGGGCTTCTCCTCACGATTATTGGAGCTTGTTTAACGATATCAATTAGGTATAAACCCTATTTTTAATTTTGGAGCTTGTTTTTTTTAGGTTTAATTTTGTATAAACCCTATTTTTGATTTAGGATTTTGCATACAGATTAAGGAAGCTTATAAACAACACTGATCTACCCTTATTTAGTGCAATTGTTGTAGATAAATTTGAAGAATTCTCCTCTTTTGGCATTTAACTTGTAAGCGATGGAAGTTTTGGTAGAATTTCAACTAATATTTCTTGAAATACTCATGAATTAATTTGTGACTCCTTTTTTTTTGTGTGTGTGGCTAAAACGACATTTATGTTGGGAAGGAGGAAGTATTTGTTAAGGTTCGTATAGTCATTTAGTCACAGTACATGAATGTATCTGTCAACAACAATTTAGTAAGTTTTGGTAGTAGTTATAGCAAACTAGATGACTTCCGTAAGGTTGCATTTGGATGGAAGGATTTGGATTTCAAAAAGACTCTACATAATATTTATTTGAAATCCACCCAAATAACTTCAAAAATAGTTTGAATGGGACCCTTAAGACTTTGAAATCTGTTGTACCCAAGCCAACTAGCATCATTATGGATTTGAAATCCTTCCGTTCAAGTCCTTGATGAATATTTTATGCCTTGCTGAACCTCAGACGTGCCCTTTTTAAGCATTTAACAAACCTCGTTAACTTTTACCGACTTCAGAGACGTGCATAGTTTTTCAATATACCACCCTACCTCCTTTTCCCAGTTGATTTTTTTTTATTTTGCAAATATAAACCCGATGTTGCTACTTACCTCCTACCTTTGAACTTGTCTCAGATTCTGAAGGAGATTAAGGAAGATTTATCTGGTTTTAAGTGTGGCCTTGCTCATTTTTTCTGTAAGTTCCTCTCAACGTAATATAAGATTTTCCCTTCTCTTTTTTCTTCCCTTTTCCAAATTTGAGATCATTTATGTACAACAGTGCAGCATACAAGTTCTTCTTTGACAGTGAATGAGAACTATGACCCGGATGTCAGATATGACACAGAGACATTTTTGAACAGAATAGTTCCATAGGTGAGTTTTCTTTTTTCATTTGCTTTGCGTGGTGGATTTTATCGTTGGCTGATGATTTTCATTTATTGAGTAATGATTCCAGGGAAGGTCTGCACCGTGGAAGCATATTCGTTTTTTGATTCCGGGTGAAATATTGTGTGATGGAGGATGGGGATTTTCTTTATTGACATAAATTAATTTATGAACTGGATTATTAAAATTTTCAGGTTTATCCTGTATTAATGGTGATTGGCCTTGTGCTTCTTAATGTCGAAGGTTTGGGCAATACGTATGCCTTGATGAAATTCGACTGACTACATATGCTTTCACAATTGTTCTATCTGTCATTTTACTCTTTTTTTTATTTTCTTCTGACATGATGAAGAAAAGTGAAAAGAGCTTTTGACAATCTACTGGTGAATTTATTATGGGTTGAAGGAGTTTGTGTATCGAACTTGTTGATGGATACAATGACCCTACCTGCAAGTCACGATTTCACGCTTGGTCTACTTTGGGGATTTTTTGCCCTCTCACGAACTCGAACCCCGTACTTCTAGTTTAATTAGGAATTCATTGCAAGTGTGGTACCATCAAAGCTCATGAGGGATTGATGGTAGAAGAGTTGGTATGAATTCCTAACTTTCTATCTAAACCTAGAGGTACGGGGTTGAATTTCTGGAGAGCAGGAAACTTGAGACTAGACCCGACCTAAAATCATGAGTTGCGTGCATGGTACTTGTACCCCGTCAATAGGACTCATCAGTCATCAATAATCAGCTCTGTTCCATCTACGATAGATATGCAGAAATTGCACTGTGGACTTGTGGGACTTAGTAGCATAACTTTATTAAATTATCTTACCGCAATCATAAGCTGGGTGAAATAGAATGAGGATAATTTGTCTGGATCATATATGCTTGGCTATCCCATTAAAGCGAGGACATTACGGTGAGGCACACAGATCTTGGAACTATGTGAAACTGCACAATTTATTTGAATTTCCGTCCAGATGGGATCCAGTTTTGCATATGTTCAACATTTGTCTTTTGGTAAATAATGTTTGCTAAGTCTAGAATTCGTTGAATAGCTGTAGGAGAGGATCATCACTCAGAACTGATCCCCCTAATGTCGGGCGATTTACCTTTCATGTTTTTCCAGAACTTTCAGTATTTCGAGTCAATAATAAGATGTAAGAATGTTGATTTGGACTCTTCACTCGTTAAATTTTATGAACGTCACGTCTATTACTAATTACTTGTCGTCTTTAGAAGTATGTTTTAAGTGATTGGTATATTCTTTTTTTTTTTGGCAGCCATGTCAGCTTACAAAACCATGTCAGGAACTAAGAGTTCCAAAAAGTCGGTTCATCTCTCCCTGCAATTCCTGGATTTCATTTTGAGTGTTGTTGGTATATGGGCTACTTGGAAGTTTCATATTGACAGAGGCATTGATAATTTCTATAGCCTCCACTCATGGTCAATGGCACCTTTTACATCACTCAGAACTGATCCCTCTAATGATTTCTCTTTATTATTCCAGGAAGTCACTCCTGACAATGATTTCGAGAAATGTATAAGACCCGAAGTCATCCCCGCAAACGAAATTAGAGTCATAAATTATCACAAGTTCGGTAGCTGTTATATATTTGTCAAGTATACTGATACATGTATGATATCCGATTAAAATTTCGATGAAGCCACTCAATTGCCACACTAGAAGCTTATTTTATTGTTTATAAACTTTTTATGTATTAATCATGCATGTAGAAACTTTTAAATAAATCAGGGGAAGGTTTTTCTAGTATTTACCAAGTATGAATCTGACTTTCCGTTCTTTTTATAGGCCGATGTTAAGAAAGCTCTAGAAAAGGAAGGTGTTGAGGCTGGTGATAAATTGGTTCATGGTGGCAAGGAACGCAACCCCATCTTGGCTAATTGAGAGGCTTATTCAGAACAAGGAATCGAAGTCAAAGTCTTCTTCAACATCATGTGCAACGTCCGTTCCAGATCAGTGAATGTCAGACTTAACTGCAAAGATTCGGGCTCAACTTCAACAAGAGATGGATGAGAAACATGACCAAAAAGTTCGAGAGATGATGAAAAAATTGGCTGGCCAGAATCCGAATTTAAGTCTTTCTTAGTATTTACGTTATCTTTCGCATTGTTTTCGGATTGTGATGGTATTAATGCGGTGATACTGAAGTTAGATGTTACTTAAGTTAGTTATTATATGGTACTTAAGTTAGCTTTTGACTGATTTATTTATGTCGAATGATGATGATGTCGTGGTTTATTTGGATGGCTTGAAAAGCCTTGCTTATGTAAAACTTTAACAGGTTATTTGATTATGGTTTATTTGAATGGTTTTATTATGGTTTAAACTATTACCAGAACAAAAAAGTATTCACAAAATAAATGTTACAATAATAGAAAAGGGTGTTGCCAAAACAAAAATGTGTTTCAGCGGTTGGTGTTACAGTAGGGATTAGTGGTGTTGCCATTGGTCTACAGTAATACGTTTATGGGTGTTGCTACAGAGATATTGGTGTTGCCATTGGTCTACAGTAACACTTTTATTGGTGTTGCTACAGAGGTAAAAAGTGTAGGCATTGGAGTCTGTAGCAACACATTTTCCCTGTGTTACCATAAAGTTAAAAAGTGTTGGCATAGACCCCTATGGTAGCGGCCGTTTTTGTAACACCACCAAATTTCAAAAAAGTGTTACCGTAGCATGTTTTTTTTGCTTCCAGCAACACTTTTTACCCCTTTGAGCACACTTTTTTGGGTGTTGCTGAAGGCCATTTATGGCGTAGTGCTCTCACTAGATCACGAGATTAAAGCCACATTTAGAAGATGGCGAAGAGAACAAAAAACAAGCATTATTTATTCACCATCAATGGCGGACGAACCAAACCCACCACTCCTCCAAGAAAATGATAACGAAAGAATTCCTCCGATAAGGGGAATACCCAATGCTCAAAACATTCAACATCAACAATATCATATTGTACTGGAAATAGATGAAGACAACATGCTCTTTGGGGAATTCATGAACCCCCCATCTTTGAGCGTGCAATCAAGTGTGATCTATCCACCATTTTGGAGTGGACAATTTTTAAATTCGCCGGAATGTCATCAATCTATTCTCCAACAACTCATTCTATGAAAGAACCGACGAGAATCCATATCTCCATATTAACCATTTTGTGGAGATTTGTGGAAATTTCAAATATCCAAATGTGAATGATGAGGCGATAAAAATAAGACTTTTCGTGCACACTTTGAAGGACAGATCAAGAGAGTGGCTAGATACTTTGCCACCATGAAGCATAACAAATTGGCCCGAATTTGTTCAAAAATTCACCACTAAATACTTTCCACCAATAAAAGTGGCGAAACTCAAATACGAAATCTCTACATTTCGTCAAGAAGATCCGGAGTCATTTCACAAAGCATGGGAGAGATACAAAGATATGCTACAAAAATGTCCTAAACATGGTTTCAATTTGGGAGCACAAGTCAATTACTTCTATTCTGTACTCTTGCCTACATGCCGAGCCAATGTCGATTCATCATCAAATGGCTCACTTGGCAACAAAACTATGAGAGAGGCTTATAATATTTTTGAGGTTATAAGTGAACAAACTGAAAGATGGCCAGACAGAAATATCCTAAAGAAACCAAATGGTGTTTTTGAAGTGGATTCTTATTCACTTATGTTGGCAAAAATTGAAGCTTTATCAAAGAAAGTTGAGGACATGTCTTTTTAAACTCCTCAATATGTGAAGACGGTGAAAACTCCACAAGTTTCAGCTCTTTCATGTGAAATTTGTGGAGCAACTCACAACAGCACTATATGTCCCTTAGTGCAACAGGAGCAGTCATTCCCACCACCAGAACCAGTGGCCTATGCTCAGAATTTCCAAAGGCAAGCATACAATCCTTACGAGCCAACATACAATCCAGGGTACAAAAATCATCCAAATTTTTCTTATGCAAACAACAACAATGTGTTGAATCCAACGCATCAAGAAAAGAAACCCGGGTGGGAAGAAGCAATCACGAAGCTAGCCGAACAACAATTGAAGTATCAACATTGCAATGATGCTTCAATTAAAAATTTGGAGACACAAGTTGGCCAAATGGCCAAAATACTTTCAGAAAGCTCTCACGGCATGTTACCTAGCAATACTGAGGTAAATCCAAGGGAGAGTGTCCAGGCTATCACAACAAGAAGTGGAGTGCAGTTGCCCAAAATTTTTGTGGAAAATCATCTGAAAAAAACAAAAAAAAAACAAAGTCGAGAAACAGAAAAAGAATCTGAATCAGGACCTTCAACTCAAAAAGGTCCAGTTGCTGCCAAATCTTATGTTACACCTATCTCTTTTCCTCAACGGTTGAATAATCACAAGCTCGATGCGCAATACGGCAAGTTTTTGGAAATTTTCAAAAAGCTACACACCAACATACCTTTTGCCGATGCTCTAGAACAAATGCCAAGCTATGCCAAATTTATGAAAGATATTCTTTCTAACAAACGAAGGCTTGAAGAATATGAAACTGTCATGCTAACAGAGGAATATAGCGCAATACTACAAAAGAAGTTGCCACCAAAGCTAAAAGATCCGGGAACTTTTACAATTCCGTGTACAATTGGTGAAGTGAATATTGACAAAGCTCTTTGTGATTTAGGGGCAAGTATCAATTTGACGCCCCTGTCAATTTTCAACAAACTACACTTGGGAGAAGCAAAAGCAACAATAGTTTCACTGAAATTAGCCGATCGGTCAATCAAATATCCACATGCGATAATAGAAGATGTGCTAATCAAGGTTGATAAATTTATATTTCCAGCAGATTTTATCATCCTTGACATGGAGGAAGATCAGGATATTCCTATTATCTTGGGATGGCCATTTCTTGCAACCGGACATGCTCTTATTGACGTCTACGAAGTAAAGCTAATTCTTAGAGTGCAAGACGAACATGCCACCTTCAATGTCCTAAAAACTTTGAACCATCCCTCTACAAATGATTATTATCAAAAAAATTGATGCAATTGATGCCAGAAAATGAACGTCTTGGTAATCTGACGTTAAAAGACCCTGTTTGCCAATTTGTAAGAAAATTAGATGGGAAGCTTCTCCCTAACTCATAGAAGGCGTTTAATCCATTTCTGAACATAAAATTAGAGGAAGATGTGAGCTACAATCACAACTACGGTACATACGCATAAGTATCTTTTATTTTTGTCGTATGGTGAGATTTTCTGAATAAAAAAAGTGATACATAATAAATGCATTCATTATTCTATTGAGTAGTTAAGCGCAATTAACGCAATCACAGATTTGTTAAATATTTTTACCTTGCTTTTCTTCTATAAATAAACATTGTGCTTGTTTCTTTTATTCATCCCTCAAACTTTTACTTTTCTTTTTTTCTCTCAAATAAGTTTCTTTTCAAAAATGGAATCATCAACTTCCACAAAAAGACTTAACTCATTCTGTATTTTTGGTGGAGCTAGTTATGGAACAGAGGCATGCTTTACTGAAGCAGCCCACAACTTGGGTCGTACCTTAGGAAAAAAATGCATTCCTGTAGTTTACGGAGGAGGAAGTCTAGGATTAATGGGACGCGCTGCTGCTTCTGCCTATATGAAAGGAGTTAAAGTGTTGGGAATAATTCCAAAACCTCTGGCTGAAAGTAAAATCACCGGGGCAACTATTGGAGATGAGTTTAGAGCTGTAAATATGCAAGATCGCATAACTCACATGATGAATAATTCTGACGCCTTTATCACCCTTCTCGATGGTTTTGGCACTCTTGAGGAACTTTTTCATGTGGTTACCAGAGCCCAGCTAAATGTTCATAAAAAACCAATAGGTCTGCTTAATGTCAATGGTTTCTTTGATGGTTTACTATCTTATATCGATTACGCTGCTGATAAAGGTTTTCTTTCCGAGCGTGCTAAACGAATCATAGTCGTTTCAACAACACCAGAAGAACTAATCAAAAAGCTCATTGAATTTGTTCACAAACCAGATCTAGTTGTAGCTAATATTGTCTGGATGAAAGATTTAACCGTGAGAAAATGAAAAGTGGATTCATTCCTCTCCCTTTGATAACCCATATCGGACCTATTGTGATTTTTACTTTCTGTCGTGTGTAAAAATCGTGCTAAATTATGGCAACTTAAGGAGTTTCTTTTTGATCTCTTGATGCGCATCTATTTGCGATTTATGTATTGTTATTGTTATTGCTGTAATTTTGATTATTTATTTTTAATAAAAGCATTGATGGCAGTGTAATACGACTCTTTGGACTTTCCTAAAGTGCATCTTAAAAATTATGTTATACTTCCGAGTATATTTTATTTCTTTTTCTCTTTTGTTGTTTGCCTTCTATATTTTTTTTCTTGCAGATCCAAAAAGGCGTTAGCTCAAGCATCAACTTTCATAACAGGGAGTATTATATTTTTCTCCCTTTCTTTTTATTTTTTTAAACTGAGTACAGTTTCTTTTTCAAGTTTGGGGTGGTGTGTTTTGATTATTTTGGTGTGTTTAGCTTTGATTATTGTGATGTGTTTTTGATTATTTTTGTTATTTGGCTTTAATTTTTTTTTGTAGTACATATATATATATATATATATATATATTTTACTTATTTTGATTTGTGATATTTCTAGATCTGGCCATAACACCAATAAGTTAGCTTATTTAACCAAGAAAAAAAACGAAAGAACAAAGTTGCATATCAAGTATAATAGACAGACACTTCAATCAGTCTGGCTTGCAGCAACCTACATCCTCCTAAAATTCTAATTCAAACATACTACTTTAACATGTAAATGAGTTCCCTAAGACATCGCATTTGAATTAAATGCCTACATGAAACCCAAATCAGCAGCTTATTCTCTATTTCCTCAGCTCTCGACACACCCTGAGTTAAAATATCACACTTACCAGTTAATAAACTTCAGGAAGTTCTATTTTGTGAAGAACAGGCTCACAAAAATGCATGCACATATCAAATACAATGAAAAATCAAACTACGTGTTGCTTATAGCAACACAAAAATGTATCAGAGCATATTCAAATGGTATATGGTCATTGTTACTGGTTAAGGGTACATACACTTCTATATAGATATGTTTCCAGAACTCGAGTAAGTACTAACTGTTTTATAATGGGTTCTCCTCAGACAGGATTAGAAAAAAAGTAAATTATGATAGTGCAACTCAGACTTCTAGTAGTGATAACTCAACTTTTGTCCAAACTGAGTAATTAGCCATAATTCTAAATAGATAAAAAGCTTAAAACATCCTTGAATCACCAAAATTACAAATCAAGACTACCATAACTTCTGTCCATAAAACACAACTAAATTCATAATCTTTTTTGTGCAGATAGAGCATTTGAACATGAAGAGATAAATTTACCACTAGAAGGGGGGTTGAATAGTGGTAAAGCGGAATATAGAACTTTCTTGCGAATAAAATAAAATAGAGCGGAAAATAAACGACTCAAAGATTTATAGAGGTTCGGCAACTTGCCTACGTCCTCTCTCCGAATTCTTTTTCTATTGGCTCAAGAACAACCATAAACTTGACTCGTCTTCGATCGGTCCGAGTACACAACCGTTACAACCACTTGTCTTCTATTGGTCCAAGCTCAACCACTCTCAAAAATAAAACTTTGTTTATCTAGTGTTCTATAGGAACTAGATAATCCTCACTTACGAATATAGGAGTATAATCCTAACAATGCCGGATCAAAGATCCTAATAACACCGGATTAGTGACTCTTGATTCGTTTCTCTAAAGCTCAAATATGAGTGATGCAACACTCACAACCAAAATGAAAGAATATAAAGTATAAAAAATATTACAAGGTATATCACTCTTTGTATCTTTCTTCTCACAACTTAGAATGCAATAAAAGATATAAAACTGAGCTCAAGTATGCTTTGATTGCTTGTATGCTTGTATGCTTGAAGTTGTGTATTTGATAGCCAAGTCCTATGGGTATTTATAGGTGTCAGCCATTCTTCAAATACTGAAATTCATATTATTAGCGTGCGCTAATAATACCTTCTAGCGTGCGCAATCGTCTTTGACTTTGCCTATCTGAACGGTCACAAAAACTGTTCCAACGGTAAAACTATATGGCTAGCGTACGCTAGTCATGTACTCGTAGCGTGCGTTATCGGTTGGTCAACAGGTCTTCAATCTTGACTTTGAAAGTGTTGGTTTGTCTCCCCAACATCTCTTTATCCAACGGCTAAATTTGAACTTAGCGTGCGCTAGCAATTATGCATAGCGTGCGCTAGTAATATTTAATTCCAGCTTTTCCAGATTTCACGGATCTTCTTTGACTCCTGCTTTTCCCAATGGTAGAAAATCCAACGGTAAAATGTTGACTGATTTAGCGTGCGCTAATATATATATATTGTAGCGTGCGCTATATGCTTTCCTTAGTAATGTACGTTACCCTGTGTAGCGTACGTAAATGCCTTCTCATTTTGAGTCCAGTGGCTACTGGACTAATAACCATGTTATCCGGTAGCGTGCGCAAGACATGAAGAGTAACGTGCGCTAAGTCCTCATGATAGCGTATGTAAATGATAGTCCGTACCGTGCGCAAGTCTTTTGCTCCTTCAATATAACAACGTGCTCAGATTGATTTTATTAAATGTTTTGAATGAAGTTATCATCAAAATACTTTTTGAGTCAACAATCTCCCCCTTTTTGATGATGTCAAAACATTTAATTTATACCTGCAAAAACGTTTTTAAAAGATTCGAATCAAGGTAACTTGTTCGATATATTAGTACGTTTTGGTTTTTGGAGTATTCCTCCCCTTTTTGACATAAACAAAAAAGAACTCCCCCTGAATCGTTGCATTTTTAACAAGTAATACCAACAATCATCTAAACCATCATCTTTCTTGAGTTCTTGGTGTATAATAACAACATCAACACGAATCTTTCATCATAATCCAAGGTAAATCTCTTATAACCCTACTTTTGGATAAATTGGGGGTTTTGGGATTTTCGTCCGATTCGTTCCGTTTTGTTGGTTAATCCATGATGAATATGATTAATCTTGTTGATATCATTAGTTTTCCTACGAATTCATGGTATATTTTCATGGTTTTGCGAAATCGAGAGGGTTTGGTTGTGGTCCGCCCTCGTTGTTATTTTTGTAAGAATATACATGAATCGTAGGCGGATTTTCGGGCACTAACTGACTTTGTTAGCGTGCGCTATTGCGGTCCAGAGGCCAATGTTTGGCTTCGTACATGTGCTTGCGTACGTAATGCCCATGTATTAGCGTACGTAACTTACACTGTCTAGCGTACGCAAGTCCTTTGACCTTAGCATGCGCTATTCAACGTTGACTTACTACAGTATTCACCTACCACTCATGCCCCCACATGCCGAAAGCATCCGCGATTTCCGGGATTCCTCTGACCGATCTGGAATTAGCATGCGCTAACCATACGGTTTCGCGTGAGCTAGCCCTACATGACAAACACCCGCTGACCTTATCTGGACACGCATCACAAGTGGCCGGGTCCACTCGCTGAAAGCTAAGATTCCCTGTCGGACGATCTGATATTAGCGTACGCTAACCATCCTTGGTAGCCTGCACTAAATGCCGATAAACATCAACACGGTCGGCCGCCTTCCGAACCTTTCCCAGAATGCCTTACATACGTAAAGGATCCTCCTTGGCGTACATAATACGAACCTATCAGCATATGCTAACTGCACCACGTAGCGTGCGCTACTCATACCTCATAGCGTGTGCTAAGCATATTTCATAGCGTGCACTAACGTGGCTGTACTTAGCCATTTCCCGCAATTTCTGTCCAACGTCTCGACATACCAAAAACGAACATACGACACACTGAATACATATACTCAACACATTATATCCTCAAATACAATTGTCGACCAAATACGACAATTATACCAATACTGACATCTCAGTCCTTCATTTATTTTATCCATACTGTACAGATTCCACGCTGTACAACATAACTCGGATAAAATAACATTAAAAAATAGTAGTAGAAATTTCAGATATTACATCTGGCCTATCGACTGGCTTTGCCACCAGCTTTGAGTTGGATTCACAACGTGTTTCATGTCTCCCAGTTGAGGAAATATGTTGCTGATCCGAGCCATGTACTTCAGTTTGAAGAGATTAAATTAGCGGAGGATCATTCGTACGTGGAGCGTCCTGTGATGTACTAAGTTTGTATGTATACTAATCACATTTTCAAAACAACTTTGAAATCATACAATATTGTCAATAAAAATCCATTATCGAAAATTCTTTCCAGAATTTCAAAACTCAAAACATAAATTTACGTAAGACCACGAAATCAATTTCGAAAAGCTAAACCAGCTCGCTTGTGTCAAGTTCTCGATGACAATTCTTTTCGAATACACATGATTAAATAAAATGAAATTATGAAAATTCTCGACTACATCCATACTCCTGTATACCAATTCAGTTATTCCCCAATTCCACTGACACTCGGTCGGAAAACCACATGATAGAATCTAAAATCTCATTGTATAGACTTAGTTAAAATCATCCTTTCCACAAATTACTCGCAACATCGATCATTATCCCATTCTACAATACTGCAACTATGCCATGAGGACACATATTTTTAAAGACAACAATACTGTCTCTCAAAATAATTTATGGAAATACATTTCATGACTGCGAGCAAAATAATTTATTCAAAATGTACCATGTTGAAAAGTATCATTTTCAAATGTTCAAAAACAGTTTCGTATGTCTCAATATGAATTAACATGACTACATGTTCCTCTCAACAATCCACAACATCTTTCCTAAATACACAACTCCGTTTTCCAAGTTTACCTGACACATTGATTTTTCCCATAATCACAGTTTCTCCAGATCACCGGTTATGTCCTAACTATTATGTTCTTCTATCTCATAACATAACACATAATATTCTTCTGAATCTCAAAGCATATCATCTTAGAATGACCATAATTCTCAATGCAATTCAAAAATCCAAATATTTACAGATCGTGAAGCCGACGATTCCCCGTGATACTACTCGGTTGTGAATTCATTGATTATCATTCAGTAATTTTCACTCATAATTTTTTTTTTCACTCAGTAATAATCATTCATCATTCATGTTTATTCATTTGTGTCCATCGTTCGGCGTACTTTGGAATCGTGTATCAGATAAACGTTCATCGTTCAACCCTGTTTGAAAATCGAGATGAGAATATTATCATAATCATTGTAAGTGTTCAGTAAATTGATGTTGATTTTGGAGTTCATATCATTTCGATTTTACTCTTTTTGTTCGGTTCGTGCTATTTTCGGACCTATTGTGATTTTTACTTTCTGTCGTGTGTAAAAATCGTGCTAAATTATGGCAACTTAAGGAGTTTCTTTTTGATCTCTTGATGCGCATCTATTTGCGATTTATGTATTCTTATTGTTATTGCTGTAATTTTGATTATTTATTTTTAATAAAAGCATTTATGGCAGCGTAAGACGACTCTTCGGACTTTCCTAAAGCGCATCTTAAAAATTATGTTATACTTCCGGGTATATTTTATTTCTTTTTCTCTTTTGTTGTTTGCCTTGTATATTTTTTTCTTGCAGATCCAAAAGGAATTAGCTCAAGCATCAACTTTCATAACAGGGAGTATTATATTTTTCTCCCTTTCTTTTTATTTTTTTAAACTGAGGACAGTTTCTTTTTCAAGTTTGGGGGTGGTGTGTTTTGATTATTTTGGTGTGTTTAGCTTTGATTATTGTGATGTGTTTTGATTATTTTTGTTATTTGGCTTTAATTTTTTTTTTTGTAGTACATATATATATATATATATATTACTTATTTTGATTTGTGATATTTCTAGATTTGGCCATAACACCAATAAGTTAGCTTATTTATCCAAGAAAAAAAACGAAAGAAAAAAGTTGCATATCAAGTATAATAGACAGACACTTCAATCAGTCTGGCTTGCAACAACCTACATCCTCCTAAAATTCTAATTCAAACATACTACTTTAACATGTAAATGAGTTCCCTAAGACATCGCATTTGAATTAAATGCCTACATGAAACCCAAATCAGCAGCTTATTCTCTATTTCCTCAGCTCTCGACACACCCTGAGTTAAAATATCACACTTAGCAGTTAATAAACTTCAGGAAGTTCGTTTTTGTGAAGAACAGGCTCACAAAAATGCATGCACATATCAAATACAATGAAAAATCAAACTACGTGTTGCTTATAGCAACACAAAAATGTATCAGAGCATATTCAAATGGTATATGGTCATTATTCTTTAGTTAAGGGTACATACACTTCTATATAGATATGTTTCCAGAACTCGAGTAAGTACTAACTGTTTTATAATGGGTTCTCCTCAGACAGGATTAGAAAAAAAGTAAATTATGATAGTGCAACTCAGACTTCTAGTAGTGATAACTCAACTTTTGTCCAAACTGAGTAATTAGCCATAATTCTAAATAGATAAAAAGCTTAAAACATCCTTCAATCACCAAAATTACAAATCAAGACTACCATAACTTCTGTCCATAAAACACAACTAAATTCATAATATTTTTTGTGCAGATAGAGCATTTGAACATGAAGAGATAAATTTACCACTAGAAGGGGGGTTGAATAGTGGTAAAGCGGAATATAGAACTTTCTTGCGAATAAAGTAAAATAGAGCGGAAAATAAAGGACTCAAATATTTATAGAGGTTCGGCAACTTGCCTACGTCCTCTCTCCGAATTCTTTTTCTATTGGCTCAAGAACTACCATAAACTTGACTCGTCTTCGATCGGTCCGAGTACACAACCGTTACAACCACTTGTCTTCTATTGGTCCAAGCTCAACCACTCTCAAAAATAAAACTTTGTTTATCTAGTGTTCTATAGGAACTAGATAATCCTCACTTACGAATATAGGAGTATAATCCTAACAATGCCGGATCAAAGATCCTAATAACACCGGATTAGTGACTCTTGATTCGTTTCTCTAAAGCTCAAGTATGAGTGATGCAACACTCACAACCAAAATGAAAGAATACAAAGTATAAAAAATATTACAAGGTATATCACTCTTTGTATCTTTCTTCTCACAACTTAGAATGCAATAAAAGATATAAAACTGAGCTCAAGTATGCTTTGATTGCTTGTATGCTTGTATGCTTGAAGTTGTGTGTTTGATAGCCAAGTCCTATGGGTATTTATAGGTGTCAGCCATTCTTCAAATACTGAAATTCATATTATTAGCGTGCGCTAATAATACCTTCTAGCGTGCGCAATCGTCTTTGACTTTGCCTATCTGAACGGTCACAAAAACTGTTCCAACGGTAAAATTATATGGCTAGCGTGCGCTAGTCATGTACTCGTAGCGTGCGTTATCGGTTGGTCAACAGGTCTTCAATCTTGACTTTGAAAGTGTTGGTTTGTCTCCCCAACATCTCTTTATCCAACGTCTAAATTTGAACTTAGCGTGCGCTAGCAATTATGCATAGCGTGCGCTAGTAATATTTAATTCCAGCTTTTCCAGATTTCATGGATCTTCTTTGACTCCTGCTTTTCCCAATGGTAGAAAATCCAACGGTAAAATGTTGACTGATTTAGCGTGCGCTAATATATATATTGTAGCGTGCGCTATATGCTTTCCTTAGTATTGTACGTTACCCTGTGTAGCGTACGTAAATGCCTTCTCATTTTGAGTCCAGTGGCTACTGGACTACTAACCATGTTATCCGGTAGCGTGCGCAAGACATGAAGAGTAACGTGCGCTAAGTCCTCATGATAGCGTATGTAAATGATAGTCTGTAGCGTGCGCAAGTCTTTTTCCTTTTCTTTCCAGACCTTACTATCCTCTGACTGATATGCGATAGCGTGCGTTACATAGATATGATAGCGTGCGCTAAAACTAATAGTTTAGCGTGCGCTGATAATATGACCTTTGCTTGCGCTATCCATCAGGTAACTTCACTGGACTGTAGTTAACTGACTAGGCTGTATATAATCCTCGATAGCGTGCGCTACTATGGTACAGGTAGCGTGCGCTAAGTCCATTTTGCTCCTTCAATATAACAACGTGCTGAGATTGATTTTATTAAATGTTTTGAATGAAGTTATCATCAAAATACTTTTTGAGTCAACAATCTCCCCCTTTTTGATGATGTCAAAACATTTAATTTATACCTGCAAAAACGTTTTTAAAAGATTCGAATCAAGGTAACTTGTTCGATATATTAGTACGTTTTGGTTTTTGGAGTATTCTCCCCCTTTTTGACATAAACAAAAAAGAACTCCCCGTGAATCGTTGCATTTTTAACAAGTAATACCAACAATCATCTCAACCATCATCTTTCTTGAGTTCTTGGTGTATAATAACAACATCAACACGAATCTTTCATCCTAATCCAAGGTAAATCTCTTAGAACCCTACTTTTGGATAAATTGGGGGTTTTGGGATTTTCGTCCGATTCGTTCCGTTTTGTTGGTTAATCCATGATGAATATGATTAATCTTGTTGATATCATTAGTTTTCCTACGAATTCATGGTATATTTTCATGGTTTTGCGAAATCGAGAAGGTTTGGTTGTGGTCCGCCCTCGTTGTTATTTTTGTAAGAATATACATGAATCGTAGGCGGGTTTTCGGGCACTAACTGACTTTGTTAGCCTGCGCTATCGCGGTCCAGAGGCCACTGTTTGGCTTCGTACATGTGCTTGCGTACATAATGCCCATGCATTAGCGTACGTAACTTACACTGTCTAGCGTACGCAAGTCCTTTGCCCTTAGCGTGCGCTATCCGAAGTTGACTTACTACAATATTCACCTACCACTCATGCCCCCACATGCCGAAAGCATCCGCGATTTCCGGGATTCCTCTGACCGATCTGGAATTAGCATGCGCTAACCATACGGTTTCGCGTGAGCTAGCCCTACACGACAAACACCCGCTGACCTTATCTGGACACGCGTCACAAGTGGCCGGGTCCACTCGCTGAAAGCTAAGATTCCCTGTCGGACGATCTGATATTAGCGTACGCTAACCATCCTTCGTAGCCTGCACTAAATGCCGATAAACATCAACACGGTCGGCCGCCTTCTGAACCTTTCCCAGAATGCCTTACATACGTAAAGGATCCTCCTTGGCGTACATAATACGAACCTATCAGCATATACTAACTGCACCACGTAGCGTGCGCTACTCATACCTCACAGCGTGTGCTAAGCATATTTCATAGCGTGCACTAACGTGGCTGTACTTAGCCATTTCCCGCAATTTCTATCCAACGTCTCGACATACCAAAAACGAACATACGACACACTGAATACATATACTCAACACATTATATCCTCAAATACAATTGTCGACCAAATACGACAATTATACCAATACTGACATCTCAGTCCTTCATTTATTTTATCCATACTGTACAGATTCCACGCTGTACAACATAACTCGGATAAAATAACATTAAAAAATAGTAGTAGAAATTTCAGATATTACATCTGGCCTATCGACTGGCTTTGCCACCAGCTTTGAGTTGGATTCACAATGTGTTTCATGTCTCCTAGTTGAGGAAATATGTTGCTGATCCGAGCCATGTACTTCAGTTTGAAGGTTAGCGGAGGATCATTCGTACGAGGAGCGTCCTGTGATGTACTAAGTTTGTATGTATACTAATGACATTTTCAAAACAACATTGAAATCATACAATATTGTCAATAAAAATCCATTTTCGAAAATTCTTTCCAGAATTTCAAAACTCAAAACATAAATTTACGTAAGACCACGAAATCAATTTCGAAAAGCTAAACCAGCTCGCTTGTGTCAAGTTCTCGATGACAATTCTTTTCGAATACGCATGATTAAATAAAATGAAATTATGAAAATTCTCGACTACATCCATACTCCTGTATAACAATTCGGTTATTCCTGTAACACCCCAAACTAGGCGGATATTACAGTGCCGTGAATCCCCGACTGGGACCCACCAGGTGAATGAAAAGGATGAATTAAATAATATAATTGTAGTACCGAACCACATTATATTATCAAATACTCCGATGAGGAGTTTAAGTACAATACACCAGGACAATATCGAATACTAGTATATTTTATATGAAGATAAAATACACGACACTGAATGAAACGGAGTATCCAAATGAAAGTCTGCAGCGGAAAATAAAGGACAATAACATGAATAACTGAAAGATAGGGGCCCCCTACTAGTATCACTAGGACTCCTCGATATCAACATGCTATTCCCGTGCGTTTGCCTTGCCATGACCTGAAAAACAAAATCCCCAAACGGGGTCAGTTAAACAGAACAACAATCCTCAAGAGTTGAAAATACACAATCATGATTATATCTGAAGTTATGAAATATCACAGCGAAACATACGCAATCAAACATGCTATATGCATCAACTAACAGTACGGCTCAAAGGGGTGGCGCCACACTACGCCCGGGATGGAAATGTGTCCGTGCACAAGCCACCAACGAGTATCGATCGAATACACGTGTGGTCTTGTACCTAATCAGTCTCACGAGACAATATGACTCGTGTGCACAGTCCAATGTGAGGCCACCAACCAACACACGACTATAATGTGCCCGACATTAAAATCCTACACATACCAACCGGCACGCCAGTATGACCCGGAATGCCACGATATAACAAAAGTGACATCGAAAATGAATAATGACTCACCGAGGTGGAATGGTAATGAAATAAATGACAGCTCAATGAAAAGATTGGAACCGTCGTTCCTTATGACTGAAATGATTAATTGATAACAACAAGTTTTGATACGGTTAATATAATGATGAATGAGTTATGATTACGAATGAACAACAACAAAAGGGATGAATATCCTTTTAACCGAGTAAGAATTAACTTACACAATACCGGTGACAATCATCCTTCCACGAACAACGTCCTAATTGAGATATCGGTCGCTCGAACAACCTTAAATTATACAATATCCAACAACTCGTTCAATATGCGAATCAAACACGAATATAACGAACTCAAAACGTCGATACGATTAAACTAAGTTCATTGGGGCATTATATCGAATATGTTGTATCCAAACTCCGATTGTTTACAACTAAACCTCAACAATACCAACCTCAAATCCCCAAGAAGTGTTTCAAACCAACAAAACATCTCTAATACGATCAATAATCCGTTATGAATGTCCAAAAACGTGATTATAACAACAATTAGTCGAAAATCCCCAATTCCAACTCGATATTCAAGGTGTTCTTGAATAATTCCTCAATAATCCAATGAATCCTTATACAAACTCATAATCATATACATATCCCTTCATATATCATGATTATAACGTCCAAAACATCGTATCTCAACACAAAAATCGAAATCCAAGGTGTTGAAGAATATTACCTTTGAAGATCCAAGTACTTTAATCCGAAGAACACGCGTTAGATTGATTATCCGGGCTTCACGATCGAAAAGAGATGAAGAAAATAAAACACTCAAATGATTTGAGAAGTAAAAACCCTCCCTCAAGCTCTCTCTCACGGTTGAAGGTGAAGAAAAGGGGAAAAAATGAGCTGAAATGCTCAAAAAATGAATTTATAGGGGTTGACTACCCTGCCGGACACGGCCCGTGCCGATCGGCACGGTCGTGTCGCACAGCTGGCCGACAGGGACTCGACCGTGTCCTGCTTGACACGGTCGCGGCGCGGAGGGCCTTCCGATAGTGACCCGTCCGACAGCGACTCGGCATTACTCGACCGTGTCCTGGGACATGGTCGGGCGTGCTGGGCA
This sequence comes from Orobanche coerulescens, assembly GCA_033398695.1. Taxonomy (NCBI): domain Eukaryota; kingdom Viridiplantae; phylum Streptophyta; class Magnoliopsida; order Lamiales; family Orobanchaceae; genus Orobanche; species Orobanche coerulescens. Next base: position 103,536,290 of record CM065808.1, read on the forward strand.
GTCGGTTCTGGCTTATCCGGAAGAGTTCGACTCGGCCGTGCCAAACGACACGGTCGAGTCCTGTGGGCAGATACTTCGGCATTTTCCGGACGAGTACGACACGGGCCGTGTCGGACGACACGACCGAGTCCGGTCGGCAGTGATCGGCCAAAAGCTGAAAAGATGAGCAGGTGAGCTAAAACGACCATAACTCTCTCATCCGGACTCCGATTGACTCACCGTTTGAACCATTGGAAAGCTAACTCGATGCTCTATAATATTGCAAAGATTTAGAATTTTTGGAGTTACCAAAAATTAATGGTGATCTAACAAAGTCGAACTCATATGAGGAAAGTTGAAACAATGGACAATAACGATACACAACTCGAAGTTTTTCCGAACGGTGAACACGGTGAATGAACATGATTGATGAATGATTATAATTGAGTGAAAAAAAATACACTGAGTGACAATTACAGACTGATAATTACTGAATGAAAATGAATGAATTACAACCGGGTATTACATACACCCCCCCTTAAAAGAGTTTCGTCCCCGAAACTAAGGGTCAAACAACTCGGGATAACTCTCCCGCATACTATCCTCGGTTTCCCAAGTAGCCTCTTCGACTCCGAGTCTGGACCACTGAATTTTGACCAAAGGAAACGACTTATTTCTCAACTGTTTGATTCGCCGCTCTAAGACTCGTATAGGACGCTCATCATATGAATGGTCATCCGCGATCTCGATTTCGTCGAACTGAAGTATGTGACTCGGGCCGGCAACATACTTCCGCAACTGAGAGACGTGAAACACATTATGAATCCTGCTCAAAGCCGGAGGTAAAGCCAATCGATAAGCTAACTCGCCTACTCGATCCAAAATTTCAAACGGTCCAATGAATCTTGGGCTCAACTTCCCCCATTTTCCAAAACGGAAAAAAAATACCTCGACTCGGGGATACCTTGACCAAAACATGGTCATCCGTCTCGAACTCTAGTGGTCGACGACGATTATCTGCATATGATTTCTGTCGACTCTGAGCTGTCAACATATGACTCTTGATCAAAGCTACCTTCTCCCGGGCGGCTATAAGCCTATCGGGTTTGGTGCCGATTGATTCTGACAAGTCATCCCAACACAACGGAGACCGACAGCGACGGCCATACAAGGCCTCGTAAGGTGCCATCTTGATCGAAGCATGCCAACTATTATTATACGTGAATTCGATCAATGGTAGTTGGGCTTCCCAATTGTCCTTCCAATCGAGGACGCATGCCCTCAACATGTCCTCTAATGTCTGTATAGTCCTCTCTGATTGTCCGTCGGACTGAGGATGAAAGGCGGTACTGAGATTGAGCTGAGTTCCCATAGCACGATGAACTTATTTCAAAAAATGAGACACAAATCGTCCGTCACGATCGGAAACGATACTCTTAGGAGTACCGTGCAGTCTTACTATCTCCTTGATGAATAACTGGGCCAGTCTCTTGGGACTCCACATATCCTTGATTTCAAGGAAATGAGCTAAATTAGTAAAGCAGTCCGCGATCGCTCAGATCGTATTCATGCCACGACGACTCGTCGGCAATTCGTGATGAATTCCATAGAAATGTCTTTCCACTTCCATTCTGGAATAGGAAGCGGTATCAGCATACTCGCCGGTCGCTGATGTTCCATCTTGACTTGTTGACAGGTTAAGCATCTCGAAACAAATTCTGTGACTTCTCGCTTCATATTACTCCACCAGTAATTTTGTTTCAAGTCCTTGTACATCTTGCTGGACCCCAGATGAACAGAATAAGGGGTAGAATGAGCTTCTATCAAAATAGAGTTTTTCAACTCGTCATTCGCCGGTATGCACAACCGGTTCTTAAACCTCAAAAGTCCATCCTCGTGGACCACGAATCCAGGGGCTTTCCCCTGAGCCACATCTTCACGGATGCGCATCAATGCTGGGTCTGAACTTTGATTCTCTCTGATTACCTCCTCAAGTGACGATGAAATCTCTAACATACAAAGCTGTCCCTGAACTCGCTGAAGCCAGACCTCGATCTCGGGTCTAAGGAATTCTCTTGAAGCTCTTCCATTAAACGAGTAAGCATCTGCTCCTGAACGGACTTACGACTCAAGGCGTCGGCGACAACGTTCGCCTTGCCCGGGTGGTAAAGGATCTCGATATCAAAATATTTGATTAGTTCCAACCACCGCCCCTGTCGCATATTTAACTCCTTGTGAGTAAATATATACTTCAACTCTTGTGATTGGTGAGGATCTGACAGGTGATGCCATAAAAGTAACGACGCCAAATTTCCAACGCGAAAACCACGGTTGCTAGCTCCGGCCGTGGGTTGGATAATTAACCAGCTAATCCGAGGAAACATTGGATTTACTTAATATCTTTCGGAGGTTGCCAAACTCGGATAGTCTCCGACTTCTGAGGGTCGACACGAACTCTGTCAGATGAAATCACATGCCCAAGAAAGTCACTTCGGACCTCCAGAACTCACATTTGGAAAACTTTCCATAAAGTTGCTCTCGTCTCAACACGTCGAGAACCTGAAGAAGATGAACCTCGTGTTCCTCTCGGCTAAGAGAATAAATCAAAATGTCGTCGATGAAGACAACAACAAACTGATCTAAAAAGTCGATGAAAACCCGATTCATTAACTCCATGAATACCGCAGGAGCAATAGTTAGCCCGAACGGCATAACTACGAACTCATAATGACCATAGCGTGTACGAAACGCTGTCCTCGCGATATCCGACTCTCGAATCCATCGGTGATATCCAGATCTTAAGTCGATCTTGGAAAATCAAGCTCCACGAAGTTGATCTAAAAGATCATCAATACGAGGTAAAGGATACTACTCTTGATCATCACCCTGTTCAACTCCTGGTAATTAATACACACACGAGACGAGCCATCCTTCTCCTTGACAGATCACACTAGTGCTCCTCACGGGGACGCAATCGGTCGAAGATGACCTTCCTCGAACTATTCCTCAAGTTGAATCTTCAACTCCTGCATTCTGGTCGGGGCCATCCGATACGGTGCCTTCGATAAAGGGGACGTACCGGCTCCAACTCACTCCTGAATTCCCTTACTCTATGTGAAGGCAACCACATAACTCGTCTGGAAATACAGCGTCAATCGATGACAATGATACCACGAATGATTGAACATTTCGATTGCCCTAGAATGGTCAATCGATAAAAAGAGATACCAATAATGATTGAACAACTCGATTGCCTTAGAAAGGCCAATCGATGAAGATGATACAATGAATGTTTGAATAACTCGATTGCCCTAGAAAGGCCAATCGATGAAAATGATACAATGAATGATTGAATAACTCGATTGCCTTAGAAAGGCCAATCGATGGAAATGATATAAGGAATGATTGAATAACTCGATTGCCTTAGAAAGGCCAATCGATGAAAATTATATAATGAATGATTGAATAGTTCGATTGCGGAATTTCTCTGCTTCCGCCATAATAAAAATTCTACTGGAACAACGGGGATTACTTCCCTGAAGCACACATTCGACAACCAACGACGGAAAGATAGCGACCAAACGCTAAAAAACACTGAGAATAGTATCAAGACGGTTAAACCAACTAATACCGAAAATTACATCGTCCTAAGATAAGTTCACCACGATTAGATCCATCAACCAATCGCGGTCATTAAGCTTAATTCGGTATGATTCCGAAAATTCTTCCATCGTCAGGTAGACCGATGGTATGAGGTCCACAAGTAATAGGACTATCCCGAAATAAGTCTATTCAAGCATGATTCGAAAATGAATGAATGCAGTGTACCAGCATCAAAAGGTACACACAAGTTGAAATAAAATTACGAGTATACCTGAAATCATTCGGACCACCGGATCGTCGATCCTCCTCATCATATGAATCTGGGACTTGCCGGTCCCCGAACCGGACGCTCGTCGATAAATACGAGCTCCAACTCTATTTGTTTCCATTGTCTTAAGCAGCGATGACAAAGCAATCGATTCTCAAACGCCGGTAGCTTCGGGGCTTGGGATGCCGGAGCCGACTTGGAGTCCTTTCGGCAAAACGGGCCTTATGTCCAAAATTCCCACAATTATAGCACGTGATGCATCGTTTGAGACACTCGGTGCTGAAATGACCCGGCGTTCCACAATTGAAACAGATGATGGCATCGGCGCTCGGGAATGAGATCCGTACGATTATGCGCCGTAGGAGGTCGCTCGAAACGATAGGACTCACACGAGGCTTCTTGAAGGTTGGTGACCGCCTTCGGATTGATTACGCTTTGTTGATTTCTTGGCCGAGATGAAGGTTGTTGTTCAACACTTTCCTTAGCGGTGGCTCATACGGAGAGTTCTCTCGATTAATCCGGTCAGTGGCGCAATGATGATTGAGCAAGCACATGGGTCATCATGGCACATAAAAGTGAGTGGATCAACCCGAACATCTTCCGATCGAGCCGAGTCCTGGGCACGATTTCTCGGCGGCCAGTGATTATTTCTCGGGTTTCGGTCCGCACTGCGCCTCTCCCGTGCATCCCAGACTCTCTCCATACTGAAGTAGGAAGGTCGCATAATGATTATATTTCCCGCATGATTAGCACGTTATGATTATGTCATGAGATGATGAAAATGAATATACATGCTCTAACTTAGTGATTATATGAATGATTTACTGAAGTTACATGATTATTTGATGAAATTCTTGAAATGATTATCTTGAATAACTTAACAAGATTGATAATATGATCATCCAGATTGACAACTGAGTAATGAAATGAATTGAGTAATTAATGAGTTAACATGATCGTCCTGATTATTAACTGAGTAATGAAATGAATTAAGTGATTGATGAGTTAACATGATCGTCCTAATCACAATGAATGATGATGTTTGAGGATTGTAAATTGATGAATGATGAATGAATGACTATTGCCAGAAATTATACCATGGCGTTAGAAATATTACAGTTCTTTCGGTCTGATTGGCTCGGCATTTGCACAGGTCACACGTGACGCGAAAGTCCAATGATACTAGTCCGATGACAATGATTTCAAATGAAACATGACTCGGAAGGTAGTATTCAAAACCACGCTCCGATACCAACTCTGTAACACCCCAAACTAGGCGGATATTACAGTGCCGTGAATCCCCGACTGGGACCCACCAGGCGAATGAAAAGGATGAATTAAACAATATAATTGTAGTACCGAACCACATTATATTACCAAATACTCCGATGAGGAGTTTAAGTACAATACACCAGGACAATACCGAATACTAGTATATTTTATATGAAGATAAAATACACGACACTGAATGAAACGGAGTATCCAAATGAAAGTCTGCAGCGGAAAATAAAGGACAATAACATGAATAACTGAAAGATCGGGGCCCCCTACTAGTATCACTAGGACTCCTCGACATCAACATGCTATTCCCGTGCGTTTGCCTTGCCATGACCTGAAAAACAAAATCCCCAAACGGGGTCAGTTAAACAGAACAACAATCCTCAAGAGTTGAAAATACACAATCATGATTATATCTGAAGTTATAAAATATCCTGTCGAAACATACGCAATCAAACATGCTATATGCATCAACTAACAGTACGGCTCAAAGGGGTGGCGCCACACTACGCCCGGGATGGAAATGTGTCCGTGCACAAGCCACCAACGAGTATCGATCGAATACACGTGTGGTCTTGTACCTAATCAGTCTCACGAGACAATATGACTCGTGTGCACAGTCCAATGTGAGGCCACCAACCAACACACGACTATAATGTGCCCGACATGAAAATCCTACACATACCAACCGGCACGCCAGTATGACCCGGAATGCCACGATATAACAAAAGTGACATCGAAAATGAATAATGACTCACCGAGGTGGAATGGTAATGAAATAAATGACAGCTCAATGAAAAGATTGAAACCGTTGTTCCTTATGACTGAAATGATTAATTGATAACAACAAGTTTTGATACGGTTAATATAATGATGAATGAGTTATGATTATGAATGAACAACAACAAAAGGGATGAATATCCTTTTAACCGAGTAAGAATTAACTTACACAATACCGGTGACAATTATCCTTCCACGAACAACGTCCTAATTGAGATATCGGTCGCTCGAACAACCTTGAATTATACAATATCCAACAACTCGTTCAATATACGAATCAAACACGAATATAACGAACTCAAAACGTCGATACGATTAAACTAAGTTCATTGGGGCATTATATCGAATACGTTGTATCCAAACTCCGATTGTTTACAACTAAACCTCAACAATACCAACCTCAAATCCCCAAGAAGTGTTTCAAACCAACAAAACATCTCTAATACGATCAATAATCCGTTATGAATGTCCAAAAACGTGATTATAACAACAATTAGTCGAAAATCCCCAATTCCAACTCGATATTCAAGGTGTTCTTGAATAATTCCTCAATAATCCAATGAATCCTTATACAAACTCATAATCATATACATATCCCTTCATATATCATGATTATAACGTCCAAAACATCATATCTCAACACAAAAATCGAAATCCAAGGTGTTGAAGAATATTACCTTTAAAGATCCAAGTACTTTAATCCGAAGAACACGCGTTAGATTGATTATCCGGGCTTCACAATCGAAAAGAGATGAAGAAAATCAAACACTCAAATGATTTGAGAAGTAAAAACCCTCCCTCAAGCTCTCTCTCACGGTTGAAGGTGAAGAAAAGGGGAAAAAAAGAGCTGAAATGCTCAAAAAATGAATTTATAGGGGTTGACTACCCTGCCGGACACGGCCCATGCCGATCGGCACGGTCGTGTCGCACAGCTGGCCGACAGGGACTCGACCGTGTCCTGCTTGACACGGTCGCGGCGCGGAGGGCCTTCCGATAGTGACCCGTCCGACAGCGACTCGGCATGACTCGACCGTGTCCTGGGACACGGTCGGGCGTGCTGGGCAGTCGGTTCTGGCTTATCCGGAAGAGTTCGACTCGGCCGTGCCAAACGACACGGTCGAGTCCTGTGGGCAGATACTTCGGCATTTTCCGGACGAGTACGGCACGGGCCGTGTCGGACGACACGACCGAGTCCGGTCGGCAGTGATCGGCCAAAAGCTGAAAAAATGAGCGGGTAAGCTAAAACGACCATAACTCTCTCATCCGGACTCCGATTGACTCACCGTTTGAACCATTGGAAAGCTAACTCGATGCTCTATAATATTGCAAATATTTCGAATTTTTGGAGTTACCAAAAATTAATGGTGATCTAACAAAGTCGAACTCATATGAGGAAAGTTGAAACAATGGACAATAACGATACACAACTCGAAGTTTTTCCGAACGGTGAACACGGTGAATGAACATGATTGATGAATGATTATAATTGAGTGAAAACAAATACACTGAGTGACAATTACAGACTGATAATTACTGAATGAAAATGAATGAATTACAACCGGGTATTACAATTCCCCAATTCCACTGACACTCGGTCGGAAAACCACATGATAGAATCCAAAATCTCATTGTATAGACTTAGTTAAAATCATCCTTTCCACAAATTACTCGCAACATCGATCATTATCCCATTCTACAATACTGCAACTATGCCATGAGGACACATATTTTTAAAGACATCAATACTGTCTCTCAAAATAATTTATGGAAATACATTTCATGACTGCGAGCAAAATAATTTATTCAAAATGTACCATGTTGAAAAGTATCATTTTCAAATGTTCAAAAACAGTTTCGTATGTCTCAATATGAATTAACATGACTACATGTTCCTCTCAACAATCCACAACATCTTTCCTAAATACACAACTCCGTTTTCCATGTTTACCTGACACATTGATTTTTCCCATAATAACAGTTTCTCCAGATCACCGGTTCTGTCCTAACTATTATGTTCTGCTATCTCATAACATAACACATAATATTCTTCTGAATCTCAAAGCATATCATCTTAGAATGACCATAATTCTCAATGCAATTCAAAAATCCAAATATTTACAGATCGTGAAGCCGACGATTCCCCGTGATACTACTCGGTTGTGAATTCATTGATTATCATTCAGTAATTTTCACTCATAATTTTTTTTCACTCAGTAATAATCATTCATCATTCATGTTTATTCATTTGTGTCCATCGTTCGGCGTACTTTGGAATCGTGTATCAGATAAATGTTCATCGTTTAACCCTGTTTGAAAATCGAGATGAGAATATTATCATAATCATTGTAAGTGTTCAGTAAATTGATGTTGATTTTGGAGTTCATATCATTTCGATTTTACTCTTTTTGTTCGGTTCGTGCTATTTTGGACAAACTCTTGTAATCATTGCTCGGATCCACCGTTTTGGGATTTCTGCAATTCCATTTCATGTTATTATTCCCAAGTTTTGAGTTCTATTATGTTTATTCTCTTTTCGTGTCAATTTTCATCATTTTTTGGGCACGAGCAGCGTGCGCCGCGGCACAGGGGAATGTGCGATACGGCACACATATCTTGCAAGAGTAGTCTGGCACGGCTGTACCGCGCGCCGCAGCCCACTGCTGCCCGGGCCGTGGCACTGGCTGGTAGCTAGGAGCAATTTTCGGCTACGGGCCGCGGCACGCAAGTCAGATTTCCTCCTTTTCAGCGGATTTTGAGGAGAGAAGTTCATTTCATCATTTTCTTCATTCCTGCTCTCCTTGGGCGATTCTTGGGCGAATTTGTGGGCGATATAGCATCATCAATCTCAGAGATTTCATCCTCCTTGAGTTTTTGGTGTGGATTAACAACACCTACTTGGATTCTTCATCCTACATCTAAGGTAATTTCTTCAAACCCTAGATATCGATTTTCAGTTGGAGTATGATGTCTTGGAGGATATAATCATGATATCTGAAGGATATACGTATGATTATGGGTTTTTATATATTATCATCGAATTGTTGGAGGATTGTTCAAGAACACATTGAATATTGATTTTAGAATTGGGGGTTTCGATTAGATGTTGTTGGAATCTCGTATTGTGTCTTCCTTTTGGATTGTTGAGTGTATTGAGGATGTTTCGATGATTTGAATCATTTATTAGAGGTTGGTTTTCGATATAATTGGGTTTGGTTTTAAACAATGGAAGATTGTTTACAACATGTTTGTTAAATTGCCCCAATGAGTTGGGAAGTGTTGTATCGACCTTTTGAGTTGATTTTGATTATATGTGGATATGTATATTAAGAAAATTGTTGGTAATTGTGTTATTCAAGGTTGTTCGAGTGACCGATAATTCCATCAAGGACGTTGATCGCGGAAGGACTTTCTCGTCTTCGGTTTGAGGCAAGTTTTATACTTGTACTAGCCAATGAGATTAATGTTATCATATATGTGTATGAATGTGTTGTATCATTCCGAGACTTAGTCTCTTCATGAGTTCATTGATATTAAGGGATCGTTCGATACGATACTCTTCGGCAATTATGCCAAATGTTTATTATTGTTCATTAATGGTCGGTTCAAGGCATTGGGATATTCGTTGTAAATGTTATCGTCGATAGCCGGTTCGTGGCATCGATGTATCGATTGTTGTTGTTGATATTGATGTCGATCTAAGACATCATTGTAATCATTGTTATTGGTATTGGTGTTTTGTCATTGACGTTGTGTTGGCCGATTGAAGGCATTGGCGTATTCGTTCCTCATCTTCATCATCGGTAACCGATTAAAGGTGCCGAGGCATTCATTGTATCATTTTTATCGATTGGCCATTCTAAGTTAATCGAGGTGCTCAATCATTCATTGTATCATTGCTATCGATTGGCCGTTCTAAGGCAATCGAGGTGTTCGATCATTCGTTGTATCATTGTTATTAATTGGCCGTTCTAAGGCAATCGAGGTATTGAATCATCCGCTGCATCATTGTTATCGGTTGGCCATTCTAAGGCAAATCTAGGTATATGAATTGGGACTGTCGAGGACGGTTCCCATACATGAATTAATGTGGTCGTGTTGGCCGACTCAATGCAGCACACTATCGTTCTTGGGAATCCGGTAATCTTTGAATCGTTGTCGTTTGTGGTTAGTTGTGTTTTGGAGGCTAGTCTCGGCTAGTGCTCGATAGATAAGCTTGGGGCTTGAACCTTCGCGGTTGGTTTCCCAACACCTATAGCTCAGTAGGTCACGATCATGTTGATGATCGCATTATGGGTATGTCTGGGGCTTGAACCTTTGCGGTTGGTTTCCCAGCACCTGCATTTCAGCAGGTCACGGTCATTGGGTTATCTCATTATGGGTAAGTTTGGGGCTTGAACCTTCGCGGTTGGTTTCCCAACACCTACGTCTTAGTAGGTCACGGTCATGTTCATGATCTCATTATGGGTGATTGTGACATTTGACAGCTTTGGCTGAGTGGCTTTCAGGCCTTTGCGATGTCTTGGTATTTTCGTTGGAGCCTTCGGACATTGTGATTCATATTTAATCAGTTCTTGTTTGGTTCATGTTCGTGTTATTCATTATGGTGCTCTATAATTATGATTCGCCGTTGGGCACTTATGTTCTAACCTGTTGAATGGGTATTAATAGTATGACGTGGACATGGTGTTTCATGAATGCTCGGTTCTTACCTTGGTTTGCGAGCATCTCGTATTATTATCATTGTACTGTTTCATTCTGCCTTTGGATGCATATCATGTTATACATATATTTGATGTTAATTATCTGGATGACTGACCCCGTGGGGGCGGAACATGTTTTCATGTTTTAGGTACTTGCGAGGAGCGAGTTGAGACACAGGGGCATGACGATGGCGACGAGGCATTCGAGCGATACTAGTCCGAGTTGTTCATGTTGGTCAGTAAGTTGGAGTGTTCTCCAGTTTGTCAGTCATTGTCATTATGTATTACCCGTGAAGATGCTCGTGGATGATTGTTGTATTTTTATTTTGGCCATGTAGGCCCATCATTGTCGTTGAAATTCCTCATCGGAATATTTTGTCGGATATCATAGTAGGGACTGTGATTTCCCTTGTTGGTTAATTTTATGTATTTTAGTCATTTTCGCTTGGTGGATCTCCTGGTGTGGGGTCCACAGCACTGTAATAACCCAATAAGATTTGGGGGTGTTACAGAAGATGGTATCGGAGCGTTGGGTTGTGAGATACCCTGATATGTGAGTTTTGTGGCTCTACCGACACGGTAGTAGTGGGACTGTCAGGTTATGACAATCTGTACAGTCGGGTTTTTTGAGTCTGAAATTTGCACGACTGCACGAGTCATTCATTCATCGAGTCGTCGTCAGTGAAGACTAGTATCGCGAGACCTCAAAGCTTCGTATGACCTGTGTAAGGATTCAATTCTCTTTATGTTCATACATTCATCATGTCATTAATTATACATGCTTTGTTGAAACCTATATGTAATATTAGTGTTACGATTGATTCATGACTAAGTGTTTCGGAGCACGTGTGACCTATGTAAGCGATAAAGATCAACTCATTCATCAGTCAACAATTCTCAATCATCATTTTTGATCTTGTCGATCATGTGAATTCATTAATCACTCAGTCAATCTCATTGCTCAGCTGTTGATCTTGTGGATCGATTTATCAATCTTGTTAACTTGTTCAAGATAATCATTTCAGGAATTTCATCAGATAATCATGTCACCTCACTTGATCTTTCATGCAGTCTTATCATATTATGGCATCATGTTGATGATCATTTTATTGCATTATTAATGCGTTCATTGTGTTAGAGCGTGTATGCTCATTATTATCATTCTGTAACGTAATCATAATGTGATCTTCACGCTGGATCTATAATTATCATGTGACTTTCCTGCTTCAGTATGGATAGAGATGTCAAATGATGCAGGGGAAGAGGCCGCGGTGCGGGCCGAAACTTGGGATCTCGTGTGAATACTCGCACGAACGCGAGGGATAACATTTGTTCATCAGTTAGCTATGATACTCATTCACTGTCAGATAATCATTCACTATCAGGGAGTCGTACCCAAGATGCAGTTCAATCGGAAGGTGTTCGGGTGGACCCATTCGTATGTATGCAGGGCATGATGGCCCAGATGACTCATATGACACGTCTGATGGAGACCATACAGACCTCGATGGTTCGTGGTCCACCGCAGCAGCGATTCCAGGTGCCGTTTCATGGACAGACTGGATGAGTGAGTCAGATTTTTGGTGATATCTCTCGTCAGAGACCGCCTACTTTTGAGGGTTTGTCGAAACCAGCTGATGTTGTTCACTGGCTTGAGCATTTTGATAAACTCTTCGACATGGTTCAGTGTCCGGAAGAGAATAAGGTGGCAATAGCGGCTTATCACTTGAGTAAGGGTGCTTATTCTTGGTGGCTTTCTGTGAAACCCACCGATCATGATTGTGTTTGGAGTGAGTTCAAGACTATCGTGTTAGAGAGGTATCATCCGGCTCCACTTCGCGAAGCCAAGTTATCATAGGTTTTAAATCCCGAACCCGTCGAGGACGAGGGTGTTATTTTCATTGCTGAGAAGTTTCAGGGACTTCTTTAGTTTGCTCCGTCTGTTATCCGTACTGAGGCGGATAAGATCAAGTATTTTAGCAAGAGGCTAAATCCGCAGTTGAGGATGCAGTTGTTCAATCACAAATGTAATTCACTAAGTGAGTTCTTCGAGAAAGCTCTTGGAGCAGAGCTTCTGATCATGGATCTTACTCGGAAGCATCCTTCAGCTTCTTCCGGTGGGAGGAGATTCCGGTTCGTTTTGAGGGACATCGGGCTCCGATGTCCAAGAGGTCGTTTTCTAGTCATCTTCATGCTGAGAAAGCATCTTCATCTCAGATGACGAGTTTGACTGTTGTTTGCTTTAACTGTGATACAATAGGACATCGCAGTACCCGGTGCTCGATGCAGGCCGTTGTTTGTTTTCTGTGTGGGAGGCAGGGACACCTTTAGAAATACTACAAGAGTTCTAGTGCCAGTAGATCTCGAGAGAGCTCGTAAACCTCAAGAGATTTTGTTACTCCAGCCCATGCATCATCCAAGGGGTCCTACCACGCTTCGAGAGCCATAGGTAAGGACATTCATCATTGGTTTTGAACAAGTTAATTCTTGCTCGGTAATAGGATAATCATTCATTTCATTGTCATTCATTCATTCGTATAATTCATTCATCATACATAAATCATGTTGAGACTTGTAGTTATCAAACTGATCATTCAATTCATGAGGAACAACGGTTCTAATCACTTCATTTGTGTTATCACACATTGCGTTATTAATTCACCTCGGTGAGTCATTCTTAATCCTTGTTGGATTTCTTGTCATTTATCATTCATCTTAGTTCACTCTCGTTTTTGTGACCTCTCGTGATCATATTAAGTGGTGAGTTCAGATTTGGGTCTTCCTTGAATCGATAAGATCGAGGGGATCAATGATCTGGAGGATATCGATATTGGGTACATTTGAGATGTAGCCTTGTGTTCCGGATTACTGTTTAACTTATTCTGCATCGTAGTATTGTGGTTGTGAACCATCTGTTGTCAATTTATCTTGTACCTATGGTAATTGAGAATCTTGAGATTTGGGTCATTGGTTGGGATTTCTTCCCTTTAGTGTTGTACTCGAGATTTTATGATAATCTGAGTAATTATTCATTGTGATTCGAGACGTCAAGTCATGAGGAGTTTGGTGTACGATTGATATGGTTCTGAGGACTATATGTGCGTTGTTGCTTTTCTTTTCAGGCGCGATTCAGTACTTGCATGGGTGTCAGAGGCCGATGAGGACGAGGAAGTGTACACCGATGGATTGTAGACATGTACAATGAGCGGTTCCCTCGAAATGTATATGCCGGTGTTTCAAATCATACGGTTGGTACGAATTTCTGGCTGGTCTCCGACGGAGTGTTTCGCGTTGAGGAGTATTCCTGGAGATGTTATTTTCAGATCCTGATGGATAGTTCATATCCCGAGCTGTGTACCCTTAGTTTCAGGGACGAAACTCTTTTTAAGGGGGGGTATGTAATACCCGGTTGTGAATTCATTGATTATCATTCAGTAATTGTCACTCAAAAAATTTTTTCACTCAGTAATAATCATTCACCATTCATGTTCATTCATTTGTGTCCATCGTTCAGCGTACATTGGAATTGTGTATCAGCAACCCTGTTTGAAAATCGAGATGAGAATATTATCATAATCGTTGTAAGTGTTCAGTAAGTTGATGTTGATTTTGGAGTTCATATCATTTTGATTTTACTCTTTTTGTTCGGTTCATGCTATTTTGGACCGACTCTCGTAATCACTGCTCGAAGCCGCCGTTTTGGGATTTCCGAAATTGCATTTCATGTTATTATTCCCAAGTTTTGATTTCTATTACATTTATTCTCTTTCCGGGTTTCATCATTTTTTGGGCACGAGCAGCGTGCACCGCGGCACAGGGGAATGTGCGACGCAGCACACACATCTTGCAGGAGCAGCCTGGCGCGCATTACGCGCGCGCCCACCGCCGCCATGCCGCCGCACTCACTGGGAGCCGGAGAAATTTTCGGCCGCGGGCCGCGGCACACTCAGGCCGGGCCGTGGCACGCGAGTCAGATTTCCTCTTTTTCAGCGGATTTTTTGAGGTGAGAAGTTCATTTCATCATTTTCTTCATTCCTCCTCTCCTTGGGCGATTCTTGGGCGAATTTGTGGGCGATTTAGCATCATCAATCTCAGAGATTTCATCCTCCTTGAGTTTTTGGTGTGGATTAACAACACCTATTTGGATTCTTCATCCTAAATCTAAGGTAATTTCTTCAAACCCTAGATTTTGATTTTCAGTTGGAGTATGATGTTTTGGAGGATATAATCATGATATGTGAAGGATATACATATGATTATGGGTTTTTATATATTATCATTAAATTGTTGGAGGATTATTCAAGAACACATTGAATATTGATTTTAGAATTGGGGGTTTCGATTAGATGTTGTTGGAATCTCGTATTGTGTCTTCCTTTTGGATTGTTGAGTGTATTGAGGATGTTTCGATGGTTTGAATCATTCATTGGAGGTTGGTTTTCGTTATAATTGGGTTTGGTTGTAAACAATAGAATATTGTTTACAACTTGTTTGTTAAATTGCCCCAATGAGTTGGGAAGTATTGTATTGACCTTTTGAGTTGATTTTGATTATACGTAGATATGTATATTAAGCGAATCGTTGGTAATTGTGTTATTCAAGGTTGTTCGCGCGATCAATAATTCCACCAAGGACGTTGATCGCGGAAGGACTTTCTCGCCTTCGCTTTGAGGCAAGTTTTATACTTGTACTAGTCAATGAGATTAATGTTATCATATATGTGTATGAATGTGTTGTATCATTCCGGGACTTAGTCTCTTCATGAGTTCATTGATATTAAGGGATTGTTCGATACGATACACTTCAGAAATTATACCAAATGTTTATTATTGTTCTATTAATGGCCGGTTCAAGGCATTGGGATATTCGTTATAAATGTAATTATCGATAGCCGGTTTGCGGTATCAATGTATCGATTCTTGTTGTTGATATTGATGTCGATCTAAGACATCGTTGTAATCATTGATATTAATATTGGTGTTTTGTCATTGACATTGTGTTGGCCGATTGAAGGCATTGGCGTATTCTTTCCTCATCTTTGTCATCGGTAACCGATTAAAGGTGCAAAGGCATTCATTATATCATTGTTATCAATTGGCCGTTCTAAGGCAATCGAGGTGCTCAATCATTCATTATATCATTTTTATCGATTGGCCATTCTAAGGCAATCGAGGTGCTCAATCATTCATTGTATCATTGTTATCGATTGTCGTTCGAAGGCAATCGAGGTGTTCGATCATTCGTTGTATCAATGTTATCGATTAGCTGTTCTAAGGCAATCGAGGTATTGAATTATCCGCTGCATCATTGTTATCAGTTGGCCATTCTAAGGCAAATCGAGGTATTGAATTTTGATTGTCGAGGACGGTGCCCATCCGTGAATTACTGTCGTCGTGTTGGCTGACTCAAGGCAGCACACTATCATTCTTCTGAATCCGGTAATCTTTGAATCATTGCCGTTTGTGGTTAATTATGTTTTGGAGGCTAGTCTCGGCTAGTGCTCGATGGGTAAGCTTGGGGCTTGAACCTTCGCGGTTGGTTTCCCAACACCTACAGCTCAGTAGGTCACGGTCATATTGATGATCTCATTATGGGTAAGTCTGGGGCCTGAACCTTTGCGGATGGTTTCCCAGCACCTGCAATTCAGCAGGTCACAGTCACTGGGTGATCTCATTATGGGTAAGCTTGAGGCTTGAACCTTTGTGGTTGGTTTGCCAACACCTACAGCTTAGTAGGTCACGGTCATGTTCATGATCTCATTATGGGTAAGTTTGGGGCTTGAACTTTCGCGGTTGGTTTCCCAACACCTATGGTTCAGTAGATCACGGCCATTGGATGGTCTCATTGTGATACGGCTTCATGCTGTGGCTTCGGCCCTCATTGTTACAGCTTTGGGCTGTTTTGGTTTCAGGTGATTGTGATATTTGACAACTTAGCCTGAGTGGATTCAGGTCTTTGCGATGTCTTGGTATTTTCGTTGGAGCCTTCGGGCATTGTGATTCATATTTAAATCAGTTCTAGTTTGGTTCATGTTCGTGTAATTCATTGTGGTGCTCTATAATTATGATTCGCCGTTAGGCACTTATGTTCTAACCTGTTGAACAGGTATTAATAGTATGTCGTGTAATATCCGTACCTTTCTATTCTTAGCAGTTTCCAGTTTTGTTGTATGTCTATTTTTATTGGCTCGCTTGTAACCGTTTCGACATTTTGAATCTACTTTATTCTTGGAGTTTTCCCATTTGGACGAGTTTTGGTGATGTTTTTACGTGATTCTATTTTATATCATGTTTTTTCGTATGTACGTTCGATTCTCATAAAACTCGTTCGTTTTCGTTGTTTCTTGGTTTGCAAGAGTTCGTATGATTGAGTTGGTCGTGTTGAGACTTTCGGTTTGTTAATTCGATGTCGTATCGTGATTTTCGGGCACTTGGGCCATTTTTGTAATTTCCTATAAGTTTAGGGAATTTCATATTCGTTGTCGTACTTCGGATTCCCGGGTAGTCGGAATGATGTTTTCTTGTAACGGTTAGACTTGTCATCGAATATCCTTCGTTGCCATATTTTCAGTTTGATAGCAGGTCCGAGTTTTGGAGTCGTCCGAAGTCGTTTGGACAGCAGCAGCCAGAATCTGCTGCCCAGCAGGGTGTTACAGCCGTAACACCCCATCTTTTACGGCCGTAATATGGCCATTGTTACGGCCGTAATACACAACTTGTTACATCCGTAACGGCCCGCTTTTTTAAGAACATCGGGCAGGTCAGAACAGTAGTTTTTCATCCCTTCTCTTCGTTTTCTTCGACGTGCGACTTCAGAGGCGATTTCCACCGGTATTGCTCGGAGTTTTCTTCAAATTTTATCACCGTAGAGTCGTGTTAGCATTTTATCATCAGCACAATCATTCTCCATCATCCGAATCCGAGGTATTTTCTTCAGGAACCCTAGCTTGTCAAATTTGGGGGGTTTTCGGGTTTTTCTTGATTAATTCCGAATTGTCCATGTATGTTACGAAATTTCTTACCGATTGTTGTTATTAGGTGACTCCCAATCCATTTTTATCGAGTTAAATCCGTGAATGGTTGATACGGGGAGATTTTGCGTAAACCCTCGCCCGTATCGATTGAACGTTTATTGTCGTGAATTGTAATTGGGGTTATGGGTGTATTCCATTCGATTAATGTTTTCCGTTAGGACTGAGTTATGTTGATCCTTAGTTTAGGAACCGTCGTTTTCCATACGGACCGTTCGTAGTCGTATTTTATTTCCGATTCTTCAAAGATGTCTCAAAGGCAAGTACTTTACATTTGTTTACATGTTTTAGTATTTGAATTGTGGCTATTCGTGGTTGTTGTGGATGGATATGTGTATGTTCACCTAGGGATGGTCCGACGGGGCCTCTAGGGATACGTATTGCCGTGTGTGTGCGTATCACGAACTGTGGTTAACCACCCATGGATTTCCGACGCGGCTCTGTGGGGTACGGCGGCCGTGAGTCTCGTACCAAGGTTAACTTTGAATTGTTTTGTTGGAGAAAATGTGTGTTGTGCGTGTGCACCGTAAATATTTCGGAATATAAATGATTTCTAAAATGACTTTTGGCACATATATTCATCTGATTAGAATGTAGTTCAAATGGATTATACTTGCACTAGCAGTTGTCGCTAACCCCTTAAATGGGGGAAATACTTTTTGTATTTCAGGTACAGGTCTTGGAGACAAGCGAGCATACGAGCCGTATGAGGATGATGGGCAAGCGTCATACTGTTCGGTGGTCGTCTGTTGATGTCCTGTTTTGTCATTTATTTACTATGTCATGGATTTAAGTACTCGAGTACTTCCTCGTTGAATTTATTAACGTTTTGTACCCATTTTGGGAAATGGATTTGGTGTCAAATTGTATTGTTGGATTTCAGTCTTTGATTTGTGAAATTGTCGGTTGGCTGTTGATGTATGTTGTTGTCGAATGTCTTGTTGGTACGTTAGCCTGGTGGATTCCACAGTGTGGGATCCACGGCGCTGTAATATGCCCTGATCGTCTTGGGGGTGTTACAGAATATGGTGTCGGAGCTTAGGTTTATGGATACCTAGGTTGTCGGTTATTTGGGTCTAGTCGAGTGTCGTTTGTGAACAGTATTGCTGCCATGCCATCATCTTAATATGCAGGTGCTCGTAAGTTTTCCTAACTTGACTCGTTACGTTGTCCTATTTTGTTTCCTTTCCTAATATCTTGTTGCGTTTTGCATTTGAATTGTACTCACCTGCTACTTCTTCAGAATTCCTGCAAGTAGAGGACGCGGCCGCGGTAGGGGACGTGGCGCAGCCGGTGGGGCGGCCATGTCCGATAACTCGGGAACTGATTCGGCGATGCCTTCCTTGTCGAACTGTGTTCCACCTAGTTCTGAAGGTCAGCAGGATCAGTCTGCTAGCTCCGGTAATGCACATGAGAATGTTGGAGTGGCGAATTTTTTACAGCAAGTAGCGAACCAGATGACTCTACTAACTCAGGCCGTTTTGGTCAGCCAGGCTAATGCTAACCCGGTTCCGCCTACTGGATCCGGTAATGATAAGTTACTTCAGGACGTGATTCGTATGCGTCCTTCGCAGTTTGATGGCGCTTCCGACCCTTCCGGTTGGGAGAGTTGGCTATTTGAGATGGAGAAGGTATTTGAGGCTACTAACTGCTCTGAGGAGAGGAAGGTACCCATCGCTCAGTACTTCCTCGCCAAAGAGGCGGCAACGTGGTGGCAGGCGGTGAAACCGCGTGACCGGGCAGCCACATGGGCAGAGTTCCGGGAGTTGATGGAAGATGAGTTTTGTCCATGTCCAGTGAAAGAGGGGAGGATCCGAGCCTTCTTCGAGGCTAAGCCCCAGGATGTCCCGATTTCGCAAGCAATCAAGGACTACAATCAACAACTTCATTATGTGAGAAACTAAGTGCGAGATGAGATTGCTAAGATCCACCACTTCGATATGCGGATGAAACTGAGGGTGCATCACTACATGTCTGGTCGGGTATGCACAACTTTGAAAGAGTAAATAAGGCGATAACTTATGAGATGTCGTTCTCTGCGACAGAGATGGCAGTCGAGGGGAAGAAATAGAAGACCTCCGACTAGTTTTCGGGAGGCAAGTCTGGTGGGCATCTGAAGGCTCAGTCTGGTTCGCGAGTCTTCGGGAATCAGTCCCCGTCGTTTGGGAAAGGAAACGGTTCTAAGTCTGCTTCTACTGGTTCCGTTCGTGGTCCTACGTGCTTTAACTGTGGTCGTCCCGGCCACATGATGAGTGAGTGTGATAGGCCCCCGATTCAGTGTCTTGCGTGCGGTAGGATGGGGCATCGTGCTAAGTTTTATACGGATGCAGTTCGGGCGCCAGTTACTCAGATATCAGCCCCAGCTGCGGGAGAGCCGAGTGTGAATCAGACACCGACAGTCCCTCAGCCACAATAGAGTTTTGGTAGAGGCCGAGGACGTGGGCAACCTTTGAGAGGGGGAGCTTCTAGTACAGGGTCTGTTCCGCCCCGAGTATATGAGATAAGACGAGCGGGAGACCCAAACGCGACGGTGGCTACATGTACCGTTCACATCTTTGATAATCCTGTTTTCGTGTTATTCGATTCTGGTGCTACGCATTCTTTCATATCTCTGGATTGTGTGCATTGTCTGCATGTTGATTTCCTAGTTGCATGTGAACCGTTTGTTGTTAAACTGCCTAGTGGGGATAGCATCGTGGGGGATCGTGAGGTTAGAGATTTTCCAGTGAGTATCGCAGGGAGGGTTTGGCCTTCTAATCTGATTGCGGTAGATATTAGAGATGAGGATTTGATTCTGGGTGAGGATGGGCTGGACCGTCATGGTGCGATCATGAATTATAGAACGAGAACCATTTCGATGCTGGCCGCTGACAGTACCAAGCATTCTTTTGTGGGGCGTAAGCGGAGTAGTCAGAGATTCTTGATCAGCGCTTTGAAAGCGGTGAGACTTCTTCGGGGAGGTTGCATGGGGTATTGGTGTTACGCTTTGAGATCGGGAGAAGGGGGAGTCGAGCTCTCATCTATTCCAGTAGTGTGTGAGTATCCCGACGTCTTTCCAGATGAGTTGCCGGGTTTGCCGCCGGATCGATAGGTCGAGTTTACCGATGATTTAGAGCCGGGTGCGGCACCAATTTCTAAGACGCCATACCGCATGGCGCTGCTGAGATGATTGAATTGAAGAAACAGTTGGGAGAGTTACTAGACATGGGGTATATTCGACCGAGCGCTTCGCCTTGGGGCGCACTGGTCCTGTTTGTGAAGAAGAGGGATGGGTCACTTCGTTTGTGTATCGACTACCGAGAGTTGAACAAAGTGACTATAAAAAACAAGTATCAGCTCCCGAGGATCGATGATTTGTTCGACCAACTGCAAGGGGCAACCGTGTTTTCGAAGATTGATTTGAGATCAGGGTATTATCAGCTCCGAGTGAAGGATACCGATATTCCAAAGACGGCCTTTCGGACGAGATACGGTCACTACGAGTTTGTGGTTATGCCTTTTGGGCTAACCAACGCCCCAGCCGTGTTCATGTAGCTTATGAACAAAGTATTTATCGAGTACCTCGATAAGTGTGTAGTCGTTTTTATCGATGACATCCTGATTTACTCGAGGAGCGAGGAGGAGCATGCCCTTCATTTGCATATCGTGTTAGATATTTTGAGAACTCAGCATCTTTTTGCAAAATTCTCAAAGTGTGAGTTTTGGTTACGGGAGGTTATGTTTCTCGGTCATGTGATCTCGGCCGAGGGTGTTCGTGTGGACCCACATAAGGTAGAGGCAGTGTTGGATTGGGCGCCGCCCAAGAACGTGAAAGAAGTCCGTAGTTTTCTGGGTTTGGCCGGATATTACCGTAGATTTGTCGAGGGGTTCTCTAAGCTCGCTCGACCACTGAATCAGTTGTTACAGAAGTCAGAGAAGTTTGTGTGGACCGATGAGAGGCAAAAGAGTTTTGAGGAGTTGAAGAAGTGGTTGACGACTGCTCCTGGTTTGGCTTTACCGAGTGGTAATGAGGGTTTCTCAGTCTTTAGTGATGCTTCAGGCCAAGGGCTCGGATGTGTAATCATGCAGCACGGGAGGACGATTGCCTATGCTTCCCGCCACTTGAAACCGTACGAGTTGAATTACCATACCCACGATCTTGAGTCGGCCACAGTTGTATTTGCATTGAAGATCTGGCATCATTACTTGTATGGCTCGTCGTGTCAGATTTTCACCGATCACAAGAGCCTGAAGTACATTTTCACACAGAAAGATCTAAATATGAGATAGCGGAGATGGTTGGAGTTGATTAAGGATTACGACCTCGAGATTCTTTATCATCCGGGCAAGGCAAATGTGGTGGCAGATGCCTTGAGCCAGAAATCGGTATCGCTTCGGGCGCTTGAGTTGCTTACGGCCCAATCGGAAATTCAGCGAGAGTTGATGAGATTGAGCGTTGAGATTGTGCTCCCGGAGAGTTCCGGGCAGTTGAGTACACTTGAGATTTCATCGTCTCTAGTCGACGACATTAAGTCGGGACAGTTAGAGGACCCGATATTTATTCAGCTTCGAGAGAATGTAGGGAAGGGGAAAGCCCCGGGATTCGTGATACATGAGGATGGTGTGTTGAGATTCCAAGGTCGGCTTTGTGTTCCGAACGACCTGGAATTGAGGCAGAATATTATGCGAGAGGCTTACGCGTCGCCTTACTCAGTCCATCCGGGCTCGAGTAAAATGTATAAAGATTTGAGGAAGAATTTTTGGTGGAACGACATGAAGAATGAAGTAGTTCAGTTTGTGGCTAAGTGTTTGACTTGTCAACAAGTCAAAATCGAGCATCAACAGCCAGCCGGATTATTGAAACCACTTCCCGTCCCGAAATGAAAGTGGGAGGATATCTCAATGGATTTGTTACGAGTTTGCCGAGGACGAAGACCGGAATGAATATGGTGTGGGTGATCGTGGACCGACTGACCAAGTAGGCACATTTTATAGGCATTAAGGATACTGGGGTCCAGAAAAATTAGCTCGTATTTTTATCGCGCAGATAGTGAGGCTTCATGGTACGCCGAGGACTATTATTTCGGACAGGGATGGCCGGTTTGTATCGCACTTCTGGCAGGCGGTACATAAGGCATTGGGGACACATTTTCATTTGAGTACATCTTTCCACCCTCAGACCGACGGACAGTCCGAGCATACTATTCAGACGTTCGAGGATATGTTGCGCGTGTGTGCGTTAGACTGGAGTAGTGACTGGGAGGAGCATTTGGCCTTGATTGAATTTACTTATAATATTAGTTGGCACGCGTCGATTAAGATTGCACCGTATGAGGCACTTTATGGCCGACATTGCCGATCACCGATATGTTGGGATGAACCGTACAATCTAGTTGGCACCGATCCGGACCTTGTGTTAGAGACGAGGGAGAAAGTTGAATTGATTAGAAAGAGAATGTTAGCAGCCCAGAGTCGACAAAAGTCTTATGCGGATGCTAGGCGTCGAACCTTGGAGTTTGAGGTGGGAGATCATGTTCTGTTGCGAGTGTCTACAACGAAGGGAGTTTTCCGTTTTGGGAAAAAGAGGAAGCTCAGCCCGAGGTACATTGGACCTTTCGAGATATTGGAGAGAGTCGGCGAGTTAGCGTACCGTTTGGCATTACCTCGTCGTTCAGTCATGTGCATAGTATATTTCACGTCTCCCAGCTGAGGAAGTATGTTCCGGACCCATCCCATGTTATTGATTTCGGGGACGTGGAGATCGAGAAAGATGTTACGTTTGAGGAAAGGCCCGTCAGGAATTTAGAACGTCGAGTCAAACAGTTAAGGCGCAAAACCATTCCTCTGGTTAAAGTGCAATGGTCGAGGCACAGAGTAGAAGAGGCAACGTGGGAGTTATAGGAGGATATGTTTTCGTGGCACCC
The DNA here is from genome assembly GCA_033398695.1 of Orobanche coerulescens. NCBI lineage: Eukaryota > Viridiplantae > Streptophyta > Magnoliopsida > Lamiales > Orobanchaceae > Orobanche > Orobanche coerulescens. The sequence goes on from CM065808.1 coordinate 103,559,831, forward strand.
CGAGCTTTTTGATTCTTAAGTTTCGGAACGAAACTTCTTTTTAGAGGGGGAGAATGTAATATCCTTACATTTCTATTCTTAGCAATTTCCATTTTTGGTGTATGTCTATTTTTATCGACTAGTTTGTAACCGTTTCGACATTTTGAATCTACTTTATTCTTGGAGTTTTTCCATTTGGATGAGTTTTGGTGATGTTTTTACGTGATTCCATTTTATATCATGTTTTGCCGTATGTACGTTCGATTCTCGTAAAACTCATTCGTTTTCGTTGTTTCTTGGTTTGCATGAGTTCGTATGATTGAGTTGGTCGTGTTGAGACTTTCGGTTTGTTAATCCGATGTCGTATCGTGATTTTCGGGCACTTGGGCCATTTTTGTAATTTCCTATAAGGTTAGGGAATTTCATATTCGTTGTCGTATATCGGATTCCCAGGTAGTCGGAATGATGTTTTCTTGTAACGGTTATACTTGTCATCGAATATCCTTCGTAGCCATATTTTCGGTTCGATAGCAGGTCCGAGTTTCGGAGTCGTCCGGAGTCGTTTGGACAGCAGCAGCTAGAATCTGCTGTCCAGCAGGGTGTTACGGCCGTAACACCCCATCTGTTACGGCTGTAATATGGCCATTGTTACGGCCGTAATACACCACTTGTTACGGCCATAATGGCCCGTTGTTTTAAGAACAACGGACAGGTCAGAACAGCAGTTTTTCATCCCTTCTCTTCGTTTTCTTCGACGTGCGACTTCAGAGGCGATTTCCACCGGTATTGCTCGGAGTTTTCTTCAAATTCCATCACCGTAGAGTCGTGTTAGCATTTTATCATCAGCGTAATCATCCTCCATCGTCCGAATCCGAGGTATTTTCTTCAGGAACCCTAGCTTGTCAAATTTGGGGGGTTTTCGGGTTTTTCTTGATTAATTCCGAATTGTCCATGAATATTACGAAATTTCTTACCGATTATTGTTATTGGGTGACTCCCAATCCGTTTTTCTCGAGTTAATCGTGAATGGTTGATACGGGGAGATTTTGCGTAAACCCTCGCCCGTATTGATTGAACGTTTATTGTCGTGAATTGTAATCGGGGTTATGGGTGTATTCCATTCGATTATTGTTGTCAGTTAGGACTGAGTTATGTTGATCCTTCATTTAGGAACCATCATTTTCCATCCAGAATGTTCGTAGTCGTATTTCATTTCCGATTATTCAAAGATGTCTCAAAGGCAAGTACTTTACATTTGTTTACATGTTCTAGTATTTGAATTGTGGCTATTCGTGGTTGTTGTGGATGGATATGTGTATGTTCACCTAGGGACGGTCCGACGGGGCCTCTAGGGATACGTATTGCCGTGTGTGTGCGTATCACGAACTGTGGTTAACCACCCAGGGATGTCCGACGGGGCTCTGCGGGGTACGGTGGCCGTGAGTCTCATACCAAGGTTAACTTTGAATTGTTTTGTTGGAGAAAATGTGTTTTGTGCGTGTGCACCGTAAATATTCCGGAATATAAATGATGTCTAAAATGATTTTTGGCTCATATATTCATCTGATTAGAATGTAGTTCAAATGGATTGTACTTGGACTAGAAGTTGTCGCTAACCCCTTAAATGGGGAAATACTTTTTGTATTTCAGGTACAGGTCTTGGAGATAAGTGAGCATACGAGCCGTATGAGGATGATGGGCAAGCGTGATACTGTTCGGTGGTCGTCTGTTGATTTCTTGTTTTGTCATTTATTTACTATGTCATGGATTTAAGTACTCGAGTACTTCTTCGTTCAATTTATTAACGTTTTGTACCCGTTTTGGGAAATAGATTTGTTGTCAGATTGTATTGTTGGATTTCAGTCTTTGGTTTGTGAAATTGTCGGTTGGCTGTTGATGTATGTTGTTGTCAAATGTCTTGTTGGTATGTTAGCCTGGTGGATTCCACAGTGTGGGGTCCACGGCGCTGTAATATGCCCTGATCGTCTTGGGGGTGTTACATGTCGTGGGCATAGTGTTTCATGAATGCCCAGTTCTTACCTTGGTTTGGGAGCATCTCATATTATTATTATCATTGTACCGTTTCATTCTACCTTTGGATGCATATCATGTTATACATGTATTTGATGTTCATTATCTGGATGACTGACCCCGTGGGGGCAGAACATGTTTTCATGTTTTAGGTGCTTGCGAGGAGAGAGTTGAGACACTGGGGCATGACGATGGCGACGAGGCATTCGAGCGATACTAGTCCGAGTTGTTCATGTTGGTCAGTCAGTTGGAGTGTTCTCCAGTTTGTCAGTCATTGTCATTATGTATTACCCGAGCAGATTCTTGTGGATGATTGTTGTACTTTTATTTTGGCCATGTAGGTCCATCATTGTCGTTGAAATTCCTCATCGGAATATTGTGTCGGATATCATAGTAGGGACTTTGATTTCCCTTGTTGGTTAATTTGATGTATTTTAGTCGTTTTCTCCTGTGGATCTCCTTGTGTGGGGTCCACGACACTGTAATAACACAATAGGATTTGAGAGTGTTACAACTGGCACATGTCTCAACTCTAGAAAATACTCGACACATATATTTTCAAAACACACGTTTTGCAAAATCATTTCAACTTGAGAACACGACACATCTCTTTCCAGAGAATCACGTTAATACCATTAGGAAAAGTTCACATAACTACAGTACCACACTGATAAACCACATAACACACAAGCCCGAGTGAACAATAAAAACCCAGGGCTCTAATATTCGTCAATCGACAACTCGAATGATGAGACAAAAACACAATTCGACTCGACCCGACTTCCTAGATTTTCTCAACCTAAGCTCTGATACCATATTCTGTAACACCCCCAGAGCCTTCCGGTAATATTACAGCGCCGTGGGCCCCGGAACGGAACCCAAAAGGCTGAAGGAATTTTTTACAGACATTTCAAATATCCCTAAGCGGCGGTGACTATACTATCTTTAAAATATTCAAAGACTTTATAAAATCCATTTATCAAAACCGTCATAAATCTCATTTGAAACTACAAGGCCCGAAATGCCAAAACTCAATAGTTTAAAACATATGTTAAGCCATCGCTTACACGTAGTGACAAAATAGTTTAGAAAACGATTTTCCAAAATAACTGAAGTTGCGAAAAACCAAATGGCCGATTAAAAATACACACACAGCAGAAAAGACAAACAATTGAAAATGCTCTAGCAGCGGAATACAACAACTAGTTAAAGTACTCGATTCACAAACACATGCCATAGCCAGTATCCTCCGGAAGCTCATCTCTCCACGACCGCTACAAGATCGATTTCCCAAGAACCTAAAAAGAAAGCCCATGATGGGGTCAGCCATAATACTCAACAATGATAACGATCACATCACGTCAATAATTACATACTAATGAGATACTAACTAAGAATACTACCGATGTAATCTTACCGCCATAACTTTACGAAAATCCACGATTCGTATCCTTAACAACACAATAAGCTCATACCGAAATATCTGTATTGTATCTCAACAATACCCAATGTTCTCAAAACATTATCATAACTCACTGTTACGAAATTTACTAACTCTGTCCAACCCAATCTATCGGGTAACATCACCGCATCTCAACACGATAATCGATTATCCATCAAAATACAATTACCAAAGGATATGTGGAACATACCTCAAGATACACAATGGCACAACAATCATGTCAGTCTAATCCGAGATCAGATCAGTACATCATACGGATATGGTCCTAACACAAGACCTACAAATTCATACTCACATGACAACGTCAATTTACTCACAACAATGACAACAATATATACTCAATGGAAATCTAATGATCCAGCGCACACAGCATATATCCCAAGGTGATCCTACTAGATCAACACGAGGAGGATAACCAACAATATACATATGCATGACAACAACACATGGTAAAACCAACGATGCATGACAACAACACATGGTAAACCAACATAACACAGGGTAATCCAATAATCCAACGCCCTCAGCATAGATCTCAAGATGATCCCTTCGGACCAAAACGAGGTAGAAAAACCCATCCAATGATCCAGCGCCCTCAGCATAGTGTTGGGAGTATGCCCTCGAATGCCACTCAGAGGATGATTGAGTGAGGGCATTGTACTTGTAATTATGTAAATCACTAATATAAGGCAATGGATGTTTCTTTATTTACTAGTAGTTACTGGTATTCCTAACTCATAAATATAAATATAGAAACTAGTCCATGTTTTGAGAGCTTAACGTTCCGCTCCTTATTGGATAAGGGGGTCGGCACTGGAAAGGTTTATAGCTCAGATACTTAATCGTTCGCAAGTCGATGAAACTTGACTGGGCGTTAAGTTTAAGTGAAGACTTGTATGACGTGTTCTTTAACATGGAGAGTGTGTGTCGAATGCTAATGGTTAGTGGGAGCACACGTCATAGGTATGCTAATTGGATTAGTATACTAGAACCGACTCACCCTCGATTCGTCACAAGGATTTCACTCTGGGACAGTCAATGACGGAATCGAAAGGTTGTGATAGGTATTCATGAACTTTAGACTTGAGGATTTAGTAGGGATGTGCTTGTGACATCAAGATTTTCATTAGAGTAGTTCAACCCTGTAAACCGGAAGGCGGGGGTCAACCTCGACGTGCATATTGACGGGCAAATAGTAGGTCCTACTGAATACCAAGATAGAATTCTTTCTCCCGTTAGTGAGCGGGTTATATGTCCTATGCGGTTATTGGCAGATGAGATCATAAGTCTTTGGCCAAAGCATTGGAGCTAGTTGTATTGGATACACGAGAGCTCGATGATCTCGATTTGCATTAACGCATGCATAGCGTCAAGTACAGATAGGGTTTGACTGACCGTGACCCTATAACTTGATCGGGACATTTGAAAGAAGGGTTTATACGTATACTGGTATTCACGACAGAATGGTTCTTGAATGATCCCAATCATTCATTCTCAGTTAGGGTACAGTGTAGCCCGCCAGGCTGGGTAGGCGGTGCTACTACTCTTTGGTTCCTCCCATTGCTGACTGAGACGAACCTACCGAGTCTCGCAATAGGATTGACGAAGGAATGAATCGAGCTTATTCTCTCTTTATAAATATTAGATATTGGATATCTAATTTAATGGACATTGGATGTCTAATTAAATTTGGGACATTGGATGTCTAAATTAATTTATTGGATAAATTAATTTACGGCCTAATGAATTAAATAAATTACTGGGTGATTAATTTAATTCATGAATATAATTATTTCTTGGATAAATTAATTATGTTATTATGTATTTGATATGATTAATTAATTGGATTAATTAATCAATATAAATACATCGGAACGGAATCAGAGTTTATCTGTTTGGACTCACGGGAGTCCGAAATGGACCGAACTCGCCCGGATCCTTCTAGATGGCCGCCCCCTTCCACCTACTTTCCACCAAGTCTTCTGTTGTGCGGCGATTAATACTCATCTATGGCGATCGGCATAATGACCGAAGAGCCAACCATAGAAGACGTGCTCTGGGCGAACACCCAGAGGTCAGCACCCACGGCGATCGTCTTTTGGTATCCGGCGATCGTCTTTTGGCATCTAGCGATTATCTATGATGTCCAACCAGAGACGATCGTCTTGTTCCACGTATAAATCCGACATCCGTCAAAGTCATCGAAGACCAAATCTTGGACTGTGACCCACGTGAAGATCCACAAAAGGCGCTGACAAATAAGACCTTTGACCCCAGCCTATCACCTACCTCACCTACCGACAGGGCCGCCGAAAAGGTAGGTGACAGCGACTCAAGACGCGTGCAGGCTCCTCATTGGACCACACAGCTGGCTGTCAGCAGCAGCCGCGAACTTTAAGGGAAAAGCCCCACGTGATGGGGCGATCGGCCATCTTATTATAATATAAAGAACGGCGGTCGCCCGCGATCGCCGGAGAGGGGGCAACCTTGTCTCCTATAAATAGGAGGCTCATAACACGGCAGCAGACAGAATCACAACATCGTGAATACAGTGAACGATATACAGAAAGAGAAATACATTCTCATACATAGAACATCAACAGCAAGAACTCACAGAGCTTCATATCTGGTTCTTTCGGCAATCTACACGCTCCACAGCTTAGATAACTAGGAGTCTTTACACTCCTTATAATAGATTCTAACATTAATATTTGTACTCAACAGTATACTTATTAATAACATCTCGCGAGAGCATTCAAGCCCGGGATTAACAACCCCGGCAAATCTTGTGTTATTTATTTTCTCACGGAAGTGTTCTCGCATTTGTTTGTTACTAATACTATCTCCGGATAATATTTTGGGTAACAACAATTGGCGCTAGAAGAAGGGGATCTAAACCTCCACTTTTATTCCTACCATCTCGAAGAACACTCACTGTTCTACAGACATATACTTGAAGAAACACTCACTGTTCTTCAAAAGAAAAACCTTCAGAAAAATGACATCTGCAACGACCTCCAAGAGAGCCACCCTGAGATCTGCCGGAAATCTCATTCCGGCCCGGACCGAATCCCAGCCCATGGCGGAAGGTGACCGCGGCGACGCTAGGCTCTCACTCCCGCCCCCGAGGGACGGCCCTAGCCTCTCACTCGATCAGTTCCAGACCGCGGAACAGATTGAGGAGGCCATAGCCATCCTCAGGGAGCGACGGAGGGCATGTGACTCGCCCACCATCACTCCGTCAACCATCCGCCGAGCTGGCAAGCGGAAGCTCAAGGGGATATATGTTGAGAATTCAACAGAAAACCCTGATCCGCAGGCAAAGGCTCTCGTGAGGCGGGACGACTCCGTCTTCAGCCGCCTAGGGAGTGATCCCTCGTGGCGACCCGGGCATTCAGGCCCGAGTCGGGAGGCATCGGAGTCCGAATCTGTCACCAGGAGTTCGGCATATCCGACTCCTAGAAGACAGGCCAGTCAACAGGCCCCCACTCGCCCAAGAAATGAGTCCGCGGGCAGAGAACTCGTCATCCACCATGGGTTCAGGGGATCAGTACATGATCGCCTCGGCTCGCGCTCCGGTAGCCAATCAGCGAGCAGTCAGGCTACGGCGATGGCCGCAATGCAGCGCCAGCTCGACGAAATGAAGGCGCTCCTAGATACTGGGGCAGGCGCCAGGAGATCGATCTCTGGACCAAGTAAACCACTCGCGGTCCAGATCGAGCTGGCCCCAGTTCAACCAACGATCGTTCCCCCGCAGACACCTCTATATGAGGGAAGATCGGATCCGGAGACCCACTTGAGCAAATTCCGGATCTACATGACCGGATGCGGAGCATCAGATGCGACGAAGTGTCGAATGTTCCCGCTAACTCTGGGCGACCTCGCCCACAGGTGGTACATCTCACTGCCACCTCGCTCAATCAATTGCTTTGAGAAGCTGGCGAACGACTTTACGTCGTACTTCGCCGCCAAAGTCGCTCGCCCTGAAGGCCCCCCACCGCATGATGAAAATCAAGTAGGGGAAGGACGAGTCAGATGAAGATTACATCGACTGGGTAGACGAGATAGTCCTCACCGGCGAGCCCATTAGCGACGAGATCGCCCTCTATTCAGTCCTTGGGGGATTCTACGGCCACTCACCCATGTTCAGGCATCTCACAAAGGATATCCCCCCGACCTACTCGATCTTCCGCGTCAGAGCCGCCGATTTCCTGGCCAGGTAGAGGATGCTCTCCCTCCGCTTAGACGAGGGACCCTCCAGAGAAGGGAAGACGCCATCCCATGTCCAGAAGAAGGCGGTCGCCAAGCCCAGAAAGGCGGTCGCAAAGCCGCCTGGTGAATTCAAAGCCTTCGAAGATGTGGAGGTTCACCTCCTCCACAACCTCAACTTATCTCCAGCCCACATCTTCAACGCAATTAAGGGGCGCGAGTGGCTTTCCAAACCAAAGCCAATAAGGGACCACGGTCATCAAGACCGTAGCCAATTCTGTGCCTACCACAAGAGTCCCGGCCACAACACCAGCCAGTGCCGCGACCTCCTCAGACAACTCTGGCGACTGTTTGAGGAAGGCAAATTAGACAACTTGGTCACCAAGCCAGAACCTAGGACAGAGAGGACCGGAGGGCGCGAGCGCCGACAAAACGAAAGAACCCCTCCCAATCTGGTCGCCAGGATCGAGCACGAGCCGGAGTATTCGGATGAATCGATTCCTCCGATCAACCCTGGCGGTCGGATTAATATGCTTCAAGCAGGAGGAGGAAACCTCGAGGGCCTTTCCCCGGTTTCCACCATATCAAACAGGAAGCGAAAGGCCGAACTAAGGGCGTTCGCCGGGGTCCATATCGTGGTACCTCTAGAGCCGACCATCTCTAATGACACGCTCATCACCTTCTCCAACAAGGACAGGGAGGGAGTACAATGCCCCAAAGAGGATGCATTGGTGATCTCTGCTTGTATCCTTAGGAAGATGGCCGACCGCGTGCTGGTTGACAACGGGAGCTTCTGCAATATCATATTCAATTCTGCTCTGGACTAAATTCATCAAGCCATTCGACACCGTGCTCCAAGGATTCGGCGACAGCACAGTCCAAGCCTATGGAAGGATCAAGCTCTCAGTCGAGCTAATATGCTTTTACGATCCCAAGGTTAGGATTACTAGGAACCTAAACTTTGTAATCATAGATAGGCCAAGCATCTATAATGGGTTCCTAAGTCATCCATTTCTAGAAACCTTCGAGGCAGTCGCCTATTCTTTCTTTTACTGTATAAAATTCCCCACTGCCGATGGGACGGTCGGTACTGTAAAAGGAGACCAATTAATGGCTAAGAAGTGTTTAAACTACTCATGTGTCGTAACTTCTTTCAATACTTCTCATGCTGTGTATAACATTAAAACGATCGACAACCAACCGATGGAGATCGACGAGCCAAGCACATTGTACCAACCCGACTTAGAGGACGCCATCTCAAGTCGATTTTCGGACGACATCGAGCTAAGAATCAGTTTCGAGACAAGCCTCGACATCGATCCAAGGATCGAGTCCGGAAATCGCTCCAAACGAGAAGCGACCGTCCCCATTGAGGAGTTGGAAAGTGTGAGGATAGATCCGGCTCGCCCGGAGCGGGAAGTACAGATCGGCACAAGCGTCGACCTCTAATTAAAGGAGGATCTGATCAATTTACTACGTAAGAACATCGGAGTCTTTGCCTGGTCACATCAAGATATGGTTGGCATAAGTCCTGAACACGCTTGCCACTATCTAAAGATCGACCCGGCAAGGAAGCCTGTTCACCAGAAACATAGGAAATTCGGTCCTGAGAAGTACGCGGCACTCGACGTAGAAGTCAGCAAGCTACTCGATAACAAACTAATCGGGGTAGCAACAGACGAGCCGCAGTGGGTCGCCAATGCCGTGCTCTTCAAAAAGCCGAACAGCTCCTGGAGGTTATGCATCGACTTCACCGACCTCAACGTGGCATGCCCAAAAGATCACTTTCCAATGCCTCATATCGATCACCTGGTTGATAGTACATCAGGTTGCGAAATGATGTCGTTCATGGATGCCTTCGCCAGATACCATCAAATCCCAATGGCGGAGAAAGACATAAAGCACACATCTTTCCACACAGAGAAAGGCATATACTTTTGGGTCCGAATGCCGTTCGGCTTGAAGAACGCAGGGGCAACCTACCAGCGACTAGTTAACGGAATGTTCGCCAATCAGATCGGCAAAACCATGGAGCTCTACATTGACGCCATCGTGGTCAAGAGTCTCAAGTAGGAAGACCACCTCAATGACCTCGTCGAGACATTCGCCATCCTTGAAAAGTTCAACATGAAATTGAACCCCAAGAAATGCAATTTCGGGGTGAGCTCCGGAAAATTCCTGGGGCACATCGTGAGCCAAAGAGGGATCGAGGCGAACCCCACCAAGATTAAGGCGATCCTCGACATGCAGGAGCCACGGAATGTCAAGCAAGTGCAACGCCTCACAGGTTGTTTGGCTGCCCTCAACCGTTTCATATCTCAGCTCGGGGATAAAAGCAAAACTTTCTTCGCAACCATAAAGAACAAGAAATTCGCATGGACGAAGGAGAGTCAAATAGCATTCGCCAAAATCAAGGAATACCTATCTAACCCCCAGATCTTGGCAAAGCCGATCCCCGGCGAGAAACTATTCCTTTACCTGGCGGCCTCGGAGGTCGCACTGAGTGCCGTTTTGGTGCGAGCCGAGGGGCAAGTCCACTTGACGATCTACTTCGTTAGTCAAGCGCTCCACGATGCGGAAACGCGATACACACCTCTGGAGAAGATCGCCTACGCTCTAGTCATGAGTGTTCGTAAGCTAAGAGCCTACTTCTTCGAACACCAAGTGGAGGTTCTGACAACTCTCCCTCTAAGGCAAGTTCTACACCGACCGGACACCAACGGGCGACTCCTCAAATGGTCACTGGAGATCGCCCAATACGGTATCACATACGCTCCTCGCACGGCGATCAAAGGCCAGGCTCTGGCGGACTTCGTGGTGGAATTAACATTCCCACGCAGTCCGACCCAGGTCGGTCGCCCTGCCTGGAAGCTATACGTGGATGGATCGGCGACCAACTCGCGAGCAGGGGCAGGGATTGTCCTTATTATCCCCGACGGACAAAGTTTCACAAATGCCATGCGTTTCGGGTTTCGTGCGACCAACAATGAAGCCGAATACGAAGCCTTGGTAGGCGGGCTCGATCTAGCTCTCGCCCTAGACGTTCGTCGCCTCCATATCTTCATGGACTCCCTCTTGGTCGTGAACCAAGTCAAAGGAGAATATGAGGCGCGCGGCGAACAGATGGTCAACCAAGAGCTGGTCGCCGAAATGTGCACAAAATTTGAGGAAGTGTAAATCGAACAAGTCCCGAGAGAGCACAACTCCCAGGCCGATGCCCTATCCAAGCTAGCGTCTGTTGTTGCCCAAAATATTTATCTGAAGATTAAATACTGCTGGAATGAACGGACAACAAACAAAGTTGCGGGAGCACTTTCGAGAGAATATAAATAAACACAAGATTTGCCGGGTTTGTTAGGCCCGAGCTTGAATGCTCTCGCGAGATGTTATTAATACAAATATTTGTGGATACAAGTATTAATGTGAGAATCTAAGTACAATGAGTGTAAAAAGACTCTGTTAATCTAGCTCTTGAGCGAAGCTCGGTGTTCTTCGTCCCTGCCGATCGTCTTCTATATGAGAGAGGCCGAGAGAAGAAAGAACCAAAAGATAGCTGTTGCCAAGAGTAGGAGAAAGCCAAGTGTTGTGTATTGCTTCTGTATTGTGTGCTGAAATCGCGATAATGCTAGCCTCAAATCCAAGTGCAGGCTGCCTTTTATTTATAGGGGCAGCGGAGCCTTGTCTTCTGGCGGGCGATCGCCTTCCGGCCAATATAATAATGGGGCGATCGTCTGCTGGCTAATATAATAATGGGGCGATCGTATTTAAGCCACACGGGCTGTCGGCCTAAAGTCCAAGGCAGCTGCTGGCAGCCAGCTGTGCGGTCCAATGAGGAGCCAGCACGCGTCCGGGGTCACTGTCACATGCGGTCCTACTGACACCTTTCGGCGGGCCTGTCGGCTGGTGGGAAGATGCTGACAGGCTGTGGTCAACGATCCGTGATATGCGGATCTTGTCTCGTCTCTGCACGTGGGTTCAGTCCTGAGGCTCGGCCTTTGCCGACTGGATGACTATCGGCTTCGAGCGGCATGAGGCGGTCGTCTCTAGCTGGTCACTAGAGGTCGGCATCGGCCAGTTGCTGAGGGATGATCATCCGCTAGTCGGTCGCCAGGAGTCGATCGCCAAGTACTGAGAGACGATCGTCTTTGATGTTGATCGATCGGCACCGGGACTTGTCCTGGGACCTTCGGTTGGCCGATTTATCTTGACTGCCGGGCTAAGGCTAGGTCGCCTAGTCGCTGGTCGGCAGTTCTGCCTTGGCTGCTCGGCAATGGCTAGGTCGCCCGATCTCCGAGGCGATCGCCGGTGGGAGAGTATAATTCTCGACACAACAATTGCCCCCCAGCTTGCTCCGATGTTGAAGACATGGGGCGAGGTGGTTCTTGCTGGCGATCGTGTAAGATGAGGATGGGCAACCTGTTGAGCTGACTTTGGATTCGGACTTGGGCTATCTGGTCGATTGGCTAGCTATCTTTCGGTCTTGTAGCTGCAAAAAACAACATTGGCCGATCCCCCTCAGAAACTTGATGGTTTCGTCGTTTGAGGAATCGTGCACAGTCGCGGAGTTCGATGGACCGACTCCATGACCGTGTCTTGTGCGCGAGCGACATTGTCTGTCTCGTCACTCATTTTATTGTGAGGGTCCTCTGTTAGGCTGCGCCTCGCCTCGTATTTAAACGAAGGGCGTGCGGTCTTGGTCTAGAGGAGTCCTTGCGCGGGGCAGCGTCGGATGATTCAACTCCACGTCCGCGGCTTGTTAGCTCTGCTTCCACCTCGGCCCGCCATGAGGACGGCGAACCTCGACGGTGTACATTGAGACGGGGGTTGTGGCACGTCTCATTGTCCGGGTTCACCATGTTAGATGATGATCCTTTGAGGGCGGGCGATCGTGTCCACTGATTAATTTTCGAGGGCCCTCAGACTACGCCGGCCTCGTATTTAAACGAAGGGCGGGCAATCTTGGCCCAAAGGGACCTTGCATGGCCAAAGCAGCCGGTTCCATCGACTACCAGGACCATGGCTTTATGATGTGCGGTGGAGGCGATCTCATGCCTTAGTCCGTCCTGTTAGATGCTGAACTATATTTGGGGAACGAGTCCTCTGGTTTTTTGGTGTAGCTTGATGATGGCGATCGGGCTAGAAGACTGTGATCATCGCTCGGCTGCCAATCGCATTATTCATAAGTTGATACTGGCGATTGGGCGGGAGATCGTCGTTCGGGCGCCGATCGCGCTGCTCACAGGTTAAGGAGAAACCTTTGCCTGGCCAGAAAGTCTGCGGCCTTAGCTCGGAAGATCGCGTAGGTCACGGGTTGGTCCTTCGTGAGATGCCTGAACATAGGCGAAAGACCATGAAATCCTCCTAGGACCGCGTAGAGGGCGATCTCATCGCTTACGGGCTTGCCGTTGAGGATGATCTCGTCTACTCGGCCGATGTAGTCCGAGTCGGACTCTTCTTCTCTCTGCCTGATTTGCATCATGCGAAGGGGACCTTCTGGCCGGGCGACCTTGGTGGCGAAGTACGCTGTGAAGACGTTCGCCAGTTGGTTAAAGGAGCCAATGGACCGAGGTGGCAATGAGGTGTACCACCTGTAGGCGAGGTCGTCCAGCGTCATAGGGAATATTCGGCACCTGGTCGCGTCAGATGCCCCACACCCAGTCATGTAGATGTTGAACTTGCTCAGGTGCACTTCGGGGTCCGATCTCCCCTCGTACAAGGGTGTTTGCGGAGGAGCGATCTTGTGCTGCACGGGGGCGAGCTCGATGTGGACCTCGAGCGGCTCGTTCGGCTCGGCGATCGTCTTCTTGGCGCCTGCCCCGTATTCCGGGAGCGCCTTCATGGCTCGGTCGCTTGCGGATCGGCTTTGGGAGCGGGAGCCGAGGCGATCGTGCACCGATCTCCAGACTCCGCTGCTGCCGACCTCGGCTATTTGGCGAGGGGGAGCCAGACGGCTGGGCTGCCTTCTAGGAGTCGGGTAGGCCGAGCTTCTGGTGACGGACTCAAACTCCGTCGTCTCGTGGCTGGGGCCGAACTGCCCCGGTCACCAGGTCGGGTCACTGCCCAGGCAATCGAAAACAGAGGTGCCCCGGCTGGCGAGCGCCTCTCCTTGCGGATGAGAGCCTCCTGGCGATCGCTCGGACAGTAACGCCTTGAGTTTCCGCTTGGTCTTCCGGCGGATGGCCGAGGGGGTGATAGCGGGAGGCGCGTCGAGAACACTCCGTCGCTCCTGTAGGACGGCCATGGCCTCGTCGATCTGTTCCTTGGTTCGGAACTGATCGAGCGAGAGGCTTGGGCCGCCCGTCAGGGGCGGGATCGAGCATCTCGGACCGTGGCGGCTACCCTCCGCCATCGGCTGTGGCTCAGATTGAGACGGAAAGAGGCGCCTGGCAGGCTGGCCAGAGGCTTTCTTCGACGCGGAGGCGGAAGACATTTTTCTGAAAGCTTTCTCTGAAGAACAGTGAGTGTTTATTCAGGTATATGCCCCGGAGAACAGTGAGTGTTCTTCGAGACGGTAGGAATAAAATTGAGGGTTAGATGCCCTCCTTCTAGTGCCAATTGTTGTTGCCCAAAATATTTATCCGAAGATTAAATACTGCTGGAATGAACGGACAACAAACAAAGTTGCGAGAGCACTTCCAAGAGAATATGAATAAACACAAGATTTGCCGAGTTTGTTAGGCCCGGGCTTGAATGCTCACACAAGATGTTATTAATACAAATATTCGTAGATACAAGTATTAATGTGAGAATCTAAGTACAATGAGTGTAAAAAGACTCTGTTAATCCAGCTCTTGAGCGAAGCTCGGTGTTCTTCGTCCCTACCGATCGTCTTCTATATGAGAGAGGCCGAGAGAAGAAAGAACCAAAAGATAGCTGTTGCCAAGAGTAGGAGAAAGCCAAGTGCTGTGTATTGCTTCTGTATAGCCTCAAATCCAAGTGCAGGCTGCCTTTTATTTATAGGGGCAGCGGAGCCTTGTCTTCTGGCAGGAGATCGCCTTCCGGCCAATATAATAATGGGGCGATCGTATGCCGGCCAATATAATAATGGGGCGATCGTCTTTAAGCCACATGGGCTGTCGGCCTAAAGTCCAAGGCAGCTGCTGGAAGCCAGCTGTGCGGTCCAATGAGGAGCCAGCACGCGTCCGGGGTCACTATCACATGCGGTCCTACCGACACCTTTCGGCGGGCCTGTCGGCTGGTGGGAAGATGCTGACAGGTTGTGGTCAACAATCCGTGATATGCGGATCTTGTCTCGGCTCTGCACGTGGGTTCAGTCCTGAGGCTCGGCCTTTGCCGACTGGATGACTATCGGCTTCGAGCGGCATGAGGCGGTCATCTCTAGCTGGTCACCAGAGGTCGGCATCGGCCAGTTGTTGAGGGATGATCATCCGCTAGTCGGTCGCCAGGAGTCGATCGCTAAGTACCGAGAGACGATCGTCTTTGATGTCGATCACCCGGCACCGGGACTTGTCCTGGGACCTTCGGTTGGCCGATTTATCTTGACTGCTGGGCTAAGGCTAGGTCGCCTAGTCGCTGGTCGGCAGTTCTGCCTTGGCTGCTCGGAAATGGGTAGGTCGCACGATCTCCGAGGCGATCGCCGGTGGGAGAGTATAATTCTCGACACAACAGCGTCGTCACATGGGGCAGCCGATTTCTCTAATATCCAAATTGCAAAATCAGCAAGGCCGGCGATCGACAGAAACCTGGTTACCACAGTTGCCGTTGCCGAGGAGAACTGGATGACTCCGTTCATCAAATACTTAAAGGACGGAACGATCCCTAATGACCGTATCAAAGCTCGCCAACTCCAGCTCCGGGCGACCAGATACACCCTATTGGACGATCGACTTTACAAGCGAGCCTTCATCCTTCCCCTCCTCAAGTGTATTACACCGGAGGAAGGACGGCTCGTTTTAGCCGAGATCCATGACAGAATCTGTGGAAACCATGCTGGAGGACGAGCTCTCATCCATAAAACAACTAGGCAAGGTTTTTTCTGGCCGTCACTTCAGAAGGATGCGATCGCCTATGCCAGATCGTGCCACAGGTGTCAAGTAATGGGCCCAAACATCAAGCTCTCCCCCGAGCAGCTCACTTCAATGTATAGCCCATGGCCTTTCGCCCAATGAGGCATCGACCTTATAGGTCCCTTGCCGACGGCGCCAGGGGGCTGTAAGTTTGCCATTGTAGGGGTCGACTATTTCACTAAATGGGCTGAGGCCGAACCGCTCAACAAGATCGGCCAAGAGCAAGTAATCAAGTTCATATGGAGAAATATCATATCCCGATTCGGTCTACCCCAGGCCATCATCTCCGACAACGGAAAGCAGTTCGACGGCTTAGAAGTCATGCAACTCTGCGAGAAGTAGGGAATCAAGAACTTGTTCTCAGCCCTCTATCACCCCCAGACGAATGGGTAGGTAGAAGCCGTAAACAAGATCCTCAAACACATGATTAAAGCACGACTCGAGTTCAGGCAAGGACGATGGGCGAGCGAGCTCCCAGACGTTTTGTGGTCTTATCGAACGACGACCCGAAACTCAACCGGAGAAACTCCATTCGCCCTCGCCTTCGGAACAGAAGTGGTGATCCCCTCGGAGATCGCCATCCTCATCCATCGAACCGAATAAGAGATAACGACCGACAATGATGTGGCCCGACGGATCGACCTCGACATGCTCGAAGAACGACGACTGACCTCAGAAATAAAGAACACTATCCACAAAAGGAGATCCGAGAAGTTCTTCAATTCGAAGGTCAAGGAAAGACGGTTTCAAGTGGGCGATCTCGTCCTCAAAAATATCCAAACCCACACAGGTGTATTTGGACCGAACTGGGAAGGCCCCTTCAGGATATCGAAATGGCTAACTAAGGGAGCCTAGGAACTGGAACACCCTGACGGTACTCCGGATCAATATCCCTGGAACGCTGTACATCTGAAGAAATACTACTAGTGACAAACTTTGTATTCAGTTTCATCTACCCAATGTACAAAGAATATAATGAGATTTTTTCTATCCCATCTATTCGAGTGATCGTCCCACCAGGCACTTCATATACCATCAAGGATCTTCGTTCAAACATGGCGATCCGAGGTAGAAGCAATGCGGCCATGGTCCTGGAGGTAGATGGAACCGACGCCTTCGCCCATGCAAGGTTTCTTTGGGCTGGGATCCCCTGCCCTTCGTTGAAATACGAGGCCGGCGTAGCCAAAGGACCCTCCAAACTAATCTGTGGACACGTCCGCACCCCCTCAAAGTACATCATCTAACATGATGTGCCCAGACAAGGCGACGCGTCCCCACCCCTTCACAATGTATACCGTCGAGGGTCGCCATCTAACATGCTGACCCGAGATAGAAAAGTGCTAACAAAGCTGCAGACGTGGAGTCGAATAAACCGACGACGCGCCGTGCAAGGACTCCTCCAAACCAAGACCGCCCATCTTTTGTTTAAACACAAAGCGGGCGCAGCCTAACGGAGAACCCTCACAATAAAGTGAGTCGCGGGAATATCCCTCGCACACAAAGACACGGTAGTGGAGGTCAGTCCATCGAACTCCGCGACCATGCACGATTCCTCACAATCGGCAAAACTGAAGATAGCTCACCAGACATACTAGTTTTGTTCCCTTACTTACAATAAGTAAACAAAAACAAGGGGGCAAAGGAGGCGAGCTAATCCTAAATGCGATCGGAAAGAAGGAACCATACTCGATCGGCTTCGTTCAAACACACGCAGGATGATCGGAATTGTTCCACAATATTTACAAGTAAGAATTTCCAAAACATGTCGATACATTCAAACATTCAAACAATCGGTCGGATGAACAAGGCATCGGAAGCAATCATACACATACTTGTAAAAATTCGCATGTAAACATTCAAAGGCGATCATACATGAAAAGACACAAAGTGCAAAAGAAGAGTATTTTATTCATAACAAAGTGTTCGTACAATACAAGGCCCGAAGGCATTACAAGTGAAAGAAAACAGAGAGATCTCTCAGGGCCCCGCCGGCTGGTCTTCACCCTCAGGTGGCGGATCAGCACGAGCTCCCCCATCGGCCTCAGGATTAATGAGTTTGTCCGGGAAAGGATACCAACTCAAGTCGATCCCCAAGTCTACGAGGTAAAGGATCGGCAGGGAGAACTCGGGGTGCAGAGGGTGCTCGAGTGCATAGACTTTGAAGCTCTCCATCAAAGGACCGATTTCGATCCCTACCTTTTTGGCGGCTCGGACGGCATCGGCGTAGGCCACGTAATAGGCGAACTCGCCGACGAGTGCCACATTGAGGTAGGGATCGGTCTCAATCGCCTTTAGCTGCCCTCTCAGCTCAGCGGTCGTCTTCTCAGCTTCTTCCAGTTTGACCACCTTAGCGGCCGTTTCCCCTTGGCTTTCTCCAGCTCTCCTTTCGCCGCCTCCAGCTCACGGTTGAGCCGATCCACCGTCGCCTTCAGTCCGGCCTCCTCCTCCTACGAAGCCGCATGCTTCCAGCGAGCTTCTTTCTCCTAGTCACGGAACCGATCGGCCGCTTCCTTGGAGCGGCTCAGCCCTTGCTTCAGTCGGTCGACGTCCTGTTTAGCTCGTTTGGCCGTATCTATGTACTCCTTCTCCATAGACTGGATCCGGTTGGCATATTCTATGTTTGTGTTCCGGGCGGCCTTGAGGTCGCTATGGTGGCGAGCAGAAGAAGGTTGCCCCTCAAAATCCCTGGCAGCTTGGATGGCCATCGTCGCCGTCTGGAGAGCCAAGGCAATAGTCCCATGCATGGTGTCTCCAGATCGCCGACGAGCGATCGCATCGAGGTCGGTCATCCAAGCCTTGGGCAGTGAGGTGATGGCCTTCTGGACGTAAGTAGGGACGTCGAGGGACTTTTGCGGAGCCTTACTCGACAAGAAATCCAGCACCATAGGAGCGACATCCGAGTCAGCAAGACGGACCCTGCAGCACAAACAAAAGAGACAAAGGAGTTAGAATATACCTAACTAAATTATCCAACTCGGAAAGTCCAATCCGATATCACATGTTAACCAGCTCAGGATCGCGGCTAAAATAGGGCTTTCCCCGAGAAGTCTCGGCTTCAGCGATCGCCGCTCTTTTCAAGAAGCCGGCCGGTGACCTGGATTCGGACGCCGAGGGCCTGGGACCAGACCCCTCCGCCATCCGAATAGAAGAAACGGGGGAGCAGCGATCGGTGGCTCCAAGATAGCTAAATCCGCCTCAGCTGTCGGCAAGGACCCCTCCGGCCTCCGCCTCTTGCGGTTGCGCTGAAGTTGTTTCTCCTCTTGAATTTCCGGCTCAACGAACGGCACCACAGCGGGCCTCACCACAGGGGCAAAGCGAGACGACGTCTCAGCAACGTGACCCGTCTTCTTTCCCAGGTGAAGACGATCGATAAGACCAGGATTAGACATGGCGATCTCCTGCGGTGGCTCGACGAAGCGGGGAAAATGAATCTCTGCCAAAGAAGAAACTCAAACAAGTTAGACACCTACTTAGACATGGCGACCTCTTGGAGACGATCGTCACACAGGAAAGAGTAGATAAAAAGTCATATCAGGGGCCTTCAAGTGGCGAGGGTAGCGAAACAGTCGAGCTCCCAACCGGTGAAGTTCGTGGCTGACTGAGTGAACATCTTTGTAGGAATCCGGGAATGCGCGAACCCGCTCCCAGACGATCAAGAAATCGAAGGGGAGATTGCCGATCGCTGGAACGAGGAATCCTGCAAAAAGGGAAATAAATTAGATCAGTCCAAGGAGTATCCAAATAAAGGGAGAATTGAAACCCTTACTTGGATTCCTCTCCCGAAAATTGGTGGGGATATCCAACTCTTCCTCCGGCGAAACGCTCGATGCCGACCTCCATGCACCGCCGACCCAGCACCACTTTGCCAGGTCGCCCCGAGCCTTGTTCGGCACCCCAAGTACCACCCTACCTAGGCGACCTTGGATATGGTATCACTACTACGAAAAAAGGATTTAACATCAGTTTTTTTATACGATTCACATCGGTTTTAAAACCGATGTCGTATCCACCGATGTAAAATTCACATCGGTTTGTAAATCTGATATTTCACATCGGTTCATATTAAAACCGATGTTGATATCGTCATTCACATCAGTTTTCAACTGATGTTAAAATTTCTAATTTACATCGGTTTCTTTAAGAACCGATGTTAATTTTGTCATTCACATCGGTTTCTTGAAGAACCGATGTTAAATTGGTTTTTTTTTTGTTTTTTTCAACCCTGCACTGCACTCACAAATATGCCAAATCCACCTATATAAAATTGCGCCAAATCTACACCAACATATTTCTATCCAAAAAAACCTCAAGCATAACATCTCAAATGAAAATCAATCCCAACATAATTTTGAAGCAATGAATGTATTATCAACTATGAAGCAAAAACATACATCTTGTATTAAATATCAATTTGTTCACAACAAACATTATCAACTAATTACAAAACAAAAATATACGTCCTTATAAAAGTTCCGAAAGCTTTCACTTCATGAACTGACCATATCAGGCCTCGACGAATGATGACTTATACAGAGAGAATATGGCACAAAGGGACAACATCCATTGATTTTTCTCCTTACTTTTCAACATCGATCACTTCTTCTCCTTCCCTACTCCTGAACGCCGTAACAACCTGATCAAAGGAGTTTCTGATATGCTGGCATACATACATTAGATCCTGGCATGAATCTACTAACACCTCACGTGCTGTGTCGCCTAAAACCAGAATACACAAAACACACTTTGATTAAGAAGCTACGAAAATGGATCTTAGATGCTTAGTTAGATTATGAGCAAATCCGACAACCCTTCATTTTTCACGACCTTAAGATTTTTACAAGAAGCATTAGATGCTTTACTTCGAATTTTACTCTAAAACAATAGAAGTAGGATATTTACAAAAATACGTAACAAGTTAATAAAAGTGGCCATATGCTTTCACATAAGAAATTTTCTCTTCATTATTTAAAATATCTACTCGTAGAATTTCATAATGTGTATATTAAGTAAGAAAATGAATTGAAAAAAAAAACTACTCAATATCCTTCACTGTTGAGTAACATTGTCATTTTATTGAATCATTATTTGAAAGCAAAACAGATATCATAGTCAATCTCTCACTAATTCTACCGGTGTATGTTTGTACTATCAAGATATTCATTTGTTTTTTTTTTAAGATTTGAAGCCTAAAGCTCACCTCAAATACCTTGAAGTAATTATTTTGGTAAACCAAGCACTCATTTGTCACCTCATATGTAGAAGCCCGAATTCTAAATACACTGTAACTATAAATTCATTTTAAGTTTCTCCTAATTAATGTAATATGTTCAAATGTTAAAACCCAAGCATAGTTATATGTATGGACATTGTTTGTCTCATTGCTCATATGTTACGTGTTTACCATATACCAACAGAAAAAATTCCTCTTCGAGTGAACTTTAATAACTATTGGGATCAATAAAGTCCACGAATATGCAATAATCTTGGGTCAATAAGTATATAATGTTCCTTTCCAAAATGATTTATCACCACAAAAGGAATTAATAAACATAACATTTGCAAATAAAAAAACAGTTTTTACCAGCTAAACTGATAAGAGATTCCATGGCCGCCTGATGATGGACTTCCCTACGTGTTCTACCAATCCCTTCACCTATTTTCTCTCCCGCGAACCTTACCTTTTAGGAAACAAAAAATGGTATGACCGATAAGTAGCATGGCTACGTGTGTGCAAAACTCAGGACAAACCCATAAAATAAATCAAAAATCTACTGCACCGAACCACAAACAGTCTCGGTCTGATCCACTTTTGTCCAAAACCAAGTTTATTTCATTTACTTTGATGAAATACTGTCATTTAGAAAAGAAATAAGCTTGAACTGCCTAAATGTTGAGCCCTGTTCAAGGACCGGTTTGGTTTTATACGATACGCTTTTTGGTTCCAATAATTTCCGATTCATGTCGGATTAAAAATATCAATTTATCAAGATTTTTTTCGTAAAAAAAATGTTGGGAAGTAGTGAATTTACAAACCTCAGTAGAGAAGTTCGGTGCTTAGGACCAAAGTTTGCCTGAACTCAACCTGCAAATATGAATACCAAGAAAATAACTGACATTCGTTTAATTTGAAACAACTACCATGTTGAGATTATATAATAGATTGAGGAAGACTCCTGGTCTCATACCTCAGTTCCACACATGACAGATATTTAATGCAAGTATTCAACAGGAGATTCAACATAAGCATCTCTTCCATCACCTACTTTTTGATGGTGGGTTGAAGAACACCATAAAATAAAAAATGTACTATCAGTAAATCCCTAAAATTATATTTTAAATTGACTTAAAACACAATAAAGTTGATTCAAAAAACAATAAAACATCATATTGATTTTACCTTACTGGAAATTTTATCGAATGGACAGCAAAAAAATTACTGGCACCGCTGCGAGATCTTAGGGTTGAAGATAAAGACGAAGTCGTTTGATTTTAATGGATGAATTTAAACTGGTATTGGAAAACTTAGAAACCCCACCTCCACCGGCCACGCCGCCAAAGTGAAGAGCATTAGATTCGGGCAACTGGGCGGCTGCAGCAACCTTGGTCATCCTCTCCCGAGATAAAGAAAAAAAAACTGCGCATAACGCAAAACATAAACTTTACAAATACACAACAGAGAGAGCTCCAATCCAGAATAAAATAATCATAAACATCCATTACCTAGGGAAAAAGCACAAAAAGTTAAAAAAAAAAAAATCGTCAAGCGGCGATTTGCACAGTGGCGATTTGCACAGCTTGGTGTCGCAGGCGAACCACTGCAGAGAGACCAAATAATCTTGAATCCGAACACCCATCCTTAGATCCTCTCGCCTTCGTTCGTCACTACAAGAAGTAAATACGGGAGAGGGATGAAACGGGAGAGACAAATGAGAAAGTACCAAACCCTTCAAGACAGTATAGAAATATATATACATTCACATCGGTTTTTTTATGAACCGGTGTAGAATCCGCAAAATCTAAATAAATTCACATCGGTTTCAAGAAAACCGATGTGAAACCGCTCATTTCACATCGGTTTTTATAAAAACCGATGTGAAACGTCAAAACTTCACATCAGTTCTAATAATAACCGATGTGAACGTCAAAATAAATTACAATTACACCACCGCCTTATTTTTAACATCGGTTTTCTTAAAAACCGATGTTAATTGGATGATGTTGAAACTCCTTTTTGTAGTAGTGTAGCCGCCGATCGATCCCTTCTGCACAGTCAGCTTAAGCGCAGAAGGCAAGTGAAACAGCCTGTGACCGCCGAACAACGTCAATGTACTGATAATCTGCAGCCAGGCGTTCGACGTCAACTGAAGAGGCGCCAAATTCCAGGCGACCAGCAGATACGAGACAGCGAACAGCAAGGGAAACCGCAGTCCGGCCGCCAGGGTCATTTCATTAATGGCGACCATACCCTCGGGAGGCTGATCGGCACGTTCATTCTCGGAGGGCACGTGCAGTGACACATCTGAGGGAATATGATATTTGGCCCTCCAGTGGGTCAAGTCTTTCCGGGTTGCCGAACTCCGGATCTGACCAAGAGTCCATTGAGACGGGTCGGCAGCCCGAAACACCATCCGCTTCACATGTTCGTAAGGATGAGCGGGGGAGTAAGCTTCGAAATCAAACTCTGGATAGGGCCCAGCAATCCCCTCCATAAGCTTAGCGAAAGCCATATAGGCGGGGCCGAAGACGCTATCCTTGTCCCAAGACAACCGCATCAGTTCGTCTTCTTCCACCGGCGATCCCCCTCGCTCCACCGTCGCCGCAGATCTCGCCACTTAGGCCTCGTTGAAAAGCTCCTCAACCTCTGCGGGTGCAATCCCCGCACGAATAGCCTCTATGGCCGTTTCCATAGGAATTCTCAAGGGAATTTCCTCCCGGTCCGGCGAAGCCGCGGCGGTGGAGGTGCTTCCGGTCTCGAAGGTCTCAGATCCTCCACACATATTATAAAAAGTAAAGGGAGAAAGAAAATTAGTTTTCTTACCTAAAAAGAAAAAGGAGGACGATCGGCACAAGAAGCTTCGGAAATTTCTGCAGAGTTTCGGCAAAGAAGGCAGGGACGCGTGAAGAGTAAAAATGAAGTAGCCCTAGCCCCTTTTATAGGCGGGAGCAGGGGTCTCTTTGTAAATAGGCAAAATCCCGAGGGTTGGAGTGCAACCGTCGGGGGGACACATTAATGCAGCCCTCGAATCCCGCATACGCGTCTTTTCGAGGGCACGCCAGACGACAAAGTCTGACAAACCGTCGGACTCCCTCAATAGAAACGCGATGCGTGTCCTTGCAACGTTTTGTAAAACCCGAGATTTTTGATGTGTATTTGAACCTTTTGATATTGTATTTGTTGTATTTTGATCTGAGTATTATTCTCTGTATTTACTGACCCGATGTTGTTGAGTAGATGATTTCATGATTTTGTTCAATTTTGTGATTTTTCACAGATAGCGCACGCTATCGACTAGGCGTAGCGTACGCTAATTTGGGTTTAGTAGCGCATGCTATATATGAACCTTAGCGCACGCTATACGTAGTCAGCATGATTGAGACGTGTTGGTAGGTGATATCAGGCCGGGGATCTTGGTCGGATTATGTCGGGATGAACCTGGACGGCTTTCGGGAAAAAAGCCAAGTCAACGCGGTAGCACACGCTACTCATATGGGGATAGCGCACGCTAAATGCTGAGTACAGTGAAGTCAGTAAGTTTCGTATAGCCGTTAGCGCACGCTATGAATATGGACTAGCGCGCGCTAATAACCTTTTTCTATATATAGGACAGCATCCTTTTTCATATTTTCAGACTTTTCACTTCCCACATCCGAATTCCTAGACTTAGAGAGTCACTCTCTTCATCATAAACCCTTTATATCATCATCCTAGCCTGAGTTAAAGATTGTAGATCATTGGAGATTGGTGTTCAAGCTCTCGGTGTTGGATTTCTTCAAGTTCCTTCGTGTTCTCGCTACTTTGAGGTAGGTGGTCCTTCAACAATATTAGTAGTATTCTGAAGTATGTTTTTAACATGATTTGGGATTATCTAGTCAGTTAAATTCGTAAGTAGTCGAACATCATGTGTTAGAAGGATATTTTCGATGTTTCGGTACTTCTTCATCGTATAAACCATTGAACCCTTTTAGTGTTTGAACTCATAGCATATTCATGAAGCTGCAAACCGATTGTGACCAGTATATGGAGATTATCAAGTTCTTAAGTCTTTACATAATGGAATCATACGTTTTGGGGACATAAAATGGATTGAACTTAAGATATTTTCTTGAAGATCAAGATGAATTAAGATGTTGTGATGGTTATACGTATCCTTGTACCTTGAAGTCGTTTAATCCGTGCAGATCTTTCACAAACCGTATGAACATAGCATGCACGGAGATGACATGTTTTATCACTAAAGGTTTCATGAGTTTCATCACCATTAGATCATTTTTCTGCCCAATAGTAAACTGCTATGCACAGGTAGAGCACGCTAAGATGTATATATTAACGTGCGCTATCGAGAATGAATAACGTACGCTACGTTTGGTACGTAATGTGCGTTATGTCATCAGGCGAGTCAGACGGCTGGTCAGAGAGGACTGCCGATACATAAGTTAGCGTACGCTAGACTTCGTCGTTTACGTACGCTAACGGACAGGCTTAGCGCACGTTACGTGGAGTATGTAGCGTATGCTAAGTAGTTCAGGCAGATTTCATTTTTAGAGCTTTCAGCCGTAGACCCGGTTGTTAGACATTCGTACGACATAAGATAAATTCTATATTATTTCTTTTGTTAAGGTTTGAGCTTGCTACGTTGATCGAAGGAGACGGCCTTCAAGTGTGTTGAGATCGTTGGAGTGATTTGTTCTTGCCATCTTTGAGGCAAGTATCGTATTTTAAGCGTATTGATATTGTACTGTTGATCGTGTGTACGATTTATTCGTGTTGTTGAACATGAGATTATATTCTTCGAGTTGTCATGATATTTACGTCGATGAACGTGTTGATTTGCATATCTGTATGAAAAATGGTATTGTTTGTGTTGTAAATGATCCGAGGGGATCATGAGGATCTATGCTGAGGGCGCTGGATCGAATGTCCACCATGCGTTGGTCCGACGGGATCATCATGGGGATCTATGCTGAGGGCGCTGGATCGTTGGATGGGTTTTCCACCATGCGTTGGTCCGACGGGATCATCATGGGGATCTATACCGAGGGCGCTGGATCGTTGTATTACCCTGTATTGTATTGGTAGAATCGTGAGGATTCACATCGTTGGATTCCGATGACGGAAGTCCGTTTTGTATGTTTTATAATGCATTGATGAAACTTGTATTGTGATACTTGTACTAGCATCGTTTTGCTAACCCCTCCGGGGGTGGACATTGTTTTGATGTTCCGGTAGCCGAGGAGTGGGGAGGCAACCACAGTACCGACATGACGATGAGATGGCTCAGTGATGTGGTTGATGTTTGTTGTTTTTGTGCTTTGTCTTCTTGGTTCATTTTCAGTAGTCGAGTACGCGTGTCTTATTATTATCATTTCGATATGTTTGTATTAATTAACTCCCTGGATCAGTTGAACCGGTTCTGTATTTTGAATTTCAGTGGTACTGTTGAATTATGTTTACATTTCTTTTAATTAGCCTTGCAAATCCTTACTTAAAGGGTTTACGGCGTTGTAATTATTCCGAATATCTCGGGGTGTTACAGAATATGGTATCGGAGCCAAGATTCATGATTATCTTGGCAGTCGGGTTTTAGTTGGGTCTGTTTACGTTATTTACGGGTCATTCGTAACATCGCTGCTGAGCCAGCATCATCGTGTGGACCGTGGTTGTAAGTCTCCTAATCTCAGTTACTACCATTTTATTTAATTCTTTTTTGTGAATATTGACGGACTTTCTTTTAAAAAAGTTGCCCTGGATATTGAGTATTTGTGTTTACAGTATGTTAAGGGGAGGTCGTGGACGCGGACGCGGTCGTGGACGCGGACGCAGAAATGCGAGACATGAAGATTCGGTGTCTACCCTAGAAATAACCACTAGTCGAACAGATTCCCATTCCGGAGGACAGCAGGGATAAGCAAATAATGATGCAGACCCTAACGTGCCGGGAGTGCTTCAACAAGTGGTTGCCCAGATAAATCAGTTTGCTCAGGTTGTTAATCGCATGCAGACGGCGATGGGACAGCGGCATAACGAGGATAACCTGGGAGACAAATGGCTTACTGAAGTGGTCAAATTGCATCCTCCAAAATTTGATGGTTCTGCTGAGACGCTTCCTTGGGATCATTAGCTGAAGGAGTTAGAGAAGATCTTTGCAGGGATTAACTGTCCCAATGACAGAAAAGTTCCTATCGCCCAATATCTTCTGATGGGGGAGGCTTTCGACTAGTGGGAGGCCATTCAACCTGAGGAGCATAATGTTGACTGGACGGAGTTCAAATTAATGATGGAAGTACAGTATTGTCCTCGCCCAGTTAGAGAGGCACGAGTCCGGGAGTTTTTCTCACCACAAAATTTAGAGGCATCTGTGACCGACGTGATTAAGAATTTTAATCACCAGTTGACTTATGTGCGCCACTTGGTCAGGACCGAGGCGGAGAGGATTTTCCATTTTGACATGCGGATGAGGCCGTAGATTCAGCAATATATGTCCGGATTTGAATGTACCACCTTGCGATAGTATCAGGACAAAGCACTGGCCTATGATATGAAAGAGACGGCAGTAGAAAAGTCAACGGAAGCAAAGAAACAGAAAGTGTCTGGAAACTTCACGGAGAATAAGAGTAGTGGGCCTCGCAGGGGCCAGTCCTCTTTTCATTCATCCAGGAGGCATACGCATCCCTCTCGAGGTGGAAAGAAGTTCCGGGTAGCACCAACCGTTTCAGATGCAGGGAAGAAATGTTATAACTGTGGCAAAGTGGGGCATGTTCGACGTGACTGTTTCGCACCTGCTGTGACCTGTTTCGAGTGTGGACAGGAAGGGCATCGCGCAACATTTTGTGGAAATGCGACTCGATCTTTTGGTACTCGCACTCTTGCACCGGTTCCGAAGGACACTAGTGTAAACCAGACGCAGCAAAGCGGTTTCCAGGAGCAGAATGTTGGGAAAAGAGAAGTATCTAGCGCTGGGTCCGTTCCTCCACGTATTTACGAGATGAAGAAGTCAGACGATCAGAACACGGCTGCTACACATTCTTTTATATCTTTGAACTGTGTAAATCGTTTGAAGATCTCGTGCTTGTATGATTGTGAACCTTATGTTGTGGGATTACCGAGCGGAGAGAAAATTGTGGGAACCCTAGAAACTAGAGATTTTCCAGTGTCTATAGGAGGGAGAGATTGTCCATCGAATCTTATTGTAGTTGACATCTATGGTGACGATTTAATTCTCGGAGACGATTGGCTCAACCGTTATGGAGCTATTCTGAATTACCGAAAGAGGGTCATTCCTATCATTGCTGATGATGGATCTGAACACTTATTCAGAGGATGGTGACCGGGAAGCTCGGGAAAATTAATCAAGGTGATGAAAGCAGTGAAATTACTGAAGCAGGGATGCCAAGGAATTTGGTGCTATGCCATGAAGAAAGAAGAAGGAGTAGAACTCTCATCTATTCCAGTTGTGAATGAATTTTCAGATGTATTCCCCGACGAACTACCTGGGTTACCTCCGCAGAGAGAAGTGGAGTTCACTATCGAATTAGAGCCTGGAGCCGTTCCTATTTCCAGAGCACCATACCGCATGGCGCCAACCGAGATGTATGAACTAAAGAAGCAACTGGAGGAATTATTGCAGAAGGGTTACATTCAACCTAGCGTTTCTCCTTGGGGAGCACCCATTCTCTTTGTCCGGAAGAAAGATGGATCCCTCCGATTATGTATTGATTACAAGGAGCTAAACAAGGTGACGATCAAGAACAAGTATCCTATACCTCGGATCGACGACTTGTTTGATCAATTGCAAGGGGCAAGGGTATTCTCGAAGATTGACTTGCGATCAGGATATCATCAGTTGAGAATTAAGGAATCGGATGTACCGAAATCTGCTTTCAGATCCCGGTATGGGCACTATGAATTCGTGGTGATGCCATTCGGACTTACCAACGCTCCTGCGGTATTCATGCAATTGATGAATCGGGTATTCTTAGAATACCTAGACAAGTTTGTGGTCGTTTTCATTGATGACATCTTGATCTATTCGAAAGACACAGAGGAGCATGCCGAGCATTTGCGTGTGGTTTTGAGCATCTTGAGAAATGAGCAGCTTTATGCGAAGCTTTCCAAATGTAAGTTCTGTCTTAAGGAAGTAACCTTCCTTGGGCATGTGATATCAGCTGACGGGGTTCAGGTGGACCTAAAGAAAGTCGAAGCAATCTTGGAATGGGAAGCTTCTGATAACGTGAAAGAAGTCCGAAGCTTCTTAGGACTTGCTGGATATTATCGCCGTTTTGTAGAGGGATTTTCCAAAATTGCTTGTCCACTCACCCAGCTGTTGCAGAAAACTCAAAAGTTCACGTGGGATGATAAATGTCAGGCTGGTTTTGATGAACTTAAGAAGAGACTGACTACAGCACCTATATTAGCATTACCAGATGGAACTGATGGATTCATGGTATACAGCGACACTTCAAATCAGGGTCTGGGATGTGTGTTGATGTAAAAGGATAAGGTGATTGCCTATGCTTCTCGGCAATTAAAACCGTACGAAGTTAATTACCCGACTCACGATCTGGAGTTAGCAGCTGTGGTCTTTGCCTTGAAAATTTGGCGACATTATTTATACGGCACTCATTGTCAGATCTTTACAGATCATAAAAGCCTCAAGTACATTTTCAGTCAGAAAGAATTAAACATGAGGCAGAGAAGGTGGCTGGAATTGATCAAGGATTACGACTTGGAAATTCTCTATCATCCGGGTAAAGCAAACGTAGTAGCCGATGCATTGAGCCGTAAATCTGTTTCTCTTCGAGTGTTGGAAGCACTTACGTCCCAAACCAGTATTCAACGAGAACTGATCCGCGAAGGGATTGAAGTATGGTCACCAGAAATCCAAGGGCAACTATATGTGATGGAACTGACTTCGTCCCTAGTCGAGGAAATCAAATCTAAGCAGTTGAACGATTCTCTGATCCTTCGGTTATGTGACGAAGTAAAGAAAGGAAAGGCCCCAGGATTCTTGATACAAGATGATGGAGTTCTGAGATTTCAAAGTCGACTTTGTGTTCCCGATGATGATGATTTGAGACGGACAATCTTGAAGGAAGCTCACAGCACTCCCTATTCTATTCACCCAGGCAGCAGTAAGATGTATAAGGATCTAAAACAAAATTTCTCGTAGGGAAATATGAAGAAGGACGTAGCAGGGTACATTTCGAAGTGTTCGACTTGTCAGCATGTTAAGATTGAACATCAGCGACCTGCCGGAATGTTAAAGCCGCTTCCGATTCCTGAGTGGAAGTGTGAGGATATCTCGATGGATTTCATCACCAGTATGCCAAGGACCAAGACGGGAATGAACATGATTTGGGTTGTAGTTGATCGACTATCCAAGTCGGCTCATTTCCTAGGAATTAAAGATACTTGGGGACCCGAGAGATTGGCGCGAGTATTTATTGCAGAAATAGTCAGATTACATGGGACACCGAAGACCATTATTTCAGATCGGGATGGTCGCTTCGTGTCGCACTTCTGGAAGGCAGTTCACAGGGCTTTGGGGACCGAGCTGAACTTTAGCATGGCTTATCATCCTCAGATGGACGGTCAGTCCGAAAGGACTATACAAACAGTAGAAGACATGTTGAGAGCTTGTGCTTTGGATTGGTCAACTGATTGGGAAGTTCACTTGCCATTGATTGAATTCACCTACAATAATAGTTGGCATGCTTCTATTAAGATGGCACCATTTGAAGCTTTGTACGGGAGAAGATGTCGATCACCCTTGTGCTGGGATGATTCTTCGGACTTGATCGGGACGGAACCGGAATTGATCGTTTAGGCTCAAGAGAAGATAGCTTTGATTCAGGAAAGACTGTTGACTGCCCAGAGTCGACAGAAGTCTTATGCTGATGTGCGTCGTCGCCCGCTAGAGTTCAAGATTGGGGACCACGTACTATTGAAGGTATCTCCTACACGAGGAATTTTCCGTTTTGATAGGAAAGGTAAGCTAAGTCCGAGATACATCGAACCATTTGAGATCCTCGAGAGAGTTGGGAATTTAGCATACAGGTTGGCCTTACCACCATCGCTGAGTCACGTTCACAATGTGTTTCACGTATCCCAATTGCAGAAGTATGTACCGGATCCCGGTCATATCATTGAGTTCGATGAGATCGAGATAGCTAATGACGGCACCTTCGAAGAGAGACCAATCAAGATACTTGAGAGTCGGATCAAACAATTGAGGAATAAACCAATACACTTGGTTAAAGTGCAATGGTCATGGCATGGAGCTGAAGAGGCCACTTGGGAAACGGAGGATAGTATGAAGGCTAGATATCCAGAGTTGTTTTCATCTTAAGTTTCGGGATGAAACTTCTTTTTAGGGAGAGAGGATGTAATACCCGAGATTTCTGATGTGTATTTGAACCTTGTGATATTGTATTTGTTGTATTTTGATCTGAGGATTATTCTATGTATTTATTGACCCGGTGTTGTTGAGTAGATGATTTCATGAGTTTGTTCAATTTTGTGATTTTTCACAGATAGCGCACGCTATCGACTAGGCGTAGCGTACGCTAATTTGTGTTTAGTAGCGCACGCTATATATGAACCTTACCGCGCGCTATACGTAGTCAGCATGATTGAGACGTGTTGGTAGGTGAGATCAGGCCGGGGATCTTGGTCGGATTATGTTGGGATGAACCTGGATGGCTTTCGGGAAAAAAGCCAAGTCAACGCGGTAGCGCACGCTACTCATATCAGGATAGCACACGCTAAATGCTGAGTACAGTGAAGTCAGTAAGTTTCGTATAGCCATTAGCGCACGCTATGAATATGGACTAGCGCGTGCTAATAACCATTTTCTATATATAGGACAGCATCCTTTTTCATATTTTCAGACTTTTCACTTCCCACATCCGAATTTCTGGACTTAGAGAGTCACTCTCTTCATCCTAAACCCTTCATATCATCATCCTAGCCCGAGTTGAAGATTGTAGATCATTAGAGATTGGTGTTCAAGCTCTCGGTGTTGGATTTCTTCAAGTTCCTTCATGTTCTCGCTACTTTGAGGTAGGTGATCCTTCACCAATATTAGCAGTATTCTGAAGGATGTTTTGATCATGATTTGGGATTATCTAGTCAGTTAAATTCGTAAGTAGTTGAACATCATGTGTTAGAAGGATATTTTCGATGTTTCGGTACTTCTTCATCGCATAAACCATTGAACCCTTTTAGTGTTTGAACTCATAGCATATTCATGAAGCTGCAAACCGATTGTGACCAGTATATGGAGATTATCAAGTTCTTAAGTCTTTACATAATGGAATCATACGTTTTGGGGACATGAAATGGATTGAACTTAAGATATTTTCTTGAAGATCAAGATGAATTAAGATGTTGTGATGGCTATACGTATCCTTGTACCTTGAAGTCGATTAATCCGTAAAGATCTTTCACAAACCGTATGAACATAGCATGCACGGAGATGACATGTTTTATCACTGAAGGTTTCATGAGTTTCATCACCATTAGATCATTTTTCTGCCCAATAGTAAATTGCCATGCACAGGTAGCGCACGCTAAGATATATATATTAACATGCGCTATCGGGAATGAATAACGTACGCTACGTTTGGTACGTAATGAGCATTATGTCATCAGGCGAGTCAGACGGCTGGTCAGAGAGGACTGCCGGTACATAAGTTAGCGTACGCTAGACTTCTTCGTTTACGTACGCTAACGGACAGGCTTAGCGGACGTTACGTGGAGTATGTAGCGTACGCTAAGTAGTTCAGGCAGATTTCATTTTTAGAGCTTTCGGCCGTAGACCGGGTTGTCAGACATTCGTACGACATAAGATAAATTCTATATTATTTCTTTTGTTAAGGTTTGAGCTTGCTACGTTGATCGAAGGAGACGGCCTTCAAGTGTGTTGAGATCGTTGGAGTGATTTGTTCTTGCCATCTTTGAGGCAAGTATCATATTTTAAGCTTATTGATATTGTATTGTTGATCATATGTACGATTTATTCGTGTTGTTGAACATGAGATTATATTCTTTGAGTTGTCATGATATTTACGTCGATGAACGTGTTGATTTGCATATGTGTATGCAAAATGGTATTGTTTGTGTTGTAAATGATCCGAGGGGATCATGAGGATCTATGCTGAGGGCGCTGGATCGAATGTCCACCATGCGTTGGTCCGACGGGATCATCATAGGGATCTATGCTGAGGGCGCTGGATCGCTGGATGGGTTTTCCACCATGCATTGGTCCGACGGGATCATCATAAGGATCTATACCGAGGGCGCTGGATCATTGGATTACCCTGTATTGTATTGGTGGAATCGTGAGGATTCACATCATTGGATTTCGATGACGGAAGTCCGTTTTGTATGTTTTATAATGCATTGATGAAACTTGTATTGTGATACTTGTACTAGCATCGTTTTGCTAACCCCTCCGGGGGTGGACATTGTTTTGATGTTCAGGTAGCCGAGGAGCGAGGAGGCAACCATAGTACCGACATGACGATGAGATGGCTCAGTGATGTGGTTGATGTTTGTTGTTTTTGTGCTTTGTCTTCTTGGTTCATTTTCCGTACTCGAGTACGCGTGTCTTATTATTATCATTTCGATATGGTTGTATTAATTAACTCCCTGGATCAGTTGAACCGGTTCTGTATTTTGAATTTCAGTGGTACTGTTGAATTATGTTTACATTTCTTTTAATTAGCCTTGTAAATCCTTACTTAAAGGGTTTACGGCGCTGTAATTATTCCGAATATCTCGGGGTGTTACACGTTTCGCGAGCCCGCCCTCATTTCCCGCTGCTCCCAGCGCTAAAGGAGATCGTCCAAATTCGAAATTAGATCGTCTGATCGTCTAAAGCAATGGCGATCGCCAACAGTACCACCTCATCCCGTGTTTTCAACATCGAGCCGAGCTGGGGGGCAATTGTTGTGTGGCGATTAATACGCCTCGATGGCGATCGGCATAATAACCGAAGAGCCAACCATAGAAGACGTGCTCTGGGCGATCGTCTTTTGGTATCCGGCGATCGTCTTTTGGCATCTGGCGATTATCTATGATGTCCAACCAGAGATAATCGTCTCGTGCCACGTATAAATCCAGCATCCGTCAAAGTCATCGAAGACCAAATCTTGGACTGTGACCCACGTGCAGATCCACAAAAGGCACTGACAAATAAGACCTTTGACCCCAGCCTGTTGTTGTTGCCCAAAATATTTATCCGAAGATTAAATACTGCTGGAAGACGGACAACAAACAACAATTTGCGGGAGCACTTCCGAGAGAATATGAATAAACACAAGATTTTTCGGGTTTGTTAGGCCCGGGGTTGAATGCTCTCGCGAGATGTTATTAATACAAATATTCGTGGATACAAGTATTAATGTGAGAAATCTAAATACAATGAGTGTAAAAAGACTCTGCTAATCCGGCTCTTCAGCGAAGCTCGGTGTTCTTCGTCCCTGCCGATCGTCTGCTTGATGAGAGAGGCCGAGAGAAGTAAGTACCAAATGATAGCTGTTGCCAAGAGTTGGAGATAGCCAAGTGCTGTGTGAAATCTCGTGGGAAGTTCTGAAGCCTTTTAGGGAGTAAGACTTGATGGGAATCCGAGAGTTCAGAGAGTAAGAATCCCGGTGGTGAATGTTCGGTCTCTTCTCCAGAATTTCGGTGTGTTCTCAAGAATTTCGTATCCTTTGGACAAGTGCAGGCTGCCTGCTATATATAGGGGCTGAGGTGCCCTGAGTGCTGGCGGGCGATCGTCTTCCGGCCATTATAATAATGGGGAGATCGTCTGCCGGCCAATATTATAATGGGGTGACCATCCTTAAGTCACACGGGCTATCGGAATAAAGTCCAAGATAGATGATGGCAGCCAGCTGTGCGGTCCAATGAGGAGCCAGCACGCGTCCGGGGTCACTGTCACACGCGGTCCTACTGACACCTTTCGGAGGGCCTGTCGGCTAGTGGACGGATGCTGACAGGCTGTGGTCAACGATCCGTGAATTTCGGATCTTGTCTCGGCTCTGCATGTGGTGTCTGTCCTGAGGCTCGGCCTTTGCCGACTGGATGACCATCGGCTTTGAGCGGCATGAGGCGGTCGTCTCTAGCCGGTCACCAGAGGTCGGCATTGGCCAGTTGCTGAGGGTCGGCATTGGTCGGTCACCAAGGGTCGGTCGGCAAGTGCCGGGAGATGATCGCCCGCTAGTCGGTCGCCAGGAGTCGGTCGCCAAGTACCGAGAGACGATCGTATTTGATGTCGATCGCTCGGCACCGGGACTTGTCCTGGGACTTTCGGTTGGCCGATTTATCTTGCCTGCGGGGCTAAGGCTAGGTCGCCTAGTTGCTGGTCGGCAGTTCTGCCTCGGCTGCTTGGCTGTGGCTAGGTCGCCCGATCTCCGAGGCGATCGCCGGTCGGAGAGTGTAATTCTCGACACAACAATTGCCCCCCAGGTTGCTCCGATGTTGAAGACATGGGGCGAGGTGGTTCTTGCTGGCGATCGTGTACGGTGAGGACGGGCGATCCGTTGAGCTGACATAGGATTCGGACTTGGGTTATCATGGTCGATTGGCTAGCTATCTTTCGGTCTTGTACCTGCAAAAAACAACATTGGCCAATCCCTCGTAGAAACTTGATTGTTTTGTCGCTGAGGAATCGTGCATAGTCGCGGAGTTCGATGGACCGACCCCATGACCATGTCTTGGTGCGTGAAGACGTTGAGTGTCTCGTGACTCACTTTATTATGAGGGTCCTCTGTTAGGCTGCGCCTCGCCTCGTATTTAAACGAAGGGCGTGCGGTCTTGGTCTAGAGGAGTCCTTGCGCGGGGCAGCATCGGATGATTCAACTCCACCTCCGCAGCTTGTTTAGCTCTGCTTCCACCTCGGCCCACCATGAAGATGGCGAACCTCGACGGTGTACGTTGAGACGGGGGTAGTGGCACGTGTCGCTTTGTCCGGGTTCACCAAGTTAGATGATGATCCTTGAGGGCGGGCGATCGTGTCCACTGATTAATTTTGGAGAGCCCTCAGACTACGCCGGCCTCGTATTTAAACGAAGGGCGGGCGATTTCGGCCGAAAGGGACCTTGCATGGCCGGGCGGCCCATCGACTACCGTGACCATGGCTTTATGATGTGCGGTGGAGGCGATCTTATGCCTTAGTCCGTCATGTTAGATCTTTGGATCAGAGATGGCGATCGTGTCCTCCGGGTTGCCGATGTAACTTGATGATCGGCGATCGGGCCGAAAATCGGTGATCGCCGCCGCCGCCGATCGCATTATTCATAGGTTGATAACGGCGATCGGGCGGGAGATCGTCGTTCGGGTGCCGATCGCGCTGCTCACAGGCTAAGGAGAAACCTTTGCCTGGCCAGAAAGTCTGCGGCTCTAGCTCGGAAGGCTGCGTAGGTCGCAGGCTGGTTCTTCGTGAGATGCCTGAACATCGGCGAAAGACCATGAAATCCTCCTAGGACCGCGTAGAGGGCGATCTCATCGCTTACGGGCTCGCCGTTGAGGATGATCATGTCTACCCGGTCGATGTAGTCCGAGTCGGACTCTTCTTCTCCCTGCTTGATTTGCATCATGCGAAGGGGGCCTTCCGGCCGAACGACCCTGGTGGAGAAGTACGCTGTGAAGATGTTCGCCAGCTCGTTAAAGGAGCCAATGGACCGAGGTGGCAATGAGGTGTACCACCGGTAGGCGAGGTCGTCCAACGTCATAGGGAACATTCGGCACCTGGTCGCGTCATATGCCCCACACCCGGTCATGTAGATGTTGAACTTGCTCAGGTGCATTTCGGGGTCTGATCTCCCCTCGTACAAAGGTGTTTGCGGAGGAGCGATCTTGTGCTGCACGGGGGCGAGCTCGATAATGTCCGCGAGCGGCTCGCTTGGCTCGGCGATCGTCTTCTTGGCGCCTGCCCTGGATTCCAGGAGCGCCTTCATGTCGTCGATCTGACGTTGCATTGCGACCATCGCCGTGGCTCGGTCGCTTGCGGATTGGCTTTGGGAGCGGGAGCCGAGGCGATCGTGTACCGATCTCCGGACTCCGCTGCTGCCGACCTCGGCTATTTGGCGAGGGGGAGCCAGACGGCTGGGCTGCCTTATGGGAGTCGGGTAGGCCGAGCTCCTGGTGACGGACTTAAACTCCGTCGTCTCGTAGCTGGGGCCGGACTGCCCCGGTCGCCAAGACGGGTCACTGCCTAGGCGATCAAAAACAGAGGTGCCCCGGCTGGCGAGCGCCTCTTCTTGCGGACGAGAGCCTCCTGGCGATCGCTCGGCCAGTAATGCCTTGAGCTTACACTTGGACTTCTGGCGGACGGCCGAGGGGGTGATAGTAGGAGGCGCGTCGAGAGCACTCCGTCGCTCCTATAGGACAGCCATGGCCTCGTCGATCTGTTCCTTGGTTCGGAGCTGATCGAGCGAGAGGCTTGGGCCGCCGTCCAGGGACGGGATCGAGCGTCTCTGACCGCGGCAGCTACCCTCCACCATCGGCTGTGGCTCGGACTGGGACGGAACGAGGTGTCTGGCCGGCTGGCCGGTGGCTTCCTTCGACGCGGAGGCGGAAGACATGATTTCTGACAGATTTCTTTGAAGCGCAGTGAGTGTCACTTCAAGTATATGCCCTGAGAACAGTGAGTGTTCTTCGGGACGGTAGGAATGAAAATTTGAGGGTTAGATGCCCTCCTTCTAGCGCCAATTGTTGTTGCCCAAAATATTTATCCGAAGATTAAATACTGCTTGAAGACGGACAACAAATAACAATTTGCGGGAGCACTTCCGAGAGAATATGAATAAACACAAGATTTGCCGGGTTTGTTAGGTTCGGGCTTGAATGCTCTCGCGAGATGTTATTAATACAAATATTCATGGATACAAGTATTAATGTGAGAAATCTAAATACAATGAGTGTAAAAAGACTCTGCTAATCCGGCTCTTGAGCGAAGCTCGGTGTTCTTCGTCCATGTCGATCGTCTGCTTGATGAGAGAGGCCGAGAGAAGTAAGTACCGAATGATACCTGTTGCCAAGAGTTGGAGATAGCCAAGTGCTGTGTGAAATCTCGTGGGAAGTTCTGAAGCCTTTTAGGGAGTAAGACTTGATGGGAATCCGAGAGTTCAGAGAGTAAGAATCCCGGTGGTGAAAGTTCGGTCTCTTCTCCATAATTTCGGTGTGTTCTCAAGAATTTCGGATCCTTTGGACAAGTGCAGGCTGCCTGCTATATATAGGGGCTGAGGTGCCCTGAGTGCTGGCGGGCGATCGTCTTCCGGCCATTATAATAATAGGGCGATCGTCTGCCGGCTAATATTATAATGGGGCGACCGTCCTTAAGTCACACAGGCTGTCGGCCTAAAGTCAAAGATAGATGCTGGCAGCCAGCTGTGCGGCCTAATGAGGAGCCAGCACACGTCCGGGGTCACTGTCACACGCGGTCCTACTGACACCTTTCGGCGGGCCTGTCGGCTGGTGGACGGATGCTGACAGGCTGTGGTCAACGATCCATGAAATGCGGATCTTGTCTCGGCTCTGCACGTGGTGTCTGTCCTGAGGATCGGCCTTTGCCGACTGGATGACCATCGGCTTTGAGCGGCATGAGGCGGTCGTCTCTAGCCGGTCACCAGAGGTCGGCATTGGCCAGTTGCTGAGGGTCGGCATCGGTCGGTCACCAAGGGTCGGTCGGCAAGTGCCGGGAGATGATCGTCCGCTAGTCGGTCACCAGGAGCCGGTCGCCAAGTACCGAGAGATGATCGTATTTGATGTCGATCGCTCGGCACCGGGACTTGTCATAGGACCTTCGGTTGGCCGATTTATCTTGCCTGCGGGGCTAAGGCTAGGTCGCCTGGTCGCTGGTCGGTAGTTCTGCCTCGGCTGCTTGGCAGTGGCTAGGTCACCCGATCTCCGAGGCGATTGCCGGTCGGAGAGTATAATTCTCGACACAACACCTGTCACCAACCTCACCTACCGACAGGGCTGCCGAAAAGGTAGGTGATAGCGACTCATGACGCGTGCAGGCTCCCCATTAGACCGCACAGCTGGCTGTCAGCAGCATCCGCGGACTTTAAGGGAAAAGCCCCACGTGACGGGGCGATCGACCATCTTATTATAATATAAAGAACGGCGGTCGCCCGCGATCGCCGGAGAGGGCCCAGCTGTAATACCAGTAATTTCGATTTCCGGTAATTTCTTTTTTTTTTCGGCAGAAGTCTGTTTTGATGACTCTCTCATGACTGTTTCGTCATTCTGAGAATGATTAATTCTACACTTTTTGACATCCGAGTATGTTTCGGTGTCGTTTTGTTGAGTTCCGTGCTTTTTGGCGACTTTTCCGCACATAAGTTCGATTCTTGCGAATCTCATTCGAAACTGCTGTTTTGAGTTTGTCGTAAGTCCGTTTAACTTTGTTAGACATTTTGTGAACTTCGGTTTGGTTATTCGATCACGTATCGTGATTTTCGGGCGTTTTGGGCCATTTTTGTAATTTCCCAAAGTTTGGGGTAATTAATTCCGTTGTCGAATTTCGAGCCTTCGGGTGGTCGGAATCGCGTGTTCTCTTAGCTCCAAGATTCGTCTTTGCGAGTACGTCGTAACCGTACCTTCGATTTATACTCAGGTTTGGGTTTCGGGGTCGTCCGGGCCGTCAGAGTGGCCACGGCCGAGTCACGGCCGGAGCAGGGCCTGGCCTGGCCGAGTTACGGCCGTAAGGGCCAAGATTTACGTCCGTATGGAGCCTGGCCGCTTCCGGAAGAATGCCAGTTACGGCCGTAAGGCGCGATCGGGTACGGCCGTATGTGCGCTGGGCATCTTCCTGACGAAGGCCGGTTACGGCCGTAATGTGTGCCAGTTACGGCCGTAAGTGTCCGACAGGTGCTGGGCAGATTTTTTTGACGAATGCCGGTTACGGCCGTAAGGCCTGCCGAGTACGGCCGTATGGGCCGAGTTACGGCCGTAAGGCACTGCCGGTTACGGCCGTAAGTGTCCGGCAGTGACCGGCTATATAAGGCCTGGCAGCCCGTTTTTACTCATTTCTTCACTTTTCTTGCGGCTATCGGACGGGTGCGACGGGAAATAGGGTTCTTGGTCGATTCTACTCAATTCCAAGACGTTTTGGAAGATTCTTGTTGATTATATCATCATCCAATCCGTGTTTTTCGTCGAATCAAGGTATATTTCTTGATTTTCCTTCAAGTTGACTTTTTGGAGAATTGTCTTTGATTTCGATTCTAGTCCAATTTTGATACATCGGTTGGTGTAGTATGATGTTATTAGTCGTGTTCTATGGGTTGTATACCCATACTTCAAGTTTGTTCAACTCGATTAGTGATTCGAGTGTTCTTGGGAGTTATCGAACATTGAGTGTTCGATTAAATGTCCCAATGAGTTTCCCTTGGATAATTGTTGGGATTTCCATTGTTTCTGGCTTTGATTCTCGTTGTAATCATGCTTTATTGTTCCTTCCGGAGGATTATAGGTGCCCGAGGTTTCCGAGTTGAATCTCGTTGGTGTTTGATGATTCGTGTGGTGTTATTCCGTCGTAAATTTTGGTGCTATCGCGTTCTAGATAGTGTTCGGGAATTTGAGGGCTACCCGGCCGTATCCGTTCATTTTTCCATTTGCTCGTGGTATCGAGGCAATTACCTTGCTCATACATTTCTTATTTTGTGGATATTATGATCGGTGATCGTCTTGGTGTGTTTGTTTGGTTGTTTGAAATGAATTTTCAAAAGATTTGTTTTGGCCTCGTTAAAAGCTCTCTTTCAAAATGTGTGTGTTCTGTGAACGGTGTGTTTTGAGGAATTGTTTATGGTTTGGTTATTTTGAACGTTGAAAGCTTTGATGATACCCCTGTTGTTTAAAGTTATGGAATCGTGTATTCCGTGTTTAATCTTGTCATTGTGTTTTGAAGAGTTTGATAACGGTGTCGAGTTAGTGGTCATCTCTAGTGAGTGTTCTTAATGAACTTACATTCTTAGCATATTAGTATTGCATGAGTAACGTGTGTGTGTATGCTCACTATGGGTTAGATCCGACGGGGTCTCGGTAGGGGTCCAAGGATGGGTGGATCCGCGAGCTTGCTTTTAACCACTATGGGTTAGATCCGACGGGGTCTCGGTAGGGGTCCACGGAGGGGTGGATCCACGGTTAATTGTGGTGCATTTTGAAAATGTTATTTGATTATGGCATTTCCGGAAATGAGTGCTTTCGAATGGTTTTCATGATTGCATGCATCGACTAAGTGTGTAAGAGGTAAGTGTTCGTTTGGCTTACTTGGCTAGGATGGCACTAGAGTATTTTGTTGTTTGTGTTAAATCCTTTAATTGTGGATTTTGATATTGGAAGGCGAACCTTGTTGTCGTTCTCGTGTACTGTGAGTTGATGAGATTTGGGGCTAAAATCTCAACGGTTTTGTAAAGGTCATTTGACTGATTTGGGTCTTAAATCCCAACGGTTTGGTAAAGGTTATTTTAAGGAAAGTAAACCTTTGGGGCGGTGACCCCTTTCGTCTTTTGGGTTTTGAATAGCGGGATTTGATAATCCTAAATTGTTTTCTATTAAAACTCCCGATGGTATTTCAAATCATTTTATAAATTGTTTCCCTTGATATTTTGATCTTGAAATTTTGGGAAGTCTTTACTCAAACTCTTGCCTCGGGAAGTGTTCATCCTGTTGTATTTGAATCTTTGAGGATTTCGGATTATTATCGTTCGTGGAATGTGAATTGTATGACTCGTATTTTGCACTTTGTTCTTGCACTAGCAAAACAGTGGAGTTTTGCTAACCCCCGAGTATTCGGGGGGTGGATGTCTGTTTTTGCATTCAGGTTTTGGAGCATAACACAGGGTTGACACGAAGGATGATGAAAGATGATCGATACTAATCACATGAGGAACCGTACATTGTGTATTGGTTCAGTTGTACCTTATTTTCCGCTGCTATACTTTTCCCGTTGTACGGGTGTGGTTGTATTTTTGACCCCTGTGTGGGCATGAGTTGTAATTGAGTTGTATATTTTTATTGAAAGACCAAATCGGCCTACTGAGTCTTTTTAGCCTTGAAGGCATCGTTGAGATGTTCTATGTTGTTACCAGCCTGGTAGATCCTTGAGGAAAGGTTGTACGGCGTCTAATATCCCTGAGCGGATTGGGGGTGTTACAGAAATGGTATCGGATCTTAGGTTGTGGAAACCTAGGCTGTCGGGTCAAATCGTGTTGTTTGAGTCTTGTTTCGTCGGATTTTGTCTGACTGAGTCGTGTCGCGACGCGTCGTCTGAGTTTGTTGGTCGTGATTAGTATCATGGGGCGATCATCATCTTCGTGCGACCTATGGATGTAAGTCTCCCTTCTTTGTGTTTGTACCTCGTCTAATGCGAGCTATTTTTATGATTATTTGTTAAGTGACGGAATCCTCTTATGGATTTTGATTTCTTGATATGCGGTTATTTGACCCTCATATTTCGTTCATATGAGGAGTAGTGTTGCTGGATTGTGCATGTTTGACTTTATTTCTTTTATCCGCTGCGTGAGTTCCTTTGTAATGGCTTTTGGTATTTTACCGACTGAGTTTTGTTTCAAAAACCGATTCCCTTAACCGAGTTTTTGGCATTATGGCCTTGATCGTTTTGGAGAAATTTTTATGATGGTATTTGGTATTTTGTAAATGGCTTTTGTAAGTTTTGAAATATTACCGTCATCGGCCTTTTTGACGTTGTAAATGATTTTTAGCCTGGTGAGTTCCGGCGCGGGACCCACGGCGCTATAATGTTTCGTGTAATTACCCGAAATTTTTGGGCATTCTAGCCCATTGAATTATCTTTGAAAACCTTGAGTATCTTAGAAAATAAATTTCGAGACGTACTTTTAAAATGAATTATTTTCTCGTGGTACATCCAAGGTGCC
The DNA here is from genome assembly GCA_033398695.1 of Orobanche coerulescens. Taxonomy (NCBI): domain Eukaryota; kingdom Viridiplantae; phylum Streptophyta; class Magnoliopsida; order Lamiales; family Orobanchaceae; genus Orobanche; species Orobanche coerulescens. Next base: position 103,602,665 of record CM065808.1, read on the forward strand.
ACAATATGTTTCCAAATTCTTCTACCTCGAGGGCCAAAATATTTTGAGATATTTTCAATGTTTTAGAAACACTTTTATTTAGACCCGAGGGTCGAATATTCTGAAAGTTTTCACTAAGAGAAAGTGTCCTCATTTTTATCAAATGCGAAATGGTTCTCCAATGTCTCGATAACGATGTTTCACGTTTGTACTTTTTGAAAAGTGATACTCAAGATCAACCGGTGTTCTTCTAAAATTGTTTTCAAAAAAGTGGATTTTGTTTTTAAAAATCTATCATTCTTGTTTACGGACCGGAAATGTATGTATGATGTTGGTATTTTCGTTAGGGTGTTAGCCCTCCGAATTGTGATTGAATTGGCGGTATGAGCGTTGAGTCGTTTTCCACACATTTGTTGTGTTAGCCCTCTGTGAGAGGTGGGATGTTGGTATTGAATGTTGTCGCCTCATAGTGATTTCTGCGTTGTCGCGCATGTGCGAGCTGTTAGAGCTTGGTTTGGTATGACCATGTGCATCGGTGATTGTTCCGTTATGTGTCGGTTGTTTAATGTCTTGTTACCTTGCTCCCGTTTTTGTGAATTTCGTGGACGAGGTCGGAGGTAATACCCGTACTATTTTGACTTCTATTTTTTCGCTTTCTCCAGTCTATCGATTCGCTCATGTTCGTTGATACTTTATGAACTTGTTCTGTATTTCGGTTTTATCGTCCGAACGAACTGTGATTTTGTTGTGGGTCGATCTGGTTATCGCTTTGACTTTTTTGAGTTCGGTTCGATTCTTGTGAACCTTGTTCGGAAGTGACATCATTTGGTTCTATTGGTTCTTTTATTCGAAGTGGGTCAGATTTTGAACTTCTGTATTTTCGACTCTGTCGACTCGTTTATGTTCGTTGACATTTTCCGAGCTTGTCCTGCCCCTTGCTTTTGTTGATCAAACGAGGGTGGTATTGTTTCGGAATTACTCGTTTGTCGTTGTGACTTTTCGATTGCTATTCCCTTTCATGTGGATCTTATGTGAATACACATCTTGTTGTTTTCACCGGATCATATGTTGTCTCGAGTCGAGATGTGATCCTTGGAGTTGTTGTTTGAATTTGATTGTTCTTCGTGATTCGAACATGATTGTTCGATTTTTGTTATCTCGATCGTTGTGGTTCGATCGTTTGATTGTTCGGTTTTTGTTGATCTCGTCTCGTGATTGTTGAACGTTCAGACTCCTTAGGGAAATTAGTCTCGTTTCAATCTTCCAACCCTTGGGCGGTGGAATTTCGTATTTGTTCAGGGTTTGGCTCGCGTTGTGATTGATGAACCGTTGGGTTGGTCAATCGTATTGATTTTCGTTCGTTGGGTTTTGTGATTGTTCGGATAATTGACTTGATTGTATTATCCCTTTGATGACGCTTGTCACTTGTTGGTTTTATTATATCCCTAATGGCGACGTTGTGTTGGTCGTCGTGGAGCGTGTTTTCACGCCATATATTCATTTGCGTTGCTTGTAACGTTTCGCCGATGGACGTAAGTTACGCGTTTCTTGTGTATCTCGTTGAGTTTTCCTGGCGGGACATTACTTCTCCCTACTTGTTTTAAGTTTCGGGACGAAACTTCTTTTAAGGAGGTTAGAATGTAATACCCGTAATTTCGATTTCCGATAATTTCTTTTTTTTTTCGGCGGAAGTCTGTTTTGACGACTCGTTCATGACCGTTTCGTCATTCTGAGAATGATTAATTCTACACGTTTTGACATCCGAGTTTGTTTCGGTGTTATTTTGTTGAGTTCCGTGCTTTTTGGCGACTTTTCCGCACATGAGTTCGATTCTTGCGAATCTCGTTTGAAACTGCTGTTTCGAGTTTCCCGTAAGTCCGTTTAACTTTGTTAGACGTGTTGTGAACTTCGGTTTGGTTATTCGATCAAGTATCGTGATTTTCGGGCGTTTTGGGCCATTTTTGTAATTTCCCAAAGTTTGGGGTAATTAATTCCGTTGTCGAATTTCGAGACTTCGGGTGGTCGGAATCGCGTGTTCTCTTAGCTCTTAGATTCTTCTTTGCGAGTACGACGTAACCGTACCTTCGATTTATACTCAGGTTCGGGTTTCGGGGTCGTCCGGGCCGTCGGAGTGGCCACGGCCGAGTCACGGCCGGAAAGGTGGCTCGCCTCGCCGAGTTACTGGCAGAAGGGCCGAGAGTTACGCCGAATGGCGCCGTCCGCTCGGAAGAATGCCGATTCACTGTAAGGCGCGATCGGTACGGCCAGACGTGCGCTGGCATCTTCTCGATGAAGGCCGATTCTGACCGTAATGTGTGCGCGATACCGTAAGTGTCCGGCTTTGGCCGGGCGATTTTTTTGACGAATGCCGGTTACAGCCATAAGGCCTGCCGAGTACGGCCGTATGGGCCGAGTTACGGCCGTAAGGCACTGCCGGTTACGGTCGTAAGTGTCCGGCAGTGACCGGCTATATAAGGCCTGGCAGCCCGTTTTTACTCATTTCTTCACTTTTCTTGCGGCTATCGGACGGGTGCGACGGGAAATAGGGTTCTTGGTCGATTCTACTCAATTCCAAGACGTTTTGGAAGATTATTGTTGATTATATCATCATCCAATCCGTGTTTTTCGTCGAATCAAGGTATATTTCTTGATTTTTCCTTCAAGTTGACTTTTTGGAGAATTGTCTTTGATTTCGATTCTAGTCCGATTTTGATACATCGGTTGGTGTAGTATGATGTTATTAGTCGTGTTCTATGGGTTGTATACCCATACTTCAAGTTTGTTCAACTCGATTAGTGATTCGAGTGTTCTTGGGAGTTATCAAACATTGAGTGTTCGATTAAATGTCCCAATGAGTTTCCCTTCGATAATTGTTGGGATTTCCGTTGTTTTTGGCTTTGATTCTCGTTGTAATCATGTTTTATTGTTCCTTCCGGAGGATTATAGGTGCCCGAGGTTTCCGAGTTGAATCTCGTTGGTGTTTGATGATTCGTGTGGTGTTATTCCGTCGTAAATTTCGGTGCAATCGCGTTCTAGATAGTGTTCGGTAATTTGAGGGCTACCCGGCCGTATCCGTTCATTTTTCCATTTGCTCGTGGTATCGAGGCAAGTACCTTGCTCATACATTTCTTATTTTGTGGATATGATGATCGGTGATCGTCTTGGTGTGGTTGTTTGGTTGTTTGAAATGAATTTTCAAAAGATTTGTTTTGGCCTCGTTAAAAGCTCTCTTCCAAAATGTGTGTGTGTGTTTTGTGAACGGTGTGTTTTGAGGAATTGTTTATGGTTTGGTTATTTCGAACGTTGAAAGCTTTGATGATACCCCTGTTGTTTAAAGTTATGGAATCGTGTATTCCGTGTTTAATCTTGTCATTGTGTTTTGAAGAGTTTGATAATGGTGTCGAGTTAGTGGCCATCTCTAGTGAGTATTCTTAATGAACTTACATTCTTAGCATATTAGTATTGCATGAGTAACGTGTGTGTGTATGCTTACTATGGGTTAGATCCGACGGGGTCTCGGTAGGGGTCCACGGAGGGGTGGATCCGCGAGCTTGCTTTTAACCACTATGGGTTAGATCCGACGGGGTCTCGATAGGTGTCCACGGAGGGGTGGATCCACGGTTAATTGTGGTGCATTTTGCAAATGTGAATTGATTATGGCATTTCCGGAAATGAGTGCTTTCGAATGGTTTTCATGATTGATGCATCGACTAAGTGTGTAAGAGGTAAGTGTTCGTTTGGCTTACTTGGCTAGGATGGCACTAGAGTATTTTGTTGTTTGTGTTAAATCCTTTAATTGTGGATTTTGATGTTGGAAGGCGAACCTTGTTGTCGTTCTCGTGTACTGTGAGTTGATGAGATTTGGGGATAAAATCCCAACGGTTTTGTAAAGGTCATTTGACGGATTTGGAGCTAAAATCCCAACGGTTTGGTAAAGGTTATTTTAAGGAAAGTAAACCTTTGGGGCGGTGACCCCTTTCGTCTTTTGGGTTTTGAAAATCGGGATTTGATAATCCTAAATTGTTTTCTATTAAAACTCCTGATGGTATTTCAAATCATTTTATAAATTGTTTCCCTTGATATTTTGATCTTGAAATTTTGGGAAGTCTTTACTCAAACTCTTGCCTCGGGAAGTGTTCATCTTGTTGTATTTGAATCTTTGAGAATTCCGGATTATTATTGTTCGTGGAATGTGAATTGTATGACTCGTATTTTGCACTTTGTTCTTGCACTAGCAAAACAGTGGAGTTTTGCTAACCCCCGAGTATTCGGGGGTGGATGTCTGTTTTTGCATTCAGGTTTTGGAGCATAACACAGGGTCGACACGAAGGATGATGAAAGATGATCGATACTAATCACATGAGGAATCGTACATTGTGTATTGGTTCAGTTGTACCTTATTTTCCGCTGCTATACTTTTCCCGTTGTACGGGTGTGGTTGTATTTTTGACCCCTGCGTGGGCATGAGTTGTAATTGAGTTGTATATTTTTATTGAAAGACCAAATCGGTCTACTGAGTCTTTTTAGCCTTGAAGGCATCGTTTAGATGTTCTATGTTGTTACCAGCCAGGTAGATCCTTGAGGAAAGGTTCTACGGCGTGTAATATCCCTGAGCGGATTGGGGGTGTTACACCAGCAACCTTGTCTCCTATAAATAGGAGGCTCATAACACGGCAGCAGACAGAATCACAACATCGTGAATACAGTGAATGATATACAGAAAGAGAAATACATTCTCATACATAGAACATCAACAGCAAGAACTCACAGAGCTTCATATCTGGTTCTTTCGGCAATCTACACGCTCCACAGCTTAGATAACTAGAAGTTTTTACACTCCTTGTAATTAATATTTGTACTCAACAGTATACTTATTAATAACATATCGCGAGAGCATTCAAGCCCGGGATTAACAACACCGACAATCTTGTGTTATTTATTTTCTCACGGAATTGTTCTCGCGTTTGTTTGTTACTCGATCATTCCAGCAATACTATCTCCGGATAATATTTTGGGTAACAACATCTTCATTTCCATTTTATTATTAAATGACAATGACTTGGTGGGGGAATCTCATGAGATATGAATTGATTTTTGTGGGTTGAATAAGAATAAGTAAGGGAAGACTTCTTACTCTCAAGAAAATTCACCTTGGCAATTTTCATACGTGAGTTTGAGTTTGAGAGAGAGAGAGAATTGTTTTCTCTTTAGTCTTCATCGTCTTTTTCTTTTGTTCTTGGTTGTTCTTGGAGAAAAATCAAGAAATCAAAGAGAGATAGTGAGTTATACACTTGGAGTGTTATAATCACAATAGCAAGCTTCTATAACCTTGTTCTAGCCGTATTCTTGGAGGATAACGAGGTTTAGTCATCCCGATCGTTTCTCCGGCGTGTGGCAAGTAGAGACGCGGTGCTTTCGGCGTTGGATCATCCAAGAGCTTGGAGCAGATTTGATTCGTAGAGATCAAGCAAAGCTTAAGGAATAGCTCAAGAGAAGGATACCATTTAATCAATGGACTACGAGGGTATGTTTTCGTATATCTTGTGTTTCGTTTTATATATTCGTATATACGTAGCTCGATCGATCCTCGTAGGGATTCAGATCGAATTAATTTTCGTTTTACTGCTTCCGCTGGGCCTTCGTTTTAGGGACTGAATCCCAACAGTGGTATCGGAGCGTAGGTCTTGTGATCGTATATACGATATTGGCATTTGGAATGCTCGATTAGATGGTGAATGATTTCGAATCATTTTAGTCATAATCGTGGTACATGTTTTACGTTCGTTGTAGTTAGATTTTTCGTAAGTTTATGTCTAAATAAAAATCTTAAATTTCTGGGAAATTTTATTTATATTGAAGATATGAATGTTGAAAAATATTGATATCGATATCCTATTAAAATCGAGCTCAATTGTCGCTTGACAACTTTTCGACAAAGGACACGGCCGCCAGTGACTCGGCCGTGTCCGTGACACGGCAATGTCCGCGCTTCCTGTGCCATCACAGTGCACTGACGGTCGGTCGCGACACGGCCGTGTCTGTCCGGCACTTCCGGAAGTGACTCGACCATGTCAGCGACACGGCCGAGTCTGGCAGAAGGTCTAGGACATCACCGCCTGACCCGACCGTGCCATTCGCACGGCCGTGTCCGGCCGGGCAGTCAGCCGGCAGCGACTCGCCAGCAGCCGCTTTTCACCCTCAATTTTTTCGTGTATTCTTGAAAATTAATCTCCTGCATGTTAAATTGGATTTAATATGATTAAAATGATGTATGGTATTTCATTTTATAAGGGAAATTTGATTAATTGGATTTAATATGATTAAAATGATTTATTGTATTTCATTTTATAAGGGAAATTTGATTAATTGGAATATTTATGGTCGACCGAATTATTTTGAACGTTATCATATTACCGATTGTGTTAATCGATTGGATCGGTTCATATTGTTGATTGGATCAATGTATCTCTACGCTTTCCATTTATATAGTATTTATTGGATGAATGCTTTTGAATGGGGATGTGGTTCGTGGACTTAGTTTTGTATCGTTCGTTTTATTCGATTGGGTTGTAAAGGCCGTTTTGAGCCTATTTATTTTACTAGAAATGTTTGTATCTAGGATGCAATTTTCGATGTAAAATTTATATGTAATGACGAAGACCGGAGGAAGATCCGATTCGAGAAGACGAAGATTCAAGACGAAGACTTGTAATTAGATTACGGAGTTTTTGTTTTCTAGGAACGTTCCATGAACCACATGTTGGTAGCAACTAGGTTGTGAATGGTTGGTTTCATATTGTATGAATGCCACAAACGCGCTTAACTGATTAATGTGCAAAGTGTAATGTTAATCGCGAAAATTCTCCCACGACAAATTATTAAGTTTATAAGGTTTCAAGGTTTTCCTTCCCTCCATCGCGCTTTCGGGAAATTGAAACCCAAACCGGATGTGCTATGCTTCCGAGTTATCGGGGTAGTCATTCGGGGAGGACGGATAAATTACCGGGAGCGCATTGGATGTCTTCGGTTGGAGCAAATTTTATCCCTAGAAACCTGATAGGTTGCCGGATAAGATTCAATTGTGAAACTGATTTGCGTCAATGGTATAAACTTAACTTGTTCACGAACCATAGAAATCGTATAGGTTGAGGGGAGTGAACAAGGGGAAAAAGAAGATCATATCATCCATTAGATGGGTTGGTGTTGGACATCACTTTATGAAAATTAATAGACTAGAAACCTGTTCGGTTGCCCTCTATTAAGATTTATAAAGAACTCGATCACCACTATGAAGTAGAGCGATGATACTTCCCGATTTCACATGTGTTGTATCGAGATTTATCCACCTCGACAGGCGATCGACTTCAAGGCCGAGCGACCGAGTCCACAACCAGTTAAGCTATGGCGAACTCGCCTAAAAGCGGAGATACCAGACCGCCTTCAGGCATCTAGCGATCGACTCCCAAGGCGATCGCCCTTCGGCGTTCAGCGACCGTCTCTGATATCCGACCTAAGACGATCGTCCTACGCCACCTTCTGAAACCATCGTTCGTCCAAGTCCACGAAGACTGAGTCTCATAGCAGCTCCCATGTGCGGATCCCCGACAGCCGCCGCGATTCCCGGATCGTTGACCACAGCCTGGCACCACCTCATCACCTACCGACAAGCCCGCCGAAAGGTTCAAGGTGGGGCCACCCGTGACAGCGACTCGGACGCGTGCAGGCTTCTCATTGGACCGCACGGTTGACTGCCAGCAACTCCTGCAAACTTTGGAGGGACAAGCTCATGTGCTAAAAGACGATCACCCGCTTATTATAATGCAGCAAAGGCGATCGCCCAGCAGGTTCAAGTGCTATAAATAGAAAACATCCCGCAACCGGTAAAAGGTTGGCAATTCATTACAAAAAGTTCAGAGAAAATACATACTAACATACATAATCTCAGGCTCCCGGCTTCCTCACCGGAATCTACCTTAGGATTTCTCTCTCAGCACCTCTCAACCAGAAGACGGTCGGCAGAGGCTAGAATTCTCCACAGATCAGATTCACAAGCCCCGAAGCTCAAGCATACAACTAATACTCGCCGTGAGAGACTGTCGATCTCTCATCACCGCCGCTGTTCATCTCCGTTGTCACAAGAACTCACAGAGCATCATATCTGGTTCTTCCGGCAATCTACACGCTCACTAGCTAAGATAACAAGAATCTTTACACTCATTGTAATAGTATTCTTACATTAGTACTTGTATCCACGAATATTAGTATTAATAATATCTCGCGAGAGCATTCAAGCCCGGGACTAACAACCCCGACAATTCTTGTGTTATTTACTTTTCCCACAGAAGTGTTCTCGCATTTGTTTGCTATCCATCCATTCCAGCAATATCTATCTCCGAATAATATTTTGGGTAGCAACAATTGGCGCTAGAGGAAGGACTTCTATACCTTCATTTTTCATTCATACCGTCCCTAAGAGCACTCACTGTTCTCGGGTCATATACTTGAAGTGACACTCACTGCGCTTCAAAGAAAACCTTTAGAATCATGACATCCGCCGGCACATCGAAGAGAGCCACTCTCCGAACCGCCGGATACCGTATCCCGGCCCAACCCGAAGCCCAGCCGACGCCCGGGGGAAGCCGCGGCAATGCGAGACTCTCGATCCCGCACCTGAAAAATGGCCCCAACCTCTCACTCGACCAGTTCCAAACCGAGGAACAGATCGAGGAGGCTATGGACATCCTAGAGGAGCGACGGAGAGCATGCGCGTCGCCTACAGTAACTCCCTCGATCGTCCGCCACATGGGAAAACGGAAATTCAACGGGCTACTGGGCGAGCGATCGTCAGAAAGCCCCACCTCGCAAGAAAAGGCTCTCGCACGACCGGGCAGATCCGTATTCAATCGCTTGGGGCGCGACCCATCCTGGCGACCGGGGCATTCTGGTTCCAACCACGAAAAGATAGAATCCGGATCCATCACCAGGAGTTCAGCCTACCCAACTCACAGCCGAACACAGGTCAGCCGTCTCACTCCCGCTCCGATCACCAGGGGATCAGTACTCGATCGCCTCGGCTCCCGCTCCGAGCGCCGAGCCGCGAGCAGCCAGGCCACGGCGATGGCCGCTATGAAACGCCAGTTCGACGAGATAAAAGCACTCTTGGACACTAGGGCAAGCGCCAGCAGAAAGATCACCGGGCCGACCGAACCACTCGCGGTCCACATCGAGCTCGCCCCCGTGCAACCAAGGATCGCTCCTCCCAAAACACCTCTGTATGAAGGGAGATCGGACCCCGAAACCCACCTGAGTAAATTCCGAATCTACATGACTAGGTGCGGGGCATCTGATGCAACCAAGTGTCGAATCTTCCTGTTAACATTGGGCGAGCTGGCCTATAGGTGGTACGCCTCACTACCACCACGATCGATCATCTCCTTTGAGAAACTGGCGAATGACTTCACGTCATACTTCGCCACCAAGATCGCCATACCAGAAGGCCCCCACCGCGTGATGAAAATCAGGCAGGGGGAGGACGAAACCGATGCAGACTACATCGACCGAGTAGACGAAATTATCCTCACCGGCGAACCCGTTAGTGACGAGCTCGCTCTCTATTCGGTCATGGGGGGATTCTATGGCCATTCACCCATGTTTAGACATCTCACCAAGGATATCCCCCCAACCTACGCGATCTTCCGCGCTAAGGCTGCCGACTTTCTGGCCAGGCAAAGGCTACTCACCCTCCACCTAGGCGAGAAAACGCCACCTCCTGTCCGAAAGATGGCGGTCGCCAAAACAAAGAAGGCGATCGCCAAAACAAAGAAGGCGATCGCCAAGCCGCCCGGAGATCTCAAGGCCTTCGAGGACATGGAAGCCCATCTCCTCCATACGTTCAACCGAACTCCGGCCCATATTTTCTATGCCATCAAGGGGCACGAACCGCTAAACAAGCCAAAGGCGATAAGGGACCACGATCACCTGGACAACAATCAATATTGTGCCTACCATAAGAGTCCCGGCCACAGCACCAACCAATGCCGCGACCTCCTCAAACAGTTCTGGAGATTGTTCGAGGAAGGCAAGTTAGACAGCTTATTGGCTTAGCCGAAGCCCCTACCAATCTCTATACACGATCGTCCGAGTCGAACACAAACAGGCTGGGAAGCTCATACGAGCCGACCCCCAGATCAACCTCGGCGACCGTCTCTACATGCTTCAATCAAGAGAAGAGAACCTCGGAAGTCTCTCCCCGATCTCCCTACTCATTTAAGAAACTGGAGGACTCGCTCGCCATCTACAGTTCACCATCTAACGTGATGGACTAAGGCACGAGATCGCCTCCCCCGCACAACGTACACCGTCGAAGGTTGGCATCTACATGACGATCCGAGGTAGAAGAGTGCAGCCATGGTCCTGGTGGTTGATGGAACCGACTGCTTAGGTCATGCAAGGTCCCTCCGGGCCACGATCGCCCGCCCTTCGTTTAGATACGAGGTCGGCGTAGTCTGAGGGCCCTCCAAAACTAATCAGTGGACACGATCGCCCGCCCTCAAAGGTTCATCATTTAACGTGGTGAACCCGGACAATGCGATGCGTCACTACCCCCGTCTCAACGTACACCGTCGAGGGTCGTCATCGTCATGGCGACCCGAGGTGGAAGCAGAGCTAACAAGCCACGGGCGTGGAGTTGAATCATCCGACGCTGCCCCGCGCAAGGACTCCTCTAGACCAAGACCGCACGCCCTTCGTTTAAATACGAGGCGAGGCGCAGCCTAACAGAGGACCCTCACAATAAAATGAGTCATGAGACAGACAAAGTCGCTCGCGCACAAGACATGGTCATGGAGTCGGTCCATCAAACTCCGCGATCGTGCACGCTTCCTCAAGACGGACGACCGTCCTCGAGGATTCGACAAAGTTAAAGACCGCTCACTCGAAGAATTATTTTCATCCCCTTACTTTCACTAAGTGAATAAAAACAAGGGGGAAGAGTGCGGACTACCTATACGACGATCGTCTCTATCCAACCACATACGGAGATCGCCATTTTTCAGATGTTGTGCAGTGATCGAATTTGTTGTAAAGTTATCTTTATGAGTTTATCAATTCATTTGGAACTGCACTCGCAACGATCTCTCCTCACACATTTGTACAAAGTCAAACAAAGACTCAAAAATAGCAATCATTCAAGTGATAAGTCAGAAAATCAAACATTCATTTCATTGTTTGAAGGATCAAAATACATGGTCGCCCGAAGGCCGAAATGCTACAAAGAGAAAACTACAAAACTACGAGACAAAAAGCTAAAACAAACAAGCAAGAGTGAAGAGCCTCAGGCCCCCGCCTGGCCTCCGCCTTCAGCCGCCGGCTCGACCTGCGGCCCTTCCCCAGTTTCCGGAGCGGCCTCCCCGTCCTCCGGAGCGTCAGGATGAACGAGGTTCACCGGAGTCGGATACCAGCTCAGATCCACACCAAGCTCCGAGAGATCCAAAATCGGCAAGGAGAAAGCAGGATGGAGAGGATGCTCCAGCGCATACGCCTTGAAATTCTCAGCAAGAGGGCCGACCTCCAGCCCTCCCTTCTTGGCAGCTCGGATCGAGTCAACGAATGCCATATAATAGGCAAACTCGCTGACAAACTCCAAGTTAAGGAAGGGATTGGCCTTGGTCGCCTCTACCTCCCCTTTCAGCTCCGCCATCGCCTGTTGCGACCCATGGAGCTCGGCCTCCCTCGCAGCTATCTTCTCCCTCGACTCCGCCAACTTGCTAGTCAACCGAGCGATCGTCACCTTCTGACGATCGGCCTCCGTCTCAGCAACCTTCTGCGCCCGGACGACATTCATCATCCTGTCCCGGAATCGGTCAACCGCCAACCATGACATCTTGGCATCCTTCCTTGCCAGCTCAAGCTCTTGGCTCGCCTGCTTAGCCGCCTCCAAAGAGTCCTTCTCCATTGCCGCAATCTTATCGGCGAACTCGGCGTTCTCTTTCCGAGCCGCCTCGAGATCCGCCTGCAGGCGAATAGTGGAAGGTCGCCCCTCAAACTTTTGCGCAGCGTGGACAGCCATGGTCGCATTCTAGAGAGAAAGGGAGAGAACAGCCTGCATCGTACTCCCAGATCGCTGACGAGCGATCGCATATCGGTCGTCCAGGCCTTCGGTAGAGCAGAAGCGTCCTTGCTGACGTATTGCGGGATGTCACAGGACTGGCGAGGAGATCGGCTCGCTAAGAAATCCAACACCATCGGCGGTCAAGATGGATCTGCGTGACAGATCCTGCATCAACACAAAAAGTTAGCACAACTCCAACGCAAATGACAAGTTTCAACTCAGCAAGCAGTCTACCTCTCGGCTCTCTCAGGATCGCGACCGAAGTATGGCTTCCCGCGAGGGGTCTCAGCTTCGGCAATCGCCATCTCCTGCAGGAAAGCCGCGGAAGGAGCTGGCTCTTTCTCCGGAGGAACAACGGTGATTGGAGGCGCGGCGATCGGCACCTCACTGGCAGGGGCAGAAACTGGAGTTTCTCCCGACCTCTGCCGTTTGCGATTTGTCCGAAGCCCCTCCTCCCGAACTTCCTCCTCAGCCACGATCGGCTCCACGCGAGGCTCCATCTCCGGGATGATAGGTACCGCCACAGGAGGAGCTCGCGATGACTTCGTCTGACGGAGACGACCCAAAACTCCGTGGTTCGACATGGCAATCTCCGGTGGGGGCTCCACAAAGCGAGGAAAGCGAACCTCTACAAATAAGAGCAGTCAAGCCACAGTTAGTCACATTCCTCCAACAGGACGATCGCCCAGCAAATGGAGATCGTAGAAATTCGTACCTGAGACCGAGATATGTCTCGGAAAACGGAGTACGCGAGCGGACAACCGACGACTCTCCTTGTTGATCCGGTTAGCGTCCAATTCGTCGTCCGTCAAACTTTGTATCCACTCCTAGACGACCAGGAAATCGAAAGGCAACTCCTCGATCGTCGGAATATGGAAACCTGCAAAAACAAATTCAAATTAGATCAGTTCAGAACATATCCGAACTAAGGGAGAGTCTAAACCCTTACCGGGATGTCTCTCCCGAAAACCAGTAGGAATCTCCTGCTCGCCAGTAGGATTGTTGCTCGCGGAGGCTTTCCAGGCACCGGCGACCCAGAACCACTTCGCCCGATCGCCCCGCGCCTTGTTCGGAACTCCAAGGATCACCCGACCAGATCGACCTTGTATATGATAGCCTCCGACCGACCGTTTCTGAACCGTCAGCTTGAACAGGCGGTTCATCTCCGACGGCGAAGGAAGGCGGTACAGTCGGTGACCGCCGAACAAGGTGAGGGTACACATTATCTGGAGCCAAGCATTTGGCGTCAGCAGGAGAGGCGCCACGTTCCAGGCAGCCAACAGATGGGAGACAGCGAACGACAAGGGGAATCGCATCCCTGCCTCCATGATCGCTTCATTCGCAGCGACCATCCCCTCCGGAGGCTGATCGGCTCTCTCATTCTCGGCCGGCGCGAAGAGATCCACGTCTGAGGGGATATGAAACCTCGTCCTCCAGACGGCCAGATCCTTCCTGGTCGCTGAACTCCTGATTTGACCAAGCGACCACAGAGATCGCTGAGCAGCCCGAAATAGCGATCACTTGGGAGGATGATAAGGGTGAGAGATCGAATACTCCCTGAAATCAAATCTTGGAGACGGACCGGCCAACCCCTCCATAATCTCAGCAAATGCCTCATAAGCCCGGCCAAAGGCACTGTGCCGCTCCTAGTAGGCCCTGACCGCAAGATCTCTCTCCATCTGCGAGCGCCTATGTTCAACGGCCGCCTCCTTAGCCACGTCAGCCTCGTTGAACAGCGCCTCCACCTCCGCAGGGTCAATTCCGGCCCGAATAGCCTCAGCGGCCGTCTCCATATGAAATCCAGCGGTGAATCCTCCCCGGACATCAGAATTCCCAGCGGCGGAGGAAGTGCCCACTCCGTATGAAGAAGATGTTCTAGCCATTTTTGAAGAAAAGAGGAGAAAAGAAATGTTCGTCTTACCCAAAGATGAAATCGACCGACGATCGGCAGTAAGATCTTCAGAAAAATCTTCAGCAAGTCCTTCTTTCTCTAGTCAATGCGCGTGAGAATGAACACAACCACCCTATGCCCTTTTATAGGAGATGGCAGGGACTCGTTTGCAATAAGGGAGAATCTCAGGGGTCGGATCTCAAACGTCGCAATTAAGACTCCCTTGAAACCCGCGTACGCGTCTTTTCAAGGACGCGTCAGTCGAGGAGTCATAAATAACCGTCTGTCTACCCCAACAGGAACCCGACACGTGTCCAGAGACTTTTCTGCATCCGCTGCAATTTCCCGCTCAGTTCAGCGACCTACAAATCGTCCAAACTCAGAATCTATCAGCTCAAAGACGATCGCCAGTTTAGTGAAACGCAGAATCGCTAGTCGAAATTCAGCGATCGCCAGCAGAACCACCTCACCCCACGTTTCCAACATAGGAGCGAGCTGGGGGGCTATTGTTGTATCGAGATTTATCCACCTCGACAGGCGATCGACTTCAAGGCCGAGCGACCGAGTCCACAACCAGTTAAGCTATGGCGAACTCATCTAAAAGCGGAGATACCAGACCGCCTTCAGGCATCTAGTGATCGACTCCCAAGGCGATCGCCCTTCGGCGTTCAGCGACCGTCTCTGATATCCGACCTAAGACGATCGTCCTACGCCACCTTCTGTAACCATCGTCCGTCCAAGTCTACGAAGACTGAGTCTCATAGCAGCTCCCATGTGCGGATCCCCGACAGCCGCCGCGATTCCCGGATCGTTGACCACAGCCTGGCACCACCTCATCACCTACCGACAAGCCCGTCGAAAGGTTCAAGGTGGGGCCACCCGTGACAGCGACTCCGACGCGTGCAAGATTCTCATTGGACCGCACGGTTGACTGCCAGCAACTCCTGCAAACTTTGGAGGGACAAGATCATGTGCTAAAATACGATCGCCCGCTTATTATAATGCAGCAAAGGCGATCGCCCAGCAGGTTCAAGTGCTATAAATAGAAAACATCCCGCAACCGGAAAAAGGTTGGCAATTCATTACAAAAAGTTCAGAGAAAATACGTACTAACATACATAATCTCAGGCTCCCGGCTTCCTCACCGGAATCTACCTTAGGATTTCTCTCTCAGCACCTCTCAACCAGAAGACGGTCGGCAGAGGCTAGAAGTCTCCACAGATCAGATTCACAAGCCCCGGAGCTCAAGCATACAGCTAATACTCACCGTGAGAGATTGTCGATCTCTCAGCGCCGCCGCTGTTCATCTCCGTTGTCTCAAGAACTCACAGAGCATCATATCTGGTTCTTCCCTCAATCTACACGCTCACTAGCTAAGATAACAAGAATCTTTACACTCATTGTAATAGTATTCTTACATTAGTACTTGTATCCCCGAATATTAGTATTAATAATATCTCGCGAGAGCATTCAAACCCGGGACTAATAACCCCGGTAATTCTTGTGTTATTTACTTTTCCCACGGAAGTGTTCTCGCATTTGTTTGCTATCCATCCATTCAAGCAATATCTATCTCCGGATAATATTTTGGGTAGCAACAACATGGGAGTGTGTTATTCTGATAAAAGTAGTGGGAGTTGGGTAACAAGAATAGAAAAGACCTTAATTCTATACTCAGAACATAATTGAACGAGTCACTAATTAATCTGTCATACTTAATGCAAACATAACTCTCAATATGACAATGTACCCACTCACAATTATACTCGAAAAGAACACCTTAATCGGACCTAACTTTGTGGATTGGCTCCACAATATGATGATCGTCCTCAGTATAGAGGCACTGGGATACGTCTTGGAGACGGACATTCCGGTGCCTCCTGTGCGGACCAGAGCCAATCAGGAAGAGATTGAAAACCACGAAAAGTGGGTTAAGGATGACGTGAAAGTCCGTGCTTATATGATGGGTTCCATGTCTATTGAGCTTCAAAGAGATCATGAGAAAATGACTTCTACTAGGCAGATTCTATCTCACTTAACCGAACATTATGGTGAGCATAGCAGAACTGCTAGATATGAGATATCCGAGCAACTGTTTGGTGCAAAGATGATGGAAGGTGAGAAGGTTGGTGAACATGTCCTCAAAATAATATCCATGATCAAGAGATTGTAGGCTCTTGATTTTAAAATGGATACTTCTCTCTAAACTGACCTTATCCTACAGTCTCTCCCTTAATCCTTCTCACAGTTTATTATGAACTTCAACTGCAATGAGATTGCATGTAACTTAGCTGGGCTAATGAACAAACTTGTGACCGCTCAGTCTTAGATGAAGACTCTGCGGATGAAGGAGTCTGCCCTTGTGATTTCTTCTGGATCTCGGAAGTCCAAAAACAAGAAGAAAAAGATCAAGAAGCGGACGGGACCACAAGTCGAGGACCTTAAGGGTAAGGGCAAGGCCCCAATGGTTCCGAAGAAAAAGAGACTGTCCGATTCTTCATGGCACTTCAGGTACAGAACTTTTAGTTTTGGAAACAAATTATTCTGCTACTGTATTTTCTACTTCTAGGATACTGGATTCTGGTGCTAGTTCTAATATTTGTACCGTGAACCAGGACCTGGAACAAAGTAGAAATCTTGGAGCTGGGTAAGTGATGGTCAATGTCAGAAGCGGGCATAGTGTCAAGGCAACCGACAAAGGATCACTTATTTTTGGATTTAGAATCCGGCTTTGTTTTTAGAACATGTACTTATTTTGCCCAAGGGGCATAAAAACATTGTATTCATTCCGGTCATGGATCGGAAAGTCTTTTCATTTTTCATTTGTGATAGTTCCTGCAAAATTTATTTCAGAAATAAACTAGTGGACACTACTACATTGTTAAATGGACTGTATCATCTAAACCTCAGTAAGAAAGTCGTTGTGAATACTATGACTAGGAAGCGTGGTAGGGATGAAACCAATCAAGCTTTGAAATGGCATCTTAGACTTGGTCATGTTGGTCAGACCAAGATTTACAAAATGTAAAAGGATTGACTTATGGGTACATTGGGATCAGATCCCTTTCCTACTTGTGAATCTTGCCTTAAAGGCAAAATGACTAAGTCCCTCGTCACAGGGACTTTTGATAGAGCCGCTGATAAACTGGAATTAATCCATACCGACGTATGTAGTGCTTTGGAAGCAGCACGTGACGGATATCAATATTTCATTACATTTACAGATGATCATACTAGGTATGGTTATGTATACTTAATGAAACATAAATCCGAGGCCTTTGAGAAATTCCATGAATTCAAGGCCCTAGTCGAGAAACAAACTGGTAATCATATCAAAGCACTTCGGTCGGACCGAGGTGGCGAGTATATGAATACGTAGTTTGACGAGTTCCTTAAGGAACATGTAATAGTATCACAACTAAACACCTCCAGGCACTCCTCAGTTAAATGGTGTGTCAGAAAGAAGGAACCGGACCTTGTTGGACATGGTCCTTTCCTTGCTAGGCTATTCTGACTTACCGATTTACCTGTGGGGATATACACTCCTGACTGCTGCATATATCTTGAACAGATGTCCTTCCAAATCCGTTCCTAAAACTCCACATGAGATGTGGGAGGGCAGGAAACCAAGTCTTAATCACATTAGGATTTGGTGATGTCCCGCCTATGTCAAGAAGACTAAGGTGGACAAAATGGAAGTGAGGTCCGTGAGGAGACATTTCATTGGATTCCCATCTGAGTCGATGGGTTATCTATTCTACATGCCCTAAGTTCGAAAGATCGTTATTGCTTTGCATGCAAACTCCTTGGAAGAAGGGATTCATTCAGGAAGGAGGAGCAGGTAGAAATATTTCTTTGGAAGAATACAATGAAACTCCTCAGGAGACACCTGTGCAAGAAAATGGAACCAAACCTTCTGAAACACAAGTACAACCACCTCGTAGGTCTAGTAGGGTCTCTCATTTACCTTAGAGGTATAATTTTATGCACTTGGAGGAACTGGGTTTCCACGAGGTTCCAGGTGATAAACAAGAGACCGACCCACAACTAATGACCTAGAAATGGTGGATGCAGACTCCATGAAATGGACTGTAGCAGTCTTCATGTAGTTAGGACCTTTGTTTTGATGAGGCAGTCAAAGAGTTTGACTTCGTGCAAAATGAAGAGGAACCTTGTGTATATAAGAGGGTTAGTGGGAGCAATATCACATTCTAAGTACTATATGTAGATGACATGCTATTAATAGGAAATGATGTGGGAATGCTCAATTCTGTGAAAGCTTGGCTTTCAAGTAATTTCTATGAAAGTCTTGGGAGAAGAAACCTATATTCTTATGATTCAACTCTACTGGGATAGATCGAAGAGAATGATAAGTTTTTTCCAAGCCCTGTATATAGATTAGATCTTAAAGAGGGTTCCTTCCGATGCGACATGGAATAAAGCTCACCTTGAAGATGTGTCCTCATAGTGAGGAACAATGAAAGGAAATAAGTTATAGACCATATGCTTCGGCAGTGGGTAGCCTTACATATACTTTATTATGTACAAGACCTGACATTGCGCATGCTGGAAGCGTGGTAAGTAGGTTTCGGGCTAACCCAGTCAGGGAACATTAGACCGCCGTAAAGAATGTTCTAAAGTACTTTAGAAGTACTAAGAGATCTGATTCTTATATATGGTGGTGGAGAACAGAATGTGGTGGGATTCACTGTATTGGACTTCCAAGGACAGAAAGACGATTATATATCTACTTCTGGCTACATTTACTCTTAATGGAGGAGCAGTATCATGGCATAGTGCCAAGTATAGGGCAACTGCTAATTCCACCTGTTAGGCTGAGTATAAAGCATCCTCGGAGGCCTCCAATGGAATAATTTAGAAGTTACTGGGTAAACTTCACGTGACACCTTGTGCTGCGCTGCCAGAGCAGTAGCACAGGCCTAGGAGCTGAGGTTTCACAACAGTACCAAACATATTGATAGAGAGTATCATCTCGTAAGAGCATTTGTTCACAAAGAGATACATTGTGCTGCATAGAGTAGAGTCAGCCGACTACGTCGCTGATCCACTGACCAAGACACTTTCTCAGATTAGCTTAGAGCGTCATCTGGAGAACATGGGTATTAGATACCATAGTGTGTGGCATTGAGTGCAAGTGGGAGATTGTTAGGATTATGCCCTCGAATGCCACTCAGAGGATGATTGAGTGAGGGCATTGTACTTGTAATTATGTAAATCACTAATATAAGGTAATGAATGTTTCTTTATTTACTGGTAGTTACTGGCATTCCTAACTCGTAAATATAAATATAGAAACTAGTCCATGTATTTGAGAGCAAAACGTTCCGCTCCTTATTAGATAAGGGGGTCGGCACTGGAAAGGTTTATAGCTCAGATACTTAATCGTTCGCAAGTCGATGAAACTTGACTGTGCGTCAAGTTTATGTGAAGACTTGTGTGACGTGTTCTTTGACATGGAGAGTGCCTGTCGAACGCTAATGGTTAGTGGGAGCACACGTCATATGTATGCTAATTGGATTAGTATACTCGAACCGACTCACCCTCGATTCGTCACACGGATTTCACTCTGGGACAGTCAATGACAGAATCGAAAGGTTGTGATAGGTATTCGTGAACCTTGGACTTGAGGATTTAGTAGGGATGTGCTTGTGACGTCAAGATTTTCATTAGAGTAGTTCGACCCTGTAAACCGGAAGGAGGGGGTTAACCTCGACGTGCATCTTGACGGGCAAGTAGCAGGTCCTGTTGAATACCAAGGTAGAATTCTTTCTCCCATTAGTGAGCGGGTTATATGTCCTATGCGGTTATTGGCAGATGAGATCATAAGTCTTTGGCCAAAGCATTGGAGCTAGTTGTATTGGATACACGAGAGCTCGATGATCTCGATTTGCATTAACGCATGCATAGCGTCAAGTACAGATAGGGTTTGACTGACCGTGACCCTATAATTTGAGCGGGACATTTGAAAGAAGGGTTTATACGTATACTGGTATTCACGACATAATGGTTTTTGAATGATCCCAATCATTCATTCTCAGTTGGGGTACAGTGTAGGCCGCCAGGCTGGCTAGGCGGTGCTACTACTCTTTGGTTCATCCCATTGCTGACTGAGACGAACCTACCGAGTCGCGCAATAGGATTGACGACGTAATGATTCGAGCTTATTCTCTCTTTATAAATATTAGATATTGGATATCTAATTTATTAGACATTGGATGTCTAATTAAATTTAGGACATTGGATGTCTAAATTAATTTATTGGATAAATTAATTTACGGCCTAATGAATTAAATAGATTACTGCTCGATTAATTTAATTCATGAATATAATTATTTCTTGGATAAATTAATTATGTTATTATGTATTTGATATGATTAATTAATTGGATTAATTAATCGATATAAATAAATCGGAACGGAATCAGAGTTTATCTGTTTGGACTCACGGGGGTCTGAAATGGACCGAACTCGCCCGGATCCTTCTAGATGCCCCCCCCTTCCACATACTTTCCACCAAGTCTTCATTTCCATTTTATTATTAAATGACAATGACTTGGTGGGGGAATCTCATGAGATATGAATTGATTTTTGTGGGTTGAATAAGAATAAGTAAGGGAAGACTTCTTACTCTCAAGAAAATTCACCTTGGCAATTTTCATACGTGAGTTTGAGTTTGAGAGAGAGAGAAAATTGTTTTCTCTTTAGTCTTCATCTTCTTTTTCTTTTGTTCTTGGTTGTTCTTGGAGAAAAATCAAGAAATCAAAGAGAGATAGTGAGTTATACACTTGGAGTGTTATAATCACAATAGCAAGCTTCTATAACCTTGTTCTAGCCGTATTCTTGGAGGATAACGAGGTTTAGTCATCCCGGTCATTTCTCCGGCGCGTGGCAAGTAGAGACGCGGTGCTTTCGGCGTTGGATCATCCAAGAGCTTGGAGCAGATTCGTAAAGATCAAGCAAAGCTTGGGGATTAGCTCAAGAGAAGGATACCATTTAATCAACGGACTACGAGGGTATGTTTTTGTATCTCTTGTGTTTCGTTTTATATATTCGTATATATGTAGATCGATCGATCCTCGTAGGGATTCGGATCGAATTAATTTTC
Organism: Orobanche coerulescens; assembly: GCA_033398695.1. Taxonomy (NCBI): domain Eukaryota; kingdom Viridiplantae; phylum Streptophyta; class Magnoliopsida; order Lamiales; family Orobanchaceae; genus Orobanche; species Orobanche coerulescens. The sequence goes on from CM065808.1 coordinate 103,623,769, forward strand.
GTTTTACCGCTTCTGCTGGGCCTTCGTTTTAGGCACCGAATCCCAACACATAGATCCCAAGATGATCCCGTCGGACCAAAACGAGGTGGATAGCTGGTCCAGCGCCCTTAGCATAGATCACACGATCCCATAGGATCAATACAAAAAATACAATAAAATTATGCATACACATATGCAAATCAATATTTTCATCAACATGAACAACACATGAATCAATAACATGAATGACACTATGACAAATAAAAAAAAGACGACCTCATGTTCAACAACATGAAAGACAATATGCATGATCGAAATCATCAACATTAAACCAAAATCAAATTAGGATACTTGCCCCGAGTCCTTCGAGAGCAATCTCGATGTCGAAACCATCACCGACGATTATCCTCAATGCTTGATGATTCAAAATAACACGGACCCTAGATAACCCATATCCTTGTATTTACCACGATGTACCCTCGATACCCAAGTATACCAATAACAAATGTAAATCAAATACATTAAGATTTACTTCCCAAATTCAGAAAACCACGTAAAACCCCAATCTCCAGAGTTTATAATTAAAATCATCACTATACGAATTATAAACGAATGAAACTGAAACCATTCATTAAATATTATGAATTGAGCAAGTAATTGTTAGGTGTATTCCCTCGAATGCCACTCAGGGGACATTGAGTGAGGGCATTGTACTTGTAATTATGTAAATCAGTAATATAAGGCAATGGATGTTTCTTTATTTACTGGAAGTTACTGGCATTCCTAACTTGTAAATATACATATAGAAACTAGTCCGTGTATTTGAGAGCAAAACGTTCCACTTCTTATTTGATAAGGGGGTCGGCACTGGAAATGTTTATAGCTTAAATACTTAATCGTTCGCAAGTCGATGAAACTTGACTGGGCGTTAAGTTTATGTGAAGACTTGTATGACGTGTTCTTTGACATGGAGAGTGTCTGTCGAACAATAATGGTTAGTGGGAGCACACGTTATAGGTATGCTAATTGGATTAGTATACTCGAACCGACTCACCCTCGATTCGTCACACGAATTTAGCTCCGATGCCATATTCTGTAACACCCCGAGATATTCGGAATAATTACAGTGCCGTAAACCCTTTAAGTAAGGATTTACAAGTCTAATTAAAAGAAATGTAAATATAATCCAACAATACCACAGAAATTCAAATTACAAAAGCGGTTCCAACTGATCCAACGAGTTAATTAATACAACCATATCCAAATGATATTAATAAGGCACGCATACTCGAGTACTGAAATTGAACCAATAAGACAAATCACAATCAACAACAAACATCACTGTGCCCCTTCGTCGTCACGTCGGTACTGTGGCTGTTTCCCCGCTCCTCGGCTACCTGAACATCGAAACAAATGTCCACCCCCGAAGGGGTTAGCAAAACGATGCTAGTACAAGTATCATATTAAACAAATCGAATATGCATCAACAATACATAACAAGATACAACACACGGACTTCCACTACCGGAATCCGACAATGCGAATCCACACGATTCCATTAACACAGCAAGGGTATTCCAATGATCCAGCGCCCTCAGCATAGATCCCAAGATGATCCCGTCGGACCAACACGAGGTGGAAATAACCCGTCCAATGATCCAGCGCGCTCAGCCTAGATCCCAAGATGATCCCGTCGGATCAACACGAGGTGGAAATAACCCGTCCAATGATCCAGCGCGCTCAGCCTAGATCCCAAGATGATCCCGTCGGATCAACACGAGGTGGACATCCGATCCAGCGCCCTCAGCATAGATCGTACAACATACACAAACACAACTCATGCATACATATATGCCAAATCGCTATGTCCATCAACATGAACATACAAACACTAGATAACGAATATCATGACAATTCAACGAAATAAATCCCATGTTCAACAACATGAATAAACCACATGCATGCTCAAAATACCAATATTAACACATTACGGTACCTGCCTCAAAGATGGCAAGAACGAAACACTCCAATGATCTCAACACACTCGAAGGCCGCCTGCTTCGATCAACGTAGCAAGCTCGAACCTTAACAAAAGAAATGATATAGAATTCATCTCAAGTCGTACGAATGCCTAACAATCCGGTCTACGGCCGAAAGCTCTAAAAATGTAAACTGTCTGAACTACTTAGCGTGCGCTACGTACTCTACGTAACATACGCTAAGCCTGCCCATTAGCGTACGTAAACGACGAAGTCTAGCGTATGCTAAATACGTACTGACAGTCCTTGCTGATCAGCCGACTGATTCGACTGATAACATAACGTACGTTACGTACCAAACGTAGCGTACGTAACTCATTCCCGATAGCGCACGTTAATACACATATCTTAGCGTGCGCTAACCGTGCATGGCAGTTTACTACTGGTAGACAACCTGATCTAATGGTGATGAAACTAATGAAATCTACAGTGTTAATACATGTCCTCTCCGTGCATATCATGTTCATACGGTTGGTGAAAGATATTTACGGATTAAACGATTACGAGATACGAGGATATTTATCATCATCACAACACCATAATTCATCTCGATTTTCAAGGAAATATCCTAAGTTCAATCCATTTCATGTCCCAAAATGTATGATTCCATTATGTAAAGACATAAGAACTTTGATAATCTCCATATACTGGTCACAAACGGTTTGAAGCTTCAGAATATGCTAGGAGTTCAAACACTAAAAGGTTCAATGGTTTAAGTCCCGAAACATCGAAAATATCCTTCTAACACATGATGTTCGACCACTTACGAATTTAACTGACTAGGTAATCCCAAAACATGATCAAAACATCCTTCAGAATACTACTAATATTGGTGAAGAATCACCTACCTCAAAGTAGCGAAGAACACGAAGGAACTTGAAGAAATCCAACACCGGTGGCTTGAACACCAATCTCCAATGATCTACAATCTTCAAACTCGTGCTAGGAGGATGATATGAAGGGTTTAGGATGAAGAGAGTGACTCTCCAAGTCCAATAATTCGGATGTGGGAAGTGAAAAGGCTGAAAATATGAAAAAAAAAGATGTTGTCCTACTTAAAGAAAATGGTTATTAGCGCGCACTAGTCCATACTCATAGCGTGCGCTAACGGTCATACGAAGCTTACTGACTTCACTGTACTCAGCACTTAGCGTGCGCTATCCTCGTATCATTAGCGTGCGCTACCGCGTTGACTTGGCTTTTCCCGAAAGCCGTCCAGGTTCATCCCGACATGATCCGACCGAGATCCTCAGCCGACCTTACCTACCACCCTGTCTTAATCATGCTGACTAAGTATAGCATGCGCTAAGGTTCATGCGCAGCGTGCGCTACGGATCCAACATAGCGTACGCTACACATAGTCGATAGCGTGCGATACATGCGCAGAATCACAATTTAGATCACATTCATGAAATCATGCGCTCAACAATACCGGATCATGAAATACGGAGAATTATACTCAGATCAAAATGCAACAATTACAATACCACAAGGTTCAAATACATATCAGAAATCTCGGGTATTACACAGTCAATAACGGAATCAAAAGGTTGTGATAGGTATTCATAAACCTTCGACTTGAGGATTTAGTAGGGATGTGCTTGTGACATTAAAATTTTTATTAGAGTAGTTCGACCCTCTAAACCGGGAGGTGGGGGTCAACCTCGACGTGCATCTTAACGGGCAAGTAGCAGGTCCTACTGAATACCAAGATAGAATTCTTTCTTCCGTTAGTGAGCGAGTTATATGTCCTATGCGGTTATTGGCAGATGAGATCATAAGTCTTTGGACAAAGTATTGGAGCTAGTTGTATTGGATACACGAGAGCTCAATGATCTCGATTTGCATTAACGCATGCATAGCATCAAGTACAAATAGGGTTTGATCGACCGTGACCCTATAACTTGATCGGGACATTTGAAAGAAGGGCTTATACGTATACTGGTATTCACGACAGAATGGTTCTTGAATGATCCCATCATTCGTTCTCAGTTGGGGTACAGTGTAGGCCGCCAGGCTGGCTAGGTGGTGCTACTACTCTTTGGTTCCTCCCATTGCTGACTGGGATGGACCTACCGAGTCGCGCAATAGGATTGACGACGGAATGAATCAAGCTTATTATCTCATTATGAATTTTAGATAATGGATATCTAATTTGGGACATTGGATGTCTAAATCGATTTATTGGATAAATTGATTTGCGGCCTAATGACTTAAATAAATTACTGGGTGATTAATTTAATTCATGAATATAATTATTTCTTGGAGAAATTAATTATGTTATTATGTATTTGATATGATTAATTAATTGGATTAATTAATCGATATAAATAAATCAGACAGAATCGGAGTTTATCTGTTTGGACTCACGGGAGTCCGAAATGGACTGAACTCGTCTGGCATCTTCTAGATGGCCGCCCGAATCACGTACCCCTCAATTGGTCTTGGTCTTCACTTGGTGGGGTTCACGCCTTGTGACCAATCAAGGGGACAAAATATCACTCTCGGTGATTTTGTCAAAGGGAGGTGATTTCTTGGGAGATATGATGAGAATAAATATGAAGACTAAATCACGGTTTGGGCAAGAAAAAGGAGAGAGGAAAAATCTTTCCAATACTTCTTGCATTCTTCATCATCTTCATCTTCATTCATAAGTTTTCTTGGAGAAAATATTTGTGAGATAGAGAGATATATATTATACACTTAGAGTGTAATAATAAAAGCTTCATTACTTGATTCTAGCCTTAACCTTAGAGGTTAATCAAGTGTTGTTATTCCGGTCGTTTTTCCGGCACGTGGCAAGTAGAGACGTGGTGCTTTCGGCACTGGATCGTTCAAGGGCTTGGAGCGGATTGGATTCATAGAGATCAAGCAAAGCTTGCGGAATAGCTCAAGAGAAGGTTACCATTTAATCAACGGACTTCGAGGGTTAGTTTCTTACAACTCTTGCTTTTCGTTTATATATTCGTATATACGTAGCTCGATCGATCCTCGTAGGGATTCGTATCGAATTAATTTTCGTTTTACCACTTCCGGTGGGCCTTCGTTTTAGGCACCGTGTCATGCCCCCAACATCGGGAAGGACGAGGGTGCGACGCATCGGTCGATCAATCAATCAAAATGCGACAATAAGTAGCGGAAGCAAAATAACGATTGGATAATATTTCAAAACAACAATCTTAGCCCGATGCTCTAAGATTCATTGTGAAAAAGCTGATAATCAAAATTACACTTGCTCAAAGTTTGCAGCGGAAAAATACCAAATGAGTTAAGTACAAAGCATAGTTAACTATTACAAGTTGGGATAACAACAGAAATTCCAAGTCTTGATGGTAGTCTTCTAATCAGTCTCTTCCTCGAGAATCTCTTCGTCTTCGGCTGGTGGCTCGTTCTATGGTTTAAAAGGGAAAACGGAGGGGTGAGACAAAAGGTCTCAGTGAGTGAGTGATCGTGTGCGAGTGTGGCTCTTTCCTTTGAAAATTTTTAAGTGATGCATGATTTTATCAATTATGAAAAGAAAAAGTGGGAAATAATTACAATTACGTCGAAATTTAATGAAAACAAAAATCATTGTATAGTTGTAATATTATAATCTTGTCCCCGTGTATGGATATCAAGTCAAGCAGTCAGTCAATCAGTCGATCAGTTAATCCAGTTTCGAATCCTGCCGATGTGGACTTTGGATTCTAGACTCTCCTTATTACTCCTAGCAATATAGGCCGTCGCCCCAAAATTTGGACCGTCGCCCCAATAGCTGAGCCTTCGCTCTCACACTTAGTGTGTGCTTCCTTATCTCTTATCTGGGCTCGGTATGTCCTTAGCTGTGGGTTAATACCCGGATCACACCATAATCGCGATTATACCCCAAGTCTACGACCCAGGTCCCTCGGAACACTCCATTCCTCGGTTATGGGAATAGGAAACAACGGTAGCCTCGTTCATGAACCGCAGCCACGCTGCTCGATCCAAGTATCGGTCTAACCGTCCTGACTCAATTTGGGACTCTAGAGGTGGCTCCTACAGCTCAAGAGGTGGCCCCCAGATTGTAGGTCGGCACTCTGTTTCATATGGACTCAAGAGGTGGCCGTCCGTCGACGTGGCACTTTGTTCCGATAGAGTTAGAGGCGGACCCGTCCGTGGCACTTTGTTTGTATAGCACTTAGTTCCTGGACAGTCACAGTTATCAATTTGACGCGTTTCACAAGTATCATGTAAATGTTCGGTCACTGAGGTTAATAGCGTCTTTTGACTAAGTATGGAATATGGTTAATTATATTTGTGGCCCGGTAATGCGGAATAGGAATTGTATATAAACTCGAAAATATTCTCAATAATTTATTAACGGTCTGATGGGTTCAGATCAGATATATTAAATGGGTAGGTTCAACGAAACAAAACAAGAGTTTCCGAAATAGTTTGAAAGGACATTTTTACCCTTAGGTTCAAACCTAAGCGTTGGGTATGAAACGAAATCAGATGGTTATGAAATTTTATGACGAAGCCAAAAATAATTCCTCAACTCCAGATTTAATGAAAATTCGGAAATTTCCAGTTTCGGGACTGAAATTTCCGGAAATTACGATATTGCCCCAAAACTTAAGGAAATCGTTCCGAGGCTTATAGAGTTATGAATTTAGCTCGGAATTTAACGAAATTTTATGAGGTGACTTATGATGAACCTGGAATTACAGATTTGCGAAAATTTCAGAAAATTTCGGACTGGGTCCAGAAGTTTGGAATTCTTGCATTTTGACCCCGAAATTGTTTGAAAATTTCAATTTGGACTATCAAGCTTATATATCGAACTCCGAATCACTTGAAACTTTATGGACAGTCTATACATGGTATAAATTTTCAGTTTAGTCCTCAAACTTTAAGAAATTACAATTTATGCCCAAAAGTTCCGTTTACTCATTTCAAGTCCCGTTTTGGCCGCAAATAAATTATCCATATATCATAACATAATCATATAATACAAGATTTCAGTTTTTGGTAGGGTTTCATCGACATATAGAAGAAAACATATAACTTTGAATTTATCACAAAATCGTCACCCAACTACCAAATCGGTGGTCGTTTAAATTCAATAAAGCGTATTGCATGTTGTTATAACTATAACATACATCTTTAAAATATGCATTTATACAAGAATTTAAGATTAGTACATACTTTCATATTTTTCATAATGTTTGAGGATTATGTTTAAGAAAAACGAATTTCACATAGTTATACACAAAATCATAACATGAAATTTTAACATGAAGATTTTAACATAGATCATATCAATAGAATCTTGAAATACTTCAGATTTAACACATGCATCACAAGAAAAAGAAGAGATTTCTACTTTAAAGTTTGAAATAATTTTCACCCACCTCGATCTTGTCGGATTTAGTCGGTTATAGGTCTTGAAAGTTGGAAAGCGACTTCCCCTCTACTACTATATGGTTTGGCCGATCCACATGCACCCCCAAGATGAGAATTATGTTTGCATGTATTAAGATTAAAGTTAGATTAGAGAGGTTTTCATAAGAAATTATGGAAATAGTTATAAGGGATGAGATTACCTATTTCTTGTTGAAAATTTTCTTCCTCCTCCTTCTTCCTCTTGGTTCGGCCTCCTCTCTCTCTTAGTCTCTCAAATGCAGATTTTTTGGTTGTGTAGGAGGTGTAAAATGAGGCTAAGGGTTGGGTGGTGGTATTTATAGGTGAGATACATGAGGGCTTGGGAATTGAAGGTGTAAGTGAGGTCTCTTGCATGGGGAACATGGGGTTCTAGAAAATTGTTGATTCCTCTCTTTTTCTCCCATCTTGGTCGCCCCATTTAGTGTGTGTGTGTGTTTAGATATATTTTTTTTGTTATAGTTATTGTTGTAGTTGACTTGATTAGTTGGGTTTTGAAGTATAATTTCAAGCCTTAGGAATTTCATTAAGTTGGGCTTGATTCTTATAGTGTGTTCATGTGTGAGTATTGATACACTTGGCCTATTTAGAATTTATGTTCCCACTTTAAATTTTAATTAATTTATTATTTGATTCATGAAATAATTTACGAAATAAATAAGTAAAATAAAATGAGACTAGATGTAGATTATAAACAATTATTATTAGAGTACATCATGATTTATAACATTGTACATGTGATAAGTTATCGAATTTAGGGGGTTTTACATCCTCCTCTCCTTAGAAGAATTTGGTCCCCAAATTCCTACTTAAACAACTCGGGGTAAGATTTCATCATTTCTTCCTCAGTCTCCCATGTCGCATCTTGCTCTCTGTTGTGATTCGACCAGACGACTTTAACCAAAGGAATTCGCTTCTTCTTCAATTCGCGTACTTACCGATCGAGGATCTTGATTGGCTTATCTCCATAAGACAAGTTATCCTTGATCGGCGGAATGTCAGAAGTAATAATGTGCGTAGGGTCTGGATGATACTTCTTTAATCTCGAAACATGGAAAACGTCGTGTATTCCAGACAGATTGGGTGGTGTAAACCCCCCCTAAAACTCGATAGTTACTATATGTATAATTGTTAAATCATGATGTACTCCAATAACAATTGTTTAATCTACATCTAGTTTCATTTATTTTACTCATTTATTCGTAAATTATTTTATGAACCAAATAATCAAATTAATTAAAATTTAAAGTGGGAACATAAAATTCCTAATGGGCCATGTGTATCAACACATATACACATAAACATACCATAAGACTCAAGCCCAAACTAAATAAAACTCATAAGGCTAGGAATCACAATTTAAAGCCCAATTTAATCACTAGCCACTTCATTTAACACATACTTAATACCTATATCTATATACACCTAAAATACAAAAGAAAAAATATAATAACACACACACACACACACACATAAGCCACGTTCAAGGGAAGGGTAATCCTTGTCCCCCATGCAAGACTCAATGTCTTACATTTTCTCTTCCCAAGTATTCCACCTCCCAACCCCATTAAACCCTTTTAAAAATCAAACACCCTCATTCCTTTCACCCTTAAACAAATAAAATCTAAAATTTAGAGAGAAAAAAGGAGAGAGAAGGCTGAAATCAAGAAGAGAAGGAGAATAGAAGAAGAAGAAAAGAAGAGAAGAAGGAAGGTTCAACTTAAGGTGGTAGTTTCACTATCTATATGTAACTTCAATATATATATATATATCTTACATACACTAACTTAACCCACATATTCATCATCCATTGTGTGGTATACATTGGTCAAAATAAAAAGAGGAGAGGCAAAGAAGATGTTGGTGCAACTAGTTCAAAGACTTAGATCTCTTCACCACTTCAAGAACTAAAGTGGGTAAAACTATTCGTCTCACTTTAATATGCAATTTATCTTAAACAAAGATGCATGTCCCTTCCATGAAGTTCATATAGTCTACTTTTCTCATACCAATAGCATGCATAATGGTTTATAGCTTGTTGCATGCGAAATTAGCCAATTTTGATGATTTAAGTGAAATATCGCAAGACTTCTTATCAATTAAGTATGATTTTATCTTCCTTTATATTCTGGAAATTATGTTTGGAGAGGTATATTTGTGTTATATGAATATGCATGTGAAGTTGGATGTTTAATTTGTGGCCTAACAAAAATGGGATGATCAAAACGGACACAAAACAAGAATTAAGTGAAGATAAAGAAAATTATGAGAATTATTACAAATAAAAAGATGTTTTCTGACTTAAAGTCAGAAAATCCACCTACCCTTAAAATTTTATAAGAAACGTAAATCATTTTCTAAGTCAACGGGTTAAAATCGGCAAAACCCGAAGATTGTGTAAATCCATCAAAATGGTGAAACTACTAAATAAAATCCGTATATTTCAGTTTGGAACATCAAAGTGGACATAATAACACGTTTAGCCTCTGTTCTAAAAATTTCGTAGTAATCGGAATCCATTTCCGGTGTGTACGGACCAAAAGCGTAAATTAAGACAAAATAAGGGGGTCAAATGATAAATTCCTCAAAAATTTGGAACCAAAGTAAAAAGTTCACCTTCTGGACTGAAGACATAACTTATACAGAAATAAATATTCTGACCTTAAAATTTCGTAGAGAGCGGAAGTCGATTCAAGATTTGAGGCTAAAATGCAATAATTGGTAAAATTGGCGTCAATTAGTAAATTTCAATAAAAATGGAATTATAAGATAAATTTTCAGGTCTATGGACCAGAATGTTAATTATCAAAGTATAAATATTATATCCGAAAACCCTATAACAATAGGAGCAAATTTTGGGTTTTGGGGTCAAAACAACATTTTAAATAATTTTGGGGCAAAACTGAAAATTTTAGAAAATCTGTCAGAAACTGAAAATTTTGGAAAGTTCACTCAAACACAGAAGTTCCAAGTTCAACATGAACTCTCCTATAAGTTTCGTCACCATCCGTGACGAAAACCAAACCTCATGGGCATAATAATCCGTTTCGCAAGAATTATGGGCGTAACCGTAAATTGGGAAAATTTAAACCAAAAATCAAAGATTGGAATTTATCAAGTATGGAATGAATAATCACAATTATATTCCAAAGATATGTCTATAACGGAACCATAATTTCATAAAAACTCGTGCCACGAATAAACTCCAAATCGCAATCGTATAATCAATTTTGGCTAAGTATTGGATATATAACTCTGACCATATTATGTGCATTCACCGCAATGTGACTAACGTATAATCACATATAACCGGGAACTAAGTGCCATACAAATAAAGTGCCACAGACAGGTCCGCCTCTAACTCTATCGGAACAAAGTGCCACGTCGACGGACGAGGGCCACCTCTTGAGTCCGTATGAAACAGAGTGCCGACCTACAATCTGGGGGCCACCTCTTGAGTTGTAGGGGATACCTCTAGAGTCCCAAATCGATTCAGGTACGGTTAGACCGAGTCTTGGATCGAGCAGCGCGGCTGCGGTTCATGAACAAGGCTACCGTTGTTTCCTATTCCCTTGAAGCCAATGGACGGAGTGTTCCGGAGGTGACTGGGTCGTAGAATTAGGGTATAATCGCGATTATGGTATGATCCGGGCACTGACCAACAATTAAGGACATGCCGAGCCCAGATAAGAGATAACGAAGCACGTCACCAAGCGTGAGAGCGATAAGCTCAAGGGCCAAAGTTATAGTGACGGTCCGACAAACGCCCAAGGCTACGGTCATTAAACCAAAGGTCGTGGCGATAGTCAAAGGCCAAACACTGATAACAGTCTAAGATGTTATAAGGAGGCCGAGGGACTTAGTCATATAGACGACCTCCCGAAGCTAAATACTCACTAGGCGCTCGACGCCACATATTGTCATACTTAACAGCAATCTACGGAGATTGACTGTTCACTCATAACCTAATTCATTGCATTATATTTTGAAACTTATGCCATCCATAAATGATAAATTTTCAAAGGTGGGAGTAAAATAGTATATATTTCAAAATAATTATATACGTATAATTTCAGAAAATATACTCAACCCAACTCACTGAGAATCCATTATTCTCACCCCAATTTGTATTGTTTTTCTAAAACCCCACTAGATGAGGAGACTCAAGAAGATGACGAGACGAATGCTGATGACCAGTGAAGATCGTCGTTGAAGAACTGTCGAGACATAAATATTAGAATGTTGAAATAAATGCTCCTTTTATTCTTGTATCAATAAAGTATTCTGATCTTCGTTGTACTCTTTGAATTTTATGTAACTATTCCGATGTACTCATGAATGTTTATTCCATCGAATAACCAGACTTAGTCCACCGGGCTAATATCTGGCATTTGAATGCTCTACTGTAATTCTATTATCACAAACGTTATTTAATTACGTTAGCTATCGCGTTCTCGTCCAACCCCGGTGTGGGGGCGTGACAGATGTGGTATTGGAGCAAGGTTTGTAAGAAGGACACTTACATCGAGCTTTTCCAGGATAAGATTCTTCAGACTTAGATGGGAATTCCACCTAGGACGAAGTGAACCATAAGATTAAGATCTAAAGTAGATTTCTCGACTCAACTTCCATTAAAAACTTCTTTCGGCTTGTCGCAATTCACTTGGAATATGCATAGTCAAAATTCAAAATTTCTAAGTCATTGGCCGAGGTACTTGATTAAGTATTCACGGCATTTCCCCAACTGAATCAGTCCTTCTGTTGAACTCTTGAAACGAATATAGTTTATTTCACTTATCCATTTCTCAAAGTCATATCACTATTCATTCGAAATTGATGAAGTTCCTTTAAACTCCACTAAACTTCATTGGCTTCTTAAAAATGGAGTATTATTATTCTTGGTCACTAGTATCGTATAAGTATATTTGTTGGATCATTAAGTTCATTGCCTTAATGATTATTCATGCTTACTAGATCCTTACATTGGATATTAGATTTTGCGAGATACTGACTTAGTTTCATTTTATTAATTAGATGGACTCCTCAGACAAGAAGATTGTGACCCAGGGAAACGAAGATACGCCTACCCCGCTGCCGAAAATTACTGAAGATCAGCTTCGACAGGCCCTTAGTTAAATTGAGGGTGTCTCTAGACCCATTCTAAACGCAGCTGTTTTGGGCGATTCAAGGGAGAGGGAGACCCGGAACTTGAGTTTCGTGATTGTGCACATTTTTCAAGATGTAACGGTGTATCGTAATCTGAGGGACGAGCTGTTTCAGTTATTGGAGAAGAAAAGGCAAGAGAACGAGGAGCTGGAAGAGAGAGCGCATCAACTGGAAACCCAATCATTAGTAGGCATCCGAACAATTGCCAAGCTCCACATCCAAAAGTTTCTTCAATCCCACAGGATACAAATGCTGGAAGAATAAATCCTATATGAAAGGCACGAGCATGAAAAGTTCCAAGCTTTGGTGAAATCCAAGTTAGGAGCCGTGATCAACCTTATTCCTAACTTCAACATTGAGATCGGAACCTCATCATGAGCACCACCGACTGACAACGCTCTGTTCCGCGAATACGAAGAAGATCCGGAGGAAGATCTGGAGGAAGATCCGGAGGAGGACCCAGAAGAAGAGCCAGAGGAAGACGCAAGTATGGATTCAGGAGATAATCAAAGGGTTCTATAATTGAGAGTGTTAATTAAACTTTTTTGGTGTCATGTACTTTTAAGGTTACGGCCTCAGCGCTATGAAACTTGAAATGTATGTTTTGGTAGATAAACCAAGCGTGACTGAAATCAACTATGTTTTCTATCCTTATATCAATTTCATTATTCGCGAATAATTAGCACTCAATCATATGCTTAAATCTACATGACAACATAAATTACTGATAACTCCACATAAAATTGCTAATCGTCACACATTCACCTAACTTATAATAGATGGCTGACCGAAGATGCGGGCGCCCACATGTGAACCGTGATGAACTCTTAAAACCGTTAGCATTTCATAGGTTACTAATTCCTCAAAAACATCTCCATAAAATCACGCCCTCGCATGAATCGCGAAGAGCAGCATCAACGTGATGATCGCTCACGCTCTCCTCTACGGGGAATAATTGGGAATGATGCCATGGCCCAAGCCCTCACTCAACTGACGAACTTCCTACAACAACAGACTGCTAACAACGGGAAACACAATGAAACTCATGATCGTACCCTGGAAATATTCTTACATTTCAACCCGCCTACCTTTGACGAGGAACCCACCGATATCAAAGCTGAAATCTGGCTGGAGAGAATTGAGGGAATTTTCAACGCCCTTTAGTATACTGATGAACAGGGAATTTCACTAGCTACATTCCGACTCGAGGCCGCAGCTCATGACTGGTGGAGGAATGTCAACGAGCGCTGGACGAGAGAAAACCATGTCAGAACATGGGCTAACTTCCTGACCGACTTCCGAACTCAGTACGTGTCAGCAGCAGCCAGAGAGGCTAGACAAGACGAGTTCTACCACTCGAAGTAAGGAACCGTGACAGTCGCTCAATATGAGGCCCAGTTTAACAGATTATTTAAATACGCACCGGGATTGGTTACAACTGAGGAGGACAAGCTCTATAAGTTCACTAGAGGACTGAGGTAGTCGCTTCAACAGAGTCTTCTAACTGTTCAGCTGACGACACTTACCCAAGCAGTGGAAGCTGCTACTCGGATCGAGAGCGGAACTGCGAGGTTAGCTCAACAACAAAGCAGTTTCTCCAACAACGCCAACAGACCTGCTACCCAACCAACACCAATGCCACCACAGAAGTTTAAGAGGAAGGGAACTCAAGGAAGCTCGAGTAGATCAAAGAAACCAGTTCTCAACAGTGCCTTGCACCCACTGTGGTAGGAAAGGGCATAAGTCAAAGTTGTGTTGGAGGAAGCTCGGATAGTGCCTACATTGCGGCAGCCCAGATCATCAAATTCGGGAATGCCCAGATATGTCGGACCCTTTAAGATCGTAGCAAGGATTGGAAAATTGGCATACCGCCTCGAGCTACCAATCGATCTTGCCGGAATGCACAACGTATTTCATGTCTCAATATTGAAGAAGTATCATCCAGGTCCTGAACATGTCATCACGCATGACATACCGCCAATCAAAGAAGATTTAACTTACATTGAGAAGCCGATTAGGATCGTGGATCAACAAGTACGCGAACTAAGAGACAAGAAGGTACCATTGGTCAAAGTCGTCTGGACAAATCATAATAAAAAGGAAGACGCTACGTGGGAAGCTGAGGAAGAAATGAAGAAATTGTATCCCGAATTATTTGAGTAGGAATTTGGGGACCAAATTCTTTTAAGGAGGGGAGGATGTAAACCCCCCTAAAACTCGATAGTTACTATATGTATAATTATTAAATCATGATGTACTCCAATAACAATTGTTTAATCTACATCTAGTTTCATTTGTTTTACTCATTTATTCATAAATTATTTTATGAACCAAATAATCAAATTAATTAAAATTTGAAGTGGGAACATAAAATTCCTAATGGGCCATGTGTATCAACACATATACACATAAATACACCATAAGACTCAAGCCCAAACTAAATAAAACCCCTAAGGCTAGAAATCACAATTTAAAGCCCAATTTAATCACTAGCCACTTCATTTAACACATACTTAATACCTATATCTATATACACCTAAAATACAAAAAAAATATAATAACACACACACACACATAAGCCACGTTCAAGGGTAGGGGAATCATTGTCCCCCATGCAAGACTCGATGTCTTACATTTTCTCTTCCCAAGTATTCCACCTCCCAACCCAATTAAACCCTTTTAAAAATCAAACAACCTCATTCCTTTCACCCTTACACAAACAAAATCTGAAAATTAGAGAGAGAAAAGGAGAGAGGAGGCTGAAATCAAAAAGAGAAGGAGAAGAGAAGAAGAAGAAGAAAAGAAGAGAAGAAGGAAGGTTCAACTTAAGGAGGTAGTTTCACTATCTATATGTAACTTCAACATATATATATATATATATATATATATATACCTAGATATATCTTACATACACTAACTTAACCCACATCGTCATCATCCATGGTGTGGTATACATTGGTCAAAATAAAAAGAGGAGAGGCAAAGAAGAGGTTGATGCAACTAGTTCAAAGACTTAGATCTCTTCACCACTTCAAGAACTAAAGTGGGTAAAACTATTCTTCTCACTTTAATATGCAATTTATCTTAAACAAAGATGCATGTCCCTTCCATGAAGTTCATATAGTCCACTTTTCTCATACCAATAGCATGCATAATGATTTATAGCTTGTTGCATGCGAAATTAGCCAATTTTGATGATTTAAGTGAAATGTCGCAAAACTTCTTATCAATTAAGTATGATTTTGTCTTCCTTTATATTCTGGAAATTATGTTTGGAGAGGTATATTTGTATTATATGAACATGCATGTAAAGTTGGATGTTTAATTTGTGACCTAACAAAAATGGGATGATCAAAACGGACACAAAACAAGAATTAAGTGAAGATAAAGAAAATTATGAGAATTATTACAAAAAAAAAAAGATGTAATCTGACTTAAGGTCAGAAAATCCACCTACCCTTAAAATTTTATAAGAAACGCAAATCATTTTCTAAGTCAACGGGTTAAAATCGGCAAAACACGAAGATTGTGTAAATCCATCAAAATGGTGAAACTACTAAATAAAATCCGTATATTTCCGTTTGGAACATCAAAGTGGACATAATAACACGTTTAGCCTCTGTCCTAAAAATTTCGTAGTAATCGGAATCCATTTCCGGTGTCTACGGACCAAAAGTGTAAATTAAGACAAAATAAGGGGGTCAAATGATAAATTCCTCAAAAATTTGGAACCAAAGTAAAAAGTTCACCTTCTGGACTGAAGACATAACTTATATAGAAATAAATATTTTGACCTTAAAATTTCGTAGAGAGCGGAAGTCGATCCAAGATTTGAGGCTAAAATGCAATAATTGGTAAAATTGGCGTCAATTAGTAAATTTCAATAAAAATAGAATTATAAGATAAATTTTAAGGTATATGGACCAGAATGTTAATTATCAAAGTACAAATATTATATCCGAAAACCCTATAACAATAGGAGCAAATTTTGGGTTTGGGGGTCAAAACAACATTTTAAATAATTTTGGGGCAAAACTGAAAATTAGTCAGAAACTAAAAATTTTGGAAAGTTCACTCAAACACAGAAGTTTCTAGTTCAACATGAACTCTCCCATAAGTTTCGTCACCATCCGTGACGAAAACCAAACCTCATGGGCATAATAATCCGTTTCGCAAGAATTATGGGCGTAACCGTAAATTGGGAAAATTTAAACCAAAAATCAAAGAATGGAATTTATCAAGTCTAGAATGAATAATCACAATTATATTCCAAAGATATGTCTATAACGGAACCATAATTTCATAAAAACTCGTGCCACGAATAAACTCCAAATCGCAATCGTATAATCAATTTACGCTAAGTATTGGATATATAACTCTGACCATATTATGTGCATTCACCGCAATGTGACTAACGTATAATCACATCTAACCGGGAACTAAGTGCCATACAAACAAAGTGCCACAGACAGGTCCGCCTCTAACTCTATCGGAACAAAGTGCCATGTCGACGGACGGGGGCCACCTCTTGAGTCCATATGAAACAGAGTGCCGACCTATAATCTGGGGACCACCTCTTGAGTTGTAGGGGCTACCTCTAGAGTCCAAAATCATTTCAGGGATGGTTAGACCGAGTCTTGGATCGAGCAGCGCGGCTGCGGTTCATGAACAAGGCTACTGTTGTTTCCTATTCCCTTGAAGCCAATGGACGGAGTGTTCCGGAGGTGACTGGGTTGTAGAATTAGGGTATAATCGTGATTATGGTATGATCCGGGCACTGACCCACAATTAAGGACATGCCGAGCCCAGATAAGAGATAAGGAAGCACGTCACCAAGCGTGAGAGCGATAAGCAGTCGCGTTCTCATCCAACGTTATTTAATTACGTTAGTAGTCGCGTTCTCATCCAACCGTGGTGTGGGGGCGTGACAGGTGGTAGTTCCAATCGGTACGCTAGTCGTCCAATCCTTTCCGTGATTTTGAATGATCCTACATATCGGGGACTTAACTTTCCTCCTTTTCTTGATACTATCAAACCTTTCCGTGGTGTTAACCTCAGGAAGACTTAATCTCCTACTTCAAATTCTAGATCCTTCCGACGTTGATCGGCGTAACTCTTCTGTATGCTTTGTGCTGTGCGGATCCTATCCTTGATTAGTCGTACTTTATCTATGGCTTCCTTCACCAAATCTGTGCTCATTGCTGAAGGTTCTGTTCGTTGAGTCTTCGGCATCCACTGGTCATCGATTTCCCAATGGAGCGGGGATCGACACTTCCTCCCATACAGAGCTTCATAAGGTGCCATTCCGATTGTCGCTTGGAAACTGTTGTTGTATGCAAACTCGGCTAATGGCAGGTGGTGATCCCAATTTCCTTGAAAGTCCAGTACGCAAGATCGTAACATGTCTTCAAGGGTTTGAATGGTTCGTTCAGATTACCCGTTGGTCTGGGGATATGCACTTGTGCTGAAGCTTAAGGAAGTTCCTAATTCCTTATGAAAGACTTTCCAAAAACGAGATACGAATCTAGGATCTCTGTCCGACACTATATCTGTTGGCACTCCATGGAGTCGAACGATTTCTCTAATATTGGTCCTAGCCAGCTTTTGCAAGCTGCCGTCCTTTTTAACCGGCACGAAATGTGATGATTTTGTCAATCTGTCGACGATCACCCAAATGGTGTTATAGCCTCCTCTTGTGGTCGGTAAATCCGTGATAAAATCCATGGTTACCATTTCCCATTTCGATTCAGGGACTTCTAGTCATTTTAGTAGTCCTGAGGGTCGCTGGTGCTCAGCTTTGACTCTTTGACAGGTGAGACATCGTGCGACGAATTCTGCCACTTGGTTCTTCATGTTTACCCACCAAAAGTGTTTCTTCAAGTCTCGGTACATCTTGTTACCTCCTGGGTGTATCGTATATCTCGATCAATGAGCTTCCTCGAGAATTCGTCTTTTGAGCTCCTCGTCGTGAGGTATGCATAATCGTCCCTTAAACCTTACAATTCCATCCTTGGTAATTATAAACTCGGGTTTCTCGCCCTCAGCGATCTTGTCCTTAAACTCTTGAAGTTTTGGATCTCTCTCTTGGGATAATCGAATATCGTCCAATAGGTTCGATTTAACTGTGAGGTTGGCGCAATTTAAATGAGTACCTTGATGAATGGGTTTCAGGTAGCTCAGTTCCTCAAGAGCTTGCCATTCCCAAACCATGAGTCGGGCCACTCTAGCCTTTCTACTTAAGGCATCAGCCACAACGTTCGCTTTCCCTGGGTGGTGTTGAATTTCACAATGGTAATCTTCTAAAAGCTCTACCCATATTCTCTGTCGGAGATTAAGTTCCTTCTGAGAAAATAGGTACTTGAGACTTTTATGATCAGTAAACACGGTGAATTCAATGCCGTATAAATGATGTTGCCATCTCTTTAATGCGAATACTATTGCAGCAAGTTCGAGGTCGTGCGTTGGATAATTCTTCTCGTGCATCTTGAGTTGCCTGGAAGCATATGCGATGACTTTCCCATTCTGCATCAGTACGGCACCGAGGCCATCCTTTGAGGCGTCACTATATACGACAAATCCTTGGGTTCCTTCTGGAAGTGTCAGTATAGGTGCGGTGATAAGTCTCTTCTTGAGTTCCTGGAAACTTGACTCGCATTTATCCGTCCATTCAAATTTTACTTGTTTCTGGGTTAGCCGAGTGAGGGATCCCGCTATCTTCGAGAAGTCTTTGATGAATTTACGGTAGTAACCCGCAAGTCCAAGAAAACTTCTTATCTCAGTTACATTTTCTGGCCTCCTCCAATCCATAATAGTTTCTATCTTAGATGGATCAACTGCAATCCCTTCTCCAGAAATAATATGGCCTAGAAATGCCACTTCCCTCAACCAAAATTCACACTTGCTGTACTTGGCGTACAACTTGTGCAGCCTTAGTGTATCCAACACTAGTCTAAGATGTCTCTCGTGATCTTTTTCCGACTTAGAGTACACGAGTATGTCATCGATGAAAATTACTACAAATTGGTCGAGATATGGTTGAAATACTCTGTACATTAAATCCATAAATGTCGCAGGAGCATTCGTGAGTCCAAAAGGCATCACTAAAAACTCATAGTGGTCGTATCTAGTTTGGAATGCAGTTTTAGGAATATCTTCATTCCTAATATTTAACTGGTAGTATCCTTGTTGAAGATCGAACTTGGAATACACCGTAGCTCCTTGGAGTTGTTCAAACAACTCATCTATCCTCGGGGGAGGATACTTATTTTTAACTGTAACGCTATTGAGTTCACAGTAATCTATGCAAAGCCTCAATATTCCGTCCTTCTTTTTGACAAACAATACCGGAGCTCCCCAAGGTGATACACTGGGTTGTACAAAACCCACGTCGAGTAACTTCTGCAGTTGGACCTTCAACTCTTGCAGCTCCAGTGGTGCCATTCGGTATGGTGCCTTTGTAATGGGTGCCTTCCCAGGAATGATTTTGATATTGAATTCAACTTCTCTGTCAGGTGGTAGGGAGGTCAGTTCTTCGGGAAATACGTCAGGGTATTCGGATACCACACGTATAGTTTCTATGCCCGACTTACTCTTGGGCTTGTTGATGATGAAGGCTAAAAATGTAACACCACCAATCCGCTCAGGGATATTACACGCCGTAGAACCTTTCCTCAAGGATCTACCAGGCTGGTAACATCATAGAACATCTCAACAATGCCTTTAAGAACAACAAGACATGCATTCCCATAAGATCCACAGGAAAGGTAATAGCGATTGAAAAGTCACTACGACAAACGAGTTATTCCGAAACAATACCACCATCGTTCGATCAACAAAAGCAAGGGATAGGGAAAGTTCAGAAAATGTTAACGAGCATAAACGAGTGGACAGAGTCGAAAACACAGGAGTTCCAAATCCGATCCACTTCGAATAAAAGAACTAATAGAACCAAATGATATCACTTCCGAACAAGGTTCACAAGAATCGAACCGAACTCTAAAAAGTCACAGCGATAACCAGATCGACCCACAACAAGATCACAGTTCGTTCGGATGATGAAACCAAAATACAGAACAAGTTCATAAAGTATCAACGAACATGAGCGAATCGATAGACTGGAGAAAGAGAAAATACAGAAGTCAAAATAGTACGGGTATTACCTTCGACCTCGTCCACGAAATTCACAAAAACAGGAGCAAGGTAACATGTCATTAAACAACCGACACATAACGGAACAATCACCGATGCACACGGTCATACGAAACCAAGCTCTAACAGCTCGCACATGCGCGACAACAAAGAAATCACTACGAGGCGGCAACATTCAACACAAACATCCCACCCCTCACAGGGGGTTAACACAACAAATGTGTGGAAAACGACTCAACGCTCACACTGCCAATTCGATCATACTCGGGAGCAAACATCATAACGACAACGCGAACATCATACATACATACCCAGCCCTCAAATGGGAATGGATAGGTTTAAAAAACGAAAACCTTCTTTTGAAAATAATTTAGAAAAACACCGGTTGATCTTGAGTATCACCTTTCAAAAAAAGTACAAACGTGAAACATCGTTATCGAGACTTTGGAGAACCATTTCGCATTTGATAAAAATGAGGACACTTTCTCTTAGTGAAAAACTTTCAGAATATTCGACCCTCGGGTTTAAATAAAAGTGTTTCTAAAACATTGAAAATATCTCAAAATATTTTGGTCCTCGAGGTAGAAGAACTTGGAAACATATTGTAGCACCTTGGATGTACCACGAGAAAATAATTCATTTTAAAAGTACGTCTCGAAATTTATTTTCTAAGATACTCAAGGTTTTCAAAGATAATTCAATGGGCTAGAATGCCCAAAAATTTCAAGTAATTACACGGAACATTATAGCGCCGTGGGTCCCGCGCCGGAATCCACCAGGATAAAACCATTTACAAAAACGCCAAAAAGGCCGATGACGGTAATATTTCAAAAACTCACAAAAGCCATTTACAAAATGCTAAATACCGTCATAAGAATTTCGCCAAAACGGTCAAGGCCAAAATGCCAAAAACTTAGTTTAGGGAACCGATTTTCGAAATAAAACTCAGTCGGTAAAATACCGAAAGCCATTACAAAAGGACTCACGCAGCGGATAAAAGAAATAAAGTCAAACATGCACAATCCAGCAACACTACTCCTCATATGAATGAAATATGAGGGTCAAATAACCACATATCAAGAAATCAAAATCCATCAGAGGATTCCGTCACTTAACAAATAAATCATAAAAATAGATCGTGTCACACGAGGCACAACACAAAGAAGGGAGACTTACATCCACAGGTCGCATGAAGATGATGATCGCCCCACGATACTAATCACGACCAACAAACTTAGACGACGCATCGCGACACGACTCAGTCAGATAAAATCCGACGAAATAAGACTCAAACAACACGACTTGACCCGACAGCCTAGGTTTCCTCAACCTAAGCTCCGATACCATTTATGTAACACCCCCAATCCGCTCAGGGATATTACACGCCGTAGAACCTTTCCTCAAGGATATACCAGGCTGGTAACATCATAGAACATCTCAACAATGCCTTTAAGGCTAAAATGACTCAGTAGACCGATTTGGTCTTTCAATAAAAACATACAACTCGATTACAATACTTGCCCACGCAGGGGTCGAATACAACACACTCCCGTACAACGGGGAAAGAAATACTGCAGCGGAAATAAAATAAAACTAAACCAATATAACATCAAACGGTCCTCGTGTGATTAGTATCGTTCATCTTTCATCATCCTTCATGCCGACCCTGTGCTATGCTCCAAAACCTGAATGCAATACAAACATCCACCCCCCGAATACTCGGGGGTTAGCAAAACTCCACTGTTTTGCTAGTGCAAGTACAAGTGCAAAAATACGAGTCATACAATTCACATTCCACGAAAACAATAACCAGGAATCCTCAAAAAGCCAAACGAAACGAAAAGTACTTCCCGAGGCAAGAGTTTGAGAAAAATATTCCAAAACCGAAAGATCACCAATCCATGGAAATAATTTATAAAATAGTTTAGAATGCCATCGAGAGTTTTAATATAAAAACAATTTAGGATTATCAAATCCCACTTTTCAAAACCCAAAAGACGAAAGGGATCACCGCCCGAAAGGTTTACTTTCCGTAAAATGACCTTTACCAAACCATTGGGATTTTAGCCCCAAATCTCATCAACTCACAGTACACGAGAACGATGACAAGGTTCGTTTTCCAACATCAAAATCCACAATTAAAGGATTTAACACAAACAACAAAATACTCTAGTGCCATCCTAGATAAGTAAGCCAACGAACAACTTACCTCTTACACACTTAGTCGATGCATGCAAATCATGAAAACCATTCAAAAGCACTCATTTTCGGAAATGCCTAAATCGAATCACATTTGTAAAATTCACCACAATTAACCGTCGATCCACGTCTCTGTGGACCCCTACCGAGACCCCGTCGGATCTAACCCATAGTGGTTAAAAGCAAGCTCGTAGATCCACGTCTCTGTGGACCCCTACCGAGACCCCGTCGGATCTAACCCGCAATGAGCATACACACACACACACGTTACTCATGCAATACTAATATCCTAAGAATGTAAGTTCATCAAGAACACTTACTAGAGATGGCCACTTACTCGACGCTGTTATCAAACTCTTCAAAACACAATAACAAGATTAAACACGGAATACACGATTCCATAACTTTAAACAACAGGGATATCATCAAAGCCTTCAACGTTCAAAATGATCAAATCATAATCAATTCCAAAAACACACCGTTCACAAAACACACACGCGTTTTGAAAGAGAGCCTTTAACGAGGCCAAACCAAAATCTTTTGAAACTTCATTTCAAACAACCAAACAAACACACCAAGACGATCACCGATCATCATATCCACAAAATAAGAAATGTATGAGCAAGGTACTTGCCTCGAATAAGAACAATGCGGAGAATCGACCAAAGTAGGTTGGCACGAACCGGCTACGAACCCGCCGACTCCACCAAAAGCCAACTCGCGATAATAAATTATGAAGGAGAATAACAACAATGAAAATGAATTCCATAGCACGACTTAAAGCCGTTGAATTCAAAGTACGAATGACGAAAGTTCAAGTGTTTCCCCCAAAACGGTCAAGAACACGATTCGTCCCGACAAAACACGAAAACGGAATTCCAAGTTGAAATATGGATATACAATCTACAGAATATGTTTAACAACATCATTTAACCACAATCGATCCATCAAAAACGGATGGAGAACGAGATCGAAAACAAATCCCCCAAAAAGTCGATTCGAAAGAAATCAAGAAATATACTTCGATTCGATGAAGAACAATGGATTAAATGATCTTAAACACAAGAATACTACCAAGATTAATCATACCCATCATGAATTAATCAACAATACGGAACGAATCGGACAAAAACGCAAAAACCCCCAAATTCGAGAATTTAGGGTTCCAAGAAGAGATTACCTTGATTCGCTGGATCAAAGGATGATATAGGATGATCAAACAATGATATGAACTCAAGAACTTCATGGATTTGTTGACAAACATCGTGGCTCCAAGACCTCCAAGTCTCCAGCCGCGGAAAAGAAAGAGAGGAAATGAAAAACGAGAGGAAATGTGACTGCTCTGTCACATTTATACAGGTGCAGTCTAGCGTGCGCTAGGCTACCGAACTAGCGTACGCTATCGGCCCAGGCCGCAATCCAGAGACACTGCTCGGCCAGGTAGCACGCGCAGCCTTCCGGCCATAGCGTGCGCTACCTGCCGGTCATAGCGTGTGCAGTGTCCGACAGTAGCGTGCGCTAACTGCCGATCCACCAGAGTCCAGAGCCTCACTGCCCCTACTGCCCAGCCCGATAGCGTGCGTCGTACGGCCGCGTAATGTGCGCTACTCCTGCCGGTGATACGGAATCAATCGTGTCAAATGCAGAAGACAAAGTAAGGATCGACGTAAATGACCTTACAACACGCCATGCACAGATTACTACGTATTTAGGCGGGAAAACGGACATAAGACGTGGAGTCTCGGTCTCATCTGTGTCATATAACACGGCCCGTGTCATGCTATGCCGTAAGGTCGACAATCGGCCGGAAAATGGACGAACTGCCGGAAAAATCACCACCGGCCGGAAAATTCACCACTGGAATCGCCGATCACCGCCGATCAATCCGGAATCGCCGATCACCGCCGACCAACAGCCGTGTCATCCGACACGGCCCGTGCCGAGGTGTCCTAGATAATGAAATCTCGTTGCCGACCGAACCCGACCGTGTCGTCCGACACGGCCCGTGCCGACACAACCCGACCGTGCCAGGCGACACGGCCGAGTCACACTCTTCCGGATAGTACAATTCCCGCTGTCCGACCAACCCGACCATGCCAGGCGACACGGTCGAGTCCTGCCGAACATGTGCGCCCGCACATGCCGCCGCGGCCGTGCCGATCGGCACGGGCCGTGTCCGGCAGACCAGCAAATTCCATTATTGCTGATTTTTTTTATTTTTTGTTGTTTTTCCTCCCCTCACATGTCATGATTAGACTTGCATGTTATGTGGGGTGACTTATAACTATGTTTATTATGTGATTCCCTTCTATTTGTTTGATTCCATCCTTATTTTTATTTTGATGTTTGGTTGTCATGTCAAGATCATGTAATCTTTGATTCCTTAGTTGGTTAGAAGGCTACATCTCCTAAAAGTAGCCTTTGAGTAGTTTTGTAGGAGATAGTATTATGAATGTTGAATGTGAAAGAATACACTTTGTGTTCCTATCATTGGTAAATGATTTTTACCGAAACTTGATTTTTATTCGACTCGTTTTCGAGTATTAATCCGATTGATTCTCAATAGGTCTTGGGAAGAAATCACCTTATCGAGTTATAGGTCTAATTCGATAAACTCTTGTTCTTGATCGTTCAAGTCTTCTTGTTTGATATTTTTATTGTTATCCGATATTTCATCCATATTCATACACTCGAATTACCATATTCATAAAAGCCTTCCGCTATCATACACTTACAAACACTTCGACCGATACGTATCCACCTCTCCCGGATAATTCGTATCATTAGTGGCATTGGAGACCCAGGCTATTTCCTTGGCAATTTTATTGAAGATATCTTGTTCAAAACTATCTCTTGATTCTTGTTATGGATTTCTCCGATCCCGATTTCTTGATGAAACTCCGGGACGCACTAAGCGGTCTACCGGAACCACGTATGCAAGCAAGACGCGGGGATGACGCACGTCAAATACACCATGCGGATGAGTTTAAAGTAAACGAACTTCCGGAGTTCGTTGGAGGTACCGATCCCGAAGCTTATTTGGAGTGGGAACGGAAAATTGAACGCATGTTCGAATTCAAAGACCTTAACGACGAGAAACGTTGCAAATATGCAATTCTCAAGTTAGGGAAGGGTGCTTCTCTTTGGTTCGAAGGAGTAAAGATGCGAAGAACTCGGGAGGGAAAAGCAAAAATCCGTTCGTGGGATTCTTTAAAAAGAAAACTTCGTAAGAGGTATGTGCCAACATCACACCGGTTAACCTTATACCGGAAGATTGCCGACTTCATGCAAGGCAAACTAAGTGTCGGTGAATATATTGAAGAGTTTGAAATTTTGGTCTTGATGGGAGAGCTAGAAGAAAACGAAGAACTAAAGATGTCCCGTTTTTTACGTGGCTTAAATAAAAACATAGCCAACACGGTGGAGTTATATCTATATGAAGATTTCGATACTTTATGTGGACTATGCATAAAAATAGAAGCTCAAAACAAAGTGAAGTTTGCCAAAACCGAATTTACATCAAAGTTCGAGGATCCAAGTACCGGTTCAAGTTCAATTACCACAACGATACCGACTCCTATCTCTACTACCGTTTCTAAAACCCCGGCATCAAGGAAACAAGCCTAACCAAAGTAAGGTGTTTTAAATGCCAAGGATTCGGTCACTATCAAAATACTTGCCCTAACAAACGAGTTGTGACGCTAAGAGAAGCCATCACGATCCGAGACGAGTTGCTAGTCGAGGACGAAGGAGAAAGACTAGGTGATTCCAACGTGGAGGAAGACGAGGGAGAAGAATATGAAACTTACGAGGCTCCAAACTATGATACAACATTGGTTCTTCGTACTTTACAAGTCAAACCCATTTCAAATGATTCGGAACAACGGGATCAAATTTTTCACACCAAGTGCCAAGTCGGGAACAAATGGTGTAGTGTGATCATTGATGGAGGAAGTTGTACCAACGTAGCGTCAAGGGAGATGGTGAAGAAACTCGGACTCATCACTACTACTCACCCAAAACCATACGCATTACATTGGCTCGATGACGGGAGTAAAGTGAAAGTCTCGAAACAAGTACGGGTCGGTTTGACCATGGGTTCGTACGTCGACAACATATTATGCGATGTACTCCCGATGGATGCATGCCATGTACTCTTGGGACGACCATGGCTATTCGATAGAGATGTTTTACATCGAGGAAGAAGTAACGAGTACGAGTTACGGGATAAGGACAAGAGGATCGTGTTGAAACCAATGTCACTTCAATCTATGATCCCTAACCGAGGTGAGAAACCGAATCTAACCATGTTTTCTAGTGAGAGGGAAATTGAACTTGGTGCTGAGATTGGCCGGTCAAAAGAAAACGACAACTTTGGGCCAAATTTTTATAACGACGCAGTTTCTCGTAATGGACTTATTGTCTTGGATGATTACCAAATTGAGGAAAGTAAATTATTTTGTGATGGGCTATTATTGGAGGAGCCCAACAATATTGAAACGATGAGTTGGTCGATTATGACCGCCAACATTTGATGAGGAACCAGCTTTATGAAGAGGAATCCGTAATAAATCCTTTTGTTCCCATTCTTGATGGTGAACCCGATGTGGAATTATCGGTGTTTCCACTCGGAGGATGAACCCGATTTGAAATTAACCGCGTCCCATTTCCGATTTCCGCATGTCATGATATCGGTATTACCGGCAAAGTAATTATTATTATTTTATTAATAATGATAGTTATTTTATTGGTGATTCTCGAGGGGCCCCACTACCTATCGTCTCAAGATTTTGGGCCATGTACGCATCATGGACATTTTCGAGATCAAATACGTAGAGGTTTTAATTAATTATCTTGATGACGGGAAGTCCTAATTGAGGACAATTCCTTTTAAAGAAGGAGGAGATGATACGGAATCAATCGTGTCAAATGCAGAAGACAAAGTAAGGATCGACGTAAATGACCTTACAACACGCCATGCACAGATTACTACGTATTTAGGCGGGAAAACGGACATAAGACGTGGAGTCTCGGTCTCAGCCGTGTCATATAACACGGCCCGTGTCATGCTATGCCGGAAGGTCGACAATCGGCCGGAAAATGGACGAACTGCCGGAAAAATCACCACCGGCCGGAAAATTCACCACCTGCCGGAACTGGCCGATCACTGCCGACCGAACCCGGCCGGAACTGGCCGATCACTGCCGACCGAACCCGGCCGTGTCATCCGACACGGCCCATGCCGAGGTGTCCTGGATAATGAAATCTCGCTGCCGATCGAACCCGACCGTGGCGTCCGACACGGCCCGTGCCGACACAACCCGACCGTGCCAGGCGACACGGCCGAGTCACACTCTTCCATATAGTACAATTCCCGCTGTCCGACCAACCCGACCGTGCCAGGCGACACGGTCGAGTCCTGCCGAACATGTGCGCCCGCACATGCCGCCGCGGCCGTGCCGATCAGCACGGGCCGTGTCCGGCAGACCAGCAAATTCCATTATTGCTGATTTTTTTTTATTTTTTGTTGTTTTTCCTCCCCTCACATGTCATGATTAGACTTGCATATTATGTGGGGTGACTTATAACTATGTTTATTATGTGATTCCCTCCCATTTGTTTGATTCCATCCTTATTTTTATTTTGATGTTTGGTTGTCATGTCAAGATCATGTAATCTTTGATTCCTTAGTTGGTTAGAAGGCTACATCTCCTATAAGTAGCCTTTGAGTAGTTTTGTAGGAGATAGTATTATGAATGTTGAATGTGAAAGAATACACTTTGTGTTCCTATCATTGGTAAATGATTTTTTACCGAAACTTGATTTTTATTCGACGCGTTTTCGAGTATTAATCCGATTGATTCTCAATAGGTCTTGGGAAGAAATCACCTTATCGAGTTATAGGTATAATTCGATAAACTCTTGTTCTTGATCGTTCAAGTCTTCTTGTTCGATATTTTTATTGTTATCCGATATTTCATCCATATTCATACACTCGAATTACCATATTCATAAAAGCCTTCCGCTATCATACACTTACAAACACTCCGACCGATACGTATCCGCCTCTCCCGGATAATTCGTATCAGCCGGTTAGCGCACGCAGCCTTCCGGCAGTAGCGCGCGCTACGCCGGTTCCTGCCGCGTCAGCCCGGCCTGCCATAACCGTCGGCGGGACCCGCGCCGTCCGGCCGGTACTTTCAGTCGTCATAACCCGACGACTCGATTTTCGAAAACGTACGGAACTAACACGACGAAAAGCTCGCGGACAACATCAATGACCCGAAATGAAAACATAATGCAATAATTAATCACACGCGACCAAGAAAAGGGTCAAGACAACAAATACAGATACGGATACCCATAACTTTGGGTAAATTACAAAATAGCCCAAAACGCCCGAAAACTACGATACATGATTGAATAACCAAACCGAAGTTCACAACACGTCTAACAAAGTTAAACGGACTTACGGGAAACTCAAAACAACAGTTTTGAACGAGATTCGCAAGAATCGAACCCAAGTGCGGAAAAGTCGCTAAAAAGCACGGAACTCAACAAAACGACACCGAAACGAACTCGGATGTCAAAAAGTGTAGAATTAATCATTCTCAGAATGACGAAACGGTCATGAGCGAGTCGTCAAAATGGACTTCCGCCGAAAAAAAAGAAATTACCGGAAATCGAAATTACGGGTATTACAAAAAATCCGGTTGCCCCTTTGGAAACTGCCTTACTAGCTTTGATAGCTGATATTATAGGTGCTAGGTTGACTCTAGCGTCTCCAATTAATTCCACAATTGGCTTGTTAGGTTCGCAAAACCTAACTATCTTAGAATGACAATCCAATTGTGCGTAGTGCTTAGATAGCCAATCCATTCCTAGGATGACGTCATATTCTAATATTGGAAGCACTACTAAATCGGCAGAGTAACAGTTACCACTGATGATCACATCACACGCAGAATGGACTTTATCTGCTAGCTGACTAACTCCCATCGGGGTAGATACTTCTAGGCATAATGATAAAGATTCTAATGGTCTATCAAGTTTCTTAGAAAAATACGGTGCAATAAACGAATGGGATGATCCTGGATCTATAAGTATTCATGCAAGTTGATTAGATATTAGGAGTGTACCTTCCACCACATCGTTGTTCTCTGGCGCCTCCTAACCAGTCAATGCGAATACTCGAGTTGGGGCTTTCCCTTTGTTGTTTCCCGGTTTGGCTGCAGTAGCTGGTTTGATCGTCGGGGTGTTCATATCTGGGCATTCTCGAATTTGATGATCTGGGCTGCCGCAACGCAGGCACTTTCCAAGCTTCCTCCAACACAACTCTGACTTATGCCCTTTCCTACCACAGTGGGTGCAAGGCGTTGTTGGTTTGTTGAGAACTGGTGCCTTTGATCCACTCGAGCTTCCTTGAGTTCCCTTCCTCTTAAACTTCCGTGGTGGCATTGATGTTGGTCGGGTAGCAGGACTCTTAGCGTTGTTGGAGAAACGGCTTTGCTGTTGAGCTAATCTCGCAGTTCCGCTCTCGATCCAGGTGGCGGCTTCCACTGCTTGGGTAAGTGTCGTCAGCTGAACAGTTAGAAGGCTCTGTTGAAGCGACTGCCTCAGTCCTCTAGTGAACTTATAGAGCTTATCCTCCTCAGTTGTTACCAATCCTGGTGCGTATTTAGACAACCTGTTAAATTGGGCTTCATATTGAGTGACTGTCATGGCTCCTTGCTTCAGGTGGTATAACTCGTCTCGTCTAGCCTCTCTGGCTGCTGCTGACACGTACTGAGTTCGGAAGTCGGTCAGGAAGTTGGCCCATGTTCTGACACGGTTTTCTCTCGTCCAGCACTCGTTGACATTCCTCCACCAGTCATGAGCTGCGGCCTCAAGTCGAAATGTAGCTAGTGAAATTCGCTGTTCATCAGTATACTGAAGGGCGTTGAAAATTCCCTCAATTCTCTCCAGCCAGAGTTCAGCTTTGATATCGTCGGGTTCCCCGTCAAAGGTAGGCGGGTTGAAACGTAAGAATCTTTCCAGGGTACGATCATGAGTTTCATTGTGGTTCCCGTTGTTAGCAGTCTGTTGTTGTAGGAAGTTCGTCAGTTTAGTGAGGGCTTGGGCCAGGGCATCGTTCCCAATTCTTCCTCGTAGAGGAGAGAGTGAGCGATCATCGCGTTGATGCTGCTCGTCACGATTCATGCGAGGGCGTGATTTTATGAAGATGTTTTTAAGGAATTAGTAACCTATGAAATGCTAACGGTTTTAAGAGTTCATCACGGTTCACACGTGGATGCCCGCATCTTCGGTCAGCCATCTATTATAAGTTAGGGGAATGTGTGACGATTTTCAGTCTTATGTGGAATTATTATTATTATGTGTTGTCATGTAGATTTAAGTGCATAACTGAGTATGAATAATCATTAAGGCAGTAAACTTAATGATCCAACAAATATGCTTATACGACACTAGTGACCAAGAAATAATAATACCCTATTTTTTAAGAAGACAATGAAGTTTAGTTGAGTTTAAAGGAACTTCATCAATTTCGAATGAATATTGACATGACTTTGAGAAAATGGATAAGTGAAATAAACTATATTCGTTTCAAGAGTTCAATAGAAGAATTGATTCAGTCGGGAAAATGTCGTGAATACTTAGTCAAGTACCTTGGCCAATGACTTTGGAATTTTGAATTTGACTATGCATATTCCAAGTAAATAGCGACAAGTCGAAAGAGATCTTTAATGAGAATTGACTCGAGAAATCTACATTAGGTCTCAATCCTATAGTTCACTTCGTCCTAGGTGGAATTCCCATCTAAGTCCGAAGAATCTTATCCTGGTTAGCCCGTTGTAAGTGTCCTTCTCACAAAGCGGCTCCGATACCAATCCTGTCACGCCCCCAACATCGGGAAGGATGAGGGCGTGACGCATCGGTCGATCAATCAATCAAAATGCGACAATAAGTAGCGGAAGCAAAATAACGATTGGATAATATTTCAAAACAACAATCTTAGCCCGATGCTCTAAGATTCATTGTGACAAAGCTGATAATCAAAATTATACTTGCTCAAAGTTTGCAGCGGAAAAATACCAAACGAGTTAAGTACAAGGCATAGTTAACTATTACAAGTTGGGATAACAACAGAAATTCTAAGTCTTGATGGTAGTCTTCTAATCAGTCTCTTCCTCGAGAATCTCTTCATATTCGGCTGGTGGCTCATTCTCTGGTTTAAACGGGAAAACGGTGGGGTGAGACAAAAGGTCTCAGTGAGTGGTTGATCGTGTGCGAGTGTGGCTCTTTCCATTGAAAATTTTTAAGTGATGCATGATCTTATCAATTATGAAAAGAAAAAGTGGGAAATAATTACAATTACGTCGGAATTTTATGAAAACAAAAATCATTGTATAGTTGTAATATTATAATCCTGTCCCCGTAGATGGATGTCAAGTCAAGCAGTCAGTCAGTCATTCGATCAGTTAATCTAGTTTCGAATCCTGCCGATGTGGACTTTGGATTCTAGACTCTCCTTATTACTCATAGCAATATAGGCCGTCGCCCCAAGATTTGGACCGTCGCCCCAATAGCTGAGCCTTCGCTCTCACACTTAGCGTGTGCTTCCTTATCTCTTATCTGGGCTCGGTATGTCCTTAGCTGTGGGTCAATACCCGGATCACACCATAATCGCGATTATACCCCAAGTGTACGACCGAGGTCCCTCGGAACACTCCGTTCCTCGGTTATGGGAATAGGAAACAACGGTAGCCTGGTTCATGAACCGCAGCCGCAATGCTCGATCCAAGACTCAGTCTAACCGTCCTGACTCGATTTGGGACTCTAGAGGTGGCTCCTACAACTCAAGAGGTGGCCCCCAGATTGTAGGTCGGCACTCTGTTTCATATGGACTCAAGAGGTGGCCCCCGTCTGTCGACGTGGCACTTTGTTCCGATAGAGTTAGAGGCGGACCCGTCCATGGAACTTTGTTTGTATAGCACTTAGTTCCCGGACAGTCATAGTTATCAATTTGACGCGTTTCACAAGTATCACATAAACGTTCGGTCAGTGAGGTTAATAGCGTCTTTTGATTAAGTATGGAATATGGTTAATTATATTTGTGGCCCGGTAATGCGGAATAGGACTTGTATATAAACTCGAAAATATTCTCAATAATTTATTAACGGTCTGATGGGTTCAGATCAGATATATTAAATGGGTAGGTTCGACGAAACGAAACGAGAGTTTCCGAAATAGTTTGAAAGGACATTTTTACCCTTAG
This sequence comes from Orobanche coerulescens, assembly GCA_033398695.1. Lineage (NCBI taxonomy): Eukaryota > Viridiplantae > Streptophyta > Magnoliopsida > Lamiales > Orobanchaceae > Orobanche > Orobanche coerulescens. The sequence continues at coordinate 103,656,979 of CM065808.1, forward strand.
GTTCAAACCTAAGCGTTGGAGTATGAAACGAAATCGGATGGTTATGAAATTTTATGACGAAGCCAAAAATAATTCCTCAACTCTAGATTTAAGGAAAATTCGGAAATTTCTAGTTTCGAGACTGAAATTTCCAAAAATTACGATATTGCCCCAAAACTTAAGGAAATCGTTCCGAGGCTTATAGAGTTGTGAATTTCGCTCGGAATTTAACGAAATTTTATGAGGTAACTTATGATGAACCTAGAATTACCGATTTGTGAAAATTCCAGATAATTTCGGACTGGGTCCAGAAGTTTGGAATTCTTGCATTTTGACCCTGAAATTGTTTGAAAATTTCAATTTGGACTATCAAGTTTATATATCGAACTCCGAATCACTTGAAACTTTATGGACAGCCTATACATGGTATAAATTTTCAGTTTAGTCCTCAAACTTTAAGAAATTACAATTTATGCCAAAAAGTTCCGTTTACTCGTTTCAAGTCCCGTTTTGGCCGCAAATAAATTATCCATATATCATAACATAATCATATAACACAAGATTTCAGTTTTTGGTAGGGTTTCAACGACATATAGAAGAAAACATATAACTTTCAATTTATCACAAAATCGTCACCCGACTACCAAATCGATGGTCGTTTAAATTCAATAAATCGTATTGCATGTTGTTATAACTATAACATACATCTTTAAAATATGCATTTATACAAGAATTTCAGATTAGTGCATACTTTCACATTTTTCATAATGTTTGAGGATTATGTTTAAGAAAAACGAATTTCACATAGTTATACACAAAATCATAACATGAAATTTTAACATGAAGATTTTAACATAGATCATATCAATAGAATCTTGAAATACTTTAGATTTAACACATGCATCACAAGAAAAAGAAGAGATTTCTACTTTAATGTTTGAAAGAGTTTTCACCCACCTCGATCTTGTCGGATTTAGTCGGTTATAGGTCTTGAAAGTTGGAAAACGACTTCCCCTCTACTACTATATGGTTTGGCCAATCCACATGCACCCCCAAGATGAGAATTATGTTTGCATGTATTAAGATTAAAGTTAGATTAGGGAGGTTTTCATAAGAAATTATGGAAATAGTTCTAAGGGATGAGATTACCTATTTCTTGTAGAAAATTTTCTTCCTCCTCCTTCTTCTTCCTCTTGGTTCGGCCTCCTCTCTCTCTCTTAGTCCCTCAAATGCAGATTTTTTGGTTGTGTAGGAGGTGTAAAATGAGGCTAAGGGTTGGGTGGTGGTATTTAAGGTGAGATACATGAGGGCTTGGGAATTGAAGGTGTAAGTGAGGTCTCTTGCATGGGGGACATGGGGTTCTAGAAAATTGTTGATTCCCCTATTTTTCTCCCATCTTGGTCGCCCCATTTAGTGTGTGTGTGTTTAGATATATTTTTTTTTGTTATAGTTATTGTTGTAGTTCTTGATTAGTTGGGTTTGGAAGTGTAATTTCAAGCCTTAGGAATTTCATTAAGTTGGGCTTGAGTCTGATAGTGTGTTCATATGTGAGTATTGATACACTTGGCACATTAAGAATTTATGTTCCCACTTCAAGTTTTAATTAATTTATTATTTAATTCATGAAATAATTTACAAAATAAATAAATAAAATAAAATGAGACTAGATGTAGATTATAAACAATTATTATTAGAGTACATCATGATTTAGTACATTGTACATGTGATAAGTTATCGAATTTAGGGGATTTTACACACTGAATCCCAACAGTGGTATCAGAGAGTAGGTCTTGCGATCGTATATACGATATTGGCATTTGAAATGCTCGATTAGATGGTGAATGATTTGGAATCATTTTAGCCATAATCGTGGTGTATGTTTTTCGTTCGTAATAATTGTATTTTTCGTAAGTTTATGTCTTAATATAAATCTTAAATTTCTGGGAAATATGATTTATATTGAAAATATGAAAGTCGGAAAATATTGATATTGGATATCCGGTCGAAAATCTAGCCCCGAATCGTCGTGGACGACTTTTTGGTCAAAAGGTGCATTCTGGCCGAGAGTGACTCGACCGTGTCCTGGGTGACTCGGCCGTGTCCGGCAGTCTGCATAGTCACTGTCAGGAAGACCCGACCGTCTCAGGCGACACGGGCCGTGTCGGTCCGGCAGGCTTCCAGAAGTGACTCGACCGTGTCAGGCGACACGGCCGTGTCTGCCAAGAATGTCTGGTACACTGCCGGCATGACCCGACCGTGTCAGGCTGGCAGGATGCCGGCAGTGACTCGGTCAGGCAGGCCAGTTTTCACCCGGCTCGATTTTTCCGTGTTTTCTTGAAAATTAATCTCCCGCATGTTAAATTGGATTTAATATGATTAAAATGAATTATGGTATTTCATTTTACAAGGAAAATTTGATTAATTGGAATTTTAATGGGCGACCGAATTATTTTGAACGTTTTCATATTACCGATTATGTGAATTGATTGGATCGGTTCGTATTGTTGATTGGATCAATGTATCTCTACGCTTTCCATTTATTTAGTATTTATTGGATGAATGGTTTTGAATGGGGATGTGGTTCGTGAACTTAGTTTTTGAATCGTTCGTTTTATTCGATTGGGTTGTAAAGGCCGTTTTGAGCCTATTTATTTTACTAGAAAAATTTGTATCTAGGATGCAATTTCCGATGTAAAATTTATATGTAATGACGAAGACCGGAGGAAGATCCGTTTTGAGAAGACGAAGATTCAAGACGAAGACTTGTAATTAGATTACGAAGTTTTTGTTTTCTAGGAATGGTCCATAAACCACATGTTGGTAGCAACTAGGTTGTGAATGGTTTTTTCATATTGTATGAATACGACAAACGCGCTAAAATGATTAATGTGCAAAGTGTAACGTTAATCGAGAAAATTCTCCCACAACAAATTATAAAGTTTATAAGGTTTCAAGGTTTTCCTTCCCTCCATCGATTTTTCGGGAAATTGAAACCCAAAACCGGATGTGCCATGCTTCCGAGTTATCGGGGTAGTCGTTCGGGGTGGACGAATAAAATACCGGAAGCGCATTGGATGACTTCGGTTGGAACAAATTTTATCCCTAGAAACCTGATAGGTTGCCGGATAAGATTCAATTGTGAAACTGATTTGCGTCGATGGTATAAACTTAACTTGTTCACAAACCGTAGAAACCGTATAGGTTGGGGGGAGTGAACAATGGGAAGAAGAAGATCGAATCATCCATTAAATGGGTTGGTGTTGGACACCACTTTATGAAAATTAATAGACTAGAAACCTGCTCGGTTGCCCTCTATTAAGATTTATAAAGAACTCGATCACCACTATGAAATAGTGCGACGATACTTCCGGATTTCACATGGGAGTGTGTTGTTCCGATAAAAATAGTGGGACCTGGGTAACAAGAATAGAAAAGACCTTAATTCTATACTCAAAATATAATTAAACGAGTCACTAATTAATCTGTCGTACTTAATGCAGACATAACTCTCAATATGACAATGAACCCACTCACAATTCTACTCGAAAAGAACACCTTAATCGGACCTAACTTTGTGGCTTGGCTCCGCAACCTGATGATAGTCCTCAGTATAGAGGCACTGGGATACGTCTTAGAGACAGACATTCCGGCGCCTCCTGTGCGGACCAGAGCCAATCATGAAGAGATTTAAAACCACGAAAAGTGGGTCAAGGATGACATAAAAGTACGTGCTTACATGATGGCTTCTATGTCTAATGAGCTTCAGAGAGCTCATGAGAAAATGACTTCTGCTAGGCAGATTCTATCTCACTTAACCGAGCTTTATGGTGAGCACAGCAGAACTGCTATATATGAGATATCCATGCAACTGTTCGGTGCAAGTATGAAGGAAGGTGAGAAGTTTGGGGAACACGTCCTCAAAATCATATCCATGATCGAGAGATTGGAGGCTCTTGATTTTAAAATGGATACCTCTCTCCAAACCGACCTTATCCTTCGGTCTCTCCCTGATTCCTTCTCATAGTTTGTTATGAACTTCAACAGCAATGAAATTGCATGTAACTTAGCTGGGCTAATAAACAAACTGGTGACCGCTCAGTCTCAGATGAAGACTCCGTGGATGAAGGAGTCTGCCCTTGTGATTTCTTGTGGACCTCGAAGGTCTAAGAATAAGAAGAAAAAGACCAAAAAGCAGACTGGACCACAAGTTAAGGACCTTAAGGGTAAGGGCAAGGCCCCAATGGTTCCGAAAAACAAGAAGAAAAAGGACGCATGTCTCAAGTGCGGTGAGCTAGGCCACTGGGCAAGAGACTGTCCGATTCTTCATGGCACTTTAGGTACAGAACTTTTAGTTTTGGAAACAAATTGTTCTCATCGTATTTTCTACTTCTGAATCTTTGGATTCGTGCTAGTTCTCATATTTGTACCGTGAATCAGGATCTGGAACAAAGTAGGAAGCTTGGAGCTGGAGAAGTTATGATCACAGTCGGAAGCGGGCATAGTGTCGAGGCGACCGGCATAGGATCACTTCTTTTGGGTTTAGAATCCGGATTTGTTTTGACTTTAGAAGATGTACTTGTTTTGCCCAAGCGTCACAAAAACATTGTATCCATTCCGGTCATGGACCGAAAAGGCTTTTCATTTTTCATTGGTGATGGTTCCTGCAAAATTTATTTCAGAAATAAACTAGTGGGTACTGCTACATTGTTAAATGGATTGTATCATCTAAATCTCACCAACAAACTAGTTGTGAATACTATGACTAGAAAACGTGGTAGGGATGAAACCAATCAAGTTTTGAAATGGCATCTTAGACTTGGTCATGTTGGTCAGACCAAGGTTTACAAGATGGACAAAGATGGACTTATGGGTCCATTGGGATCGAATCCCTTTCCTACTTATGAATCTTGCCTTAAAGGCAAAATGACTAAGTCCCCCTTCACAGGGACTTTTGAAAGATCCGCTGATAAACTGGGATTAATCCATACCGACGTATGTGGTGCTTTGGAAGCAGCACGTGACGGATATCAATATTTCATTACGTTTACGGATGATCATACTAGGTATGGTTATGTATACTTAAAGAAACATAAATCCGAGGCCTTTGAGAAATTCCAGGAATTCAAGGCCCTAGTCGAGAAACAAACTGGTAATCATATCAAAGCACTTCGGTCGGACCGAGGTGGCGAGTATATGAGTACGGAGTTTTACGAGTTCCTTAAGGAACATGGAATAGTTTCACAACTAACACCTACAGGTACTCCTCAGTTAAATGGTGTGTCATAAAGAAAGAACCGGACCTTGTTGAACATGTCTGTTCCATGCTGGGCTATACTGACTTACCAATTTACTGGTGGGGGTATGCACTCCTGACTGCCGCCTACATCTTGAACAGATGTCCTTTCAAATTCGTTCCTAAAACTCCACATGTGGGAGGAAACCAAGTCTTAATCATATTAGGATTTGGGGATGTCCCGCCTATGTCAAGAAGACGAAGGTGGAGAAGTGGGAAGCTAGGTCCACGAAGGGACATTTCATTGGATTCCCGTCTGGGACGATAGGATATCTATTATACATGCCCGAAGATCGAAAGATCATTGTTGCTTTACAAGCACACTTCCTGGAAGATGAGTTCATTCAGGAAGACGGAGCAGGTAGAAGTATTTCTTTAGAAGAATACAATGAAACTCCTCGGGAGACACCTGTGCAAGAAACTGGAACCGAACCTTCTGAAACACAAGTACAACCACATCGTAGGTCTAGTAGGGTGTCTCATTTACCTGAGAGGTATGGGCTTGTGCATTTGGAGGAGCTGGGTCTCCATAAAGTTCCAAGTGACAGCCAGGAGACCGACCCAACGACCTATGACCAAGCAATGGTGGATGTAGACTCTGCGAAATGGCGTGAAGCTATGGAAGTTGAGATAGACTCGATGCATGTCAATCAGGTCTGGACTCTAGTAGACCGCCCCAAGGGCATAGTGCCTATTGGGAACAAGTGGATCTACAAGAGAAGACTGGTGGTGATAGCAAGGTTGACGCCTATAAGGCCAGGCTTGTGGCAAAGGGTTATACCCAGAAAGAAGGGATCGATTACCACGATACCTTCTCGCCCGTAGCCATGATCAAGTCTATTCGCATGATGCTTGCTATAGCTGCCTACCACGATTATGAGATATGGCAAATGGACGTAAGGACGGCTTTCCTTAATGGATTCCTCTAGAAGGAAATCTATATGGAGCAGCCGAAAGGCTTTGTGTCCGAAATCGATATTCAGAAAGTGTGCAAGCTTCAGCGTTCCATTTATGGACTGAAGCAAGTGTCGCGTAGTTGGAACCTTCATTTTGACGAGGCGGTCAAGAGTTTGACTTTGTGCAAAATGAAGAGGAACCTTGTGTATACAAGAGGGTTAGTGGGAGCAAGATCTCATTCTTATTACTATATGTAGATGACATTCTACTAATAGGAAATGATGTGGGAATGCTCAGTTCTGTGAAAGCTTGGTTTTCGAGTAATTTCTCCATGAAAGACTTAGGAGAAGCAACCTATATTCTTGGTATTCGGCTCTACCGGGATAGAGCGAAAAGAACAATTGGTCTTTCCCAAGCCCTTTATATAGATAAGATCTTAAAGCGATTTAAGATGGATGATTCTAAAAGAGGGTTCCTACCGATGCGACATGGAATAAAACTCTCCTTGAAGATGTGTCCTCAAAGTGAGGAACAACGAAAGGAAATGAGTAATATACCATATGCTTTGGCCGTGGGTAGCCTTATGTATGCTATGTTGTGTATAAGACCTGACATCGCGCATGCTGTAAGCATGGTGAGTAGGTTTCAGGCAAACCCAGGTAGGAAACATTGGACTGCCGTAAAGAACGTTCTTAAGTACTTAAGAAGGACTAGAGATATGGTTCTGATGTATGGCGGTGAAGAATTAGATGTAGTGGGATTCACTGATTCGGACTTCCAAGGACTGAAGGACGACTCGATGTCTACTTCTGGCTACATATTTACTCTTAATAGAGGAGCAGTATCTTGGCGTAGCGCCAAGCAAAGCGCGACTGCTGATTCCACCTGTCAGGCTGAGTATCAAGTAGCCTCGGAGGGTTCCAAGGAAGGGTTCTGGATTAAGAAGTTTCTGGGAGAACTTCAAGTGATACCATGTGCTGAGCTACCTGTTCCGCTGTACTGCGACAACGACGGAGCTGTAGCGTCGGCCAAGGAGCCGAGGTTTCATAACATCACCAAACATATTGAGAGGAAGTATCATCTCGTAAGAGAATTTGTTCGCAAGGGATATATTGTGCTGCACATAGTAGACTCGGCCGACAATGTCGCCGATCCACTGACCAAGCCACTTTCTCAGACTAGCTTGGAGCGTCATCTGGAGAACATGGGTATTAGATACCATAGTGTGTGGCATTGAGTGCAAGTGGGAGATTGTTAGGAGTATGCCCTCGAATGCCACTCAGAGGATGTTGAGTGAGGGCATTGTACTTGTAATTATGCAAATCATTAACATAAGGCAATGGATGTTTCTTTATTTACTGGAAGTTACTGGCATTCCTAACTCGTAAATATACATATAGAAACTAGTCCGTGTATTTGAGAGCAAAATGTTCCACTCCTTATTTGATAAGGGGGTCGGCACTGGAAAAGTTTATAGCTCAAATACTTAATCATTCGCAAGTCGATGAAACTTGACTGGGCGTTAAGTTTATGTGAAGACTTGTATGACGTGTTCTTTGACATGTAGAGTGTCTATCGAACACTAATGGTTAGTGGGAGCACATGTTATAGGTATACTAATTGGATTAGTATACTCGAATCGACTCACCCTCGATTCGTCACACGGATTTCACTCCGGGACAGTCAATTATGGAATCGAAAGGTTGTGATAGGTATTCGTGAACCTTCGACTTGAGGATTTAGTAGGGATGTTCTTGTGACGTTAAGATTTTCATTAGAGTAGTTCGACCCTATAAACCGGGAGGTGGGGGTCAACCTCGACGTGCATCTTAACGGGCAAGTAGCAGGTCCTACTGAATACCAAGATAGAATTCTTTCTCCCGTTAGTGAGCGGGTTATATGTCCTATGCGGTTATTGGCAGATGAGATCATAAGTCTTTGGCCAAAGCATTGGAGCTAGTTGTATTGGGTACACGAGAGCTCAATGATCTCGATTTGCATTAACGCATGCATAGCATCAAGTACAGATAGGGTTTGACTGACCGTGACCCTATAACTTGATCGGGACATTTGAAAAAAGGGTTTATACGTATACTGGTATTCACGACAGAATGGTTCTTGAATGATCCCATCATTCGTTCTCAGTTAGGGTACACTGTAGGCCGCCAGGCTGGCTAAGTGGTACTACTACTCTTTGGTTCCTCCCATTGCTGACTGAGACGGACCTACCGAGTCGCACAATAGGATTGACGACGGAATGAATCTAGCTTATTATCTCATTATGAATTTTAGATATTGGGTATTTAATTTGGGACATTGGATGTCAAAATCGATTTGTTGGATAAATTAATTTACGGCCTAATGACTTAAATAAATTACTGGGTGATTAATTTAATTCATGAATATAATTATTTCCTGGAGAAATTAATTATGTTATTATGTATTTGATATGATTAATTAATTGTATTAATTAATCGATATAAATACATCGGACGGAATCGGAGTTTATCTGTTTGGACTCACAGGAGTCCGAAACGGACTGAACTCGTCCGGCACCTTCTAGATGGCCGCCCGAATCACCTACCCCTCAATTGGTCTTGGTCTTCACTTGGTGGGGTTCAAGCCTTGGTATCAATCAAGGGGACAAAGTATCACTCTTGGTGATTTTGTCAAAGGGAGGTGATTTCTTGGGAGATATGATGAGAATAAATATGAAGACTAAATCTCTTTTGCATATACTTGCATAACTCAAGGTTTGGGCAAGAAAATGGAGAGAGGAAAAATCTTTCCAGGACTCATTTGCGTTCTTCATCCTCTTCATCTTCATTCATAAGTTTTCTTGGAGAAAATATTTGTGAGATAGAGAGATATATATTATACACTTAGAGTGTAATAATAAAAGCTTCATCACTTGATTCTAGCCGTAACCTTAGAGGTTAATCAAGTATTGTTATTCTGGTCGTCTTCCGGCACCTAGCAAGTAGAGACGCGGTGCTTTCGGCGTTGGATCGTTCAAGGGATTGGAGTGGATTGGATTCGTAGAGATCAAGCAAAGCTTGGGGAATAGCTCAAGAGAAGGTTACCATTTAATCAACGGACTTAGAGGGTTAGTTTATTACAACTCTTTCTTTTCGTTTATATATTCGTATATACGTAGCTCGATCGATCCACATAGGGATTCGAATCGAATTAATTTTTGTTTTACCGCTTCCGCTGGGCCTTCGTTTTAGGCACCGAATCCTAATAACATGAACGACACTATGACAAATCAACTTAGACGACCTCATGTTCAACAACATGAAAAACAATATGCATGATCGAAATCATCAACATTAAACCAAAATCAAATTAGGATACTTGCCCCGAGTCCTTCGAGAGCAATCTCGATGTCGAAACCATCACCGACGATTATCCTCAATGCTTGATTATTCAAAATATCACGGACCCTAGATAACCCATATCCTTGTATTTACCACGATGTACCCTCGATACCCAAGTATACCAATAACAAATGTAAATCAAATACATTAAGAGTTATTTCCCAAATTCAGAAAACCACGTACAACCCCAATCTCCAGAGTTTACAATTAAAATCATCGCTATACGAATTATAAACGAATGAAACTGAAACCATTCATTAAATATTATGAATTGAGCAAGTAATAACTTGCATCAATACCGATGAAGCCGTTACCAATTCCTTGCCGTCGTCTACAAGTTCCTCGGCCCTGATCAATGCAATTCACGAACATCCTCGAACACGACCGCAAATCACGGTTCTAATCACCGATCAATAATCTCAACCTATTACAGTAATCGATATACATCAAGTTCGATAACAATTAACAATCGATACAACCAATCCACAAGCTCCGTGGTTCCACAATATCTCGATTAACCATAAGTCCAAACAATCCAACTCATACATTTACAACTCACAACCACAATATGATTACGTACACTGTCTGTTGACATAGCGCACGTTAATCACTTAACGTGGCTTGTGCTAAGTCACTTCAGTTAGCGTGCGTTAGCTAGTCAGCTAGCATGTGCTAATGCTATACAGTTTTATGCCTTACAAGTATCGACTAACACCTTGCGATTACGGATACGACTGTAAAGGGAATCATATTCCAAGATCGATCACAATCTTTCCAGGTTCAATCTCATTATCATACTCTTATGATATATACCATTAATCAATCATCAATCAACATGACTTAATCCTAGATATGAACATTTCATTTTCGTATCTAAAAACACCGATAATTCAACATACGATTGTCTTGCTATGTTCTATTTATCAAAAGTCCTTCAAGAACACTAAGTGATTCGAAACCATATTCATAGGCATCAAAACAACATAATTCGATATCCTTTAACATATAAATAATCATCCAACTCATAATCCAAGTCATATATATCCATATATCATCTTCTTCCTCAATATAAACATCATGAAACCCCAAGAATCATACTCCCGCCATGTTCACCATCATAAGAAAAAGTCAACAATAACAAATCTGTTTTAAAAGCTGCCTCAAGTGTTGTGTGTCTCAGATCTTACTCGGGTATATTTTTTGTTTTGGGATAATACGCACTACTGTGTTAATCATCTTATCGCAACAACTCTTTACTGAAGAAGAATACGCAGACTGTTAATATCGTTTGCTCAAGCATCACTTATTTAAATCATAAATTATAAGTACCACATAAGCACTTCAATTCAGTATCTCTTGAATTGCATTGCGTGCTCTTGCTCTAACCACTTATGCTAAAGGGTTGATCTTTCTAGTGCAATCTTTATGCGATTAAGCAGCGTAAGAAACTAGAAAAATAAATATTAAACTGATTTTAGTCTTGAATTCTCTAGTAATTTTGTAGAAGGCACAATATGAATTTTACTATGTAAATTTGCCCATCCCAACATTCCTATAATTGTAACTCTTATTGTTGTATGTATATTTACATGTCACGTGTTTCTACTTTACTCCCTAGCGGATGCAGTAGGAGCATTACAGCAGGAGCATTACTGCAGCTACCAAAGTTTAGGACAAGGCTTATATGTACATGTATTATGTGAAATATATGTAAATTCATTTTATAATGTAAATTTCAAGTATCCTAATTGTTATGCTTACCTTTCTTCTTAACTCAATAAGAAAGATTCATTGTAGTGTAAGTATATTGGATCCTTAGACTATGAGTTCTATTGGGGATTCATTCCCCATGGCTTTGTAGTGACATGCTTATTGACACTTCTATGTACAAATCAACATTTCCTTTCCTCATTGTTTTCTCTAGTCTGATTAGCACTTGATTAACACTATTTACCCTCTAGAAAAAGTGCAAAGAAATAAAAGTTTGCACAATTGTTAATATGGCTCCCGTTCTTTACCAACTTTAACTGATGTTAGTGGCTAATTTTCCGTATCTGTTACCATAAGTCATCTTTTATTAGACTATAATTTAATTTAAATATTAACATCAATTGTCAGCCTTGTTTATTATTATTTCTAGAATATATTAACTATAAGACCTATTTGTTTTGGTTTATAATTACCTGGTTCCACCTCCTAACAAGTAAACAAGGCATGATTTTTGATTGTTAGTTACTGGGCTTGTCAAAAATGTCCTTTCCAGGTGACAAACAGATGTTTATTTGTTCTGGGTTCATAATGGAGTGTGATAATAAGTGTGGCACCTTTACTGGTACTATCCTGACTTCTGCTATTCTCCTGAGTATTCCAAGTGGTGCAGCTATGGTAGCTAATGATCTTAAGGTTAGTGAATATTTGCATTGTCTTTAATCTGCATACTGGAGTTCTATGATTAAAAAGAGCTCATCGCTTTTCCTTTATTTTTTGCTTGCATATATTGATGGATGTTTGAATCCCCTGACTCCCTTATGAATGTCAACTTTGACATACTTATACTCTTGCATATTGATGTGTACACGAGAGGTTGTACATTCTTTAAAGGCGAACTTTTAGCTGTTGACTTCCACTACAACATTGCTATAATTGAGATAAACTCAGATGCACGTCTATCAACTTCTACTGTTACGCTTATTGATAATTTTGGGCCTTTAGATCCTGGTAAACGTGGCTGTATTGAAGATTTGAAATTATCCCGATCTTCTGGACGTCAAGATTCAGCAACATCTTTGAATCCGTTTTCTCTTTATCCCAGTATGGATTTATTAGCCTTAGGGCACTATTTTGCGGATTCCTATGATATTATGGCCGCACCTGGTGTATTCATGTACTCATCAAGACTCAATGGACTCCTGATTCTTTGATTTTAGTCATAGACATCCAATCTTGCTTTAGAGTTGTGTGCCTTTGTGATGCCAGTGTTTCTTTGTTTATCATCTAGCTATAGTGATTGCAACTTTTACTGTAAAGAGCTTCTCACTGCAAGTTGCCAAATTAAGAAGGTGATCTCTCTTTTTAGTATCCGACTCAACTAGGTTGCTAAACACATCAATGCCTTTTTTTGCTCTCTTTCCATATACATGTGTAAATATAATTGGACATTATTCATACTTTCATCGCCCCAATGCAATTATATATTACTATATTTATAGTTTTCTTTCTATAGGTGCACTATTGCAGCATAGTCGTATTTGTTAGACTTTTAACTAACATCAGTTTTGTCACCAGAATGGTATGGGTGGACCTCTTATCAATTGTCTTGGAGAAGTTATTGGAATTAACTTCTATGATGCCTCATACACTCCATTTCTTCCAGTCAACATAGTATACCAATGTTATAGAGATCTAAAGAAACAATGGTAATGCGAGAACTTAATGTTCTTTTTGTACGTAATATTAATGGCTTTAAATTAGCTAGTAAAATTCATTGTTTCCAATCGAATTCCGCATCTTGGATTGGATTAAGTGTCATTGATCTTAATGACGGATTGTGGGTATAAGTTACCTACTAAAATTATAAGTATTGCTTCAATAGTTTTTTGTTAATTTAAATGGTTCGATCATGTTACGTGTTTTATTTACTTGCTTCACATGTTCTAATTATAGTCGAATATTAAGAAAATTTTGGAAGATGGAGGAAATGTTGAGGATGCTAACAAACTAGTTCATGGTGGCAATGAACACAACTCCTCATATCTAGTAGGGAGGCTTACTCGGAAGAGGGAATAAAAGGGGAAATCTGCAGCACCCCTATATCCAGTTCTTCAGATCAGTAATTGGCAGATTTAACAGCAAAAATCCGTGAACAACTTGCACATGAGATGGAGGAAAAAGCTGACGAAAAGGTTGGAGAGAATGTCAAGTTTATGATGACTAAAATAGCTAAAAAGAATCCAGAATTAAAGGTCGATATTGATGAGCTAAGTGTTGAGCCATCAATCGAAGGTTCAACTGGAAATGTTTCCACTTGATGTGGAGTGCATAGTATTTATCTAATTTTTTGAACTACACGATGGTACTTAATTATGATGACGGTTAGGACATTATGGTATTTTAGCTTAGTAGATTTGACAAGTTGGTATATGTCCAACTATGACTTTCTTTGGTATGTATTTTGGTATGTATGCAAAGAAAAAAAGTCGTACTATTCCTTTTGGCATATTTTTTATTTGAGCCAAAGAGTTTTTAAGTTTTAGATGTTACTTTGGATTATGATTATGAATTAAGATAACTTGCAGAATGTTGCCAATACATTAAAGTGTTTGTCTAATATATGTTGCAGGAAAATTGAAATAGTGTTGCTAAAATATAAAAAATATTTACTAAACAAATGTTGCAATAATATGAAATGGTGTTGCTAATATATGAAAAGTGTTTAATAAATAAATGTTTCACTAACGAAAAAGGATGTTGCTAAAATTTTGAAAGTGTTAATAAACAAAATATTGCAATAAAGATGAGAAGATGTTCCCTCAACCAATGTTGCCGTAGGAAAAAATGATGTTGCAATAGGGTATATTGCAGCATTACCTTTGGTGTTTCTGTAGACCAGAAAGTATTGCCATAAATGGCTAAGGCAATATATATATTGATGTTTCCGTATATTGACAAAAGTGTTGGCTTACCCACCTATGGCTACGCGAGTATATCCAACACCACCAAATTTGGGATAAGTGTAGCCTTAAACTAATTTTGGGTCTATTGCAACATAATTTTTTATTTTTTACACTTTTTCACATGTTGGCAAAGACCATATATGATGTAGTGAATAATCCCTCTCCTTAAATTCGGGTTTTGATTTTGTTGTTGATGTTTTCTTCGTAGGATGATCGTTATGGTGGTATTGATGTGATTCTTGATGTTATGTGAAGTGTATGTAGAAGAATATGATGATATATGCCTTGGATTATGAGTTAGATGATGCTTTAGATGTTAGAAGACATTGGGGTATGTCGTTTTGTTGATTATGAACGTGATTACGGATTAAGTCATGTTCTTGAGGAACTTATGAATTATATGTCATGATATGATGAATGTGTATAAGAGCTATTGGTGATTTTTAGATATGAATATGGAATATTCATATCTAGAACTAAATTATGTGTTTTGGTATAATATTCGTATAGAAATGCGAATATGATTACGAGTTTGATGAGATTAATATTCATCTTTGAGTTTGGAAGTCCATACGTGTTGAACAAGTGTTCAATTCGAATGATTGAATTATTTGACACCCTTGGGATGTGATCATCTATAATGTTTGACTAATCGGATGGTTGGATTGATGATGGTCATCGGTAATTGGTTTTAACTATGAATTTACAAGGAGGAACCTTGTTAATTCGTATTTAAGATTGAATTTGGAATCGATAATATTTAGGCCCTTGTTATTGGTTTGAATTGATTATTGATATGATTATCCGATTTCGGCTTGTATTATGGATATGAGTTCATAATTTTTTGAGTTGTATTATTTCAGATTTGTATATGATTGAGGTATTGTTGAACCGTTGAGTTTGTTGCTTGGGTATATCGAATGTTGATTGTTATCGGATTGTTGTTAATTGATTATTGCAATAGGTTGTGATAATGGAACTTTGTTAAGAACCGTGCCTTGCGGTCGAGTTCGAGGATGTTCGTGGATTGCATTGTTCAGGGCCGAGGATATCATACACGAAGGTGATGGGATTGGTAACGGCTTCATCGTATCGGTATCGAGTCAAGTTTATACTTGCTCTCTTCGCAATGTTTAATAAATGGTTTTGATTTCATTTCATTTATAATTCATATAGCAATGATATTATAAATATGAATTATCGGGATAATGGTATGCATATTATGCTTTGGCTTGGGTTAAATCATAATTTATACGATTTAAGTGGGTCTGGTGAAAACGGAGATGTGAATTAGCTTTAGTATGTGATATGGAATGTTGGATATCGAGAATAGTTATTGTGCCGACATTGATCTCGAGGTGATGGTTTGTTGATAGTGATAGGCTATACTTCTTTTTGGACTATTTAAATAATTGTGTACTCGTTCAGGGATGCTGGTCGTGTAAAGGTTAGTGTCTCCGGCTTTGAGGTAATTTAGTATTGCTCAATTATGAGGATAATCATTCTGTTTCATTGTTGTAAATATTGCATGTTGATGTTTTATATGAGTGTGCATTGTTGTTTGGTGTATTTTTGTGGTGTTGTCTTTCTTTAGAACTGTAATTTCAATGGGTCGATGTGTTGAGGGATAAAACCTAAATGGTACCCACGTCCGGACTATTCCCATGTAGATACTTTCGTGACCCTTGGTTGCGACCTTGGGAGTTTATATGTTTATACGTCTGGAATATTCCCATGTAGATACTTCCGTGACCCTTGGTTTCGACCCTGGGAGTTTATGTGTTTTACGTCCGGAGTATTCCTGTGTAGATGCTTCTGTGACCCTTGGTTGCGACCTTGGGAGTTTATGTGTTTACAATATAGACATTGTTGAGCATTCTGTGAACTGTTGTCTAACGGAAATACGATATGGTGGTCGTGTCGATCTTTCATTATCGAGTTATCGTTGTTCACTTGGTGAGTCTTCTGATCCTTATTATATATGTGTTTTCTTCGAGTTTCGTTGTCATGTTGCATCGTGACATATCTTGAGTCAACATGCATGCTGATCGATCATGTGTAGGATTTTTAGGATGGGCACGTATAGTTATGTGTTGGTTTCGACCTCACATTGAGCTGTGCACACGAGACATACTTCGTGAGACTGATTAGGTACAAAACCACACGTGTATTCGATCGATACCCATTGGTGGCTTGTGCACGAACACATTTCTGGATCGGGTGTGTCGTGACGTCCATCTTATGCCTTATTAATTGGTCGTTCATAGTCCATTTATGATTGGGTATGTTCGACAGTCGGGATGGTTTTTGAGATCCACTATATGTGATTTGTATAATGTTCGAAGATTTTGTTCTCTCGTATATCTATCGCTACAATCCTTTATTCATATTTTTTGGTGTTACCATATCAATGGTATTCTAGGTCGTTGTTGATCCTTTACTGATCTTGTTGGAGTTGCCATATCGATGGTATTCTCTGTCGTTGTTGATCCTTTATTGATCTTGTTTGGAGCTACCATATCGATGGTATTGTCGGTCATTGTTGATCCTTTATTGATCTTGTTGGAGTTGCCATATTGATGGTATTCTCGGTTGTTGTTGATCCTTTATTGATCTTGTTTGGAGTTGCCATATCGATGGTATTCTCGGTCATTGTTGATCCTTTATTGATGTTGTTGGAGTTGCCATATCAATGGTATTCTCGGTCGTTGTTGATCCTTTATTGATCTTGTTTGGAGTTACCATATCGATGGTATTATCGGTCCTTGTTGATCCTTTATTGATCTTGTTGGAGTTGCCATATCGATGGTATTCTCGGTCGTTGTTGATCCTTTATTGATCTTGTTTGGAGTTACCATATCGATGGTATTCACGGTCGTTGTTGATCTTTTATTGATCTTTTTGGAGTTTCCATATCGATGGTATTCTCGGTCATTGTTGATACTTTATTGATCTCGTTTGGAGTTACCATATCGACGGTATTCTCGGTCGTTGTTGGTCTTTTATTGATTTTGTTGGAGTTTACCATATCGATTGTATTCTCGGTCGTTGTTGGTCTTTTGTTGATCTTGTGTGGAGTTTATCATGTAATGGTATTCTCGTTCGTTGTTGGTCCTTTGTTGATCTTGTGTGGAGTTATCATGTAATGGTATTCTCGTTCGTTGTTGGTCCTTTGTTGATCTTGTATGGAGTTATCATGTAATGGTATTCTCGGTTACCGTTGATATATCATTGGTAGTATTGGAGTTATCATGTCGATGATATTCTCGGTTGATGCATTGGTTGCTCATTATTATTGATTATATGAGCGTTCATACTTTGTATCGATATTCGGGACTTGTCATTATTTCGGGGGAGTTGATCTACAGATGGAATATGTGTTATCGGTTTTATCAGATTTGGGATTTGATTGTGCGATCCGGCGGACAGCAGTCGACACGGATAGATTATTCTATATTGGAGATATAATGATGTTTTGAGAATCTTGGCATTATTTGAATACAGTACAGGTGGTTGTGTTCGAGTTCAGTCATCATTTGAGAATGTGGAGTGTGGTTTATGGTGAGGATTGATTTGATATGGATTACATAAGATTACATTGGCAGTATTCTTACTTTGTAATTGCATTGATATGTAATTGTTTATGATGATGTATCGTTATCATTATTGAGTATTGTGGCTGACCCCTTCGTGGACTTTATCTTTTAGGTACTCGGAGATCAAGCTAGTAGCAGTCGTAAATGGATGAGTTTCCCGGTGATACTGGCTATGGCATGTATTTGAGAACCGTGTATTTTTCTTGGTCGTTATGATTTTGCTTCAAATGTATTTTACTATGTTTATATCCGCTGCGTGTGTGTCTTAAAATGGCTTTTTGGTATTTTACCAACTCGTGTATACTTTCAAGATGGCCTTTTAGTATTTTTGCTTTGTATTTTCAAATGAAATTTTATGACGATATTTGAGAACTATATTTTGGAAAACGTTTAATTATTCGTAAAATATTACCACATTTGCCCCTTTGGCATGTTTGAACGTTTGTGAATATGATTTTTAGCCTTGTGGGTTCCGACGCGAGGGCCACGGAACTATAATATCCCCGGTTGGTTTTGGGGGTGTTACAAATGATCGGTATCAATAAATTTCCCTTTTTCATTTATTTTGAAAATTTCGATTTCCAATAATTTATTTTTCGATAGGAGGGATTTAATTTCAAATAAAGCATTTTGCAAACCGGTATGTAAAAGTTCGAGTGCTTCAAATAATTCGTCTTGGGGCGATGTACAAACCTGGCTTTTGACGTCACTTTCGTCGAATGAACTTCTTACCATGAGTGCGAGGTTATTTTGACCATATTCATCATCATCCTCTTCGTCACTCCATGTTTCTATGAGAACTTCCTTCTTAGGATTTGAGCCTCGGCAATTTTTAGCAAAGTGGCCTAGTTTAGCACAATTTTGACAGTTGTTGTCAAATTTCTTAGATTCGCCCGATTTGATGTCCTTCCTTCTCCGGTTTAATAAGTTTTGAAACTTATTTATATTTTTGGCATAATATGCCAATTCTTCGTCATCTTCATCTACCGGGATTTTTTCTTTTCTAGACATATTTGCTTTCAAAGCTATGGATTTTATTTTGGTTTCGGTTTGGCTTTTCGAGATTTAAGAACAATCTCATAATTAATTAGCGAACCAACGAGGGCGCTAAAACCGAGCGTGTTGAAACCTTTAGATTCCATGATTGCCATCACGGTGCCGTCCCATTCGCTAGGTAGTGATCGTAAGATTTTCTTGACTTTTTCACTACTTGATAGCGGTTTCCCGAACGAAGCAAGTCCATTGGTGATGACCGAAAATCGATCGAGCATGTTCGTGATGGACTCGTCACCCTTCATCATGAATAACTCGTAGTCATGGAGAAGCATATTAATATTCATTTCCTTGACTTGAGTTGTTCCCTCGTGTGTGATTTCAAGAATTTTCCAGATTTCTTTAGCACTTTCACACGAAGAAATATGATTGACTTCCTCTAGATTTAAGGCACAATATAAAAGTTGAGTAGCATTACAGTTGAGGTAATTGTTCTTCCAATCCTCGTCATTGTATTCTTCGAAGCTCTTAAGTGAGCCCTCGGATTTGGTTGGAACTTCGGGCTAAGGCAGATGATCTTCTAGATTTCTATATCATAGGCACGAATGAAGATCGACATCTTTTATTTCCAAGTAATGTAATTCGATCCGTCGAAAAGTGTAGGTCGATTTAGAGCAAGACCTTCGACTGGGGTAAATTGAAAAGCCATCGGATCTTTTCTACTTGGATGTTAATCCTCTTTTTATGGATACCTTCTCCGATACCAATTGTTGGAAAATTGGTACCTTCGCCGTTTGAAATTCACGCGAAGTAAGCTAGAGTTATCAAACTCTTTTACGTTTCGGAAGCGTAATTAACTTGCGGAAAGTAAACGACACAATATTTATAGAGGTTAGGCCAAACGTGCCTACGTCCTCCCTCTGTATCTCTTTCTATAGGCTTAAGATAAACCTTTGTGCCTCGTATTCTATCGGTCCAAGAGATACCGTTACACTCTTGTCTTTATGTCGGTCGAAGATATACTGTTTCCTTTTCTATCGGACAAGAAAGCAACCTATCTAGATTTAGATGGGTATTAGATAAACCTCACTTGGATTTAGATATGATTATAATAATGCCGGATCAACGATCCTAATAACACCGAATCAATCTACAATCCGTATCTTTCCTATCGTGTATGATTTAGTGTATGAACACTCAAACACTATCAATTAAGCACAATTAAAACAACAATAGTGAATATAATGATATCTGATCAATAGTTGGTTTGCTTGTAGTTGTTGTGTATAACGATACCAAATGACTTGGTATTTATAGGCTCAAAGGCTCAATTAGCCGTTACTGCCTGTCTCCATTAGCGTGCGCTATTTTTCCTGTTTAGCATGCTCTATCCTTTGTTACGTACGTTATCAGCATGGTTACGTACGTTACCTACTCTTGTCTTCAGTCCAGTAGCTTCTGATACTTTCATGTAGCGTGCGCAAATATCAATTGTAGCGTACGCTAATATAACGTCATTGCGTGCATCATATATATCTGTTGCATGTCCTTTTTAACTCAGGCTTTTCCAACGTTCATTTGTTTGAATTAGAGTATTATTTAGCATGCGCTATTATCATCCATAGCGCGCGCTAGGTCTTCATCACTGCATACGTCATTTTCCATGTTGAAAGTCTTCACAACGGTCATATTCTTTGTTAGCGTGTGTTAACCTTCATATGTAGCGTGCGCTAACTGCTATTCTGCCCAGTTTGATTCCTTGTTGTTTTGGCTTCGTTCTATTGTTTCTTTTGTTGTTCTGGATTGATCGTCAATTCATCATCAAAACCAATTTATGATTTTATGGAATAGAATATTCCAACAGATATAACGTACGCAAAGGAATAAATGAAGTTGCTGTACTGCACTAGCCGTACGTAATTGTCGGCCACAGTATATAGTATAAACAGCATAGAAGGGGGTTGAATAAGCTGTATTTTTTTCGAAGTCTAAGATTAAGTTGTTATAAATACAACAACTGAATGAGGTCCTGTTAACTTGATTCGTACAAGGATTTTACGATACGTATACTAAACTCATAGGCAGATAAAAAATAGTAAAGGCAAAAAGTGAAGACACATTGATTAAAGTGGTTCGAGGTAAACCCCTATACGTCCACTAGTCCTCCACACAGGAGTAAATTGTTTATTAAAATCACGGCATGCACAACTATGTGACTTTAACTAAACACGTCGATGTATCATTCACACAGATTGATATAGCCGACAATAGCTTGGGCCGTTCACACAGATTGAAGCTTTGTCCTTAGCGCTATTCATCCCACACCGGTCAGACATAGAAAAGCTTAGTCCACATAAGGCTAAGTAACTCAACGATAAGATTGGTATGACAAGATCGAACAACAGTTGTATGTTTGATGAGCTTTCACTATAATTGTGCTGTTTGCGTTGAGGATTTGTATATTTCTTCTCTTTCACTGTAAGTTTCCTGTCCTATCAGTATTATATGCTACTTTAACCATGAATACTTTACAAATAAAGAATGTTTGCTTTCTCAGTGGTTTAAAGTTTCTTCAGTCCTGTTGGATTTGTATTTTACTTTTCACTAGTAAAACATTTACATCATGCTTGTTGTATCCAATATCTTCGTATTTGCTGTATCTTGAAGACTGTGCTATAGGATTAAACTCTTGTATTGATGAAAGATCTTGTGCTGCACGGACAGGCTGTATAAACCAAACCAAACCAAACATACCCAGTATATCCCGCTCAGAGTAGGGTCTGAGGAGGGTAAGATATACGCAGACCATGCCCCTACTTATTACAGTATGGAGGTTGTTTCCGTGAAGACCCCCAGCTTAGTGCACAGTAGAATATTGAGTGATAAATACAAAAAAAGTTGATTCTAAAAAGCTCGATACCATACCTGATCCCATGGCTTAATCCACATGGGACTTACCTAAGCGGATTTTGGCTACTTCACTCCCGATGAACGCTGCTCTAACAGAAGAGAGGTTAGCTCAACGTACAGCTCCCTGTCAAAAATACACCACACGCAAAGACAATAGGATAAAATATACAATAAAAGTAAATGTTGACATACAGGACACGCTGTATGATGTTTCCTAACAGCTTCCATACTTAGACTGAAATGCTGACTTTGAAAAACTTGTTGTATGAGGCAATTATCAAAATACTAGGAGGATTTTTCCCAACAATTTCCCTCTTTTTGATAATGTAAAAACTTCTAATAAGAATAAGGTGTCTTCAAGTCTTCTGTCGAGTGTTCTGATCTGCGAATCTTAGTCTTAAAATTTGAACTGCTCACAGACAAGTTCTAAAATAATAAATTTTATAGGACTAAGTGTATTACAACTTAAATTATGATTGGCGTGTAGGCACAATCTTACAGGAAGTAATCCTATTTTAACACAACTTAATTTGTGAACTATTCGCAGATAAGTTCTTTCAGCTTTGGGACTTCTCGATGTTTTATACTTAGTAAAAGATTTCAACAAAAAACATAATCAATGTAACAACATTAGATTACGAGCTGTAATTTTTTGTGGTAAAGAGGTATTTTATTGATAAACAGATTATAGTGCTTTTGGATTTTAAAGATTACATCGGAAATCAAACGGGAGATAATTAAATGCAGCCAAGAGAGGTTTCATCCTTATAAAACTGATGTTTCTAAGTTTTTCAAGAGAGATCATGCTTGGTTCCCAGCCACCAGTTGAATAAGGCGTCTCTTCCTCGATCCATGTACATGTTCCTTCCTTCCTCGGATACATCATATGAGAGAATCCATTCTTCTGGGTGACTTGGCCGTTCACCCTTCTGAATTTTGGATTTCAGCTTGATATAGAGTGGGAGCTTTCCTTCCGCTATAAGTCTCAGCATTTTGAAGTGATTAAACTTGCTTGAGAATGCAAAAGTATCTCATCAGTTTATTTTGCTTCCATGCCTTCAACTTTTCAGCTGTTGGTTGTCCTTCTATTGGGAGTTCAGTTTCAGTAGGCTTCTGCACATTGTTTTTCCAAGGAAAGTTGGGATCCTGGAACTTGAGACGAGAACCAGAAACCCTGTATCCTTTTTATCCTTGACCTAGCCCCGGTTCAGCTAGTCTTACGATTGCTGATACAATACTATCGTATAATATGGCTTACATATCCTTTTCCTTAACTAGTCGCTATATCCTACCCGTCTCTCTCGCCTCTTCCCCATTTTTGGCATTCTCAAGATCAGACATCTTGCCCTGAATATCTCTAAGAACATCCTACAACTCGGCTGCTTGTTCTTCAGATCTATGATGCAGTCCTGAATATTCGCGACCAGTGTTGTTAGTTCATCAATATTCTGACCATGAGCAGTTGGTTTTGATCCAGTGACTTCAAGGGCGGCTACTGTCTTGGCCTCAGTGACTCACAGCTTTTCCTGTTCTTGCTTCAGGATGCGCTCCTGATGCTGCTTCAGTTGATTAAGGGCTTGCCATAATGCGTTGGGCATGAGGCAAAAAGCCTCTTCCACATCCTGGATGGCCCTTTGCAGCTTCAGGAGTTCGTCCTGAGCAGTCTCTTGCATCCAATCGAGCTCCTTAACAACATAATGTTGGGCTTTGACAGCATCCTATAGGAAGACAGTTTGGCGACCGATTTGCTGTAGCTGCTTGATGCGGGCTTCTATGTGGGCAGAGTTGGGGTGAGCGATCTTGGAATCAGATGGATCTCCAAGCTATTTAAGAATGACATTGTGATGAGGCATCTGAGGTTTGTCATCAGCTAAGAAATCCCCTTCTGATCCGGATGGGGATCCTATACGGAGAGGAGTGGATGCATGTTGCGGGGCGGGAACCTCGGATGGTTCCGTTGGTTGTGGAGAGACAGAGGGGACTGATTCCTCTTATATCTTGATGGTTTATGCAGCCTGGGTACAGGAAGGACTGTGTCCTCCTGTTGGATCTCATCGACCGCTTGTTCCTTATAATGGACTCAATCCTCCTATTGGATGGTGCGGGTCTCATCTGCTCCGGTCGGAAGGACAAATTCCTCCTCTGCACAAGGTCTACCCCTGTACATAAGGTCTACGCCTTCTGTGTTGGCAAACCCTGAATGTTGTTTAACATAGACTTCTTCGGCTAGGTCTCCATCCAGGAATGCGCTCTTAATATCCATTTGGTATACAATAAAGTTTTTGTGAGCGGCAAACGCTAGAAATATCTTGATGTCTTCTAGTCGAGCTACAGGGGAAAATGTTTCATCATGATCTATTCCCTCTTCATATATATCATTAGGCGACTAGTCCAGATTTGTTTCTGATAACAAGTCCATTTTCTGTAGGTCACAAGACGTCAGATATAAGTGTGTGTGGGGGGGTTGAATAGACTTATAAAATATTTTCCCTAAATAATTGTTACAAAAACACAACTGTAATAAAAAGCAGCTAAGATTACGGCTAAGATTTGTGCAACTAAGGTATGTTAGCTGTAAAATTGTTTTGTGGAAGACAGCTGACTTTTAGTGGAACAGTTAATATGAATACTGTAACACCCCCGATATATTCAGGAATATTACAGCGCCGTAAATCCTTTACATAAGGAAGGCTGAAGAATTGAATAGACATTAAGAAATACTAACGAATGGAAATATCGGAATTAAGATACAACAGTTCTGACCAAATACTGAAAGTACAATTTGTTCAACAGTGACTTAATAATACATCACCAAATTCAAATTCATCATAAATGACTTCGTACTCGAGTACTTATTGAAATAACCAATAAACAACAGACAATTAAACCCGGCCGGAACATCACTCTGCACCCTCGTCGTCATGCAGCTCCAGTGGTTGTTTTCCCGATCTCCTGATCCTGAACATAAACAAAATGTTCACCCCCCAAACGGGTTAGCACAACGATGCTAGTACAAGTACCACAACATATTATTCAACGTCACACGCAGAGTAATAATAATAACGTAAATGATAAAATGTTAAACGAGTCTTCTCCTGCGAGAAACTCAAACATAACATACACAACTGATAATCACAACATGATATCATAACATACACATGGTAATTCCGACGATCCAGCGTTCACTGCCTAGAACCCACGATGATCCCGTCAGACCAACCCGTGGTGGAAAAACCCGTCCGATGATCCAGCGCACGCTAGCATAGATCCCCCGATGATCCCGTCGGAACAACACGAGGTGGACATACAACAACGACATACATGCACGACAATATGTATAACATCAATACATAAAACAAACAAGGTACTTGCCTCGATTTGAAGATAAGAACAATACTTCCACGAAAACAAACACTCGAAGGTCGTCCTCCTCAATCAATCACGTAACAAGCTCAAACCTTAACAAAAGAAATAATATAGGATTATCTCACATCGTACGAATGTCTAACAATTCGATTCACGGACAAAAGCTCAAAAAAATGTAATCTTCCTGAACTTCTTAGGGCACGCTAAGTACTTTGTGTAGCGTGCGTTAAGTCTGCTCGATAGCGCACGCAAACAACAAAGCCTAGCGTACGCTAACTATGCATGGTCAGTACTTCACTGATCAGCTGACTGACTCGTCTGATGGCCTAGCATACGTTACGTACCAAACGTAGCGTACGCTAACTCGTGCCCGATAGCGCACGTTAATCTACATAGCTTAACGTGCGCTAACTGTGCATGGCAGTTTACTGCTGGGCAGTAGACGGACCTCAACATGATTATACCAAATGAAATCCTCAGTGTTAGTTCATGTTACTTCCATGAATATCATGTTCATACTGCTATGAATGATCTAACGGATAACAACAACTTCGGGTTCAAGGATATGTATACTATTATGAAACCATCTTCCATTTCGACTACAATCTTCATACGACAATTCGAAAGGCTTAACAGTTGATATCGACACCTTAATATCAATCAAAATTATCATACTGTAATTCTTTAACATTCCATCTATACTAGATAAATCCTTCCATGGTCAATCCTTTAGATTCATCTAACAATAATGATGTTAAAGTCAAGTCCATGATTGCTATGAAGTCATCTACTAGATTTGGATTACCAATGATAGAAGCTTTCTCTACATGTTCATTGTAATAAGATTCGAATCATGATGTTCATAATCAAGGTACTTGAGGCATAACCATCTCTATATTCCAAACATAATGTACTTTGGATAATTCACTAATGAAAATCAATATCTCGATAACATGATCATCCAATTCTTTAGAATCCAACTCTAAGTCTGGAGATAGGTTGAACATACCTTAATATGACGAAAATCACTGAACCGTAAGGTAGAATCCGACTCCGGTTGGTTGTATGCCACTCCAAGGTGCTACTCCACTTCAATGATCACTCACAAGTGATAACCAATATACAAGGATCAATAAGATGTGTTCTAAGTGTGTAGAAGGATTATTATAGCTCTCTGGCCTCTCTAGAATGAAGAATGGACGAATAAAATGTAAGCCAAAATGGGTTGTTGTCTCATTTATAATATTCTGCACTTAAGCTAATTAGCGCACGCTACTAAGCATTCCTTAGCGCGCGCTAATAAGAGTTGACTTCAAAACTGTCCAAGTTAGTCCGCGGGAATCTTATCTGGACCCATGTCCCGGCTGGCGCATGTGCTAGCCGTCCCGCTCAATAATTGAGTGCTTAGCGCACGGGAACTCCTGCATAACTAGCGTGCGCTAGTAGTAGCTCGATAGCGCGCGTTAAGCTACATTCTTAGCGTGCGCTATCACGAGTTTGCATGAGAAAATTTGTATGTTGCAATACTCAAGTACAAGGATGCCAATGCAAGAAATATCATACTCCAATCATCAAGATTACAATTCCGAATAATACAGGGTTCGAATACAGGTAAAATACACAGTAATAAATCCGGATATTACATACTCTCCTACTAAAAAGGAGTTTCGTCCCGAAACTCAAGACGAAAATAACTCGGGATATCTGGACTTCATGCCATCTTCCGTTTCCCATGTGGCTTCTTCCATTCCGTGACGTGACCATTGAACTTTGACCAAAACAATTGGTTTGTTCCTTAACTGCTTAACTCGACTCTCAAGTATCTTGACCGGTCTTTCTTCAAACGTCCCATCCTGCGCGACTTTGATCTCGCCGAAATCAATGATATGACTAGGATGTGGTATATACCTCCGTAACTGGGATACGTGGAACACGTTATGAACATGGCATAATGACGGCGGCAATGCCAATCTGTATGCCAACTCCCCAACTCTCTCAAGGATCTCAAATGGTCCGATATATCTCGGACTCAGCTTTCCCCTCCTTCCAAAACGAAAAATTCCTCGAGTAGGAGAAACTTTTAAAAGTACGTGGTCTCCCGTACTGAACTCCAAAGGGCGACGACGTACGTCTGCGTAAGATTTCTGGCGACTCTGGGCGGTCAACAGCCTTTCACGAATCAAGGCTATCTTCTCTCGAGTCTGCACGATCAACTCTGGTTCTGTTCCGATCAAGTCTGACAAATCGTCCCAACATAGGGGCGATCTACATCTCGTCCCGTATAATGCCTCAAACGGTGCCATCTTAATGGAAGCATGCCAACTATTGTTGTAGGTAAATTCAATCAATGGTAGATGAACTTCCCAATCAGTTGACCAATCTAAGGCACAGGCCCTCAGCATATCTTCCACCGTTTAAATGGTCCTATCGGATTGTCCGTCAGTCTACGGGTGATAAGCTGTACTGAAGTTCAATTCGGTCCCCAAGGCCTTAAGAACTGCTTTCCAAAAATAAGACACAAACCGGCCGTCTCGATCAGAAATAATGGTCTTCGGCGTACCATGCAATCGAACTATCTCTGATATAAATACTCGTGCCAACCTCTCTGGTCCCCACGTGTCCTTAATACTTAGAAAATGAGCTGATTTGGTTAAACGATCAACTATCACCCAAATCATGTTCATTCCTGTCTTGGTTCTCGGCATACTAGTGATAAAGTCCATCGATATGTCCTCCCAATTCCATTCAGGAATCGGGAGTGGCTTCAACATTCCGGCAGGCCGTTGATGCTCGATCTTAACCTGCTGACAAGTCAAGCATTTCGAAACATAGTCCGCTACATCTTTCTTCATGTTGCCCCACCAGAAATTCTGCTTCAAGTCCTTATACATTTTACTGGTGCCCGGGTGGATAGAATAGGGTGAACTGTGAGCTTCCTTCATAATTGTCTGTTTCAGAACATCGACATCGGGAACGCAGAGTCGGTTCGGAAATCTCAAAACTCCATCATCATGAATTATGAATCCGGGGGCCTTTCCCTTGATCACTTCATCACATAACCGAATCATCAGAGGATCATATGTCTGTCTAGATTTTATTTCTTCGGTTAATGATGAAGTTATTTCCATCACGCACAGTTGTCCTTGGACTCTTTGTAACCACACTTCAATTCCTTCTCGAATCATCTCTCGTTGAAGGCTAAGTTGGGAGGTCAGCGTCTCCAGCATCTGAATAGAAACAGGTTTGCGGCTGAGTGCATCGGCCACTACATTTGCTTTGCCTGGATGATACAAAATCTCCAAGTCATAGTCCTTGATCAGCTCTAACCATCTTATTTGCCGCATATTCAACTCTTTCTGACTGAATATGTATTTGAGACTCTTGTGATCCGTAAAGATCTGACAGTGAGTCCCGTACAGATAATGCCTCCAGATCTTCAAACCAAAACTACTGCTGCTAGCTCCAAATCATGTGTTCGGTAATTCACTTCATAAGGTTTCAGTTGTCGTGAAGCATAAGCGATCACCTTGTCATTCTACATCAATACGCATCCGAGTCCTTGGTTCGAAGCATCACTGTAAACTATGAATCCTCCAGTCCCCTATGGAAGTGATAGAATTGGTGCCGTCGTCAATCTCTTCTTTAATTCATCAAAACTAGTCTGACACGACTCGTTCCACTCAAACTTTTGAGTTTTCTGCAGGAGTCGAGTAAGTGGGCGGGAGATTTTGGAAAACCCTTCCACGAACCGACGATAATACCCAGCAAGTCCTAAGAAGCTTCGGACTCCTTTCACGTTCTTTGGAGGCTTCCAATCCACAATTGCTTCGATTTTATGAGGGTCTACTCGGACTCCTTTAGCTGATACCACATGGCCGAGGAAAATTACTTCCTTTAGCCAGAATTCACACTTAGAAATCTTGGCGTACAATTGCTCGCTTCTCAAAAGTTCCAATACAATCCGCAAATGCTGCGCATGTTCTTCCGGGCCCTTAGAATACACCAGCATGTCATCAATGAACACGACCACAAATTTATCCAAAAATTCGATGAACACTCGGTTCATCAATTGCATAAATGCAGCAGGTGCGTTAGTGAGACCAAACGGCATCACTACAAACTCATAATGTCCGTAGCGAGTTTTGAACGCTGATTTCGGAACATCAGATTCCTTAATCCTCAGCTGATGATACCCTGATCTCATATAGATTTTAGAAAATACTGTTGCCTCTTGCAACTGGTCAAACAGATCATCAATCCGTGGCAACGGATACTTGTTCTTAATTGTCATCTTATTCAGCTCGCGATAGTCAATACACAGTCGAATCGATCCATCCTTCTTTCGGACAAAAAGAACTGGCGCTCCCCAGGACGAAACGCTTGGCTGAATATAGCCTTTGTCCAGTAACTCCTCCAGCTGCTTTTTCAGTTCATACATCTCAGTAGGTGCCATACGATACGGCGCCTTAGAAATTGGTGTAGCTCCGGGTTCCAGCTCAATGGTAAATTCTACATCCCTTCGTGGAGGTAGTCCAGGTAACTCGTCAGGAAATACATCTGGAAATTCGTTCACAACAGGAATGGATGAAAGTTCTACAATTTCGTCTTCTTTCTTTATTGCATAGCACCAGTATCCGATACAGCCCTATTTCAACAATTTGACAGCTTTCATCGCCTTGATCAATTTTCCTGAGCTTCCCGGTTTCCACCCCTCGAACAATATTTCGGAACCATCATCAGCGATTAACGAGATATTCCTCCTTCGGTAATTTACAATTGCTCCATATCGATTAAGCCAATCGTCTCCGAGTATAAGGTCGTCTCCTTGTATTTCTATTACAATCAAATTTGAGAGCCACTCTCTGCCTCCAAATGATATAGGGAAATTTCTAGTTTCTAAGTTCCCGACAATCCTCTCTCCACTCGGTAAACCAACAACATAAGGTTCACAAGTATGAAAACCGGAAATATTCAAACAATTTACACAAGACAAAGATATAAAAGAATGCGTAGCTCCTGTATCGAATAAAACGCTAACTGGCTGGGAAAGGATCTGGACAGTACCTGATGCGATAGCAGCATCCTGATCGTCTGTCCTCCTCATCTCGTACAAATGTGGGGGAACAGATCCGGCACTCGATGTCCCCTTTCGGTCCCATTGTCCTCTGTCTCGTCTGCGGCCAAAATTCTGAGGCATCTGAACACTTTGCTGCGTCACATTGATATCTTGGCTTCCTTCTGGACTGGCTGTGGTGTACGGGCTCTAAAAGACTTTGCAGCCTCTTCACAAAACACTGCCCGATGTCCCTCTCGTCCACAATCAAAACAAGTCACGGCAGGTAGGGGGCAATTCCGTCGATAGTGTCCCGTCTGGGCGCAGTTAAAGCATTTCCTGGTAACATCAGTAATAGTTGATGTCGCTTCGAAGTTCTTTCCGCTCCTAACTGGGTGCGGAGGTTTATTGAAAGAGTGAAAGGATGACTGGGCCTTACGGGGCCCGCTGTTCTTGTGCTCTGTAAAAGTACCAGAGACTTTCTGTTTCTTGGATTCCGAAAATTTCTCCATAGCTGCTTCCTTGATCTCATACGCCAACGCCTTATCCTCGTATTGACAGAGTGTGGTACATTCAAATCCGTACATGTACCTCTGGATTTCTGGTTTCATCCTCATATCGAAATGGATCATCATTTCTGCATCTGTTCTGACCAAATGTCGAACAAATGCCAGCTGCTGGTTAAATGTCTTAATTGCCTGGGATACTGGCACATCTGAAGGCTGAGCGGAGAATAACTCCCGAACCTTGGCTTCCCTCACAGGACGAGGGCAGTACTGAGCTTCCATCATCAATTTAAACTCTGTCCAATCAGCATCATGGTCTACAGGCCGGATGGCTTCCCACCATTCGGACGCTTCCCCTATCAGAAAGTATTGCGCGATAGAGGCTCTCCGGTCATCTGGGCAGTTAATTCTGGCAAAGATTTTCTCCAGTTCCTTCAACCAATGGTCCCAGGTGGGAGTCTCAGAAATACCGTCGAATTTGGGTGGTTGCATCTTCGCCACCTCTTGCAGCCACCGGTCACCTCGATTTCCCATGTCTGGGATCCCTTGCTGTCTCTCTCCCTGCTGTAGTCCCACCGCCACTTGCATTCGGTCCACGGCTTGGGCGAACTGAGTCATCTGGTTCACCACTTGACGAAGGATCTCTGGTATAGCAGGTTCCGGTTCGTTATTAATAGATTGTTGCGGCTCGCCTGAGCTATGACTGGCCTGATTAGAAGGTGACGCTTCCCTTTCAGCATTTCTTCGTCCGCGTCCACGACCGCGACCACGTCCACGTCCGCCTCTCAACATACTGTAAGCATAAATACTCAATATACAGGAAACAACATCGTTCTAATATTCGAGTATAAAGAGACATAACATGTAAAGAATGAGATAGAGTTTAGGAACTTACAACCACCGTTCGCATGAAGACGTAGGCAGTGCAGTGATGTCATTCACGACCAGTTACCTCAAAAAACATAAATGACCTCTATTTTAACCCAACGGCCAAGATATCCATAATCTTGGCCCTGATACCATATTCTGTAACACCCCCGATATATTCAGGAATATTACAGCGCCGTAAATCCTTTACATAAGGATTTACAAGGCTGGAGAATTGAACAAACATTAAGAAATACTAACGAATGGAAATATCGGAATTAAGATGCAACAGTTCTGACCAAATACTGAAAGTGCAATTTGTTCAACAGGGACTTAATAATACATCACCAAATTCAAATTCATCATAAATGACTTCGTACTCGAGTACTTCTTGAAATAACCAATAAACAACAGACAATTAAACCCGGCCGGAACGTCACTCTGCACCCTCGTCATCATGCAGCTCCAGTGGTTGTTTTCCCGCTCTCCTGGATCCTGAACATAAACAAAATGTTCACCCCCGAAGGGGTTAGCACAACGATGCTAGTACAAGTACCATAACATATTATTCAACGTCACACGCAGAGCAATAATAATAACGTAAATGATAAAATGTCAAACGAGTCTTCTCCTGTGAGAAACTCAAACATAACATACACAACTGATAATCACAACATGATATCATAACATACACATGGTAATTCCGACGATCCAGCGTTCACTGCCTATAACCCACGATGATCCCGTCAGACCAACTCGTGGTGGAAAAACCCGTCCGATGATCCAGCGCACGCTAGCATAGATCCCCCGATGATCCCGTCGGACCAACACGAGGTGGACATACAACAACGACATACATGCACGACAATATGTATAACATCAATACATAAAACAAATAAGGTACTTGCCTCGATTTGAAGATAAGAACAATACTTCCATGAAAACGAACACTCGAAGGTCGTCCTCCTCAATCAATCACGTAACAAGCTCAAACCTTAACAAAAGAAATAATATAGGATTATCTCACATCGTACGAATGTCTAACAATTCGATTCACGTCCAAAAGCTCAAAAAAATGTAATTTGCCTGAACTTCTTAGCGCACGCTAAGTACTCTGTGTAGCGTGCGTTAAGTCTGCTCGATAGTGCACGCAAACAACAAAGCCTAGCGTACGCTAACTATGCATGGTCGATTACCGATCACCGATCGACTTCGTCGATGGCCTAGCGTCGTTACGTACCAAACGTAGCGTCGCTAACTGCGTGCCGATAGCGCACGTTAATCTACATAGCTTAACGTCGCTAATCGCATGGCGATTCTTCTTTGGCGATGAACCTCAACATGATTATACCAAATGAAATCCTCAGTGTTAGTTCATGTTACTTCCATGAATATCATGTTCATACGGCTATGAATGATCTAACGGATAACAACAACTTCGGGTTCAAGGATATGTATACTATTATGAAACCATCTTCCATTTCGACTACAATCTTCATACGACAATTCGAAAAACTTAACGGTTGATATCGACACCTTAATATCAATCAAAATTATCATACTGTAATTGTTTAACATTCCATCTATACTAGATAAATCCTTCCATGATCAATCCTTTAGATTCATCTAACAATAATGATGTTAAAGTCAACTCCATGATTGCTATGAAGTCATCTACTAGATTTGGATTACCAATGATAGAAGCTTCCTCTACTTGTTCATTGTAATAAGATTCGAATCATGATGTTCATAATCAAGGTACTTGAGGCATACCCATCTCTATATCCCAAACATAATGTACTTTGGATAATTCACTAATGAAAATCAATATCTCGATAACATGATCATCCAATTCTTTAGAATCCAACTCTAGGTCTGGGGATAGGTTGAACATACCTTAATATGACGAAAATCACTGAACCGTAAGGTAGAATCCGACTCCGGTTGGTTGTATGCCACTCCAAGGTGCTACTCCACTTCAATGATCACTCACAAGTGATAACCAATATACAAGGATCAATAAGATGTGTTCTAAGTGTGTAGAAGGATTATTATAGCTCTCTGGCCTCTCTAGAATGAAGAATGGACGAATGAAATGTAAGCCAAAACGGGTTGTTGTCTCATTTATAATATTCTGCACTTAAGCTAATTAGCGCATGTAATACCTCGGGTATTCCATACTTGATTACTTTGTACTATGTGAATGTTTGGTAATGTGGCGTCATTTCTATTTATGAATTCCATTGAGTGCTATATAATTGTACGATGTGAATGAAATGGGGGTGACACGCCTCGACGCCGTGGGATGATTGTCGGTGCGAATATGATGGTGGCCAACGTCTTGTTCCCCAATAATTGTTGACGAGTGGAAGGGATGGTCACCCCGAGATGGTTAGAATGTGGTATGAGGCTAAAGAGCTTATGTCTAACGCACGTTAAAGTTCTGTTTAACGCGTGCTATAACTCATGCCTAACGTACGCTATGTTTCGATTGTTACATACGTTAGGGTAGCTATATTACGTACGTAACGGGTGGGTCGGTCTCCCGACCAGAATCTTTCTTTTGACACGGACAGAGTTACTTTCGGCGGGCTAGAGGACAAACGAGTCAACTATTCGTTACGTACGTTATGTCCCAAATTTAACGTACGTAACACTTGGGCACATTTCAGGCAGTGAGTTCTTTACGTACGTTGTCATTACATTGTTACGTACGTAATACACCTTACGTACGTAACACACTTATCGTTAACGTACGTTACCAAAAACAAGTTTTATAAAATGGCAATTCCGTTCTTCATTTGCACGACCCAACATCACAAACTATCACCCTTGGAGAAATTCCTATCCCTATACCCAGTTCTTAAGCCTCTTATACACTTGAACTAACATTGAGGAGGTGGACTCTTGAGCTCCGGTGAAGATTATCTAAGTCGTTCTAGTCACTTCTCGTTCTCCCCGTAGTTCTTGTGAATCCATCAACTATCTTCGTTATTCTTCTTCCAATAAGGTAAGCCACCAATCCCTGGAGTTATATCTTTGATGTTTTCGTATTTATACTTATTAGATTGCGGGTATTGGGTAGATTTTGCTAAACTTCGTAGACAATCTTATCGGATGGAATTGTAGTAACCGGAATTATCGTTTCTCATATGTTTCGTTTCATGCAAATCATATCTATCTTACGGAATTTCACTTCAAATCATCGCTAGGAATGTAAAATTTGACGAATCAATTGTGGAAAAATTCGTAGTAATCCGTCACCGAATGTTCCATTGTTCGTAGCCACCCTTACCTTGTGATTTTTGACACTTAGCAAACTAAGGAAAACAATTTGATAGTATAATCAATATTGGGTATCAAACCACCAAAGTTATTGTGCAATAGAATCCGTCGATTGTAGTATTCGGAATATAGAATTGAATTAGAAGGCATGAGATTCTATTACGCCATAATAATTCGTTGTCAACCGAAGAATGATAGGATTATCGTCTTGATTAAATCGATATACCTAATGTTAATTATAGGATTGAACGGAATAATGGTACGCAATACATTAAAACTTAGAAACGATACTTATATCGACAACCCAAAACTACACTAGGAATCCGATTAGGAAAGGGGGACTAGTTTATTCATCATAATCCGTACGAGGTGTTAATCGGACCTTTCGTGGCTAGGTTAAGCTCGAGCGGGCGTGGGGACTCTTTATCGCAAGACACCTACTGTCGGATCACAGGCAAGTGAAATCTTGCTCGAGAATTTTCTAATATCAATGTTATACCGTATGTGCGTATGTGCCATCTTGATAAATGCTGACGTTTGTAAAGATGAACTATTCCCTGTGATTACTTGATACTGTGATTGTAAAGATGACGTATATCGTTGTTAGTAACTGTTATTTGGTATGCATTCTCTGACCCTGGTCACCTGGTATGATTCGTCGTACCAGGTAAAATTGTTCATCATGTGCAGGACATTCCTGAGGGGTCCGGTCAGACTTGAGCGGTGTTGGAATTATCTCTAGCCGCTGCTTAAATTGGAATAAATTGTTTTCTTTGGAAAAACTCTTGTTGTGTAATAATTGGACTTCAAATTACATTTTTCCTTAAATCTTTCGACTCACGTTATGTAAACCTTGAATTTAATGTTTTATCGCGGTTTTCTTAAAATGGCTATTTTTCCAACTAGCCTTGTGGGTCCCACGTGGGATTCACGGCACTGTAATACCTCGAGATAT
Source organism: Orobanche coerulescens (assembly GCA_033398695.1). NCBI lineage: Eukaryota > Viridiplantae > Streptophyta > Magnoliopsida > Lamiales > Orobanchaceae > Orobanche > Orobanche coerulescens. Next base: position 103,692,732 of record CM065808.1, read on the forward strand.
TTTGGGGGTGTTACAGAAAATGGTATCGGAGCGAAACTCCTAGTTTGAATAAACTTTCTCCTATTTTTTTAAAAAAAAAAAATCCAACACCCCAAGCGATCGAAACTCCTCATGGGAATGCAAGTAAGTGATATGTGTGTGTTTCTATTTTTGTACAACATTTAATTGTAAACCGTGCGTGGAACTGGCTTTAGATTAATACCGTTAGTGATGGCACGCCGAGGAGCTAGGAGAATGGTGAATGACGCTCAGGGTTCAGCTGCGAACCACAATGAGGACGGGAACACTGCCGAGACCCATCCTGCTGGGGGCCAGCCGCCACCAGTTAATCAAAACGATCAGGAGGCAGAACGCCAGAACAACAACCCGGGGGGCATGGACCCAGCTTTTGTTCAGGCCCTTGCCCAGGCTATCGCCATGGGAATTGCTCAGGTCAATCAGGCGGAGCGGATACCGGTCATCAATGTAGAAGAAAACGCAGGGAGAGATCGATGGTTGGGAGAGATGTTGAAGGCTAGGCCTCCATTATTTGACGGAACGGGAGAGAAACATGTGGACGACTGGATTTCTGAAATGGAGACTGCCTTCGAAGTAATCGGATGCCCAGAGAACAGAAAGGTGCCGCTCGGAATTAATCAACTCCGTGACACTGCTGCACGTTGGTGGAGGACTTACAGGCCAGAGGACCGAGTGGTCGGGTGGACCGAATTTGCCCGACTACTACAGAGCACTGTTCCAGATCAGCCCAAACCGCTCGCGCACGAGACTTTTTCAGTGCCGAGCCTCAGAACATGCCAGTACCAGAGATCATTCGGGCCTACCGAACCGAGCTTAGTTACATCTCCCAGATGGTTCCGTCAGAAGATCAATGAATATGCCATCTTGCGCAGAGGTTACCGGAGGATGTACAGCGCTATGCCGCCGGATTTCACTGCATGACCCTGAGAGCATACGAAGACGTAGTCACAGCATATGCTGGTATAGTTGTTAATACTGACACCGGGCATAACTCGAAGAAGCAGAAGACATCAGTTCAGTCTGGGAGCAACAACAAAACGAATTCGGGGCCCGCATCTTCTTTTAAGTCGGCGGTTTCGTACCCACAGAAGGGTGTATCTGATCGGCCTTACCGTAGGGACTGCTTCAATTGTGGTATGACCGAGCATACTAAGGATCGGTGTCAGAAGACGGCTACCAAATGTTTCACGTGCGGAAAGAGTGGACACATGTCTCGTTACTGCTGGCGAGCCAATTCCACTCAGAGCCCAGCTTCCCAACCAAGTCAACAAGGCTCTGTGCAATCCCCTAGGACGCCTGCTGTTTCCAACTACCGAGCCCCATCCCACCAGAACCAACCACCACTACACGGTGCCGGACGAGGCCGTGGGCGCGGCGGAGGTACCTCGTCCTTTTCGGAGTCAGTGCCGTCTCGTGTATTTGAGCTGAGGGCTACGGATGGTCAGTCTGCGCCAGCTATCTCAGGTACTCTTCTTGTTAATTCTCAGCCAGTGCATGTACTATTTGATACCGGAGCCACCCATTCGCTTATATCTGTGGAATGTGTTGAACGCTTAAATCTTGTTTGTGTACCTTGTGAGCCCTTTACTGTTAAACTACCCGAGGGTAGTAGATTAAGCGGCGATCAAAAGGTTCGAGACTGTCGGATCTGCATCAACAATCATAGTTGGACCGCTAATCTTATGGTCTTTCCGCTCCAGAATGAAGATATCATATTAGGTATGGACTGGATGCCATTGCACAAAACGATCTTGGATACCTACCACTTGACTATTTCCATTTCGACTCATGATGGTACCACACATGTCATCAGCCGACGTGAACACTTTAGTACGAAAGGGTCTCTCAGCATTATCGCAACATAAGCCTCCTGTAGCTCTCGAAGTGAGTACTATTGGTGTTATGTTCTTCGAGAGGATACTTCACAACTTGCAATCACAAACATTCCGGTGGTGAATGCGTTTCCAAACGTTTTTCCCGATGAACTACCAGGGCTGCCACCGCACCGAGAAGTTGACCTTTCGATTGAACTCGAGCCAGGGACGAGGCCTATTTCCAAAGCTCCTTACAGGATGGCACCGGCCGAGATGAAGGAATTAAAGATACAGCTCGAAGATCTGTTGGAGAAAGGGTTGATCCGCCCAAGCACCTCGCCGTGGGGCGCACCTGTACTTTTCGTTAAGAAGAAAGACAACTCTCTACGCTTGTGCATCGACTACAGGGAGCTGAATAAGGTTACTATCAAGAATTGTTATCCACTACCGAGAATTGATGACCTCTTGGATCAGTTACAAGGGGTAGTCGTGTTTTCAAAGATCGATTTACGGTCCGGATATCACCAATTGAGGATTCGGGAGGAAGATATACCCAAGACTGCATTTCAGTCGAGGTATGGGCATTACGAGTATATCGTGGTATCATTCGGGTTGACTAATGCCCCAGCCGTTTTCATGGAACTGATGAATAGAGTTTTGATTGATTTCCTAGATAAATGTGTGGTGGTTTTCATCGACGACATCCTGATATATTCTCGAAGCCGACAGGAACACGAGGAACATTTGAGGCAAGTGCTAAGCGTGTTAAGGCAACACCAACTTTATGCGAAGCTGTCCAAGTGCGAATTTTGGATGCCGGAGGTAATTTTTCTCGGACATGTTGTCTCGGTAGAAGGTGTCAAGGTCGACCCACAAAAGATCGAGACAATAACGAGTTGGGAACCGCCGAAGAATGTGAAGGAGGTTAGGAGTTTCCTAGGACTGGCGGGTTACTATCGAAGATTCGTCGAGGCTTTTTCCTGTATCGCCCGACTGTTAACGAACCAACTGAGAAAGAGCACCAAATTTGTATGGACTGCAGACTGCCAGAAGAGCTTCGATGAGCTCAAGAGTAGGCTAACTACTGCCCCAGTACTAGTGTTACCATAGGGTACAGAAGGATTCATTATATACACGGATGCATCCAAGCATGGACTAGGGTGTGTCTTCATGCAGAATGGCAGAGTCGTTGCGTACGCATCCCGACAAATGAAGCCGTACGAAGTAAATTACCCGACACATGACTTGGAGCTAGCCGCGGTGGTGCATGCCCTCAAGATTTGGAGGCACTATCTCTACAGAGTTACTTGCAAAGTTTTCACGGATCATAAGAGTTTGAAATATATCTTCACGCAGAGAGAATTAAACATGAGGCAGAGGAGTTGGTTGGAGCTAATCAAGGACTACGATGTGGAAATATCCTATCATCCCGGAAAATCCAACGTGGTAGCTGATGCTCTTAGTCGGAAAACTACACAAGAGGTAATGGTATCCAGCATAACAGTTCAGCCCAAACTGCAGCAAGATATCAGGAGAAGCAACACCGAAGTATGGGTACAATGTAGGCAAGGACAATTATGCTCAATCAATATACTTTCGTCCTTACTAGATGAGATACGTCTAGCACAGATGGAAGATCCTGAATTATGTGCGATTGGTGCAAGGATCGAGAATGGAGATGTATCCGACTATAAGATTCAGGGTGATTTGGTGAGGTTCAAGAAGAGGATATGTATTCCACCGAATGACGGGCTGAAGCAAGCTATACTGAAAGAGGCGCACTCCACTCCCTATTATATTCACCCCGGAGCAAGCAAGATGTACAAATATTTGCGACGGAGTTTTTGGTGGAAGAAGATGAAATGGGAAGTTGCTAGGTTCGTCGCCCGATGTATGACGTGCCAACAAGTGAAAATTGAATACCGCAGACCAGCCGGAATTATGCAACCCCTACCCATCCCGGAGTGGAAATGGGAGAGCATATCAATGGACTTTGTCACTAAGCTACCTACGGCAGTGGGAGGAAAGGATACAATTTGGGTCATTGTTGATCGATTGACAAAATCAGCATATTTCATTCCTATTCAAGAAACAACCGGGACAGAGCAGCTGGCCGTCATTTTCATCAGAGAGATCGTAAGGCTACATGGTGTTCCCTCATCCATCATTTCGGAAAGGGACACCAGATATGTGTCTCGTTTTTGGAAAGCCGTACATAAAGCTATGGGGACCCAAATACACTTTAGCACGGCTTATCATCCTCAGACAGATGGACAGACCGAGCGTACGATTCAAACCTTGGAAGATAGGTTGAGGGCATGCTTGCTCGATTGGGGAAAGGATTGGGCTAGACACTTGGGGCTAGTGGAGTTCTCGTACAACAACAGCTGGCATGCAAGCATAGGCATGGCACCATTCGAGGCCCTGTATGGGCGAAGATGCAAGTCACCATTATGCTGGGATGATGCCTCCGACACCGCAGTTACCGAGTTGGATCTTATCCAGGAGTCCATTAAGAAGATCTCTATCATTCGGAAACACATGCTAGCCGCGCAGAGCCAGCAGAAATCTTATGCCGAAAACCGACAGCGACCGTTAGAATTTACGGTCGGGGATCATGTTTGGGTCAAAGTATCACCTATGCGAGGTATCCGGCGTTTCGGCCAGAAGGGCAAGTTGAGCCCGAGATTTATAGGTCCGTTTGAGATATTGGACCGAGTAGGGAAACTCGCGTATCGATTAGCTCTACCGCCGCATCTGGATGGAGTGCATAACGTTTTTCACGTCTCTCAGTTAAGGAAGTATGTCTATGACCCGAGTCACAAGCTCAATTTCGAAGAAGTGGAAATTTCCGATGATGCTACCTTTAGAGAGATACCGACCGCCATTTTGGATCGGCGTGTGAAGATGTTAAGAAATAAAGCCATACCCCTCGTGAAGATTCAGTGGTCGCACCACGGCACGGAAGAAGCTACTTGAAAAATCGAGTCGAGCATGAAGGAGAGTCATCCCGAGTTATTTTCTTAAGTTTCGTGACGAAACTATTTTTAAGAGGGGTGATATGTAATACCTCTGGTATTCCATACTTGATTACTTTGTACTGTGTGAATGTTTGGTAATGTGACGTCATTTCTATTTATGTATTCCATTGAGTGCTATATAATTGTACGATGTGAATGAAACGGGGGTGACACGCCTCGACGCCGTGGGATGATTGTCGGTGCGAATATGATGGTGGCCAACATCTTGTTCCCCGATAATTGTTGACGAGTGGAAGGGATGGTCACCCCGAGATGGTTAGAATGTGGTATGAGGCTAAAGAGTTTATGTCTAACGCACGTTAAAGTTCTGTTTAACGCGCACTATAACCCATGCCTAACGTACGCTATATTTCGATTGTTACGTACGTTAGGGTAGCTATATTGCGTACGTAACGGGTGGGTAGGTCTCCCGACCAGAATCTTTCTTTTGACACGGACAGAGTTACTTTCGGCGGGCTAGAGGACAAACGAGTCAACTATTCGTTACGTACGTTATGTCCCAAATTTAACGTACGTAACACTTGGGCACATTTCAGGCAGTGAGTTCTTTACGTACGTTGTCATTACACTGTTACGTACGTAATACACCTTACGTACGTAACACACTTATCGTTAACGTACTTTACCAAAAACAAGTTTTATAAAATGGCAATTCCCTTCTTCATTTGCACGACCCAACATCACAAACTATCACCCTTGGAGAAATTCCTAGCCCTATACCCGGTTCTTAAGCCTCTTATACACTTGAACTAACATTGAGGAGGTGGATTCTTGATCTCCGGTGAAGATTATCTAAGTCGTTCTAGTCACTTCTCGTTCTCCCCGTAGTTCTTGTGAATCCGTCAACTATCTTCGTTATTCTTCTTCCAATAAGGTAAGCCACCAATCCCTGGAGTTATATCTTTGATGTTTACGTATTTATACTTATTAGATTGCGGGTATTGGGTAGATTTTGCTAAACTTCATAGACAATCTTATCGGATGGAATTGTAGTAACCGGAATTATCGTTTCTCATATGTTTCGTTTCATGCAAATCATATCTATCTTACGGAATTTCACTTCAAATCATCGCTAGGAATGTAAAATTTGACGAATCAATTGTGGAAAAATTCGTAGTAATCCATCACCGAATGTTCCATTGTTCGTAGCCACCCTTACCTTGTGATTTTTGACACTTAGCAAACTAAGGAAAACAATTCGATAGTATAATCAATATTGGGTATCAAACCACCAAAGTTATTGTGCAATAGAATCCGTCGATTGTAGTATTCGGAATATAGAATTGAATTAGAAGGCATGAGATTCTATTACGCCATAATAATTCGTTGTCAACCGAAGAATGATAGGATTATCTTCTTGATTAAATTGATATACCTAATGTTGATTATAGGATTGAACGGAATAATGGTACGCAATACATTAAAACTTAGAAATGATACTTATATCGACAACCCAAAACTACAATAGGAATCCGATTAGGAAAGGGGGACTAGTTTATTCATCATAATCCGTACGAGGTGTTAATCGGACCTTTCGTGGCTAGGTTAAGCTCGAGCGGGCATGGGGACTCCTTATCGCAAGACACCTACTGTCGGATCACAGGCAAGTGAAATCTTGCTCAAGAATTTTCTAATATCAATGTTATACCGTATGTGCGTATGTGCCATCTTGATAAATTCCGACGTTTGTCTTTCTCTAAAAATGTTATAAATGGGCCGATGTGTTGGGGATAAAACCTGTATGGTACCCGTGTGGAAATGTGTTAGGGGGTAAGACCCGAATCGGGCGCCTATGTTCCGGGGTATTCCCGTGTGGATACTTCCGTGACCCTTGGTTGCGACCTTGGGGTTTATATGTTAAAAGAGAGAGACAACATCGGTCGAGTGATGAAATATTCCCTGTGATTACTAGATACTATGATTGTAAAGATGACGTATATCGTTGTTAGTAACTGTTATTTGGTATGCATTCTCTGACCCTGGTTACCTGGTATGATTCGTCGTACTAGGTAAAATTGTTCATCATGTGCAGGACATTCCTGAGGGGTCCGGTCAGACTTGAGCGGTGTTGGAATTATCTCTAGCCGCTGCTTAAATTGGAATAAATTGTTTTCTTTGGCAAAACTCTTGTTGTGTAATAATTGAACTTCAAATTACATTTTTCCTTAAATCTTTCGACTCACGTTATGTAAACCTTGAATTTAATGTTTTATCGCGGTTTTCTTAAAATGCCTATTTTTCCAACTAGCCTTGTGGGTCCTACGTGGGATTAACGGCACTGTAATACCTCGAGATATTTTGGGGGTGTTACAGCGCACGCTACTAAGCACTCCTTAGCGCGCGCTAATAAGAGTTGACTTCAAAACTGTCCAGGTTCGTCCGCGGGAATCTTATCCGGACCCATGTCCCGGCTGGCGCATGTGCTAGCCGTCGCGCTCAATAATTGAGTGCTTAGTGCACGCAACTCCTACATAACTAGCGTGCGCTAGTAGTAGCTCGATAGCGCGCGTTAAGCTACATTCTTAGCGTGCGCTATTACGAGTTTGCATGAGAAAATTTGTATGTTGCAATACTCAAGTACAAGGATGCCAATGCAAGAAATATCATACTCCAATCATCAAGATTACAATTCCGAATAATACAGGGTTCGAATACAGGTAAAATACACAGTAATAAATCCGGATATTACAAATACAATAGTTAAGTATGATGTTAAAGATAGTAAATCACACAAAACTTATAGTGGTTTCAAAGGTGGGGTAATCCTCTACTAGTCCACTTTTCTCCAAACCAATTGGAGATAAATTCACTATAACATTCAACCAGTGAAATCGTGTTACAATGAATTTAGTTAAAGCAGCTTTTCAACAAGTGAAAAACCCATGGATGTTGTAACTCCTTCCCTTGGTTGCCTAACACCTCTTGATCGAAAACCCTTGGATGCCTCAAAAACTCGCAAGATACCTATCACCTTCCAATCAAGAACCCGTGGATATCGTACAACCTCTTACTCTCAACTTCGTTCAAGAAATTACCCCGTACTCAAACTTTAAGACAAGGGTGTTTGTCTTCTCTAACTTAAGAGCTTCTCTGTATGTGATACTTTATCATATTTGCTCTTCACGATGCTATAGATGTATATTGATTTCGTTTGCTTTGATTGCTTGTAAGTATAGTTTGCATCGCACTTCTTCTCAAGTGTTCTTCAGATATTTATAGTACGATCATTGATCTCTTCATAGCCATTGCATCTTGGAACAATTTCGTCCATTGGAGAGTGGTCTTCATTGTTTAGATTTTCATTTCTTTGCACGACTTTGTCTCTTTCTTCAAATTTGACCGTTTGAAGATGTAGGATTACGACGCCGTCTTTCTTTGATTACTACATTTGGAAAGTCTTCAGGGTAAGAATCTCGACGAATATTCTATTCCTTGAGTTCTGGGAATTAATCACTTTATGTCCTTGGCTTTATGTCTACATGTGATTTGCCGTCTTTGTTGAGTTTTCAATAATTGCTGACGCGGACATAGTTATTTTCAAAAAAGTCGACTGATATTACTCATTGATAAAACCTTGGCTGATGTTCTGCCTTGATAAAAGTCGGCTGATATTTCATCTTGATGAAAGTAGGCTTATGTCTATCTGGTCAACCTTAGCTGTTATTTTTCATTGACCATACCCGGCTGATGTTTGACTGTTTTTACATGGCCAAAATTGTCTTCAATTATATTCAGCTGTACTTCTGACTTAGTCAAACCCAACTGATATTTTGTCTTGACCGAAACCCGACTAATGTTTCATCTGGTCAAACATAGCTGAGATTTGATTTTCACCCAAACTGACTGGTACTTTATCTGGTCAAGCCCAGTTGATATTTTGCCCGACTGATTTTAGGTTGTTCTATACTTAGCCAATAATTCTATCTAATCAACATGATCAGTAATTAGCCTAATCTTTTAAAGGCTTATAGAAGATACTCATTTGGTTATTCTTTACAATGTCGAGTACTTAAACATACATTTGAAATAATCTTTGAATACAGGGATGACATCATCAAAATCTTAAAAAATATATTCCTAACAAATTCTGCCTAGTTTGGTGATGGCAAAACTTAAATTTCAAATGTAATAAAGTCATCACACATATAAGTAAAATAAACTGAAATGTAAAAATGCATTCTGTCTGAGACAACTAAAGATTGTCATTCAGGTCGACTGTATATACTTTTAAACAACCATTCAGAAAGCCCATGAGATGCTTAAACAAGAAAACCTACAGCTCTATCTTTCATATTTAGAGCTCAAGTATGAAAATGATCCGCTGAAAAATAATTATGAACAGCAAGATTATTCAAGAAAAAGTCATGGAAAGCAATCATCAACTTGCAACCGAACTAAATGAGGTAAAAACTCATAGAAATTGCAAGACAAATGATTATTCTTTGTTAAAAGCTAAGATATAGCTTCTCGAGAAAAGAGAAGGAGAACTCGAGACCATCCTTAAGTCTTTTGAGAATCATCAAGGAGGGTGGAAGATATTCTAAGCACTGGGAAGCACACCCACGACAGACGTGGCTTATGATATGACTCATTCTCCCACAAAGGCAAAAGCATTACGGTGTTTCCTACATAATGAGTATCGTATTTTAATACAATACCAACGTCTTCTGTAACAAGGGACCATACAGTTTGTGATTGGATACGATACGATTTATGCAGAGGGAAGTACTTTGTCCAGAGGGGACTTGTCCTTCCTATAAAATGGAGAAGATATCCACGGGCCCTTGATAAGTTAAATTGTTTAAATGCATGGCCATGCTCAAATTGATCAATAAAGAGTTATTGATAAATATTTAAATTGAACAATTGTAACTTGAGATCAAGAATATTAATTAAGCTATATAAGGTCGACTTATCCATGCTCTATGCTTAACTAGGATATCGCGTGACGAGAGGATTAAATATTATACACTAACGGGATTTCATTCGTACCGTCGAATTAATTCTTTTAATGCTGGTAGTCATAATGTCTAGCTAGAGGCCGCTTATGATTTATGAGTCGTAAAATTGTTTTTATACTCATTGTCGTACTAATTAGAACCTACAGGGTCACACACTTAAACGAGCAGAGCAGCTATTTTGTTCCGGTTGATTATAGTTGGTAAAAGGGTTGGTGAACCCTTAGCCATGTAGAGGGATATATAATAGTGTCTTGTGATAGCCCTCATACTTGACCAAACACAAGAAAAGACATATTTTGTGTAGAGAGAATCAAAAATCTTATTTTGATATTTCTCTCTCAAAAAGTCTTGAAGATAATATTCAAGAGTTGAATAATCAAAAGGATCAAGAATATATCTTCATATCTTTGAAGATTGATTCTTCGACCAAGAAAAGTATTTAAAATACTCATCTAATCTTCATCTTATCTTATGAGTTTGATCTTTAAGAACATATTGAATAAGATTCATAATTATTATTTTAGATCAAGGTTCAAGAACATTTGAATAAAATTCTTGGTGTTCTTGTTCTTACCATAATCAAGAACATACATACCTATATTCAAATTAATTTAAGTGCTAGCAATCCATTAGACGCTCTAGACTTATTTGTTGTGAGGATACCGTAGAGAACGCTTGCTTCTTGCAACGTCTCTAGAAGGCTCGATCGAAAACACGCTACAAGAGGTATCAATATTGTTCTTCGTACTTTGATAATATACTTGGATCCTCAGAGGGTTTTACACATTATATTTATACTTCCGCTGCAGCATTTCGATATATGATGAGATCATAAATCTTATTAGTTCAATAAAAACCCAACATTGGTATCGGAGCGACTAGTATATTTTCATTGTTTCGATTGTCATATATGTTGATATATGATATTCATATATGTGATGTATGATGTTTATATATATGATATATACATTTTATCTATGTATATTTATATATATGGTGATATATAATTTTAATAGATTTGTGTTTCGATATATATATATATATATATATATATATATATATATATATATTGATTTATATAATGCCTATCTTAATATGTATATGGTGATATATATATATATATATTGATTTATATGTTTGATCTTGACATATATGGTTCTTTGATATATGGAGATTCATGTGATGATTTAGTTCTACTAATAATCCAAGAATCAAAAAACATATGATTTGATCTACATATAATTTTATGTTAGGATTATGAATTTTAAGAGATGCATATGAACATAAATTTGTTTATGTAGAGATTATGCTTCTTTAAAATTTTAATATGAACATAATTATATTTTTATTCCGAGGTTGTATAAATATAGATTTGATCTACTTGTTATACATTTATATTGTTCAAAAGGTATTAGTTGTTATATACATAAGATGTATACATGAAGTATACATAAGATATATACTCAAAAACTCTAAATTCCTCATGGCGTAGAAGAAAGTGAGCTGCCATGCGGTCCTGGGATGCAGATCGCGATCCGGCCCTGGGAGCTGGCCCTTGGATCGCGATCCAGGCTGTTTAAACCGTGATCCAGGCTACTTCCGGACCCGTTTCGGCCTCATTTTCTTCGTGTATTCCTGGAAATTTGTTTCCCGTTTTACCCGGTTTGATGTTTTGGCCCTCGGAACTTTATAACTTATCGATTGTAGATATTTGACATATTTTATATATTATATAACCTATCGATAGTCGAAATTTAGTACATTTTATATATTATATGTGCTTGTGAATGCTTAAATAGTTAATGCATCATGGTTGGTATAGCCGTACTAGATCAATTAGATTGATGATTCGATTATGGTTATAATATTCATAATACGACTTGTAGGTCGTGCCTTCTTATTATCTTGTTGTAATTTCTCTTATCATCTTACTCCCCTCGAATGTACCTCGAGGTTTCTATTACTAAATGTAAAGATATAGTTTAGAATAGTTCTAGCTATAAGAGGAAGACGAAGGAGACGAGATACTTACAAGGAATTCAAGAAGAAAGGCGTTATCGAAGATTACACCGAACGACATATTGATATTAACGAATATCATAAAAGGATCAATGGCTATACCACACCACACAAAATTGTTCATGTGAATGTATGAGATGCATCATATTGACATTGCATATGATTATATGAGATGCATCATATTTTAGCATATGATTGTATGAGATGCATCATATTTTTTTATTTGCTTAATAATCGTTATTTCCAAATAAATCAAACTCATTAAAACTTTTACATGTATGGGATACATGGTAATTATTTTGGGAAAATCAATTTTTGATAAAATAGTTTTATTAAAATCAATTGATATGAAACATAACTCTCAACAGCCAACTATTTACAAAACACTCGTCAAACTTTCGATCATTCTAATATGGGTCTGCCAAAGCAGGGTGTATGGATTTTATCTTAAGGAGGCGAGATGAATAAACAAGCTTATACATATGTTTGAAATGGTTAGGACTAATATAGGTTGTACAAAACGGTTTTGGACCTATGGCTTATTTGGGATTAATATGATTAAAACGACATAAGATGTCATCCCAAATGATAATCTAAAGCATTTTATTAATTACATGGGACATGCCAAAGTTGTGTCTGTGGTTATTTGATTGTTAGATTATAATTCATATATATGTGTATGTGATACAAAATATTTGAGACTAACATGTTGACATAAGATGTCATCTCTATTCATAAAAACTAAACTTCTTTTATTTGCGATGGACATGCCATAGCTGTGCTTGCATTTACTTGATCGTTAGATTTAAAATCAATATATCTCATGAATAACTTTGCATATTAAATATTGTAGAATCAATGGCGTCAATCTATATAAACTCATTGCGATCAATTCTTGACAAAGAAAAACTTTCTGGCACTAATTACCTTTATTGGTCAAGGAACTTGAGAATTATTCTCAAAGCTGAAAAGAAGCAGTACATTCTAGAAAACCCAATTCCTGATAAACTAGAATAAACCGCCACCAAAGCTCAAAAAGATGCTTATAGTAAGAATATGAATGATTCTTTGGATGTGACATGCCTTATGCTGGCAACCATAAACTTGGAGCTGCAGATACAGTTCGAGGATATGGAATCTTATGAAATGATGGGTCAGCTTAAGGAAATGTTCCAAGAGCAAGCCCGTCAGGAGAGGTTTGCCACTACGAAGGCAATGAATGGTTGTAAAATGTCTTCAGGTACTTCTGTGAGTGCTCATGTCCTTAAGACGAAGGGCTACATTGAGCATCTTGAAAGGCGAGGAGCTCCTATCAGTCAGGAACTCGCTACAAATATGATCTTAGCATCACTAACTTCAGAGTACGATCAGTTTGTAGTAAACTTCAACATACATAACATGGAGAAAACTATTACTGAGTTGCATGGGATGCTTAAACAAACTGAGACAAATATTAAGAAAGTTGTTCCTAATGTTTTAATGGTTCAAAATAAATGGAATAAAAGAACAGGGAATAAGATGGCCCCGAAAGATAAAGGTAAGGGAAAAATACAAATGTTGCCTAAACCTAACCCTAAACCTTTCAAGAAGTCATCGAAACAACCCAAAGAAGGGGCTTGATACCACTGCAATGAAACTGGTCATTGGAAAAGGAATTGCATGGCCTACCTGGAAGAAATGAGGAAACGAAAGAGCAATGAGACTGCTGCTTCAGGTATTCTTGTTATAGAAGTCAATTTATCTACCTCATCATCATGGGTATTAGATACCGATAGTGAATCTCACATTTGTGTGAGTGCGCAGGGGCTGCGAAAGAGTAGACAACTGGCAAAAGGTGAAATGGACCTACATGTTGGAAATAAAGCAAGAGTTGCTACTATTGCCGTAGGGACTTATGATATAAAGCTACCAAGTGGACTTGTATTGGAACTTGATAATTGTAGTTGCGTTCCTGCTATGGGTAGAAACATTATATCAGTTTCTTGCCTTGATTTGGAAGGTTATGACTTTATTATTCAGAATAGTGTAATGTCCATGTTTAATAAAGGTATTTTTTATGGAGATGCCTTGATGAGTGGGAGATTATATCCCATAAATCTTGAAACTTCCAAATTTATCTGTAACATAAGTGTCAAAAGACTTTAATCAAATTATTTAAACCAAACATATTGCTGGCATTGTCGTTTGGGCCATATAAACGAGAAACGTATAACCAAGCTCCATAAAGATGGAATCCTAGACACATTTGATTTAGAATCATATGATAAGTGCGAATATTGCTTATTAGGCAAAATGATCAAAGCTCCTTTCACGGGCCATACTGAGGGAGCTGCAGATTTATTGGGCTTAATACATAGTGATGTATGTGGACCAGTGAATACAAATGCTAGAGGAGGTTTCCAATACTTCATAACGTTCACGGATGACATAATCAGATTTGGATATATCTACTTAATGAGTCCTAAGTCTGAGTCGTTTATGAAATTCAAGCAATTTCAAAATGAAGTACAAAATTAGTTAGGCAAAACTATTAAGGCACTGCGATCAGATCGTGGTGGTGAATATTTGAGCCATGAATTTGACGATCATCTCAAAAATTGTGGAATTGTTTCACAACTAACTCCACCTGGAACACCTCAATGGAATGTTGTGTCGGAACAGAGAAATCGAACCTTGTTAGACATGGTTATATCAATGATGGGTCAAGCTGATCTTCCAATTTCTTTTTGGGGTTACGTCTTAGTGACTATTACGTTCATTTTAAATCAAGTACCATCTAAATCAGTTCAAAGCACATCATATGAGATATGGACAAGGAAAAAACCTGTTTTGTCTTTCTTTAAGATTTGGGGTTGTGAAGCTTATGTGAAGCGACTTATCACTGATAAATTATCACCCAAATCAGATAAATGTCTTTTTGTGGGATATCCTAAAGATACTAAAGGATATTACTTTTACATCCCATCAGAGAACAAAGTGTTTGTTGCTCAACTGGAGTATTCCTTGAGAAGGAATTATTTCCAAGAAAAATAGTGGGAGTAAAATAACTCTTCATGAGATGAGGGAGCCACATATAGATACTGAATCTTTAGATAAAACTGATTTAAACTCACATAGAGATGTTGAGGCCACTTCTTCTATACCAACTCCGCGTAGGTCTATACATAATCATCGCGAATCTAAGAGATATGTATTTCTCATCACAGATGAAAACAATGTGGAACTCATGGATCTAGATAATCCCATAACCTACAATGAAGCAACTACTAGCATTGAACACGAAAGTTGGCTTGAAGGGGTGAAATCCGAAATGCAATCCATGTATGATAATCAAGTATAGACAATGATTGATCTTACCGAAGGTTCCAAAGCAATTGGCTGCAAATGGATCTTTACAAAGAAAAAGGACATGGATGACATTGTACAAACATACAAATCACGACTCGTGGTGAAAGGATATAGACAGACTCATGGTATTGACTATGATGAAAGCTTTTTCGCCAGTCATAATGATTACATCAATTAGAATTATACTTGCCATAGCAGCATATTATGACTATGAGATATGGCAAATGGATGTCGAAAACCGCTTTTCATAATGGGAAGTTAGATGAGGATGTGTTTATGATACAACCCGGAGGTTTTGTCGATCCTAATAATCCTAATAAAGTATGTAAGCTTCTAAGAGCCATTTATGGTTTGAAGCAGGCATCCCGTAGTTGGAATCTTCGTTTTGATGAAAAATCAAAGAGTTTGGTTTCATTAGAAATCAAGATGAACCTTGTGTATACAAAGAAGATTAGTGGGAGCGCAATTGTTTTTCTAGTACTCTATGTGGATGATATCCTACTCATTAGAAATGGCATCCCTACTTTGCAAAGTGTTAAGCTTTGGCTAAGTAAATGTTTTACAATGAAGGACTTAGGGGAAACTGCATATATACTGGGTATAAGTATTTATAATGATGGTATCGTGACGATCCATCCAATCGATAGCCAAAATAACATCGTCTCTCGGTAAATCTACCACGATCAAGTTCGTCAACCAAACACGGTCATTAAGCTGAATCGGACAATTCTCAATCTCACGATCCCCGATAATCCTTCTATCGTCAGGTAGACCAATGATATAAGGTTCACAACTAGTAATACTATCCAGATGAAGTCTACTCAAGCATGACTCGGAAATTAATGAATGCGATGCACAGTATCGAAAAGTGTACACACGGGTTGAGATAGAATTTCGAGTGTACCTGAGATCATTAGGGCCTCCGGATCGTCGGTCCTCTTCATCTCATACATTCGGGGCTTGCCATCCCCAATATCGGATGCTCCTGCCTGATAATTATGAGCTCCACCTTTGTTTGCTCCCGTTGTTTTAAACGACATGGACTGAGTGGCCTGATTATGAACAGCTGACTGCTTCGGGGCCTGAGATGGTGCTGGACTAGGTTTGGAGTCTATTCGGTAAAAATGGGCCTTATGCCCAGCAATCCCACAGTTATGGCATGTGATAGTTTGCCTCGGACACTTGGTGCTGACATGACCCTTTTCTTCACAGTTGAAACATGTGATGACTGAACTGGCCGCTAGGGACTGAGATTCCGCAGGTTTAGGCACCGCAAGAGGTCGCCCCGAAAAAGTAAAGCCCGCACGAGGCTTCTTGAAGGTTGCCTGACTGCCTTCAGACTGATTACGGCTCTTAGACTTCTTGCCAGAAGATGAAGTTTGATTCTTAGCAATTTCCTTCGCAGTAAGCTCATAAGTAAGAGCTTTCTCAATGAATTCAGCCAGGGTTGTGCAATTGTGATTAAGCAACTGCATCCGCATACGAGGTTTCAACCTCTTGCTGAAATATTTGATCTTGTCCGCCTCAGAGTGAATAATAATTTAGGCGAAAGGAAGAAGTTCCTGAAATTTCTCGGCGATGGCGACAACATCATCGTCTGCTGAGAGGTCGGGAATGAGTAATTCTGATAAGTTGGCCTCCCTAAGTGGGGCCGGATAATACCTCTCATCATGAGAGTCTTGAATTGATCCCAAGTACAAGACCCGTTGGTGGGTTTCAGAGATAACCACCAAGAGTGAGCGCTCTTACCCAGATAGTAAGCTGCAATTGAAACTTTGTGTCCCTCAGGACAGTCCACCATAGCAAACAGTTTCTCGAAATGCTCAAGCCAGTGAATGATATCCGCCGGCTCAGATGAGCCGTCTAAGGTAGGTGGTCTCTGGCGAGAGATGTCGCCAATGATACTGCTCACACCCCTCTCTTGCCTCTGAGGTGGTGGCGGAGGAGCCTATTGATTTTGAGTAGTTGAGTTATGCATCATCTCCATTACTTGTGCCATCTGAGTCATTTGGGCCATCATGCCCTGCATAAAAGCGAGTGGATCAACCCGAACACCTTCTGACTGAGCTGTGTCCTAGGTACGACTCCCTGATAGTGATTGATTACGTCCAGGTGAATGAGTGGTAGCATCACTACTCGATGAATTAGCATTATTCCTTGCATTAGCGCGTGTATTCACACAAGCTCCCGGGTTTCGGCCCGCACCGCGGCCTCTTCCCCTGCGTCCTCTGACCGCTCTATCCATACTGAAGTAGGAAAGTCACACAATAATTATAGATCTCGCATGAATATCACATTATGATTACGTTATGAGATGATAATAATGAGCATACGCGCTCTAACATGATGATTATATGAATGATTATCTGAGGTGACATGATTGTCTGATGAAACTCTTGAAATGATTATCTTGGACAAGTTAACAAGATTAATGATACTATCCTCAAGATCGGCAACTGAGTAATGAAATGAACTTAGTGATTAATGAGTTAACATGATCAACATGATGAAAATGAAAATGTTGTTTGAGGATTATTAACTGATGAATGATGAATGAATGATTCTTATTGCCAGAAATTGTACTATGGCATCAGAAATCTTACAGTTCTTGGTCTGAGGGGCTTGGCATTTGCACAGGTCACACGCGACGCGAGAGTTCAATGATACTAGTCTGGTGAATGATGATTTCAATGAGACATGACTCGGAAAGTATTATTCAAAACCATGCTCTGATACCAACTTTGTAACACCCCAAACTAGGCGGCTATTACAGTGCCGTGGAACCCCAACTGGGATCCACCAGGCGAATGAAAATTAATGACTTAAATAATATAATTGTAGTACCGAACCACATTATATTACCAAATACTCCGATGAGGAGCTTAAGTACAATACACCAGGATAATACAGAATACTTGTATATTTTATATGAAGATAAAATACACCCTGAATAAATTAACATCCCAAACGGAATTTGCAGCGGAAATAAAAATGAAGAAAACAAGAATGACTGAAGGGACTGGGGCCCCCTACTAGTATCACTAGGACTCCTCGCCGTCAATGTTCTCTTCTCGTGCTTTTGCCTTGCCATGACCTGAAAACAATATCCCCCAACGGTCAGTTACACAGAACAACAATCCTCAAGAGTTAAATAAACAAAATCATGAAATATCCATTAGTTATGAATTTAAGCTGAAGAGGATCATCATAGTACGCCCGTAATGGAATGTGCACGTGCACAAGATGAGTGTCCAGACACACCTACCCTTGTACCTAATTAGTCTCACAGAGGTACATTACTGTGTGCACAGTCCAATGTGTCGGTGAACCCAACACATGACTATCATGTGCCCGACTAAAAATTCCACACATCCCTACCCGGCCACGCAATATGAACCCAGAAGGTCACACAATCAAAAGTGACCAATGAACGTAATGAATAACAATCCGAAAAGGGTCAAGAATGACTCACCGAGATGAGAGAATAATAAAATGAATGGTAGCTCATTGAAATGATTTGGAACCGTCGTTCATCGTGAGTAAAATGATTATTTGACAATTACAAGTCTCAATACGGTTAATACATTATGAATGAGTTATGATTATGAATGAAAAACAACGAAAGGAATGAGTATCCTTTTAACCGAGTAAGAACTAACTTACACAACACCGGTGAAGTGTAACACCCCAAATTAGGCGGATATTACAGTGCCGTAGATCCCCGACTGGGACCCACCAGGCAAATGAAACTGATGAATTAAACAATATAATTGTAGTACCGAACCACATTATATTACCAAATACTCCGATGATGAGTTTAAGTACAACACACCAGGACAATACCAAATACTAGTATATTTTATATGAAGATAAAATACACAACACTGAATGAAACGGAGTATCCAAATGAAAATCTGCAGCGGAAAATAAATGACAACAACATGAATGACTGAAAAGATCGGGGGGCCCTACTAGTATCACTGGGACTCCTCGCCGTCAACATGCTCTTCCCGTGCCTTTGCCTTGCCGTGACCTGAAAATAAAACCCCCCAACGGGGTCAGTTACACAGAACAACAATCCTCAAGGGTTGAAAATACACAATCATGATATATCTTTAGTTATGAAATATCATTAGTTATAAATTACGCTGAAGAGGAGTATCATAGTACGCCCGTAGTGTTCTGTGCAAGTGTACAAGACGGATAACCGGACACACCCCTCCTTGTACCTAATTAGTCTCACGGAGGTAATCGTTACCGTGTGCACAGTCCAATGTATCAATCCCAATACATGACCATCGTGTGCTCGACTAAAAATTCTACACATCTGCACCCGGCCACGCAGTATGAACCCAGAAGGTCATATGAACGATAATGACTATAATGAATATCAATGAATAATAATCCGACAAGGTCAAGAATGACTCATCGAGATGAAAATAATAGTGAAGTGATTGATAACTCAATGAAATGATTGGAACCGTCGTTCCTCGTGAATGAAGTGATTATTCGACAATTACAAGTCTCAATACGGTTAACACAATGATGAATGAGTTATGATTATGAATCAACAACAAAAGGAATGAATATCCTTTTAACCGAGTAAGAATTAACTTACACAACACCGGTGACAATTATCCTTCCACGAACAAATGTCCTAAATGAGATGTCGGTCGCTCGAACAACCTTGAATAACACAATTACCAACAATCCATTCAACATATGAATCAAACACGAATATAACGAACTCAAAACGTCGATACGACTAAACCAAGTTCATTGGGGCATTATATCGAACACGTTGTGGCTAAACTTCGATTGTTTACAATCAAACCTCAATAACACCAATATCAAATCCCCAAGAAGTGTTTCAAACCAACAAAACATCTTCAATACGATCAATAATCCAATATGAATATCCAAATTCGTGATTTCAACAACAACTAATCGAAAACCCCCAAATCCAACTCAATATTCAAAGTTTTCTTGAATAATCCTTCAATAATCCGTTGAATCTTTATACAAACTCATAATCATATGCATATCCCTCCATATAACATGATTATAACGTCCATAACATCATATCCCAATACAAAATCGAAATCCAAGATGTTGAAGAAATTACCTCTTGAAGATCCAACCACTTCGATCCGATGAACACGAGTTAAATCGAGTATCTAAGCTTCACGATTGAATGGAAATGATGAAAATCGAGTACTCAAGTGATGGATGATGAAAATTCTCTCCCACAAACCCTCTCTATTGGACCAAGGATGAAGAAAAGGTGGAAATGAGGAAAATCCCGTCGGTCCACCTATATAAAGCCCAAGGATGCACGACCAATCCGCACGACCAAGTGTCCGTGCGTCCGGTCGTGCATGAGTCCACTGTCGACTGTGTGCAAAGCGCACGAGCGCCGCAAGACGGCAAGAACTCGTGCGGCCTCGCCAACGCTCGGCCTCTCGCCAAGATACGGCAACACACGAGCACCACGCCCGAGCAGTTGCTCGTGTGACCTGCTCGTGCGGCACTAACTCGTCCACTGGGCCTCCTGCCCAAGTCGAGCCGCACACACGAGCGCCACACATGACCAGGTGCTCGTGCGGCCTGCTCGTGCGGTGATGTCTCGGTCACTGGGCCTCCTGCCCAATCCAGCCGCACACACGAGCGCCGCGCACGACCAGGTGCTCGTGCGGCCTGCTCGTGCGGCAATGACTCGGCCGCTGGGCCTCCTGCCCAGTCCAGCCGCACACACAAGTGCCGCGCACGACTAGATGCTCGTGCGGCCTGCTCGTGCGGCCCTGCTCGACAAGTAGTTCTGCCCAAAATGATGAACCAAGTACAAAAATCATAGAATTCCAAATATTACGCCGAACGGTGCACACAATTGAATGAGTATGAAATGATGAGTGATTAATAATGATTGAAAATTACTGAGTGACAATTACTGACCGATAATTACTGAATAAAAATGACTGAATTATAACTGGGTATTACATACTCCCCCCCTTAAAAAGAGTTTCGTCCTCGAAACTAAGGGTCAAACAACTCGGGATAACTCTCCCGCATACTATCTTCGGTTTCCTAAGTAGCTTCTTCGACTCCGTGTCTAGACCACTGAATCTTGACCAAAGGAATCGTCTTGTTCCTCAACTGTTTGATTCGTCGCTCTAAAACTCGTATAGGACGCTCCTCATACGAATGATCATCCGCGATCTCAATTTCGTCGAACTGAAGTATGTGACTCGGGTCGGCAACATACTTTCGGAACTGAGAGACATGAAACACATTATGAATTCCGCTTAATGCCGGAGGTAAAGCCAATCACTAAGCCAACTCACCTACTCGATCCAGAATCTCAAACGGTCCAATGAATCTCGGACTCAACTTTCCCCGTTTTCCGAAACGGAAAATACCTCGACTCGGGGATACCTTGACCAACACGTGGTCACCTGTCTCGAACTCTAGTGGTCGACGACGATTATCTGCATATGATTTCTGTCGACTATGAGCGGTCAACAGACGACTCCTGATCAAAGTTACCTTCTCACGGGTGGCTATAAGCATATCGGGCTCGGTGCCGATTGACTCAGATAGGTCGTCCCAACACAACGGAGATCGACAACGACGACCGTACAAGGCCTCGTAAGGTGCCATCTTAATCGAAGCGTGCCAACTATTATTGTACGTGAACTCAATCAACGGTAGTTGGGCTTCCCAATCATCTTTCCAATCGAGAACACATGCCCTTAACATGTCCTCCGATGTCTGAATAGTCCTCTATGATTGTCTGTCAGACTGAGGATGAAAAGCGGTACTGAGATTAAGCTGAGTTCCCATAGCACGATGAACTGATTTCCAAAAATAAGACACGAATCGTCCGTCACGATCGAAAACGATACTTTTAGGAGTACCGTGCAGTCTCACTATCTCTTTGATGAACAACTGGGCAAGTCTCTCGGGACCCCACGTATCCTTAATCTCAAGGAAATGAGCCGATTTAGTCAAATGGTCCACAATTACCCAGATTGTATTCATGCCACGACGACTCATCGGCAAACTCGTGATGAAATCCATCGAAATGTCTTCCCACTTCCACTCTGGAATAGGGAGAGGTTTCAGCATACCCACCGGTCGCTGATGTTCAATCTTGACTTGCTGACAGGTTAAGCATTTCGAAACAAATTCTGCGACTTCTTGCTTCATATTACTCCACCAGTAATTTTGTTTCAAGTCCTTGTACATCTTGCTAGACCCCGGATGAATGGAATAAGGGGTAGCATGAGCTTCTCTCAAAATCGAGTTTTTCTACTCATCATTGGCCGGTACGCACAACCAATTCTTAAAACGCAAAAGTCTATCCTCGTGGACCACAAACCCGGGGGCTTTCCCCTGAGTCACATCCTCTCGAATGCGTAACAAAAATGGGTCTAAACCCTTATTCTCCCTGATCGCCTTCTCAAGTGGCGATGAAAACTCCAACGTAGAAAGTTGCCCTTGTACTCGCTGTAACCAGACCTCGATCTCGGGTCTCAGAAATTCTTGTTGAAGTTCCTTCTGAACTGTTAATCGAGCAAGCATCTGCTCCTGAATGAAGTTACGACTCAATGTGTCGGCGACAACGTTCGCCTTGCCCGGGTGGTAAAGGATCTCGATATCATAATCTTTGATTAGTTCCAACCACCGCCTCTGTCGCATATTTAACTCCTTCTGAGTAAATATATACTTTAAACTCTTGTGATCGGTGAAAATCTGACAGGTGACGCCATAAAGGTAATGACGCCAAATTTTCAACGCGAAAACCACGACTGCAAGCTCCAGGTCGTGGGTCGGATAATTAACCTCGTAAGGTCTCAATTGCCGTGAAGCATAAGCAATAACTTTCTCATTCTGCATTAGTACACATCTGAGACCCTGTCCGGATGCATCACTATAGACCACAAATCCTTCCGTCCCTTGCGGCAAGGAAAGTACAGGTGCTGAAATTAACCGGCTCTTGAGTTCCTCAAAAATCTGCTGACATGCGTCGGACCACATGTATTTTATCTTTCCTTAAAAGGTTCGTCATGGGTTGAGCGATTTTAGAAAATCCTTCCACAAATCGCCGATAATAACCAGCTAATCCGAGGAAAGTTCGGATTTACTTAACATTCTTTGGAGGTTGCCAATCTCGGATAGCCTCCGTCTTCTGAGGGTCAACACGAACTCCATCTGATGAAATTACATGTCCGAGAAACGTCACTTCGGACATCCAGAATTCACATTTGGAAAACTTCCCATAAATTTGCTCTCGTCTCAACACGTCGAGCACTTGATGAAGGTGAAACTCGTGCTCCTCCAGTCACGAGAATAAATTAAAATGTCATCAATAAAGACAACCACGAACTGATCCAAATAGTCGATGAAAACCCGATTAATTAACTCCATGAATACCGCAGATGCATTAGTTAACCCAAACGGTATTATCACGAATTCATAATGACCATAGCATGTTCGAAACGCCGTCCTCGCGATATCCGACTCTCGAATGCGCAACTGGTGATATTCAGATCTTAAGTCAATCTTGGAAAATACTGAAGCTCCCTGAAGTTGATCTAAGAGATCATCAATATGGGGTAGAGGATACTTATTCTAGAACGTCACCCTGTTCAACTCCCGATAATTAATACACACCCGAAACGAACCATCCTTATTCTTGACAAACAACACTGGTGCTCCTCACGGGGACGCACTCGGTCGGATATAACCCTTCTCGATCAAATCCTATAATTGATTCTTTAATTCCTGCATTTCGGTCGGGGCCATCCGGTACGGTGCCTTCAATAATGGGGACATACCAGGCTCCAACTCTATCGTGAATTCCATATCCCTCGGTGGAGGTAAAACAGGTAGCTCGTCTGGGAGTACATCGTCAAGCGATAACGATGATACCACGAATGGTTGAACACCTCGATTGCCTGAGAATGGCCAATCGACGACAACAATATAATGAATGATTGGACAACTCTGATTGAGTAATTTTACTGCTTCCATCATATTAATGATTCTTCCGGAACAACGGGGATCACCTCCCTGAAGTATACAACAACAGAAATGATAGTGACCATACGTTTACGAACATTGAGGGGGATATCATGACGATCCATCCCACTAATACCCAATATACATCGTCCTTAAGTAAATCTACCACGATTTGGTCCATCAACCAATCGCGGTCATTTAAACTTAATTCAGTCAGTTCTTAACCTCATGATTTCCGGAAATTCTTCTACCGTCAGGTATACCCATGATATAAGGTCCACAATTAATAGGACTATCCAAGTGAAGTCTATTCAAACATGATTCGAAAATGAATGAATGCGGTGCACCGGTATCAAAAAGGGTACACACAGGTTTAGATAAAATTACGAGTATACCTGAGATCGTTCGGGCCTCCAGATCGTCAGTCCTCTTCATCTCGTAAATCCGGGACTTGTCGGCCCCCAAACCAGACGTTCCCGTATGATCAATATGATCTCTGCCTTTATTCGCTTCCGTTGTCTTAAACGACGCTGACAGAGCAGTCTGATTCTGAATCGTTGATCACTTCGGGACTTGAGATGCCACCGGAGTCGGCTTGGAGTCCCTTCGGTAAAAACGGGCCTTATGCCCAACAATTCCACAGTTATGGCATGTGATAGACGGCGTCGTACACCTAGTGCTGAAATGGCCCTGCCCTCCGCAGTTGAAACAGGTGATGGCCGCACTGGCCGCTCGGGAATGAGATCCTGCAGGTTTAGGTGCCTTAGGAGGTTGCTCCGAGAAGTTAGGACCCGCACGAGGCTTCTTGAAGGTTGCCTGGCCGCCTTCTGACTGATTACGCTTCGTTGATTTCTTGCTAGCAGATGAAGGTTGTTGCTCAGCAATTTCCTTAGCAGCAGGCTCATACGTGAGGGTTCTCTCGATTAATTCGGCCAGAGTGGCGCAATGATGATTGAGCAATTGCATATGGGTCATCATGACCTGCATAAAAGTGAGTGGATCAACCCGAACATCTTCCGATCGAGCTGAGTCCTTGGTATGACTTCCTGGCAGTGAGTGATTATTTCCCAGATTTCGGCCCGTACCGCGGCCTCTCCCCGTGCATCCCCTGGCAGCTCTCTCCATACTAAAGTAGGAAAGTCGCATGATAATCATAGATCTCGTATGAGTACCACATTATGATTTACGTCATGAAATGATGAAAATGAGCATACACACTCTGACACAATGATTACATGAATGATTAACTGAGGTGACATGATTATCTAATGATATTCTTGAAATGATTATCTTGAACAAGTTAACAAGATTAATGATATGATCTTCGAGATCATCAACTGAGTAATGAAATGAATTGAGTGATTAATGAGTTAACATGACCGTCCTGGTCAAAATGAAAATGATGATTGAGGATTGTTAACTGATGAATTATGAATGAATGATTATTGCCAGAAATTATACCATGGCGCTAGAAGTCTTACAGTTCTTTCGGTCTGATTGGCTCGGCATCTGCACAGGTCACACGTGACGCGAAAGTCCAATGATACTAGTCCGATGACGATGATTTCAAATGAGACATGACTCGGAAGGTAGTATTCAAAACCACGCTCTGATACCAACTCTGTAACACCCCAAATTAGGCGGATATTACAGTGCCGTGGATCCCCAACTGGGACCCACCAGGCAAATGAAACTGATGAATTAAACAATATAATTGTAGTACCGAACCACATTATATTACCAAATTGTCCGATGAAGAGTTTAAGTACAACACACCAGGACAATACCGAATACTAGTATATTTTATATGAAGATAAAATACACAACACTGAATGAAATGGAGTATCCAAATGAAAATCTGCAGCAGAAAATAAATGACAACAACATGAATGACTGAAAAGATCGGGGCCCCTACTAGTATCACTGGGACTCCTCGCCATCAACATGCTCTTCCCGTGCCTTTGCCTTGCCGTGACCTGAAAGTAAAATCCCCCAACGGGGTCAGTTACACAGAACAACAATCCTCAAGGGTTGAAAATACACAATAATGATATATCTTTAGTTATGAAATATCCTTAGTTATGAATTACGCTGAAGAGGAGTATCATAGTACGCCCGTAGTATTCTGTGCAAGTGTACAAGACGGATGACCGGACACACACGTCCTTGTACCTAATTAGTCTCACGGAGGTAATCGTTACAGTGTGCACAGTCCAATGTATCAATCCCAATATATGACCCTCGCGTGCTCGACTAAAAATTACACACATCCGCACCCGGCCACGCAATATGAACACAGAAGGTCATATGAACGAGAATGACCATAATGAATATCAATGAATAATAATCCGACAAGGGCAAGAATGACTCACCGAGATGAAAATAATAGTCAAGTGATTGATAACTCAATGAAATGAATGGAACCGTCGTTCCTCGTGAATGAAGTTATTATTCGAAAATTACAAGTCTCAATACGGTTAATACAATGATGAATGAGTTATGATTATGAATGAACAACAACAAAAGGAATGAATATCCTTTTAACCGAGTAAGAATTAACTTACACAACACCGGTGACAATTATCCTTCCACGAACAAATGTCCTAAATGAGATGTCGGTCGCTCGAACAACCTTGAATAACACAATTACCAACAATCCGTTCAACATATGAATCAAACACGAATATAACGAACTCAAAATGTCGATACGACTAAACCAAGTTCATTGGGGCATTATATCGAACACGTTGTGGCCAAACTTCGATTGTTTACAATCAAACCTCAATAACACCAATATCAAATCCCCAAGAAATGTTTCAAACCAACAAAACATCTTTAATACGATCAATAATCCAATATGAATATCCAAATTCGTGATTTCAACAACAATTAATCGAAAACTCCCAAATCCAACTCAATATTCAAAGTGTTCTTGAATAATCCTTCAATAATCCGTTGAATCTTTATACAAACTCATAATCATATGCATATCCCTCCATATAACATGATTATAACGTCCAAAACATCATATCCTAATACAAAATCGAAATCCAAGATGTTGAAGAAATTACCTCTTGAAGATCCAACCAATTCGATCCGATGAACACGAGTTAAATCGAGTATCCAAGCTTCACGATTGAACGGAAATGATGAAAATCGAGTACTCAAGTGATGGATGATGAAAATTCTCTCCCACAAACCCTCTCTATCGGACCAAGGATGAAGAAAAGGTGGAAATGAGGAAAATCCCGTCGGTCCACCTATATAAAGCCCAAGGACGCACGACCAATCCGCACGACCAAGTGTCCGTGCGTCCGGTCGTGCGTGAGTCCACTGCCGGCCAGGTAAAGCGCACGAGCGCGCACGAGCAAAGAACTCGTGCGGCTCGCCAGTGCGGCCTCGCCGACAAGCGATTCTGCCCAAGATGCGCAACACACGAGCACCACGCCCGAGCAGTTGCTCGTGTGACCTACTCGTGCAGCACTAACTCGTCCATTGGGCCTCCTGCCCAAATCCAGCCACACACACGAGCGCTGCGCACGACCAGGTGCTCGTGCGGCCTGCTCGTGCGGCGATGTCTCGGTCACTGGGCCTCCTGCCCAATCCAGCCGCACACACGAGCGCCGCGCACGACCAGGTGCTCGTGCGGCCTGCTCGTGCGGCAATGACTCGGCCGTTGGGCCTCCTGCCCAGTCCAGCCGCACACACGAGCACCGCGCACGACTAGTTGCTCGTGCGGCCTGCTCGTGCGGTCCTGCTCGACAAGCAGTTCTGCCCAAAATGATGAACCGAGTGCAAAAATCACAGAATTCCAAATATTACGCCGAACGGTGCACACAATTGAATGAGTATGAAATGATGAGTGATTAATAATGAGTGAAAATTACCGAGTGACAATTACTGACTGATAATTACTGAATAAAAATGACTGAATTATAACCGGGTATTACATGAAGAATGTCCTTCCACGAACAAACGTCCTAAATAAGGTGTCGGTCACTCGAACAACCTTGAATAACACAATTACCAACAATCCGTTCAATATACAAATCAAACACGATTATAACCAACTCCAAATGTCGATATGATAAATCCAAGTTCATTGGGACATTATATCAAACACGTTGTAACTAATCTTCGATTGTTTACAACCAATCCTTAATTATACCCATATCAAAACCCCAAGGAGGGTTTCAAACCAACAAAACATCTTCAATACAATCAATAATCCAATATGAATATCCAATTCGTGATTTTAACAACAGCTAATCGAAAACCCCCAAATCCAACTCATTATTCAAAGTGTTCTTGAATAATCTTTCAATAATCCAATGAATATTCATACACACTCATAATCGTATGAATATCTCTTCATATAACATGATTATAACGTCCAAAACATCATATCTCAACACAAAATCAAAATCCAAGATTTTGAAGAATTTACCTCTTCAAGATCCAAATACTTTGATCCGATGAACACGTGTTAAATCGACTATCCAAGCTTCACAAATGAATGAATATGATGAAAACCGAACACCCAAGTGATTGATGAAGAAAAATCTCTCCCTCAAGCTCTCTCTCTCGGAAACAAGGTGAAGAAAGGATAAAAATAACCTCAAAAACCCATCCCGGTACTTAAGTAATGCCATTGTTACGGCCGTAACTCGGCCAACTTACGGCCGTAACATTCCCAAGTCAACGGCCTTACGGCCGTAACTAGCCATCTCGTACGGCCATAACTCGGCTTCGTCCAGAATCTTCCGACAGTCATACGGCCGTACTCGCACCTGCCTTACGGGCGTAACTCGACTGATACGACCGTACTAGGCAAAACTTACGGGCGTATGAAGCCCTCGTCGAAACTGCCTGGGCACCCTGCTCGAAACGTACGGCCGTAACCGGCCAAGCCTTACGGCCGTACCTACCTCAACTTAGGGCCGTATGCCGCAATCCTTACGGCCGTAAGTCCTATTCGTCCGATCTGTCCTGAAAACAACGAACGCATGTTACGGCCGTATCCGCCTATCCTTACGGCCGTAACTCACCTTCGTCCAAAACATCCCGAAACCAACGAATGCATGTTACGGCCGTAATGCCTGATTAGTTACGGCCGTAACTCGATGCTGGAAGTGACAAAAATCCGACAACTCCGTTTTCACTACAATTGATGAATGATCCGACATACCATACATATGTGAATGAAAACCAGTCCAACACATGCCATAGATGATACTTCCAACACAAGACTACCAATCACGATGATAATGATAATACTCTCGGCTCGATACTCAAACGGAGGCGAAAGACGATCGGTAATTGATACACGACTAAAAAAATACGCCAACAATGAATACAATGAATGAACGTGAATGATGAATGATTATTAATGAGTGAAATTTACTGAGTGACAGTTACTGAATGATAATTACTGAATGATAATAAATGAATTACAACCGGGTATTACAACAATGTTATTCTTCGTACTTTGATAATATACTTGGATCCTCGGAGGGTTTTATATATTATATTTATACTTCCGCTGCACCATTTTGACATATGATGAGATCATAAATCTTATTTGTTCAAACAAAACCCAACATTTCGATCAAGATGTGTTAGGCAACCAAGGGAAAGAGTTACAAGGGCCACGGGTTTTTCCCTAGTTGAAAAGTTGTTGTAACTAAATTCATTGTAACACGATTCACTAGTTGAAAGTTATAGTGAATTTATCTCCAACTAGTTTGGAAAGAAGTGGGCTAGTAGAGGATTACCCCACCTCTGAAACCAATATAAGTGTTGTGTGATTCATTGTCTTTAAAATCATACTTAACTGTTGCATTCATATTAACTGTTGCATAAAAGTCAGTTGTCTTCCACAAAATAATTTTACTGATGACATACCTTAACTGCACAAATCTCAGCCGAGTAACTTTAGCTGCATTTTATTACAGCTGTTTTTGTCTAACATTTATTTAGCACAAATATTTTACAAGTCTATTCACCCCACCCCCTCTACACTTGTACCTGACATCTTGTGACATACAAGTGGCATCAGAGAGGTTGGTTCAATTGCACCGAACTAGATCCATATAATTGAGTATATATCAAATCTCTCATTAAAATGGAACACATGCAACATATGCACTCTAGATTACCTTTTTTCTCTGTTGATGAATATGATCTTTGGAAGATAAGAATGCAAGCACCATATTTATCATCAATACATGACGACATGTGGTGTATAACAGAAGATGGAAATTTCACTTCCCTAAACGATAATTCAGATGAAGAAATTAGAGCCGGAAAACCAAAGAAGATTCCCAAGAAAAGAACATAGCTAACCATAGAAGAAAAAAAGATGGCAAACCTTGACAACCGGGCCAGAGATATTTTGTATCAGACTATTGATAAAGCCACCATGGTGAAAATCAAGAACTGTAAAAATGCCAAAGAGATATGGGACACATTAGTCTTAATGTGTGAAGGGACCGAGCTAGTCAAAGAAAATAAATTGTCAAATAGCTACTCAAAAGTTTGACAATTTCAAGATGAAGAATCGAGATACCATAGATAAAGTGGATACCAAATTAAGTGAGATCATATCAATCAAATCAACTCTCTTGGTAAAACCTATGGAAACCGAGAGATGGTACTAAAAGTTCTAAGGTCTCTTACCCTATAATGGAGCATGAAGGCAGTAGCCATGAGGGAATCAAAAGATCATAACAAGATAAAGATCCAAAAACTATTCTCGGACCTCAAGGCATTTGAGTTCAAGCTTCCTGCTTATCATCCAGTGAGCCATCTGAAAAAGTAATTGCATTTGCAGCTGAGTCCCCTGCAAAGAACCTATCTAAAGTCAATCCTCCTAGTCCTCTAAACTTTGAGGAAGAAATGGCATTCATTATGCAAAGATTCAGTAATTTCAAGAAGAATTCCTCTAAATACAAAAAGAGCTACAAGGAGAATCCCAGGAGAAATCAAAAAGCTGGTAACTGGAAAGTGGAATGCTACAACGGCAATAAGACAGGACACATCCAGTTTAACTGCCTTGATCTTAAGAAGGATGAAGAAATGAAATACATAGGCAAGAAAGAAGAAAAGAGCAAAGCTCTAATTGGTGAAGATTGGATACAATAGATAGTAGAATCAAGCAGTGGATTCTTCTCTGATGATGATGACAACTACAACTGCTTAATGGCCAACCTAGACGATGAAGAGGTAACATCTACACCTCAAACTTAGTAATGTAACATCTCAGATATGTCTGAAGACATTCACAAATCTTTAAATTATCTGTTAAAAGATTTTGAAACTTTAAAAATTGCACACCTGACTGTGACACTTCAGAATACACAACTGAAAAATGAGAAAATGCAGCTGAAAAATGATTCCGACAAACTCAGCCAAGAGTCAGCCAGAATTGAAAACAACATAGCTGAGCTTGAAAAGCTAGTTGAGATTAATTCAAAAAACTCAGCCGAAATAGCCACAACTGAGATTAACAGGCTGACTATTTTGAATAAAGAAAAATCAGCTGCACTTGATCATATTAAAACTGAGTTTTAAAAACTAACATAGTTGAGCAATGCACAAGCTAAGGAAATAACATCTTTAAAAGAATCTATAACCTTAGATGGATTGTATATAAATTAGAGGCCCCTCTATTTAATATCAGGCCTTGGATATGACCCCAATACTCTATCAAATTCAAAAACCAATTTTATTAAGGGAGAAACACTTGTACAGACTGCTGAGCCTATCAACAAACCTGTATTTAAAAATAGGCAGCAGCACAGTAAACAGTTTAGGCAGCAGACAAGATTTTCAAGGCAGCAACCTAGACAAAAGACTAGGCAATGGTCAAAACAGCATCAACAGTCAAGACATTATTTTGCTTACTATCAAAGACTCCCTCAAAATAGATTTCAAAATGGGAGAAGAAAATGGAAACCTCAAGGTAATCTAAGCTTTCAAAATTACCAGGTGTGGAGACTTTAAAACTTCAATAACTGGTCTCAGCCAAGATTTAAGAATGGCACACATCAAAACCATTATCAGTCATATCCTATATATAATCCAAATCAGGGATATAGACCCAGACACTATGCACCTTATAGGAGTAACCAACATTGTTTTCAAAACACCAAGAGAAACCAATTCTCCAGGAAATCCACTAACCCTAAAGGACCCACTCAAATTTGGGTACCTAAATCTCTTATTGGCTGATTGCAGAAAAGATGGAAGGATTACCATCAAGTCACCTATAATTCAACAGTAGGAGGTGAAGAATGGTTTGTGGACTATCGGTGATCAATACACATGACAGGAAATAAGAAGATTTTGTCAAACTACACCAAAGAAAGAGGTCCAAATGTAACGTTTGGGGATAGCTCAAGTGGACCAACCAAAGGTTATGGATAGCTGCACAGAGGGAAATTGTCATTTCAGAATTACAGTATGTCAAATGACTCAAGTACAATCTCTCGAGTATAAGCTAGTTCTATGATGAGAACAACCTAGTAGTTTCACTATATGGAAATGTATGGCGATTGATCTCCTATCTAGAAAAGTGAAGCTATGAGGCTATAGAGGAAGGGATGTCTACCTGATAGACTAGAAAACAGGCACACCCAATATATGTTTCATATCCAGAACAATAGCTAAAATGGATGGCTTTGGCCTAAGAGATTATGTCATTTGAACTTCAAAGCACTCAACAAAATATGAATTTTAGCCTTGTGGGTTTCGGCGGAGGGCCCACGGAGCTGTAATATCCCCAGTTGGTTTTGGGGGTGTTAGAGAAGATAGTATCGGAGCCAAGTTTCGTAAAACCTGGGCATGTGTGTTATGTGGCTCTACCGGTGCAGTAGTAGCATGACTTTTGAAAATAATTTTTTTTTCTGACTTTTGAGTCAAACCGATTTTTGGAAGTTCCAAAATTTTTGAAATATTTTCAAAATTGTTATACTTGCGATGCTGATGTGTATTGGTATTGTGTTGAGACTTCGTATGGGAGTCGTATGCTAGTATCACGGGAGACCATCGGTTTCACGCACCTGTAAGTATATTGTTTTGGTTGTTCGCTTGTGGCGACGATTGACTGCTTTTGTGATGAGTTTAGAAATTTTGGTTGAGATATTGTTTGTGATAGAATTGCAAGTTTCAAGGACGAAACTTATTTTAACAGTGTTAGTATGTGATATCCTAGATGTTTTAGTATAGATTTTCCGTGTTATTTTATCTGAGATATATTGGATAATGTGGTATCTATACAGTATGGATGAAACAGTTGTGAACTGAGACAGTTGTGTTGGTATAATTGTTGTAATTAGTCGACAATCGCATTTGAGTATATTGTGTACCAGGGTATCGTATGAGAATGTTATTGGAACGAGTATATGTATTCAGTATGTCATGTATATGTATCCCGTATATCAAGACGGTGGACAAGAACAGTTGAAATTGGCTGAGTATAGCCTGATTAACATACACTAAAGTAAGGACTTAGCGTACACTAATGCACAAGGCTTACATACGTTAAGAAGGATAGTTAATGTATGTAAGGTGCACGAAGCTTACATACACTAATAATCGTACTTAACGTACATAAAGGTCATATCAGGCAGGATCAGGCTGTGATCGGCGGGTGGGTCCCGTTGTCGGCAACTTTTGGCGTAGATGTGAATAGGCGAGTCAACGTATAACCTTATGTAGGTTATGGATAGCCTATTACGTACGTTAAACGAGTATGTTATTGTAGCATGTCGATGACTATATTACGTATGCTATCGCATGGACATTACGTATGTAAGACATGATAATAATTGAGGCAGTAGCCTTTGGATTAGTGCTACATACGCTAACAAGGTCAGTTAACGTACGTAAAGAAGGTTACGTACGTTCGATGGATTATGTAGCGTACGTAATGGTTGAAGTTTATATAAATATGTGAGAACCATCACTTTGGCATTTTTGAAGATGTTCACTTCATTTTTCGCCCTTCAACCCTCCAAGATGGATTTTTTGACTCTTCTAACTTGATTATGAGCTTGATGGCATGGATCAGATCTTGAGAAATGAAGATATTATTGATTCTTGAGGAGTTTGATTGTGATGTTCATCTTCAAGAGGTATGTTGAATACACTACACCATATATGGTCTTTACCAACACATGGATAGGTGTTGCCACGTTAAATGTTGCCTTATATGGCTAAATTTAGAATAAATTCGATATAAGGCAACACTCTAATTTCATGTTGCAGTTGATATCAAATAATGTTACCTTAAATATAATTAGACCTTCAATGCCAACACTTATGTCGGTGTTGCAGTAGATAGGGCTGGAAAAATATGCCCAAAATACCGTATACTGTACTTATCATATCGAAAAAATACCAAAAATAATGAGTTTTCGGTATACCGTAATTTTCGATATGGTATGATTCCGTACCGTTTGATTTCGGCACGGCAAAGGTATGGAATATGTGATTCCTCCGGTACACCGTTGACGTACCGAACGTCAGTATGTAACGAATTTTTCGGTATATAGCGGTATCTTGATATATTGACATACCAGTATGTATTGATTTTTCGGTATATATCGGAATGCCGGTATATTTTGAATTTATTACATATTTATAATTTTATAGGTTATAATTCTATTAAGTGTACACTTATTAAAAATACAAAAGAGAATTTAAAACTTAGAATTGGAATTTAGAACTCAAGTACTCAACCCTAATTTCAGATTTAAGTTTCTGCCTCCCCAACCCGTCGCAAACCTAAACCAGCAGCCGCGGGATGTCTTCACCGATCCGAACTCCGGCACGCCGCTCTTGAGTCTCCTCGCATCGCCTCGCAATTCGTCTCGTCGAGATCTCCTTGCGTTGCCTATTTTGATCCGACTTCCACTTGCCGCGTCCGAAGTCCAAATCTCCAGTGTCGATGAGCAGCGGCGTGACCACCGAGCTCTCTCTGTTGTCGTCTCTGTCAACCCGCTGTGCGCTGCCCAAATTCTTAGTTCTCTCGTCTCTCCATCTAAAGGTTTTTTATTTAGTGTTAGTGGTGCCTATAGTTCGTTCATTTATATTCTTGCCAAAAAACTAAAAGAGTATGTTTATTAATGTATTTGTAAGCATGTAACAATGATTTAGTGACTGAGCATTCATTTATATATTTGCTATTTTGGCTCAACTTGAATTAGCTGATTGAGGAATTGGGCATATTCATTTAGGAGGTGGCTATTGAGGAATTGTTTTCGTAATTGTTTCTTGTAAGCATATTGCTATTTTGTATCTATTTCTATAATTGTTTATATGTTGCTGTTTTTGGTAATTGTTGCTATTTTGTATCCGAATTAAAACTAGGTTTCATTCATCCTCGTTTCACTGCATATTTTTTTATCCCGCATGTACTAATTATTATTTACCGGCAAATGGTGGCGCAGTCTGGTAGAGAGTCTCATCCACCCATTACGTGTTTGTCTAAATTGTATTATATATGGTTGTTAATTTTTCAATTACAGACCGCAGGTATAAGTCTGTAATAAACAATTTTGGAAGATTATGTTCTCCTGCATACTATCTGGACATAGATACCAAGAAATCTGTTCTAAAAGCTGCCTCAAGTGTTGTGTGTCTCAGATCTTACTCAGGTATATTTTTTGTTTTGGGATAATACGCACTACTGTGTTAATCATCTTATCGCAACAACTCTTTACTGAAGAAGAATACGCAGACTGTTAATATCGTTTGCTCAAGCATCACTTATTTAAATCATAAATTATAAGTACCACATAAGCACTTGAATTCAGTATCTCTTGAATTGCATTGTGTGCTCTTGCTCTAATCACTTATGCTAAAGGGTTGATCTTTCTAGTGCAATCTTTATGCGATTAAGCGGCGTAAGAAGCTAGGAAAATGAATATTAAACTGATTTTAGTCATGAATTCTCTAGTAATTTTGTAGAAGGCATAATATGAATTTTACTATGTAAATTTGCTCCATCCCAACATTCCTATAATTGCAACTCCTATTGTTGTATGTATATTTCCATGTCATTTGTTTCTCCTTTACTCCCTAGCGGATGCAGTAGGAGCATTACTGCAGGAGCATTACTGCAGCTACCAAAGTTTAGGACAAGGCTTATATGTACATGTACTATGTGAAATATATGTAAATTCATTTTAAAATGCAAATTTCAAGTATTCTAATTGTTATGCGTACCTTGCTTCTTAACTCAATAAGAAAGATTGATTGTAGTGTAAGTATATTGGATCCTTAGACTATGAGTTCTATTGGGGATTCATTCCCCATGGCTTTGTAATGACATGCTTATTGACATATCTATGTACAAATCAATATTTCCTTTCCGCATTTTTTTCTCTAGTCTGATTAGCACTTGATTAACATTGTTTACCCTCTAGAAAAAGTGCAAAGAAATAAAAGTTTGCACAATTGTTAATA
The DNA here is from genome assembly GCA_033398695.1 of Orobanche coerulescens. Lineage (NCBI taxonomy): Eukaryota > Viridiplantae > Streptophyta > Magnoliopsida > Lamiales > Orobanchaceae > Orobanche > Orobanche coerulescens. Next base: position 103,729,425 of record CM065808.1, read on the forward strand.
TGGCTCCCGTTCTTTACCAACTTTAACTGATGTTAGTGGCTAATTTAATTAAAATATTAACATCAATTGTCAGCCTTGTTTATTATTATTTCTGGAATATATTAACTTTAAGACCTATTTTTTTTGGTTTATAATTACCTGGTTCCACCTCCTAACAAGTAAACAAGGCATGATTTTTTATTGTTAGTAACTGGGCTTGTCAAAGATGTCCTTTCCAGGTGACAAACGGATGTTTATTTGTTCTGGGTTCATAATGGAGTGTGATAATAAGTGTGGCACCTTTAATCGTAGTATCCTGACTTCTGTTATACTCCTGCAAAGTCCAAGTGGTGCAGCTATGGTAGCTAATGATCTTAAGGTTAGTAAATATTTGCATTGTCTTTAATCTGCATACTGAAGTTCTATGATTAAAAAGAGCTCATCGCTTTTCCTTTATTTTTTGCTTACATATATTGATGGATGTTTGAATCTCCTGACTCCCTTATGAATGTCAACTTTGACATACTCATACTCTTGCAGATTGATGTGTACACGACAGGTGGTACATTCTTTAAAGGCGAACTTTTAGCTGTTGACTTCCACTACAACATTGCTATAATTGAGATAAACTTAGATGCACGTCTATCAACTTATACTGTTACGCTTATTGATAATTTTGTGCCTTTAGATCCTCGTAAACGTGGTTGTAGTGAAGATTTACAATTATCCCGATCTGCTGGACGTCAAGATTCAGCAACATCTTCGAATCGGTTTTCTCTTTATCCCAGTATGGATGTATTAGCCTTAGGGCGCTATTTTGCGGATTCCTATGATATTATGGCCGCACCTGGTGTATTCATGTACTCATCAAGACTCGATGGACTCCTGATTCTTTGATTTTAGTCATAGGCATCCAATCTTGCTTTAGAGTTGTGTGCCTTTGTGATGCCAGTGTTTCTTTGTTTATCATCTAGCTATAGTGATTGCAACTTTGACTGTAAAGAGCTTCTCACTGCAAGTTGCCAAATTAAGAAGGTGATCTCTCCTTTTAGTATCCGACTCAACTAGGTTGTTACACACATCAATGCCTTTTTTTAGTATCCGACTCAACTAGGTTGTTACTATATTTACAGTTTTCTTTCTATATGTGCACTATTGCAGCATAGTCGTATTTGTTAGACTCCTAACTAACATCAGTTTTGTCACCAGAATGGTATGGGTGGACCTCTTATCAATTGTCTTGGAGAAGTTATTGGAATTAACTTCTACGATGCCTCATACACTCCATTTCTTCCAGTCAACATAGTATACCAATGTTATAGGGATCTAAATAAAAATGGTAATGCGAGAACTTAATGTTCTTTTTGTACGTAATATTAATGGCTTTAAATTAATTAGTAAAATTCATTGTTTCCAATCGAATTCCACGTACTTGGATTGGATTAAGTGTCATTGATCTTAATGACGGATTGTGGGTATAAGTTACCTACTAAAATTGTAAGTATTGCTTCAATAGTTTTTTGTTAATTTAAATGGTTCGATCATGTTGCGTATTTTATTTACTTGCTTCACATGTTCTAATTATAGTCGAATATTAAGAAAAATTTGGAAGATGGAGGAAATGTTGAGGATGCTAACAAACTAGTTCATGGTAGCAATGAACACAACTCCTCATATCTAGTAGGGAGGCTTACTCGAAAGAGGAAATAAAAGGGGAAATCTGCAGCACCCCTGTATCCAGTTCTTCAGATCAGTAATTGGCAGATTTAACAGCAAAAATCCGTGAACAACATGCACATGAGATGGAGGAAAAAGCTGAGAAAAAGGTTGGAGAGAATGTCAAGTTTATGATGACTAAAATAGCTAAAAAGAATCTAGAATTAAAGGTTGATATTGATGAGCTAAGTGTTGCGCCATCAATCGACGGTTCAACTGGCAATGTTTCCACTTGATGTGGAGTGCATGGTATTTATCTAATTTTTTGAACTGCATGATGGTACTTAATTATGATAACGGTTAGGACATTATGGTACTTTAGCTTAGTAGATTTGACAAGTTGGGATATGTCCAACTATGACTTTCTTTGGTATGTATTTTGGTATGTATGCAAAGTAAAAAGGTTGTACTATTCCTTTTGGCATATTTTTTATTTGAGTCAAAGATTTTTTAAGTTTTAGATGTTACTTTGGATTATGATTATGAATTAAGATAACTTGGAGAATGTTGCCAATACATTAAAGTGTTTGTCTAATATATGTTGCAGGAAAATTGAAATAGTGTTGCTAAAATATAAAAAATATTTACTAAACAAATGTTGCAATAATATGAAATGGTGTTGCTAATATATGAAAATTGTTCAATAAATAAATGTTTCACTAACGAAAAGGGATGTTGCTAAAATTTTGAAAGTGTTAATAAAAAAAAAATTGCAATAAAGCTGAAAAGATGTTGCCTTAACCAATGTTGCTGTAGGAAAAAATGATGTTGCAATAGGGTCTATTGCAGCATTACCTTTGGTGTTTCTGTAGACCAGAAAGTATTGCCATAAATGGCTAAGGCAACATATATATTGATGTTTCCGTATATTGACAAAAGTGTTAGCTTACCCACCTATGGCTATGCGAGTATATCCAACACCACCAAATTTGGGAAAAGTGTAGCCTTAAACCAATTTTGGGTTTATAGCAACATAATTTTTGATTTTTTACACTTTTTTCACATGTTGGCAAAGACCATATATGGTGTAGTGAATAATCCCTCTCCTTAAATTCGGGTTTTGATGTTGTTGTTGATGTTTTCTTCGTATGATGATGGTTATGGTGGTATTTGTAACACCCCAAACTAGGTGGCTATTATAGTGCCGTGGAACCCCAACTGGGATCCACCAGGCGAATGAAAATTAATGAATTAAATAATATAATTGTAGTACCGAACCACATTATATTACCAAATACTCCGATGAGGAGCTTAAGTATAATATACTAGGACAATACAGAATACTAGTATATTTTATATGAAGATAAAATACACCACCCTGAAGAAATAAACATCCCAAACGGAATTTGCAGCGGAAATACAAATGAAGAAAAACAAGAATGACTGAAAGGACTGGGGCCCTCTACTAGTATCACTGGGACTCCTCGCCGTCAACGTGCTCTTCCCGTGCTTTTGCCTTGCCATGACCTGAAAACAATATCCCCCAACGGCCGCGATTCTGTAACAACAATCCTCAAGGGTTGAATATACACAATCATGATATATCTCAATTATGAAATATCCTTAGTTATGAATTTAAGCTGAAGAGGAGCATCATAGTACACCCGTAATGTTCTGTGCAAGTGTACAAGACGAGTGCCCGGACATACCCGTCCTTGTACCTAATTAGTCTCACGGAGGTAAACGTTACCGTGTGCACAGTCCAATGTATTGGTGAACCCAACACATGACTATCGTGTTCCCGACTAAAAATTCAACACATTCGCACCCGGCCACGTAATATGAACCCAGAAGGTCACACGATCAAAAGTGACCATGATGATTATTAATGAATAACAACCCTTCAAGGGTCAAGAATGACTCACCGAGATGAAATAAGAGTGAAATGAATGATAGCTCTTCGAAATGATTGGAACCGTCACTCCTCATGAATGAAATGATTATTTTGAAAATTACACGTCTCAACATGATTAGTACACTGTGAATGATTATGATTATGAATGAACAACAACGAAAGGAATGAGTATCCTTTTAACCGAGTAAGAATTAACATACACAACACCGATGAAGAATGTCCTTCCACGACTAAACTAAACTCATTGGGGCATTATATCAAACACGTTGTGGCCAATCTTCGATTGTTTACAACCAAACCTTAACTATACCAATATCAAATCCCCAAGAAGTGTTCCAAACCAACAAAACACCTTCAATACAATCAATAATCCAATATGAATATCCAAATTCGTGATTACAACAACAACTAATCGAAAACCCCCAAATCCAACTCAATATTCAAAGTGTTCTTGAACAACCCTTCAATAATCCAATGAATATTCATACACACTCATGATCATATGTATATCTCTTCATACAACATGATTATAACGTCCAAAACATCATATCTCAACACAAAATCGAAATCCAAGATGTTTGAAGAATATTACCTTTGAAGATCCAAACACTTTGATCCGAAGAATACGCGTTAGATCGACTATCCAAGCTTCCCAAACGAATGAAGATGATGAAAACCAAACACCCAAGTGATTGATGATGAAAAATCTCTCCCTCAAGCTCTCTCTCTCGGATATAAGGTGAAGAAATGAGAAAATGAGCTCAAAGTCCCGTCCAAGTCCTATATAAACTGCCGAATGTTACGACCGTAACTCGGCCTACTTACGGCCGTAACATCCCAAGTCAACGGCCTTATGGCCCTAACCAACCATCTCGTACGGCCGTAACTCGGCTTCGTCCAGAATCTGCCGACAGTCATACAGTCGTACCCGCACCTGCCTTACGGGTGTAATTCGCCCTCGTCCAAACACCTGTCGACCGTCATATGGCCGTACCCATACATGCCTTACGGGCATAACTCGATCGATACGGCCGTACCCGGCCAAACTTACGGGCATATGAAGCCTTCGTCAAAAATGCCTGGGCACCCTGCCTGCATCGTACGGCCGTAACCGGCCAAGCCTTACGGCCGTACTAGCCTCATCTTACGGCCGTATGCCGTAACCCTTACGGTCGTAAGTCCCATTCGTCCGAACTGGCCTGAAATCAACGAACGCCTATTACGGTCGTATTCGACAGTTCTTACGTCCATAACTCACCTTCGTCCAAAACCACCATGAGCCAACGAATGCAGGTTACGGTCGTAATGCCTGAATAGTTACGGCCGTAACTCGCTGCTGGAATTGACAAAAATCTGACAACTCCGTCTACTCGTTACAAACGGTGAATGATCTGACGTACAATACTTGTATGATTGTAAATAGGTCCAATAACACGTGATAGATGATACTTCCAACACAAGACTATATTCACGATGATTATGATAATACTCTCGTCTCGACTCTCAATCGGAGATGAATGACGATCGGTAACTGATACACGGTTACAAAATGCCAACGATGAAAACAAATGAATGAATCATGAATGATGAGTGATTATTAATGAGTGAGAAATTACTGAGTGACCATTACTGATTGATAATTACCGAATGATAATGAATGAATTACAATCGGGTATTACATAATCCCCCCTTAAAAAGAGTTTCGTCCTCGAAACTAAGGGTCAAATAACTCGGGATAACTCTCCCAGATACTATCCTCGGTTTCCCAAGTATCCTATTCGACTCCATGTCTAGACCACTGAATCTTGACCAAAGGAATCGTCTTGTTCCTCAACTGTTTGATTCGCCGCTCTAAAACTCGTATAGGACGCTTCTCATATGAATGATCATCAGCGATCTCGATTTCGTCGAATTAAAGTATGTGACTCGGGTCAGCAACATACTTCCGCAACTGAGAGACGTGAAACACATTATGAATTCGGCTCAATGCCGGAGGTAAAGCCAATCGATTAGCCAGACTGCCTACTCGATCCAAAATCTCAAACGGTCCGATGAATCTCGGACTCAACTTCCCCCGTTTTCTGAATCAGAAAATACCTCGACTCGGGGATACCTTGACCAACACGTGGTCACCTGTCTCAAACTCTAGTGGTCGACGACGATTATCTGCATATGATTTCTGTCGACTCTGAGCGGTCAACAAACGACTCCTCATCAAAGCTACCTTCTCACGGGCGGCTATAAGTATATCAGGCTCGGTGCCGATTGATTCTGATAAGTCATCCCAACACAAAGGAGATCGACAACGACAACCGTACAAGGCCTCGTAAGGTGCCATCTTAGTCGAAGCATGCCAACTATTATTGTACGTGAACTCACTCAACGGTAGTTGGGCTTCCCAATCATCTTTCCAATCAAGAACACATGCCCTCAACATGTCCTCCAAAGTCTGAATAGTCCTCTCTGATTGTCAGTCGGACTGAGGATGAAAAGCTGTGCTGAGATTAAGCTGAGTTCCCATAGCACGATGAACTGATTTCCAAAAATGAGACACGAACCGTCCATCACGATCAGAAACGATTCTTTTAGGAGTACCGTGCAGTCTCACTATCTCTTTGATGAACAACTGGGTAAGTCTCTCGGGATCCCACGTATCCTTAATCTCAAGGAAATGAGTTGATTTAGTTAAGCGGTCCACAATCACCCAGATTGTATTCATGCCACGACGACTCATAGGCAAACTCGTGATGAAGTCCATACAAATATCCTCCCACTTCCACTCTGGAATAGGGAGAGGTTTCAGCATACCCGCCGGTCCCTGATGTTCTATCTTGACTTACTGACAGGTCAAATATCTCGAAACAAATTCTGCAACTTCTCGCTTCATATTACTCCACCAGTAATTTTGTTTCAAGTCTTTGTACATCTTGCTGGATCCCTGATGAATGAAATAAGGGGTAGCATGAGCTTCTCTCAAAATCGAGTTTTTCAACTCGTCATTCGCCGGCACATATAACCAATTCTTAAATCGCAAAGTCCATCCTCGTGGACCACAAATCCAGGGGCTTTCCCTTGAGTCATATCATCTCGAATGCGTAACAAAAATGGGTTCGAACCCTGATTCTCTTTGATCGCCTCCTCAAGTGGCGATGAAATCTCTAACGTACAAATTTGACCTTGTACTCGCTATAACCAGACCTAGATCTCGGGTCTCAGAAATTCCTGCTGAAGTTCCTTCTGAACTGTCAAACGAGCAAGCATTTGCTCCTGAACGGACTTATGACTCAAGGCATCGGCAACCACGTTTGCCTTACCTGGGTGGTACAGGATCTCGATATCATAATCTTTGATTAGTTCCAACCACCGCCTATGTCGCATATTTAACTCCTTCTGAGTAAATATATACTTCAAACTCTTATTATCGGTGAATATCTGACAGGTGACACCATAAAGGTAATGACACCAAATCTTCAACGCGAAAACCACAGCTGCTAGCTCCAGGTCGTGGGTCGGATAATTAACCTCGTAAGGTCTCAATTGCCATGAAGCATAGGCAATAACCTTCCCATTCTGCATTAATACACATCCGAGACTGTGTCCAAACGTGTCAGTATAAACCACGAATCCCTCCGTCTCTTGTGGCAAGGAAAGGACAAGTGCTGAAATTAACCGGCTCTTGAGTTTCTCAAAACTCCCCTGACACGTGTTGGACCATGTGTATTTCTTATCTTTTTGCGATTTTAGAAAATCCTTCCACAAATCGCCGATAATAACTGGCTAATCCGAGAAAGCTTCGGATTTCCTTAACATTCTTCGGAGGTAACCAATCTCGGATAGCCTCCGTCTTCTGAGGATCAACACGCACACCATCTGATGAAATTACATGTCCGAGAAACGTCACTTCAGACATCCAGAAGTCACATTTGGAAAACTTTCCATAGAGTTGCTCCCGTCTCAACACGTCGAGAACCTGATGAAGGTGAACCTTGTGCTCCTCTCGGTCATGAGAATAAATCAAAATGTCATCAATAAAGACAACCACAAACTGATCCAAAAATTCAATGAAAACCCGATTCATTAACTCCATGAATACCGAAGGTGCATTAGTTAACCCAAACGGCATTACCACGAACTCATAATGACCATAGCGTGTACGAAACGCTGTCCTTGCGATATCCGACTCTCGAATTCGCAAATGATGATATCCAGATCTCAAGTCGATCTTGGAAAATACTGAAGTTCCCTGAAGTTGATCTAAGAGATCATCAATACGGGGTAGAGGATACATATTCTTGACCGTCACCCTGTTCAACTCCCGATAATCAATACACAAGCGAAACGAACCATCCTTCTTCTTGACAAACAACACTGGTTCTCCCCACGGGGATGCACTCAGTCGGATATAACCTTTCTAGAACAACTCCTCAAGTTGATTCTTCAATTCCTGCATTTCGGTCGGGGCCATCCGGTACGGTGCCTTCGATATCGGGGACGTACCGGGCTCCAACTCAATCGTGAATTCCACATCTCTCTGTGGAGGCAAGCCAGGTAACTCGTCTGGAAATACATCGGTATATTCTCTCACTACCGGAATATCCGCCAACATTATTGGTGATTTCTCGGTTTTGGTTATATAGCACCAATAACCAACACACCCTTAATCGAGTAATTTGACTGCCCTCATCAAATTAATGACCTTACCAGAATAGCCGGGATTACCCCCCTAGAAAACACATTCGACCCCATTGTCTAAAATGATAGTGACCATACGCTTACGGACACTAATGATGGCATCGTGATGATCCATCTAATCAATACCCAAAATGACGTCGTCTCTCGGTAAAGCCACCACGATTAGGTCTGCTAGCCATACACGGCCATGAAACTGAATCGGACAATTATGAATCTCACGATTTCCGATAATTCTTCTACCGTCAGGTAGACCAATGACATAGGGCTCACAACTAGTAGCACTACCCAGACGTAGTCTACTCAAACATGACTCGAAAATGAATGAATGCGATGCACCAGTATCAAAAAGGGTACACACAGGTTTAGATAGAATATCGAGTGTACCTAAAATCATCCGGGCCTCCGGATCGTCGGTCTTCTTCATCTCATAAATTTGGGGATTGCTAGTCCCAGCACCGGACGCTCCCGTCTGATGACTATAGGCTCCACCTTTATTCGCTCCTGTCGTCTTGAACGACATAAACTGTGTGGCCTGATTATGAACAGCTGACTACTTCGTGACCTGAGATAACGCCAGAGTAGGTTTGGAGTCCCTTCGGCAAAAACGGGCCTTATGCCCAGCAATCCCACAGTTATGGCATGTGATAGTCTGCCTCGGACACTTGGTGCTGACATGACCAAGTTCCCCACAGTTGAAACAAGTGATGGCCGAACTGGCCGCTCGGATCGCGATTCACGGCCTCAGGCGCCACAGGAGGTCGCTCAGAGAAAGTAGAGCCTGCACGAGGCTTCTTGAAGGTTGTCTGACCGCCTTCAGACTGATTACGATTCTTTGACTTCTTGCTAGCAGATGAAGGTTGCTGCTTAGCAATCTCCTTAGCATTAAGCTCATAAGTAAGAGCTTTCTCAATGAATTCGGTTAGAGTGGTACAATTATGATTAAGCAACTGCATCCGCATACGGGGTTTCAGCCTCTTGCTGAAATACTGAATCTTATCCGCCTCGGAGTGAATGATAGATGAGGCGAAAGGAAGAAGTTCCTGAAATTTCTCGGCGATGGCGAGAACATCATCTTCCAATCAAGGGTCGAGAGTGAGTAATTCTGATAACTTGGCCTCTCTGAGTGGGGTCGGATAATACCTCTCCATCATGAAAGTCTTGAATTGATCCCAACTACATGATCTGTCGGTGGGTTTCAACGATAACCACCATGAATGAGCGCTCTTACCCATATAGTAAGGCGCAAATGAAACTTTGTGTCTTTCGGGACACTCTACCATAGCAAATAACTTCTCGAAATGTTCGAGCCAGCGAACAATATCCGCCGGTTCAGATGAACCCTAGGTGGCCTTTGGCAAGAGATGCCGCCAATGATACTGCTCACACTCCTCTCTTGCCTCTGAGGTGGCGGCGGAGGAGCCTGTTGATTTTGAGTAGCTGAGTTATGCATCGTCTCCATCAGTTGTGCCATCTGAGTCATTTGGGCCATCATGCCCTGCATAAAAGCGAGCGGATCAACCCGAACACCTTCTGACTGAGCTAAAGTCCATCTTAGCGACTCTGTTGTGACCGTTTCGTCATTTCGAGAATATTTAATTCTGTACTTTTTGTCATCCGAGTTCGTTTCGGTATCGTTTTGTTGAGTTTCGTGTTCTTAAACTGCTTTTCCGCACTTGAGTTTGATTCTTGTGAATCTCGTCCGAAACTATTGTTTCAAGTTTCTCGTAAGTTCATTTAATGTTATTATTCATGTTGCGAGCTTTGGCTTGGTGTTTCGATCGTGTATCGTGTACTTCGGGCGTTTTGGGCCATTTTCATAATTTCCCAAAGTTTGGGGTAATTACTTTCCGTTGTCGAATTTCAAGCCTTCGGGTGGTCGGAATCGTGTGTTCTCTTAACGCTTGGATTCGTCTATGCGAGTACTTTGTAACCGTATCTTCAATTCATATTCAGGTTCGGGTTTCGGCATCGTTCGTACCGTCGGAGTGGCCACGACCGAGCCACGGCCGCTCAGTTTGGAACTGGCCTGGCCCGGCCGAGTTACGGCCGTAAGGTGCCGGTTACGGCTGCAAGTGATCGGCAGGCATGGCCTGACGAATGCCGGTTATATCCATAAGGGCCGAGAGTTACGACCGTATGGGTGCCAGGCAACTTCCGGACGAATGCCAGTTACGGCCGTAAGGCCCTGCCGGTTACGGTCGTAACCCTATCGGCCATATATAGGCTATGACCGGCCAGACCTCATTTTTTAATCATTTCTCCACCCGGGTGGCGGCTGGCGACGGGAAAAATTGGGGAGTTGAGTTTTTGGTCGATTCCACTCGATTTCTAAGCATTTTTGAGGATTCTTGTCGATTATATCAACATCAAATCATTGTTCTTCGCCGGATCGAGGTAATTTCTTGAAATCTCCTAGAATTTGGTTTTCGAGATTTCTTCTTGATTTTCATTGTTCGTCCGAATTTGATGAATCGATTGATGTTAGTAAACATTATTAATCGTGTTCTATGGATTGTATATCCATATCTTCGATTTGTTCAACCCGATTGATGATTCTTAGGTTCTTGAGGAACTTTGAACATTTAGTGTTCGATTAAATGTCTCAAAGAGTTTCTTTCGGTCGTTGTGTTGATTTCGATTGATATTGTAATATTGAATGAATTGTATTTCATTCAAGGTTGTTCTAGTACTTGTGTTTATCGGAGGACGCCGTTCGTTGCTCGTGGAAGGATTTCATCGCCTTCGGTTGAGGCAAGTTTTATACTTGTACTAGTCAATGAGATTAATGTTATCATATATGTGTATGAATATGTTGTATCATTCCGAGACTTAGTCTCTTCATGAGTTCATTGATATTAAGGGATCGTTCGATACGATACCTTTCGGCAATTATGCCAAATGTTTATTATTGTTCATTAATGGCCGGTAGAGCATTGAGATACTCGTTGTTAATGTTATTGTCGATAGTCGGTTCGTGGTATCGATGTATCGATTGTTGTTGTTAATATTGATGTCGATCTAAGACATTGTTGTAATCATTGTTATTAATGTTGGCGTCCTGTTATTCATGTTGTATTGGCCGATTAAAGGCATTTGTGTATTCGTTCTCATCTTCGTCGTCGGTAACCGATTAAAGGTGCCGAGGCATTCATTGTATCATTGTTATCGATTGGCCGCTCTAAGGCAATCGAGGTGCTCAATCATTCATTGTATCATTGTTATCGATTGGGCGTTCTAAGGCAATCGAGGTACCCAATCATTCATTGTATCATTGTTATCGGTTGGCCATTCTAAGGCAATCGAGGTATTGAATTTGGGCTGTCGATGATAGTTCCCATCCGTTGTGTCGTTGTTATCGATTGACCATTCTAAGGTAATCGAGGTATTAAATTGGGACCGCCGAGGACGGTGCCCATCCGTGAGTCATCATTATCGTGTTGGCCGACTCAAGGCAGCCCACTATCATTCTCGTGAATTCACTAATCTCGGTCGCTTTTGTTTTTGTGACCTTCAGGGATTGTGTTTCGTGGCCGGGTGGCGTATGTGTGGAATTTTTAGTCGGGCACACTATGGTCATGTGTATATGCGGGACTCTGGATACATTTAGACTGCGCACATGGTAAAGTACCTCTGTGAGACTAATTAGGCCAAGTTGCGGGTGTATATGCGGGACTTCGGACACTCGGCTACTTGTGCACTCATACATTCCATTCGGGCATACCATGATATTCCACTATGGTCATGTGTATATTATGTTTTTGTGACCTTCCGGGATTGTGTTTCGTGGTCGGGTGGCGTATGTGTGGAATTTTTAGTCGGGCACACTATGGTCATGTGTATATGCGGGACCCCGGACACATTTAGACTGTGCACACGGTAAAGTACCTCCGTGAGACTAATTAGGCCAAGTTGCGGGTGTATATGCGGGGTTCCGGACACTCGGCTACTTGTGCACTCACACATTCCATTCGGGCATACTATGATATTCCACTGTGGTCATGTGTATATACGGGACTCCGGACACATTTAGACTGTACACACGGTAAAATACCTCCATGAGACTAACTAAGCCAAGTTGCGGGTGTATATGCGGGATTCCGAACACTCGGCTACTTGTGCACTCACACATTTCATTCGGGCATACTGTGATACTCATCATTCAACTCTAATACTTAATTCAATTCTGGTTTGGTTCATCTTCATAGAATTCATTGTGATTCATATTTAATTCAGTTCTGGTTTGGTTTATCTTCATGTAATTCATTGTGATTCATATTTAATTCAGTTCTAGTTTGGTTCATGTCGTGTAATTCATTGTGGTACCTTGTGATTATGATTCGCCGTTGGGCACTTATGTTCTAACCTGTTGAACAGGTATTAATAGTATGCCATGGGCATAGTATTTCATGAATGCTCGGTTCTTACCTTGGTTTGTGAGCATCTCGTATTATTATTATCATTGTACCGTTTCATTCTGCCTTTGGATGCATATCATGTTATATATGTATTTGATGTTCATTATCTGGATGACTGACCCCGTGGTGGCGGAACATGTTTTCATGTTTTAGGTGCTTGCGAGGAGAGAGTTGAGACACAAGGGCGTGATGATGGTGACGAGGCATTCGAGCGATACTAGTCCGAGTTGTTCATGTTGGTCAGTCAGTTTTAGTGTTCTCTAGTTTGTCAGTCATTGTCATTATGTATTACCCGAGCAGATGCTCGTGGATGTTGTTGATACGATATCTATTATTCCAGTCGAAGAAACTCCGATAAAAATCGACATCCATGATGATGCAAATTCGCATGGCCATGCATCGTTGTACTTAGGAGAAAATGTTAAACGGATTGGAGTTACGTTGTTAATCGGAATCGGAGTGACGTAGAATTCGACGACGGATCGACCCGAAAGCATGAAGATCGGCCGAAACATGCTTGAAAGGGACACTTTGTCTTCATATCTTTACAAAATAAAGATGTGATTCCCTCCTTACAAAACAAAGTCACAAACGGCCGAAATGCATATGGATGGAGTGAAGACTTTCTTCATCATGTCACTATCACAAATCTACACCAAATATCACTTATCGGCCGAAATGCATGCATGGGAAAGATGGTGTTTTGTTCTACTTCATGTCACCATCAAAGACCAAAATAAACTTCATGTCTCTTTCACCTAATAACACCAAGAGATTTGATATCTCAATCCTTGGATTTTCGGCCGAAATGATGTTGCTAGGAAGTTCGTTTTTTTTCGTTTTGTTGTATTTTCTTTCGGTTGTAAACTACTATATATAGTAGTGTTCGTTGTACTTGTAAAGCATCGAGAATCATAATAAACTTTGTATTTCCTTTGAAATATACGTTGAACGAGTTCGACAAACCTTAGTTATTGTTTCGACGAGTTTCGAGATTTTAACTTTGATCAATTCTCAAAAGGTCTTGGGAAGAGATTACCCTTTTATCGAGTTATAGGTCTAGTTCGATAAAAACACACCAAACTCCGCACATCCTACTATACCACGGCCGAATCCCCTTTAATTCGTCCACCACCTTTGTAAATTTTATCCATATTGTAAACGTGATCATCTTCCGTTGTGTTTATACGCATTACTTACGTAATTCGTATCATAAGTGGTATCAGAGCCACTTGTCTCACAGTTCTCGACATCACTGAAGAAGATGGCATTCACCGATGAAGAAGTAGCACAACTACGTGACGTTCTTCGTGGCTTGCCGGAGCCCAGAATCCATGCACGACGAGGACATGACACCATGCATGCACCACGACATGCGGATGAATACAAGACCAGCGAACTTCCGGAGTTCGTAGGCGGCACCGATCCTGAGGTTTATTTGGAGTGGGAAAGAAAAATTGAACGAATGTTTGAGTTCAAGGAGCTCAATGACGAGGTACGTTGCAAGTACGCGATTCTCAAACTTGGAAAGGGAGCTTCCCTTTGGTTTGAGCGAATGAAGACGCAAAGAAGTCGTGGCTTTAAAGAAAAGATACGTTCGTGGGATTCCCTAAAAGGAAACTACGAAAAGATATGTCCGGCTACACACAAGCTAAGTCTGCACCGAAAAATTTCGACCTCACGCAAGGAAAGCTAAGTGTCGAGGAGTACATCGAGGAGTTTGAAAACTTATCCTTGATGGGAGAACTTGAAGAAAGCGAAGAATTGCGCATGTCCCGTTTCCTACGAGGTTTGAACAAAAATATTGCTAATTCCGTGGAACTCTACCCCTATTCTGACTTCGATACTTTATGCGGACTTTGCATAAAGTTGGAAAATCAAAACAAAACCAAACTCGCTAAACCCGAATTCCCACCTAAATACGGAAATACCAACTTTGGCACGAGTTCTAGCTCGTTTCCAAAACCTGTCACCACAAGCCAGTCCGTTACTACCATTCCAAAAACCCCTACCACACCAAAAGAGACGAGCCTATCTAAAGTCCGATGTTTCAAATGTCAAGGATTTGGACACTATCAAAGTGCTTGTCCAAATCGGAGGATTGTAACGTTGCGAGAAGCCATAGCCGCCCGAGAGGAATTATTAGCCGAAGAAGAAAGAGTTGGAGACGTTTTTAACTTAGAAGCTGACGAAGAAGAAGAATGCGAGGCATACGATGCCCCGAACTATGACACGAACCTTGTCCTTCGCATGTTGCAAACGAAGGCCGCCCCAAGTGACGAAGAACAACGGGACCAAATCTTCCACACGAAGTGTCGTGTCGGAGATAAATGGTGTAGCTTGATCATTGACGGAGGAAGTTGTACAAACGTGGCATCAAGCGAGATGGTTTCAAAACTCGGTTTGATCACCACGGCCCATCCTAAGCCGTATGCACTCCATTGGCTCGATGATGGGAACAAAGTGAAGGTATCAAGACAAGTGAAGGTCGGACTCACCATGGGTTCGTATGGCGATGACATTACATGCGATGTACTACCGATGGACGCATGTCACGTGTTATTAGGAAGACCTTGGTTATTTGATCGGGACGTACTACATCGAGGGAGGAGTAATGAGTATGAGTTACGTGACAAAGGTAAAAATTGTTCTTAAACCTATGTCACCTCAAGCTATCCGGACGATGAGTTCGAAAAAAGTCGAAGGACCGAAGCTTACGATGTTTGCAAACGAGAAAGAAGTCGAGCACGCCATTGACGATGGCGAGCGTGTTTATTTGATGATGATCAAAGAGGTCCGAAATCTTGCCACCAAATCGCAACATGAGGGAGAGATAGACGTACTATTACACGAGTTTTCGGACGTATTTCCCGAAGACTTGCCGGTAGGATTACCACCTATCCGCGGGATTGAACACCAGATTGATCTTATACTGGGAGCTCCATTACCGAACAAAGCGGCGTATCGTTGTAATCCCGAAGAAACCAAAGAACTACAACGTCAAATTGACGAACTCATGAATCACGGATATGTCCGAGAAAGTTTAAGTCCGTGTGCGGTTCCAGTTCTACTCGTACCAAAAAAAGACGGAACATGGCGAATGTGTATTGACAGTAGAACCGTGAATAACATCACCGTCAAGTATCGGTTTCCCATCCCGAGACTAGACGACATGCTGGACGAGTTACATGGCTCGGTTATATTTTCCAAAGTTGATTTACGGAGCGGATACCATCAAATCCGCATGCGAGAGGGAGACGAATGGAAAACGGCGTTCAAAACGAAGAATGGACTTTACGAATGGGTTGTGATGCCATTCGGCCTCACCAACGCCCCGAGCACCTTTATGAGGTTGATGAACGAGGTGCTTAAACCTTTCTTGGGAAAGTTTGTTGTCGTGTACTTAGACGACATTTTGATCTACAGTCGGTCCGTAGAAGAACATCTCGAACATTTGCGGAACGTGTTTGAGACGCTAAGGGAACAAAAACTCTATGGAAAACGGGAGAAGTGTACTTTCCTAGTCGAGAGTCTTGTCTTTCTCGGCTATGTTGTTTCGAAAGACGGAGTTTCGGTCGACCAAGAGAAGATCGCGGCAATCAAGTCGTGGCCGACCCCAAAGACAATCACGGAAGTACGGTCATTTCATGGCCTCGCTTCTTTTTACCGACGATTCATACGGGACTTCAGCACTATATCCAGTCCGATCACGGAGTGTCTGAAAAAGGGAACCTTTGCTTGGAACGAGACGGCCCAAAAGGCTTTTGAAAATTTGAAGGGGAAATTATGTGAAGCGCCGATTTTGACGTTACCCGATTTTTCACAACCGTTTGAGGTAGAATGCGGCGCTAGCGGAGTTGGAATCGGGCGATGCTTATTCAACGAGGCCGTCCCATTGCCTATTTTCGGAGAAGTTAAGTGGCGCCGAGTGAATTATTGTACTTACGACAAGGAGTTCTATGCTATCGTAAGAGCACTCGACCATTGGAGTCATTATCTACGTCAAACATTTCGTGCATTCGGATCATGAGTCGTTGAAATACATCAACGGACAAAGTAAGCTAAGCCCGAGGCATGCAAAATGGGTGGAATTTTTACAATCTTTTCACTTTTCATCCAAGTACAAAGACGGGAAGAGTAATGTAGTGGCGGATGCACTATCGAGACGGTATGCTTTCTTGTCGATGCTAGATGTTCGTTTGTTGGGGTTCGAGACTTTGAAAGATCACTACAACGACGATTTGGACTTCGGGAAATTTTTAACCGTTGTAAAACGGCCCGCATTTGAGGAATTTGTTTTACAGGATGGCTTTCTCTTCAAGGGGAATAAATTATGTGCCGAGACATACGATTCGGGAATTCTTGGTTCGGGAGGCGCACGGAGGAGGACTAGCCGCCACTGGCTCGACCAAGGCAGTAGAAGTGCTAAAAGAACATTTCTTTTGGCGAAGATGTATGGTGACGTCAAGACAATCGTGAGCAAATGCGTAACTTGTCATATGATGAAAAGTTCGTTCAAGTCGAGTACATATATGCCGTTGCCGATACTGCTACGACCGTGGGAGGATGTCTCGATGGATTTTATTGTGGCTTTACCTCGTACTCAACGAGGCAAGGACTCGATCATGGTAGTCGTCGACCGTTTTCGAAAATGGCTCACTTTGTCGCGTGCCACAAAACCGATGATGCAAGCAATGTGGCGGACTTGTATTTCCGGGAAATAGTTCGTTTACACGGAGTTCCAAAACTATCGTGTCGGATCGAGATTCCAAATTTCGAGTTACTTCGAATACTTTATGGAGGAAAGTCGGTACTAAACTCCTATTCAAGACTTCACATCACCCGCAAACCGACGATGCATCGAGGTAACTAATCGAACCTTGGGAGCATTATTACGAGGGTTGGTAAATAAAACTCAGAAAGATTGGGACGTTAAACTTGCTCATGCTGAATTCGCATACAACCGATCACCCGGTTATGCCACGGCCCATTCACCTTTTGAAGTGGTATACGGATTAAATCCGCACTTGCCATTGGACTTGATTCCCTTGCCGAGCAACGAATTGGTTCACAAAGACGCCGAAGCAAAACTCAAGTCAATGATGAAGTTACACGAAAAGATACGGGAACGGATTAAAGAAGTAAATGAAATATACAAACGGAAGTCGAACAAAAATAAAAAGGCGAGATTATTTGATGTTGGCGACTTGGTTTGGATACATTTGAGAAAAGAAAGATTCCCAAGCAAACGGAAGAACAAATTGATGCCGAGAGCCGAGGGTCCGTACAAAATTGTGGAAAAGGTGAACGACAACGCATACAAAGTCGAACTTCCGGGCGAATACGGAGTACACGCGACATTCAACGTAGGTGATCTCTCACCTTATCTTGACGACGATGGCATTGCAGAATTGAGGTCAATTCCTTTCAAAGACGGAGGGAATGATACGATATCTATTATTCCAGTCGAAGAAACTCCGATAAAAATCGACATCCATGATGATGCAAATTCGCATGGCCATGCATCGTTGTACTTAGGAGAAAATGTTAAACGGATTGGAGTTACGTTGTTAATCGGAATCGGAGTGACGTAGAATTCGACGACGGATCGACCCGAAAGCATGAAGATCGGCCGAAACATGCTTGAAAGGGACACTTTGTCTTCATATCTTTACAAAATAAAGATGTGATTCCCTCCTTACAAAACAAAGTCACAAACGGCCGAAATGCATATGGATGGAGTGAAGACTTTCTTCATCATGTCACTATCACAAATCTACACCAAATATCACTTATCGGCCGAAATGCATGCATGGGAAAGATGGTGTTTTGTTCTACTTCATGTTACCATCAAAGACCAAAATAAACTTCATGTCTCTTTCACCTAATAACACCAAGAGATTTGATATCTCAATCCTTGGATTTTCGGCCGAAATGATGTTGCTAGGAAGTTCGTTTTTTTTTGTTTTGTTGTATTTTCTTTCGGTTGTAAACTACTATATATAGTAGTGTTCGTTGTACTTGTAAAGCATCGAGAATCATAATAAACTTTGTATTTCCTTTGAAATATACGTTGAACGAGTTCGACAAACCTTAGTTATTGTTTCGACGAGTTTCGAGATTTTAACTTTGATCAATTCTCAAAAGGTCTTGGGAAGAGATTACCCTTTTATCGAGTTATAGGTCTAGTTCGATAAAAACACACCAAACTCCGCACATCCTACTATACCACGGCCGAATCCCCTTTAATTCGTCCACCACCTTTGTAAATTTTATCCATATTGTAAACGTGATCATCTTCCGTTGTGTTTATACGCATTACTTACGTAATTCGTATCAGTTGTTGTATTTTATTTTTGGCCATGTAGGCCCATCGTTGTCGTTGAAATTCCCCATCGGAATATTGTGTCGGATATCATAGTAGGGACTGTGAACTCCCTTGTTAGCTAATTTGATGTAATTTAGTCATGTTCGCCTTGTGGATCTCCTGGCGTGGGGTCCACGGCACTGTAATGACCCAATAGGATTTGGGGGTGTTACAGAAGATGGTATCAGAGCTTTGGGTTGTGAGATACCCTGATATGTGAGTTATGTGGCTCTACCGATGCGGTAGTAGTGGGACTGTCAGGTTATGACAATTTGGACAGTCGGGTTTTGTGAGTCGTGAAATTTGTACGACTGCACGAGTCATTCATTCATCGAGTCGTCATCAGTGAAGACTAGTATCGTGAGACCTCGAAGCTTCGTATGACCTGTGTAAGGACTCGATTCTCTTTATGTTCATACATTCATTGTGTCATTAATTATACATACTTTGTTCAAACCTATATGTGATATTATTGTTACGATTGATTCATGACTAATTGTGTTGGAGCACGTTTGACCATGCAAGAGATAAGGATCAACTCATTCATCAGTTAACAATCCTCAATCATCATTTTTATCTTGTCGATCATATTAATTCATTCATCACTCAGTCAATCTCATTGTTCAGTTAATTCATTCATCACTCAGTCAATCTCATTGTTCAGTTAATTCATTCATCACTCAGTCAATCTCATTGTTCAGTTTCATTCATCACTCAGTCAATCTCATTGTTCAGTTAATTCATTCATCACTCAGTCAATCTCATTGTTCAGTTAATTCATTCATCACTCAGTCAATCTCATTGTTCAGTTAATTCATTCATCACTCAGTTTCAGTTAATTCATTCATCACTCAATCAATCTCATTGTTCAGTTAATTCATTCATCACTCATTCAATCTCATTGCTCAGTTATTTCATTAATCAACAAGTCCATTTCACGGTTCAGTTGTTGATCTTGTGGATCGAATGTTTAACCTTGTTAACTTGTTCAAGGTAATCATTTCAGGAATTTCATCAGATAATCATGTCACCTCACTTGATCTTTCATGCGATCTTATCATATTCTGGCGTCATGTCGATGATCATTTTATTGCATTATTAATGCATTCATTGTGTTAGAGCGTGTATGCTCATTGTTATCATTCCGTCCCGTAATCATAATGCGATCTTCATACGGGATTTGTAATTATCATGTGACTTTCCTGCCTTGGTATGGAAAGAGCTGTCAGAGGGACATCAGACTTCGACGTCCAAGAGATCATTTTCTAGTCGTCTTCGTACTGGGAGAGCATATTCTTCTTAGACGACAAGTTCGACTGTTGGTTGCTTTAATTGTGATTCAGCAGGGCATGTGAGTACTCGGTGTACGGTGCCAGCTATTGTCTGTTTTCTGTGTGGGAGCCCGGGACACCTACGGAAATACTGCAGGAGTTCTAATGCCAGTAGATCTCAATAGATTTCACGGGCCTCGAGAGATTTTGTTAATCCAGACCCGTGCATCATCCTAGTGGTCCTATCAGGCTTCGAGAGCCAAAGGTAAGGACATTCATCACCGGTTTTGAACAAGTTAATTCTTGCTCGGTAATAGTATAATCATTCATTTCATTTGTCGTTCATTCATTCATATAATCCATTCATCATATATCAATCACGTTGAGACTTATAATTATCAAACTAATCATTCACTTCACGGGGATCAATGGTTCCAATCATTTCATTTGAGCTATCACTCATTACGTTATCATTTCACCCCGGTGAGTCATTCTTGATCCTTGTTGGATTTCAATTCATTATCATTCATTGTGATCATTCTTGTTCTTGTGCATCTCGTTGATTTTTTCTGGCAGGATATTGCTTCTCCCTACTTGTTTTAAGTTTCGGGACGAAACTTCTTTTAAGGGGGGTAGTATGTAATATCCACAATTTCGATTTTTCGGTAATTTTCTTTTTTTTTTGGTGGAAGTCCATCTTAGCGACTCTGTTGTGACCGTTTCATTGTTCTGAGAATATTTAATTCCACACTTTTTGTCATCCGAGTTCGTTTCGGTATCGTTTTGTTGAGTTCTGTGTTCTAAAACGGCTTTTCCGCACTTGACTTCGATTGTTGCGAATCTCATCCGAAATTGTTGTTTCGAGTTTCTCGTAAGTTCATTAAATGTTATTTTTCATGTTGCGAGCTTTGGCTTGGTGTTTCGATCGTGTATCGTGTATTTCAGATGTTTTGGGCCATTTTCATAATTTTCCAAAGTTTGTGGTAAGTACTTTCCGTTGTCAAATTTCGAGCCTTCGGGTGGTCGGAATAATGTGTTCTCTTAGCGCTTGGATTCGTCTTAGCGAGTACTTCATAATCATATCTTCGATTCATATTCAGGTTCAGGTTTCGGCGTGGTTCGGACCGTCGGAGTGGCCACGGTCGAGCCACGACCGCTCAGTTTGGAACTGGCCTGGCCTGGCCGAGTTACGGCCGTAAGGTGCCAGTTACGGCCGTAAGTGATCGGCGGCATGGCCTGACGAATGCTGGTTACGGCCATAAGGGGCGAGAGTTATGGCCGTACGGGTGCCAGGCAGCTTCCGGACGAATGCCGGTTACGGCCGTCAGGACCTGCCGGATACGGCGGTAAGGCCCTGCCGGTTATGGCCGTAACCCTATCGGCCATATATAGGCTGTGACCGTCCAGACCTCATTTTTTCATCATTTCTCCACCCGGGTGGCGGCTGGCGACGGGAAAAATCGGGGAGTGGAGTTTTTGGTCGATTCCACTTGATTTCTAAGCGCTTTTGAGGATTCTTGTCGATTATATCAACATCAAATCATTGTTCTTCGTCGGATCGAGGTAATTTCATGAAACCTCCTAGAATTTGGTTTTAGAGATTTCTTCTTGATTTTCATTGTTCGTCCGAATTTGATGAATCGGTTGATGTTAGTAAACATTATTAATCATGTTCTATGGATTGTATATCCATATCTTCGATTCGTTCAACCCGATTGATGATTCTTAGGTTCTTGAGAAACTTTGAATATTTAGTGTTCGATTAAATGTCTCAAAGAGTTTCTTTCGGTCATTATGTTGATTTCGATTGATATTGTATTATTGAATGAATTGTATTTCATTCAAGGTTGTTCGAGTACTTGTTTTTATCGGAGGACGTTGTTTGTTGCTCGTGGAAGGATTCATCGCCATCGGTTGAGGCATGTTTTATACTTGTACTAGTCAATGAGATTAATGTTATCATATATGTGTATGAATGTGTTGTCTCATTCCGAGACTTAGTCTCTTCATGAGTTTATTGATATTAAGGGATCGTTCGATACGATAACTTTCGACAATTATGCCAAATGTTTACTATTGTTCATTAATAGCCGATAAGGCATTGAGATACTCGTTGTTAATGTTATTGTTGATAGTCGGTTCGTGGTATCGATGTATCGATTGTTGTTGCTAATATTGATGTCGATCTAAGACATTGTTGTAATCATTGTTATTAAAGTTGGCGTCCTGTCATTCATGTTGTATTGGCCGATTAAAGGCATTCGCGTATTCGTTCGCATCTTCGTCATCGGTAACCGATTAAAGGTGCCGAGGCATTCATTGTATCATTGTTATCGATTGGCCGTTCTAAGGCAATCGAGTTGCTCAATCATTCATTGTATCATTGTCATCGATTGGCCGTTCTAAGGCAATCGAGGTACTGAATCATTCATTGTATCATTGTTATTGGTTGGCCATTCTAAGGCGATAGAGGTATTGACTTGGGGCTGTCGAGGATAGTTCCCATCCGTTGTGTCGTTATCGATTGACCATTCTAAGGTAATCGAAGTATTGAATTGGGACCGCCGAGGACGGTGCCCATCCTGAGTCATCATTATCGTGTTGGCCAACTCAAGGCAGCACACTATCATTCTCGTGAATTCGGTAATCTTGGTCGCTTTTGTTTTTGTGACCTTGAGGGATTGTGTTTCGTGGCCGGGTGGCGTATGTGTGGAATTTTTAGTCGGGCACACTATGGTCATGTGTATATGCGGGACTCTGGACACATTTAGACTATGCACACGGTAAAGTACCTCCGTGAGACTAATTAGGCCAAGTTGCGGGTGTATATGTGGGACTCCGGACACTCGGCTACTTGTGCACTCACACATTCCATTCGGACATACCATGATATTCCACTATGGTCATGTGTATATTTTGTTTCTGTGACCTTCCGGGATTGTGTTTCGTGGCCGGGTGGCGTATGTGTGGAATTTTTAGTCGGGCACACTATGGTCATATGTATATGCGGGACTCCAGACACATTTCGACTGTGCACACGGTAACGTACCTCCGTGAGACTAATTAGGCCAAGTTGCGGGTGTATATGCGGGGTTCTGGACACTCGGCTACTTGTGCACTCACACATTCCATTCGTGCATACTATGATATTCTACTATGGTCATGTGTATATGCGGGACTCCAGACACATTTAGACTGTACACACGGTAAAGTACCTCCGTGAGACTAATTAAGCCAAGTTACGGGTGTATATGCGGGATTCCGGACACTCGGCTACTTGTGCACTCACACATTTCATTCGGGCATACTGTGATACTCGTCATTCAACTGTAATACTTAATTCAATTCTGGTTTAGTTCATCTTCATGGAATTCATTGTGATTCATATTTAATTCAGTTCTGGTTTGGTTCATCTTCATGTAATTCATTGTGATTCATATTTAATTCAGTTCCGGTTTGGTTCATGTCGTGTAATTCATTGTGGTACTATGTGATTATGATTCGCCGTTGGGCACTTATGTTCTAACCTGTTGAACAGGTATTAATAGTACGCTGTGGGCATAGTATTTCACGAATGCTCGGTTCTTACCTTGGTTTGTGAGCATCTCGTATTATTATTATCATTGTACCGTTTCATTCTGCCTTTGGATGCATATCATGTTATACATGTATTTGATGTTCATTATCTGGATGGTGACCCGTGGGGCGGAACATGTTTTCATGTTTAGGTGCTTGCGAGGAGAGAGTTGAGACACAGGGGCATGATGATGGCGACGATGCATTCGAGCGATACTAGTCCGAGTTGTTCATGTTGGTCAGTCAGTTGGAGTGTTCTCCAGTTTGTCAGTCATTGTCATTATGTATTACCCGAGCAGATTCTCGTGGATGTTGTTGTATTTTATTTTTGGCCATGTAGGCCCATCGTTGTCGTTGAAATTCCCCATCGGAATATTGTGTCGGATATTATAGTAGGGACTGTGATCTTCCTTGTTAGCTAATTTGATGTAATTTAGTCATGTTCGCCTGGTGGATCTCCTAGCGTGAGGTCCACGGCACTATAATGACCCAATTGAATTTTGGGGTGTTACAACAGGAAACAAGAAGATTTTGTCAAACTACACCAAAGAAAGAGGTCCAAATGTAACATTTATGAATAGCTCAAATGGACAAACCAAAGGTTATGGATAGCTGCACAGAGGGAAATTGTCATTTCAAAATTACAGTATGTCAAATGACTCAAGTACAATCTCTTGAGTATAAGCCAGTTGTATGATGAGAACAACCTAATAGTTTCACTATATGGAAAAATGTATGGCGATTGATCTCCTATATGGAAATATGAAGCTATGAGGCTATATAGGAATGGATGTCTACCTGATAGACTAGAAAACAGGCACACCCAATATATGTTTCATATCCAGAACAATAGCTAAAAATGGATGGCTTTGGAATAAGAGACTATGTCATTTGAACTTCAAAGCACTCAACAAAATAAGCTCACAAATGTTGGTCAGAGGGCTTCTAGAATACGTATTCAAGAAGGAGACTCTCTTTGATGCATGCCAGAAAGGAAATCAAATAAAAGCATCTTTCAAATCGGTTCACCCCACCACTATTACCAGCAGAATTCTGGACCTACTTCACATGGATCTATTTGGTTCGATCAAGTCAAAAACTCTTATTGGAAGGAAGCATGCATTAGTAGTTGTGGATGACTACTCAAGATACACCTGAATAGTTTTTCTCTACAAGAAGAGTGAAACTCTAATTAAGCTACCTGAGCTGCTCAGAAAAATTCAGAATGAGAAATCCTTATCAATAAGATCAGATCAGACAAAGGATGTGAATTTCTCAACAAATCCATAACTGAATATTGTGATCAGAATAGGATTCAGCATCAAGTAATAGCTTCAAGAACACCACAATAAAATGGTGTATCTGAAAGAAGGAATAGTCAAATCCCAACCGAATGCATTTGATGCAAAAAATGATAATGGTCTCTTTATGGGATACTCACAAATAAGCAAGGCATACAAAGTATTTAATAAAGAACATTGGTTGTAGAAGAAACACCTCATGTTGTCTTTGTTGAATCTACTGTTGAGTAAAGAAAACAGGTGGAACAAATTGAGAAAAAGCTCAAAGCCACCTCTTTAGAAGAAGTTGTTATCAATGACATAAGGTTGATGGATCAAGCTTATGAAGACCCAACTGCAGATCAGCCAGGTACACCTACCATAGATGATCCCATCATAGTTGAAGTTGATCCAATCACAGCTGAACCAAATACAGGTGCAAATCAACACAACATATCTGAAGGTCATATAGACTTAAATACAGCTGAACCAAACACAGCTGCATGTCAACAAAACCTAGCTGAAGAACAAACAGACTCAACAAATCCTCAGCCCACCCTCGAAGGAACTAGCATTGATGATCAACAATAAAAAGTAGGAGATGAAGATGATACTCCCAAATGGCTAAAGGATCACCCCATTCAACAAATAATTGGGAACTTAAATGATGGAGTCAAAACCAGGAAATCAAGAGAACCAACATGAATGGAAATGCTCTCTTGCTTCATGTCCCAAATGGAGCCCAAAACAACAGAACGAGCCTTGGATGACTACACATGGGTGATTGCAAAGAGTTAAACCAAATGGAGAGGAACAATATGTGGGACCTGATAGACAGACCAAATCACAAGAAGGTCATTGACACTAAATGTGTTTACGAAAATAAGTGTGATGAAGATGAAACTGTTGTTAGGAATAAAGGCAGATTGATTGCAAAGGGATATGCTCAATGTGAAGGAATAGATTTTTATGAAACATATGCACCAATAGAAAGACTAGAAGCAATCATACTATTCCTTGCCTATGGAGGCTTCAAGAATTTTCAAGTATATCAAATGGACGTGACAAGTGCCTTTCTCAATGGGGTACTGGAAGAAGAAGTTTTTGTTGAGCAACCCCCTGGATTCATCAAAGGAGACAAAGTATACAAGCTTTTCAAAGATTTATATGGACTCAAACAGGCACCAAGAGCCTGGTATGAGACTTTATCCATATTTCTTGAAAAGAATGGATTCTGCAAGGGAATGGTGACAAGACTCTAGTTAGAATTGAACATGAAGACCACATAGTACTAGTTCAAGTTTATGTAGATGATATCATATTTGGCTCAACAAACCCTGAGCTATGTGAAAAATTCTCAAACCTCATGCAAGGAGAATTTGAAATGAGCATGATGGGTAAACTGAACTTCTTTCTTGGTTTACAAGTCAAACAGGTTGAAACCAGAATATTCATCAACCAAGAAAAATATACAAGGGAGATGATCAAAAGATTTCGCATGGAGTCAGTCAAACCCCTGAGAGTACCAATAATCTCTCTACATTGATGCAGATGATGGAGGCATTCCAGTGGATCCAACCCACTACAGAGGACTAATTGGATCATTAATATACGTCACTGCAAGCAGACCTGACATTTATATGCAGTAGGAGTATGTGCAAGATTTTAGTCCGAGTCCGAGCCAAAGCAGTCTCATCAAGAAGCAGCTAAAAGGATAATCAGGTATATAAAATCCACAATCAATATTTGATTATGGTATCCAAAAATGACAACTTTGAATTATCAGGATATTTTGGTACTGACTTTGCAGGATGCAAAATCAACAGGAAAAGCACTAGTGGAACGTGTCAATTCCTTGGAACCAGACTAATATCTTGGTTCAGTAAGAAGCAAGTGTCAAACACAATTTCCACAACTGAGTCAGAATACCTAGCTGCAGGTAGTTGTTGTGCTCAAATTCTATGGATCAGACAACAGCTAAGGGACTACAACATCATTGCAAATGGAGTCCCAATATGGTGTGAAAACAATAGCGCAATTGCTATAACAAACAACCCAGTCCTACATTCGAGAACACAACACATAGATGTCAAGCACCATTTCATCAGAGACCATGTGCTTAACAAAAGAGTAAGGGTGGAAAGAGTCAGCACAGAGTACTAAATTGCTCATATATTCATAAAGCCCCTACCAGAAGAAATGTTTCTTGAACTAAGCAGGGATCTTGGACTTCTAGATTGGGAATATAGTGCCTCACTGAAAATCTGAAGATGAAGAAAAATCAGCCATGATTCAAAAAGTTAGCTGATGTGGAACTCAGCCATGATTCGAAAAGTTAGCTGATGTGAAACTCAGCCATGGACGAAAAGTTAGCTAAAGAAAACTCAACCATGGCCAGAAAAGTTAGTTGATGTCAAACTCAGCCAAGGTCGAGAAAGATAGCTAATCAGAAGCACAAATGTAAAGTTACCTGATCAGAATCATAGCCATGATGAAGAAAGTCAGCTGATCAGAAGTCAAACGGTCAACCACCTAAGTTTCTAATTCCTTTTTTAAAATATTTACATACTTAAATATTACCCCTGGGTTAAAACGCACTGTCATAGTAACTCCACATCTATATCATATTGTCCAATTAGTCACACGAACTGCCACTTCTATATTTAATTATTTCTTAAAACCTGTGTGGCTATTTAAGATGATTGAAATCATTTCACAAGAACCTATCGTCTTCCCAAAGTTCTCAAGCAAAAAAAACCCTAGTTCTTCCGAAAAGCAAAAATCTAGAATTTCACTACACTTTCAAAAATTCAAAAATTTGCAGAAATGGACGCATCGACTTATTTTAAGAACATTAATCAAAAGATGGTGAAGGAACAGATAATATTCATTACCATGGTGGATTTTTAGGGCTTTTGGAGGCAAACAACTCATTGTTAATGGCGGACTTAATCCTCAGAATGAAGAAAAATGGCATTTATCACTACCTGGACATCAACCCATCGGAGGATGTCATCTGCTTCTATAAGGAAGCACAGGTTACTAATAGGGGAATTGAAGGCTCAATATTTGGGGAACCAATCTTGATTACCCAACAGACTGTCACTAACGCTTTCAAGCTAGAGAATTGGGGTATTGCGGTTGAAGCCCTAAAGCAAAACCCCATGGACATATGGCAGTAGATAAAGTTGCCTGAGCTACCAATGAAGATGAAGAATACCGCTAGAAAATCTGATGTACAGAAAGAATTCCGATACATGATGGACATCACGATTAAAATAGTTATGCGCATGTCAGGGAGCTTTGACCAACTGTCCTCATCCAAGTATACTATCGTAGGAGCCATGATGCAAAGGCAGAGGATTAACTGGCCTGACTACATCTTCAGGCAGTTAGTCAAGGAAGTCAATAAACCTAGCTGGGATCCCACTGCCACGAAATTTACTCAAAAACTAGCTTTTGGCACTCACATAAGCTGGATTCTTGAATTCCTGGGCAAGGCCAAAGTAAAGGTGGAAACCTTTCACAGCAGCAAGAGACTTGGTCATTGGATCTAGATGCACTGGAGAAATATTTAATCAGTCAACCAAGGGCCTTAGAATTGCTTGCCAAAATGAAATCTGGAACCTCATCCTACAAAGGAGCAACCGAATATGAAAAAGAGGATGAAGTTGAATCAGCTGCAGCCACACACAAACTGCAGCTGACTATCCAGCCTTCCCTAGCCACAACTGAAATTACCGCAGCCAACGTTGTGTCAGAAAAGTTAGTTACAACTGAAGAAACCACAGTTGCACCTAAAGAAACCACAGTTGCACCTGAAAAAACCTCAGTTGCACCTGTTCATAAAGTAAGTGAAAACAGTGATGATCTTCCTCTATCCAGAATCTTCAGGAAGAGAAAGTCACCCAAAAAAGAGATCAGTCGAGCTTCATCACCTAAATCTGCTAAAAGACAGAGAGGTTTGGTAGATTACTCTTCTGAATCTTCATACCAAAACATGTCTGAAGATAACCAAATCAGAATATTTTAAGTCTCTTCCATCGCAGCTGCAACACCAATTCTCACACCCACAACTCCTGCACATCAGTCCAAGGAACTGATCATTATACATGAAGAAGAAGAAGAAATTATTGAAGAACCACCACCTGATCTTCCCAGCATTCCTGAGGAGGAAGAAGCAGAGGAAATCATTGAAGAGCCAGATACTCAATACAACTTCAACCTCAAGAAAATCAATCCTTTTAACCTCCGTAGGGAACAACTCAGGTCAGTCATAAAGCATGTTGATAAGCTTTCCATTATCTCTGTGTACAAATACTGGAGGAGATTGAAGCTTTCCTACTAAAGGAACTTATGGAGAGGAGTAGTTGGGACTACCCTGTTTCTTTTGAACAATTCATTCAAGTCTTCTGCAATGAAACTAAAGTGAGGTTGTTAATGAATGGAAATTGGTTTATTTCCAAATTCAAAACCAATGTGGATCATTTTATTAACTATGTTATGGAGGGAATAGCCCAGGGAAAAGTGTTTGATGAAATTGATGAAATTATTGGAGTTGAAAATAAAAATGAAGGAAGAGAAAAAGTAGAAAAAGAAATTATTGGACTTGAAAAGGTGTCTGAAGGAAGAGAAGCAGTAGAAAACGAAAATGATGGAGTTGTAAAAGAAAAAGAAGAAAAAGAAGAAGAAAATGTTGTTGTTAAAGTAGAAGAAAAAGAAAAAGAGGAAGAAGAAAAAGAAGAAGAAGAAGAAGAAGAAGAAGAAGAAGAAGAAGAAGAAGAAGAAGAAGAAGAAGAAGAAGAAGAAAAGGAAGATAAGGATGATCAGGGTGGTTCTGATCATGATAAGGATCAGGATGCACCTGATCAAGGACCAAACTCAGCTACACAATCACAAGCTGCAGAATCAGAAAAACAGGGGGGACATGCTGCTGAAAAATCCCCTCCTGCTGAAAAGTCAGCTGCTCGTGAGATATCAACTGAAAATCACCTGGTCAAAAGTCAGTTGCACATGAAGCAATAGATGAGAATTTTTCCCCGATAGAGGCAACTGCAATTCAGCTCCCCTACGACCTAAGTGAGCTGATACGCAAAATGGTGGAAGAGACGGTGGAGAAGCTTTTGGCCACCAAGGTTGAATCACACTTGCTCTCTCTAAACAGCAAGATGGATGCTCTGCTCAACAATAAGGAACCTTCCCCACCACCTACATCTGTCAGAATTCTTCTTGGCATGCAGGATTTTATGACTAAGGTGGAAGATCAGCTATCATAGATCATTGATGCTGGCAAAAATGGGGAAGAGATGAGATCAAAATGGAAGTAGGAGTCCCTAGCTGTGGTCCTCGAAAGTACATCACCAAAAGTCATCCACCTGCCTAGAGCCTAAATTTCCCATAAAAGGAAAAGCGCAGCTGCAGCAAAGAAAATGAGAACTATGCAGGAATCTGATATGTCACTGAGCCGGGAAGGCCAAGAGTTGTATTACGTTGAGGTGTTTATCCCAGAAGAAGCTGGAGATAAATGGGGGGATAGCCAAGAAAGACTTCATTGAGAAATATTATCTTTGGGAAATCCTCCAAGACCCTGACTATACTCCTCAGCAAATCTTCGTAGACTACATGGAAATGAACTGGACAAACCTGTGGGAAATACTGAAAAAGGTTGCTGAAGAGGACTTCAATGCTTATCTAATAAT
Source organism: Orobanche coerulescens (assembly GCA_033398695.1). Taxonomy (NCBI): domain Eukaryota; kingdom Viridiplantae; phylum Streptophyta; class Magnoliopsida; order Lamiales; family Orobanchaceae; genus Orobanche; species Orobanche coerulescens. The sequence continues at coordinate 103,760,275 of CM065808.1, forward strand.
CCCTTTTTTCGGACCACGGGATCCTCCAATTGACATTAATGGAAAGTTGGATGATAAATCCCTTCAGGAGGAAATCAAGAAACTTTGCATGAAGAACAAATATACCTCCCCTGGAGACCAAGAATTTGCATCCACAGTAGTAAGAAGAAATATGGCCTGATCCCTGTGGTACAAAAACCCATTGGAGCAAAACCACTGAAGTCACTCCATCCCGTGAGATTCAGAGGAAGAGGAAGGACTTAAATCTTATCTGTGACTTACTTGTAATTCTCGTTTTACTTGTAATTTTATTTTTGGCAAATGACTGTATTGTATTGAATTCCAAAGTATTAAAAGTATATACAGTCGACCTGAATGACAATCTTTAGTTGTCTCAGACAGAATGCATTTTTACATTTCAGTTTATTTTACTTATATGTGTGATGACTTTATTACATTTGAAACTTAAGTTTTGCCATCACCAAACTAGGCGGAATTTGTTAGGAATATATATTTTTTAAGATTTTGATAATGTCATCCCTGTATTCAAAGATTATTTGAAATGTATGTTTAAGTACTCGGCATTGTAAAGAATAACCAAATGAGTATCTTCTATAAGAATTTAAAAGATTAGGCTAATTATTGATCATGTTGATTAGATAGAATTATTGGCTAAGTATAGAACAACCTAAAATCAGTCGGGCAAAATATCAGTCGAGCTTGACCAGATAAAGTACCAGTCGGGTTTGGGTCAAAAGCAAATATCAGCTATGTTTGACCATATGAAACATCAGTCAGGTTTCGGTCAAGACAAAATATCAATCGGGTTTGACTAAGTCAGAAGTACAGCTGAATATCACTGAAGACAATTTTGGCCATGTATAAAACAGTCAAACATCAGTCGGGTATGGTCAACGAAAAATATCAGCTAAGGTTGACCAGACAGACATAAGCCTACTTTCATCAAGATGACATATCAGCCGACTTTTATCAAGGCAGAACATCAGCCAAGGTTTTATCAATGAGTAATATCAGTCGACTTTTTTGAAAATAACTATGTCCGCGTCACCAATCATTGAAAACTCAACAAAGAGAGCAAATCACATTTAGACATAAAGCCAAGGACATAAAGCGATTAATTCCCGGAATTCAAGGAATAGAATATTCGTCGAGATTCTTGCCCTGAAGACTTTCCAAATGTAGTAATCAAAGAAAGACAACGTCGTAATCCTACATCTTCAAACGGTTAAATTTGAAGAGGGAGACAAAGTCGTGCAAAGAGATGAAAATCTAAAAAATGAAGACCACTCTCTAATGGAAAGATTTGTTCCAAGATGCAATGGCTATGAAGAGCTCAAAGATCGTACTATAAATATCTGAAGAACACTTGAGAAGAAGTGTGATGCAAACTATACTTACAAGCAATCAAAGCAAACGAAGTCAATATACATCTATAGCATCGTGAAGAGCAAATATCATAAAGTATCATATACAGAGAAGCTCTTAAGTTAGAGATGACAAACACACTTGTCTTAAAGTTTGAGTACGGGGTACTTTCTTCAACGAAGTTGAGAGTAAGAGGTTGTACGATATCCACGGGTTCTTGATTGGAAGGTGATAGGTAGCTTGCGAGTTGTTGAGGCATCCAAGGGTTTTCGATCAAGAGGTGTTAGGCAACCAAGGGAAGGAGTTACAACGTCCATGGGTTTTTCACTAGTTGAAAAGTTGTTTTAACTAAATTCATTGTAACACGATTTCACTGGTTGAAAGTTATAGTGAATTTATCTCCAACTGGTCTGGAGAAAAGTGGACTAGTAGAGGATTACCCCACCTCTGAAACCACTATAAGTGCAGTTTGATTTACTATCTTTAACATCATACTTAACTGTTGTATTCATATTAACTGTTCCACTAAAAGTCAGCTGTCTTCCACAAAACAATTTTACAGCTGACAAACCTTAGTTGCAGAAATCTCAGCCGAGTAACCTTAGCTGCATTTTATTACAGCTGTGTTTTTGTAACAGTTATTTAGGGTAAAGATTTTATAAGTCTATTCACATCCCCCCCCCCACACACTTATACCTGACGTCTTGTGACCTACAGAAAATGGACTTGTTATCAGAAACAAATCTGGACTAGTCGCCTAATGATATATATAGGAAGAGAGAATAGATTATGATGAAACATTTGCCCCTGTAGCTCGACTAGAAGCCATCAAGATATTTCTAGCATTTGCCGCTCACAAAAACTTTATTGTATACCAAATGGATATTAAGAGCGCATTCCTGAATGGAGACCTAGCCGAAGAAGTCTACGTTGAACAACCTTCAGGGTTTGCCAACACAGAAGGCGTAGACCTTATGTACAGGCGTAGACCTTGTGCACAGGAGGAATTTATCCTTCCGACTGGAGCAGATGAGACCTGCACCGTCCAACAGGAGGATTGAGTCCCTTCTAAGGAACAAGCGGTCGATGAGATGCAACAGAAGGACACAGTCCTTCTTGTACCCAGGCTGCAGAAACCATCAAGAGATAAGAGGAATCAGTCCCCTATGTCTCTCCATAACCAACGGAACCATCCGAGGATCCCACCCCGCAACATGCATCCACTCCTCTCCGTACATGATCCCCATCCGGATCAGAACAGGATTTCCTAGCTGATGACAAACCTTAGATGCCTCATCACAATGTCATTCTTAAATAGCTTGGAGATCCATCTGATTCCAAGATCGCTCACCCCAACTCTCCCCACATAGAAGCCCGCATCTAGCAGCTACAGCAAATCGGTCGCCAAACTGTCTTCCTATAGGATGCTGTCAAAGCCCGATATTATGTTGTTAAGGAGCTCGATTGGATGCTAGAGACCGCTCAGGACGAACTTCTGAAGCTGCAAAGGGCCATCCAGGATGTGGAAGAGGCTTTTTGGCTCATGCCCAATGCATTTTGGCAAGCCCTTAATCAACTGAAGCAGCATTAGGAGAGCATCCTAAAGCAAGAATAGGAAAAGCTTTGAGTTGCTGAGGCCAAGACAGTAGCCGCCCTTGAATTCACTGGATCAAAACCAACTGCTCATGGTCAGAAGATTGATGAACTAACAACACTGGTCGCGAGTATTCAGGACTGCATCATAGATCTGAAGAACAAGCAGCCGGGTTGTGGTATGTTCTTTGAGATATTCGTGGCAAGGTGTCTGATCTTGAGAATGCCAAGAACGGGGAAGAGGCGAGAGAGACTGGTAGGATATAACGACTAGTGAAGGAAAAGGAGATGGAAGCCATATTATATGACAGTATTGTATCAGCAATCGTAAGATTAGCCGAACTTGGGCTAGGTCAAGGATAAAAAGGATACAGGGTTTCTGATTCTCGTCTCGAGTTCCAGGATACCAACTTTTCTTGGAAAAACAATGTGCAGAAGCCTGCTGAAACCGAACTACCGATAGAAGGACAGCCAACAGCTGAAGAGTTGAAGGCATGGAAGCAAAATAAACTGATGAGATACTTTTGCATTCTCAACCAAGTTTAATCACTTCAAAATGCTGAGACTTATAGCGGAAGGAAAGCTCCCACTCCATATCAAGCTGAAATCCAAAATTCAGAAGGGTGAACGGCCAACTCACCCAGAAAAATGGATTTTCTCATATGATATATCCGAGGAAGGAAGGAACATATACAGGGATCGATGAAGAGACGCCTTATTCAACTGGTGGAAGGGAACCAAGCATGATCTCTCTTGAAAAACTTAGAAACATCAGTTTTATAGGGATAAAACTTCTCTTGGATGCATTTAATTGTCTCCCGTTTGCTTTCCGATGTAATCTTTAAAATCCAAAAGCACTATAATATGTTTATCAATAAAATACCTCTTTACCTCAAAAAATTACAGCTAGTGATCTAATGTTGTTACTTTGATTATGTTTTGTGTTGAAATATTTTACTAAGTATAAAACATCGAGAAGTCCCAAAGCTGAAAGAACTTGTCTGCGAATAGTTCACAAATTAAGTTGTGTTAAAATAGGATTACTTCTTGTAAGATTGTGCCTATGCACCAAGCATAATTTAAGTTGTAATACACTTAGTCCTATAGGATTAATTATTTTAGAACTTGCCTGTGAGCAGTTCAAATTTTAAGACTAAGATTCGAAGATCAGAACTCTCTGCAGAAGACTTGAAGACAACTTCTTCTTATTAGAAGTTTTGACATTATCAAAAAGAGGGAAATTGTTGGGAAAAACCCTCCTAGTATTTTGATAATTGCCTCATACAACAAGTTCTTCAAAGTCAGTATTTCAGTATAAGTATGGAAGCTGTTAGGAAACATCATACAGCCTGTTCGTGCAGCGCAAGATCTTTCATCAATCCAAGAGTTTAATCCTATAGCATAGTCTTCAAGATACAACATATACAAAGATATTGGATACAACAAACATGGTGTAAATGTTATACTAGTGAAAAGTAAAATACAAATCCAACAGGACTGAAGAAACTTTAAACCATTGAGAAAGCAAACATTCTTTATTCGTAAAGTATTCACGGTTAAAGTAGCATATAATGCTGATAGGACCAGAAACTTACAGTGAAAGAGAAGAAATATACAAATCCTCAACGCGAACAGCACAATTATAGTGAAAGCTCATCAAGCATACATCTATTGTTCAATCTTGTCATACCAATCTTATCGTTGAGTTACTTAGCCCTATGTGGACTAAGCTTTGCTATGTCTGACCTGTGTGGGACAAATAGCGCTAAGGACAAAGCTTCAATCTGTGTGAGAAGAAGCGAGTCAAAGAAGCCAAAGCCAATCTGTGTGAACGGCCCAAGCTGTTGTCGGCTTTATCAATCTATGTGAATGATACATCGACGTGTTTAGTTAAAGTCACTTAGTTGTGCATGCCGTGATTTTAATAAACAATTTACTCCTGTGTGGAGGACTAGTGGACGTATAGGGGTTTACCTCGAACCACTTTAATCAATGTGTCTTCACTTTCTGCCTTTACTATTTTTTATCTGCCTATGATTTTAGTATACGTATCGTAAAAACCTTGTACAGATCAAGTTAACAGGACCTCATTCAGTTGTTGTATTTAGAGCAACTTAATCTTAGACTTCCACTGCGCAAACAACTTCGAAAAAATACAGCTTATTCAACCCCCTTCTAAGGTGTTTATACTATATACTGTGGCCAACAATTACGTACGGCTAGTGCAGTCCAGTAACTTCATTTCTTCCTTTGCGTACGTTATATCTGTTGGAATATTCTTTTCCATAAAATCATAAATTGGTTTTGATGATGAATTGACGATCAATCCAAAATAATAAAAGAAACAATAGAACGAAGTCAAAACAACAAGGAATCAAACTGGGCAGAATAGCAATTAGCGCATGCTACATATGAAGGTTAACGCACGCTAACAAAGAATATGACCGTTGTGAAGACTTTCAACATGGAAAATGACGTATGCAGTGATGAAGACCTAGCGCGTGCTATGCATGATAATAGCGCATGCTAAATAATATTCGAATTCAAACAAATGAACGTTGGAAAAGCGTGAGTTAAAAAGGACATGCAACAAATATATATGATGCACGCAATGACGTTATATTAGCACACGCTACAGTTGATATTAGCGCACGCTACATGAAAGTATCATAAGCTACTGGACTGAAGACAAGAGTAGGTAACGTACATAACCATGCAGATAACGTATGTACAAAGGATAGAGCATGCTAAACAGGAAAAATAGCGCACGCTAATGGAGACAGGCAGTAACGGCTAGTTGAGCCTTTGAGCCTATAAATACCAAGTCATTTGGTATCGTTATACACAACAACTACAAGCAAATCACCTAATGATCAGATATCATTATATTCACTATTGTTGTTGTAATTGTGCTTAATTGATAGTGTTTGAGTGTTCATACACTAAATCATACACGAGAGGAAAGATACGGATTGTAGATTGATTCGGTGTTATTAGGATCATTGATCCCGCATTATTTGAATCATATCTAAATACAAATGAGGTTTATCTAATACCCATCTAAATCTAGATAGGTTGCTTACTTGTCCGATAGAAAAGGAAAACAGTTTATCTTGGACCGACATAAAGACAAGAGTGTAACGGTATCCCTTGGACCGATAGAAGACGAGGCACAGAGGTTGATCTTAAGCCTATAAAAAGATATACGGAGAGAGGACGTAGGCACGTTTGACCTAACCTCTATAAATATTGTGTCGTTTACTTCCGCAAGTTAATTACACTTCCGCAACGTAAAAGAGTTTGATAACTCTATCTTACTTCGCGTGAATTTCAAACGGCGAAGGTACCAATTTTCCAACAATTAGTATCGGAGAAGGTATCCATAAAAAGTGGATTAAGATCCAAGTAGAAAAGTTTCGATGGATTTTCAATTTACCCTGGTCGAAGGTCTTGCTCTAAATCTACCTCCACTTTTCGACGGATCGAATTACATTACTTGGAAGAAAAAGATGTCGATCTTCATTCGTGCCTATGATATAGAAATCTTGAAGATCATCTGCCTTAGCCCGAAGTTCCAACCAAATCCGAGGGGTCACTTAAGAGCTTCGAAGAATATAATGACGAGGATTGGGAGAACAATCACCTCAACTGTAAGGCTACTCAATTTTTATATTGTGCCTTAAATCCAGAGGAAGTTAATCATATTTCTTCGTGTGAAAGTGCTAAAGAAATCTGGAAAATTCTTGAAATCACACACGAGGGAACAACTCAAGTCAAGGAGACGAAGATTAATATGCTTCTCCATGACTACGAGTTATTCATGATGAAGGGTGACGAGTCCATCACGAACATGCTCGACCAATTTTCAGTCATCACTAATGGACTTGCTTCGTTCGGGAAACCGCTATCAAGTAGTGAAAAAATCAAGAAAATATTACGATCACTACCTAGCGAATGGGACGGCACCGTGATGGCAATCATGGAATCTAAAGGTCTCAACACGCTCGGCTTTAGCGCCCTCGTTGGTTCGCTAATTAATTATGAGATTGTTCTTAAATCTCAAAAAGCCAAACCGAAACCGAAAGAAAAATCCATAGCTTTGAAAGCAAAGATGTCTAGAAAAGAAGAAATCCCGGTAGATGAAGATGACAAAGAATTGGCATATTATGCCAAAAATGTAAATAAGTTTTAAAACTTATTAAACCAGAGAAGGAAGGACATCAAATCGGGCGAATCTAAGAAATTCGACAACAACTCTCAAAACTGTGGTAAACCAGGCCACTTTGCTAAAAATTGCCGAGGCTCAAATCCTAAGAAGGAAGTTCTCATAGCAACATGGAGTGACGAAGAGGATGATGATGAATATGGTCAAAATAACCTCGCACTCATGGCAAGAAGTTCATTCGACGAAAGCGACGTCAAAAGCCAGGTTAGTACATCGTCTCAAGATGAATTATTTGAAGCACTCAAACTTTTACATACCAGTTTTCAAAATACTTTATTTGAAATTAAATCCCTCCTATCGAAAAATAAATTATTGGAAATCGAAATTTCCAAAATAAATGAAAAAGGGAAATTTATTGATACCCATCATTTGTAACACCCCCAAAACTAACCGGGGATATTACAGTGCCGTAGGCCCCGCGTCGGAGCCCACAAGGCTAAAAATCATATTCACAAACGTTCAATCACGCCAAAGAGGCAAAGGTGTTTAGTATATTTTGAATAATATTTTTATTAGTATTTTATATATATAATTGTGTGTTGTGTGATAATTTATTCGTTTTACCATATATTTATATTATTTCATTTTTTTAGAATTTTCTATAATTTTGTGTCATTTTTGGATAATTAATTGGAATTAAATTATACCTGCAGGTTAACCAACCGGTACAAGACATATCAATTGGTTCAAGGGCGATATTTTTACAAAATTCAAATATAGACACGACTGGTCTCATTTTATTCGTCTCGTGGAGACGATCGTTTTAAAATAAAATTCATCCGAATCCGAGTTCGTATGAAGAAGTTATGACCGTTCGAAGGACAATGAAATAGACGGACCATATTGTGCCACGTGTCAACACCCGATTGGACCGGAAATTCAACTATCTGCTGATGTCATCCATGACATCAACATTAATTGGCAACCATGTATTATTGGGGGTGGGATTTTAAAATGTTCAAAATTATTATTTTATTAATTTTGTAGTAGTATAAATAGGGGATGAATGTGTAGTGTTTTGGAGGAGAAAAAAAAAGAGAAAAAAAAAGAGAAAAAATAGAGAGATATTATTGTAAGGGAGAGAAATAAAAATATTGTGTAATAAAATTATATTTGAGTAATAATATTATGAAATATTTATTTATTTGTGTCGTTATTATGAGTGAGTAATTTTCTTTTACTGGGGTTATGATGAAACCATGTCTATATTATTATTAATATTTATATAATAATTCCAAATAAATATTTTTAACGATTATGATTTTCACTTCAATAGGGAAATATTATTTCATCAATTATATCTCGTATTTTTTATAGTTATAAATTCCCCATTGCTTTGTGATTATTGATATTAGTTAATTTCTTTGATTATTTGTTTTCCATTAAATTGGATACATATAATGCTTAGAAATTATATTTTTCAAGCGAAGGAAAATCTATATTTGAAATATAATTTTGTACTTATTGTTAAATCTATAGGGAAATAGTGAGATTGATTTCAGAATCTATTCCCTGAATTTCTTGGAATTAAAATATAAATTAAATAATAAATAGACATTGGTGGATTCTAAACCCTAGTAAATTATATAAAATCAATTTATTTAAAATCTACTTAAAAATTACTAGTTATTTAATGCAATTATTATAACATTCCAATATCAAATTATTTGGGACTATGTTAGAATTTAATTTAAATTTGGTTCAAAACGATAGGAATAATTTTACTTCACTATCATAGTCCTCCCTGTGGAACCGACCTTGCATCGCATATCTAAATCGAACAAATCGTGCGCTTGCGAGTATTAGACTAAAGAATCAACAAACAACAAGTTTTTGGCGTCGTTCTTAGGGGCGCAAAGCGAATCTTAGAAGGTCGTCACCAAGTTAGTTAAATTTTTCTACTAGTTATTTATTTTACTGCTTCTCTTTATTATTATCTGTCTTTTTAATATCCGTTTTAGATTATGTTAGTATAAATAATAGTTAGTAGTACAATTTATTTTCTTTTTACGTTCATAAAAAATTCTGAAAAATAATAAAAACTTATAATAATAAATATAAAATATAATTAATAATAATAAAAGCTACTGTTCATTTTCGTAAAAATAACAATAAAATAATAAAAAAATAAAAAAGTCCAGAAATATTTAAAAATATAAAAAAAATCTGAAAAAGTTTAAAAAAATGAAAAACTTATTTATTTTTATTTTTAAAAAAAAGATTTCGAAAATAAAACAAAAAGTTTTAGACTTTAAGGTAATATTTTTGTAATTTTGGAATATTAATATTAAAAAATCAAAATTTTTAATATAAATTCGAAAACATAAAAAATAATAAAAATAAATTAAAAAATAATCTGGAATATTATTTTCCATAATAAATAAAAATATGAATTATTTTATTTTATTTTTAAAAGTAAAACCTGCTAGTTTTATTAAAAAAAAAATTTTACTTTTCATAAAAATCTACAAAAAAAAAAATCAGATTAAGAATTAATAATTTAAATAATCTGGAATATAGATAATAAAAATTTTCTGAACTTTGAATTTTTTTAATAAAAACAGTTTTTTTTAAAAAATAAATTACAATATTTTAATAAAAAAGGGAAAATACTAAAAATTAAAAATCAGAAAAAAAACAGAAACGAAAATTGGTAATAAAAATTTTTTTTTTTATTGTTTGCATAAATAAAATAAAAGTTTGTAATTTTTATTTTTTTTAAGTGAAAATCTGAATTTTTTTTCCCTTAAAATAAATAAATAATATATCTAGATATATATATATATATTTTAGCTCAATATTATTAGTCTAAAATATAATAAAATTATAATAAATATAAAAACTTAAAAAAATATAAAATATAAAAAACAACAAAAAATCAGAATTTTTTTAATTTTTATATCTTGTCTTTAGTTTTTATAGAATCTTGTAGTGGTAAATTTAGATTGTGTTTTTAGTTGTTATTTTCTATTTACAGTATTCCTAGATATTTAGTTTAATTGCAATATTTCTCGTCGTACAATTTAGTTTATCAATAGATATTGCTTCCGTAGATCAATTAGTAAATTTATTCCTTTGCAATCTATTACATCCTATAATTTTAGTAATAATTATAATAATTATCATTATTATTAATAATAATAAAAATATAAAAAGTCAAAAAAAAATAATTAAAACAATAAAATCCTTTAAAAGATTCGACAAGGGATTGATATTTTTCACTCACTACTTTGTTCGATTTGAATAGAGAAAAGCTAAATATCAATCTTGTACAAACTGATTTTGAAAATCGATTGAATTTTGGCAAAAAGGCCTCTGTTGTACATGCCGAAGAATGTTGGATTTTAAGTGCGACCATTATGACGCCTCCAACGATCTGGAAGTTCGATCGACTATCATAATTTGGTTTGTACGCAAAGTTAAAAAAAATTGAAATATTGGTGAATGCAAGTTTGGCAACGAAATAATAAAGGTCGATTAACGAGAAGAAGATTGTCCTTAACTAAAATTGAAGTTCAACAAACAAAACCGATACCGAAAATGGACGAAATCGAAAATCGGAATAATCAAGTCGCAAAAGAGAAAACTTTAATAGAATATTTTTCTCCAGTGAGTGCTAATTCTCCTTCTTGCATAGTGTTGCCTACAACTAATGCAACTCATTTCGAACTTAAACCATCAATAATTCAACTTCTTCCATCTTTTCACGGTTTGGAAAGAGAAGATCCCTATATGCATGTCAAGGAATTTCTCGACATTTGTTCTACTTTCCGATTCCAAATTTCTCTGATGAATCTGTCAAACTTAGACTATTTCCATTTTTTCTCAAAGATAAAGCAAAATTCTGGCTAAATTCTCTTCAAGCAAGAACAATTACTAGTTGGGACCAACTAGTGAATAAATTTCTCGCAAAATTTTTTCCAATGTCCAAAACTGATAGTCTTAGAAGAGAAATATCAGAATTTTTCCAAAAAGAAAATGAAGAATTTTATGAGTGTTGGGAAAGATTTAATGATTTAATTCTTAAGTGTCCCCATCATGGTTTTGAATTATGGCGTTTGGTAATATATTTTTATGACGGTTTAACTCCAAACAATCGCCAATTAATCCAATCAATGCATGGTGGAAAATTTCTTCACCTTATTGGAGACAAAGCTTGGAATGCACTAGAAAATATGTCAATTAATTCACAACAATAGAATTCACTCGACTCTAGAGCCAAATCGATGCATACGACCCCAAAAAAGGTGGAATTTACGAGGTTAAACAAGATGTTGAAATAAAATCTACTATAGATGATTTAGTACGAAAAGTGGATGCATTAGTCTTGAAGCAATCCATCCCCTCGTCAAACTTAAAACATGAATTTTGCATTTCATGTGCGGAATCATTTCATTCATCTCAATCTTGTCCCTCTTGTCCACAAAATCAAGAAATTTTTAATGAAAAAGTCAACGTGTTACATTCATATGGAAAATCTTCGGACAGTCCATTTGCTCCAACTTATAATCCAAATTGGAGGAATCATCCAAATTTTTCCTGGAAGCAAAACATGCCTCCAATGAATCAAGGAGGACATCAAATGAACAATGCAAATCAACAAAATGTCCGTCCTAATCAATATCCTCCAAATACTTATCAGTACCCTTCTACAGTGCCAAAGAAACCATCTTTGGAAGATACGTTGCAACAATTCATGCAATCTACTCAACAAATGTTCCAATCAACTCAGCAAGCTGTACAATCAAACTCACAGGCTATTTCTAAGCTTGAAACATAAATTGGTCAACTTGCAACAACTTTAGCTCAAAGAGAAAAGGGAAAATTTCCGAGTCAATACATCCCTAATCCTAAAGAACAATATGAAGTAAACTCTTCTAAAGAAGAAGTTCAGTCCATAACTACCCTTAGAAGCGGAAAAGAAATACAAAGGCCTGATTATGATCCGGAACAAAAATCAAATGAACCACAAGTTTCAAAATCAAAAGATTCTAAAGAAAAAGAAAAGCCTTACATTCCAAAAGCTCCATTTCCTGAAAGACTTAATCCAAAAGATAAAAGTGCGAAATACAAAGATATAATGGAAATATTTAAACAAGTTCGAATAAATATTCCATTCCTTGATGCTATTAAACAAGTGTCTGCTTATTCTAAGTTCTTGAAAGATCTTTGCACTGTAAAAAGAAGAACAGATGTTCCAAGAAAGGCATTTTTAGCTGAACATGTTAGCTCAATAATCTAAAATAAAACTCCTGTTAAGTATAAAGATCCTGGTAGTCCTACAATATCTTGTGTCATTGGAGATCACATCATTAAACGAGCCTTGCTTGATTTAGGAGCCAGTGTGAATTTATTACCATATTCTGTTTATACACAACTTAGATTAGGGGAGCTAAAATCAACATATGTGATACTTCAACTAGCTGATAGATATATAAAAATACCTCGAGGAATCCTAGAGGATGTTTTGATTCAAGTAGATAAATTCTACTTTCCTTTTGATTTTATAGTCATAGACACTGAACCTGTTGAGAATACCAAAGATCAAATCCCCGTCATTTTAGGTAGGCCATTTTTAGCTACTTCAAATGCATTAATTAACTGTAGAAATGGTATCATAAAATTTTCTTTTGGAAATATGACTGTTGAACTAAATATGTTTAACATTTCTCAACAACATGATGATTATGATGATCTCTGTGAGGTAAATATGATAGAGAGTATGAGTCCTTATTTCTTTCCAAAAATGGATGATGATGATCTTTTTGAAAGTTGTCTTGCTCATTTTTGGCTCAGATTTTGACATCGACAGTTCAATTAATGAAGTAAATTCTTTACTAGAGTCTACACCATTATTGGATAATGATAAATGGAAAGCTAAAACTGAACCACTTGAGAGTTAAATGAATAAAGAAGTACCTATTGAGGATTAGATAGAGCTCAATCCATTACCTGAATCTCTGAAATATGCATTTTTAGGACCATCAGAAACCTTGCCTATCATCATAGCATCTGATTTAGATGAAGAACGAGAAGATAAATTAATCAATGTCCTTAAAGAACATAAAGAAGCAATATGCTGGACCATCCCCGATATTAAAGGTATTAGTCCTTTTATATGCATGCATCGAATTCACCTTGAAGAAAATGCGAAAACTTCCCGAGAATTTCAAAGAAGACTAAATCCTAATTTGAAAGAAGTTGTAAGAGCTGAAATAATCAAACTCTTAGATGTAGGAACCATCTACCTTATTTCTGACAGCTCTTGGGTTAGTCCTGTTCATATAGTTGCAAAGAAATCTGGCATAACTATAATCACGAATGAAGAAAATGAACTTGTTCCAACCATAATTCAAACTGGATGGAGAGTCTGTATTGATTACAGAAAATTGAACTCCGTTACAAGAAAAGATCACTTTCCACTTCCTTTTATTGATCAAATGCTAGAAAGGTTAGCCGGTCATGCTTATTATTGTTTTCTTGATGGATATTCCGGCTATAACCAAATTCCCATTGCTCCTGAAGATCAAGAAAAAACCACTTTTAGCTGTCCTTTCGGCACTTTTGCTTACCGACGAATGCCATTTGGTTTGTGCAATGCACCTGCTACTTTTCAGCGGTGTATGATGAGCATTTTCTCTGACATGGTTGAGCGGTTTTTGGAAATTTTTATGGATGATTTTTCTGTATTTGGGTCTAGCTTTGATGAATGTTTACACTACTTAACCCAAGTGTTGGTTAGGTGTAAGGAGAAGAATCTTGTCCTAAACTGGGAAAAATGTCATTTTATGGTTAAAAAAGGAATTATCTTAGGACATGTGATTTCTGAAAAAAGTTGATTTAATATCCAGTCTTCCACCCCCACGAACGATTAAAGAAATTCGGTCATTCTTAGGCCATGCTGGTTTTTACCGTCGATTCATCAAATATTTTAGCAAAATCTCAAGGCCATTATGTAACTTACTTTCAAAAGACACACCTTTCGTATTAGATGATCATTGTCTAAAAGCTTTTAAGACACTCAAATATATGTTGAGCTCTGCACCTATCATCAAATCTCCAAACTGGAATCTTCCTTTTGAAATAATGTGTGATGCATCCGACTATGCCATCGGTGTAGTATTGGGTCAAAGAGAAAATAAATTGCCAACTGTAATATATTATGCAAGTAGAACTCTAAATGATGCCCAATTAAATTATTCTACAACTGAAAAAGAATTGCTTGCAGTCATTTTTGCCTTAGACAAATTTCGACCTTACTTGATTGGTTCGAAAGTCATAATTTACTCCGATCATGCTGCATTAAAATATCTTCTTTCTAAGAAAGATGCTAAACCTCGCTTGATCCGTTGGATTCTATTGTTACAAGAGTTTGACTTAGAAATTCGAGATAAAAAAGGTTCTGAAAATGTTGTTGCTGATCATTTGTCTAGGCTAATCGTGAATTTTACTGATAAAGAAACCCCCATTAATGAAACTTTCCCTGATGAACAACTCATGTCTGTTTCTCAAATACCTTGGTATGCAGACATTGTCAATTATCTTGTCACTGGTAACATGCCATCTCATTGGAATAACTAAGATAAAACAAATTTTTTAAACGAAGTAAAAAATTCTTTTGGGATGATCCATATTTGTTCAAATATTATCCTGATCAAATCATTAGGAGATGTGTGCCAGAACATGAACAACAAAATATCATTTCCTTTTGTCATGATCATGTAATACCCCCAATCCGCTCAGGGATATTACATACCGAAGAACCTTTCCTCAAGGATCTACCAGGCTGGTAACAACATCGAATATCTCGACAATGCCTTTAAGGCTAAAATGACTCAGTAGACCGATTTGGTATTTCAATAAATACATACAACTCAAACACATTACATGCCCACGCAGGGGTCGAATACAACACACTCCCGTACAACGGGAAAAGAATACTGCAGCAGAAATAAAATACAACTAAAACAACGACATCATACGGATCCTCATGTGATTAGTATCGTTCATCTTTCATCATCCTTCATGCCGACCCTGTGTTATGCTCCAAAACCTGAATGCAATACAGACATCCACCCCTGATTACTCGGGGGTTAGCAAAAACTCCACTGTTTTGCTAGTGCAAGAACAAGTGCAAAAATACGAGCCATACAATACAAGTTCCAAGAACAATAATAATTAGGAATCCTCAAAGATTTAAACATAACGAAAATACTTCCCGAGGCAAGAGTTTAGGTAAAGCTTTCCAAATCCGAAAGATCACAAATAACGAGAAAGGTTCGTAAAAGGTTTAAAATACCATCGGGATTTTCATAGAAAACAATTTAGGATTATTAAATCCTTCTCTTTCCAAAATCAATAGGGTCACAGCCCAAAGGTTTTTGTTTTCGCAAATAGAAAACCACTAACAATTCACAGGGTCAGAACCCATATCACGTGTCCTCGAAGGACATAACATCAACACAATGTAATCACGCACAAGCATCGCCTAGGACCGGGACGAAGCCACAAATCCCACTCGAGGCCTCTAAGGACCCTCCCGAGCTGGCCACAATCATAAAACAAATCACGCACATGCATCGCCTAGGACCGGGACGAAGCCACAAATCCCACTCGAGGCCTCTAAAGACCCTCCCGAGCTGGCTAGCTAAACAAATCACACACCATATCTCACGGTTGGATCAATCACTTGTTGCATCCTGACCACACGATCACAAGCCATGTGTAACCGTAGATTATCTCAGCTCTCACGATTGGATCAATCACTTGTTGCATCCTAACCACATGATCACGTGCCATGTGTGACCGTAGACCTTCAACCATATCCATACATTCACACAAATAACATATCACATCAATAATATCTAAGTAATTCACTCAATGGCAACAAACACAATGCACGACGCAATGGTCAAATCATAACGCACCAATATGAGATAATATATACATATATATTATCAAAGCACAACGACAACACCAAGTGTATTCATAGTAATTCACGTAACCATCCACAAACACAATGTCCACAAAACACATGCATTTTGAAAGAGGGCCTTTAACAAGGCTAACCGAATATTTGAAAGTGAAATTCAAACGATCAAATAAACACAAGGAGACGATCGCTGATTATCATATCCATAAAACAAGAATTATATGGACAAGGTACTTGCCTCGAACAGCCACCAACGCGAAGAACCGATCGAAGTAGGATGGCACGAACCGACTACGAACCCGCCGACTCCACCGAGCGCTAACCCGCGACAATTAACTACGAACAACAATAACAACAATGAAAATGAATTCTATAGCACGACCCAAAGCCACTGAATTCAAAGAACAAACGACGAAAGTTCAAGGGTTTCCCCCAAAACGGCCAAGAACGCAAATCGACCGACCAAAACATGAAAACGGAATTCCAAACTGAAATATGGATATACAATCCATAGGATATGTTTAACAACATCATTAAACAACAATCGGTCTATCAAAACTGAAAGGAAAACGAAATCAAGAACAAATCCCCCAAAAAGTCAACTCTAGGGATCCAAGAGAATACCTTGATTCGGTGAAGAATAATGGATTAGGTGATGTTATAATCACCTAGGATACTCCAACACACCTTGGAATGTAAGAAAATTAACCCAGGTAGCGAACCCTAGTCGCCACCTCTCGAACCCGCCGAGGAAGAAGAAGAAAATGAAGAAAATGCAGATTAATGACTGCTGTCCAGTTTATATACTGGACAGCTTAGCGTGCGCTAATCCTACCTGATTAGCGTGCGCTAATCCTACCTGATTAGCGTGCGCTATCGAAGCATCAGAACAAAACGTTCTGCCAACATGTACAGTTAGCGCGCGCTAGCTACAAAAATTAGCGTGCACTAACGAGGCCCCAGACCCAGTCCAGTAGCTCCTGGACTGCCCTGAACTACCGGGTAGCGTGCGCTATCCTCCCCCCAGCGTGCGCTACCAATGCACCCTAGCGTGCGTTATGTTATCACATAGCGTGCGTTAACCAACGTTCAAACCCAGTCCAGTAGCCTCTGGACTGTTTCTGCACCACCCGTTAGCGTGCGCTACCAAACCTGTAGCATGCGCTAACAACCGCACCATAGCGCGCGCTAACCAATAGGTGTAGCGTGCGCTAACGACTCAAAAGGACAGCAACATTGCTCACAAAGCCGATTACAACAACAGATTCCTCCGATCGGAACAACAAGTTCAAGATACGCACGGAAAGCTCCAGAATAAGATCATACTAAGAGCTTGAGTTACAATCAAACTCACACGCGACCATAAAAAGGGTCGAGATAACAAATACGTATACGGATACCCACCACTTTGGGAAATTACAAAATGGCCCAAAACACCCGAAAATCACGATACGTGATCGAATAACCAAACCGAAGTTCACATCACGTCTAACCAAGTTAAACGGACTTACGGGAAACTCAAAACAATAGTTTCGGATGAGATTCGCATGAATCGAACTCCAGTGCGGAAAAGTCGCTAAGAAACATGGAACTCAACAAAATGGCACCGAAACGAACTCAGATGTCAAAAAGTGCAGAATTAAACATTCTCATAATGACGAAACGGTCACAAGTGAGTCGGCAAAATGGACTCCCGCCAAAAAACAAAAATTACCGAAAATCGAAAATTGCGGATATTACATTCTACCCTCCTTAAAAGAAGTTTCATCCCGAAACTTAAAATAAGTAGGGAGGAGCAACATCCTGCCAGGAAACACTCAACGAGAAACACAAAAAACACGTAATTTTCGCCCATCGGAGAAACGTGACAAGCACGCAAAGGAATATACGGCGTGAAAACACGCTCCACGACGACCAACACAACGTCACCGGTAGAAACATAATAAAACCCACAAGTGACAGGTGTCATCAAACAGATAATATAATCAAGTCAATTATCCGAACAACCACAAAACACTAAGCACCTATTACAAGGAAACACGAACAATCAAGAAAACAGAAATAAAGACACAAACGATCCACAAGGACAAACACAAACAATTCGGACTACGCCGAAATCCTCAAAACCACACTAGGCATCTCCGTGTCCTTTCGGAGCAAAAACGCAACCTCGATCCCCGAATCTCTCAGCTACGGTCTCCCAATGTATGGATCGGTGACCCACCTGGCCACACTCGAAATAGTCGACTAACGGTGAACGACAATTCTTCGCAGTATGGCCCGCTCGACTACAATTATAACATATCTTCGAGCTGTTCACATAACTCACTGCAGGGGTACTACTCCCCTGATCACGCGGTCGAGGAATCACTTTAGGAGGACGAAACGAAGTCCCCAACTCAGGGGGCTGTAATATTCGTGTTTTCTATTTTTGGCAATTTCTATTTTTGGTGTATGTTCGTTTCGGACCACTCGCTCATCACTGTTTTGGAATTCTGAATCTATTTTGTTCTTGGAATTTTTCCGTCTGGACGAGTTTCGAGGATGTTTTTGCATAATTTCATCTTGAATTATATCTTGTCGCATGTACGTTCGATTCTCGTAAAACTTATTCGTTTTCATTGTTTCTTGATTTGCATAAGTTTGTATGGTTGAGTTGGTCGTGTTGAGACTTTCGGTTTGTTAATCCGAAGTTGTATCGCGATTTTTCGGGCACTTGGGCCGTTTTTGTAATTTTCATAGTTTGGGGAATTTCGCTTTGTTTGCTACATTTCGGACTCTCCAGTGATTGGGATTATATTATCTTTCAACACTCAACTTTGTCATCTTGATTATTACGTGTTTATGTTTCCGGATTCTGGTCTTACTTCGCATTTCGACACTTTTGTCTTTGTTAGCGTGATGTCTTGTTATCTTGGCTTCTTTGCTGAGTAGCGCGCGCTACTCCTGACTTACAAGCGAGCGCTATCACAGTGATGATAGCGAACGCTAACCTCGCGTTCGTAGCGAGCGCAAACGATTTCATTGATGCAGACAATGAGGTTCGATATTTACATCTTGGACCAGGAAGCGTACGCTAATTCAGCGTTAACGCACGCTAATTCCTAGTATTAGCGCACGCTAACCATGTTAGCTTGCGTACGCTAACTGGAGGATAGTAGGTAGACTGTTCTTCCATGCCCCGTTAGCGCACGCTAATTCTTGTGTGTAGCGTGCGCTAAGACTATTTAATATAAATAGGACAGCAGCAGTCAACTTCGTCATTTTTCCATCATTTCTTATCCTTTTCGGCTTTGAGCGATTCCAGACGAGGGTTAGGGCCGATTCCGACTGAAGTTCATCATTCACTACCACCGTGTATTCCTTGCGCGAATTCTTCAAGTTCCTAACACTTTCCACCATCCGAATCAAGGTAAGAATTCCCGAAACCCTTGTTTTGAGATTCTGGGGAAATTTTGAGTATTTCTTGGGATTTGACTCTTTTAGTCCGAATTATCATCGGGTTATCGCTAGACTTCGATCGTGTACTTGTAATCCTTCGTTTTATTGATGATTTGTGGTTTTAAACTTCAAGTTTTCCCCTATTCGTCACTTATAGTCGACGATACCCAAGTCTTGACCGATAAATTGTTCCAGCGGGTAGAATTAGGATTAATTCTTACCTTTCCGCATTAATGAGACTTGTTGTATACCGTTATTATGATTAGGAACGGATTTGGGAGGATTGTTCGGACCAAAACCTATTCCTTCGTCGTTTCCTTCGTTTCATCTTATTCAAGGCAAGTATATGTATTACATTTCGTTATGTACGTTGTGTTTTCGAAATGATTGATGAATTATGGTTTTCGAGTGCGTGAGTTGTGTTCCTTCCACCCGGAGTGTCCGACGGGATGTCTGAGGGTCGATACTAAGGGGTACGGCCGCGGAAGTGGACTTGGGTGCGTGTGTGGTTGAACTTCCACCCGGAGTGTCCGACGGGATGTCTGGGGGTCGATACTAAGGGGTACGGCCGCGGAAGTGGTATCCCACCCGGATTGTTCGATGGGATGTCTGGGGGTCGATACTAACGGGTACGGCCACGGGATACCAGTTGTGATTTTGTGATATCGTGATGATTGAAACTGATTTGATTGCCAATGTAGTATTCCAGAATATTTATGGCAAATGATTTCTGATTGAGATGATTATGTAAAAAAAACCGTATTTGTATATAATATTGTGTAATTGTGTACTTGCACTAGCTATTCGAACGCTAACCCCTTAAATGGGGGAAATGCGTCTTATGCATTTCAGGTACCGGGAGAGCTGAGGAGAAGGCACGGGACATGCACGCAAAGGATGGGCTGGCTTGATGATGTGGCTCGAGTCTGTATTTTTATGTTTTGCCATTGCATTTGTCGAGTACTGGAGTTAGACTGTTTACTTTTAAAACTTGGTTTAAGTCCCCTGCGTGGACAATGAATTGGTATTTATCTTATGTTCATGTACTCCGTTAAAATGTTTTGGCCGAGGCCACGGCCTTACTTACTTTTTGAGTGCATCATTTGGGATTACATTGTGGTTTATGTGTCATGTGTTAGCCTGGTAGACCTCACGAGGGTTCTACGACGTGTAATGTCCCATTTGTGAATTGGGGTGTTATAGGGGCCCACTCCCCTAATGTCCTGAAAAGTCCCCAACGGTTTTCTGTTTCTTCGACGCGGACATAATCTCGGTCGGAAATCTGGATAGCTCATAGGCCAACGCCCTATTCTGATAATCTCTCAAGGAAGTACAAGCGAGACCTGCCATGTACTGATGAATCTCCGGCTTCATCCGCCTACTAAAATGACAAATCTTGTCCTCCTCTGTCCTTACTTGATTCTGCATATAGCCGAGCTGTTTGCTAAAATCAATAATAGCTTGAGACAGCGGTACATCCTGCGGTTTCACCGAAGAGAATTCATTAATCTTCTGATTTCTGATCGGCTTCGGAAAAAACTCATCTCTCATGAATCTATAGAACTCTACCCATGTAACAACACGATCTTGAGGCTTAACAGCCTCCCACCAGCTAGCGGCATCCTTGTCGAAAAGATACTGAGCTACCGGGAGCTTACGTTCTTCTGGACAATCAACTACCTCGAATATCTTTTCCAACTGGAAAAGCCAATCATCCCAGCCTAATGTATCTGCAGTGCCAGCGAAACGAGGGGGATTCATACGAACCACTTCTCAAAGCCACTGATTTGCACCAGTGTTCTGGGTCACATCTGTAACATGCTGATCTGCCTGAGTCAACTCAGTCAGCTGTGTGGCTACCTGCTGTAAAATAGTAGCGACACCGATACTGGCATCATCACCGGCAGCATGATCTCGACCACGCGTCTGATTGCCATGACCACGACCTCAGCCCCTCGGCATACTGAATAAGTAATCACTCAGCACAACAGAAAAATCATAACACATACCACATACAACGATTTCCATCGTAAAGCAACACGCATACTAAAATCATAGCAACGACGGTATCGTTCAGCGATCTCAACGGCCCGAACGATAACCAGCACATAATCACAAAACATCATGGAAACAATCACACATATACAAGAACGCACCAACCCAAGCTTCAACAGTTCACACTCATGCGACAACACGCAAATCACCACGAGGCGACAAACAGTAAATACCAGTTCACACCTCTCACAGAGGGCTAGTATAACAATTGCGTGGCAATGCCTCAATGTTCGTGCCACCAATTCGATCATACCCAGGAGCTAACATCATAACGACAATGCGAACATCATACATAAATCCCCAGACCGCAAACGGGAATTGATAGGTTTCAAATAAAAAGCGAAAACCACCTTTTTAAAATAATTTGGAAACACCAGTTGATCTTGAGTATCACATTTTCAAAAAGTTGTACAAACACCATTATCGAGACTTTGAAAACCATCTAGCATTTGATAAAACGAGGACACTTTTCTTTAAATTGAAACTTTCAGAAATATTCGACCCTTGGGTCTAAGCAACTGCGTTTCTAAAAATAATTGAAACTATCTCAAAATATTTTGGTCCCCAACTGGAATAATTTGAAATATATTGCGGCACTAGAAAACACTGTGAAAGTACCACGAGAAAATAATTCATTTTAAATGTAAGTCTCGAAATTTATTTTCTAAGATAGTCAAGGTTTTCGAAAATCTATTAGGCTAGAATGCCTAAAAACTCACGTGTAACAATATTCACTTACATACAATCATAATACACGCATCAACTCGCTCGAAATCAAGACAGCACATGCCTTTTACCGGAAAACAATCAGTCAAATATCATAGTCAAAAGGACATAAATAATGACAACACTCCTCATATAAAAGAAATATGAGAATAACACGAACGCATCATGAAACCAAGAATCCACATGAAGGTTCCATCACTTAACAAATAATCAAAAAAATAGCTCGTGTCACGCGAGGCACAATACAAGGAAGGGAGACTTACGGCCACAGGTCGCACGAAGATGATGATCGCCCCACGATACTAATCACGACCAACAAACTCAGACGACGCGTCGCGATACGAATCAGTCAGACAAAATCTGACGAGACAAAAAAACTCAACAGACACCACTAAACCCGACAGCCTAGGTTTCCACAACCTAAGCTCCGATACCATTTATGTAACACCCCCAATCCGCTCAGGGATATTACACGCCGAATAACCTTTCCTCAAGGATCTACCAGGCTGGTAACAACATCGAACATCTCAACAATGCCTTTAAGTCTAAAATGACTCAGTAGACCAATTTGGTCTTTCAATAAATACATACAACTCAAACACATTACATGCTCACGCAGGGGTCGAATACAACACACTCCCGTACAACGGGAAAAGAATACTACAGCGGAAATAAAATACAACTAAAACAACGACATCATACGGATTCTCGTGTGATTTGTATCGTTCATCTTTCATCATCCTTCATGCCGACCCTGTGTTATGGTCCAAAACCTGAATACAATACAGACATCCACCTCCCGATTACTCGGGGGTTAGAAAAACTCCACTGTTTTGCTAGTGCAAGAACAAATACAAAAATACGAGCCATACAATACAAGTTCCAAGAACAATAATAATCAGGAATCCTCAAAGATTTAAACATAACGAAAATACTTCCCGAGGCAAGAGTTTAGGTAAAGCTTTCCAAATCCGAAAGATCACAAATAACGAGAAAGGTTCGCAAAATGGTTTAAAATACCATCGGGAGTTTTCATAGAAAACAATTTAGGATTATTAAATCATTCTCTTTCCAAAATCAACAGCGTCACAACCCATAGGTTTTTGTTTTCGCAAATAGAAAACCACTAACAATTCACAGGGTCAGAACCCATATCACGTGTCCTCGACGGACATAACATCAACACAATGTAATCACGCACAAGCATCGCCTTGGACCGGGACGAAGCCACAAATCCCACTCGAGGCCTCTAAGGACCCTCCCGAGCTGGCCACAATCATAAAACAAATCACGCACACGCATCACCTAGGACCGGGACGAAGCCACAAATCCCACTCGAGGCCTCTAAGGACCCTTCCGAGCTGGCTAGCTAAACAAATCACACACCATATCTCACGGTTGGATCAATCACTTGTTGCATCCTGACCACACGATCACAAGCCATGTGTCACCGTAGATTATCTCAGGCTCTCACGGTTGGATAAATCACTTGTTGCATCCTGACCACATGATCATGTGCCATGTGTCACCGTAGACCTTCAACCATATCTATACATTCACACAAATAACATATCACATCAATAATATCCAAGTAATTCACTCAATGGCAACAAACACAATGCATGACGCAATGGTCAAATTACAATGCACCGATATGAGATAATATATATACATATATATTATCAAAGCACAACGACAACACCAAGAAGTGTATTCATAGTAATTCACGTAACCATCCACGAACACAATGTCCACAAAACACACGTGTTTTGAAAGAGGGCCTTTAACAAAGCTAACCGGATCTTTGAAAGTGAAATTCAAATGATCAAATAAACACAAGAAGACGATCACTGATTATCATATCCATAAAACAAGAACTGTATGGACAAGGTACTTTCCTCGAACAACCATCAACGCGAAGAACGATCGAAGTAGGTTGGCACGAACCTACTACGAACCCGCTGACTCCACCAAGTGCTAACCCACGACAATAAACTACGAACAAAAATAACAACAATGAAAATGAATTCTATAGCACGACTCAAAGCCGCTGAATTCATAGAACAAACGACGAAAGTTCAAGGGTTTCCCCCAAAACGGCCAAGAACGCGAATCGACCGACCAAAACATGAAAACGGAATTCCAAACTGAAATATGGATATACAATCCATAGGATATGTTTAACAACATCATTAAACAATAATCGGTCTATCAAAATCGAAAGGAAAACGAAATCAAGAACAAATCCCCCAAAAAGTCAACTCCAGGGATCCAAGAAAATACCTTGATTCGGTGAAGAACAATGGATTAGATGATGTTATAATCACCTAGGATACTCCAAAATACCTTGGAATGTAAGAAAATTAACCCAGGTAGCGAACCCTAGTCGCCACCTCTCGAACCCGCGGAGGAAGAAGAAGAAAATGAAGAAAATGCAGATTAATGACTGTTGTCCAGTTTATATACTGGACAGCTTAGCGTGCGCTAATCCTACCTGATTAGCGTGCGCTATCGAAGCATCAGAACAAAATGTTCTTTCAACATGTACAATTAGCGTGCGCTAGCTACAAAAATTAGCGTGTGCTAACGAGGCCCCAGACCCAGTCCAGTAGCTCCTGGGCTGCCCTGAACTACCGGGTAGCATGCGCTATCCTCCCTCCAACGTGCGCTACCAATGCACCCTAGCGCGCGTTATGTTACCACATAGCGTGCGCTAACCAATGTTCTAACCCAGTCCAGTAGCCTCTGGACTGTTTCTGCACCACCCGTTAGCGTGCGCTACCAAACCTGTAGCGTGCGCTAACAACCGCACCATAACACGCGCTAACCAATAGGTGTAGCGTGCGCTAACGACTCAAAAGGACAGCAACATTGCTCTCAAAGCCGATTACAACAACGGATTCCTCCGATCGGAACACCAAGTTCAAGATACGCACAGAAAGCTCTAGAATAAGATCATACTAAGAGCTTGAGTTACAATCAAACTCACACGCGATCGGAGGAATGGACTTACAGGAAACTCAAAACAATAGTTTCGGATGAGATTCGCAAGAATCAAACTCGAGTGCGGAAAAACCGCTAAGAAACACGGAACTCAACAAAAAGGCACCGAAACGAACTCGGATGTCAAAAAGTGCAGAATTAAACATTCTCAGAATGACGAAACGGTCACAAGTGAGTCGTCAAAACGGACTCCCACCGGAAAAAGAAAATTACCGAAAATCTAAAATTGCGGATATTACAAATCATGCATGTGGAGGTCATTTTAGTTCAAAGAAAACAACTGCTAAAATTCTGCAATGTGATTTTTATTGGCCAACACTTTTCAAAGATACACATTCATATTGCAGCACATGTGATAGATGTCAAAGATTAGGTCGAATTTCTAAACGAAATATGATGCCTTTAAACCCAATTTTAATTATTGAAATATTTGATGATTGGGGCATAGATTTTATGGGACCTTTTCCAATTTCTTTTGGCAATCTTTACATCCTTGTGGCCATCGATTATGTTTCAAAATGGGTAGAAGCAATTGCTTGCAAAATAAATGACCACAAAGTCGTGGTAAAATTTTTAAAAGAAAATATTTTTTACAGATTTGGAACACCACGAGCAATTATAAGTGATGGAGGAAAACATTTTTGTAATAAATTTTTGAATCATTTATTTAAAAAATATGGTGTTACACATAAAGTTACTACTCCTCATCACCCTCAAACACCCTCAAACAAGTGGACAAGTTGAAATTTCAAACAAAGAAATCAAACATATTCTTGAAAAAACTGTTAATCCTACAAGGAAAGATTGGTCTTTGCGATTGAATGATGCATTGTGGGCTTACCGTACTGCTTTTAAAACTCCCATCGGAATATCTCCATTTAGGCTTATCTTTGGAAAACCATGTCATTTGCCTGTTGAATTGAAACATAGAGCATACTGGGTCATAAAACGATTAAATTTTTCAATAGACATGGCTGGAATTCATAGAAAACTTTAACTAAATGAATTGTAAGAATTCAGAAATGATGCTTACGATTGTGCAAGGAAATATAAGGACAAAATGAAATTTTTTCATGATAAACAAATTTTGAGAAAAACTTTTTTCTCCTGGTCAAAAAGTCCTTCTTTTCAACTCTCGTTTGTTATTATTTCCAGGCAAGTTGCGTTCACGATGGTCTCGTCCATTTATTATTCGTACGGTCTATCCTCATGGAGCTGTAGAAATTGAAAATCCAAGAAATGGTAATATTTTCAAAGTAAATGGTCAACGGTTAAAACCATACTTAGAATTAAAATCTTTTGAGGTAGAAGAGGTTCTTCTTAAGGACCCCGATATTGTGAACTAATACTCCATTGTGTTTGTCCGGTCAAGTGGCTGGATAACGGTACTCCGTGGCTAGTAAAGTCGGATTTTTCAGTTTCCCACAACAACTGATTTTGTAGATATATTTTTATTTTTAATTATGGAACAAACTTTGAAAACAATTGAAAAAAGATTTCCCTTTCTTAGTAAAAAAGTCATTTTGAAGCTTTACCAAGCCAGACTTGAAAGGATGAGGTTGATTATGAATACCGGCATACCTTTTGATATTCGATTCATTATTGAAGCCAAAGTGAGAATAGCGGGTGAATTCACGGAAACACCAACTAGATTTTTACCAGGGCTTGGAAAAAGTTCATATGTTAAGAAACGACGAGCAAAGAAAATCGTCGTTTGCTACAAATGTGCTAGGTGGAACTGTGATTCAAGATGTCGATCTTTAGGAATTCCTTCCACAAACAGAGAAGATAAAATTCAGTTCATCAAGGATGGTCTGAATAAGGAGAATTTAGATGATATCGAAATTTCTCTTGACACGCATCCTAGTGGACTCGTACATTATGGGATTCGATTTTTGTGGAATAAATTCAAACCAGAATATGAACGTCTTGGGAATCTGACGTTAAAAGATCCTGTTTGCCAATTTGTAAGAAAATTGGATGGGAAGCTTATCCCCGACTCATAGAAGGCGTTTAAGCCGTTTCTGAACGTAAAATCAGAGGAAGATGTGAGCCACAATCACAACTACTATACATACACGTGAGTATCTTTACTTTTTGTCATTTTTTTAGATTTTCTGAATAAAAAATGTGATACGCAATAAATGCATTCATTATTCTATTGAGTAGTTGAAGCGCAATTAACACGGTCATAGATTTGATAAATCTTTTTACTTTATTTTGCATCTATAAATAAACATTGCAGTTGTTTCTTTTCGGCATCCCTCAAACTTGTATTCTTTTCATTTTCTCTCTAAGTAATTTTCTTTTCAAAAAATGGAATCAACATCTTCCACAAAAAGATTTAACTCCATCTACATTTTTGGTGGAGCTAGTCATGGGAAAGAGGCTTGCTTTACTGAAGCAGCCCACAACTTGGGTTGTACCTTAGGCGAAAAATGCATTCATGTAGTTTACGGAGGAGGAAGTCTAGGATTAATGGGACGTGCTGCTGCTTCTGCCTATATGGAAGGAGTGAAAGTGTTGGGAATCATTCCAAAACCTCTGGCTGAAAGTAAAATCACCGGAGCAACCATTGGAGATGAGTTCAGAGCTGTGAATATGCAAGACCGCATAACTCACATGACAAATAATGCTGATGCGTTTATCACCCTTCCCGGTGGTTTTGGCACTCTTGAGGAACTTTTTCATGTGGTTACCAAAGCCCAGCTAAATGTTCATACGAAACCAATAGGTCTGCTAAATGTCAATAGTTTCTTCGATGGTTTACTATCTTTCATCAACTACTCTTCTGAAAAAGGTTTTATTTCTGAGCGTGCTAAACGAATCATAATTGTTGCAACAACACTGTAACACCCCCAGATTTAACCGGAAATATTACAGCGCCGTGGGCCCAGAGATGGAACCCACAAGGCTGAAAGAAATTTTCGCAAACATTTACAAATGCCCAAGAGGCCAACGACGGTACTATCTTTAAAAATTCACTAAGACTTATAAAATCCATTTATCAAAAACCGTCGTAAAAACTCATTTGCAATCGCAAGGCCAAACGGCCGACACTCAAAAGTTGAGAAAACGATTTCCAAAGTAATCTCAGTTATTGGATACCAAAAGAGCATTTCAAAATACTCACGCAGCGGGAAAAGACCAACCATAAAGATACTCTAGCAGAGGAATACAAGAACCAATCAAGAAACTCAATGCACAAAACATGTCCTAGCCAGTATCCTCCGGGAAGCTCATCTCTTCACGACCGCTACAAGCTCGATACTCCAAGAACCTAAAAAGAAATCCCACGACGGGGTTAGGCATAATATCCAACAATGATAACCATCACATCACATTAATAATTACATACTAATGAGAATACAACATAAGAATACGACCAACGTAATCTTACCGCCATAACTTTACTTACTCAAGTAATTCTCATCAGAATAACCATTACCACATTTCACCTCTCGTACTCGATTAACCAATAAACTCGAACATAATATCTGTATTGTACCTCAAACAATACTCAAGATTCTCAAACTATCATCACCAACTCATGTTACGGAAATATACCAGTTCTGACCAATACGATCCATCGAATAACATCATCAAATCCCAAGACGATAACCGATTGTCCATCAAAGACAAATACCAAAGGAAATACGGGACATACCTCGAGATATGAAGTACCACGACAATCATATCAGTCTAATCCGAGATCATATCAATGCAATACGGACACGGTCCTAACACAAGACCTACAAATGCATACTCATATGACCACGTCAATATGCTCAAAACAATATCAACAATGTATACTCAATGGAAATCCCATGACCCATCGCCCTCAGCATAGGTCCCAAGATGATCCTACAAGATCAACACGAGGTGGATAACCAACAATATACATATGCAAAACAACACAACACTGGGTAATCCAACGATCCAGCGCCCTCAGCATAGATCCTAAGATGATCCCGTCGGACCAACACGAGGTGGAAAAACCCGTCCAATGATCCAGCGCCCTCAGCATAGATCCCAAGATGATACCGTCGGACCAACACGAGGTGGATATCTGATCCAGCGCCCTCAGCATAGATCACATGATCCCATCAGATCAACACAACACAAACAACACAATTATGCATACACATATGCAAATCAAAATGTTCATCAACATGAACAACGCAACATGAATGACAATATGACAAATCAACTAAGACGACCTCATGTTCGACAACATGAATGACAATATGCATGATCAAATCAGTAACACTAACTGAATTGATATAAGATACATGCCCCGAGTCCTTCGGGAGAAATCTCGATATCAAACCATCACCGACGATTATCCGCAATGCTCGGCGATCCAAACATACCATGGACTACAAATACACATATCCTCGTCTTTACCATAATGTAACCTCGATACCCGAATATGCCAATAACCGAAATAAATCATATACATTATGATTTAATTCCCATGATCGGAAAAACAACAGAAAATCCAAATCTCCAGAATTTGCAATAATAATCATTGCTATATGCCTTATAAATGAAATGAAACTGAAACCATTCATCAAACATTATAACTGAGCAAGTAATAACTTACCTCGATACCGATGAATCCGTTAACAATTCCTCGTCGTCGAGTACAAGCTCCTCGGCTCCCGGCCCAAAGCGATTCACGAACGCACTCGAACACGACCGCAACATACGGTTATAATCACCGTTCAATAATCTCAACCTATTGAAGTAATCAATGAACACATATCCAATAACAATCAACAACCGACACGACCAACCAATCAACTCAATGGGTCAACGATACCACGATCATCTAAAACCAAATAATATACTCAAACCATTTACGAATTCACAACCACAATGCGATTACGGATACGAACGTAAAGGAAATCATATTCGACGAACAATAACAATCTTTCCGGATTCCAAATTGATATCATGATTCGTATTTCATTAAGAGCATACGAATTCTACCACTGCAATCAACGAACATTCGATCTTCATATCTAAAGATACCAATAATTTAACATACGATCGTCTTGCTATGTTCAATTCATCAAGGAGTTTCTCAAGAACACTAAATGATTCGAAACCTTGTTCATAACCATTAAAACAACATAACTCGATATCCTTTAACATGAAGATAATCTTCCAATTCGTAATCCAAGTCATGAATCATCGTATTCTTCAATATACACTCTACATAACCTCAAGGATTGTAACAACAACTCTCTAATCATCATCATACGGATCAAATACGGATAATAATACCAAGAACATCAAGAACTCTATGATTTCATAATCATAATCAACATATTCAAGGTATAAACCATCATATCACCATCTTCCTTCAACATATAATTCATATAACCTCAAGAATCGAAACAACAACATCTTAATCCTCTTCATACGAATCATTTATCAATAACAACATCAAAAATCCGAAATGAAAAGGAGGATTATCCAACATACCTCTTAGAAGATGAAAAACACTAGAAAACACTTCAAGAATCATCCATAGCTCCATATCCATGCCTCAAGTCCAAGTCCTCAAGCTCAAAATCGACTTAGGAGAGTTAACTCTCTCTCTCTCTCTCTCTCAGTGTTTGGAGATTAAAAACGAAGTGAGGTGCTGATGTGAAATGAAAGAACGAACTTCATTTTATAAATTGCATCGATCGTTACGTACGTTAACCATCAGTACTAACGTACGTAATGCGTACGCTAAGTGTCCTTCATAGTGTACGTAATCTAATTCCAGAACTAACTGACCTGATTCGTTAACATTCTTACGTACGTAACAATTCCTTCATAACGTACGTAATACGTACATTGACTTGCTACAGTACCATACCCATATTACGTAGGTAATACTACATGCGTAGCGTACGTAATGGTCGGGGTTGACTCGCCTGTCTACATCCGCTGCCAACACCGGGCCCACCTGCCGACCACGACTCGATCCTGTCCGATTCCCTTTGTTACGTACGTAATGTCTCGGCCATAACGTACGTAACTCTTGTGATTTAACGTACGTAAGTCTTCAACATTAGCGTACGCTAAGTATTCTATACTTGTCCAATTTCAACTGTTACCGCCTGTCTCGACATACCGAGAACACATATACACTTACTAAATACATATACTGAATCCAATAACATTCTTATACGATATACTCTATATCGAAAGTACGGTAACCTGATACACGATATCCTCAATGTAACTGTCGACCAGATACGACAATTATACCGATACTGACATCTCAGTCCTTTATTTATTTTATCCATACTGTACAGATTCCACGCTGTACAATATAACTCGGATAAAATAATATCAAACAACAGTGGTAGAAATTCCGGATATTACAAACACCAGAAGAGCTGATCAAAAAGCTTATTGCATTTGTTCCTGAACCAGACCCAGCTCTAGCTAATATTGTTTGGATGGAAGATTTTACTGTGCGGAAACGCAAAATTGATACATTCCTTTCCCTCTGATATCCTACTTCATTCCTCTTGTTGTTTTTACTTTTTAGCGGGTGTAAAAATCGTGAAGATGATGGCAGCTTAAGGAGTTTCTCTTCGGACTCTCTTGACGTGCATCTATCCATGATTTATATATTGTTATTTCTATTACTATACTTTTTTTTTCGTTTGTTTTTAATAAAAGCATTGATGGCAGCGTAAGGCGACTCTTCGGACTCTCTTGAAGCGCATCTAGGTTGTTTGTCTTATACTTCCGGGTATATATTTTCTTTTGTTGTTTTGCCACACTTATTTCTTGCATGTCCAAAAAAAGGCTTGAGCGAAGTATCGTCTTTCATAAACAGGGAAGCCTTATTTAAACCCTTACTCCATTGTTCTTTTTACACAATAAGGATATTGCTTATCATTAAGTGTGGGGGAAGGTGTATATCTATATCTATATCTATCTATCTATCTATCTATCTATCTATCTATCTATCTATCTATCTATCTATCTATCTATCTATCTATCTATCTATCTATATATATATATATATATATATATGTGAAATATTAAAAAAAAAAGAGGTTGAAAATCACGGCACCATTTTCTTGAGAAAACGTTAGTGAAAAAATCATTTTTGGGATGTTTCACTGGTTTTGATAATGGATTTGGATGAAGGTGTATGGGATTCAGTACACAACACCCTTTTTGTGAGTTTTGAGCCTTAGAGCAATCCTTATATATACGCTCTATATTTTTTGTTGTGTGGTCAAACATATTGTGTTCATTCTAGAACTTGCTCATTTATACATTTTGAGACTATATTCATAAATTCTTG
The DNA here is from genome assembly GCA_033398695.1 of Orobanche coerulescens. Classification (NCBI taxonomy): domain Eukaryota; kingdom Viridiplantae; phylum Streptophyta; class Magnoliopsida; order Lamiales; family Orobanchaceae; genus Orobanche; species Orobanche coerulescens. The sequence continues at coordinate 103,792,942 of CM065808.1, forward strand.
CATTAAGATGATAAAGGCAATTAGGATTAACCCCTTGTTGGCTTATATTTTCCCACCATTACATTTTATCCTTAGAAGTCCCATTGAGCCTGAGCCTATTTCTTTAATCAGGCACATTACTTTAGCCATTATCCATTCTTGTTGATGACTCATCAATTTGCACCCTTTAGTCAAGAATTTAATTGTGAACTAGATGTGTGACAAATAGGGACCGATGTTCATAAGAGTATTGTGGAGATTAAGAGCTTTTGTTGAAAGTGAAAGCGTGTGAAGTACATTGGAGTATTGAACTGAATAAAAAATATAAATAAAGGCCAAAAAAAAATAATAAATAAAAAAAACGGCCTGATAGAAAAAAAAAGCGGGAGGTCAAGTGCGAAAATCATCACTATATATACATAAAATAGCACTTGAACTATCCCTTGAGTGATATATAATTCCTTCCAGAAGATCCATTGCATACATTTTCTTACACAAGAGTATGACCTTACCAGATGAATATTCAATTACCATGTACAGAATAACTTGGGGATGATTGTTTGAGAGTTTTCATTACAGAAGGGGGGGTGTTGATTGTTATTTGTAGGATTTGTTATGCATCTAAATTTACAATTGATCTTGGCTAGCAAACCTCATAATTTTCCCTTTATCCTACCCATACCCAAAGCCACGTTACGACCAAAAGAAAGACCTTTTGATTTATGCATGAGTTTATTTTTAAGTAGTGGAGATTTGATTTTTGACCAAGCATATGGTAATGACACATTATGCTTTGATATGAGTGAACTCTTCTCGAATATCCCGTATATATACTTGAGTGAAAAGTGATATCCACCGTGAGGGTATTGAATCTTTTTGCATTCGATTCTCAATGAGGTTGTTAGAATTTGGTGCGGCATCCTATTTTTCTCTGATCTCACTTGGGTGATGATCACTTGTTCTCTCTTGATATTGGTTTTGTCATGATTTTTTTCAGCATATGAGTATTATAACTCGGGTATAAGATTTGCCCGAGGACGTGCAAAGATAAGTGTGGAGGAATTTGTTTAGTATATTTTGAGTAATATTTTTATTAGTATTTTATATATATAAATGTGTGTTGTGTGATAATTTATTCGTTTTACCATATATTTATATTATTTCATTTTGTTAGAATTTTCTATAATTTTGTGTCATTTTTGGATAATTAATTGGAATTAAATTATATCTGCAGGTTAACTAACCGGTACAAGACAGATCAATTGGTTCAAGAGAGATATTTTTACAAAATTCAAATATAGTCACGACTGGTCTCATTTTATTCGTCTCGTCGAGACGATCGTTTTAAAAAAAATTCATCCGAATCCGAGTCCGTATGAAGAAGTTATGACCGTTCGAAGGATAATTAAATAGACGGACCATATTATGCCACGTGTCAACACCCGATTGGACCGGAAATTCAACTCTCTGCTGATGTCATCCATTACATCAGCATTAATTGGCAGCCGTATATTATTGGAGGTGGGATTATAAAATGTTAAAAATTATTTTTTATTAATTTTGTAGTAGTATAAATAGGGGATGAATGTGTAGTGTTTGGGAGGAGAAAAAAAAGAGGAGAAAAAAAGGAAAAAAAATAGAGAGATATTATTGTAAGGGAGAGAAATAAAAATATTGTGTAATAAAATTATATTTGAGTAATAATATTATGGATTATTTTTTTATTTGTGTTGTTATTATGAGTGAGTAATTTTCTTTTACTGGGGTTATGATGAAACCATGTCTATATTATTATTAATATTTATATAATAATTCCAAATAAATATTTTTAACGATTATCATTTTCGCTTCATTAGGGGAATATTATTTCATCAATTATATCACGTATTTTTGATAGTTATAAATTTCCCATTGCTTTGTGATTATTGATATTAGTTAATTTCTTTGATTATTTATTTTTCATTAAATTGGATATATATAATGCTTAGAAATTACATTTTTCAAGCGAAGAAAAATCTATATTTGAATTATAATTTTATACTTATTGTTAAATCTATAGGGAAATAGTGAGATTGATTTCAGAATCTATTCCTTGAATTTCTTAGAATTAAAATATAAATTAAATAATAAATAGACATTGGTGGATTCTAAACCCTAGTAAATTATTTAAAATCAATTTATCTAAAATCTACTTAAAAATTACTAGTTATCCAATATCAAATTATTTGGGACTAGGTTAGAATTTAATTTAAATTTGGTTCAAAATGATAGGAATAATTTTACTTCACTATCATAGTCCTCCTTGTGGAATCGAACTTGCACCGCATATCTATATCCAACAAATCGTGCGCTTGCGAGTCTTAGACTAAAGAATCAACAAACAACAAAAGGCGGTAATATTTTACGAATAATTAAACATTTTCCAAAATATAGTTTTCAAATACCGTCATAAAATTTCATTTGAAAATAGAAAGCAAAAATACTAAAAGGCCATCTTGAAAGTATACATGAGTTGGTAAAAATACCGAAAAGCCATTTTAAGACACACATGCAGCGGATATAAACATAGTAAAATACATTTGAAGCAACATCATAACGACCAGGAAAAATACACGGTTCTCAAATACATGCCATAGCCAGTATCACTAGAAAGCTCATCCCTTCACGACTGCTACTAGCTTGATCTCCGAGTACCTAAAAGATAAAGCCCACGACGGGGTCAGCCACAATACTCAATAATGATAACGATACATCATCATAAACAATTACATATTAATATAATTACAAAGTAAGAATACTGCCAATGTAATCTTACGTAATTCATATCAAATCAATCCTTACCATAAACCACACTCCGCATTCTCAAATGACGACTGAACTGGAACACAACCACCTGTACTGTATTCAAATAATGCCAAGATTCTCAAAACATCATTATATCTCTAATATGGAATAATCTATTCGAGTCGACTGCTGTCCGCCGGATCGCACAATCAAATCCCAAATCTGATAAAACCGATAACACACATTCCATCTGTAGATCAACACCCCCGAAACAATGACAAGTCCCGAATATCGATACAAAGTATGAACGCTCATATAATAAATAATAATGAGCGACCAATGCATCAACCGAGAATATCATCAACATGATAACTCCAATACTACCAATGATATATCAACGGTAACTGAGAATACCATTACATGATAACTCCACACAAGATTAACAAAGGACCAACAACCACTACAAAAAAAAACAGTTTTTACCGACGCCAAATGCCGTTGGTAAAATAGAAAATGGCGTTGGTAAAAAATTTACCGACGCCATTACATACGGTAATCCGCCGTTGGAAAAACGCTCGACGGTAATTTTTTACCGACGCCATTACCGACGCCATTTTTGGCGTTGTTAAATTAAAAATAAAAAAAAATCTAAAAAAGTCAGGTCAGGACTCAGGCGGGTCACGTCCGGGCTCAGGCGGGTTAGGTCCGAGCTCAGGCGGGTCAGGTTTATTCAGGTCCAGGTCCGGGTGGGTCGGGTCCGGGTCCGGGTGGGCCAGGTTCGGGCTCCATTCAATTTCAAATGGTTGAGAAAGATTTTGGTTTATAAACCACATAAAACACTACTGTTTTTTCGATGTGGGATAGTATAAAAAATTTACCGATGCCATTTCGGCATCGGTAATGGCATCGTAGATACCGATGTCGGTAAACGGCGTCGTTAATTTTAAAAAAAAAAAATTTACCAACGCCAAAATGGCATCGGTAAAGGCGCCGGTAAACGGCGTCGTTAATTGTGAAAAAAGAAAAAAAATAATAATAAAAATTTACCAACGCCGAAGTGGCGTCGGTAAATGGCGTCGGTAAACGGCGTCGTTAATTATGAAAAAAAAGAAAAAAATAAGTCTACGAACCGGTCGTCGGCAATGGCGTCGGTAAATGAATTAAATAACGGGCGTCAGTAATGGCGTTGGTAAATTATAAGTTTAACAACGGCTGGTACGGGCGTCGGTAAATGGCGTCGGTAAAAACTGTTTTTTTTGTAGTGAACGAACGAGAATACCATTACATGATAAGCTCCACACAAGATCAACAAAGGACCAACAACGACCGAGAATACAATCGATATGGTAAACTCCAACAAAATCAACAAAAGACCAACAACGAACGAGAATATCGTCGATATGGTATCTCCAAACGAGATCGATAAAGTATCAACAATAACCGAGAATACCATCGATATGGAAACTCCAACAAGATCAATAAAAGATCAACAACGACCGAGAATACCATCGATATGGTAACTCCAAACAAGATCACTAAAGGATCAACAACGACCGAGAATACCATCGATATGGCAACTCCAACAAGATCAATAAAGGAACAATAACGACCGAGAATACCATCGATATGGTAACTCAAAACAAGATCAATAAAGGATCAACAACGACCGAGAATACCATCGATATGGCAACTCCAACAAGATCAATAAAGGATCAACAACGACCGAGAATACCATCGATATGGCAACTCCAAACAAGATCAATAAAGGATCAACAACTACCGAGAATACCATTGATATGGCAACTCCAACAAGATCAATAAAGGATCAAAAGTGATCGAGAATACCATCGATATGGTAACTCCAAACAAGATCAGTAAAGGATCAACAACGACAGAGAATACCATTGATATGGCATCTCCAACAAGATCAGTAAAGGATCAACAACGACCGAGAATACCATTGATATGGTAACACAAAAAAATATCAATAAAGGATTGCGGCGATGGATATACGAGAGAATAAAATCTTCGAACATTATACAAATCACATATAGTGGATCTCAAAGACCATCCCGACTGTCGAGCATACCCAATCATAAATGGACTATACACGACCAATTAATAAAGCTCAAGATGGACGTCACGATACGCCCAATCCAAAAATGTGTCCGTGCACAAGCCACCAACGGGTATCGATCGAATACACGTGTGGTCTTGTACTTAATAAGTCTCATGAAGTACGTATCGTGTGCACAGCTCAATGTGAGGTCGAAGCCAACACATGACTATACGTGCCCATCCTGAAAATCCTACACATGACCGATCAGCCCGCATGTTGACTCCAGATATGTCACGATGCACCATGACAATGAAACTCGAAGAAAACACATATCTAATAAGGATCAGAAGACTCACCAAGTGAACAACGATAACTCGATAATGAAAGATCGACATGACCACCATATCGTATTTCCGTTAGACAACAGTTCACAGAATGCTCAACAATGTCTATACTCTAAACACATAAACTCCCAGGGTCGCAACCAAGGGTCACGGAAGCATCTACACAGGAATACTCCGGACGTAAAACACATAAACTCCCAGGGTTGAAACGAAGGGTCACAGAAGTATCTACACGGGAATATTCCGGACGTATAAACACATAAACTCCCAAGGTCGCAACCAAGGGTCACGGAAGTATCTACACGGGAATACTCTGGACGTGGGTACCATTTAGGTTTTATCCCTCAACACATCGACCCATTGAAATTACAGTTCTAAAGAAAGACAACAACACAAAAATACACCAAACAACGATGCACACTCATATGAAACATCAACATGCAACATTTACAACAATGCAACAGAATGATTATCCTCATAATTTAGCAATACTAAATTACCTCAAAGCCGGAGACACTAACCTTTCCACAACCAGCATCCCTGGACGAGTACACAATTATTTAAATAGTCCAGAAAGAAGTATAGCCTATCACTATCAACAAACCACCACCTCGAGATCAATGTTGGCACAATAACTATTCTCGATATCCAACATTCCATATCACAGACTAAAGATAATTCACATATCCGTTTTCACCAGACCCCCTTAAATCGTATAAATTATGATTTAACCCAAGCCAAAGCATAATATGCATACCATCATCCAGATAATTCATATTTATTATATCATTGCTATATGAATTATAAATGAATGAAATCAAAACAATTTATTAAACATTGCGAACTGAGCAAGTATGAACTGGACTCGATACCGATACGACGAATCCGTTACCAATCCCATCACCTTCGTCTACGATCTCCTCGGCCCTGACCAATGCAATCCACAAACATCCTCGAACTCGACCGCAAGGCACAGTTCTTATCAAAGATCAATTATCTCAACATATTGCAATCAATTAACAACAATCCGATAACAATCAACACCCGATATACCCAACCAACAAACTCAACGGTTCGACAATACCTCAATCATATACAAAACTAAAATAATACAACTCAAAAAATTACGAACTCATATTCACAATACAAGCCGAAATCCAATAATCATATCAATAATCAATTCAAACCAATAACAAGGGCCTAAATATTATCGATTCCAAATTCAATCTTAAATACGAATTAACAAGGTTCCTCCTTGTAAATTCATAGTTAAAACCAATTACCGATGATCATCATTAATCCAACCATCCGATTAGTTTAACATTACAGATGATCACATCCCAAGGGTGTCAAATAATTCAATCATTCGAATTGAACACTTGTTCAACACGTATGAACTTCCAAACTCAAAGATGAATATTAATCTCATTAAACTCATAGTCATATTCGCATTCCTATACGAATATTATACCAAAACAGATAGTTTAGTTCTAGATATGAATATTCTATGTTCATATCCAAAAATCACCAATACCTCTTATACACATTCATCATATCATGACATATAATTCATGAGTTCCTCAAGAACATGAATTAATCCGTAATCACGTTCATAATCAAAGAAACGACATACCCTAATGTCTTCTAACATCTAAACCATCATATAACTCATAATCCAAGGCATATATCATCATATTCTTCAACATACACTTCACATAACATCAAGAATCACATCAATACTGTAATACCCGGTTGTTATTCATTCATTATCATTCGGTAACTATCAATCAGTAATGGTCACTCAGTAATTTCTCACTCATTAATAATCACTCATCATTCATGATTCATTCATTTTTTTCATCGTTGGCATTTTGTAACCGTATATCAGTTACCGATCATCATTCATCTCCGATTGAGAGTCGAGATGAGAGTATTATCATAATCATCGTGAATATAGTCTTATGTTGGAAGTATAATCTATCACATGTTATTGGACCTATTTACAATCATACAAGTATTGTACGTCGGATCATTCACCATTTGTAACGAGTAGACGGAGTTGCCGGATTTTTGTCACTTCCAGCAGCGAGTTACGGCCGTAACTATTCAGGCATTACGGCCGTAACATGTATTCGTTGGCTCAAGGTGGTTTTGGACGAAGGTGAGTTACGGCCGTAAGAATTGTCGGATACGGCCGTAACAAGCGTTCGTTGATTTCAGGCCAGTTCGGACGAATCGGACTTATGGCCATAAGGGTTATGGCATATGGCTGTAAGATGAGTTGGTACGGCCGTAAGGCTTGGCCGGTTATGGCCGTACGATTCAGGCAGGGTGCCCAAGCAGTTTTTATGAAGGCTTCATATGCCCGTAAGTTTGGCCAGGTACGGCCGTATTGGTCGAGTTACGCCCCTAAGGCATGTGCGGGTAGGGCCTTATGATGGTCGACAGGTGTTTGGACGAGCAAATTACGCCCGTAAGGTAGGTGCGGGTACGGCCGTATGACTGTCGACAGATTCTGGACGAAGCCGAGTTACGGCCGTACGAGATGGTTGGTTACGGCCGTAAGGCCGTTGACTTGGGATGTTACGACCGTAAATAGGCCGAGTTACGGTCGTAACATTCGGCAGTTTATATAGGACTTGGACGGGACTTTGAGCTCATTTTCTCATTTCTTCACCTTGTATCCGAGAGAGAGAGCTTGAGGGAGAGAGTTTTCATCATCAATCACTTGGGTGTTCGGTTTTCACCATCTTCATTCATTTAGGAAGCTGGGATAGTCAATCTAACGCGTATTCTTCGGATCAAAGTGTTTGGATCTTCAAAGGTAATATTCTTCAAACATCTTGGATTTCGATTTTGTGTTGATATATGATGTTTTAGACGTTATAATCATGTTGTATGAAGATATGTACATATGATTATGAGTGTGTATGAATATTCATTGGATTATTGAGGGTTGTTCAAGAACACTTTGAATATTGAGTTGGATTTGGGGGTTTTCGATTAGTTGTTGTTGTAATCACGAATTTGGACATTCATATTGGATTATTGATTGTATTGAAGGTGTTTTGTTGGTTTGGAACACTTCTTGGGGATTTGATATTGGTATAGTTAAGGTTTGGTTGTAAACAATCGAAGATTGGCCGCAACGTGTTTGATATAATGCCCCAATGAGTTTAGTTTAGTCGTATCGACGTTTTGAGTTAGTTATAATCGTATTTGATTCGTATGTTGAACGGATTGTTGGTAATTATGTTATTCAAGTTGTTCGAGCGACCGACATCTCATTTAAGATGTTTGTTTGTGGAAGGACATTCTTCATCGGTGTTGTGTAAGTTAATTCTTACTCGGTTAAAGGGATTCTCATTCCTTTCGTTGTTGTTCATTCATAATCATAATCATTCACAGTGTACTAATCATGTTGATATGTGTAATTATCAAAATAATCATTTCATTCATGAGGAACGACGGTTCCAATCATTTCGAAGAGCTATCATTCATTTCACTATTATTTCATCTCGGTGAGTCATTCTTGACCCTTGACGGGTTGTTATTCATTAATAATCATCATGGTCACTTTTGATCGTGTGACCTTCTGGGTTCATATTGCGTGGCCGGGTGCGGATGTGTGGAATTTTTAGTCGGGCACACGATAGTCATGTGTTGGGTTCGCCGATACATTGGACTGTGCACACGGTAACGTTTACCTCCGTGAGACTAATTAGGTACAAGGACGGGTGTGTCCGGGCACTCGTCTTGTACACTTGCACAGAACATTACGGGCGTACTATGATGCTCCTCTTCAGCTTAAATTCATAATTAAGGATATTTCATAATTGAGATATATCATGATTGTGTATATTCAACCCTTGAGAATTGTTATTCTATGTAACTGACCCCGTTGGGGGATATTGTTTTCAGGTCATGGCAAGGCAAAAGCACGGGAAGAGCACGTTGACGGCGAGGAGTCCCAGTGATACTAGTAGGGGCCCCCAGTCCTTTCAGTCATTCTTGTTTTTATTCATTTGTATTTCTGCTGCAAATTCCGTTTGGGATGTTTATTTATTCAGGGTGGTGTATTTTATCTTTATATAAAATATACTAGTATTCTGTATTGTCCTGGTGTATTGTACTTAAGCTCCTCATCGGAGTATTTGGTAATATAACGTGGTCCGGTACTACAATTATATTATTTAATTCATTAATTTTCATTCGCCTGGTGGGTCCCAGTTGGGGTTCCACGACACTGTAATAGCCGCCTAGTTTGGGATGTTACATAGTTGGTATCGGAGCGTGGTTTTGAATACTACCTTCCGAGTCATGTCTCATTTGAAATCATCGTCATCGGACTAGTATCATTGGACTTTCGCGTCACGTGTGACCTGTGCAAATACTGAGCGCCTCAGACCAAGAACTATAAGATTTCTAACGCCATGGTATAATTTCTGGCAATAAGAATCACTCATTCATCATTCAACAGTCAACAATCCTCATCATCATTCATTTTGATCAGGACGATCATGTTAACTCATTAATCACTCAGTTCATTTCACTGTTCAGTTGTTGATCTTGAAGATCATATCATTAATCTTGCTAACTTGTTCAAGATAATTATTTCAAGAATTTCATCAGATAATCATGTCACCTCAGTTAATCATTCATGTAATCACCATGTTAGAGCGCGTATGCTCATTTTCATCATTTCATGACGTAATCGTAACGTGATATTCATGCGAGAGATATAATTATCATGTGACTTTCCTACTTCAGTATGGAGAGAGCAGGCAGAGGACGCGGGGGACGAGGCTGCGGTGCGGGCCGAAACCCGAGAGCTCGTGTGAATTGTAACACCCCCAATCCACTCAGGGATATTACACGCCGTAGACCCTCTCCTCGAAGATCTACCAGGCTGGTAACAACATTTAACATCTCGATAATGCCTTCAAGGCTAAATGACTCAGTAGACCGATTTGGTCTTTCAATAAAAATATACAACTCAATTACAACATATACCCACGCAGGGGTCAAAATACAATAAACTCCCGTACAACGGGAAAAGATCTTGCGTGGAAAAGAAAATACAACTAGACCAATACGACATCAACGGATCCTCGTGTGATTAGTATCGTTCATCTTTCATCATCCTTCGTGCCGACCACACGTGTTATGCTCCAAAACACGAATGCAAAATAGACATCTACCCCGAATACTCGGGGTTAGCAAAACTCCACTGTTTTGCTAGTGCAAATACAAAGTGCAAATACGAGCCATACAATTCACATTCCACGAATAACAATAACCAGGAATCCCCAAAGATCAAACGAAGCGAAAAGTACTTCTCGAGGCAATGGTTTGAGAAAACCTTTAAAAATCGAAATACCATAAATCAATGGAAATAATTTATAAGACGGTTTAGAATGCCATCGAGAGTTTTAATAGAAAACCATTTAGGATTATCAAATCCTACTTTTCAAAATCCACAAGACAAAAGGGGTCGCCGCCCCAAATCTTTACTTTCCGAAAATGACATTTACCAACCCGTTGGGATTTTAGCCCCAAATCCATAAAATGACTTTTACAAAACCATTGGGATTTTAGCCCCAAATCTCATCAACTCACAAGACACAAGAACGACCACAAGGTTCGTCTCCCAACATCAAAATCCACAAATAAAGGATTTAAAACAAACAACAAAATACTCTTGTGCCATCCTAGCCAAGTAAGCCAAACGAACAACTTACCTCTTACACACTTAGTCGATGCATGCAATCATGAAAACCGTTCAAAAGCGCTCATTTCCGGAAATGCCATAAATAAGTCACATTTGTAAAATGCACCACAATTAACCGTCGATCCACGTCTCTGTGGACCCCTACCGAGACCCCGTCGGATCTAACCCGTAGTGGTTAAAAGCAAGCTCGTCGATCCACGTCTCTGTGGACCCCTACCGAGACCCCGTCGGATCTAACCCGTAGTGAGCATACACACACACACACATTACTCATGCAAAACTAACATGCTAAGAATGTAAGTTCATTAAGAATACTCACTAGAGATGGCCATTAACTCGACACCATTATCAAACTCTTCAAAACACAATAACAAGATTAAATACAGAATACACGATTCCATAACTTTAAACAATAGGAGTATCATCATCAAATCCTTCAACGTTCAAAATAATCAAATCATAATCAATTCCCAAAACACGCCGTTCACAAAACACACACGCATTTTGAAAGAAAACCTTTAACGAGGCCAAACCGAAATCTTTTGAAACTTCATTTCAAACAACCAAACAAACACACCAAGACGATCACCGATCATCATATCCACAAAATAAGAAGAGTATGGGCAAGGTACTTTCCTCGATATCACGAGCAATGGAAAAGTGAACGGATACGGCCGGGTAGCCCTCAAATCCCCGAACACTATCTAGAACGCGACAACACCGAAATTACTACGGGAAAACACCACATGAATCATCAATCACCAACGGAATTCAACATCGGAATCATCGAGCACCTATAATCCTCCGTAAGGAATAATAAAACATGATTACGATGAGAATCAAGGCCGAAAACAACGGAAATCCCAACAAACTATCAAAGGGAACTCATTCGAACATTTAATCGAACATTAAATGTTCAAGACACTTCAAGAACAAAGAAATCACCCCTCGGGTTGAACGAACCAAAGATACGAGTATCCAATCCGTAGAACAAGTTCAAAACAACGTTTATACAACAATTAATTGATTAAAAATGGATTGGAATCGAAATCAAAAAGGAAAATCCCCAAATCTACAAAAACAAGGGTTCAAGCCAAAAATACCTTGATTTGGATGAAGGATTCAAGTAGAGGCCAAAAATCTACAACAAGACTCGAGGTGGATGATCTCTACAAGTTTTGGAGCACTCAAATCGCCCAAAATCGCCATTGAAATCGCCCTAGATGGAAGGAGGAAGAAGAGAGGAGAAAAATGAAGTTTTCTCCTCGAAAATCTGCTAAAAAACGCAGAAAAAGCCCGTGTGCCGCGGCACAGGACAAGTGTGCCGCGGACCAGGGCCACCAAAAACGCCCAGGAATCAGCTTAGTGCCGCGGCACAGCCTGAGTGTGCCGCGGCACACGGTGCAGCCCCCTTCAACACCAAAAAGGCACACCGTGCAGTCTTCGCTATTTCGACCATAACTCCTTAAATGCGGACTCCGATTGACTCACCGTTTGAACCATTGGAAAGCTAACTTGATTCTATATAATTTTGCAAAGATTCAGAATTTTTGGAGTTTCCAAGAATTAATGGTGACTTTACAAAGTCGAACTCCCACGTGAAAAAGTCGATTAAGGACACGGAACTCAACACAACGACACCGAACTCGGATGACAAAAAGTGCAGAATTAATCATTCTCGGAATGACGAAACGGTCATGATAGAGTTGTCAAAATGAACTTCCTCCGGAAAAAGAAAATTACCGAAATTCGAAATTGCGGATATTACATTCTACCCTCCTTAAAAGAAGTTTCGTCCCGAAACTTAAAACAAGTAGGGGGAAGCAATATCCCGCCAGGAAAACTCAACGAGATACACCAAAAACAGAAAACTTGCGCCCAACGGCGAAACGCTGCAAGAAACGCAAAGAGACATACGGCGTGAAAACACGCTCCACGACGACCAACACAACGTCGCCGTTAGTGATATAATAAAACCAACAAATGACAAGCGTCATCAAATGGATAATACAATCAAGTCAATTATCCGACAATCACAAAACACAACGAACGAAAATCAATGTGATTGACCAACCCAACGGTACCTCAATCAAACGCGAGCCAATCGCTGAACAAATACGGAATTCCACCGCCCAAGGGTTGGAAGATCGAAAACGAGACTAGTTTCCCAAACTTAAGGGAATTAGGAAGGAGTCTGAACGCTCAACAATCGCGAAACGAGATCGACAAAAACCGAACAATCAAACGATCGAACCACAAAGATCGAGACAACAAAAATCGAACGATCATGTTCGAATCATGAAGAACAATAAAAATTCAAACAACAACTCCAAGGTTCACATCTCGACTCGAGACAATATATGATCCGGTGAAAACAACAACGTATGCATTCACATAAGATCCACATGAAAGGGAATAGAAATTGAAAAGTCACAACGACAAACGAGTTATTCCGAAATGATGCCACACTCGTTCGATAAACAAAACAAGGGGCAGGACAAGCTCAGAAATGTCAACGAACATAAATGAGTCGACAAAGTAGAATATACAGAAGTTCAAAATCCGATCCCTTCGAATAAAAGGACTAGTAGAACCAAATGATGTTACTCCCGAACAAGGTTCACAAGAATCGAACCGAACTCGAAAAAAAAGTCACATCGATAACCAGATCGGCCCACAACAAGATCACAGCTCGTTCGAACGATGAAACCGAAATACAGAACAAGTTCATAAAGTGTCAACGAACATGAGCGAATCGATAGACTGGAGAAAGAGAGAATACAGAAGTCAAAATAGTACGGGCATTACCTCCGACCTCGTCCACGAAATTCACAAAAACGGGAGCAAGGTAACAAGACATTAAACAACCGACACATAACAGAACGATCACCGATGCACATGACCATACCAACCCAAGCTCTAACAGCTCGCACATGCGCGACAACGCAGAAATCACCACGAGGCGACAATATTCAACACCAACATCCCACCTCTCACAAGGGGCTAACACAACAAATGTGTGGAAAACGACTCAACGCTCACACCGCCAATTCGGTCATACTCGGGAGCAAACATCAAAATGACAACGCGAACATCATACATATATACCCAGCCCTCAAATGGGAATGGATAGGTTTTAAAAACAAAAACCTCATTTTAAAAATAATTTAGAAGAACACCGATTGATCTTGAGTATCACCTTTCAAAAAGTACAAACGTGAAACATCGTTATCGAGACTTTGGAGAACCGTTTCGCATTTGATAAAAAATGAGGACACTTTCTCTTAGTGAAAACTTTCAGAATATTCGACCCTCGGGTCTAAATAAAAGTGTTTCTAAAACATTGAAAATATCTCAAAACATTTTGGTCCTCGAGGCAGAAAAATTTTTGGAATATATTGTGGCACCTGGATGTACCACAATGAAATAACTCATTTGAAAAAAAATATGTCTCGAAATTTATTTCTAAGATACTCAAGTTTTCGAAAATAATTCAATGCCAAAAAGGACGATGCCAAAAAGGCTAGAATGCCCAAAAATTTCAGGTAATCACACGGAACATCATAGCGCTGTGGGTCCCGCGTCGGAACCCCAGGCTAAAAACCATTTACAAAAATGCCAAAAAGGCTGATGACGGTAATATTTCAAAAACTCACGAAAGCCATTTACAAAATACTAAATACCGTCATAAGAATTTCGTCAAAGCGGTCAAGGCCATAATGCCAAAAACTCGGTTAAGGGAAGCGGTTATCGAAATAAAACTCGGTCGGTAAAATACCGAAAGTCATTACAAAAGAACTCACGCATCGGATAAAAGAAATACAGTTCAACATGCACAATCCAGCAACACTACTCCTCATAAGAACAAAATATTAGAGTCAAATAACCACATTCAGAACAAAACCACTGGCCCCATTCGAGGCCTCTAAAGACCCTACCGCACTGGCTAGTGAACAAGTCGAACGTGTATAAGCACAAAGCTTCCACAAGAGAACTTGTAAAACGTGCAAATCGATTCGAAAATCATCAGCAACGGACAAAAACAACAATAAAAAGACATCACAAGCGACGACACTCCTCGTATAAATCAAATACAAGAGTCGATTAAATACATATCGTGAAATCAAAATCCACATAAGGATTCCATCACTTAACAAATAATCATAAAAATAGCTCGTGTCACACGAGGCACAACACAAAGAAGGGAGACTTACTTCCACAGGTCGCACGAAGATGATGATCGCCCCACGATACTAATCACGACCAACAAACTCAAACGACGCGTCGCGACACGACTCAGTCAGACTAAATCCGACGAGACAAAACTCAATAGACACCACTGACCCGACAGCCTAGGTTTCCACAACCTAAGCTCCGATACCATTTATGTAACACCCACAATCCACTCAGGGATATTACACGCCGTAGACCCTCTCCTCGAAGATCTACCAGGCTGGTAACAACATTTAACATCTCGAAAATGCCTTCAAGGCTAAATGACTCGAGAGACCGATTTGGTCTTTCAATAAAAATATACAACTCAATTACAACATATACCCACGCGGGGTCAAAATACAATAAACTCCGTACAACGGGAAAAGATATGCGGCGGAAAAGAAAATACAACTAGACCAATACGACATCAACGGATCCTCGTGTGATTAGTATCGTTCATCTTTCATCATCCTTCGTGCCGACCACGTGTTATGCTCCAAAACCCGAATGCAAAATAGACATCCACCCCGAATACTGGGGGTTAGCAAACTCCTTTGTTTCGCTAGTGCAAACACACTGTGCAAATACGATCCATACAATTCACATTCCACGAATAACAATAACCAGGAATCCTTAAAGATCCAAACGAAACGAAAAGTACTTCTCGAGGCAAGGGTTTGAGAAAACCTTTAAAAATCGAAATACCATAAATCAATGGAAATAATTTATAAGACGGTTTAGAGTGCCATCGAGAGTTTTAATAGAAAACCATTTAGGATTATCAAATCCTACTTTTCAAAATCCACAAGACAAAAGGGGTCGCCGCCCCAAATCTTTACTTTCCGAAAAATGACATTTACCAACCCGTTGGGATTTTAGCCCCAAATCCATAAAATGACTTTTACAAAACCATTGGGATTTTAGCCCCAAATCTCATCAACTCACAAGACACACGAACGACCACAAGGTTCGTCTCCCAACATCAAAATCCACAAATAAAGGATTTAAAACAAACAACAAAATACTCTTGTGCCATCCTAGCCAAGTAAGCCAAACGAACAACTTACCTCTTACACACTTAGTCGATGCATGCAATCATGAAAACCGTTCAAAAGCGCTCATTTCCGGAAATGCCATAAATAAGTCACATTTGTAAAATGCACCACAATTAACCGTCGATCCACGTCTCTGTGGACCCCTACCGAGACCCCGTCGGATCTAACCCGTAGTGGTTAAAAGCAAGCTCGTCGATCCACGTCTCTGTGGACCCCTACGAGACCGTCGGATCTAACCCGTAGTGAGCATACACACACACACACACATTACTCATGCAAAACTAACATGCTAAGAATGTAAGTTCATTAAGAATACTCACTAGAGATGGCCATTAACTCGACACCATTATCAAACTCTTCAAAACACAATAACAAGATTAAATACGGAATACACGATTCCATAACTTTAAACAATAGGAGTATCATCATCAAATCCTTCAACGTTCAAAATAATCAAATCATAATCAATTCCCAAAACACGCCGTTCACAAAACACACATGCATTTTGAAAGAAAACCTTTAACGAGGCCAAACCGAAATCTTTTGAAACTTCATTTCAAACAACCAAACATACACACCAAGACGATCACCGATCATCATATCCACAAAATAAGAAGAGTATGGGCAAGGTACTTGCCTCGATATCACGAGCAATGGAAAAGTGAACGGATACGGCCGGGTAGCCCTCAAATCCCCGAACACTATCTAGAACGCGATAACACCGAAATTACTACGGGAAAACACCACATGAATCATCAATCACCAACGGAATTCAACATAGGAATCATCGAGCACCTATAATCCTCCGTAAGGAATAATAAAACATGATTACGATGAGAATCAAGGCCGAAAACAACGGAAATCCCAACAAACTATCAAAGGGAACTCATTCGAACATTTAATCGAACATTAAATGTTCAAGACCCTTTAAGAACAAAGAAATCACCCCTCGGGTTGAACGAACCAAAGATACGAGTATCCAATCCGTAGAACAAGTTCAAAACAACGTTTATACAACAATTAATTGATTAAAAACAGATTGGAATCGAAATCAAAAAGGAAAATCCCCAAATCTACAAAAACAAGGGTTCAAGCCAAAAATACCTTGATTTGGATGAAGGATTCAAGTAGAGGCTGAAAATCTACAACAAGACTTGAGGTGGATGATCTCTACAAGTTTTGGAGCACTCAAGTCGCCCAAAATCGCCATTGAAATCGCCCAAGATGGAAGGAGGAAGAAGAGAGGAGAAAAATGAAGTTTTCTCCTCGAAAATCTGCTAAAAAACGCAGAAAAAGCCCGTGTGCCGCGGCACAGGACAAGTGTGCCACGGACCAGGGCCACCAAAAATGCCCAGGAATCAGCTTAGTGCCGCGGCGCAGCCTGAGTGTGCCGCGGCACACGGTACAGCCCCCTTCAACACCAAAAAGGCACACCGTGCAGTCTTCGCTATTTCGACCATAACTCCTTCGTCTAGACTCCGATTGACTCACCGTTTGAACCATTGGAAAGCTTGATTCTCTATAATTTTGCAAAGATTCAGAATTTTTGGAGTTTCCAAGAATTAATGGTGACTTTACAAAGTCGAACTCCCACGTGAAAAAGTCGATTAAGGACACGGAACTCAACACAACGACACCGAACTCGGATGACAAAAAGTGCAGAATTAATTATTCTCGGAATGACGAAACGGTCATGATAGAGTTGTCAAAATGAACTTCCTCCGGAAAAAGAAAATTACCGAAATTCGAAATTGCGGATATTACATGAATACACGTGCGAACGCGAGAAATAATGCTAATTCATCGAGCAGTGACGCTGCCACTCATTCACCTGGCCGTAATCATTCACTATCAGGGAGTCGTAAAAAAAGAAAATTACCGGAAAATCGAAATTGCGGATATTACACCTGTCATGTGTCTTGATCATCCAGAGTCCACAAACCATTCTTCACCTCCTACTGTTGAATTAGAGGTGACTTTATGGTTATCCTTCCATCTTTTCTGCAATCAGCCAATAAGAGATTTAGGTACCCAAATTTGAGTGGGTCCTTTAGGGTTAGTGGATTTCCTAGAGAATTAGTTTCTCCTGGTGTTTTGAAAAGAATGTTGGATAATCCTATAAGGTGCATAGTGTCTGGGTCTATATCCCTAATTTGGATTGTATATAGGATATGACTGATAATGGTTTTGATGTGTGCCATTCTTAAATCTTGGCTGAGACCAATCTGTACAAGTGTTTCTCCCTTAATAAAAGTGGTTTTTGAATTTGATAGAGTATTGAGGTCATATCTAAGGCCTGATATTAAACAGAGGGGCCTCTAATTTATACACAGTCCATCTAAGGTTATATATTCTTTTAGAGATGTTATTTCATTAGCTTGTGTGGTGCTCAACTGGGTTAGTTTTAAAAACTCAGTTTTAATATGATTGAGTGCAGCTGATTTTTCTTTATTCCAAATAGTCAGCATGCTAATCTCAGATGTGGCTATTTCGGCTGAGTTTTTTGAATTAATCTCAGCTAGCTTTTCAAGCTTAGCTATGTTTTTTTCAATTCTGGATGACTCTTGGCTGAGTTTGTCGAAATCATTTTTCAGCTGCATTTTCTCATTTTTCAGTTGTGTATTCTGAAGTGTCACAGTCAGGTGTGCAGTTTTTAAAGTTTCAAAATCTTTTAATAGATAATTTAAAGATTTGTGAATGTCTTCAGACATATCTGAGATGTTACGTTATGAAGTTTGAGGTTTAGATATTACCTCTTCATCGGATAGGTTAGCCATTAAGTAGTTGTAGTTGTCATCATCATCAGACAAGAATCTACTGCTTGATTCTACTATCTATTGTATCCGATCTTCACCAATTAGTGCTTTGCTCTTTTCTTCTTTCTTGCCTATGTATTTCATTTCTTCATCCTTCTTAAGATCAGGGCAGTCAAACTGGATGTGTCCTGTCTTATTGCCGTTGTAGCATTCCACTTTCTAGTTACCAGCCTTTTGATTTCTCCTGGGATTCTCCTTGTAGTTCTTTTTGTATTTAGAGCAATTCTTCTTGAAATTACTGAATCTTTGCATAATGAATGCCATTTCTTCCTCAATGTTTAGAGTACTAGGAGGATTGACTTCAGATAGTTTCTTTGCAGGGGTCTCAACTGCAAATGCAATTACTTTTTCAGCTGGCTCACTCGATGATAAGCAGGAAGCTCGAACTCAAATGCCTTGAGGTCCGAGAATAGTTCTTAGATCTTAATCTTGTTACGATCTTTTGATTCCCTCATGGATACTGCCTTCATGCTCCATTCTAGGGTAAGAGACCTTAGAACTTTTAGTACCATCTCTCGGTTTCCATAGGTTTTACCAAGAGAGTTGATTTGATTGATATGATCTCAGTGAATTTGGGTATCCACTTTATCTATGGTATCTCGATTCTTCATCTTGAAATTGTCAAACTTTTGAGTAGCTATTTGACAATTTATTTTCTTTGATCAGCTCGGTCCCGTCACACATTAAAACTAATGTGTCCCATATCTTTTTGGCATTTTTACAGTTCTTGATTTTCACCATGGTGGCTTTATCAATAGTCTGATACAAAATATCTCTGGCCCGGTTGTCAAGGTTTGCCATCTTCCTTTCTTCTGTGGTTAGCTCTGTTCTTTTCTTGGTAATCTGCTTCGGTTTTCCAGCTCTAATTTCTTCATCTAAATTATTATTCAGGAAGGTGAAATTTCCATCCTCTATTATATATCACATGTTGTCATGTATTGATGATAAATACGGTGCCTGCATTCTTATCTTCCAGAGATCATATTCATCAACGGAGAAAAAAGGAAATCTAGAGTGCATGTGTTGCATGTGTTCCATTTTAATGAGAGATTTGATATATACTCAATTATATGGATCTGGTTCGGTGCAATTGAACCAACCTCTCTGATGCCACTTGTAGGTCACAAGACGTCAGGTATAAGTCTAGAGGGGTTGGGGTGAATAGACTTATATTTGCACTAAATAACTGTTAAACAAACACAGCTGTAATAAAATGCAGCTAAAGTTACTCGGCTGAGATTTGTGCAGTTAAGGTATGTCATCAGTAAAATTGTTTTGTGGAAGGCAGCTGACTTTTATGCAACATTTAATATGAATGCAATAGTTTAGTATGATGTTAAAGACAATGAATCACACAATACTTATAGTGGTTTCATAGGTGGGGTAATCCTCTACTGGCCCACTTCTTCCAAACTAGTTGGAGATAAATTCACTATAACTTTCAACTAGTGAATCTTGTTACAATGAATTTAGTTACAACAACTTTTCAACTAGTGAAAACCTGTGGCCATTGTAACTCTTTCCCTTGGTTGCCTAACACATCTTGATCGAAATGTTGGGTTTTGTTTGAACTAATAAGATTCATGATCACATCATATATCGAAATAGTGTAGCGGAAGTATAAATATAATATGTAAAACCCTCCGAGGATCCAAGTATATTATCAAAGTACGAAGAACAATATTGTTACCACTTGTAGCGTGTTTTCGATCGAGCCTTCTAGAGACGGTGCAAGAAGTGAGTGTCCTCTACGGTATCCATACAGCGAACAAGTCTCGAGAGTCTAACGGATTGCTAGCTCTGATTCAATAAACATTTCACTTAAATCAATTTGAATATAGGTATGTTCTTGATTATGGTAAGAACAAGAACACCAAGAATTTTATTCAAATGTTCTTGAACTTTGATCTAAAATAACAATTATAAATCTTATTCAATATATTATTAAAGATAAAACTCGCAAGATAAAATGAAGATTAGATGAGTATTCTAAATACTTTTATTGGTTCAAGAATCAATCTTCAAGATATGAAGATATATTCTTGATCCTTTTGATTATTCAACTCTTGAATATTATCTTCAAGACTTTTTGAGAGAGAAATATAAAAATCAGATTTTTTATTCTCTCTACACAAAATATGTCTTCTCTTGTGTTTGGTCAAGTGTGAGGGCTATCACAATACACTATTATATATCCCTCTACATGGCTAAGGGTTCACCAACCCCTTTACCAACCATAATCAACCGGAACAAAATAGCTGCTCTGCTCGTTTAAGTGTGTGACCCCTGTAGGTTCTAATTAATACAGCAATGAGTATAAAAACAATTTTACGACTTATAAATCATAAGAGGTCTCTAGCTAGACATTATGACTACCCGCATTAGAAGAATTAATTCGATTGCACGAACGAAATCCCATTACTGTATAATAATTAATCCTCTCGTCACGCGATATCCTAATTAAGCATAAGGCATGGATAAGTAGACCTTATATAGCTTAATTAATATTCTTGATCTCAAGGTATAATTGTTCAATTCAAATATTTATCAATAACTCTTTATTGATCAATTTGAGCATGGCCATGCATTTAAACAATTTAACTTATCAAGGGCCTGTGGATATCTTCTCCGTTTTATAGGAGGGACAAGTCCCCTCTGGAAAAACTACTTCCCTCTGCATAAATCGTACCTTATCCAATAAGAAACTGTATGTTCCCTTGTTACAGAAGATGTTGGTATTGTGTTAAAATATGATACTCATTATGTAAGAAACTGTGGTGTCTTTAGGTAATAAGGACTTAAATAATATATAACAATCCAAGGACTTATAATGACTTAATCCATATATAATTCTCTTTGTTAGGTCATATCCAATACGATGTCTCTACATGTATCTATGACGTGATATAACATCTCATGTTCATAACCAGTAAAACATAGCCATCGTATCATTATCACACTAGTAATCATATTGTCAGGGATATCTAGAATAAATATTCTTTAATGTTTTAATGAGCTTTATTATCAAGTCACATACTTTATGATCGTAAGCAGAATATTAATTCAATAATATAATCAATATTATGATAATAAATGTCTCCAAATTATATTATTAAACAGTAGACTTAGAGCATAATACTAACAATCTCCCACTTTCTCTTAGTCCTATACAGACATAAACTCAAGACCCATAGCCTTTACAATACCATCATTCTTCGCTTGAGAAAGCGGCTTGGTTAAAGGATCCGCTATGTTATTATCCGTGTGAACTTTGCATATCCTCACATCGCCATGAGTGACAATCTCTCGAATGAGGTGAAACTTTCTATACATGTTTGGATGCTTGTTGTGATCTTAGTTCTTCAGCTTCTGCAATAGCTCCATTGTTATCACAGTGCAAATTTACTGGATCAACAATGCTAGGAACCACATCCAGTTGACCAATGAACTTCCTCATCCAAACAGCTTCTTTAGCTGCTTCCGAAGTGGATATGTACCCAACTTCCGTTATATAATCAGCTGTGGTTGGTTGTTTGGAACTCTTCTATCTAACAGCACCACCATTCAAGCAAAATATATATCCAGACTGCGGTTTTGAATCATCTTGGTCTGTCTCAAAACTAGCATCGACATAGCCATTAAGGACCAAATCACTATCTTGACCACCATATATCAAGAACATATGTTTAGTCCTTTTCAAGTACTTAAGTATGCTTGTGAGTATGGTCCAGTGAGCCTCACCAGGGTCAGACTGGTATCTACTGGTTGCACTCAAGCAAATGATACATCTGGTCTAGTACATATCATGGCATACATGATAGATCTTATAGCCGAAGCATAAGGTATCAAGCTCATTCTATCTCTCTCTTCCTTCGAACAAGGACTTTGAGTTTTAGTGAGCTTTATGCCATGTGACATAGGTAAGAACCCTTTCTTACTATTAAGCATATTGAACTGTTTCAGTACCTTGTTAACATATGTACTTTGACTTAGGGCAAGAAGTCTATTAGATCTATCTCAATAAATCCATATACTCAGTATATAGGCAGCTTCCCCTAAGTCCTTCATTGTAAAACATTTACTTAGCCAAAGCTTAACACTTTGCAAAGTAGGGATGTCATTTCCAATGAGTAGGATATCATCCACATAGAGTACTAGAAAAACAATTGCGCTCCCACTAATCTTCTTTGTATACACAAGGTTCATCTTCATTTCTAATGAAACCAAACTCTTTGATTTTTTTCATCAAAACAAAGATTCCAACTACGGGATGCCTGCTTCAAACCATAAATGGCTCGTAGAAGCTTACATATTTTATTAAGATTATTAGGATCGACAAAACCTCCGGGTTGTATCATAAACACATCCTCATCTAACTTTTTATTAAGAAAAGCGGTTTTGACATCCATTTGCCATATCTCATAGTCATAATATACTGCTATGGCAAGTACAATTCTAATTGATGTAATCATTACGATTGGCGAAAAGGTTTCATCATAGTCAACACCATGAGTCTGTCTGTATCATTTCGCCACGAGTCGTGATTTGTATGTTTGTACAATGTCATACATGTCCTTTTTCTTTGTAAAGATCCATTTGCAACCAATTGCTTTGGAACCTTCGGGAAGATCAATCAAAGTCCATACTTGATTATCATACATGGATTGCATTTCAAATTTCATCCATCCAAGCCAACTTTCGCATTCAATGCTAGTAGTTGCTTCATTGTAGGTTGTGGGCTCATCTAGATCCATGAGTTCCACATTGTTGTCATCTGTGATGAGAAATACATATCTCTCAGATTCACGATGATTACGTATAGACCTACACAGAGTTGGTATAGAAGAAGTGGTCTCAACATCTCTATGTGAGTTTAAATTAGTTTTATCTAAAGATTCAGTATCTATTTGTGGCTCTCTCATCTCATGAGAGTTATTTTACTCCCACTATTTTTCTTGGAAATAAATTCCTTCTCAAGGAATACTCCAGTCCAGTAACAAACACTTTGTTCTCTGATGTGATGTAAAAGTAATATCCTTTAGTTTCCTTAGGATATCCCACAAAAGGACATTTATCCGATTTGGGTGATAATTTATCATTGATAAGTCGCTTCACATAAGCTTCACAACCACAAATCTTAAGGAAAGACAAAACAAGTTGTTTACTTGTCCATATCTCATATGGTGTGCTTTGAACTGATTTAGATGGTACTCAATTTAAAATGAGCGCAGTAGTCTCTAAGGCGTAACCCAAAAAAGGAATTGGAAGATCAGCTTGACCCATCATCGATCTAACCATGTCTAACAAGGTTCGATTTCCCCGTTCTGACACAACATTCCATTGAGGTGTTCCAGGTGGAGTTAGTTGTGGAACAATTCCACAATTTTTGAGATGATCGTCAAATTCGTGGCTCAAATATTCACCACCACGATCTGATCGTAGTGTCTTAATAGTTTTGCCTAACTCATTTTGCACTTCATTTTGAAATTGCTTGAATTTCATAAACAACTCACACTTATGACTCATTAAGTAGATATATCCAAATCTGCTTATGTCATCCGTGAACGTTATGAAATATTGGAAACCTCCTCTAGCATTTGTATTCACTGGTTCACTGGTCCCATCTTGAAAGTATACACGAGTTGGTAAAATACCGAAAAGCCATTTTAAGACACACACGCAGCGGATATAAATATAGTAAAAGTACGTTTGCGGCAGAATCATAACGACCAGGAAAAATACACGGTTCTCAAATACATGTCATAGCCAATATCACCGGGAAGCTCATCCCTTCACGACTACTACTAGCTCCATCTCCGAGTACCTAAAAGATAAAGCCCACGACGTGGTCAACCACAATACTCAACAATGATAACGATACATCATCATAAACAATTACATATCAATGTAATTACAAAGTAAGAATACTGCCAATGTAATCTTACCGTCATAACCTTACCGACTCAAGGTAATCCATATCAAATCAATCCTTACCATAAACCACACTCCGCATTCTCAAATGACGACTAAACTCGAAGACAACCAGCTGTATTGTATTCAAATAATGCCGAGATTCTCAAAACATCATTATATCTCCAATATGGAATAATCTCTCCGAGTCGACTGTTGTCCGCCGGATCGTACAATCAAATCCCAAATATGATAAAACCGATAATACACATTCCATCTGCAGATCAACTCCCTCGAAATAAATACAATTCCCAAATATCGATACAAAGTATGAACGCTCATACAATCACTAATAATGAGCAACCAATGCATCAACCGAGAATATCAGCGACATGATAACTCCAATACTACCAACGATATATCAACGGTAACTGAGAATACCATTACATGATAACTCCACACAAGATCAACAAAGGACCAACAACGAACGAGAATACCATTACATGATAAACTCCGCACAAGATGAACAAAGGATCAACAATGACCGAGAATACCATCGATATGGTAAACTCCAACAAAATCAACAAAGGACCAACAAGGATCGAGAATACCATCGATATAGTAACTCCAACCGAGAATACTATCGATATGGCAACTCTAACAAGATCAACAAAGGATCAACAACGACCGAGAATACCATCGATATGGTAACCCCAAACAAGATCAATAAAGGATCAACAACGACCGAGAATACCATTGATGTGGCAACTCCAAAAAGATCAATCAAGGATCAACAACGACCGAGAATACCATCGATATGGTAACTCCAAACAAGATGAATAAAGGATCAACAACGACCAAGAATACCATCGATATGGCAACTCCAACAAGATCAATAAAGGATCAACAACGACCGAGAATACCATCGATATGGTAACTCCAAACAAGATAAATAAAGGATTAACCACGACCAAGAATACCATCGATATGGCAACTCCAACAAGATCAATAAAGGATCAACAACGACCGATAATACCATCGATATGGCAACTCCAACAAGGTCAATAAAGGATCAACAACGACCGAGAATACTATCGATATGGTAACACCAAACAAGATCAATAAAGAATTGCAACGACAGATATACGAGAGAATAAAATCGTCGAACATTATACAAATCACATATAGTGGATCTCAAAGATAATCCCGACTGTCGAACATACACAATCATACATGGACTATGAACGACCAATCAATAAGGTTTAAGATGGACGTCATGATACGCCCGATCTGGAAATGTGATCGTGCAAAAGCCACCAACGGGTATCGATCGAATACACGTGTGGTCTTGTACCTAATCAGTCTCACGAAGTACGTCTCGCATGTACAGCTCAATGTGAGGTCGAAACCAACACATAATTATACGTGCCCGTCCTGAAAATACTACACATGACCGATCAGCACGCATGTTGACTCCAGATATGTCACGATGCAACATGACAACGAAACTCGAAGAAAACGCATATCCAATAAGGATCAGAAGACTCACCAAGTGAACAACGATAACTTGATAATGAAAGATCGACACGACCACCATATCGTATTTTCGTTAGACAACAGTTCACAGAATGCTCAACAATGTCTATACTGTAAACACATAAACTCCCAGGGTCGCAAGCAAGGGTCATGGAAGCATCTACATAGGAATACTCTGGACGTATCAACACATAAACTCCCAAGTTGCAACTAAGGATCACAAAAGTATCTACACTGGAATATTCCGGACGTATAAACACATAAACTCCCAAGGTCGCAACCAAGGATCATGGAAGTACCTACACGGCAATACGCCGGACGTGGGTACCATTCATGTTTTATCCCTTAACACATCAGCCCATTGAAATTACAGTTCTAAAGAAAGAGAACAACACAAAAATACACCAAACAATGGTGCATACTCATTACATGAAACATCAACAAACACCACCTCGAGATCAATGTCGGCACAATAACTATTCGCGATATCCAACATTCCATATCACATACTAAAGATAATTAATGTTTCCGTTTTCACCATACCCCTTTAAATCTTATAAATTATTATTTAACCCAAGACAAAGATAATATACATACCATCATCCCGATAATTCATATTTATAATATCATTGCTATATGAATTATAAATGAAATGAAATCAAAACCATTTATTAAACATTGCGAACTGAGCAAATATAAACTCGACTCGATACCGATTCGACGAAGCCGTTACCAATCCCATTGCCTTCGTCTACGAGCTCCTAGGCCCTGACCAATGCAATCCTCGAACTCGACTGCAAGGCACGATTCTTATCAACGATCAATTATCACAACCTATTGCAATAATCAATTAACAACAATCCGATAACAATCAACACCCGATATACCCAACCAACAAACTCAATGGTTCAACAATACCTCAATCATATACAAAACCGAAATAATACAACTCAAACAATTACGAACTCATATCCACAATACAAGCCGAAATCCGATAATCATATCAATAATCAATTCAAACCAATAACAAGGGTCTAAATATTATCAATTCCAAATTCAATCTTAAATACGAATTAACAAGGTTCCTCCTTGTAAATTCATAGTTAAAACCAATTACCGATGATCATCATCAATCTAACCATCTGATTAGTTCAACATTATAGATGATCACATCCCAAGGGTGTCAAATAACTCAATCATTCGAACTGAACACTTGTTCAACACGTATGAACTTCCAAACTCAAAGATGAATATTAATCTCATCAAACTCGTAATCATATTCGCATTCCTATACGAATATTATACCAAAACACATAATTTAGTTCTAGATATGAACATTCCATGTTCATATACACAAATCACCAATACCTATTATACACATTCATCATATCATGACATATAATTCAAGAGTTCCTCAAGAACATGAATTAATCCGTACTCACGTTCACAATCAACAAAACAACATACCCCAATGTCTTCTAACATCTAAACCATCATCTAACTCATAATCCAAGGCATATATTCTCATATTCTTCAACATACACTTCACATAACATCAAGAATCACATCAATACCACCATAACCATCATCATACGAAGAAAACATCAACAACAACATCAAAACCCGAATTTAAGGGGAGGGATTATTCAACATACCTCTTGAAGATGAACATCACAATCAAACTCCTCAAGAATCAATAATATCTTCATATCTCAAGCTCCAATCCATGCCATCAAGCTCATAATCAAGTTAGAAGAGTCAAAAATCCATCTGAGAAGGTTGAAGGGGGAAAAATGAAGTGAACATTTCCAAAAATGCCAAAGTGATGGTTCTCACATATTTATATAAACTTCAACCATTACGTACGCTACATAATCCATATAACGTATGTAACCTTCTTTACGTACGTTAACTGACCTTGTTAGCGTACTTAAGACTAATCCAAAGGCTACTGCCTAAATTCGTATCATGTCTTACGTATGTAATGTCCATGCCATAGCGTACGTAATATAGTCGTTGACATGCTACAGTAGCATACACGTTTAACATACGTAATGGGCTATCTGTAATGTATGTAAGGCTCTGCGTTGACTCGCCTATTCACATCTGCGCCGAAAGTTTCCAAGCACGGGACCCACCCGCCGATCACAGCCTGATCGTGCCTGATATGACCTTTACGTACGTTAAGTACCATTATTAATGTACGTAAGCTTCGTGCACCTTACGTACGTTAACTATCCTTCTTAATGTACGTAAGCCTTGTGCATTAGCATACGCTAAGTCCTTACTTTAACGTACGTTAATCAGGCTATACTCAGCCAATTTCAACTGTTCTTGTCCATCGTCTCGACATACGGGATACGTATACATGACATACTGAATACACATACTCATTCCATTAACATTCTCATACGATACCCTGATACATAATATACTCAAATGCGATTGTCGACTAAGTAGAACAATTATACCAACACAACTGTCTCAGTTCTCAACTATTTCATCCATACTGTATAGATACTACATTATCCAATATATCTCAGATAAAATAACACGGAAAATTTGTATTGAAAAATCCAGGATATCACATACTAACACCGTTAAAATAAGTTTCGTCCTCGAAACATGCAATTCTATCACAAACAATATCTCAACCAAAATATACAAACTCATCACAAAAGCAGTCAATCGTCGCCACAAGCAAATAACAAAAACAATATACTTACAGGTGCGTGAAACCGATGATCTCCCGTGATACTAGCATACGACTCCCATACGAAGTATCAACACAATACCAACACACACCAGCATCGTACGTATAACAATTTTGAAAATATTTCTAAAATTTTGGAAGTTCCAAAAATCGGTTTAACTCAAAAGTCAGAAAAAAAATTGTTTTCAAAAGTTACGCTACTACCGCACCGGTAGAGCCACATAACACAAATGCCCGAGTTTTACGAAACCTGGCTCCGATACCATCTTCTGTAACACCTCCAAAACCAACCGGGGATATTACAGCGCCGTGGGCCCCGCGCCGGAACCCACAAGGCTAAAAATCATATTCACAAATGTTCAAACACACCAAAGAGGCAAAGACGGAAATATTTTACGAATAATTAAACGTTTTCCAAAATATAGTTCTCAAATACCGTCATAAAATTTCATTTGAAAATACAAAGCAAAAATACTAAAAGGCCATCTTGAAAGTATACACGAGTTGGTAAAATACCGAAAAGCCATTTTAAGACACACACACATCGGATATAAACATAGTAAAAATATGTTTGCAACAGAATCATAACGACCAGGAAAAATATACGATTCTCAAATACATGTCATAGCCAGTATCACCGCAAAGCTCATCCCTTCACTACTACTACTAGCTCGATCTCCGAGTACCTAAAAGATAAAAAGCCCACGACGGGGTCAGCCACAATACTCAACAATGATAATGATACATCATCATAAACAATTACATATCAATGTAATTACAAAGTAAGAATACTGCCAATGTAATCTTACAGTCATAACCTTACCAACTCATGGTAATCCATATAAAATCAATCCTTACCATAAACCACAATCCGCATTCTCAAATGACGGCTAAACTCGAACACAACGACCTGTACTGTATTGAAATAATGCCAAGATTCTCAAAACATCATTATATCTCAAATATGGAATAATCTATCCGAGTCGACTGCTGTCTGCCCGATCGCACAATCAAATCCCAAATGTGATAAAACTTATAATAAACATTCCATCTGTAGATCAACTCCCCCGAAATAATGACAAGTCCCGAATATCGATACAAAGTATGAATGCTCATACAATCAATAATAATGAGCAACCAATGCATCAACCGAGAATATCACTGACATGATAACTCCAATACTACCAACGATATATCAACGTAACCGAGAATACCATTACATGATAACTCCACACAAGATCAACAAAAGGACCAACAACAAACGAGAATACCATTACATGATAAACTCCACACAAGATAAACAAAGGACCAACAACGATCGAGAATACCATCGATATGGCAAACTCCTACAAAATCAACAAAGGACAAACAACGACCGAGAATACCGTCGATATGGTAACTCCAAACAAGATCAATAAAGGATCAAAAATGACCGAGAATACCATCGATATGGAAACTCCAACAAGATCAATAAAGGATCAACAACGACCGAGTATACCATCGATATGGTAACTCCAAACAAGATCAATAAAGGATCAACAACGACCGAGAATACCATCGATATGGCAACTCCAACAAGATCAATAAAGAATCAACAACGACCGAGAATACCATGGATATGGTAACTCCAAACAAGATCAATAAATGATCAACAATGACCGAGAATACCATCAATATGACAACTCCAACAAGATCAATAAAGGATTAACAACGATCGAGAATACCATCGATATGGTAACTCCAAACAAGATCAATAAAGGATCAACAACGACCGAGAATACCATCGATATGGCAACTCCAACAAGATTAATAAAGGATCAACAACGACCGAGAATACCATCGACATGGTAACTCCAAACAAGATCAATAAAGGATCAACAACGACCGAGAATAACATCGATATGGCAACTCCAACAAGATCAATAAAGGATCAACAACGACCGAGAATACCATCGATATGGTAACTCCAAACAAGATCAATAATGGATCAACAACGACCGAGAATACCATTGATATGGCAACTCCAACAAGATCAATAAAGGATCAACAACGACTGAGAATACCATCGATATGGTAACTCCAAACAAGATCAATAAAAGATCAACAACGATCGAGAATACCATCGATATGGCAACTCCAACAAGATTTAAAGGATCAACAACGACCGAGAATACAATCGATATGGTAACTCCAAACAAGATCAATAAAGGATTGCAGCGACAAATATACGAGAGATTAAAATCGTCGAACATTAGAAAAATTACATATAGTGGATCTCTAAAACAATCCCGATTGTCGAATATACCTAATCATACATGGACTATGAACGACCAATCAATAAGGATCAAGATGGACATCACGATACGCCCGATCTGGAAATGTGTCTGTGCACAAGCCACCAACGGGTATCGATCGAATACACGTGTGGTCTTGTACCTAATCAGTCTTACAAAGTACGTCTCGTGTGCACAGCTCAATGTGAGGTTGAAACCAACACATGACTATACGTGCCCGTCCTAAAAATCCTAGACATGACCGATCAGCACGCATGTTGACTCCAGATATGTCACGATGCAACATGATAATGAAACTCGAAGAAAACGTATATTCAATAAGGAACAGAAGACTCACCAAGTGAACAATGATAACTCGATAATGAAAGATCGACACGACCACCATATCGTATTTATGTTACACAACATTTCACAGAATGCTCAACAATGTCTATACTGTAAACACATAAACTCCCAAGGTCGCAACCAAGGGCCACGGAAGCATCTACATAGGAATACCCCGGGCGTATAAACACATAAACTCCCAGGGTCGCAACCAAGGGTCACAGAAGTATCTACACGGGAATACTCCGGACACATAAACACATAAACTTCCAAGGTCGCAACCAAGGGTCATGGAAGTATCTACACGGGAATACTCCAGACGTGGGTACCATTCAGGTTTTATCCCTTAACACATCGGCCCATTGAAATTACACTTCTAAAGAAAGACAACAACACAAAAATACACCGAACAACGATGCACACTCATTACATGAAACATCAACATGCAACATTTACAACAATGCAACAGAATGATTATCCTAATAATCGAGCAATACTAAATTACCTCAAAGCTGGAGACACTAACCTTTCCACGACCAGCATCCCTGACCAATGCAATCCTCGAACTCAACTGCAAGGCACGATTCCTATCAACGATCAATTATCACAACCTATTGTAATAATCAATTAGCAACAATCTGATAACAATCAACACCCGATATACCGAACTAAAAAACTCAACGGTTCAAAAATACCTAAATCATATACAAAACCAAAATAATACAACTCAAACAATTACAAACTCATTTCCATAATACAATCCGAAATCCGATAATCATATCAATAATCAATTCAAACCAATAACAATGGTCTAAATATTATCAATTCCAAATTCAATCTTAACTACGAATTAACAAGGTTCCTCCTTGTAAATTCATAGTTAAAACCAATTACCGATGATCATCATCAATCCAACCATCCGATTAGTTCAAAATTATAGATAATCACATCCCAAGGGTGTCAAATAACACAATCATTCGAATTGAACACTTGTTCAACACGTATGAACTTCCAAACTCAAAGATGAATATTAATCTGATCAAACTCGTAATCATATTCGCATTCTTATACGAATATTATACCAAAACACATAATTTAGTTCTAGATATGAATACTCCATGTTCATATCCATAAATCACCAATACCTCTTATACACATTCATCATATCATGACATATAATTCAAGAGTTCCTCAAGAACATGAATTAATCCGTAATCACGTTCATTCTAACATCTAAACCATCATCTAACTCATAATCCAAGGCATATATCATCATATTCTACAACATACACTTCACATAACATCAAGAATCACATTAATACCACCATAACCATCATCATACGAAGAAAACATCAAAAACAACATCAAAACCCAAATTTAAGGAGAGGGATTATTCAACATACCTCTTAAAGATGAACATCACAATCAAACTCCTTAAGAATCAATAATATCTTCATATCTCAAGCTCCAATCCATGCCATCAAGCTCATAATCAAGTTAGAAGAGTCAAAAATCCATCTCAGAAGGTTGAAGGGGGAAAAATGAAGTGAACATTTCAAAAAATGCCAAAGTGACGGTTCTCACATATTTATATAAACTTCGACCATTACGTACGCTACGTAATCCATCTAACGTATGTAACCTTCTTTACATACGTTTACTAACCTTATTAGCGTACGTAATACTAATCCAAAGGCTACTGCCTCAATTCGTATCATGTCTTACTTACGTAATGTCCATGCCATAGCATACGTAATACAGTCGTTGACATGCTACAGTATCATACACGTTTAACGTACGTAATGGGCTATCAGTAATGTACGTACGGATCTATGTTGACTAGCCTGTTCACATCTGCACCGAAAGTTTCCGACCACAGGACCACCCGCCGATCACAGCCTGATCCTGCCTGATATGACCTTTACCTACGTTAAGTACCATTGTTAACGTACGTAAGCTTCGTGCCCTTACGTACATTCACTATCCTTCTTAACGTACGTAAGCCTTGTGCATTAGCGTATGCTAAGTCCTTACTTTAGCGTACGTTAATCAGGCTATACTCAGCTAATTTCAACTGTTCTTGTCCATCGTCTTGAAATACGGGATACGTATACATGACATACTGAATACACATACTTGTTCCAATAATATTCGCATATAATACCCTGATACATAATATACTCAAATGCGATTGTCGACTAAGTACAACAATTATAGACTATTTTATCCATACTGTATAGATACCACATTATCTAATATATCTCAGATAAAATAACACAGAAAATTTATACTGAAAAATCCAGGATATCACATCATTCTAAATGCCTTGAAGTTGAAAATAAATTAAAGGATAATCTTTTGAAAATTCAAAACGAACTTAAATATTTAATGAATAAGTTCTCTCGAGGAAATGACAAATTTGAACAAATTCTTTCCGTTCAAAAATTCTCTTTAAATAAACAGGTGTTAGGATTCAAACCGAATAATAAAAATGAATCCTTAAATTTTAAAATACCCCGACGTGATAAATGTTTACAACTTGGGTATCATATTTCTTTGCAAAAGCCCAAGACGGACGATAAAAATTAAGAAAATTTAGATTCCTAAAGGAACCACTATACAAAATATCGTCTATGTTTCAAAAGAAAAACCAACTCTCGGTTGGATACCCAAAAAATAAAATTAATATATTTCCATCAATTGGAGTTTTGATAATTAATACTTTCAACAATATTGGTATCTAACTCGGGGGGGGGGGGTATTATTGTTAAAAATGGGGAGATCTATTTTCAGGAGGAGTTTTCTCGATATTTGTCATACTTTATCTGTAATATCCGTTCCTTTCTATTTTTAGCAGTTTCCATTTTTGGTGTAAGTATATTTTTATTGACTCGCTTGTAACCGTTTCGATGTTTTGAATCTACTTTATTCTTGGAGTTTTTCCATTTGTACGAGTTTCCGAGATGTTATTACGTAATTCCATTTTATGTTATGTCTTGTCGTATGTGCGTTCGATTCTCGTAAAACTCGTTCTTTTTCATTGTTTCTTTGTTTACATAAGTTTATATGGTTGAGTTACTCATGTTGTGAGTTTCGGTTGGTGAATCCGATGATGTATCATGATTTTCGGACATTTGGGCTATTTTGTAATTTTTTATAAGTTTGGGGAACTTTATCTTCCTTGTCGTATTTTGGATTCCCCGGTAGTCGGAATTGTATTTTCTTTCAGCGCTTGGCTTCATCGTCTTGAATATTTCGTCTTTATGCTCTGGTTTCTGGCCTTGCATTGCGTTTCGAGTTCGTACCTTTTTGCAGCAGTGTACTGGACTGAGCAGTACTGAAATGATGTGTGGGTAGCGCACGCTACTCATTATTTCTTGCGTGCGCTATCGATGCGCAGTTAGCGCACACTAACTCGTAGTTTTAGCGTGCGTTAAAGTTTTCAGCGTCCTCGGCAGTGGGGTCCTGAACTCAAAATCATGAATTCTGACCATCAGGTAGCGCGCGCTAAGCCTTCATAGAGCACGCTATCAAGTAGTATTTAGCACGCGCTAAACTTGTCTAACGCACGCTAGCGAAGCCGGGCAGCAGCTACTGGACTGCTTGCGACCCCCGTTAGCACGCGCTATCTTTGATGATTAGCGTTCGCTATTTATGTCTTATATATATAAGACAGCAGCCCCCTTTCTCGTCATTTTCCTCCTTTTCTCATCCCTTGGGCGATTCCAGCGATTTTTGGGGCGATTTCTGGAGAATAATCTGTGGAGTTCCATTACAGACCGATTATTGAGTTCTAATCTTAGTACATCATCATCTTAATCCATCTTCTCCACTTTAATCCAAGGTAATTGATCTAGAACCCTAACTTTTATCCATTTTGGGGGTTTTTCGGGTTTTGCTTGTTTAAACTCGAATTGTTCAAGTATGTTGTTATATTTCTCTTCGATTATTGTTATTGGGTAATTCCCAATCCATTTCCATCGTGTTTAATCCGTGAGTTGTTGTTTCGGGGAGGTTTTGTGAAAACCCTCGCCCAGATCGATCTAACATAGGTTGTTATAACTTGTAAACGGGGTTGTGGGAGTATTCCATTCGATTAGTGTTATCGTATATGACTGAATTGTGTTAATCCTTCATTTAGGATCGGCCGTGTTCCCTCCGGTATGTTTGTAGTCATTGTTCATTTCCGTTTCGTCGAAGATGTCTCAAAGGCAAGTACTTTACATTTGTTTGCATGTTCTAGTATTTGAATTATGGCTTTCCGTGGTTGTTGTGGATGTATATGTGTATGTTCACCTAGGGACGGTCTGATAGGGCCTCTAGGGATACGTATTTCCGTGAGTGTGCATATCACAAACTATGGTTAACCACCCAGGGATGGTCCGATGGGGCCTTTGCGAGGTACGGTGGCCGTGAGTCTCGTACCAACGGTTAACTTTGAAATGTTTTGTTGGAGAACTGTGTTTTGTGCTTGGCACCGTAATATTCCGGAATATAAATGTTTTCTAAAATGATTTTTGGCGCATATTTCATCTGATTAGAATGGTAGTTCAAGTGGATTGTACTTGCACTAGCAGTTGTCGCTAACCCCTTAAATGGGGGAAATACTTTTGTATTTCAGGTACAGGTCATGGAGGCAAGCGAGCATGTGATCCGTACGAGGATGATGGGCAAGCGTGATTCTGCTCAGTGGTTTTCCGTTGGTGTCTTGTCTTTAGAATTTATTTATTATGTCATTTTCTTAATTACCCGAGTACTTCCTTCTTGAATTTATTAATTTTGTGTACCCGTTTTGGGGATGGATTTGATGTCGAATAGTATTGTCAAATTTCAGTCTTTTGTTTTGAATGTCGTGGATTGAGAAATTGTCGGTTTATTGAGGATGTATGTCTTT
Organism: Orobanche coerulescens; assembly: GCA_033398695.1. Lineage (NCBI taxonomy): Eukaryota > Viridiplantae > Streptophyta > Magnoliopsida > Lamiales > Orobanchaceae > Orobanche > Orobanche coerulescens. The sequence continues at coordinate 103,829,596 of CM065808.1, forward strand.
GTCGAATGTTGGTATGGCACGTTAGCCTGGTGGATTCCAAAGTGTGGGGTCCACGGCGCTGTAATATGCCCTGATCGTCTTGGGGGTGTTACAGAATATGGTATCGGAGCAAGGTTTATGGATAACTAGGCTGTCAGTTATTTGGGTCTAGTTGAGTGTCATTTTTGAACAGTATCACTACTATGCCATCATCTCAGTACGCCGGTGCTCGTAAGTTTTTCCTAACTTGACTCGTTACGTTTTCCTGCTCTGTTCCTTTCTTGGTATCTTGTTGTGTTTTGCATTTGAACTGTACTCACCCGTTACTTCTTCATAATACTTGCTGGTAGAGGACGTGGATGCGTTCGCGGAAGCGGTAGGGGACGTGGCGCAGCCGGTGTGGTGGCCATGTCCGATAACTCAGGAACTGATTTGGCGATGCCTTCCTTGTCGAACAGTGTTCAATCCAGTGCCGGGGGCCAGCAGGATCAGTCTGCTAGCTCCCGTAATGCTCATTAGAATATCGGAGTAGCGAATATTCTACAGCAAGTAGCGAACCAGATGACACTACTGACTCAGGCCGTCTTGGTCGGCCAAGCTAATGCTAACCCGGTTCCGCCTACTAGATCCGGCACCGATAAGTTACTTCAGTACGTGATTCGTATGCGTCCTCCGCAGTTTGATGGCACTTCCGACCCTTCCGGTTGGGAGAGTTGGTTATTTGAGATGGAGAAGGTGTTTGAGGCGGCTAACTGCTCCGAGGATAGGAAGGTACCCATCGCTCAGTACTTCCTCGCCATGGAGGCAGCAAGCAGTGAAACCACGAGACTGGGCAGCCACTTGGGTAGAGTTCCGAGAGTTGATGGAGGACGAATTTTGTCCATGGCCAGTAAAAGAGGTGAGGATCCGAGCCTTCTTTGAGGCTAAGCCCCAGGATGTTCCTATTTCGCAGGCAATCAAGGACTACAACCAGCAACTTCACTATGTGAGAAATCAGGTCCGGGATGAGCTAGATAAGATACGCCACTTTGACAAGCGGATGAAGCCGAGGGTTCGTCACTACATGTCTGGTCTCGGATATACAACTTTGAAGGACTATCATAACATAGCAGTGGCTTATGAGATGTCGTTTTCTGCGATAGAGACGGCAACCGAGGGTAAGAAATAGAAGACCTCCGGTCAGTTTTCGGGAGGTAAGTCTGGAGGGCATCAGAAGGTTTAGTCTGGTTCGCGAGTCTTCGGGAATCAGTCCCCATCATTTGGGCGAGGAAATGGTTCTAAGTCTGCTCCTACTATTTTCATTCGTGGTCCTACCTGCTTTAACTGTGGTCGTCCCGGACACATGATAAGTGAGTGTGATAGGCCTCCGATTCAGTGTTACTTGTGGTCGGATGAGGCATCGTGCTAAGTATTGTATAGATGCGAGTCGGGCACCAGTTATTCAGGTGTCAGCCCCGGCTGCTGGAGAACCGAGCGTGAATCAGGCACCGATAACTTCTCAGCCTCAATAGAGTTTTGGTAGAGGTCGAGGTCGTGGGCAGCCTTATAGAGGGGGAGCTTCTAGTGCGGGGTCTGTTCCGCCCCGTGTGTATGAGATGAGACGAGCTGGAGATCCTGACGCGACGGTGGCTACAGGTACCATTCACATCCTTGACCATCCTTTTTCCGTGTTATTCATTTATGTTGCTACGCATTCTTTCATATCTCTGGATTGTGTGCGTCGGCTACATGTTGATTGTCTGGTTGCATGTGAACCATTTGTTGTTAAACTGCCTAGTGGGGATAACATCGTGGGGGATCGTGAGATTATAGATTTTCCTATGAGTATCGCAGGGAGGGATTGGCCTTCTAATCTGATTGCGGTAGATATTAAGGATGAATATTTTATTCTTGGTGAGGATTGGCTAGACCGGCATGGGACGATCATGAATTATAGAATGAGAGCCATTTTGATGTTAGCCTTAGACGGTACCGAACATTTTTTTTTTGTGGGGCGTAAGCGGAGTAGTCAGAGATTTCTGATCAGCGCTATGAAAGTGGTGAGACTTCTTTGAGGAGGTTGCACCAGTTACTGGTGTTATGCTTTGAGATCGGAAGAAAGGGGAGTAGAGCTCTCGTCTATTCCGCTGGTGTATGAGTATCCCGACGTCTTTCCAGACGAGTTTCCGGGTTTGCCGCCAGACCGAGAGGTTGAGTTTACTGTTGATTTAGAGTCGGGTGCAGCACCGATTTCTAAGACGCCATACCGCATGGCGCCTGCCGAGATGCTTGAGTTGAAGAAGAAGTTGGGAGAGTTGCTAGACATGGGTTATATTCGACCGAGCGCTTCGCCTTGGGGCGCACCGGTCTTATTAGTAAAGAAGAAGGATAGGTCACTTTGTCTATGTATCGACTATCGAGAGTTGAACAAAATGACTATAAAAAACAAGTATCCACTCCCGAGGATTAATGACTTGTTTGACCAATTGCAAGGGGCAACCGTGTTTTCGAAGATTGATTTGACGGGTTATTACCAGCTCCGTGTGAAAGATTCCGATATCCCAAAGATGGACTTCCGGACGAGATACGGTCACTATGAATTTGTGGTTATGCTTTTTGGGCTAACCAACGCCCCAGCCGTGTTCATGCAGCTTATGAACAAAGTCTTTATCGAATACCTCGATAAGTGTGTAGTTGTCTTTATCGATATTATCCTAATTTACTCGAGGAGCGAGGAGGAGCATGCACGTCATTTGCATATCGTGTTGGAAATCTTGAGAACTCAGCGACTTTTTGCGAAATTCTCAAAGTGTGAGTTTTGGTTACGGGAGGTTATGTTTCTCGGACACGTGATCTCGGCTGAAGGTGTTCTGTGTGGACCCACATAAGATAGAGGCAGTGTTGGATTGGGCGCCGCCCAAGAATGTGAAGGAGATCCGTAGTTTTCTGGGTTTGGCCGGGTATTATCGTAGATTTGTCGAGGGGTTTGGACCGACGAGAGACAGAAGAGTTTCGAGGAGTTGAAGAAGCGGTTGACGACCGCTCCCGTCTTGGCCTTACTGAGTGGTAATGAGGGTTTCTCAGTTTATAGCGATGCTTCAGGCCAAGGGCTTGGATGTGTACTCATACAGCACGGGAAGACGATTTCCTATGCTTCCCGTCAGTTGAAACCGTACGAGTTGAATTACCCTACCCACGATCTTGAGTTGGCCGCAATTGTGTTCGCGTTAAAGATCTGGCATCATTACTTGTATGGCTCGTCATGTCAGATTTTCACCAATCACAAGAGTCTGAAGTATATTTTCACGCAAAAAGAGCTGAATATGAGACAGAGAAGGTGGTTGGAGTTAATTGAGGATTACGACCTCGAGATCCTTTATCATCCAGGCAACGCAAATGTGGTGGCAGATGCCTTGAGCCGGAAATCAGTATCGCTTCGGGTACTTGAGTTACTTACGGCCCAACCAGGGCTCCAGCGAGAGTTGATAAGGTTTAGTATTGAAGTTGTGCTACCAGGGAGTGTCGGGCAGTTGCGCACTCTTGAGATCTCTTCGTCTATAGTCGACGACATTAAATCGAGGCAGTTAGAAGGCCCGATGTGTATTCAGCTCCGCAAGAATGTGGTGAAGGGGAAAGCCCCGGTATTCGTGGTACATGAGGATGGTGTGTTGAGATTCCAAGGTCGGATGTGTGTTCCGAACGACTTGGAATTGAGACAGAATATTACGCAAGAGGCTCACGCATCACCTTACTCAGTCCATCCGGGCTCGAATAAAATGTATAAGGACCTTAGGAAGAGTTTCAGGTGGAATGACTGTTTGGATTCCAAAAAAAAACAAATACGCAGCGGAAATAAAAATGAATCCCAAACAGGATCGATCAAATAACATATATACGAAAAATATAAATTCGAAGATAAAGATCATACCCTTGAAGCATTTGAAATAAATCTTCGTAAATATGGATGACGATCACGAACCCCATCCCGAACACGAAATCCCTTCGTTCCAAGCACCGAAAGTTCGAAGCCTCTACTTCACACGCGTCGGAAGTTGCCCGGAAAAATTTGATAGTAATCCGTTCTCTAAGAACACGGCTAGGAATTACTATAGGAATTTATATCTCACTTTTTCTTAAATTTTTCTCAACTCAAAGTGTAAAAACAAGAAAAATGAAATTCTCTCTCTCCCTCAAGACTTGCTCTCGTCCAGCTCTCTCTTTGGCAGGATATTCTCACTTTGCAAGTGTGTGTGTGTTTTTCAAGACTAATCATACACCATATGAGTTGGTTTTTATAAAGATATAAAACACTCATTTATGTAATTATAAATTGAGAAAGAATCTCAACTTAACAATTATTCATGACAGCACAACACAAAACACATGCATGGTGATCATGCCATGTGAGGGGGGCCCATGTAGGAGTTTCCTAGAAACGATCCGAGCCACTCGGCTCGTGTACCGGACGTTCATCAAACGACTCCATTAAATACACTCCGTTTAATCACCAATGTATTTATATTAATTAATTAAGTGTGGGTCTTTGGAATGCCTTTTTTGCTTTTTATTTATTCTTTTTCGTTAATTCAGAATGAGTAAAATCTCCCCAAGTAGGATTCGAACCTACGACCAATCGGTTAACAGCCGACTGCTCTACCATTAAGCTACTGAGGAACAATATCAAATACAAATATATTGCTGTAAGAAATATAATATATAAATTAAATTAATTACCCGGTAACTTAATTTTAATTCATAAGACCGCTATTTAATTTATCCAATAAATCATAATTAGATATCCAATATCTAATATTAATAGAGAGATTATAAATTCACATTTATCCGTCAATGCTCCTGATGCGCGACTTCGTAGGTCCGTCTCAGACGGCATTGGGAGGAACCAATGAGTGCGGGTAGCACTTAGTCAGCCTAACGGGTCGCACTGTAAACCCCGACTGAGAACGAAGGAAGGGATCATTCCAGAACCATTATGTCGTGAATACTATATACGTATAGACCCTTCATCAGATGTCCCGGTCAAGTCTTCAGGTCAAGGTAAAGTCAAACCCTACTGTTGACTAGACTCTATACATGTGTTAATGCAAATCAAGACCAACTGATTAATAGTATATCTAATACGACTCTATCAGAATGCTTTGGCCAAAGACTTATGATCTTATTTGCCATTAACCGTATAGGATATTCGCCTGCTCACTAACAGGAGATAGAATCCTTTCTTGGCGTACAGTAAAGACTGCTACCTGCCCGCATAGTCCGCACTTCGAGGTCGACTTAGCAACTAAGCAAATGAGTCTAACTACTCTAATGACAAACTAAAAATCACAAGCACATCTTCTACTGAACCCTCAAGTCAAAGGTCCACGTATACTATCGCAACCTTTCGATTCATCATCGACTCTCCGAGAGTGAATACCGTGTGACTGAATCGAGTATGAGTCGTGTTCGAGTATACTGGTCCCACCAATATACTTATAATTATGTTATCAAGACATGCACATGTCCTAGCATCAGTTATACAAGTCTTATTAAAACTTAATGCCCATTTAAGTTTATTAACATGCGAACGATTTACGTAAACAAACTTTAAACACTTCCAGTGCATTTTGTCTTATCCCATAATGAGAATGGAATGTTCAATTTATTTACATGGACTTCACTTCAATGTTTACCAAGTCAAGAATGCAATTGAAATACAATTAACAGTGAATGAATCGTATTTCCTTTTTATTTATTATTCCATAATTACAAGTACAATGCCCCTACTCTCTCATCACCTGAGTGGCATTCGAGGGCATATTCCTAACAATCTCCCACTTGCACTCAATGCCACGTATCATGGTATCCAATACCCATGTTCTTTAGATGTCTTTCTAAGACAACCTGAGATAATGGCTTAGTCAGCGGGTCAGAGACATTGTCTTCTGAGTCTACTCTTTGCAATGAAACATATCCTTCTTCCACCATCTCTCGAATGATGTGGTACTTTTTCTCTATATGCTTGGTGTTGTGGTGAGCCCTCGTCTCCTTGGCTTGGGCGACAGCTCCATCTTTATCACAAAATAGTGATATAAGCAACTCCGCATTAGGCACCACTTGAAGTTCTTGTATAAACTTCTGCATCCAAAATGCTTCTTTGCTAGCCTCTGAGGCAGCTTGATACTCTGCCTGGCAGGTGGAATCTTCAGTAGCGGTTTGCTTGGAGCTTCTCCAAGATACTGCTCCTCCATTAAGAGTAAACAAATACCCAAATATTGACTTAGAGTCATCATTGTCTCCTTGATAATCAGAATCGGTGAATCCAATCACCTTCAGTTCTCCACCACCATAAGTAAGAACCAAATCTCTAGTTCTTCTTAAGTACATAAGAATGTTCTTTATGGCAGTCCAATGTTCCCTTCCCGGGTTTGCTTGAAATTGACTTACCATACTCACAGCGTAGGCTAAGTCTGGTCTCGTACACAACATAGCGTACATGAGGCTACCCACTGCCGAGGCATAGGGTACCTTACTCATCTCTCTCTTGTCTTCCTCACTTTGAGGACACATTTTCGTAGTGAGATGAATTCCATGTCGCATGGGAAGGAACCCTCTTTTAGATTCATCCATCTTGAATCTTCTCAGGATTTTATCTATATAGAGGGCTTGGGAAAGCCCTATCATTCTTCGCGGTCTATCTCTGTAAAGACGGATCCCTAGAATGTAGGAAGCTTCTCCCAAGTCTTTCATGGAGAATGTTTTAGAAAGCCAAGCTTTCACAGTGTTGAGCATTGCTACGTTATTTCCTATAAGTAGAATATCATCTACATATAGTATTAAGAACGCAATGTTGCTCCCACTGACCTTTTTGTAAACACATATTTCCACCTCATTTCGTACGAAGTCAAAGTCCTTGACTGCTTTGTCAAATCGAAGGTTCCAACTCCGAGAAGCTTGCTTCGGCCCATAAATGGCTCGTTGCAGCTTACACACCTTATGAATATTAGCTTTGGACACAAAACCCTTAGGCTGTTCCAAATAGATTTCCTCCTCGAGGTATCCATTTAGAAAAGCCGTTTTGACGTCCATTTGCCATATTTCATAATCATAATAGGCAGCAATGGCAAGCATCATGCGAATTGACTTGATCATAGCTACGGGCGAGAAGGTATCATGATAATCGATCCCTTCCCTTTGGGTATAACCCTTTGCCACAAACCTGGCCTTATAGGCATCAACCTTGCCATCCCCATCAGTCTTTCTCTTATAGATCCATTTATTTCCAATAGTTCTCATGCCAGTTAGAAGATATATCAGAGTCCAGACCTGATTGGTATGCATCGAGTCTATCTCAGCTTCCATTGCTTCTTGCCATTTATCAGAGTCTACATCCACTATCACTTGGTCATAGGTGACAGGGTCATTTTTCACTGCTATCAGGTGTGTCGTGGAGACCCAGTTCCTCGACATGTGTATAGCCATACCTCTCAGGTAAGTGAGACGCCCTATCAGACCTTCGAAGTGGAGGTTGTGTTACAATAGGTTCGGTTCCTGATCCCTGATCAGATGTCTCCTTAGGACTTTCATTATGCTCTTCCAAAGAGATATTTCTACCCGAGCCACCTTCCTGAATGAATTCATCCTCAAGGAAGTGCGCTTGTAATGCAACAACAACCCTATGGTCTTCTGGCATGTAGAATAGATAACCCATCGAGTCCTCTGGGTATCCAATGAAACGTTCTTTTTTGGACCTCGCTTCCAGTTTGTCCACCTTAGCCTTCTTGACATAGGCTGGACATCCCCAAATCCTTATGTGATTAAGGCTTGGTTTCTTACCCTTCCACATCTCATGCGGAGTGATAGGAACGTATTTGGAAGGACATATATTAAGGATATAGGCAGCAGTTAGTAAGGCATACCCCCGCAGGTAAATCGGTAAATCAGTGTAATTTAACATGGAGTGAACCATGTCCAACAAAGTCCGATTTCTCCTTTCTGAAACACCATTTAACTGTGGGGTTCCTGGCGGCATGAATTGTGAAACAATTCCATGTTCCTTAAGGAACTCATCAAACTCTATGCTCATATATTCGCCACCTCGGTCCGACCGAAGTGTTTTGATATGACATCTAGTCTGTTTTTCAACTAGGGCCTTAAATTCTTTGAATTTAGTAAAGGCTTCGGATTTATGTTTCATTAAGTACACAATCCCATACCTAGTATGATCATCTGTGAACATTATGAATATTGATATCTGTCTCGGGCCACTTCTAAAGCACCACAAATGTCGGTATGTACTAATCCAAGTTTATCGGCAGTCCTTTCAAAAGTCCCTGTGAAGGGGGACTTAGTCATTTTGCCTCTAAGGCAAGATTCACAAGTTGGATAGGGTTCTACACCCAATAAACTTAAAAGTCCATCTTTCTCCATTTTTTTAACCTTGGTCTTACCAATATGACCAAGTCTAAGGTGCCATTTAAAAGCTTGATTAGTATCTTGTCTACCACGTTTCCTAGTTATAGTGTTCACTGCTGTTTTATTTTGCATGTTCAGATGATATAAACCATTCAACAATGTAGCTGTGCCAACCAATTTATTTCGAAAATGAATTTTACAACTACCATTTCCAATGAAGAAACAAAATCCTTTCCGGTCCAAGACTGGAATGGATACAATGTTTTTATGCCTCTTGGGCAAAACAAGTACTTCATCTAACGTCAAAATAAAACCGGATTCTAAACCCAGTATGATTGATCCAATATCGGTTGCCTCGACACTTTGTCCGCTTCCGACAGTGATCATAACTTCCCCAGCTTCATGTAATACCACCAGTATTACATGATGATTCACATTGAGCGATCATTTCTACTTTTACTATTTAATGAATAAATGTACTTTGTCATGATAAACATACCTTGATGTCATTGAGCAATTATCGGTGCGAATATGACGGTGGCCAACGTCTTGTTCCCCGAGAGATTACTCGACGAGATTGAGAGGGAGTTGCGTTATAAGGAATCAATGTGATTATAACTTAGTGAACAAACTGAACCTTACATACGTTATAAGCTATGTATTACGTACGCTAGGTGTGTGATATTACGTACTCTAAGGATAATACCTTACGTACGTAACGCGGTCTTCGGTCTTCGGATAGGGAATCTTCATCGGATGGTGCATTGTCAGACCAACTTTCGGCACGATAGCGACAGGCAAGTCAACGGGTGTTACGTACGTTAGCCGACTTTCGTTACGTACGTAACGATGTGTGTGATTTAGTCCAGTTAGTTCTGAGTTTTCCTTACGTACGTTAAGCTTTTTGCGCTAACGTACGTAACATGGCTTACGTACGTAAAGCTTCATGCCTAACGTACGTAAAGCCATTCCGGATTTATAAAAGGAGACCTTGCATTTCATTTCTTCCGGATTTATAAAAGGACACCCTCCCTTTCAGTTCTTCCGACCCAAAAACTCGCCCTTACTCTTGTATACCATCCTCTACCTTCCCTAAGTTGATTTTAGCTTCCCTAATCAAGTGTTATACTGTTGGAGTTAGTTGATCAAGCTCCGGAGGAGGTTTTGAAGGTGCTACCCTCTCATTCTTCGTCGTCCTTTGTCGTTCTTCATCCTCTTTTGTCAATTAAGGTAAGTTTATCAGATCTTGAACTCATTTCAGTGTTGTTATACGAGTCATACTAAATTTGAGATGCCTTGGGTAGTTTAGAACTTTCGATAATGGTCGGAACGGTGAAAACTATCACAAATTCTTAATCGATGCCTATCTAGCTAGTAATTGTAATGGATGATGGTAGTACTCTTAGTTGGATGGGAACTCATGGCCCAATTGTTAATCACCAACACCTTAGAATCATCTTGTTTAATATTTCAATTATAATCCTATTACCATATCGTAAAAACGTTAATAATTCCTTGAAGAACTAACTAACGACTATCAATTCGGATAGGTATTCAAACATGTTAGGACTTCGGAGAATTAGTGCTTAATCGTTCCATTCTAACAAGTTAAACTAAAACTAGTGATGTAACTACGGTGGTCTTGAGCCATAATCACAATGTATGAATATTGTATTAGAACATTGAGCAACGAGATGACAAATTGTAAAATGGCGAACTGAGGAATTTAGTGTTATGCATTACGGTCAAAATAGAGAATTTTGATTTTGGCGACATGAACAACCAAGTTTAGGATCCTAACGGGACGGGGGGAATTGCCATTAATCATCATTGTTACCATAAGATGTTAATCGAAGAATATGTAATAGGTTGAGCTTTCGGGTGTGGTCGTTCGGGCCATTGTGTTATCAAGGGAGTAACTCATCGGATTTAAGGCAAGTGAATCTTGCTCGGACCTTACGTCTTAAAATTTCAGAATATTGCATGTGTTATTTTCTATGAAATGGTGCTCGTCTTATCTATCTCGTCCGGAGTATTCCTGTGTAGATACTTCCGTGACCCTTGGCTGCGGCCTTGGGAGTTTATATGTTGATATATCTTGCGGAACTGTGTTGAGGGATGAAACATGAATGGTACCCACGTCCGGAGTATTCCTGTGTAGATACTTCCGTGACCCTTGGTTGCGACCTTGGGAGTTTATGTGCTGATAAAAGAAATGACATTGAATATTCGGTGATAACCTTGTTTCCTGAATTTATCTGATTCTATCAATATAAATGGTTCAATTTGTCTGACCTTGTTTGACTGACGCGATACGTTGTGTCAGGCAAATTTGTTTAATAAGTGTAGGACATTCCCGAAGGTTCCGGTCAGGCTTGAGCAGTGTTGGCAAGAAGACTTGTTAATTTCTTAAACTAAATTTGAATAATCCACGTTGTGTAATAACCGTATGAAGGGATATTTTTACCATTTGTATTTCGGTTGAACGAATGCTTTCATTAGAACATTTCTGTAAACTACTTGTTGAATAAATTGTTTTAAAATCTCTTTTAAAACTCGTCCGTGGGTCCCACACGGGATTCACGGCACTGTGGCGTCCGGTTTATTTTGGGGCATTACAGAAAATGGTATCGGAGCCGAAAAACTCACGTGGAAAGTTGTATCAAAATATTTTGGAAACGTTTTGCCTTCAAAAGTCTAACACTCCTGGCGACCGTAACTCCTCGAGGAATGTCGAGGTAAAATACACGTAAACTCTTGAGAATCCGGTATAATGTTTGAATTCAGTAAAAACTCATAGACTGTTTGTGCTACACTAACCTTCTAGATCGAACAATCATCACTAATGGCACGTCGTGGAGCTAGAAAGAATGTAAACGCTGCACAGGGTTCCGCTATGAATCAACAGGAAGACAGGAACACCGGTGAAACTAACCTATCCGGAAATCAGCCACCGCCCGTTAATCAGAACGAATAGGAGGCTGAAAATCAGAACAATGGGGAATTTGATCTAGCCTTCGTCTAGACCCTCACCCAGGCCATTGCTATGGGGATCGCTCAGGTCAACCGAGCAGAACGGATACCGGTCATTGACATAGAAGAGAACACTGAGAAGGACCGTTGGCTGGGAGAGATGCTGAAGGCCAGACCTCCATTATTCAATGGATCAGGGGATAAGCACATGGACGATTGGATCTCCGAGATGGAGACTGCCTTCGAGGTGATCGGTTGCCCAGGGAACCGAAAGGTACCGCTTGGAATCAACCAGCTCAGCGACACCGCAGCCCGATGGTGGAAGACCTATAAGCCGGAGGACAGAGTAGTCGGATGGGCCGAGTTTTCCAAACTATTGAGATACGAGTACTGCCCCCGATCGGCTCAGACTGCTCGAGCGCGGAGTTTCTTCAGTGTAGGACCTCAGGACTTACCAGTACCCAAAATCATTCGAGCTTACAGGACCGAACTAAGCTATGTCGCACTGATGGTTCCATCGGAAGATCAACAATTGCCAACTTGCTCAACGGTTGCCGGAAGATGTTCAAAATTACGCGGCCGGGTTTCACTGCACCACTCTAAGGGCATATGAGGACGTAGTCACAGCATACATCGGTACGGTTGTCAGTTCGGATACCGAGCATAACCAGAAGAAGCAGAAGACATCTAATCGGTTCGGGAGCACCAGCAGAATGAACTCGGGAACTGGGTTCTCCTCTAAATCAGCAGCTTCGTCCCAACAGAAAGGAGCATCTGACGGGCCCTCTCGCCGGAGCTGCTTCAATTGTGGCATAGCGGGGTATACCATGAGTTAGTGTCATAAGGCATCTACAAAGTGTTTTTCATGCGTAAAGGGTGGGCACATGTCTCGCTACTGTTCACGGATCAAACCTACGCCAAATTCAGCTCCTCAGAGTCAGCAAGGCTCGGTTCAAACATCCAGAGCATCCTCCATGTCCGACTATCGATCCCCATCTTACCAAACTCCTCCATACGGTGCTGGAAGAGGACTTGGGCGTGGGGGAGGCACTGCACCCTCCTCGGGAACACAGCCATCCTGCGTGTTTGAACTAAGAGCTACTAATAATCAGACTGCACCTGCTGTCTCAGGTACACTTCTTATTAATTCCCAGCATGTTCATGTACTGTTTTATACTGAAGCGACCCATTCGTTCGTATCCGTGGAATGTGTTAACCATTTGAATCTTTCTTGTGTACCTTGTGAATCTTTTACTGTTAAGGTGCCCAAGGGTAGCAGGGTGGGGGGTAATTTGGAAGTTCGAAACTGCCCGATCTGCATCGATAATCAGGGCTGGACAGCAAATCTTATGGTTTTTCCACTCCAGAACGAAGACGTTATTTTGGGTATGGACTGGATGACAATGCATAATACGGTATTAGACACCTATCACCTGACAGTTTCCATTGCAACTCCTGACGGTGCCACTCACATAATCAGAGGCCGAGAACACTTTGGTACTAAGGGGTCTCTCAGCCTCCTTACAGCAGGAGTACCTTGTGACGATCGGGGAATGTACTATTTGTGTTATATTCTGCAAGAGGACACATCACAACTGTCAGTTTCTAATATTCCCACGGTGAGCGAATTTCCGGACATTTTTCCCGATGAATTACCAGGATTGCCGCCACGATGGGAGGTCGATCTCTCGATTGAACTTGAGCCAGGAACGACGCCTATCTCCAAGGCACCATACAGGATGGCACCAGCCGAGATGAAGGATTTAAAGTTACAACTCGAAGAATTGCTAAGTAAGGGGCTCATTCATCCGAGCACTTCGCCATGGAGTGCGCCGGTCCTTTTTGTTAAGAAAAAGGACAACTCTCTGCGCATGTGTATCGATTACAGAGAACTTAATAAAGTCACTATTAAGAACCGTTACCCGCTTCCGAGGATTGATTATTTACTGGATCAACTACAAGGAGTGACTGTGTTTTCAAAGATTGATTTACGTTGTAGATATCACCAATTGAGAATTAGAGAGGAGGATATTCCGAAGACCGCATTTCGATCAAGATACGGGCACTACGAGTACATGGTGGTGTCATTTGGCTTGACTAATGCCCCAACCGTTTTCATGGAATTGATGAACAAGGTTCTGCTAAAATTTCTCGATAAGTGTGTGGTAGTTTTTATTGGCGACATTTTGATCTATTCCCGGAGCCGACAGGAGCATGAGGAACACTTGAGGCAGGTGTTGTGTGTTTTGAGGCAACACCAACTTTATGCCAAACTTTCTAATTATGGATGCCGGAGGTGACCTTTTTGGGACATGTAATTTCAGCAGAAGGCGTTAAGGTAGACCCCCAGAAGATTGAGACAGTTATGAGTTGGGAACCACCTAGAAACGTCAAGGAAGTGAGGAGTTTTCTAGGTTTGGCAGGATATTATCGACGGTTTGTTGAAGCTTTTTCTAGTATTGCCCGTCCATTGACGAATATACTAAAGAAGAGTACCAAGTTTGTCTGGGCAACAGATTGTCAGGAGAGCATCGACAAACTGAAAAGGAAGCTGACTACCGCGCCAGTACTGGTACTACCGTAGGGCACGGAAGGATTCGTAATATACACCAATGCATCTAAGAATGGACTTGGATGTGTATTCATGCAAAATGACAGAGTTATTGCATACGCCTCTCGACAACTTAAACCATATGAGGTGAACTATCCGACGCATGACTTAGAACTGGCTACAGTGGTCCACGCCCTTAAGATTTGGAGACACTACCATTATGGGGTTACCTGTAAGATTTTTATGGACCAAAAGAGTTTAAAATACATTTTCACCCAGAGGGAGTTAAACATGAGACAGAGGCGTTGGCTGGAGCTGATCAAGAATTATGATGTGGATATTTTATATCACCCTGGAAAGGCCAATGTCCTATCAGATGCACTGAGCCGAAAACTGCACAGGAGTTGACACTATCCGGTTTAACAGTACAGTCGGAATTGCATCAAGATCTAAGGAGAAATGACATTGAAGTATGGATACAACACCGCCAGGGACAGTTGTGCTCAACTAACATTCATTCATCCTTGCTGGACAAGATACGTCTGGCATAAATGGAAGACCCGGAACTTCGTGCGATCGGCGCAAGGGCCAAAGAGGGAACTATTTCAGACTACATGATCCAAGGGAACTTGGTGAGGTTTAAGAACAGAATATGTATTCCACCAAATGATGATCTTAAACAAACTATACTCAAGGAAGCTCATTCTACTCCCTATTCGGTACATCCCGGGGCGAGCAAAATGTATAAGGATCTACGGAAGAGCTTCTGGTGGAAGTACATGAAACAGGAGGTAGCGAGGTTCATTGCTCGATGTATGACATGTGAGCAGGTGAAGATTGAACACCGCAGGCTGGCCGGAATCATGAAACCCTTACCCATTCCAGAATGGAAATGGGAGAGCATATCAATGGATTTCGTAACCAAGTTACCAGTGATGGCGGGAGGAAAAGACACGATATGGGTCGTTGTAGACCGACTGACAAAGTTGGCACATTTCATTCCAATTCAGGTGGCCACCGGGACAGAACAGCTGGCCACCATCTTTATCCGGGAAATTGTGAGACTACATGGCGTTCCCTTGGGAATCGTATCAGATAGAGACACTAGATATGTGTCCCGCTTCTGGAAGGCTGTCCACAAGGCTATGGGTACTCAGTTACATTTGAGCACGTCCTATCACCCTCAAACAGATGGACAGACAGAACGTACTATACAGACCCTGGAGGATATATTATGAGCGTGTGTGCTTGATTGGGGTAAGGATTGGGCCAGACACCTCTGCTTGGCGGAATTCTCATACAACAACAGCTGGCATGCAAGCATAGGCATGGCACCCTTCGAGGCCTTGAACGGTAGGAGGTGCAAGTCTCCTCTGTGTTAGGATGATGCGTCCTATGTTGTTGCTACCGAGTTGGATCTGATCCAGGAATCTATTAAGAAGATTTCCATCGTTCGAAAACACATGTTGGCAGCTCAAAGCCGCCAAAAGTCATATGCTACGGACCGCCAGTGACCATTGGAATTTATGGTCGGGGACCACGTTTGGGTCAAAGTATCGCCGATGCGGGGTGTTCGTCACTTCGGCCAGAAAGGCAAATTGAGCCCGAGATTTATTGGCCCGTTCAAAATACTGGATCGAGTTGGTAAACTCGCTTATCGATTGGCGTTGCCACCTTCATTAGACGGGGTGCATAACATCTTCCATGTTTCCCAACTGAGGATATACGTGTACGACCCAAGTCACAAGATTAATTTGGAGGAGGTAGAGATTTTTAATAATGCTACCTTTAGAGAAGTCCTAACCGCGATTTTGGATCGACGCGCGAAGACACTAAGGAATAAGGCCATACCTCTTGTAAAATTTCAATCGTCGCACCATGGCATAGAAGAATCGACTTGGGAGACCGAGTCAAGCATGAGGGAGAATCATCCCGAGTTATTTTATTAGTTTCGGGACAAAACTATTTTTAAGGGGGGTGGTATGTAATACCACCAGTATTACATGCTGTTTCACGTTGAGCGATCATTTGTACTTCTACTATTTAATGAATAAATGTAATCCGTCACGATAAATGTATTTTGAATGATATGTTCGTACTGTATTATCAATAATAAAGCTTGTCCGTACCTGTTATTCTTGTAATGTGATTATATGATGGTTGGTGATTTGTCGGTGACATACCTTGATGTCGTTGAGCAATTATCGGTGCGAATATGACGGTGGCCAACGTCTTGTTCCCCAAGAGATTACTCGATGAGATTGAGAGGGAGTCACGTTATAAGGAATCAATGTGATAATAACTTAGTGAACAAACTGAACCTTAAGTACGTTATAAGCTATGTATTACGTACGCTAGGATATTACGTATGCTAAGGATAAGCTTACGTACGTAACGCAGTCTTCGGACTTCGGATATGGAATCTTCATTGGATGGTGCATTGTCAGACCAACTTTCGGCGCGATAGTGACAGGCAAGTCAACGGGTGTTACGTATGTAACGATGTGTGTGATTTAGTCCAGTTAGTTCTGAGTTTTCCTTACATACGTTAAGCTTTTTGCGCTAACGTATGTAACATGGCTTACGTACGTAAAGCTTCATGCCTAACGTATGTAAAGCCATTACGGATTTATAAAAGGACACCTTGCATTTCATTTCTTCCGGATTTATAAAAGGACACCCACCCTTTCATTTCTTCCGACCCAAAAACTCGCCCTTACTCTTGTATACCATCCTCTACCTTCCCTAAGTCGATTTTAGCTTCCCTAATCAAGTGTTATCCTGTTGGAGTGAGTTGATCAAGCTCCGGAGGAGGTTTTGAAGGTGCTACCCTCTCATTCTTCGTCGTCATTCGTCGTTCTTTATCCTCTTTTGTCAATTAAGGCAAGTTTATAGAATCTTGAACTCATTTCAATGTTGTTCTACGAGTCATACTAAATTTCGGATGCCTTGGGTAGTTTAGAACTTTCGATAATTGTCGGAACGGTGAAAACTATCACAAATTGTTAATCGATGCCTATCTAGCTAGTAATTGGAATGGATGATGGTAGTACTCGTAGTTGGATGGGAACTCATAACCGAATTGTTAATCACCAAGAACTTAGAATCATCTTGTTGAAGATTTCAATTATAATCATATTACCATATCGTAAAAACGTTAATAATTCATTGAAGAACTAACTAACGACTATCGATTCGGATAGGTATTCAAACATGTTAGGACTTTGGAGAATTAGTACTTAATCGTTCCATTTTAGTAATTTAAACTAAAACTAGTCATGTAACAACGGTGGTCTTGAGCCATAATCACAACGTAGGAATATTGTATTAGAACATTGATCAACGAGATGACAAATTGTAAAATGGCGAACCAAGGAATTCAGTGGTATGCATTACGGTCAAAATAGAGAATTTCGATTTTGGCGACATGAACAACCAAGTTTAGGATCCTAATGGGACGGGGGGGAAATTGTCATTAATAATCATTGTTACCATAAGATGTTAATCGACGAATATGTAATAGGTTGAGCTTTCGGGTGTGGTCGTTCGGGCCATTGTGTTATCAAGGGAGTAACTCTCGTCGGATTTGAGTCAAGTGAATCTTGCTCGGACCTTACGTCTTAAAATTTCGGAATATTGCATGTGTTATTTTCTATGAAATGGTGCTCGTCTTATCTATCTCGTCCAGAGTATTCCTGTGTAGATACTTCTGTGACCTTTGGCTGTGGCCTTGGGAGTTTATATGTGGATATATCTTGCGGAACTGTGTTGAGGGATAAAACCTGAATGGTACCCACGTCCGGAGTATTCCTGTGTAAATACTTCCGTGACCCTTGGTTGCGACCTTGGGAGTTTATGTCCTGATAAAAGAAATGACGTTGAATATTCGGTGATAACCTTGTTTCCTGAATTTATGTGATTCTATCAATGAAAATGGTTCGATTTGTCTGACCTGGTTTGACTGACACGATACGTCGTGTCAGGCAAATTTTTTGAATATGTGCAGGACATTCCTGAAGGTTCCGGTCAGGCTTGAGCAGTGTTGGGAAGAAGACTTGTTAATTTCTTAAACTAAATTTGAATAATCCACGTTGGGTAATAACCGTATGAATAGATATTTTTACCATTTGTATTTCAGTTGAACGAACGATTTCATTAGAACATTTCCGTAAACTACTTGTTGAATAAATTGTTTTAAGACCTCTTTTAAAACTCGCCTTGTGGGTCCCACACGGGATTCACGGCACTATGGCGTCTGGTTTATTTTGGGGCGTTACACTTCAAGTTTCCTACTTCGTTCCAGATCCTGATTCATAGTACAAATATGAGAAGTGGCACCTGAATCCAGAATCCATGAAGCAGAATACACAGTAGCGGAACAATTAGTTTCAAAAACAAAAAGTTCCGTACCGGATGCGCCATTAATCTTAGGACAAGTCCTTCGCCAGTGGCCCAGCTCACAGCATTCAAGGCATTTGTCCGTAGGTTTTGGACCGCCTACCTTTTGAACCTTTCGGGCCTTGCCCTTTCCTTTCTGCACCCCTTTCTTGGGTTTGTACTGCTCATAGGTCTTTTTCTTCTTGTTCTTGGACCTCCGAGGCCCAGAAGAAAGCACAAGAGCAGCCTCTCTCGGTTTAGTCTTCATGTTAGACTGCGCCGTCACCAGTTTATTCATTATCCTAGCTAATGTGCATGAAATTTCATTACAGTTGAAATTCACTACAAACTGCGTGAATGAGTCAGGGAGAGATTGAAGGATGAGATCAATTTGAAGGGATAAATCCATATTAAAGTTGAGCACCTCGAGCCTCTCAATCATAGAGATCATCTTGAGGACGTGGTCTCCCATTTTCTCTCCTTCTTTCATCCTAGCACTGAACAACTGCTTCGATATCTCATATCTAGCAGTCCTACTGTGCTCTCCATAAAGTTCGGTCAAGTGTGCGGGAATCTGCCTAGCAGAAGTCATTTTCTCGTGCGCTCTGTGCAGCTCATTAGTCATTGAGCCCATCATAAAGCCACAGACTAGCACGTCATCCTTGACCCATTTTTCATGGACGTCAATATCTTCTTGATTACCCCTAGTCCGGATTGGAGTAGGTGGAATGTCCGCCTCCAAGACGTATCCCAGAGACTCCATACTAAGTACACTCATCAGATTCCGCAACCAGTCAACAAAGTAGGGTCCAGTTAGGAGATTCTTTTCAAGTAGTATTGGAAGTGGGTTTTTAGCCATTTTTAGAGAGATTCATTTTCGTTTTCTGCAAAGATTTAGACAAGATTAAATTAGTGACTTATTTTATTATGACCGAGTATAGAATTTAAGGGCTTGTATAATTCTTGTCTCGGCTCCCACTAATTTTATCGGAACTATACACTCCCATGTTATAATCCGGAAGTCATGGTTAGATCGACTTCTTAGTGGTGATCAAGTTCTTTACAAGTTTTAACAGACGCAACCTATCAGGTTTCTTGCCAATTAATTTATGTAAAGTGGTGTCTAACACCAACCAGTCTCGCGGATGATTTGATCTTCTTTTACCCCTAGTCTTCATGCCCTCAACCTATCAGGTTTCTTGGCAATCCAGACTATCTAAGTTGTTGACCATCAACGTCTATCGATTTGACTATTGAATCTCACCCGACAACCTATCAGGTTTCTAGGGGCGAAATTTATCACCAACCGAAGGCATCTAATGCACTCAAGAATTTTTCAACCTCTACCAAATGTACTACCCCAATAACTCGGAAGCATAGCACACCAGCTCGGGTATCAATTTTTTACGAGTTTGATGGAGGGTAGGAAACCTCGTAACCTTTTCCAAACTTAGTCTGTTTGTTGTCGGGAGAATTTCGTGATTAGTGTTACACTTTGCACATTAATTCATTTACATGCGCGTTTGTTGGTTTGTCAATCATTCAAAATGAAAAATAGAAAATAGTAACCTAGTTACTACCAACATATAGCTCATGGACCTTAATCCTAAGTACTGGGCCAAGCGAATGACCCAATAAATAAAAAAAATATAGTCTTCGATTCTTCTTCTTCTCGGCCGGTTGTCTTCGGTCTTCGTCATACCCGAAATAATGATTACATCACTGAAAAATTGCATCCTATACAAATTTTTCTAGTAAATATAAATAGGCTCAAAACGGCCTTTACAACCCAATCGAATCGAACAAATCAAAAAACTAAGTCCACGAGCTATATCACCATCACATAAGGATTCCATACAACATGTAATGGCAACGAAATTAAACAATTAATTTTAATATAAATTAATCCAATTAATCTATTCAATTTCTACTATATTAATCCAATTAATATAAAGTGGCATTAAAATTAAATAATTAATTAATATATTAATCCAATCAATATAAAATTAATCTATTCAATTTTAACGGTATTAATCCAATTAATACTATGATCGTCATTTTAATTCGTTCGAAGTAATTCGGCCAAAATAATATTCTCGTTTAATTAATTTCCCTTAACACAAAAATATTTCAAATATAATTAAGTCAAATTAAAATCCAATTTAAAATTTTGAGAAACAATTACAACGAATATAAACTTAAAATGGAGTCCCGGACAATCCGGTTTTAGGCCCAGCCCACGGCCTGATTCAAAAACGGGCCAAAACCCGAAATTTGCTGGCCGAGCCATCAGTGGCCGTGGCGAGTCATGGCGGGACGAGCATGCTCGGCGACTGGGCGGGCGGCCAAAGATCTTTGCCAGCACCACTGCCGGCAGCCCCATTTCTTCGTTTTTCGGCTCGTTTCCAAAAACGTGATGCTACAACGAACAATTTAAAATCTACGATTATACCAAACATGATTCTAAATCATAAACATCATCCATAAACATTCAAAATGCACAAATAATTGTATATACGGTATCATTGACCTCGCTCTAATACCACTGTTGGGATTCCGAAAAAAAATGAAATACGCAGCGGAAATAAAAACGAATCCCAAACAGGATCGATCAAGTAACGTATATATAAAAAATATAAATACGAAGATAAAGATCATACTCTTGAAGCCTTTGAAATAAATCTTCGTAAATATAGATGACGATCACGAACCCCACCCAGGACACAAAATCCCTTCGTTCCAAGCACCGAAAGTTCGAAGCCTCTACTTCACACGCGTCCGAAGTTGCCCGGAAAAATTCAATAGTAATCCGTTCTCTAAGAACACGGCTAGGAATTACTATAGGAATTTATATCTCACTTTTTCTTAAATTTTTCTAAACTCAAAGTGGAAAAACAAGAAAAATGAAATTCTCTCTCTCCCTCAAGACTTGCTCTTGGCCAGCTCTCTCTTTGGCAGGATATTCGCACTTTGCGGGGGTGTGTGTGTTTTTCAAGACTAATCATACACCATATGAGTTGGTTTTTATAAAGATATAAAACAACTCATTTATGTAATTATAAATTGAGAAAGAATCTCAACTTAACAATTATTCATGACAAGACAACACAAAACACATGCATGGTGATCATGCCATGTGAGAGGGGGCGGCCCATGTAGGAGTTTCCTAAAAACGAGCCGAGCCACTCGGCTCGTGTACCGGACGTTCGTCAAACGACTCCGTTAAATACACTCCGTTTAATTACCAATGTATTTATATTAATTAATTAATTTAATTAATTAATTATATCAAATACAAATATATTTCTCTAAGAAATATAATTTTATGAATAAAATTAATTACCCGATAACTTAATTTTAATTCATAAGACCGCTATTTGATTTATCTAATAAATCATAATTAGATATCCAATATCTAATATTAATAGAGAGACTATAAATTCACATTTATCCGTCAACACTCCTGATGCGTGACTCCGTAGGTCCATCTCAGCCGGCATTGGGAGGAACCAATGAGTGCGGGCAGTACTTAGCCCGACTGGGGCTGCTGTAAACCCGGCGAGAACGAATGAAGGGATCATTCCAGAACTATTATGTCGTGAATATTATATACGTATAGACCCTTCATCAGATGTCCCGGTCAAGTCTTCGGGTCACGGTAAAGTCAAACCCTACTATTGACTAGACTCTATACATGTGTTAATTTAAATCAAGACCAACTGATTAATAGTGTATCTAATACGACTATACCAGAATGCTTTGGCCAAAGACTTATGATCTTATTTGCCATTAACCGTATAGGACATTCGCCTACTCACTAACAGGAGATAGAATTCTTTCTTGACGTGCAGTAAAGACTGCTACCTGCCCGTATAGTCCGCACTTCAAAGTCGACTCAGCAATTAAGCAAGTTAGTCTAACTACTCTAATGACAAACTAAACATCACAGGCACATGTTCTACTGAACCCTCAAGTCAAAGGTCCACGTATACTATCACAACCTTTCTATTCGTCATCGAGTCTTCGAGAGTGAATACCATGTGACTGAATCGAGTATGAGTCATGTTCGAGTATACTGGTGCCACCAATATACTTATAACTATGCTATCAAGACATGCACATGTCCTAGCATCAGTTATACAAGTCTTATTAAAACTTAATGCCCATTTAAGTTTATTGACTTGCGAACGATTTACGTAAATAAACTTTAAACACTTCCAATGCATTTTCTCTTATCCCATAACGAGAATGGAATGTTCGATTTATTTACATGGACTTCACTTCAATGTTTACCAAGTCAAGAATGCAATTGAAATACAATAAACAGTAAATGAATTGTATTGCCTTTTTATTTATTATTCCATAATTACAAGTACAATGCCCCTACTCTCTCATCCCTGAGTGGCATTCGAGGGCATATTCCTAACAATGACATGAAGAATGAGGTAGTTCAGTTTGTGGCTAAGTGTTTGACTTGTCAGCAAGTCAAAATCGAGCATCAGCGGCCAGCCGAGTTACTCAAACCACTTCCCATCCCGGAATGGAAGTGGGAAGATATCTCTATGGATGTTGTCACGAATTTGCCGAGGACGAAGACCGGAATGAATATGGTGCGGGTGATCATGGACCGACTGACTAAGTCGGCACATTTTTTGGGCATAAAAAACACTTGGGGTCCAGAAAAATTGGCTCGTATTTTTATCGCACAGATCGTGAGACTTCATGGGACGCCGAAGACTATTATTTCGGATAGAGATGGCCGGATTGTATCGCATTTTTGGCAGGCGGTACATAAGGCATTGGGGATACGATTGCGTTTGAGCACATCTTTCCATCCTCAGACCGATGGACAGTCCGAGCGTACCATTCAGACGTTCGAGGATATGTTACGCGCGTGCGCGTTAGACTGGAGTAATGACTGGGAGGAGCATCTGGCCCTGATAGAGTTTACTTATAATAATAGCTGGCATGCGTCGATTAAGATGGCACCGTATGAGGCGCTTTATGGCCGACGATGTCGTTCACTGATGTTAGGATGAGCCGTCTGATTTAGTTGGCACCGAGCCGGATCTTGTGTTGGAGACGAGGAAGAATATCGAGTTGGTTAGAGAGAGGATGTTGGCGGCTCAGAGTCGACAAAAGTCTTATGCGGATGTGAGACGTCGACCCTTGGAGTTTGAGGTAGGGGATCATGTCTTGTTGAGAGTGTCGCCATCAAAGGGAGTTTTCCATTTTGGGAAAAAGGGGAAGCTTAGCCCAAGGTATATTGGACCCTTCGAGATATTAGAGAGAGTTGGCGAGTAAGCTTACCGCTTGGCATTACCTTCGTCGTTGAGTCATGTGCATAGTGTATTTCACGTCTCTCAGTTGAGGAAGTATGTTCCGGATCCGACTAATGTTATCGACTTTGGGGACATAGAGATAGATAAGAATGTTACGTTCGAGGAGAGGCCGGTGAAGATTTTGGAATGTCGGGACAAATAGTTAAGGCACAAAACCATTCCCTTGGTTAAAGTGCAATGGTCGAAGCACGGAGTGGAAGAAGCAACGTGGGAATTGGAGGAGGATATGCGTGGGAGACACCTCGAGCTCTTTGATTCTTAAGTTTCAGGACGAAACTTCTTTTTAGAGGGGGAGAATGTAATATCGGTACCTTTCTATTTTTAGCAGTTTCCATTTTTGGTGTATGTCTATTTTTATCGACTCGCTTGTAACCATTTCGACGTTTTGAATCTACTTTATTCTTGGATTTTCCATTTGGACGAGTTTCGGAGATGTTCTTATGTAATTCCAGTTTGTGTTATATCTTGTCGTATGCACATTCGATTCTCGTAAAACTAGTTCGTTTTCGTTGCTTCTTTGTTTACATAAGTTCGTATGGTTGAGTTACTCATTTTGTGAGTTTTAGTTCGTGAATCCGATGATGTATCATGATTTTCGGACATTTGGGTCATTTTGTAATTTTCTATTAGTTTGGGGAACTTTATCTTCCTTGTCGTATTTCTGATTCCCCGGTAGTCGAAATTGTATTTTCTTTCAGCGCTTGGCTTCGTCGTCTTGAATATTTAGTGTTTATGCTCTGGTTTCTGGCCTTGCATTGCGTTTCTAGTTCGTACCTTTTTGCAGCAGTGTACTGGACTGAGCAGTACTGAATTGCTGTGTGGGTAGCGCACGCTACTCGTTATTTCTTGCTGTGTGCTATCGATGTGCAGTTAGCGCACACTAACTCGTAGTTTTAGTATGCGTTAGCGTTTTCAGCATCCTAGGCAGTGGGGTCCTGAACTCAGAATCCTGAATTCTGACCCTCAGGTAGCGCGTGCTAAGCCTTCGTAGCGCACGCTATCGAGTAGTATTTAGCGCGCGCTAAACTTGTCTAATGCACACTAGCGAAGCCGGGCAGCAGCTACTGGACTGCTTGCGACCCCCGTTAGCACGCGCTATCTTTGATGATTAGTGTGTGCTAATTATGTCTTATATATAAGACATCAGCCCCCTTTCTCGTCATTTTCCTCCTTTTCTCATCCCTTGGGCGATTCGAGCAATTTTTGGGGCGATTTGTGGAGAATAATCTGTGGAGTTCCATTACAGACCGATTATTGAGTTCTAATCTTAGTACATCATCATCTTAATCCATCTTCTCCACTTTAATCAAAGATAATTGATCTAGAACCCTAACTTTTATCTATTTTGGGGGTTTTGTGAAAACCCTCGCCTGGATCGATCGAACGTAGGTTGTTATAACTTGTAAACGGGGTTGTGGGAGTATTCCATTCGATTATTATTACCGTATAGGACTGAATTGTATTAATCCTTCATTTAGGATCGGTCGTGTTCCCTCTAGGACGTTCGTAG
Source organism: Orobanche coerulescens (assembly GCA_033398695.1). Classification (NCBI taxonomy): domain Eukaryota; kingdom Viridiplantae; phylum Streptophyta; class Magnoliopsida; order Lamiales; family Orobanchaceae; genus Orobanche; species Orobanche coerulescens. The sequence continues at coordinate 103,854,719 of CM065808.1, forward strand.
TTATTGTTCATATCCGTTTCGTCGAAGATGTCTCAAAGGCAAGTACTTTACATTTGTTTGCATGTTCTAGTATTTTAATTATCGCTTTCCGTGGTTGTTGTGGATTTATATGTGTATCTTCACCTAGGTACGGTCTGATGGGGCCTCTAGGGATACGTATTGCCATGAGTGTGCGTATTACGAACTAGGGTTAACCACCCAGGGATGGTCCGACGGGGCCTCTGCGGGGTACGGTGGCCGTGAGTCTCGTACCAACGGTTAACTTTAAAATGTTTTGTTGGAGAACTGTGTTTTGTGCTTGGCACCGTAATATTCCGGAATATAAATATTTTCTAAAATGATTTTTGGCGCATATTTCATCTGATTAGAATGGTAGTTCAAATAGATTGTACTTACACTAGTAGTAGTCGCTAACCCCTTAAATGGGGGAAATACTTTTGTATTTCAGGTACAGGTCATGGAGGCAAGCGAGCATGCGAGCCTTACGAGGATGATGGGCAAGCGTTATTCTGTTTAGTGGTTGTCCATTGGTGTCTTGTCTTTGGAATTAATTTATTATGTCATTTTCTTAAGTACTCGAGTACTTCCTTCTTGAATTTATTAATGTTGTGTAGCCGTCTTGGGGATGGATTTGATGTCGAATAGTATTGTCAAATTTCAATCTTTTGTTTTGAATGTTGTGGATTGAGAAATTGTCGGTTTGTTGATGATGTATGTCTTTGTCGAATGTTAGGATGTCACGTTAGCCTGGTGGATTCCAAAGTGTGGAGTCCACGGCACTGTAATATGTCCTTGGGGGTGTTACATTATCGATTTAGCTATATTTATCACCTTTTTAATTATGACAAAAAGGGAGAGAGAGTATGAGAAAGGGGGAGAATGTCGATTAGAGAAGGAGAATACGAGTCATGGAAGAATGACGGGAAAAATATAAAAAATGAGAAGGAGTCCAAAAGGAGAAAAGAAAAGATGGGGAGAAGAAAACTAACGACATGGACAAAGCCGAAAACTTGGATCTGTAATTGTTTATATTTTTGCAGGTATAAAATAAAAATCTCATCGAAGGTTGCTGTTTTGTCATCATCAAAAAGGGGAGATTGTTGGAATATTCTATTCCATATAATCATAAATTGGTTTTGATCATGAATTAACGATCAATCCAAGACAATAAAAGAAATAATAGAACGAAGCCAAAATAACAAGGAATCAAACTGGGCAGAATAGCAGTTAGCGCATGCTACATATGAAGGTTAACGCACGCTAACAAAGAATATGACCGTTGTGAAGACTTTCAACGCGGAAAATGACGTATGCAGTGACGAAGACCTAGCGCACGCTATGGATGATAATAGTGCACGCTAAATAGCATTCCAATTCAAACAAATGAACGTTGGAAAAGTCTGAGTCAAAAAGGACATGCAACGGATATATATGATACACGCAATGACGTTATATTAGCGCACGCTACAGTTGATATTAGCACACGCTACATGAAAGTATCAGAAGCTACTGGACTGAAGACAAGATCAGGTAACGTACGTAACCATGCAGATAACGTACTGTAACAAAGGATAGCACATGCTAAACAGGAAAAATAGCGCACGCTAATGGAGATAGACAGTAACGGCTATAAATACCAAGTCATTTGGTATCATTATACACAACAACTACAAGCAAATCACATATTGATCAGATATCATTATATTCACTGTTGTTGTAATTGTGCTTAATTGACAGTGTTTGAATGTTCATAAACTAAATCATACACGAGTGGAAAGATACGGATTATAGATTGATTCGGTGTTATTAGGATCGTTGATCCGGCATTATTAGAATCATATCTAAATCCAAATGAGGTTTATCTAGTACCCATCGAAAGCTAGATAGGTTGCTTCCTTATCCGATAGAAAAGGAAAATAGTTTATCTTGAACCGACATGAATACAAGAGCGTAACGGTATCCCTCGGGCCGATAGAAGACGAGTCGCAGAGGTTGATCTTAAGCATATAGAAAAAGATACGGAGAGAGGACGTAGACACGTATGGCCAAACCTCTATAAATCTTGTGTCGTTTACTTTCCGCAAGTTAATTACGCTTCCGCAACGCAAAAGAGTTTGATAACTCTATCTTACTTCGTGTAAATTTCAAACGGCGAAGGTACCAATTTTCCAACAATATCTTCATGTTGTGTGCGTTAAGTACAATGGACATATGAACATTTTATGAGTTGACCTTCTAGAAACCTCCAACGGGCTGATATTTTAAATTAGATTTGAACTGCATAGCGGTCGTAATGACATGTTCATAGCGTATGTTAGTTTATTCCTGTAGAGTACATTGTTTGGTTTTGTTGCGTACGTTAACATGCCTGAGTTTCATCCTTCGTTATTTGTTGTAACTCTTGCATACGTTAATCTACTTGGTAACGTACGTTATCTTTGTTTTCTTTTCTGCTTTGATTACTTCTGGTTTGTTGCGTATCCTTCATAGAATTTGTTATCACAGTGTCTTTTTGAAATAATCATTCCTTTGACTTTTGCTTTACCAATTTTCTTCCTCTTTTACTTTAATCATTTCACTATATTCATGATTACGCTTTTCTTTTCCTTTTCTTTTATTTTCTTTTTCTTTTCTTTCCTTTTGCTTTTCTTTTGAATTTTTGTCCGACTATTGATTTTTCCACCGTTGCTGTCTAATTGTTGTTTTTATTTGATCATCAACACATCATCAAAATCCCTTAAAATATTTGTGTGGAATAAAATATTCGAATAATATTCCCCTTTTTAATGATGACAAAATAATAATTCTTGATGGGATTTATACGTGTAAAAATACAATTGAAAAATATACATATCAAAGTTTTGGGCTTTGTCTGTTATTGCTGGTTTTCCCGTGAGAAGATATTCTCTCCCTTTACTTCGAATCTTGATGTATAAATTTACATTTCTTCTCTTGTCACTTCTCCCCCTTTTGCCATTAGCAAAAAGTATATGAAATCCTTTAAATATGAATAAAATCAATAAAACTCATTTTGACCCAAAAAAATGGGTATACTCCCCTTAAATTTGTGCAAAATAACAAATTTTTTATATTCCCCCTGAGTTTAATACCAAGTTATTGAAAGTAACAAATAATCGTCAATTAATTTAAAATTTTGGGAATCCAACCAACTCTGGGTCATTTTTTATTCGGAAAATAAACGATATTTGGCACTACAATTGCTTTTGGAATCCATATTTTCTTTATTTTAACTGTTCATCTTGGGATTTTGTAATTTGAAATGTGATGCCCGATTTTCAAACATTTATCACAATGAGGAATTTTAAAATTTAAAAATTTATCGAATTTATTTTTATCATATTGTTCGAATTCAATTCCTTGTTTATTTAAGAAAATTTTTTAATGGAAAGTAGTTTTTCAAATTTATAAATCCTTAAGTTCTTTTTATACTTTTAATAACTCATTTTTTAATTTATTATCTTTTTCTAAGCAAAAAGAATGATCAATTTCGATTGATTTTTCCTTTTCTCGTATTTTGAAAATTTCATATTCCCATACTTTATTTTTCATTTTAAGTAATTTATAGTTTTTTAGCGAATTTTGAAAGTCTATATGTAATAACTCGAAAGCATTGAAATGTTCATATTCAGACGACATACTTACGTGACTTTTGTTGCCGCTATCGTCGTGTGAGCTCATTGAAATGAGTGGAAAACTATTTTGAACTTTTTCATCTTCTTCATCATCGTCACTCCAGTGGCTATATATGCTTTCTTTTCGGAAGTTAAGCCACGATGGTTTTTCGCAAAGTGGCCGGGTTTTCCATAATTTCGACACTTGTTGTCGAACCTTTTTTTACTCATTCTGGGCTTGCGGGTCGATGTCTTTTCTTTTCCCGTTTAATAGGTTTTGATATTTACTGATGTTTTTGGCATAAAATGATGATTCTTCATCATCATCGATCGGGATTTTTCTTCATTTCTTGACATCTTTTTAGCTTTCAAAGCTATAGTTTTCTCCTTAGGCTTCGGTTTGGCATTTCGTGATTTAAGCACGATCTCGTAATTTATTAGTGAACCAACAAAGGCGCTAAAATCTAACTAGTTTAGATCTTTTGGTTCCATAATGGATGTGACCGTCCCATCCCATTCACGAGGTAGTAATCGTAACATTTTCTTCACTTTTCACTACTTGATAATGGTTTACCAAAGCAAGCTAGTCCATTTGTGATGACCGAAAATCGGTCGAGCATGTTTGATATGGACTCGTCATCGATCATCATGAATAACTCATGGTTATGGAGAAGCATATTTATCTTCATCTCATTGACTTGAGTTGTTCCTTCGTGCGTTACTTCAACTATTTTCCAAGTTTCTTTGTCACTTTCACAAGAAGAGATTTGATTATGTTCTTCCGAAGTTATAGCAGAATATAACAATTGTATAGATTTACAATTGTAATGGTTGTTTTTCCATTCCTCATCATTATATCTTCAAAACTTTTAATAGAGCAGTCGGATTTCGTAGGAACTTTTGGATCAAGGCAAATTAACTTCCAAATTTTTATGTTATATGCTCGGATAAAGATTGACATCATTTTCATCTATACCATGAAATCTGATCCATCAAAAAATGGTGGTATGTTTAAGGCAAGACCTTCTACCGGAGCAAAATTATATGCCATCGGATCTTTTTCTCCTTAGATGTTAAGCCAGCTATTATAAGAGGCCCTCTCTAATATCAATTGTTGAGTTGGTACTGCCACTAGAAGGGGGGTTGATTAGTGCGATGCGAAGTACTGGACTCTTTTCGCATGCGGAAGCGATAGATAAGTGTGGAAACTAAATAACACAGATACTTATAGAGGTTCGGCAATTTGCCTACGCCCCCTCTCCTTCATTATCTTTTTCTATTGGTTCAAGATAAACCTTTCTGCCTTGTCTTTGATTGATCCAAGATAAGTTGTTACAATCTTTTCTTCTAATCAGTCCATGATAAACCATTTTTTCTTTTCTATCGGAGAAAAAACAACCTTTCTAACTTTCTATTGGTATTATAAAAATCTCATAGGATTTAGATTATGATGCTAACAATGTCAGATCCGTGATCCTAATAACACCAAATCAAATCTATAATCCCTTCTTTTCTCTCGTGTATGGTTGAGTGAATCAGACACTCAAACTCTTAATAATGAAGTTCAGTTACAACAAAAAGAATGTATATAAGTATCTCAGATGAATATGAAAGTTACTTAAAGTTGTTGTGTCTTGAATACCAAATGAAGTGGTATTTATAGGCTCCAAAGCCCTAACTAGCCATTACTGCCTGCCTCTTTATAGCGTATGTGGTAGTATGTCCCTAGCATACGTTAATCTCATTGCGTACGTAAGACTTGCATTGTTACGTATGTTATCATCTGTCCAGTGCAGTCCAGTAGCTTCATTTCTTCTTTGCGTACGTTATATCTTCACGTTGCGTATGTTAAGTACAACGGACATATGAACGTTGTATGAGTTGACTTTCTAGAACCTTCAATGGGCTGATATTTGAAATCACATTTGAAATGCATAGCGGTTGTAGTGACATGTTCATAGCATACATTAGTTTTTGTTGTAGCGTACGTTGTTTGGTTTCGTTGCGTGCATTAATATGCCTAAATGTCATCCTTCGAATTTCTTCAGTGTAACTCTTACGTACTTTAATATACTTGGTAGCGTACGTTATCTCTATTTTCTTTTCTGTTTGATTACTTCTGGTTCGTTGATCCTCTGTAGAGTTTGTTATCACGGTCAAAAGTGCTTGTTTAAAATAACCATTCCATTAACTTTTGCTTTACCAATTTTCTTCCTCTTTTGCTTTAATAATTTCAATATATTCTTGATTATGCTTTTTCTTTTCTTTCATTTTTCTTTTCTTTCCTTTTACTTTACTTTTGAATTTTTGTCCGACTCTTGAGTCTTCGACTGTTGCTGACTAATTGTTGTTTTTCTTTGATCCTCAACAGATCATTAAAATATTTTAATATATTAGTGTGGAATAAAATGTTCCAATGACCACAAATGAAAGATTTAAAGGATGGAGACCGAAGAAAAGACACAATATCACTCTTGCCTGTCATCTTCGTGCTAACCCGGTACCCGCTCGTCTCCTTGCCTGGAACCAGAAATACATGAAACGTATTTCCCCTGAATGGGGTTAGCCATGGAATAGCTAGTGCAAGTGTGTCGATTATGAGAACAATATTTCTTAAATAGTAAATTAAGCATAACATCATTTCATAAAGCCCAAGACTGGTAATCTGGAATAACCAAATCTCACAATATGTTATATATCAAATATGCGTGATGAACCGTAGATCACACCAAAAGCAACAATCCCTCTAAGGCTCCATCGGGTCGTCCGGGAGTGGTTAACCCAAAAGATGTTTGTGGTCCGCACCAAAGGCAACCGAACCCTCAGAGGACCCGTAGGTCCGTCCCGGAGTGAACATATACTCACACACAACATATATATTTCACTTTTAAAGTCAAGAACATACAATCATAAACATGTACTTACCTTTTAAACATCGTCCCTAAGTATATAAATTGGATAATGAAGGACAATCGGCCTTAGAATGGATTTCAGTCCCTAGACGATAAGAACAGAATATTATTAGCAACGATACAAATGAGTTTAAAGTGGAAAAACACCCAAAACCCCGGCTACAAATGGCTCGATTGCCATAACATATACATGGGGGTTGGGAACCACCCAAATCCCCTCGAATCCGCGACACATACGGAAGTAGAACATGAAATCATAGAGGTAATGCATATACAAGTAAGATTAATCATAAACTTAGTAGTTCCACCCTCAACAATGGATTAAACGGGCGAATCTTACAAGAACACCCCAAAAGTACCCAAACTAGGGTTCTAAGGGATTTACCTCAATTCTGAAGGGAAATATAGATTATATGATGTTTAATCTTGGTTGTTAACTCAAAAATAATGATAGATGATGAAGAATCACGTCAAATTGCCTCCAAGTCACCCCTCTCTTGTTCTCTCGTCGGTTACGGTTTTCAAATGAGAAGAAATGCTGAAAAACATTGTTGTCCATACTTATCTACTCGACTCAGTTAGAGCGTGCTAACTCCCCCAATTAACATGCGCTAACAAGCCTAAAAAAGAACGGGATATTCTGCCTCAGCCCGTTAATGTGCGCTAAACCTAGCCTTAGCATGCGCTAGTGAGGCAGTCAGTGAAGGTTAGATGTTCTGTCCCTTGCCATTTGTGTGCGTTAATCCTATCCTTACCGTGCACTAATGAGGTAATACAGTGAGGAATGGAGCATTCCGCCTAGTCCAGTTAGCGCGCATTCGTCCAAGCCCTACTGCACGCTAATGTGATCTGCACAGCAGCACACCTGTGCAGCATAGAATGTCCAAACATGCCCCGGACCATACAATACTCGAAGGTCGAAAAAAATAATGAAACACTTACATATAGCATAAAAATATGACTTCAAGCGCTAAACAAACATGCAGTTAGACCATCGAAAGGTACGGAAAAACAAATATAGAATAATATGCCCAAAACTTTAAGAAATTATAAAAATGGCCTAAAATGTCCGTAAAACATGATTCCAGATCAACAATAATACCAAAGCTCGGAATTCATCTGGAAACCTCAAAAGAACCTGTAAAAACATCGAAATAACAGTTTCGAAGAAGATTTACAAAAATCGAACCCAAATACAGAAAAGTCGCAATGTTACACGGATTCAACTAATACGGCCCCAAAACTCATTAAAATGGCAAGAAGTGCAGAACATGATAGTTTCAAAATATCGAAATTACAAGTGAGTTGTCAAAAGTGGAAAACATGATAATGAAAATCATCCAAGAGTATAAAAATACGGATATTACATCCTCCCCCCTCTAAAAGGAAGTTCCGTCCTGAAACTCAAGAGGCAAAAAGTTTAGGGTAACTCTCACACATCTTCGTCTTCCATCCCCAAAGTCGATTCCTCGACTCCATGTCTCGACCATTGCAATTCAACCAATGGAATGGTTTTCTATCGGAGATGTTTATCACGACCCTCAAGGATCTTCACAGGTCTTTCTTCGAAGGTAATATCCTCGGCTACATTGGTTTCACCATAGTCAATAATATGACTCGGATCCAGCACGTACTTTCTCAATTGAGAAACATGAAAGACGCTATGGACGTGACTCAAAGCTGGGGGTAACGCCAAGTGATAAGCCAATTCTCCAACCCAATCTAAAATCTCAAACAGTCTGATATGCCTCAGACTGAGTTTCTCCTTCTTCCCAAAATGGAATACTCCTTTCGTCGGCTACACCTTGAGCAGAACATGGTCTCCCACCTCGAACTCGATGGTTCGACGACGAATATCAGCATATGATTTCTGTTAACTCTGGGCAGTTAACGTTTTGTCTCTAATGATAGAAATCTTCTCCATAGTTTGCATCAACAGATTTGGTTTTGTCCCAACTAACTCCAAGATCTCGTCAAAACACAATGGTGATCTACACCGCCTACCATAAAGTGCCTTGAAAGGTTCCATTTTGACCAGCGCATGCCAACTATTATTGTATGTAAACTCGATCAAGGGCAAATGGAGTTCCTAATTGCTACTCCAGTCTAAAGCGCATGCTCACAGCATGTCTTCCAACGTCTGAATCATCCGCTCAGTCTGACCGTATGACTGCCGGTGAAAAGACGTACTCAACCTCAACTCGATACCTAAGGCCTGATTGACCTCCTGTCAAAAATACGATAAGAAGCGACCATCTCAATCAGAGACGATAGTCTTAGGCATACCATGCAGTCTCACAACTTCTGCTATAAAAGCTCTAGCCGAACTCTTTGGACCACAAGTATTCTTGATACCTAAGAAGTGATTAAACTTGGTTAACGGATCGAGGATCACCCAAATCATAATCATTATAGCTTTCATCCTCGGCATTCCTATGATAAACTCCATGGAGATGTCCTCCCATTTCCACTTGGGAATAGGATGCAGCTTCAACAACCCCGCTGGTCGTTGAAGCTATATTTTGACTTGTTGACAAGTCAAACACTACAATATAAACTCGGTGACATCCTTCTTCATATTATTCCACCAAAAAATATGCTTTAAATCATTGTACATCTTACCCGTTCCAGGATAGATTGAGTAAGGCATCTCATGGGCTTCTGGAAGTATTCCATGTCTTAACCCCAAATCATTCGGGACACAAAGCCTGCCCTAAAATCTCAATTTACTATTCTTATGGACCATAAAACCAGGGGCTTTCTCTTTAACTACATCTTCCTTTAGTTGAGTAATCAGTGGGTCACTCCACTGCTTCCCTTTGATGTGATCAACCAAAGACGAAGTAATTTCAAGGGTGCACAACTGTCCTTGCACTCTCTGAAGCCACACTTCTATTCCCTACTCGATCAATTCTTGTCGAATCTTTGCTTGAGGTGTAAGAACCTCGAGCATCTGAAGTGATGCTGGTTATCAATTTAATGCATCCGTGACAATATTGACCTTTGCCAGAATGTAAAAGATTTCTAAGTCATAATCCTTTATGAACTCTAGGCTCTGCGTATTCAACTCCTTCTGACTGAAGATGTACTTCAAGATCTTGTGGTCAGTAAAAATGTGACCTAAAGAACCATATAAATAATATCACCAAATCTTCAATGCAAATATAACCATGGCCAATTCCAAGTCATTAGTGGGATAGTTCATCTCATACAGTTTCAACTACAGTGATGTGAAAGCTATCGTCTTATCGTGCTGCATAAGCAAACACCCGAGCCCTTAGCCCGAAGCATGACTATAAACTGCAAACCCCTTGCTACCTTGTGGTAATGTCAGAATCGATGCTGATGTCAAGCGTCTATTCAATGCTTCAAAGCTCTGCTGTCTCTCACCAGTCCACTCAAATTTTTCTATCTTTTGAAGCAACTGTGTAAGCGATCGAGCAAGTTTAGGGAACCCCTCGACAAACTTACCATATTACCCAACAAGGCCCAAAAAGTTACCTCCTATATATTTCTAGGTGGTGCCCAATCCAACACTGCCTTAATGTTATGTGGTTCCACAGGAACCCCTTCGGTTACATGGCCAAGAAATATAACTTCTTTCAACCACAATTCACATTTCGAGAATTTCACATAAAGGTGTTGATCTCTCAAAATGTCTAACACTAAACACAAATGTCGGGTATACTCCTCTTCATTACGAGAATAAATCAAGATATCGTAAATAAAGACGACCACACACTTATCGAGGTATTCGATAAATATTTTGTTCATGAGCTGCGCGAACACTGTTGGCGCATTGGTTTGCCCGAAAGGTATGACCATAAACTTGTAATGTCGGTATCTCGTCCGAAAGGCCATCTTGTAATACCATGGGTATTTCATGCTTTAATTATCGTGTACTTCATAAATTATAATGTAATTTCTATCATTTGCGATGTTGTCTTCTTATATTATGTGGTTTCATTAAAGTGCTATTGCGATACAATTGTGTGGTGTGAATGGAACGGAGGTGGCGTACCTTGATGCTATTGAACGATTATCGGTGCGAATATGACAGTGGCTAACGTCTTGTTCCCCTAAGAATTGTTGACGAATGAAAAGGTAGCCACCCCGAGATGGTTAAAATGTGATAAAATGACTAAGGGACTAAGTGACTAGTGTATGCTAGATGACATACATAGCGTAAGTTAGATTCACAGCATTACGTATGTTAACACGACTAGGTGACCCACCAGAATATTTTTTTTGACACAGATTGGGTACTTTCGGTGGGCTAGAAGATAAACGAGTCAACTGTTTATAACGTATGTTAATTGTCGAGCTTAACGTACGCTATTATAAGGTTGCTTACGTACGTTATGATCCCATACGTACGTTATAGGTAGGGACAGTCTAGGCAGTAGCCTCTGATCGACCATTACGTATATTAACTAGAAGACATTATGTACGTAATGCCCTTTACGTACGTAAACCCTTGAGTGCTAGCGTAAGTAAAACGCAATCGTGTGATATAAATTAACACCTCCACCTTTATTTTCCTCAGCCAAAAACACTTGTGCAGCCTTCTTAAAACTTTTCCCAGCCCCTTAGAAGATTCTTAGCCTCCAAAACACTTGTATTGACATAAAGGAGAGGATTACTCAAGCTCCAGGGAAGGTTATCTAGGTCGATCAATCCATTCTTCATTCGTCCTCGTTGTTCTTTGTTCGTTCGTCATCGTTCTTCATTGTTCTTTGTCTATTTAGGTAAGTCTAGCAAATCATTGAAGTTATTTTTTGGTATTGTTGTTATGTGAATCAGATTACATGTATTTGGGTAGTTTTGTTGCTTAACTTTCGTAGACAAGCAAACTGGATGAACTTGTAGTAATCAAAACTATCGTTGTAAGTATATTTCGTTCTTGAACCATTAAAGTATGTATCTTGTTGTAATAATCATATGCGAATTTCACATTTCAAATCGACCTTGGAAACATCAACTTTAATGAATCAATTATAGGAGAAATTGTGTTAGGAATCCAATCACCGTATGCTAAACTCGTTGAAACCCACCTTGCTAGTATAATTATCAAACATTAATTCAACTAGGTGGAATCGAGCTTGATAGTATTACCATCATTAAGAATCAACCGTTGAAATCATTGTGTAAAATGGTGGCCCACCTAATTGAGAACTCGGAGTAGAGAATTGAATTAGTAGATAATGGAATTCGATTTTACTATAGTCGATTGTTGACAACCGAAGCAATGTTGGGGATAATCTTGTTAAGCAAATTGTTATAACAATCGATAATCAAAGAACCAAACAATGATGCGTGTTGGTATTGAGCTTAGAATCATGACATTAGCTTTGCAAAATCGAACTAAGTTAAGAATTCAGTTAGGAAAGGGAATAGGAAATTTATTCGCCGTTATCCTTACGAAATGTTAATCAAGGAATATATGATTATGTTGAACTCGATCGGTCTTGGAAGTTCAAATTGTCGTATGGCACTTACCGTCGGAATTAAGGCAAGTGAAACCTTGTTCAGATTATGTTAATTTTATTTACAATATTCAGAAAACATGAATGTGTGATTGCGTGATGAATGCAGAACGATTGTCTTTCTCTAGAAACTGTGTTATTAATGGCCGATGTGTTGGGGGTAAAGCCTGAATGGTACCCGTGTGGTAATGTGTTGAGGGATAAGACCTAAAATGGCACCCACATTCCGGAGTATTTCCATGTAGATACTTCCGTGACCCTTGGTAGCGACCTTGGGGTTTATGCGCTAAAAGAGAAAGACAATGTCGGCTATACTGTGAATTATCATCTATATATTATGTGGTACGGTGTTATCGAATCATGTATTTTGTTGTGAAATACTGCTAATGATTATCATTATCTGATCTTAGTTTGTCTGGCACGATTCGTCGTGTTAGGTAAAATTGTTGAATATGTGCAAGACATTCCCGAAGGCTCCGGTCAGGCTTGAACGGTGTTGGAATAAAGTTCGGCTACCACATGTTTTAATTAAATTTCCGAAAGCTCTGTTTATGTAATAATCATATTTTGAATTATGATTTCTTTCAAGACATCCCGTTTCATGTTATGTAACCGTGCACTCACCCGTTTTATAACGCCTTATTTAAAATATCAATTTCCTAAAATATCCTTGTGGGTCCCACATTAGATTCACGGCACTGTAATGCCCTGGTAAATTTTGGGGGTGTTACATAAAATGGTATCAGAGAGACCGGTTCCTGTTGAAAAAGATTTTGGCAGAATTTCTTTTTAATTCCGAAATTTTTATCCAAAGTCCAACACCTCAAGCGACCATAACTCTTCAGGGGAATGCAAAGTAAGTAGAGTCTGTGTTTTCTAAGTGGGTGCAATGTTTAATTTGCATGAGATAATTGTGTGTTGAATTGGCCCTTAGATTAATATTGTCTGTAATGGCACGCCGTGGATCTAGGAGGATAGTAAACTATGTTGCGGGTTCCGCCGTGAACCAGAACGAGGACAGGCACACTGTTGAGATCGTTCCAGCTTGGAACCAGCCGCCACCTATTAATCAAAACGATCAGGAGGCAGAATGCCAGAATAACAATCTTGGAGGCATGGACCCGACTTTCATTCAAACCCTCACCCAGGCTATTGCCATGGGTATCGCCCAAGTCAGCCAAACAGAACGGATACCGGTCATCAATGTGGAGGAAAATACAGGGAGAGACTGATGGCTGGGTGAGATGCTGAAAGCTAGGTCGCCATTGTTTGACGAAGCAGGGGAGAAACACATAAACGACTGGATTTCCAAAATGGGGACCGCCTTCGATGTGATCGGTTGGCCAGAAAACCAAAAGGTGCTGCTCGGGCTTAATCAGCTCCGCGACATTGCTGCCTACTGGTGGAGAACATACAAGCCAAAAAACCAAGTAGTCGGGTGGGACAAATTTGATCGGCTATTGAGGAACGAGTACTGTCCTAGATCAGCCCAAACCGCTTGTGCACGAGACTTTTTCAGTGCCGGACCGCAGAATTTGCCAGTGTCAGAGATCATTTGGGCCTACCGTACTGAGTTAAGTTACGTCTCCCAGATGGTGCCATCAGAGGATCAACGAATTTGTGAACTTGCGTAGAGGTTGCCGAATGATGTACAATGCTATGCCGTCGGATTCCACTGTACGACCCTGCTGGCGAAATGATGTACAACTAGTCAGGTCGAGAACACTTCAGTACGAAATGGTTTCTCAGCCTCCTTGCACCGGAAGTCTCCTGCGATTCTCGAGAAATGTACAATTGGTGTTTTGTCCTCCAAGAGGATACATCACAACTTTCGGTTCTGAACATTCCAGTGGTGAATGAATTTCCAGACGTCTTTCTCGATGAACTATTGGGGCTGCCGCCGCACCAAGAGGTTGATCTCTCCATTGAACTTGAGCCAGGAACAAGACCTATTTCCAAAGCTCCTTACAGGATGGCACCAGCCGAGATGAAAGAACTGAAGATACAACTTGAAGATCTGCTGGAGAAGGGATTGATCCACCCGAGCACCTCATCATGGGGCGCGCCAGTACTCTTTGTTTAAAAGAAGGATAACTCTCTACGCTTGTGCATCGACTATAGAGAATTAAACAAGGTTACTATCAAGAATCGTTATCTACTTCTGAGGATCGATGATATCCTAGATCAATTGCAGGTGGCGGTTGTGTTTTCAAAGATCGATCTACGGTCCAGATATCACCAATTGACGATTCGGGAGGATGATATACCAAAGGCTGCATTTCGATCAAGGTATGGACATTATGAGTATATCATGGTATCATTCGGCTTGAACAATGCCCCAGTTGTTTTCATGGAGTTAATGAACAGATTTTTAATCAATTTCCTCGATAAGTGCATCATAGGTTTATTGACGACATTCTAATTTATTCTAGAAGCCAACAAGAACATGAAAAACATTTGAGACAGGTACTGAGCGTGTTAAGGCAACACCAACTTTATGCAAAACTTTCCAAGTGCGAATTCTGGATGCCAGAAGTAATTTTCCTCAGACATGTTGTCTCGGTGGAAGGCATTAAAGTCGATCCATAGAAGATCGAAACGATAATGAGTTGGGAACCTCCAAAGAACGTCAAGGAGGTAAGGAGTTTTCTAGGATTGGCAGGTTATTATCGAAGATTCGTCGAGGCTTTTTCCTATATCGCTCGACCATTAACGAACTTACTAAGGAAAAGTACCAAGTTTGTTTGGACTATGGACTGTCAGAAGAGCTTTGATGAACGCAAGAGGAGGTTGACTACTCTCCAGTGTTAGTGCTACCGCAGGATACGGAAGGATGTTGTGATTTGGTGCCTAAAACGAAGGCCCAACGGAAACGGTAAAACGAAAATTAATTCGATTCGAATCCATACGAGGATCGATCAAGTTACGTATGTACGAATATAAAATGAAAACAAGGAAGATAAAGAATCATACCCTCGTAGTCTGTTGATTAGATGGTGTACTTCTTGAAGATGATTCCCCAAGCTTTAAATACTATCCACGAATCCAATCCGCTCCAAGCTGTTGAATGATCCAATGTCAAAAGCACCGCGTCTCTACTTGCCATGCGCTGGAGAAACTAACAGAACGACAATCACCCAATTAACCTCCAAGGTTATGGCTAGAATCAAGTGATGGAAGCTTTCTAATTAAGATTACAACACTCTAAGTGTTTAATCTATATCTCTTAATATATCCTCACAATATTTCTCCAAGAAAACTATGAAGAAGATGAAGAACAATATGAAGACTTGGAAAACTATTTTCCTCTCTCTTTTCCTTGCCCAAAACCGTGAGATGCTCAAAGTGAAGGACCAAAGATTGTGGTCTTCCATTTATTCTTAATCATATCTCTCCAAATCACCTTTCAAATATAAAAAGAGATTTGATATCTCTTAAGGTCATAAGTCTTCCATTATAAAATGGAGACAAAGACCAAGAGGGAATGTGAGTGGAAGGGGATGGCCATCTAGAAGGAATCGGACGAGTTCAGTCCGTTTCGAACTCCCGTGAGTCCAAACAGATAAACTCCAATCCGTTCCGATGTATTTATATCAATTAGTTAATCTAATTAATTGATCATATCAAATACAAAATAATATAATTAATTTCTCCAAGAAATAATCATATCTATGAATTAAATTAATCATCGAGTAATTTATTTAATTCATTAGGCCGTAAATTAATTTATCTAATAAATTAATTTAGACAGCCAATGTCCCAAAGGTAATTAGACATCCAATGTCCAATAAATTAGATATCCAATATCTAATATATATAAAGAGAGAATAAGCTTGATTCATTCCATCGTCAATCCTATTGCGCAACTCGGTAGGTCCATCTCAGTTAGCAATGGGAGGAATCAAAGAGTGGTAGCACCACATAGCCAGCCTCGCGGCCTACACTGTACCCCAACTGTGAATGAATGATTGGGATCATTCAAGAACCATTCTGTCGTGAATACTAGTATACGTATAAACCCTTCTTTCAAATGTCCCGATCAAGTTATAAGGTCACGGTCAGTCAAACCCTATCTGTACTTGACGCTCTGCATGAGTTAATGCAAATCGAGATCATCGAGCTCTCGTGTATCCAATACAACTAGCTCCAATGCTTTGGCCAAAGACTTATGATCTCATCTGGCAATAACCGCATAGGACATATAACCCGTTCACTAACAGGAGAAAGAATTCTGTCTTGGTATTCAGTAGGACATGCTACTTGCCCGTCAAGACGCACGTCGAGGTTGACCCCCAACTTCCAGTTTTCTGGGTCGAACTACTCTAATGCAAATCTTAACGTCACAAGCACATCCCTACCAAATCCTCGAGTCGAATGTTCACGAATACCTATCACAACCTTTCGATTCCGTCATTGTCTGTCCCAGAGTGAAATCCGTGTGACGAATCGAGGGTGAGCCAATTCGAGTATACTAATCCAATTAGCATACCTATAACGTGTGCTCCCACTAACCATTAGTATTATATAGGCACTCTCCACGTTAAAGAACATGTCATACAAATCTTCACATAAACTTAACGCCTAGTCAAGTTTCATCGACTTGCGAACGATTAAGTATTTTAGCTATAAACCTTTCCAGTGACGATCCCCTTATCTAATAAGGAGTGGAATATTTTGCTCTCAAATACTCGGACTAGTTTCTATATATATTTACGAGTCAGGAATGCCAGTAACTTCTAGTAAATAAAGAAACAACCAATTGCGATTTTATAATGATTACATAATAACAAGTACAATGCCCTCAATCAATGTTAGGCGTAGGAGCATCTTGAATCGGTCCCATGCTTTGTGAAATGCCTCTTCGTCTTGTTGTCCAAATGTTGAGATTTGAGTTCTCAATTATGTAGTCTTCGAATGAGAGAAGTATTTGGTAATGAATTTGTCGTAAACTTCATCCCACGTTCTTAGTGAGCCCGGTGCTAAAGTGATCAACCATTGTTTTGCCCCATCCTTGAGTGTATAAGGGAAGCACTTCATTCTTAGTTGATCCTCGCTCAATCCATTTAATGGGAAGTTGTCAATCGCTACATAGAAGTCCCGGATGAACGACAACGGGTCCTCACGTGATAATCCGTGAAATGAGGGCAATTGCTCGATTTGAAATCCGTTGATGTGGTAGTTCCTTGCTGCCGGTGCTAATTGGATGCACGAGATGGCGGTGTTAACCACGGGCTTTGCATAGTCCCGCATTAGTGTTGCGATATTTCCTACACGCAAGTGCACGTCATCGTTTACAAGTAATATAGTGATAAGTAGAGTATCGTTCCCACGAGGATTGAATCTCCAACTACCGACGTTTTCGTATTCCAATTTTATTTGAACAATCGAAGTTGGGTTTTTGGATTAATAACTAAAAGAAGTAATAAAATACTAAGCAGTAGAAAACAATATCTTGGATTAAGGAAATCAAATGATGAATACGTCTAGGGTTCTGAATCCACCTTAGTTTATCCGAATTTACTCTCGATTATCCGTAATAAATAATTTTCCCAATTTACTGAAGGCGGAGATTGCTAATATATTCTACCGCCTCTCCCGAGGTCAATAGATTTATCTAACGGCGACTAACGCACTCTGTCCCTAGGTGAATTATCTCGTCGATAGGCAAAAAGCATGAAATCTCCTAAAGGCCACGTAGTTCCTATGAGTATATTCCTATCTCACGAATAAACGGTCCTCACCAATAGTTCCTCACCAAATCTCCTCTACCGATTCAAGTGAATGATTAAATCAATACAACTATTGGCGATAATTGCAAGCATTAAACATAATTGGGAAAACTCAATAAAAAGGTAATAAATTGGATAATCTTAATCAATTCGTCAAAACAAAGGTTTCATCAAAACCACTAGATTAGGGCTTTAGCGACATACTAAAAAGCGAAAATACGTAATAAATAAACGAAAGCATAAAATTCAAACGCAGATGAAGCTCGGATTCCTCCGTTCTTCAGCTTCCGCCTTCTGCCCTTGAATTCCTCTGCTTTCCTCTTCTTCTCTGTCTCCAAGCTTAAGCTCTCTTAGGTTTAGATTCAATGATTCCCCCGATAATTAAATTAGGGTCTTCAACCCTATTTATAGCTCAGCACTTCCATAAATCGCCTCCGTATTAGTTGGTCGAAAACTGGCTTTGAAACGGCCCAAAATCCGCGCAGACGTATAAGACCCGCTAAGTGTGCCGCGGCTCACTAGACTTGTGCCGCGGCACATCGCCAAAAGTTGAATACCTGGGCGTAATTAAATTCTTACGTGCCGCGGCTCACATGGGGGCGTGCGCGGCACGAGTACAACTTACTCGCCCTTCGGATGGTGTCTTCCTTTGCGGCTCGATTCCTTGTGCCGCGGCTCGAGTCGATTTTGCCGTCTTCGCCCGTTTGCCTCGTTTTAGCTTCCGGACTTCAATTTCTGTCAATCATACAAAATTAAGGCATTAAAAGCTCATTTAGATGATTTCACTCACCAAAACACTACAAAATAATGATGAATAAGCGTATAAAAATACGCCTAACAAATACCCCCAAACTTAAGCCTTTGCTTGTCCTCAAGCAAAAAGAATTAAAGTCAATAAAAGAATGTCGTGAATCATCGTGTAACTCATAGTGTTCCACCTAATCAATACTATCCGCCATTCTCTCTAAATAATACGAGTGTCATAAAAGCGAACCGCACTCGAATAATGATTCCAAAGTAATCAAGTTCGGTCTAATCATTTGTTCATGAAGAAAACTCACCTCAAAGATCAACAAAACATGAGTCAAATCAACCGTCAATATGAAAGGCTAACATAAACAAGCTAGTTCGTCGCGTTCCACAGTCTAAAGGCACAATTTTTCACGAGTCTCATAACAAATAAACCTCGGACAGTACCCCCTTATATAAATATGCTCAAGAATTTGATTCGAGTCGACCACTAGGTTAGGATCTCGGGATGTTTCATCGGGATAATCCTAGGGTGGAACTTCCATTCTCATGTATTCGGAAACCGTTTGACGTAAAAGACACTCATGGGGCACATGGATGCTTCTAGTTACTAAGTTCCCGTTTACATCGGAGAAACAACTCGAATACATAATTTCCGCATGTTCGAATCAAGGTTGCCGTTTTACGCGAGAGAAACAGCGGGTCACGCGAATACCCCCGGTTACTAGGCTTCCTATCATTGGCACATGTGAAATCACTAAATCACTAGTCTAATCGGGGTCGTCGTTTTACGCGAGAGTAAACAACGGGTCACGCGAATGCCCCCGGTTACTAGACTTCCCTTCATAGAACACTTTATCTCGACTTTTAGAGAAAAACTGACCGACTCAAAACTCAAACTAAGTGCTAACACGATCAAAAAAAGCAGATTGACTCACTATCAGGAAATGTAGCCAAACGTATTGAAGGGGATTTAAAAACAAGTATGTATCGTCTCTTATGCCAAGACCTCTACAATCACGAAAAATTTCGGACCTAATTGAATACTAAGCGAATGAAATAATCGACTACAACTCGACTAAAACTCGCCCGCTTCTTCAGAGAGAAAGACAGTGTCGTAACATCAGTATCACACAAAATAGAAGCACGAAAATTCACGAATAAAGAAAAAACTACGGCAAGCAAGGCTATCTAAAAAAAAAATTTCGCAAAGAAAAGAAAAGTGCAACAGAATATAATGTACAGCAAGAAAATAGAGTACAGCAATGAATGTAGACTGAATGTAAATCCCCCCCCAAACTTAGGACGTACATTGACCTCAATGGACAAAAATGAAATGCAAGAAAAGTAAAAGGTCAAGTACTCCCCTCCGATCGCTCAGAGTCGGTGCCAGCATCGTCCGGTGAGGAGGGTGGTCTTCTTGAATGATCAATTTTCCATTCTTTGCAATTTATCAAACACCTTGTGTGCACAAGTTAAAATGAAGAACAAAAATTTTGATGGTTAATTCCAAATCCCAAAAATAATAACACAGTTATAGCCACGAATTACAAAAACCATCATCAACAATTCGCTCATAAACATCAATTCCATCACAATAACAAATTCCCCATATTCCAACTCCATTTCAGAAACAACAATGAAGAACAACTAGCAATATAAAACTCCAAATCTTTTCACATCAATAATCACCTATGATTTAGAAATCAAAAATTACCTGGAGAATTTTGAGAAGGAGACTGATAGAATGGACCCAACTAACCTCATCGTGTGCTGGAAGGAAGGAATGGAGGGAAAAAGTATACTATGCAGGCCGATCGACTGAAAGAGCCTTACCTGGCAGCTCTTATTGTGCGATGGGGGCCGCGGCACAATAAAAGTGAGCCGCGGCCCAAAGTACAGTCGGACTTGAACGTTTTGATATGTCGTCGGGTGCCGCGGTTCAGATTTCGTATGCCGCGGATCAGTGTTTTAGTGTGCCGCGGCTCAGCCTTAGTATGCCGCGGCACAATGTACAGGCGCCCTGGGTGTTTATTGACCATTTAGTGTGCCGCGGCTCAGTTATCGGGTGCAGCGGCTCGGCGACTGGTGTGCCGCGGCTTAGTAAGATCATGCCGCGGCACAGGTACTGCTTTGATCGGCCATTTTTCCTCGGTGGTGTGTCCGCGGCTCACTGGGTGTCTGCGGCCCATTATTGAATTTATCCCCTTTTCTTTGATTCTGCACGTAAATTTTACGAATTCATTAAGATGAGAGGAAAGGATGGATCAAAGAGGAAAGAAGACAAAAAGAGACTCTAAAAATGCAAGCAAACAACAAAGAATCTACAACTAATACTCGGGTTGCCTCCCGAGGAGCGCTAAGTTTATAGTCTTCAGCCGGACCTATTGAACAACGTTAGTTCGCTTTTCGCAAACTCCATTTGGCTTCCGCCCCGTTCATCGAACCGTTTGTATTTTGGTTAAAATTATGACCATTGGTCATCAGCCGTTCGACTTTCGGTTCAGTCATCAAATGTAGTTTTCGAAAAGGTTTCGACTTGAAAAACTTCCCGAAACACCCGGTTTCTCCATGACTAATTTTTCTCTTGGCTTTCGGATCACTCTCCTCCTTCACAAACGAACTCACAACTGCAGCAGATTTTTCTTCATGGTCGAGAAACGCCACTAGTTCTACATCCTTCTTCAAACTTGGGCCATTTAACACAAAATCTGAATTTTCCCAACGACGATTTTTTCGATGCTTTCCTCTTTCACAAACATCCACACCCTCAATTTGTGATCCTTTATCAGCACTTCCGGACATGGGAACGATTTGAATACTTGAAAAGTAACTTCCTCGTCTTGGACCCTCAGAGTTAGCTCTCCCTTTTCCACGTCTATAAGGGTTCGGCCCGTCGCTAGAAATGGTCGTCCCAAGATGATCGGAATATTGTCATCTTCCTCCATGTCTAGTACGATGAAGTCGGCTGGAAAGATGAACTTGTCAACCTTAACTAATACATCCTCGATCACTCCCCTCGGATACTTTATCGATCGGTCCGCCAATTGTAATGAGACTGTGGTTGGCTTAGCTTCCCCAATATTCAGCTTTTGAAAAATCGATAGAGGCATGAGGTTGATACTTGCACCAAGATCGCATAGTGCCTTATCAAACGAAAGATTCCCCATGGTGCACGGTATGTTAAAGCTTCCCGGATCTTTCAATTTAGGTGGGAGCTTCTTTTGAAGAATTGCACTGCACTCCTCTGTCAAGGCAACCGTTTCAAACTCTTCAAGTTTTCTCTTCTTAGATAATATCTCTTTCATGAACTTGACATAACTCGGCATCTGCTCCAATGCGTCGGCGAACGGAATATTTATGTGAAGCTTTTTGAACACATCAAGAAACTTGGAAAATTGTTTGTGCGCCCTTCTTTCTTTGTAGTCTTTGTGGAAATGGAGCAGGGGAACACATGTCTTCGAGTTATCCGGCTCCAAATCTTTCGACTCCTCGGCTTTAAATCCATATCTTCCTTAATAACCTTCTTCTCTTTACCCGCTCGGGCTGATCCGAGAACTCTCTCCGCTTCTCAAGCTAATTGCGTTTAAGCTCTCTCTAGGATTTGTCTCGTGGTACTCGGCAATGCTCCCTCCGACGAGTCAACACATTAGCGATTTGGCCCAATTTGAACCTCCAAATTCGAATGGAAGCAGAATGATTTTGTAGTGTAGCTTCCGTCCAGTCATAAATTGACTCGTATTTGCCGCCAATTTTGCAAGCGCTTCCTCGAGAGACACTTTGGGAGCGGAAGGGGGCTGCTGTTGATTCTGGGCGAAAGGGGGCTGGTGTGCGTTCTGTCCGTTTCTCCATGAAAAGTTGGGATGATTGCGCCACCCCGGATTATAAGTATTGGAGTACGGGTTATTCGGTGGATTCCCATTTCCTACGAATTGAGCCTGCTCCATCTGATTTTGCTCGAACGGATTTCCAAATTGACACTCCGCACTCGGGTGTGATCCGTTACACCAATTACATGTCTCAATGGTAACGGGGGCTGGTGCGTGCGAAAAGTTCGAGTCATGTGTCAAAGCGGCGACTTGAGCTGACAAGGTGGAAATCGGATCATTGCTCGAAACTTCCATTACCCTCTTCGGTGTCAATCTTTCTGCTGGCCATTGGTAAGCATTTTCAGCCATATCTTCTAAAAGCACGTGAGCCTCGGCCATAGATTTTCCCATGAATGTTCCTCCGGAGGCTGCATCCACTAAAGTGCGTGTAGAAGCACTCAAACCACCATAAAACGTATGCAGCTGAAGCCAATCAGGAATGCCGTGATGAGGGCATCTTCGAAGCAATTCTTTATATCGCTCCCACGCCTCGTGGAGCGATTCCATATCGTACTGGGCAAAAGTGGTTATCTCGTTTCTCAACCGCGCCGTCTTAGCTGGTGGGAAAATTTTTGCAAGGAAGGCTTGCACTAACCTCTCCCATGTTGTAATCGACCCCGGCGGTAAGGAATTTAACCAAAACTTTGCTTTATCCCTCAAAGAAAAAGGGAAAAGCCTCAATCGGATGGCGTCGTCGGTGACACCATTAGTTTTGAAAGTATCGCATATCTCAAGGAAAGAAGCAATGTGGGCATTCGGATCGTCCTTCGGTAGTCCACAGAATGGGCTCGCCTGCACCATCTGAATAATGGCGGGCTTGATCTCAAAGTTATTTGCTTGGATGGTGGGACGCCGAATTCCCGAAAAATTAGCGTTGACCTGCGGCATGGCATAATCACGAAGAGCGAGTTCCGGTTGAACTTGCCGCACTTGGTTGTCTCCTCCTTGGATTTCAATATTCTCGGCCATGTTGACCGTCGTCTGCAGCTCTCTTTTCTCCTTTTTGTTCCTTCTTAGAGTGCGCTCGAGCTCGGTGTCCAAAGGTAGTAGGCCTTCGTTACCGAGTCTTCTCATGCACTAACGAAAGGTCCTGAAAGGAAAAACGAATAAACAAAATTAAATACACAAAAATAAAAATAAACGTTCAAATTAAGACTGGAAATACTTAAGTCGATATTAGAAAAATTTCATTCCCCGGCAACGGCGCCAAAAACTTGTTGCGATATTTCCTACACGCAAGTGCACGTCATCGTTTACAAGTAATAAAGTGATAAGTAGAGTATCGTTCCCACGAGGATTGAATCTCCAACTACCGACGTTTTCGTATTCCAATTTTATTTGAACAATCGAAGTTGGGTTTTTGGATTAATAACTAAAAGAAGTAATAAAATACTAAGCAGTAGAAAACAATATCTTGGATTAAGGAAATCAAATGATGAATACGTCTAGGGTTCTGAATCCACCTTAGTTTATCCGAATTTACTCTCGATTATCCGTAATAAATAATTTTCCCAATTTACTGAAGGCGGAGATTGCTAATATATTCTACCGCCTCTCCCGAGGTCAATAGATTTATCTAACGGCGACTAACGCACTCTATCCCTAGGTGAATTATCTCGTCGATAGGCAAAAAGCATGAAATCTCCTACAGGCCACGTAGTTCCTATGAGTATATTCCTATCTCACAGAATAAAACGGTCCTCACCAATAGTTCCTCACCAAATCTCCTCTCCCGATTCAAGTGAATGATTAAATCAATACAACTATTGGCCGATAATTGCAAGCATTAAACATAATTGGGAAAACTCAATAAAAAGGTAATAAATTGGATAATCTTAATCAATTCGTCAAAACAAAGGTTTCATCAAAACCCTAGATTAGGGCTTTAGCGACATACTAAAAAGCGAAAATACGTAATAAATAAACGAAAGCATAAAATTCAAACGCAGATGAAGCTCGGATTCCTCCGTTCTTGACTTCCGCCTTCGCCCTTGAATTCCTCTGCTTCCTCTTCTTCTCTGTCTCCAAGCTTAAGCTCTCTTAGGTTTAGATTCAATGATTCCCGATAATTAAATTAGGGTCTTCAACCCTATTTATAGCTCAAGACTTCCATAAATCGCGTCCGTATTAGTTGGTCGGCGGCTTTGAAACGCCCAAAATCCGCAGACGTATAAGACCCGCTAAGTGTGCCGCGGCTCACTAGACTTGTGCCGCGGCACATCGCCAAAAGTTGAATACAGGCGTAATTAAATTCTTACGTACGCGGCTCACCAGGGCTGTGCCGCGGCACAGAGTACAACTTACTCTGCCCTTCGGCTGGTGTCTGCCTTTGCCGCGGCTCAGATTCCTTGTGCCGCGGCTCAGAGTCCAGTTTTGCCGTCTTCGCCCGTTTTGCCTCGTTTTAGCTTCCGGACTTCAATTTCCTGTCAATCATACAAAATTAAGGAATTAAAAGCTCATTTAGATGATTTCACTCACCAAAACACTACAAAATAATGATGAATAAGCGTATAAAAATACGCATAACAATTAGATTCTCAACCGGAGGTTGTTGCGGCATATTGTAGTTTGCTTCCATCCCATATTGAGGCCCGGGATAATAGTTTGCTCCATATTGCACTCCAACGGGTGGTTGTCTCGGATAAAAGTATCTCCCTTGTTGAGCTTCGGGTATCCCTTGATTGCGCCCAACATTCTCATATCTCGGAACCACGGTTGATGAATGTTTTCTTCATCCAAATTTTGTGCAACATTCTCATGCCTCGGTTGACGAGGGTTTTCTTCCTAGAGCAAAAGTCGCTCTTCAAGATCCGGATTCTCCTCGTCGTTTGCCATTGATGATGTGTCTATTGTTTTTGGTGCTCTAATCCTTTGAATTTCGTCTATGGGTGGAAGAATCGGGTTTCCCAATGATCTCCTACCAAGCATAAACAAAAGAAGTTAGAGCGAATTTTTAGACTTTATCGAAAATAATGAAAACGGAAAAATGACAAGAAAAACAATTCAACTATTATTAAAACAAGATAAAAAATTAAACGCCAACTCCCCAGCAACGGCGCCAAAAACTTGATGAACAAATTAAAACTCGCAAGTGTACGAATCGCTTTTGTAGGTAGCGACAAGTAACTCCGAGGTCGATCTCACAAGGAGTTGGAAACGGTTTGAAATTCACTAATGTTCGGCAAATAGTCGAATTAACAAAAGTAAAGTAAAGTAAAATACACCAATGATTTGATAGGATTACAATCACAAACCCAGAAAATTAAAATAAACGAAACGTTAACAACACCGAATTAATGGTTGGATAATTAATAGATTGCAATAATGAGAATGATATGGGAGTTCAGAACCACCGACACACACGTAATCAATTATTAGTTCCGATACTCAAGTAAATAAGGTTTGGAATTATCGATTGCTCACGGTTAAAAGAAATCCATTTGATGGCGGTAATTCTAAAAATCACGATTGTTCTTTTCGAAAATAAGAGACACTCCTTCGATGGGGATGAATCCCTAACTAATACTCGATTAACCAACTACTTTTGATGAGGTAAATCACTAAAAGATCGCGTAAAAAAGGTTTAGAACATTAACAATCGCTTCTATCGGGTCATTTGATGGCGGGCTCCGACAAAAACCCTCGTTTTGACAATAATAACAACTATGAAATAGGTTTGATGATCTAAATCAATTTCTTATGCGAAGAACAAACAAAGAGGAATAATCCCAAACTCTACCCGGAAAATCAATTGAAACTAACAATCGACAACATGTGTGTGGTTCAATCTAAAACCCATATGAAAATATTAGCTACACATCATTATTTCAACAATAATAGTGAAAATCGTAAAACAAAACATGGTAGAAACTTCCCTTGTAAAAGCCGAAATCGAATTCCCGATGAAGGTTTGATGTTCTTCCTTCAAGAACTCATAATAAATGATACAAGGAATTATAATCACTCACAAATGTATTTTTCAAAATGATGAACAAACAAGGAAGATGATGAAATAAAATCTTACTTTTCCTCCCTTTTTGGTGTTTTCTCCACAATTCTTGTGTTTTTCCACACATTATATCTCACAAGATCAGAATAATCCCTCTTTAGGTCCCCAAGACCTTTTTATAAAGACAAAAAGCCAAGAAAATCCCTACAAATCATGTAAAAATGTCAATGAAAAGGTCATGCACCGAAAAGTGACGCGGCCTGTATCAGATGACACGGCCCGTGTCGAACTGTCCTGGAAAATGCAAAAGTTCACTGTTCAATGGACCCGTCCGTGTCCTGTGACACGGCCCATGTTGTACTGTCCTGGGAACAAAAATCTCACTAGATGCATGACCCGGACGTGTCGTATGACACGGTCGAGTTGCCTGATGCGGCCCGGGTCATTTCTTCTTGTTTTGACTCCAATTTTTGGTCTTCTTCGGCTTGATCTTTTTTTTTTTGCATCAATACACCTCGGAATTTAGCATATGATATACCGTTTCAAAGATAATTTCACGAGGAATCTATATCAATAGAGAACATCCAAATTCTGAGTGATGATTCTGGAATTTAGAAAATACGACCGATGTTGCTTCATTTTTTCATCGCCCGAGCTATGTTTTTGCTCCCGATTTGCTATTGATCGTCATAAACTCCAACATTGGCCATAAAAGTGCATATTTCACCACAATCTTCGTCCGGCTACTTATCAAACAAAAACATAACATACCAAGCATAAAAAAGAACAAAAACACTAAAAAGCAAACAAAAAAATGACTCAATAGAATAGAATGAGTCGATCAAGAATCGACTCATCAATGCCAAAACCTCTTGATAATGCCAAAACCTTGATGCCAAAACCTCTTAAACATGTTAGATTGGAGAGTCTTTCTTCTTGATCTTCTTTTGAATGTTCTGGTCTTCAGCATTTAGAGAAGTGTGAACTGCTCGTAGGCAAGTTCTAAAATGATAGCATCTAATAGGGAAGTGTATTACAACTTAAACTATTGATTGGCGCGCAAGCACAATCTTACAGTGTAGTCTAGCGTTAAATACAACTTAACCTATGAATTATTCGTAGACAAGTTCTTTTATCTTTTTATACTTAACAAGTTTTTACTTGTTTGTTTGCAGTAAATAAATTGATTTCGTAATCAAACAGTAACACAGTAGTAGATTACGAGTTGTGTTTATTGATATTGTGCAAAGATTACAATGAAAGCAGAAATAAAGATACTGAATTTTATGTTGCTAAAATTATTGCTAAAAAGGATCCTCCATGCTAGCTCCTATAATGAGCATGTCTCCAAGGCCTCCTGTCGGGATCATTTTCAGTTCCTCTCCACAAGTGCTCTAATGAATCCTTACCTCGATCTAGATAGATCGCTCTTCCTTCAGCCGATTGGTCGAAGGCAAGTATCCAGTCTTTCGGGTGAGTGATCCTATCTCCCTTCCGATGCCTTGACTTCATTGAAATTTGCAATGGGAGCCGTCCTTTTTCCAGCATCTTTGCAAATTCGTCTGTAGCCTCCGCCAATGTCCAGTACTTGTTGAAGATGGCGGACTCCCTTATGAGCTTGACAAAGTACCTCATCAGTTCATTCTTCCTCCATTGCTTCACTTCATTAGCTGTAGGCCGACAGTTGGTTGGCAGACGAATCTCCTATGGCTTCTGCACATTATTCTTCCATGGAATGCTAGGGTCGTGGAACTCTGGCCGAGAACCAGATACCTTGTAACTTTGTGCAGGTGTGGCCAATCGGTTGATTACACCACTGACGTTGTCTTCAAGTGCAACATCAAATTTTCTCTCTCTTTCTATCCTCCATTGCCTAGCGGCCTCCCTGGACTCTTCCCCCTTTTTGGCTTCATCAAGATAAGAGACCTTCGTATCAAGGCATTCCAGGATTTTCATCGCATTATCCTCTTTGGTTTCCATGCTTGATAATTTATCCATCAGGGAACTGAGGATCACAGACATGTCATTGATCTTGTGGTCATGTCCTGTGAGCTTGGAGCCAGTCTCCTGAAGGGCGGCAACAGTCCTAGCTTCGCAGATTATGAGCTTTGCCTGCTCCTCTTTGAGAATCTCTTCCTGGCGTTTCTGAAGTTGGGCGAGAGCTTGCTTTAATACACTCGGCAAAATGTAAAAAGCTTCTTCAATCTTCGTGATTTCTCGCTTCACACCGGCCATGTCATCGATGGCAGTCGCATGCAGCCAATCGAGCTGTTTGCCAACGTTGTACAAGGTGTCTACAGCATCCTATAGAAACACTGTTTGGTGCACGATTGCATGCAGTTGCTCAATCTTGGATTCAGTTCTGGGAGAGTTGGGGCGCGCTAGTTTGTCCTCAGCTCCATTGAGCTGGTGCAGAGCCACATTATTGCATGGCTGGTGTGGTTTGTCCTCAGGTAGAAAACCATCATCGGATTCCACTGTTGGAGGTGATGCGGGGGCATCAGTTGTGGGCACGGCTGTTGGTTAGTCAGCCTATTCCGATTCGGAGACAGGGGGATTGATTCCTCCTGTTTTGGATGTGCTTCTGTAGACAATGGTATAGGAGGGACTGAATCCTCCTGCTGTCTAACAACATACGCCTGTTCCGGCAGAGGGACTGATTCCTCTTGCGGGATGGCACGGGCTTGATCTTATTCAGCATCGACAGGCTCGGGTGCATATGCTGAAACTATCGATTCTTCAGCGACAGGAGGGACTGATTCCTCCTTGTCTTGGGCAGTTTCTTGCTGTCGGGGAGGGGACTGTTGTTGGATTGAGGTCCTGATACGAAACCGACTACTCCAAGCGAAGAAGATGAAGTTAGGATTGACGTGAAACACCTCGACCATACTCCAACATACTTAGGCGAGAAAACGGATACGAGACCCGGAGTTACCTTAATAACCGGACTTGGAGTAACTTAAAACAAAAGGCAACTTGCACCTTGGGGGAAGAGGTCCAAGTAGGGAAGACAAAACAATAAAAGAATCTTCAGCATTTTCTTTATTATAAAAAGCAGCAGGATTCTCGGCAGCATGCTTTGTGAAAGGCGGCTATCACCTTAGAGACAAAACCCAGCTTTTACTCTTGTTTGCAAGTGACGTGGGGAACCTTGTATTTTATTTTCCTTATTTTAAGTCCAGCTTGTAATAGTTTAGATTATCTTGTCAGGCTACTTTAGCCTATAAATAGTGGCGATAGAGTTGTAATGAGCAGAATGATTTTGAATGATAAAAATAACATACCTTGTGTATTGTTTAAGTGTTGGACGAGTTTCCTTCAAAACTTTGATTATTATTCGACATGTTTTCGAATCTTAATCTGATCGATTCTCAATAGGTCTTGAGAAGAAATCACTTTATCGAATTATAGTTCTAGTTCGATAAAAACAACTTTTTCTTGTCCTGTTTCGATACGTTCTTGTTTTCGATACAGGGTTGTACTTGCTCGGGATTTCGCATTAAGTGATGTTCGATCGTTCGAACTTGTTTCCTATTTTCAATTAGCATCCGACCGAAACTTGCTGTTTCGAGTGCCGCTGTTTGGAGGTTGCCTGTCTCGATTCATTTCCATTCGACCAGTTCCTGTCTTGTTGCAGTATCGAGTTGCTGTCGTCATTTCCTGTCGCGTGCGCATACCGCTAGCCAGTGTTATTACTGTAGCGAGCTGTGTTATCAGTTCCTGACAGTTTCTTGTTGTTCGCTTCCGCTCGTCAAAACAGCCTTCCACTGTATCGATAGAGAAATCGCATCATAAGTGGCATCGGAGCCCAAGTTCTTGATCTTTGGCATTATGGATCTCAACGACACTGATTTCTTGGCAAAACTTCGCGACGCATTGCTTGACGTACCAGAACAATGCGACCAGCGTTGGCAACCTAGGCGTGGTGACTATGAACGACCCTCACGCCATGTCGAAGAGTTCAAGGTGAACGAGCTTCTAGAGTTCGTTGGCGGGACAGACCCTGAAGTTTACCTGGAATGGGAACGTAAAATTGATCGTATGTTCGAGTTCAAAGACCTCGACGATGAGAAACGGTGCAAGTATGCAATTCTCAAGTTGGGGAAAGGCGCTTCACTTTGGTACGAAGGAGTGAAAACACGAAGAACCCGTGCGGGGAAAGATAAGATCCGTTATTGGGATTCGTTAAAAAGAAAACTTCGTAAAAGATATGTACCAACATCACATCGGCTGTCCTTGTACAGAAAGATTGCAGATCTCATGCAACTAAAGTTGAGTGTCAGTGAATACATTGAGGAGTTTTAGAATCTAACCTTAATGGGAGAAATAGAGAAGAATGAGGAGCAGAAGATGTCGCGATTCTTGCGTGGCTTGAACCGAAGCATAGCTAGCTCGGTGGAATTATATCCATACGAGGACTTCGATACATTATGTGGGTTATATGTGAAGTTGGAAGCTCAAAACAGGGTGAAGTTGTATAAACCCGAGTTTCCAGCCAGATTTGGAAACCCAAGTGTCGGTTCTAGTTCAACTACTAAGGCAACTGTACCGATTCCGGTCACTGTTCTGATCCCGAAGGCCCCCTACATACCGAAGGAGACGAGTTTGGCTAAAGTAAGATGTTTCAAATGTCAAGGGTTCGTACATTATCAAAATGCTTGTCCAAACAAACGAGTGGTAAAACTAAGAGAAGCTGTCACGATCCGAGACGAGTTGTTGGTTGAGGACGAAAAGGAGAGATTGGGTGATGTATTTGATTTCAGCATGAAGGACGAAGAAGGAGAAGAATGTGAGACTTACGATGCTCCAAGCTATGACACGGCTTTAGTTCTGCGTACGCTACAAGCCAAAGCTGTTTCGAATGATTCCGAACAGCGGGATCAAATATTTCACACGAAGTGTCAAGTCGGAAATAAATGGTGTAGTTTGATCGTTGATGGAGGGAGTTGTACCAACGTAGCTTCCTGCGAGATGGTGACTAAACTCGGGCTGACCACTATGGCTCACCCGAAACCTTACACTTTGCATTGGCTCGATGATGGGAGCAAAATAAGGGTGACTAAACAAGTGTGGATTGGACTAACCATGGGTTCATATGAAGACAATGTATTATGTGATATACTCCCAATGGATGCATGCCATGTACTTTTGGGAAGGCCATGGATGTTTGATAGGGAAATTTTACACCGAGGAAGAAGCAATGAGTACGAGTTACGGGATAAGGGCAAAAATATTGTGCTCAAACCAATGTCACCGCAAGCTATTCACTCTATGAGTTCTAGCCGGAGTGAAAAACCAAAACTGGCCATATTTGCTAGCGAACGGGAGGTGGAACATGCTATTAATGATGGTGAGTGCGTGTACTTGTTGATTTTGAATGAGACATGGAATGGTAACATGGTTGTGCGGAACGACGAAAGGATGGATGCCTTAATACACGAATTTGCGGATGTTTTTTCCGAAGAATTACCGTCGGGTTTGCCACCTATTCGTGCGATTGAACATCAGATCGACCTCATACCGGGTGCATCGCTCCCTAACAAAGCTGTCTATAGATGTAATCCCGAGGAGACGAAGGAATTACAAAATCAAATCGAAGAACTAATGAACCGAGGGTATGTGCGAGAAAGCCTAAGTCCTTGTGCGGTTCCGGTATTACTAGTTCCTAAGAAAGACGGATCTTGGCGAATGTGTATTGACAGTCGAGCCGTGAATAATATAACCATCAAGTATCGATTTTCGATTTTGAGGCTTGATGACATGTTGGATGAATTACATGGATCCGTAATCTTTTCAAAGGTTGACCTACGAAGTGGTTATCACCAAATCCGGATGCGAGAAGGAGATGAGTGGAAGACGGCCTTCAAAACTAAACACGGGTTGTATGAATGGACCGTTATGCCGTTCGGCCTTACAAATGCGCCAAGTACCTTCATGCGCTTGATGAATGAGGTGCTTAAGCCATTCTTGGGGAAATTTGTAGTTGTGTATCTAGACGATATTTTGATTTATAGCCGATCATTGCAAGAACATTTCGGACACTTGAGACAAGTCTTCGAAACCCTTAGGGACCAAAGGCTGTATGGAAAAAAGGCGAAGTGCTTATTTTTGGTCGAGAGTATAGTCTTTTTGGGCTATGTTGTTTCAAAGGATGGAGTGTCGGTTGATCAAGCAAAGATCAAAGCAGTTAAGTCCTGGCCAGTGCCCACTACAGTGACGGAAGTTAGATCGTTCCACAGACTGGCTTCATTTTACCGAAGATTCATTCGAGATTTCAGCACCATTGCAAGCCCAATAACCGAATGTTTGAATAAAGGTACGTTTAATTGGAGTCGGGCTGCCCAGGAGTCATTCGCAAATTTGAAGGCAAAGTTGTTCGAGGCACCAATCTTAGCATTACCCGATTTTTCGCAACCGTTCGAGGTAGAATGTGTTGCTAGCGGAGTTGGCATTGGGGCGGTTCTCATTCAAGGAAAGCGGCCTATTGCTTATTTTTCAGAAAAGTTAAACGGTGCTCGTCTCAATTATTGTACGTATGATAAGGAGTTTTATGCTATTGTGAGGGCTCTAGATCATTGGAGTCACTATCTTCGGCCGAAGCATTTCATCATACATTCGGACCACGAATCATTGAAGTACATTAACGGACAACACAAGTTAAGTCCAAGGCATGCGAAGTGGGTGGAATTCTTACAATCATTTCATTTTTCATCGAAGTATAAGGATGGCAAGAGCAATATTGTAGCAGATGCATTGTCTGGGCGTTATGCCTTACTCTCTACTCTTGATGTTCATTTGCTTGGATTCGAGACAGTGAAGGAATATTACGACGGTGATGCGGATTTTGGCGAGACCTTTGCACTTTGCAAATCTGGACCAATGGGAGAATTTTAGATATAGGAGGGCTTCCTTTTAAAGGGAAATCGTCTTTGCCTACCCAGGCACACGATTCGAGAATTGTTAGTTCGGGAGGCTCACGGGGGAGGTTTGGCTGGCCACTTTGGTTTGACTAAGACATAGGATGTGCTGAAGGAATATTTTTATTGGCCAAAGATGCAGGGGGATGTTAATAATATAATTAGTAAATGTGTGACATGCCATGTTGCGAAGAGTTCGTTCAAACCAGGAGTCTACACACCTTTACCGGTTCCGGAAAGGCCATGGGAAGATGTCTCGATGGACTTCATTGTTGCTTTACCACGTACTCAACGAGGAAAAGATGCTATTATGGTGGTCGTAGACCGTTTTTCGAAAATGGCTCACTTTGTAGCGTGCCACAAAATAGACGATGCAAGCAATGTGGCCGACTTATATTTTCGAGAGGTGGTACGTTTACATGGGATTCCGAAGACTATTGTTTCCGATCGAGACGCCAAATTTCTCAGCTACTTTTGGAACACCCTATAGAGGGAGGTGGGAACAAAACTCTTGTTTAGCACTTCACACCACCCTCAAACCGAGGGACAAACTGAAGTGACTAATCGAACCCTGGGAACACTGTTGCGAGTCTTGGTAAGCAAAACACAAAAGGACTGAGATCTAAAACTAGCACATGCGGAATTTGCTTATAATCGTTCTCCTACTCATGCCACGACGCACTCTCCATTTGAAGTAGTTTACGGGCTGAATCCTTACATACCGCTAGATCTAATTCCACTACCGAGAGACGAATTGGTGCATAAGGATGCAGAGTCAAAATTGAAATCAATGATGAAACTACACGAACAGGTGCGTGACCGAATCAAGGAGATAAACGAGACGTACAGAAGGAAGTCGAACAAGCAAAGAAAATCGAGATTATTCGAGGTTGGAGATTTAGTTTGGTTGCATTTGAGGAAAGAACGATTCCCAAGTAAGCATAAGAATAAGTTAATGCCACGAGCTGAGGGACCGTTTAAAATAGTTGCGAAAGTGAACGACAACACTTACAAGATAGAACTTCCAGGTGATTATGGGGTGCATGCTACTTTTAACGTAGGTGATCTATCTCCTTATCTCGATGACAATGGAATTGCGGAATTGAGAACAATTCCTTTTAAAGAAGGAGGGAATGATACGAAACTGACTACTCCAAGTGAAGAAGATGAAGTTAGGATTGACGTGAAACACCTCGACCATACTCCAACATACTTAGGCGAGAAAACAAATACGAGACCCGGAGTTACCTTAATAACCGGACTTGGAGTAACTTAAAACAAAAGGAAACTTGCACCTTGGGGGAAGAGGTCCAAGTAGGGAAGGCAAAACAATAAAAGAATCTTCAGCATTTTCTTTATTATAAAAAGCAGCAGGATTCTCGGCAGCATGCTTTGTGAAAGGCGGCTATCGCCTTGGAGACAAAACCCAGCTTTTACTCTTGTTTGCAAGTGATGTGGGGAACCTTGTATTTTCTTTTCCTTATTTTAAGTCCAGCTTGTAATAGTTTAGATTATCTTGTCAGGCTACTTTTGCCTATAAATAGTGGCGATAGAGTTGTAATGAGCAGAATGATTTTGAATGATAAAAATAACATACCTTGTGTATTGTTTAAGTGTTGGACGAGTTTCCTTCAAAACTTTGATTATTATTCGATGCATTTTCGAATCTTAATCTGATCGATTCTCAATAGGTCTTGAGAAGAAATCACTTTACCGAATTATAGGTCTAGTTCGATAAAAACAACTGTTTCTTGTCCTGTTTCGATACCTTCTTGTTTTCGATACAGGGTTGTACTTGTTCGGGACTTCGCATTAAGTGTTGTTCGATCGTTCGAACTTGTTTCCTATTTTCAATTAGCATCCGACCGAAACTTGCTGTTTCGAGTGCCGCTGTTTGGAGGTTGCCTGTATCGAGTCATTTCCATCCGACCAGTTCCTGTCTTGTTGCTGTATCGAGTTGCTGTCATCATTTTCTATCGCGTGCGCATACCGATAGTCAGTGTTATTACTATACCGAGCTGTGTTATCAGCTCCTGACAGTTTCTTGTTGTTTGCTTCCGCTCATCAAAACAGCATTCCGCTGTACCGATAGAGAAATCGCATCAGGTCCCTTGTCCCTAAAGGTTTTGCATCCCTGAGAGCTCCTGTTCTATAGCTTCTTCACGGATCATTCTCAGACCTGCCTGTAAGGCGTCGTCGTCATCTGAGTCGTGGTATGATTTGGGGGTAACAGGAATAATGTCTTTAGACTTCGATTTGCCTTTGAATTGGGCTTGTTCTTTCACCAGAAAATAACTCTTTATCAGTTCCTCGTAGAAGTTGTTGTCCCATTGAATAAGGGCTTCGATGTTCTAGGAATCTGTCACCTCCTGAACAAATGATTCTTCTTCCTTCCACTCATTCCAGTTGTACAGGGTTTTGTACGGAGCAACCCTGTAGGTCTTCCACTGAACAAAGCGTTCAAAGGTCTGTTGAAACTGTACTGACAGCAAAGTGTTGTTGATTAAAGTATCAGGGGAGGGGCTGCGTACAGTACATGGGTTCCTCTACAACTGTGGGAGCCTATTTTGGAGAGGGATCCCGTACAGGGGTTGGTACCCTGACGGGAGAGGGATCCCTTACGGGTGTGGTTTCCCATGTAGGAGATGCAGCTTTTGGCTCCGAAGGGGAAGCCGACTCGCTAGAGCCTTTCAACTTGGCAAGTAATTGATCACCCGTCATAGCCGCCAAAGGCTCAGGATCTGCACCATATGCAACAATTACCTCTTCTATAGGGGTTGCGCCCTGGGCGTTTGATACAGCGGGTTGCATCGACGAAGGGGCATCCACAGAGATCGATGTAATCTCTGCAGCCTGAGCTTTGGAAGTCTTCCTTAGCTTCCTTTTCAGCTTCTCAACGGCAAGGGGAGTTTTGCTGTGAGATCTCTTCCTCTTCTTGGACTTTTCCTCACTGCCGAATGCCAGAGTGATGTCCCTGGGATCATCAGACAGGGGCAGATTCCTAGCAAAGGGTCTTGTCCCAATAAGTCCATCTCTGTTGAAAACGGAGTGCTTGCTTCCTCCAATGTATTTGCCTTGGCCAATCTTCTTGGCTCCTATTGATTGCGGCACACCGCTTTTGTTCAGGATGTTGTTGAGAATGAGGCCAAAAGATTTCTTCTGGGTGGCAGGCTTAGAAGCCTCTTCCTGCAGCCTCTTCAGGACAATTTGACACCAGTTGACCTTTTCTCCAGACATGATGGCGACCATCATTCTGAATCGAAGGTTGGTGCACATCTCGAATGCGCCGGTCCTGTTTTCAACAACACGACAGCAAAAATCGTGTAAGTCCACAAAGGGCAAACAAAACACTTCTTGTGTCAAGATGCATGAACATTCACGTTCGAAGTAGCGCCAGTAAATAGTCCCCAATATGCGGTGAGGATCTCTTGAGACCCAAAAGACTCAAGCTCCTCCATAGTCAGGCCATCAGAAGGCAGCCTATAGAGTTTCTGCAGTAGATCCTGGTCAATGCGGATCTGAAATCCACGGACGGTGGCAGAAATGTCAGAAACTTCTCCTCCTCTTTTAAGAGAGAAGAAACGAACAGAGGCCGAGATAGAATTGCTCGACCATTTGCTCATCATAGAGCTCAGTAGTATGGCTTTCAAGGCGATAGATGCCTTGTTGACGGATTCTGGAAATGATGAGCTCCATGGCATCAGCGTCCTCGTTTTCAGCACGAACATGCTCCAGGATGACGGATCTGGCGAAGATTTGCCCGTCGATGATGGTTTCCTTCTTCTTGAGAGATTGAGATGAAGTTTGAGAAGATGCCTTTATGAATACTGAAGAAAATGTGAGTGAGATTGCAAAGAAAATGCAGTAAGATGCAGTAAACAATATAGGCTATTTGCTCAAGAAATCTTTAATTTGTAGAAAGCGTAAAGAGTCGTAGGGAGCATGTCACAGTCCTTTTATAGTCGGAGGGGAAGATTAGGGTTAATAGAAAGCGAATGGTCAGATTTAATGGATGGGAACCATCGTTTTTAAATGAACGAACAGGATGAATCGAGCGTAACTGGAACATCTTATCCATCCGATTTTGAAATGATAACCGGTCCCACTTTTGATGTTTCAACTTCCCTTATTGCCCGAAATGGCGGTTTGAAATAATTATTTAATTGAAAAATCACGGCGTTTGAGATAATACAGTCCAGATGTCATGTAAAGCATTAAATGCAAAGACGTATGAATTATGAAACAGGGCACGTGGACTTAAAACAGTTTTAACATGAATAAAATATTAACATAATATTAATATAATATTAATTGATGTCCCATTGTATGTGTTGTATCCACGAAAATACAGAGTTCCCCCTTAAAAGGTACATGCGGGATTCAATTCTTACAGCAATTTTTGGATTAATACTATATTCATGGGTCATACTGTATTCCCCCTTAATTAATGCACACATCAGCTGTAGAAAGATGTCATGTCTTCTTAATCCTATAGTGTTGTCTGACTGTCTGAGTGTACAGTTAATTAACGGTGGATACTGTATTCTTGGGTCTTACAGCATTCTCCCTCAATTGATGAGTAAAAGCATAAAAACTTACAGAGAGTCGGGCTGTAGCATTCCCAATTCTTGTCGAAGCATACAGAATCTGGCTGTGCTAAAAGGCTTGGTAAAGATGTCGGCTAACTGAATATCTATATGAACTTTCTCGAGCCGAACATCCTTGTTCTCAACATGATTCCGAATGAAGTGATGCTTCATATGAATATGCTTAGTACGCGAGTGCAATACAGGGTTGTGCTTTATTGCAATTGCACTCGTGCTATCACACATAATGGGAGTTTCCTTGGTAATGATTCTATAATCTGACAGCTGTTGTTACATCCAAAGGATCTGCATACAGCAACTACCAGCAGCATAGTATTCTGATTCAGCTGCGGAAAGCGATTTTGCCAATTGTTTCTTGCTGAACTAGGACACGAGTCTAGGTCCAAGAAAGTGACAAGTACCGCTTTTACTCTTCCTATCTAGCTTGCAACCTCCGAGATCCGAGTCACTGTAGCCAACTAAATCGAATCTGCCTTCCTTAGGATACCACAGCCCTGCATCGACTATTCCTTTAACATACTTAAGGATTCGTTTAGCTGTTGTGAAGTGTGATTTTTTAGGTGCTACATGATATCGGGCACACACTCCTACAGCAAACTGGATATTGGGGCTGCTAGCTGTTAGGTACAAGAGTGAGCCAATTAGCTTCTTGTAGAGTGATTGATCAACCGGCTTTCCAGCTTCATCAGCACTAATTTGCACGGAAGTGCTCATGGCGGTTGACGAGGATTTGGAATTATTCATTCCAAATTTGTTGAGAGGCTCCTTGCTATACTTTTCCTGGTTGATGAAGATTCCTGTAGGCAACTACTTTACCTGCAATCCTAGGAAATAACTAAGTTCCTCCATCATACTCATTTCAAATTTACTTTGCATGAGATGAGAAAACCTTTGACACAAAGCAAGGTTAGTGGAACCAAATATAATATCGTCAACATATATTTGAACCATCAGGAGGTCGTCAGCTTCCTATATCTTAAACAAGGTTTTGTCCACAGCACCTTTCTCGAATCCATTATTGGTAAGGTATAGTGACATGGTCTCATACCACGCTCTGGGTGCTTGCTTAAGTCCATACAGTGCTTTCTGTAGCCTGTATACAAAGTCTACACCTTCTGTGTTGAAAAACCCTGGTGGTTGTTCAACATAGACTTCTTCGGCTAGGTCTCCATTCAGGAATGCGCTCTAAACATCCATTTGATATACAATAAAGCTCTTATGGGTGGCAAAGGCTAG
Organism: Orobanche coerulescens; assembly: GCA_033398695.1. Classification (NCBI taxonomy): domain Eukaryota; kingdom Viridiplantae; phylum Streptophyta; class Magnoliopsida; order Lamiales; family Orobanchaceae; genus Orobanche; species Orobanche coerulescens. The sequence continues at coordinate 103,893,806 of CM065808.1, forward strand.
AAATATCCTAATGGCTTCTAGTCTGGCTACAGTGGCAAATGTTTTATCGTAGTCAATGCCTTCTTCCTGTCTGTAGCCTGTGCAACTAGACATGATTTGTTTCTGATAACAAGTCCATTCTCATCCTTCTTGTTTCTAAATACTCATTTAGCTCCAATCACGGCTTGTTGGCCACAAAGTATGCAGAATACAACTTGGAAAAGTGTTAGTACAACAAGCTGTGCGATTTTCAAATAAGAGTGTGTAGCGGAAGTCTGTTAAAGTAAGTTGCTATAAATACAGCAAATAGATTTTTCTCCTGGTAGCTTGGTGCGTACAGGGTATGTAATGTATACTTGTAAATAATCACAGTAATGAAAACAATAAATGCAGAAGGTAAATAACACAGTATTTAAAGTGGTTCGAGGTAAACCCCTCTACGTCCACTGGTCCTCCAAACAGGAGTAAAAACGTTTATTATAATCACTACGTACACAACTACGTGACTATAATCAAACCTATCCTTGTATCGTTCACACATATTGATACAAAGACTGTCGTTTTCAACCGCACATAGATTGGTTAAAGCTTTCACTTGACTTGCTTCTTCACACACAATTCCAAAGCTTCGTCTATAATGCAGATCCATCACACACAGTTTCAGGAAAAGCAAAGCTTTCTTCATTCCACACAGGGCTGATGATATTCTTCAAATGTAAGAACACGGGTTTGAACAACAACTTGACTTTCTTGAGCTTGAGGTGATGATGTGTTGTTCAAGGTTGAGCACTTGTATATTTCTTCTCTCAAGAATGGCAGTAAGCTTGAAGAAATATGTTTGCTCTTGATATACTGTTCTTGTGATGTTCACGAGTGTATCTCAGTATATCTCAGTTTGTATATTCGTTCATTGTACTTGATCTTCAAACTTCGGGGTATATATAGCTTTTGGGATAGATCCGTTGTGAATAGATCCGTTGAGCAAAGAGTCCGTTCCAACGTGTTGATTGACTTGCAAAATACAAGATCCGGATTTTGCTCCTTGTCTGAAGATCCTTGTCAGCTGGTATTTAAATACTTTATCCAGTAAGTATTTAAATACTTCTTTTCAGACGGTGGCTTGACTTTAGCGGGTAAAGTAGATTTCGTTTCAACGGTCTTCAGTCCTGTTGGATAAGTGTTGAATATCCTAACACTTTACGGCCCGTTTGCTGTATCCAACATATTGCATTTATAAAGCTGCAGCTGTAGGTTCCAATGTTGTAGGCTATCTCCCATGCTGTATGGCAGGCATTGTATGAATATTCAAGACAGCTTCCATACTTAGCGGTATTTCGAATCCTTCACTGTATGATGGAAGATATATTTGATATAGCTTGCTGTATGATGGCGGTGCGAAGTCTCGCTGTATGCTGGCACTTTATCAATTTGCTGTATGTTCGGCAGTAGTCATTTTGCTGTATGTTGGCACTTATCAAAACAAGGTACAGGATTTGTTTATCCCAACAATAACCCTCGGGCGTATGAACAACTAGTCGCAAACCGTCAGACATACCCAATCATACATAGAATATGAACGACCAATCAACATGGCTCAAGACGGACATCACAGTACACCCGATCCGAAAATGTGTCCATGCACATGTCCACCCCGTATACGGAATCCAGAATATACGTGAGACAATGTACCTAATTAGCCTCACGAACTACATCTCGTGTGCACAGTCCAATACGGAAACATCAACGTATGACCATATGTGCCTGGCTAAAAATCCTACACATAACCAATCGGCACGTAGATATGATTCCAGATATGTCACGATACAATATGACAACGAAACTCAATAAATTACACATTCAATCAAGAATCAAGAAACTCATTGAAGTGACAAAATGAACAACGATACCAACGATACAAAGGTGATGAACTTGGGAATACAATCCCACAACGAAACTGTACTATGATCAAGAACAATGTTACATTACGAATCATAAATTTATAAGGCATTTCATATACACGAAATTTATAACGTTCACAAGAATTCAATCATCATTATAACCAAGCAAGATAACTTGCCTCAATTCCGTATATGAATAGTCCTTCTTCAAACGAACGAACGAACGAACAGTATCCTCGACTAGTAATACTCACTCGAACAAGCAACCTTGAATGAAACGTAACTCATTCAACAACACATTCATACAATAATGAAATCAATTCGTAGGAAACGACACCCGTAATCCTCCCCGAATAGTTCATCCTATCCAAACGAACATTCTATCGTTTCATTAACGAATTTCAATATACCAAATTCATCTTTCAGAATCGGATTTACCAAGTTCTTAAAGGTTCTTCAATCTTTACATCATCTATTACACAAGGATTATCTTAATTGAATTCGACCACTCATTTTATTATGACATTCTCATAAATAATTATCATAATATTTCCAAGAATACTATCAACATATGAATACGATGATTAACACATTCTTAAGTTATCAAACCATCCAATTAACATGAATATATATAAAGATTATATTTGTGTTCTTCATAATCCATCATTACCTCCTAAAGAATTTGCTAAGCTATCTCAAAACATAGTTATCTCATTTAGGTTTTCTGAAACTTTAAGAACATCATCGTATTCTTCAATACTCATCAAGTTCTTCCCAAGGTATTGGTTAATACCTAACATGATGTTTTAACACAACCTATGTCTTCTGCTGGGATTCGGTCCAGCATTCTGCCTACATGGGCTTAAAAATGTGTGAGGCACGGCTTGAAATTCGACCTGTGAGATCTGCACTAGAAAGTGGTTAAATGAATTGATTTGGACTACTCATACCAACAAGATGCATCTTCTTTTCTGGTATCCATCTCATTGAAACTCCAAAATTAAGCGTGCTTGGCCTGGAGTAGTTATGGGATGGGTGACCCCTGGGAAGTTTCCCAGGTGCGCGTGAGTGAAGACAAAGCGTGCATAATTGGTATCAGAGCAGGTCACGGGTACGAATTCCCTTGGAGTATGCTACAGTGGAGGTTGCCAGAGCGATGGAACTGAGAGGCGGGCATGCAACAGAAGTTGCCACTTGACCGGAACTGAGATGCTGGCGCAGTGGAGGTTATTAGGTGCTGGAGGACTGTGTGATCAAATATAGTATGCTGGAAATGAGATATTGGCGCAGCGAAAGTAAACGGAGCTGGAACATATGCTGATGTCAAGTGTTGGAGGACTGTGTGAATGAATCCAGCCGCTAGAGGGCTGTGTGATCAAATCTAGTTCGCGGAGGTTTCTAGACTCTGGGGCTGAGATGCTTGCAGGTACTGGGAGGGGGATTGTTGGGATTCGGTCCAGCATCCTGCCTGCATGGGCTTAAAAATGCATGAGGCGCGGCTTGCGATTCGACCTGTGTCTGCACTAGAAAGTGGTTAAATGAATTGATTTGGACTACTCATACCAACAAGATGCATCTTCTATTCTGGTATCCATCTCATAGAAACTCCAAAGTTAAGCGTGCTTAGCCTGGAGTAGTTATGGCATGGGTGACTCCCTGGGTATAGTGAGGATAGTCTTCATCATTCTTGGGACCAACATCTTCAATCCACCGAGTTTAACTTAATTATATCGAAACCTATGAGCATCATCCTCCCAATAATGTTAATGAGTCTAGCAAACTGAGTATGATTTTTATAACATGATTATTATCATCTAAACATCAAGAACCTACTTGTTTTAAACCTTAATTACTACATTCTTCAATAAGTGTTCAAAATCTTAACTACAATCATGTTTTACTTAATCAGATTAACACTATGTGCAGTATTTCATATTAATATCATCATTACTATGAAAATAGAGTAAGATTGTACAACATACCTCAAGAAATGAAGAACAAACCACCAAAACTACAAGAATGCACTCCAAACTTCCAATCAATAAGCTCCAATCCAATATGAAAGGCTCAAATACAAGATGGAAGAGGATAAAAGCGATCTAGGGAGGCAGAGGGATGATAACTTGGAGAAAATATCAAGTTTGGATCGTGCAAATGAAAGACAAAACCTGTCTTTTTATAAACTGCACTTCCATTACGTACGTTAACTCAACAAGTTAACGTACGTTAGCCTCTTTATGTATGCTAACATAGAAGATGTTACGTACGTAATAGACCCCTAGAGACTACTGTCTCAAAATACCTACACCCTTACGTATGTTGCCAGAAAAGCGTACGTAAGCTCTCCACCATTACGTACGTTATAGCATAAGCATAATGTATGTAATGTACGTTTGACTAAGCTGCATCCAAAAGGCCAAATATCCGGATCTGCATGGCCCCCCATGCAGAAAGTTGAGATCGGATCAAATTCCCTACATTACGACGTACGACTAAGCACCTTATGTACGTAATGCCAACGAAATAGCGTATGCTAAGCTGGAGCCATAGCGTACGTTAGGCACTAAATACCTTGCCCATAGATGCAATAATCTACAACACGACTAACAATCGAGCATCGTACAAATGGTAATAATAATTAGTTCGATCATGATACAACTCAACATCAAGAATCATAATACTAGATGCAACAAGATTCAACAATACCCAAATTATCCGAGTAGTACAATAGTAAATAAGAAAATTACAATCGGATATTATATACTCCCCCTTTAAAAAGAGTGTCATCCTCGAAACTAAGGGATAAACAACTCGGGATACCTCTCTCGCATGCTGCTCTCAGTCTCCCACGTAGCCTCCTCGAGTCCGTGTCGTGACCACTGAACCTTCAGTAGGGGAATCGTCTTGTTCCTCAATTGTTTGATCCTCCTCTCGAGTATCTGCACGGGACGTTCCTCATAAGAATGATCATTGGCTAACTCGATCTCTTCGAATTGAAGTATGTGGCTCGGATCAGAAACATATTTCCTCAACTGGAAACTTGAAACACGTTATGAATCCGACTCAAAGCTGGTGGTAACGCCAGATGACAGGCTAGATCGCCTACACATTCTAATATCTCAAACGGTCCAATATACCTCGGACTCAGCTTGCCTCTCTTCGCAAAATGAAAGACACCTCGAGTAGGAGACACCTTCATTAGCACATGGTCACCAACCTCGAACTCAAGCGGTCGTCGACGGTTGTCTGCATAAGATTTCTGCCAGCTCTAAGCCGTTAACAACCGACTCCTAATCAGAGTGATCTTCTCACGGGCTGCTAGCAACATATCAGGTTCCATACCTAGAGATTCAGACAGGTCATTCCAGCACAAAGGGGACCTATAATGACGACGATATAATGCTTCATAAGATTCCATCTGAATCGAAGCATGCCAACTATTATTATAGGTGAATTCCACCAAAGGTAGTTGGGCTTCCCAATCGTCCTTCCAATCGAGAGAACACGCCCTCAACATATCTTCTAGAGTTTGGATAGTCCTCTCCGACTGGCCATCGGTATGAGGATGAAATGCAGTACTGAAGTTCAACTGCGTACCCATCGCATGATGAACTGCTTTCTAGAAATGTGACACGAACCGCCCGTCACGGTCCAATACGATCTTCTTTGGGGTACCATGTAACCTTACAATTTCTTTATTATACAGCTGGGCCAACCTCTCAGGACCCCATGTGTCTTTAATCTCCAAAAAGTGGGCTAATTTGGTCAAACGATCCACAATCACCCAAATCGTATTCATACCTCGACGGCTCATCGGCAAGCTAGTGATAAAATCCATCTATATGCCCTCTCATTTCCATTTAGGAATCGGGAGTGGTTTCAGCATACCTGCTGGTCGCAGATGCTCAATCTTAACATGCTGACAGGTCAAACAACTCGAAACAAATGCTGCAACTTCTCGTTTCATATTCCCCCACCAATAACATTGCTTCAAATCTTTATACATCTTGCTAGACCCTAGGTGAATGGAGTATGAGGTGGCATGAGCCTCTCTCAGGATAGAGTTTCTCAACTCTTCATCTGCCGGTACACATACTCGATTCTTAAAACGTATCAGTCCATCCTCGTGGATCACAAATCCAGGGGCTTTCCCTTGAGTTACTTCATTTCGAACCCGAGATAAGAATGGGTTCGTAACCTGCTTCGATCTAATTATATCGTCAAGGGACGACGAAATCTCTAGTGTGCAAAGTTGTCCCTGAACACGCTGTAACCAGACTTCAATCTCCGGCCTCATGAGATCTAACTGCAATTCTCTTTGAGTTGTCAAACGGCTAAGCATTTGCTCCAGTATTGTCTTACGACTTAGGGCATCTGCAACTACATTTTCCTTCCCCGGATGGTATAAGATTTCAATGTCATAATCTTTAATCATCTCCAGCCACCTCCTCTGTCTCATGTTCAGCGCCTTCTCAGTAAAAATGTATTTCAGGCTCTTATGATCAGTAAAAATCTGACAGGTGACTCCATACAAGTAGTGGTGCCAAATCTTCTAAGCAAACACCATGGCAGCTAGCTCCAAGTCATGGGTCGGCTAATTGACTTCATAGGGTCGCAATTGTCTCGATGCATAGGCAATCACTTTCCCATTCTACATCAGTACACATCCAAGGCCCTGTCTGGACGCGTCACTATACACCACGAATCCTTCGGTCCCTTGTGGTAGGACTAAGACTGGTGCCGAAATTAATCGACTCTTGAGTTCGTCAAAGCTTTGTTGACATGCCTCTGACCATGTATATTTCTTATCTTCCCTTAACATATTAGTTAGCGGTTGATCAATCTTGTAAAAGTCTTCCACAAACCATCTGTAATAACCTGCCAAACCGAGGAAACTACGAACTTCCTTCACATTCTTCGGAGGTAGCCAATCCCGGATAGCCTCTGTCTTTTGTGGGTCCACACTAACCCCATCAACTGATATCACATGCCCAAGAAAAGTAACTTTAGACATCCAGAACTCGCATTCGGAAAATATTCCATAGAGTTGTTCTCGTCTCAATGCATCGAGAATCTGACGGAGATGAAACTCGTGTTCTTCATGGTCATGGGAGTAAATAAAAATGTCGTCGATGAAAACAACCAGAAAATGATCCAAAAAGTCAATGAAAACTCGATTCCTCAATTCCATGAACACCGCTGGTGCGTTAGTCAATCCAAACGGCATTCGCACGAACTCATAAAGCCCATAACGAGTACGAAAGGTTGTCTTAGAAATATCGGACTCTCGAATCCTCAGCTGATGATAGCCGGATCTTAAGTCGATCTTGGAAAATACAGCAGCGCCTTGAAGTTGATCCAACAAATCATCAATACGAGCAATGGATATTTATTCTTGATTGTTACCCTGTGCAACTCTCGGTAATCAATACATAAACGCAAGGCTCGGTCTTTCTTTTGCACAAGTAATACTAGTGCTCCCCAATGGGACACACTAGGTCGAACATAACCCTTCTCAGTCAAATCCTCGAGCCGACTCTTCAACTCCTGCATCTCGGTTGGAGCCATGCGATACGGTGCTTTGGAATGCAGGGATGTACCTGGATCTAATTCAATAGTAAACTCTACCTCACGATGTAGAGGCAAGCTTGGCAACTCATCTGGAAAAACATCTGGGTAGTCTTGGACTACTGGAATATCGGTCGATTCAGCTGGTCGATCCACTGTCTTGGTCATGTAACACTAATACCCAATACACCCCTGATTAAGCAGTTTCACTGCTTTCATTGCGTTGATCATTCTCCCGGAACGGTTGGGATTGTCACCCTGAAAAATGCACTCGAAACCATCGTCAGAAGTGACGGTCACCATCTACTTGCGGACGTTAAGTATGGCACCATGATGATCTATTCAATCGATACCCAAGATCACATCATCTTTAGGTAAATCGACCACAATCAAGTCTGACAACCACTCACGGTCGTTCATATGAATTGGATAGTTCTGTACTTCACGATTTCCCACAATTCTTCTACCATCGGGCAGACCAATCATATAAGGTTCACAATTGATAACATGATCTAATTGTAAACGACTCAAACAAGAAGCAGATATAAAGGAGTGTGAAGCACCAGTATCAAAAAGAACACATACAGGTTGAGAGTGGATCTCGAGTGTACCTACGATCATGCTAACTTCGGGGTCATCAGCCTTCTTCATCTCGTAGATTCTTGGTTTTGCAGCTCTGGTACCAGCTGCACTATCTTGAATTCCACGGCACATCCCTTTGTTTGCCCCAGTAGTCTGATGGGAGGCAGACAGAGGTGCTCGATCATGAATTGAAGACTGAAATGGAGCATGAGAGGCTACTGGTGTATGTCCCAGCCCACCTCTACAAAAACGAGCACGATGTCCACTAATCCCACAAGTATGACATGCAACGGCCGGCTTCGGACATTTGGAGCTGACATGCCCCTGATCTCCACAGTTAAAACACATAATAGACGAGCTAGCCGCTCGATAATGTGAACCTGCTGGTTTTGGCGCCATAGGTGACCGCTCAGAAAAAGTTGGTACAGATTAGGGTTTCTTGAATGTTCCCCGATTACTGTCAGCATGGGTCTTGTTCCTGGATCTCTTATTGTTGGACTGTGGCTGCTTTTTGGAAATCTCCTTCGCAGTAAGTTCGTATTCCAGAGCTTTCTCAATGAACTCTGGTAGAGTCGTGCAGTGGTGATTAAGTAACTGCATCCTCATCCGGGTTTCAGCCTTTTGAGAAAATACTTGATCTTATCCGCTTCCATCCGAAAAATCGATGTAGCAAACATAAGAAGTGCCTGAAATATTTTTAGCAATCGATAACACATCGTACTCCTCAGACGGGTCTGGGTTCAACAATTTTGACAACTTGTCCTCACGGGGTGGACCTGGATAATAACAGCCCAGCATGTGGTTCTTGAATTTCTCCCAAGTGCATACACCATTAACTGGTCTCACCGAAATCCACCATGTGTGGGCGTTCTTACCAAGGTAGTAAACTGCCATGGAGACGCGATTATCTTCTGGAAATTCAACCATCTCGAACAATTTCTCAAAATGTTCGATCTAGTGCACAATATCAGCAGGCTCAGAGGAGCCTTCAAAAGTCGGAGGTCGCTGACAAGAGATGTCGCTAATAATCTGACTCACGGGTCCGCCGTGCATAGGAGGTGGTGGATAAGGTCCCTGCTGCTGGCCAGTTGTAGAAGCTCTCTGCATAACCCATCAATTGATCCATCTGGGTCATCTAGGTCATCATGCCCTGCATAACAACATATGGTCGACGCGCGCGCCCTCGTTGTTAGGAGTATGCCCTCGAATTTCACTCAGAGGATGTTGAGTGAGGGCATTGTACTTGTTATTATGTAAATCATTAATATAAGGCAATGGATGTTTCTTTATTTACTGGCAATTACTGGCATTCCTAACTCGTAAATATACATATAGAAACTAGTCCGTGTATTTGAGAGCAAAACGTTCCACTCCTTATTGGATAAGGGGGTCGACACTGGAAAGGTTTATAGCTAAAATACTTAATCATTTGCAAGTCGATGAAACTTGACTGGGCGTTAAGTTTATGTGAAGACTTGTATGACGTGTTCTTTGACATGGAGAGTGCCTGTCGAACACTAATGGTTAGTGAGAGCACACGTTATAGGTATGCTAATTGGATTAGTTACTCGAACCGACTCACCCTCGATTTGTCGCACGGATTTTACTCCGGGACAGTCAATGACGGAATCGAAAGGTTGTGATAGGTATTCGTGAACCTTCGACTTGAGGATTTAGTAGGGATGTGCTTGTGACGTCACGATTTTCATTATAGTAGTTTGACCCAGTAAACCGGAAGGTGGGGGTCAACCTCGATGTGCATCTTGACGGGCAAGTAGCAGGTCCTACTGAATACCAAGATAGAATTCTTTCTCCTGTTAGTGAACGGGTTATATGTCCTATGCGGTTATTGACAGATGAGATCATAAGTATTTGGACAAAGCATTGTAGCTAGCTGTATTAGATACACGAGACCTCGATGATCTCGATTTGCATTAATGCATGCATAGCGTCAAGTACAGATAGGTTTTGACTGACTGTGACCATATAACTTGATCGGGACATTTGAAAGTAAGGTTTATACGTATACTGGTATTCAAGACATAATGGTTCTTGAATGATCCCATCATTCGTTCTTAGTTGGGGTACATTGTAGCCGCCAGGATGGCTAGGTGGTGCTACTACTCTTTGGTTGCTCCCCTTGCTGACTGAGATGGACCTACCGAGTCGCGCAATAGGATTGAAGACAGAATGAATCAAGCTAATTCTCTCATTATGAATATTAGATATTGGATATCTAATTTGGGACATTGGATGTCTAAATCGATTTATTGGATAAATTGATTTACGGCCTAATGAATTAAATAAATTACTAGGTGATTAATTTAATTCATGAATATAATTATTTCTTGGAGAAATTAATTATGTTATTATGTATTTGATATGATTAATTAATTTGATTAATTAGTTGATATAAATACATCGGAATGGAATTGGAGTTTATCTGTTTGGACTCACAGAAGTCCGAAACGAGCCGGACTCATTCCATTCCTTCTAGATGGGCCGCCCATTTCCTGCTCTTTTCCTTAGTCTTTGTCTCCACCTTAATTGGTGGATGGCATAAGGCGTCTAGGGGACAAAAAATATGTGGGATATCTTGGGGGTAGGTGAGTCTTAAAGAAAGAAGAATAAGAGGAAGACTAACTCCCCTCTCTTACTACACAATCACACTAGTAAGTTCAAGAGAGAGAGTGAGAAAATAATTCTTCTCAAGTCTTCATTATCTTCTTCACCTTGTTCTTGAGTTCTCTTAGAGAAAATTCAAGATACATTGAGAGTGTGTGATTTATACACCTAGAGCGTTATAATCAATAGCTTCATCACTTAGCTCTGGCCGTATCCTTGGAGGATAGCAAGGTGATCGTCATCCCATTGGTTTCTCCGGCGCGTGGAAAGTAGAGGCGTTGTATTTTTGAAGTTAGATCATCCAAGGGCTTGGAGCATATTGGATCGTAGCGATATACAACTAAAGCTTGGGGAATAGCTCAAGAGAAGGAATCCATTTAATCAACAGACTACAAGGGTGAGTATCTTACATCTCTTGTGTTTTCGTTTATATATTCGTATATACATAGCTCGATCGATCCTCGTAGGGATTCGGATCAAATTAATTTTCATTTTACTGCTTCCGTTGGGCCTTCGTTTTATGCACCGAATTCCAACAGTGGTATCGGAGCGTAAGTCTTGCGATTGTATATACGATATTGGCATTTGGAATGCTTGATTAGATGGTGAATGATTTGGAATCATTTATAGTCATAATCATGGGGTATGTTTTTCGTTCGTTGTAGTTGTATTTTTCGTAAGTTTATGTCTAAATATAAATCTTTAATTTCTGGGAAATATGATTTATATTGAAGATATGAATGTTGGAAAATATAGATATTGGATTTCCGGTCGAAAAACTATCCACGAATTGACGTTGGACGGTCCGGGAGTGGTTCGGAAGAAGGGGGCCGCGGCCCAGGGCTGTTGCAGCCCGCTTATATGGCTACTGGACTGGGGGTCGCGGGCCAGGGCTCAGGGGGCGCGGCCCAAGGCTGCTGGGCAGCCCTACTTGCTGCCCGATGTGTTTTCGGGCGCGGTCCAGCCCCTTTCGGACCCGTTTTGGGCTTGTTTTCTTCGTGTATTCCTAAAAATTGATTTCCCACATTTAAATTGGATTTAATATGATTAAAATGATATATTGTATTTCATTTTATAAAGGAAAATTGATTTATTGGAATACTTGTGATCGACCGAATTATTTTGAACGTTTTCATATTACCGATTGTGTGAATCGATTGGATCAGTTCGTATTGTTAATTGGATCAATGTATCTCTACGCTTTCCATTTATATAGTAGTTATTGGATGAATGCTTTTTTGAATGGGGATGTGGTTCATGGACTTAGTTTTGAATCGTTCGTTTTATTCGATTGGGTTGTAAAGGCCGTTTTGAGCCTATTTATTTTACTAGAAATATTTGTATGTAGGATGCAATTTTCGTTGTAAAATTTATATGTAATGACGAAGACCGGAGGAAGATCCGTTTCGAGAAGACGAAGATTCAAGACGAAGACTTGTAATTAGATTACGGAGTTTTTGTTTCTAGGAACGGTCCATGAACCACATGTTGGTAGCAACTAGGTTGTGAATGGTTGTTCATATTGTATGAATGCTAAAAACGAGCTTAAATAAATTAAGGTGCAAAGTGTAACATTAATCGCGAAAATTTCCCCACGACAAATTATTAAGTTTATAAGGTTTCAAGGTTTTCCTTCCCTCCATCGAGCTTTCGGGAAATTGAAATTGATTTGCGTCGATGGTGTAAACTTAACTTGTTCACGAACCATAGAAACCGTATAGGTTGAGGGGAGTGAACAAGGGGAAAAAGAAGATCGAATCATCCATTAGATGGGTTGGTGTTGGACACCACTTTATGAAAATTAATATACTAGAAACTTGTTCGGTTGCCCTCTATTAAGATTTATAAAGAACTCGATCACCACTATGAAATAGAGCGACGATACTTCCGGATTTCACATGGGAGTGTGTTATTCCGATAAAAATAGTGGGAGTTGGGTAACAAGAATAGAAAAGAACGAGTCATTAATTAATCTGTCGTACTTAATGCAGACATAACTCTCAATATGATAATGAATCCACTTGCAATTCTACTCGAAAAGAACACCTTGATGGGACCTAAATTTGTGGATTGGCTCCGCAATCTGATGATTATCCTCAGTATAGAGGCACTGGGATACGTCTTAGAGACGGACATTTCGGCGCCTCCTGTGCGGACCAGATCCAATCAGGAAGAGATTGAAAACCACGAAAAGTGGGTTAAGGATGACGTAAAAGTCCTTGCTTACATGATGTCTTCTATATCTAATGAGCTCCAGAGAGCTCATGAGAAAATGACTTCTGCTAGGCAGATTCTCTCTCACTTAACCGAGCTTTATGGTGAGCACAGTTGAACTGCTAGATATGAGATATCCAAGCAACTGTTCGGTGCAAGGATGAAGGAAGGTGAGAAGGTTGGGGAGCACGTCCTCAAAATTATATCAATGATCGAGAGATTGGAGGCTCTTGATTTTAAAATAGATACTTCTATCCAAACCAACCTTATCCTACAGTCTCTCCCTGATTCCTTCTCACATTTTGTTATGAACTTCAACTGCAATGAGATTGCATGTAATTTAGCTGGGCTAATGAACAAACTTGTGACCGCTCAGTCTCAGATGAAGACTCCGCGGATAAAGGAGTCTGCTCTTGTGATTTCTTCTGGACCTCGGAGGTCTAAAAACAAGAAGAAAAAGACCAAGAATCAGACGGGACCACAAGTCAAGGACCTTAAGGGTAAGGGTAGGGCCCCAACAGTTCCGAAGAACAAAAAGAAGAAGGATTCTTATCTCAAGTGCGGTGAGCTGGGCCACTGGGCTAGAGAGTGTCCTATTCTTCATGGCACTTCAGGTACAGAACTTTTAGTTTTGGAAACAAATTGTTCTTCTACTGTATTTTCTACTTCCTGGATACTGAATTCTGGTGCTAGTTCTCATATTTGTACTGTGAATCAGGATCTGGAACAAAGTAGGAAGCTTGGAGATGTAGAAGTTATGATCACAGTCGGAAGCGGGCATAGTGTCGAGGAAACCGACATAGGATCACTTCTTTTGGGTTTAGAATCTGGCTTTGTTTTGACTTTAGAAGATGTACTTATTTTGCCCAAGGGGCGTAAAAACATTGTATCCATTCCGGTCATGGACCGAAAAGGCCTTTCATTTTTCATTGGTGATGGTTCCTGCAAAATTTATTTCAGAAATAAACTAGTGGGTACTGCTACATTCTTAAATGGATTGTATCATCTAAATCTCAGCAACAAAGTAGTTGTGAATACTATTACTAGAAAATGTGGAAGGGATGAAACCAATCAAGTTTTGAAATGGCATCTTAGACTTGGTCATGTTGGTCAGACCAAGGTTTACAAAGTGGAAAAAGATGGACTTATGGGTCCATTGGGATCGGATCCCTTTTCTACTTGTGATTTTTGCCTTAAAGGCAAAATGACTAAGTCCCCCTTCACAGGGACTTCTGAAAGAACCGCTGACAAACTGGGATTAATCCATACCGACTTATGTGGTGTTTTGGAAGCAGCACGTGACGGATATCAATATTTCATTATGTTTACAGATGATCATACTAGGTATGGTTATGTATACTAATGAAAAATAAATCCGAGGCCTTTGAGAAATTCCAGGAATTCAAGGCCCTAGTCGAGAAACAAACTGGTAATCATATCAAAGCACTTCGGTCGGACCGAGGTGGCGAGTATATGAGTACGGAGTTTGACGAGTTCCTTAAGGAACATGGAATAGTATCACAACTAACACCTCCAGGTACTCCTCAATTAAATGGTGTGTTAGAAAGAATGAATCGGACCTTGTTGAACATGGTCTGTTCCATGCTGGGCTATACTGACTTACCGATTTACTGACACGTCTTTTGTGTAACTATCGCAAGTGCACGATATCGTAACAAGTAGTAAGTGGACTTTTTGAGTCCGGTTTATCGATCCCACAAGGAAGTTAGGTTATATATATTGAATTATACACTATTTAAATTTTTTATAGAGATTTATAAGATTGAAACACACAATTTAAGAGTTTGGTTTGACAATTACAAAGAAAATACAATAATAGTTCTAAAATTCAAGGAAATAAAAGATTGCACTAATAATAGATTAATAAAAGATAAAATGAAATAGTTGGGATTACAAACTTAGTTCATCATTAGTTATAGAAGATGTATAGGAGATCATAAGATGAATTTACTTATTATGTTGTGTAGATTCGATTTTCCTTAAAAAGACGGTTCCTCTTTCGAATGTCAAAATACCCCATATATATTGAATCAATCCACTATATTTCTATGTTGATTGGCTTTAATACATAGCATTAGGTTTTATGAAAATAACTCAAATAATCATCTAAGGTCTAGAGGTATATTTCTATCCCCTAGAACAACTTAGAGTGAAGATCATTTGATCTAATCAAACATATTTTCTTTCGAAACATATGAAGACCATAAATATCGTCATTTATTGGCCAAATAAATAAAGATTGGTAAAACAATGAAAATCACACACAATAATAAGTAATTCATAATAGATCTTTATACAAACTTAAATCACATGACTAACCTTGTTTATAATCCCAACTTAAGTAACTTAGCCCATTAAGGGTTTATTCAACATATTACAAGCTTTAATGGACATTAATAGTTGAAAAAGTGAAAGAATTGATCCTAACTCCCTTAGTAGATAAAGGAGAAAGAAGCAATAAACTCCCTCAACAACATAAGCTAAACCAGACTTACACAAATCACTCAAGAACACAAGTGTGTTCTTCACACAAAAAGAAAAAGTATTACAAAGTGAGAAAATATAAGATGAATCATGAATAATGATGGATCTAAGGGGTCTATTTATACACCTAAATAAATCGGATTATTACAATAGATCGGATCAATGCCAGCCATCCCCTCAATAATAGACCAAAAGTATAAAAAATTAGACAATGATCACAATCTGACAAGAGTTATGGCCGTAACATTGAGGAGTTACGGCCGTAACTATGATGACTTACGGTCGTAACATTGAGGAGTTACGGCCGTAACATGGCTTCGTAAATTTACATTTTTGTGAGTTACGCCCGTACACGCCCGTATGGAGTTTCAGGATTCATTTTCAGCCCAGAATTTCTTAGACTTTGCGTTTTTGCCCCAAATCTTCTTCGGCTGATAACTTTTGATATATAACTCTGATTTTGAATCCGGAAAGACTACCGAACTCATATCGGAAAGCTCTACAACATGAATACATAAAAATTCATCAAAGAGAATATTTTATACGTATGTTATTTCTTGAGTAAATTAGTAATTCAATCCGATTAAGACTAAATTTACATCTTCATCTGATAAATAATAAAATTATTAAAAGCTAATTAATTCTAAGCAAAAACGAGTAGACTAGCTCAATTTTGGGTGAAATATATCGATACAAACCATGGATAAGTGTATAAAACTGACACTTATCACACCCCAAACTTGAATTATTGCTAGTCCCGAGCAAGACTCTTTATTAATCACTCCAAAAATAAAAATAAGACAAAAATAATAATGCACACATAAATTAAAAAAAATAATTAGATCAAAATGCCATTAATACACAATAACCAACTTTATACAGTAGATAGAAATGAATCAAGATTCAAAATAAATCTACTAATGATTTTGAATTTTAAACATGATTTTATTTTTGTAATTCCAAAATGCAAGGTTTCCCCCCAAAAGGTTGATTATTTCTTTCCCACTCGTGATACACACGACTCCTTTTAATGGTTGATCTTGATCACTCGTTTATTTTTCGACTCAATATGAAGAAGAATTTCATCGGCGTCATCAAATATTGTGATTGTTCACGAAATTGAGTGTATTGAAATTCAGCCGCTAATTAATTCAAATCTGCTCATAAACTACATCCCTTTTAGTGATAGCTTTCACACCGTTATTTGTTAATGTGTAGCTCTTTTCACCAACACAATTTCCATTTTTTTTAGTATAGGTGATAGCTTTCACTGTAATACCCGAGATTTCTGATATGTATTTGGAACTTGTGATATTGTAATAGTTGCATTTTGATCTGAGTATTATTCTCCGTATTTCATAATCCGGTGTTGTTGCGCGCATGATTTCATGAATGTGATTTAAATTGTGATTTTGTGCATGTAGCGCACGCTATCGACTAAGTGTAGCGTACGCTAATTTGGATCCGTAGCGCACGCTGTGCATGAACCTTAGTGCACGCTATACGTAGTCAGCATGATTAAGGCAGGGTGGTAGGTGAGATCGGCTGAGGATTTTGGTCGGATCATGTCGGGATGAACCTGGACAGCTTTCGGGAAAAGCCAAGTCAACGCGGTAGCGCACGCTAATGATATGAGGATAGCGCACGCTAAACGCTGAGTACAGTGAAGTCAGTAAGTTTCGTATGGCCGTTAGCGCACGCTATGGTTAGGGACTAGCGCGCGCTAATAATCATTTCCTATATATATGACAGCTTACTTTTTCATTATTCAGATATTTTCACTTCCCTAATCCGAATTTTTGAGCTTAGAGGGATACTTCCTCCCTCCTCAACCTCTCATATCATCCTCCTAGCACGAGTTTGAAGATTGTAGATCTTTGGAGATTGGTGTTCAAGCCCTCGGTGTTGGATTTCCTCACGTTCCTTCGTGTTCTTCGCTACTTTGAGGTAGGAGATTCTTCACCAATATTAGTAGTATTCTGAAGGACATTTTGATCATGGTTTGGGATTATCTAGTCAGTTAAATTCGCAAGTAGTCGAACCTCATGTGTTAGAAGGATATTTTCGATGTTTCGGTACTTATTCATCGTATAATCCATTGAACCTATTAGTGTTTGAACTCCTAGCATATTCTTGAAGCTTTAAAACCGATTATGACCAGTAGATGGAGATTACCAAGTTCTTATGTCTTTACATAAAGGAATCATACGTTTTGGGACATGTAATGGATTGAACTTAGGATATTCCTTGAAAATCAAAATGAATTATGGTGTTGTGATGATTATGCGTAACCTTGTATCTCGTAGTCGTTTAATCCGTAAAGATCTTTCACAAACCATATGAGCATGATATGCACGGGGATGACATGTATTATCACCATAGAATTCATAAGTTTCATCACCATTAGATCAAGTTTTCTGCCAGTAGTAATCTGCCATGCACGATTAGCACACGCTGAGATATGTATATTAACGTACGCTATCGAGAATGAGTTAATGTACGCTGCGTTTGGTACGTAACGTATGTTATGTTATCAGTCGAGTCAGTCGGCTGATCAGAGAGAACTGTCAGTACATGGCTAGCGTACGCTAGACTTGGTTATTTGCGTACGTTAACAGGCAGACTTAGCGCACGTTACGTAGAGTACGTAGTGTACGCTAAGTAGTTCAGGCAGATTACATATTTAGAGCTTTTAGCTGTTGACCGGATTGATAGGCAGTGTACGAATTGAGATGAATTCTATACCATTTCTTTTGTTAAGGTTCGAGCTTGCTACGTTGATCGAAGGAGGCGGCCTTCGAGTGTGTTGAGATCATTGGAGTGTTTCGTTCTTGCCATCTTCGAGGCAAGTATCGTAATTTGTTAATGTTCATATTCTGAGTATACATGTGGTTTATTCATGTTGTTGAACATGGGATTTATTTCGTTAAATTGTCATGATAGTCGTTATTCAGTGTTTGTATGTTCATGTTGATGGACATAGCGATTTTGCATATATGTATGCATGAGTTGTGTTTGTGTATGTTGTACGATCTATGCTGAGGGCGCTGGATCGGATGTCCACCTCGTGTTGGTCCGACGGGATCATCTTGGGATCTAGGCTGAGGGCGCTGGATCATTGGACGGGTTTTTCCACCTCGTGTTGGTCCGACGGGATCATCTTGGGATCTATGCTGAGGGCGCTGGATCATTGGAATACCCATGCTGTGTTAATGGAATCTTGTGGATTCGCATTGTCGGATTCCGGTAGCGGATGTCCGTGTGGTGTATCTTGTTATGTATTGTTGACGCATATTCGATTTGTTTAAATGTTACTTGTACTAGCATCGTTTTGCTAACCCCTTCGGGGGTGGACATTTGTTTTGATGTTCAGGTAGACGAGGAGCGGGGAAACAGCCACAGTACCGATGTGACGACGAAGGGGTTCAGTGATGTTTGTTTGTTGTTTTGTGATTTGTCTTCTTGATTCACTTTCTGTACTCGAATACGCGTGTCTTATTAATATCATTTCGATATGGTTGTATTAATTAACTCGTTGGATCAGTTGGAACCGGTTTTGTAATTTGAATTTCTGTGGTACTGTTAGATTATATTCATATTTCTTTTAATTAGCCTTGTAAATCCTTACTTAAAGGGTTTACGGCCCTGTAATTATTCCGAATATCTCGGGGTGTTACAGAATATGGTATCGGAGCTAAGATTCATGGATATCTTGGCAGTCGGGTTTAGGTTGGGTCTGTTTACGTTATTGATTACGGGTCGTTCGTAACATCACTGTTAAGCCAAAAGTCGTCATGTGGACCGTGGTTGTAAGTCTCCTAATCTCGTATACTACCGTTTTACTTGATTTCTGTTTTGTGAGTATTTGACGGGCTTTATTTTGAAAATTTTGTCCTGGATATTGAGAAATTGTGTTTTCAGTATGTTGAGAGGAGGACGTGGACGCGGACGCGGTCGTGGACGCGGACGTGGTAACGCGAGACAGGAGGATTCCGCAACTACCCCAGAATTATCGGCTAGTAGAACCGATTCCCATTCTGGAGGGCAGCAGGGATCGGCGAATGACGACGCGAATCCTAACATACCGGGAGTGCTTCAACAGGTGGTGGCTCAGATAAACCAGTTCGCTCAGGTAGTTGACCGCATGCAGACGGCGATGGGACATCAGCACCACGAGGATAACCGGGGAGACAGATGGCTTGCTGAGGTGGTCAAATTGCACCCGCCAAAATTTGATGGATCTGCTGAGGCAATTTCTTAGGATCATTGGCTAAAGGAGTTAGAGAAGATATTCGTGGGTATTAACTGTCCCGAGGAACGTAAGGTTCCCATTGCCCAGTATTTTCTGACTGGGGAGGCTTTTGACTGGTGGGAGGCTATTCGACCCGAGAATCATATTGCTAACTGGACGGAATTCAAACTAATGATGGAAGCACAATATTGTCCTCGTCCAGTTAGGGAGGCAAAAATCCGAGAGTTTTTCTCACCACAGAGTTCGGAAGCAACTGTGACAGACATAATCAAAACTTTTAACCATCAGCTGATTTGTGTGCGACACTTGGTCATAACGGAGGCAGAAAAGATTTTTCATTTCGATATGTGAATGAAGCCGAAGATTCAGCAGTACATGTCCGGATTCGAGTGTACTACGTTGCGACAGTATCAAGACAAAGCGCTGGCCTACGACATGAAAGAGGCGGCGGTGGAGAAATCGATGGAAGCAAAGAAGCAGAAAGTGACCGTCAACTTCTCGAAAAACAAGAGTGGTGGGCCCCGAAAGGGCCAGTCTTCCTTTTATTCAGCTAGGAAACCTCCACATCCTTTAGAGGTGGAAAGAAGTTCTGGACAACATCAGCAGTTTCGGACGCATCAAAGAAATGCTACAATTGTGGTCGAGCAGGGCATATTCGACGTGATTGCCCCGCATCTTCTGTGACTTGTTTCGATTGTGTGCAAGAAGGGCACCGTGCGGCTTTCTGTGGAGTTGCTACTAGATCTTTTGGTACTCGCACTCCAGCGCCAGTTCCGAAGGAGATAAGTGTGAACCAGACGCAGCAGAGTGGATTTCAGCAGCAGAATGTTGGGAAGAGAGAGACATCTAGTGCTGGGACGGTTCCTCCGCGCCTGTACGAGATGAGGAAATCTGACGATCAGAACACTGCTGTTGCATCAGGTACGATTCAGATCCTTTTGCAACCAGTTAGTGTCTTATTCGATTCCAGAGCTACACATTCTTTCATATCATTGAACTGTGTTAGTCGCTTGAAAATCTCGTGTTTATTTGATTGTGAACCATATATTATGGGTTTGCCGAGCGGAGAGAGAATTGTGGGAACCCTAGAAACTAGAGATTTTCCAGTGTTTGTAGGAGGGAGAGATTGGCCATCGAATCTTATTGTAGTTAATATTCATGGTGACGATTTAATTCTCGAAGACGATTGGCTCAACCGTTATGGAGCTATTCTGAATTACCGAAAGAGAGTCATTTCTATCATTGCTGATGACGGATCTGAACACTTATTCAGAGGATGGAGACCGGGAAGCTTGGGAAAATTGATCAAAGTGATGAAAGCTGTGAAATTACTGAAGCAAGGATGTCATGGACTTTGGTGCTATGTCATGAAGAAAGAAGAAGGAGTAGAACTCTCATCTATTCTAGTTGTGGATGAATTTTCAGATGTATTCCCTGACGAACTACGGGGGTCCTCCGCAGAGAGAAGTGGAGTTCACTATCGAATTAAAGCCTGGAGCCGCTCCTATTTCCAGAGCACCATACCGCATGGCGCCAACCGAGATGTATGAACTAAAGAAGCAACTGGAGGAATTATTACAGAAGGGTTATATTCAACCTAGCGTTTCTCCTTGGGGAGCGCCCGTTCTCTTTGTCCGGAAGAAAGACGGATCCCTCCGGTTATGTATTGATTACAGGGAGCTTAACAAGGTGACGATCAAGAACAAGTATCCTTTACCTCGGATCGATGACTTGTTTGATCAACTGCAAGGAGCAAGGGTATTCTCGAAGATTGACTTGCGATCAGGATATCATCAGTTGAGAATTAAGGAATTGGATATACCGAAATCTGCTTTCAGATCCTGCAAGACGGCACTATGAATTCGTGGTGATGCCATTCGGACTTACCAATGCTCCTGCGGTATTTATGCAACTGATGAATCGGGTATTCTTAGAATACCTAGATAAGTTTGTGGTCGTTTTCATTGATGACATCTTGATTTATTCGAAAGACACAGAGGAGCATGCCGAGCATTTGCGTGTGGTTTTGAGCACCTTGAGGAAGGAACAGCTCTATGTGAAGCTTTCTAAATGTGAGTTCTGGCTTAGGGAAGTAGCTTTCCTTGGGCATGTGATATCAGCTGACGGAGTTCAGGTGGACCCGAAGAAAGTCGAAGCAATCTTGGAATGGGAAGCTCCTAAAAACGTGAAAGAAGTCCAAAGCTTCTTAGGACTTGCTGGATATTATCGCCGTTTTGTAGAGGGATTTTCCAAAATTGCTCGTCCACTCACTCAGCTATTACAGAAAACTTAAAAGTTCACGTGGAATGAGAAATGCCAGGCTCGTTTTGATGAACTTAAGAAGAGACCGACGATAGCACCTATATTCGCATTACCAGATGGAACTGATGGATTCATGGTATACAGCGACGCTTCAAATCAGGGTCTGGGATGTGTGTTGATGCAAAAGGATAAGGTGATTGCCTATGCCTCTCGGCAGTTGAAACCGTACGAAGTAAATTACCCGACTCATGATCTGGAGTTAGCAGCTGTGGTCTTTGCCTTGAAAATTTGGCGACATTATTTATACGGTACTCATTGTCAGATCTTTACAGATCATAAAAGCCTCAAGTACATTTTCAGTCAGAAAGAATTAAACATGAGGCAAAGAAGGTGGCTAGAATTGATCAAGGATTATGACTTGGAAGTTCTCTATCATCCGGGTAAAGCAAACGTAGTAGCCGATGCATTGAGCCGTAAACTTATTTCCCTTCGAGTGTTGGAAGCACTTACACCCAAACCAACATTCAACGAGAACTGATCCGCGAAGGGATTTAAGTGTGGTCACCAGGAATCCAAGGGCAACTATACGTGATGGAACTGACTTCGTCACTAGTCGAGGAAATCAAATCTAAGCAGTTGAACGATTCTCTGATCCTTCGGTTATGTGACGAAGTAAAGAAAGGAAAGGCCCCAGGATTCGTGATACAAGATGATGGAGTTCTGAGATTTCAGAGTTGACTTTGCATTCCTGATGATGATGATTTGAGACGGACAATTATGAAGGAAGCTCACAGCGCGCCCTATTCTATCCACCCGGGCAGCAGTAAGATGTATAAGGATCTTAAACAAAACTTCTGGTGGGGAAATATGAAGAAGGACGTAGCAGAGTACGTTTCGAAGTGTTTGACTTGTCAGCAGGTTAAGATTGAACATCAGCGACCTGCCGGAATGTTAAAGCCGCTTCCGATCCCTGAGTGGAAGTGGGAGGATATCTCGATGGATTTCATCACCAATATGCCAAGGACCAAGACGGGAATGAACATGATTTGGGTTATAGTTGATCGACTAACCAAGTCGGCTCATTTCCTAGGAATTAAAGACACGTGGGGACCCGAGAAATTGGCACGAGTATTTGTTGCAGAGATAGTCAGATTGCACGGGACGCCGAAGACCATTATTTCAGATCGAGATGGTCGCTTCGTGTCGCACTTCTGGAAGGCAGTTCACAGGGCTTTGAGGACCGAGCTAAACTTTAGCATGGCTTATCATCCCCAAATGGATGGTCAGTCCGAAAGGACTATTCAAATAGTAGAAGACATGCTTAGAGCTTGTGCTTTGGATTGGTCAACTGATTGGGAAGTTCACTTGCCATTGATTGAATTCACCTATAACAATAGTTGGCATGCTTCTATTAAGATGGCACTGTTTGAAGCTTTGTACGGGAGAAGATTCCGATCACCCTTATGCTGGGATGATTCTTCGGACTTGATCGGGACGCAATCGGAATTGATAGTTCATACTCAAGAGAAGATAGCTTTGATTCAGGAAAGATTGTTGACTGCCCAGAGTCGACAGAAGTCTTATGCAGATGTGCGTCATCGCCCTAGAGTTCGACAGTGGGGACCACGTACTACTGAAGGTGTCCCCTACACGAGGAATTTTCCGTTTTGGGAGGAAAGGTAAGCTAAGTCCGAGATATATCGGACCATTTGAGATCCTCGAGAGAGTTGGGGATTTAGCATACAGGTTGGCCTTACCACCATCGCTGAGTCACGTTCACAATGTGTTTCATGTATCCCAATTGCAGAAGTATGTACCGGATCCCAGTCATATCATTGAGTTCGATGAGATCAAGATAGCTAATGATGGCACCTTCGAGGAGAGACCAATCAAGATACTTGAGAGTCGGATCAAACAATTGAGGAATAAACCAATACCCTTGGTTAAAGTACAATGGTCACGGCACGGAGTTGAAGAGACCACGTGGGAAACGGAGGACAGTATGAAGACTAGATATCCAGAGTTGTTTTCATCTTAAGTTTCGGGACGAAACTTCTTTTTAGGGATGAAGGATGTAATACCCGAGATTTCTGTTATGTATTTGGAACTTGTGATATTGTAATTGTTGCATTTTGATCTGAGTATTGATCTCCGTATTTCATAATCTGGTGTTGTTGAGTGCATGATTTCATGAATATGATTTAAATTGTGATTCTGTGAATGTAGCGCACGCTATCAACTAAGTGTAGCGTATGCTAATTTGGATCCGTAGCGCACGCTGTGCATGAACCTTAGCGCACGCTATACGTAGTCAGCATGATTAAGACACGGTGGTAGGTGAGATCGGCTGAGGATTTCGGTCGGATCATGTCGGGATGAACCTGGACAGCTTTCGGGAAAAGCCAAGTCAACGCGGTAGCGCACGCTAATGATATGAGGATAGCGCACGCTAAACGCTGAGTACAGTAAAGTCAGTAAGTTTCGTATGGCCGTTAGCGCACGCTATGGTTAGGGACTAGCGCGCGCTAATAACCATTTCCTATATATAGGACAGCTTACTTTTTCATTATTCAGATATTTTCACTTCCCTAATCCAGATTTTTGAGCTTAGAGAGTTACTTCTTCCCTCCTCAACCTCTCATATCATCCTCCTAGCACGAGTTTGAAGATTGTAGATCTTTGGAGATTGGTGTTCAAGCCCTCGGTGTTGGATTTCCTCAAGTTCCTTTGTGTTCTTCGCTACTTTGAGGTAGGTGATTCTTCACCAATATTAGTAGTATTATGAAGGACATTTTGATCATGGTTTGGGATTATCTAGTCAGTTAAATTCGCAAGTAGTCGAACCTCATGTGTTAGAAGGATATTTTCGATGTTTCGGTACTTATTCATCGTATAATCCATTGAACCTATTAGTGCTTGAACTCCTAGCATATTCTTGAATCTTCAAAACCGATTATGACCAGTAGATGGAGATTAACAAGTTCTTATGTCTTTACATAAAGGAATCATATGTTTTTGGACATGTAATGGATTGAACTTAGGATATTCCTTGAAAATCAATATGAATTATGGTGTTGTGATGATTATGCGTAGCCTTGTATCTCGTAGTCGTTTAATCCGTAAAGATCTTTCACAAACCATATGAGAATGATATGCATTGGGATTACATGTATTATCACCATAGAATTCATAAGTTTCATCACCATTAGATCAAGTTTTCTGCCAGTAGTAATCTGCCATGCACGATTAGCGCACGCTAATATATGTATATTAACGTACGCTATCGGTAATGAGTTAACGTACGCTACGTTTGGTACGTAACGTACGTTATGTTATCAGTCGAGTCAGTTGGCTGATCAGAGAGAACTGTCAGTACATGGCTAGCGTACGCTAGACTTGGTCATTTGCGTACGTTAATAGGCAGACTTAGCGCACGTTACGTAGAGTACGTAGCGTACGCTAAGTAGTTCAGGCAGATTACATATTTAGAGCTTTTGGCTGTTGACCGGATTGATAGGCAGTGTACGACTTGAGATGAATTCTATACCATTTGTTTTGTTAAGGTTCGAGCTTGCTACGTTGATCGAAAGAGGCGGCCTTCGAGTGTGTTGAGATCATTGGAGTGTTTCGTTCTTGCCATCTTCGAGGCAAGTATCGTAATTTGTTAATGTTCATATTTTGAGTATACATGTGGTTTATTCATGTTGTTGAACATGGGATTTATTTCGTTAAATTGTCATGATAGTCGTTATTCAGTGTTTGTATGTTCATGTTGATGGACATAGCGATTTTGCATATATGTATGCATGAGTTGTGTTTGTGTATGTTGTACGATCTATGCTGAGGGCACTGGATCGGATGTCCACATCGTGTTGGTCCGACGGGATCATCTTGGGATCTAGGCTGAGGGCGCTGGATCATTGGACGGGTTTTTCCACCTCGTGTTGGTCCGACGGGATCATCTTGGGATCTATGCTGAGGGCGCTGGATCATTGGAATACCCATGCTGTGTTAATGGAATCTTGTGGATTCGCATTGTCGGATTCCGGTAGCGGAAGTCCGTGTGGTGTATCTTGTTATGTATTGTTGATGTATATTCGATTTGTTTAAATGATACTTGTACTAGCATCGTTTTGCTAACCCCTTCGGGGGTGGACATTTGTTTTGATGTTCAGGTAGCCGAGGAGCGGGGAAACAGCCACAGTACCGATGTGACGACGAAGGGGTTCAGTGATGTTTGTTTGTTGTTTTGTGATTTGTCTTCTTGATTCACTTTCAGTACTCGAGTACGCGTGTGTTATTAATATCATTTCGATATGGTTGTATTAATTAACTCGTTGGATCAGTTGGAACTGGTTTTGTAATTTGAATTTCTGTGGTACTCTTGGATTATATTCATATTTCTTTTAATTAGCATTGTAAATCCTTACTTAAAGGGTTTACGGTGCTGTAATTATTCCGAATATCTCGGGGTGTTACATTCACACCGTTATTTGCTAACGTGTAGCTCTTTTCACCAACACAATTTCTATATTTTTTTAGGTGATAGATTTCACACCGTTATAATCAATAGCTTCATCATTTAGCTCTAGCCGTATCCTTGGAGGATAGCAAGGTGATCGTCATCCCATTCGTTTCTCCGGCGCATGGAAAGTAGAGGCGTTGTATTTTCGACGTTAGATCATGTGAGGGCTTGGAGCATATTGGATCGTAGGGATATACAACTAAAGCTTGGGGAATAGCTCAAGAGAAGGAATCCATTTAATCAACGGGCTACAAGGGTGAGTATCTTACATCTCTTGTGTTTTCGTTTATATATTCGTATATACGTAGCTCGATCGATCCTCGTAGGGATTCAGATCGAATTAATTTTCGTTTTACCACTTCCGTTGGGCCTTCGTTTTATGCACCGAATTCCAATAGTGGTATCGGAGCGTAGGTCTTGCGATCGTATATATGATATTGGCATTTGGAATGCTTGATTAGATGGTGAATGATTTGGAATCATTTAAAGTCATAATCATGGGGTATGTTTTTCGTTCGTTGTAGTTGTATTTTTCGTAAGTTTATGTCTAAATATAAATCTTTAATTTCGTGGAAATATGATTTATATTGAAGATAAGAATGTTGGAAAATATAGATATTGGATATCCGGTCGAAAAACTAGCCACGAATTGCCGTTGGACGGTCCGGGAGTGGTCCTAAGAAGGGGGTCGCGCCCGTGGCCTGGGGCCGCGCCTGTGCTGCATCGCTTATATGGCTATCGGATCGGGGTCGCGTAACACCCCGAGATATTCGGAATAATTACAGCGCCGTAAACCCTTTAAGTAAGGATTAACAAGGCTAATTAGAAGAAATGTGAATAATCCAACAATACCGCAGAAATTCAAATTACAAAACCGGTTCCAACTGATCCAACGAGTTAATTAATACAACCATATCGAAATGATATTAATAAGACACGCGTACTCGAGTACTGAAAATGAACCAAGAAGACAATCAAAAGCAACGACAAACATCACTGAACCCCTTCGTCGTCACATCGGTATCGTGGATCGCTTTCCCGCTCCTCGGCTACCTGAACATCAAAACAAATGTCCGCCCCCGAAGGGGTTAGCAAAACGATGCTAGTACAAGTGTCATATTAAACAAATCGAATTTGCATCAACAATATATAACAAGATACACCACACGGACTTCCGCTACCGGAATCCGACAATGCGAATCCACAAGATGTAACACCCCGAGATATTCGGAATAATTACAGCGCCGTAAACCCTTTAAGTAAGGATTTACAAGGCTAATTAGAAGAAAAGTGATTACAATCCAACAATACCACAAATTTCAAGTTACAAAACCGGTTCCAACTGATCCATTGAGTTAATTAATACAACCATATCGAAATGATATTAATAATACACGCGTACTCGAGTACTGAAAATGAACCAAGAAGTCAAATCACAAAAACAACAAACATCAACCACATCACTGAGCCATTTCATCGTCATGCTGGTACTGTGGCTGCCTCCCCGCTCCTCGGCTACCTGAACATCAAAACAAATGTCCACCCCCGAAGGGGTTAGCAAAACGATGCTAGTACAAGTATCATAATACAAATTTCATCAATGCATTATAAAACAAACCAAACGGACTTCCATCATCGGAATCCAACGATGTGAATCCACACGATTCCATCAACACAATACAGGGTAATCCAACGATCCAGTGCCCTCGGTATAGATCCCCATGATGATCCCGTCGGACCAACGCATGGTGGAAAACCCGTCCAACGATCCAGCGCCCTCAGCATAGATCCCCATGATGATCCCGTCGGACCAATGCATGGTGGACATTCGATCCTGCGCCCTCAGCATAGATCCTTATGATCCCCTCGGATCATTTTCAACACAACCATCATAATTATGCATACACATATGCAAATCAACACGTTCATCAATGTAAATATCATGACAACTCAAAGAATATGGTCACATGTTCAACAATACGAATAAACCGTACACATGATCAATAATGCAAATCAATAAGCTTAAAATACGATACTTGCCTCAAAGATGGCAAGAACAAATCACTCCAACGAATCTCAACACACTCGAAGGCCGTCTCCTTCGATCAACGTAGCAACCTCGAACCTTAACAAAAGAAATAATATAGAATTTATCTTATGTCGTACGAATGTCTAACAACCCGGTCTACGGCCGAAAGCTCTAAAAATGAAATCTGCCTGAACTACTTAGCGTACGCTACGTACTCTACGTAACGTGCGCTAAGCCTGCCCGTTAGCGTACGTAAACGACGAAGTCTAGCGTACGCTAACTTATGTACCGGCAGTCCTTCTCTGACCAGCTGACTGACTCGCCTGATGACATAACGTACGTTACGTACCAAACGTAGCGTACGTTAATCATTCCTGATAGCGCACGTTAATATACACATCTTAGCGTGCGCTAACCGTGCATGGCAGTTTACTACTGGGCAGAAAACTTTAGCTAATGGTGATGAAACTCAAGAAATCTTTCAGTGTTAAAACATTTCATCTCCGTGCATATCATGCTCATACGATTTGTGAAAGATCCTTACGGATTAAAAGACTTCAAGGTACGAGGATACGTATAACCATCACAACATCTTAATTCTTCTTGATCTTCAAGAAAATATCCTAAGTTCAATCCATTCTAAATCCTAAAACGTATGATTCCATTATGTAAAGACCTAAGAACTTGCTAATCTCCATGAACTGGCCAATATTGATTAGAATATACATGAATATGCTTAGGAGTCCAAACACACTAAAAAGGTTCAACGGTTTATACGATGAAGAAGTACCGAAGCATCGAAAATATCCTTCTAACAACATGATGTTCGACTACGTACGAATTTTAACTGACTAGATAATCCCAAATCATGATCAAAACGTCCTTCAGAATATTACTAATATTGGTGAAGAATCACCTACCTCAAAGTAGTGAAGAACACGAAGGGTCTTGAAGAAATCAAACACCGAGAGCTTGAACACCAACCTCCAATGATCTACAATCTTCAACTCGGGCTAGGATGATGATACGAAGGGTTTAGGATGGAGAGAGTGACTCTATATGTCTCAGAATTCGGGTGTGGGAAGTGAAAAGGCTGAAAATATGAAAAAGGGTGTTGTCCTATATATAGAAAATGGTTATTAGCGCGCGCTAGTCCATATTCATAGCGTGCGCTAACAGCTATACGAAACTTACTAACTACACTATACTCAGCATTTAGCGTGCGCTATCCTCATATCATTAGCGTGCGCTACCGCGTTGACTTGGCTTTTCCCGAAAGCCGTCCAGGTTCATTCTGACATAATCCGACCAAGATCTGCGGCCTGATCTCACCTACCAATACGTCTCAATCATGTTGACTACATATAGCGCGCGCTAAGGTTCATATATAGCGTGCGCTACTAAACCCAAATTAGCGTACGCTGCGCCTAGTCGATAGCGTGCGCTACAAGTGCAAAATCACAATATTGAACACAATCATGCAATCATGCGCTCAACAACACCGGATCATGAAATACGGAGAATAATATTCAGATCAAAATACCACAAATACAATATCACAAGGTTCAATTACACATCAGAAATCTCGGGTATTACATCCTTTCTCCCTAAAAAGAAGTTTCGTCCCGAAACTTAAGATGAAAACAACTCCAGATATCTAGCCTTCATACTATCCTCCGTTTCCCAAGTGGCCTCTTCAACTCCATACCTTGACCATTGTACTTTAACCAAGTGTATTGGTTTATTCCTCAATTGTTTGATCCGACTCTCAAGTATCTTGATTGGTCTCTCTTCGAAGGTGCCGTCATTAGCTATCTCGATCTCATCGAATTCAATGATATGACTGGGATCCGGTACATACTTCTGCAATTGGGATACGTGAAACACATTGTGAACGTGACTCAGTGATGGCGGTAAAGCCAACCTGTATGCTAAATCCCCAACTCTCTCGAGGATCTCAAATGGCCCGATATATCTTGGACTTAGCTTACCTTTCCTACCAAAACGGAAAATTCCTCGTGTAGGAGACACCTTCAATAGTATGTGGTCCCCAATGTCGAACTCTAGAGGGCAACGACGTACATCTGCATAAGACTTCTGTCGACTCTGGGCAGTCAACAGTCTTTCCCGAATCAAAGCTATCTTCTCTTGAGTCTGAACTATCAATTCCGGTTCCATCCCGATCAAGTCCGAAGAATCATCCCAGCACAGGGGTGATCGACATCTTCTCCCGTACAAAGCTTCAAACGGTGCCATCTTAATAGAAGCATGCCAACTATTGTTGTAGGTGAATTCAATCAATGGCAAGTGAACTTCCCAATCAGTTGACCAATCCAAAGCACAAGCTCTCAGCATGTCTTCTACTGTTTGTATAATCCTTTCGAACTGACCATCCGTTTGGGGATGATAAGCCGTGCTAAAGTTCAGCTCGGTCCCCAAAGCCCTGTGAACTGCCTTCCAGAAGTGCGACACGAAGCGACCATCTCGATCTGAAATAATGGTCTTCAGCGTCCCATGCAATCTGACTATCTCTGCAATAAATACTCGTGCCAATTTCTCTGGTCCCCACGTGTCTTTAATTCCTAGGAAATGAGCCGACTTGGTTAGTCGATCAACTATAACCCAAATCATGTTCATTCCCGTCTTGGTCCTTGGCATATTGGTGATAAAATCCATGGAGATATCCTCCCACTTGCACTCAGGAATCGGAAGCGGTTTTAACATTCCGGCAGGTCGCTGATGTTCAATCTTAACATGCTGACAATTCAAACACTTCGAAACATATTCTGATACGTCCTTCCTCATATTTCCCCACCATAAGTTTTGTTTTATATCCTTATACATCTTACTACTGCATGGGTGAATAGAATAGGGAGCGCTGTGAGCTTCCTTCAAAATTGCCCGTCTCAAATCATCATCATCGGGAACGCAAAGTCAACTTTGAAATCTCAGAACTCCATCATCTTGTATCACGAATCCTAGGGCTTTTCCTTTCTTTACACTGTCACATAACCGAAGGATCAGAGAATCGTTCAACTGCTTAGATTTGATTTCCTCGACTAGGGACGAAGTCAGTTCCATCACATATAGTTGCCCTTGGATTTCTGGTGACCATACTTCAATCCCTTCACGAATCAGTTCTCGTTGAATGTTGGTTTGGGATGTAAGTGCTTCCAACACTCGAAGAGAAATAGGTTTACGGCTCAATGCATTGGCTACTACGTTTGCTTTACCCGGATGATAGAGAATTTCCAAGTCGTAATCCTTGATCAATTCCAGCCACCTTCTCTGCCTCATGTTTAATTCTTTCTGACTGAAAATGTACTTGAGGCTTTTATGATCTATAAAGATGTGACAATGAGTGTCGTATAAATAATCTCGTCTAATTTTCAAGGCAAAGACCACAGCTGCTAACTCCAGACCGTGAGTCGGGTAATTAACTTCGTACGGTTTTAATTGCCGAGAAGCATAGGCAATCACCTTATCCTTTTGCATCAACACACATCCCAGACCCTGAGTTGAAGCGTCGCTCTATACCATGAATCCATCAGTTCCATCTGGTAATGCTAATATAGGTGCTGTAGTCAGTCTCTTCTTAAGTTCATCAAAACCAGCCTGGCATTTCTCATCCCACGTGAACTTTTGAGTTTTCTGTAATAGCTGAGTGAGTGGACGAGCAATTTTGGAAAATCCCTCTACAAAACGGCGATAATATCCAGCAAGTCCTAAGAAGCTTTGGACTTCTTTCACGTTATTAGGAGCTTCCCATTCCAAGATTGCTTCGACTTTCTTCGGGTCCACCTGAACTCCGTCAGCTGATATCACATGCCCAAGGAAGGTTACTTCCTTAAGCCAGAACTCGCATTTGTAAAGCTTCGCATAAAGCTGTTCATTTCTCAAGGTGCTCAAAACCACACGCAAATGCTCGGCATGCTTCTCTATGTCTTTCGAATAAATCAAGATGTCATCAATGAAAACGACCACAAACTTGTCTAGATATTCTAAGAATACCCGATTCATCAATTGCATAAATACCGCAGGAGCGTTGGTAAGTCCGAATGGCATCACCACGAATTCATAGTGCCCGTACCGGGATCTGAAAGCAGATTTCGGTATATCCGATTCCTTAATTCTCAACTGATGATATCCTGATCGCAAGTCAATCTTCGAGAATACCCTTGCCCCTTGCAGTTGATCAAACAAGTCGTCGATCTGAGGTATAGGATACTTGTTCTTGATCGTCACCTTGTTTAGCTCCCTGTAATCAATACATAATCGGAGGGATCCATCTTTCTTTCGGACAAAGAGAACGGGTGCTCCCCAAGGAGAAACTCTAGGTTGAATGTAACCCTTCTGCAATAATTCCTCCAATTGCTTCTTTAGTTCATACATCTCGGTTGGCGCCATGCGGTATGGTGCTCTGGAAATAGGAACGGCTCCAGGCTCTAATTCGATAGTGAACTCTACTTCTCTTTGCAGAGGTAACCCAGGTAGTTCGTCAGGGAATAGATCTGAAAATTCATTCACAACTGGAATAGATGAGAGTTCTTCTCCTTTTTCTTTCTTCATGGCATAGCACCAAATTCCATGACATTCCTGTTTTAGTAATTTCACTGCTTTCATCACCTTGATTAATTTTCCCGAGCTTCCCGGTCTCCATCCTCTGAATAAATGTTCAGATCCATCATCAGCAATGATAGAAATGACCCTCTTTGGGTAATTCAGAATAGCTCCATAATGGTTGAGCCAATCGTCTCCGAGAATTAAATCGTCACCATGGATGTCAACTACAATAAGATTCGATGGCCAATCTCTCCCTCCTATAGACACTGGAAAATCTCTAGTTTCTAGGGTTCCCACAATTTTTTCTCCGCTCGACAAACCCACAACATAAGGTTCACAATCAAATAAACACGAGATTTTCGAACGAATAATACAGTTCAATGATATGAAAGAATGTGTAGCTCCTGAATCGAATAGGACACTAACTGGTTGCAAAAGGATATGAATCGTACCTGATGCAACAGAAGTGTTCTGATCGTCAGATTTCTTCATCTCGTACAGGCGCGGAGGAACGGACCCAGCACTGGATGTCTCTCTCTTCCCAACATTCTACTGCTGAAATCCACTCTGCTGTGTCTGGTTCACACTTATCTCTTTCGGAACTGGAACTGGAGTGCGAGTACCAAACGATCTAGTCGCCACTCCACATAATGTTGCTCGATGACCTTCCTGTCCACACTCGAAACAGGTCACAGCAGGTGCGAAACAATCACATCGAACATGCCCTGCTTTGCCACAGTTATAACATTTCTTCCCTGCATCTGAAACGGCTGGTGCTGCCCGGAACTTCTTTCCTCCTCGAGAAGGATGTAGAGGCCTCCTGGACGAATGAAATGAGGACTGGCCCTTGCGGGGCCCACTACTCTTATTCTCCGTGAAGTTGCCAGACACTTTCTGCTTCTTTGCTTCTGTTGACTTTTCTACTGCCGCCTCTTTCATATCATAGGCCAGAGCCTTGTCCTGATACTGTCGCAAGGTGGTACATTCAAACCCGGACATATACTGCTGAATTTCCGGCTTCATCCGCATGTCGAAATGGAAAATCCTCTCCGCCTCGGTCCTGACCAAGTGGCGCACATAAGTTAGCTGGTGATTAAAAGTCTTAATCACGTCTGTCACAGATGCCTCTAAATTTTGTGGTGAGAAAAATTCCCGAACTCGGGCCTCTCTAACAGGGCGAGGACAATATTGCGCTTCCAACATTATTTGAACTCGGGCCTCTCTCTGATTCTCGTTATTGTTGTGCGGAACCGCCGTTTCGGGGTTGCCGTGGATCCATTTCGTGTTATTGGTTTCCAAATATTGATTCCTATTGCTTTTATTCTCTTCCCGGATCATTTTTCATCATTTTAGGACCCAAAGGGGGTGTGGGTCGCGGCACAAGGAGTGTGCGCCGCGGCACACACATTTTTCCTGGGCCGAGCGATCGCATCTTGTGCCGCGCACACCTGGTCCGGGCCGCGGCACACTGCCGGGTCAGTGCCGCGGCACACCCGTCCGGGCCGCGGCACACTCGTGTGGCATTTTCGGCCAAAACCGGACTGTACCGGGTGCCGCGACACATGTCGGCTGGGCCGCGGCACACTGCCGAGTCCTGGGAGCAATTTTTTGGCCTGTGCCGCGGCACACAATGCGGTCAACCCTATAATTGCGTCGTTTTGAGCGAGAGCAGCTCATTTTCTTCCTTCTTCTTCCATTTACGCGAGAGAGAGAGAGAGAGGGGGGGGAGAACTCCTCATCATTCATCAATTGGGGGTCGATTTTCATCATTCTCCTTCGATTGTGAAGCCCGGATAATCAATCTAACGCGTGTTCTACGGATCATAGTACTTGGATCTTTAAAGGTAATATCTCTTAGAACCCTACTTTCAGATAATTTGGGGGTTTTGGGATTTTCTTCCGATTCGTTCCGTTTTGTTGGTGGATTCTTGATGAATACGATTAATATTTTTAGTATCATTAACTTTCCTACGGATTCATGGTATATTTTGTGGTTTGTACGGAATCGAGAGGGTTTGGTTGTGGTCCGCCCTCGTTGTTATTTTTGTACGAATATACATGAATCGTAGACGGGTTTTCGGGTGTATTCCATTTCCGTATTCGTCTAGAGTTGGTTGTGATTATGTTCTTTGAATCGTTAGGTTCGGTTCCGTTGATTTCTGGCGTTCGTCGGTGATTATCCTTTCCGTTCGTTGCGTCATCAATTATTCAAGGCAAGTAATTCTTGGAAACCTTTATGCTTAACATGAAATGGTAATGTATATTGTGTGTGCTTTACTCACCTCGGGAGGGTCCGACGGGGCCTCGAGGGAATCTATGGCTTCGTCCTGGATTCATGAGTTTGATTCGCTAGCCAGCTCGGGAGGGTCCTTAGAGGCCTCGAGTGGGATTCGTGGCTTCGTCCCGGTCCTAGGTGACGTGTGGTGCTTGATTTGTTTTATGAATGTGGCCAGCTCGGGAGGGTCCTTAGAGGCCTCGGGTGGGATTCGTGGCTTCGTCCCGGTCCTAGGCAAATTAATTGTGACTGTTTGTTTCCGGAAAAGACATGTCTGGTTTTGGTTTTTGAAATGATATTGGTGCATGTACTATGAAATGTGTAAGCGATTGGTTTGCCTTAATTACTTGTACTAGCGTAATTGCTAACCCCTTTGGGGACCCGTTTTGGGGAAATTCTTGCTATGGATTTCAGGTTATGATTATCCGGACGAGCGAGCACCGGGACAGTACGAGGATGTTGGCCAGGGTCGTTGACGTGTGCATTTGGGTCTTCTTATTTTCTTTCGTTTACTTCGATTTGGTTGTTTCCCATTTTTATAAACTTATAGATTGTGCTCACGAGTACTTAGGTTTTTCATTTCAAACTCCGTATGGTATTACTTTAAAATTGTTACATTGTCGGTTGATGCTTATTTCGCCGGTTGCTCCGAGCGTACCATTTTATGTCATATCATTTAGATGTGTGTCCTCGCTAACCGAGATGGTTAGTCGAATGGAGTTTTCTTGTTTGTAGCCCGGTGGGTCCCATGTAGGGGTTTATGGCGCTGTAATATACTCTGAATATCTCAGGGTGTTACAGAAAATGGTATCAGAGCACTAGGTTTATGGATACCTAGGCTTGTTGGTTATTTGGGTCTAGTCGTGTTTTGTTTTGCACATTGTCACATCGCTGCCAGCATCTCAGTACTTCCAGTACTTGTAAGTTTTCTTATTCGGCCCTTCTGTTTATTGCATTGTATTTCCACTTTTGAATTGTAGTTGCTTTTTTCTCCCTTACTCATCATCGATATACTTCTGTTATCTCTTAACATCAGTATGGATGCCGGAGGAAACCGTGGTGGTGGTCGTGGTCGTGGTCGTGGACGCGGCCGAGGATGTGGGGCAGCCGGAGGGGCGGCCACGTCGCATTCTTCGGGAGCCGGCAGTACCGGTGACCGTCACAGTCATGCTTCTTCTCAAGAGCGCGCCGACCTTGGTATTGCGGCCGTCATGCAGCAGATGGTTAACCATATGGCGGCGATAGCTCAAGTGGTTCAAAACCCCGATCAGGCCCATGCTAATCGGGGCGGAGCAGACCGTTGGCTCCAAGATGTCATCAAGATGCATCCTCCTCAGTTTTCGGGAGCATTGGACCCGATCGGCTGGGAGGGGTGGATCAAGGAGATATCTAAGGTCTTCGTTGCCACCAACTGTCCCGAGGACCGCAAGGTCCCTATTGCCCAGTACTTTCTCACTGGGGATGCTACGGATTGGTGGGAGGCCGTTGGGACCAAAGATCATGTGGCTTCGTGGGCCGAATTTCAGGAATTGATGGAGACCGAATATTGTCCGTGGACGGTCAGACAGGCTCAAGTGCATGCTTTTTATGATGCTCAACCACGGGATATTCCCGTATCCCAAGCTATTGCCAATTTTAACAAAGAGTTGGGCTATGTGAAGACCCAAGTTGTCGCTGAGAGCGACAAAATTTTCCATTTTTCCAGGAGGATGAAACTGTCAATTCGGGACTATATGTCTGGACTCGTCTGTACTACCCTGAAGGATTATCAGAGTCGAGCTCTTGCCTATGACATGTCGGTGATGACAAACAAGGCGGTTAGGGAGAGTAAGAAGCGTAAATCCGGAAATTTTTCGGGCCACAAGGGTGGAGGTCAATGCATTCTCAACCTCGCAAATATTTCCACGGTGGTTCGGCTCGTTTCGGGAGTTTTGAAGTGCCGCCGAACCTTCGTCCGGGAACCTGATGCTTGAATCTGGGCTACCACCACGTGAACCGGGAGTGTCCTCGTCCACCTTTGACTTGTAATACTTGTGGCCAGTCGGGCCATAAGGCTTTTTTTGTGAGAAGCTCAGACAATTTCGCGGCGCCCGTTCTTCTCACCCAGCACCTTTGGAGCCGAGTGTGAACCAGGGCTCATTTGCTCCGCCGCCACCTCCGAGTGCCGACCGAGGTAGGGGTCAGGGTCAGCCCGTTAGGGGAGGAGCTTCCAGTGTCGGCTCTGCCCAGCCGCGTATCTATGAGAGGAGGAGGGCCGATGATCCAGCAGCTACTGTGGCGACAGGTACCGTTCATATCCATTCCCATCCTGTCCGTGTGCTTTTTGATTCGGGTGCTACGCATTCATTCATTTCTCTAGAGTGTGTACGCCGCTTGAGTCTCGACTGCTTGTCACCTTGCGAGCCTTTCATCGTTAAACTTCCTAGCGGTTTAGAATTGTCGGTGATCGAGAAGTCCGGGACTGTTCTGTGTTTATTTGTGAGAGGGCTTGGCTCTCTAATCTTATTGTCGTGAGTATCGAGGGTGAGGATTTAATTCTCGGGGATGATTGGCTCGAGCGGCATGGTGCAATCATGAACTACCGCACGAGGATCATTACCATGCTAGCCGAGGACGGCACCGAACATTCTTTTGCGGGGCGAAAGAGAAACCAGAAGTTCGTTATTAACGCCTTGAAGGCGATGAGACTCCTGCGAAAGGGATGTACTAGTTATTGGTGTTACGCCTTGAAGGCGGAGGATGGTGGAGACGAGATTTCATCGATTCCAGTCGTTAGTGAGTTTCCTGATGTATTTCGTGGCGAGTTACCGGGATTGCCACCGGATCGTGAGGTTGAGTTTACTATAGAGTTAGAGCCGGGCGCGGCTCCGATTTCGAAGGCGCCGTATCGCATGGCACCTTCAGAGATGTCAGAGTTGAAGAAGCAGTTGAGTGAGCTTCTTGAGTCGGGGTATGTTCGACCGAGCGCCTCGCCTTGGGGCGCACCGGTCCTGTTTGTGCGGAAGAAGGATGGTTCACTACGTTTGTGTATCGACTATCGCGAACTAAACAAGGTGACCATCAAGAACAAGTATCCTTTGCCGAGAATTGATGACTTGTTCGATCGGGCCTGGTGGAGTCATGTATTCTCGAAGATTGATTTGAAATTGGGGTACTATCAGCTTCGGGTGAGGGAGTCCAACGTGCCAAAAACAGCTTTTCGGACGAGATACGGACATTATGAGTTCGTAGTTATGCCTTTTGGGTTAACTAATGTGCCGGCAGTGTTCATGCAGTTGATGAACAAAGTCTTTATCGAGTATCTGGATAAGTGTGTTGTCGTCTTCATTGACGATATTCTTATCTATTCGAGGAATGAGGAAGATCATGCCCCTCATTTGCGGATAGTGTTAGACATTTTAAGGACCGAGCAACTCTATGCGAAGTTCTCGAAATGTAAGTTCTGGCTGAAGGAAGTGATGTTTTTAGGTCTCGTGATTTCAGTCGAGGGAGTTCGTGTGGATCCGCAGAAAATTGAGGCAGTGTTGGATTGGGCACCGCCCACGAATGTGAAGGAGGTCCGTAGTTTCTTGGGTTTGGCTGGCTACTACCGTAGGTTCGTCGAGGGTTTCTCAAAACTAGCTCGGCCACTTACACAGCTTGCTCCGTAAATCCGAGAAGTTCGTGCGGAATGACGAGAGATGAAGTTTTGAGGAATCAAGAAGCGTTTGACTTCAGCCCGGTTTTGGCGTTTCCATGTGGCAACGAGGATTCGCCGCTTATAGCGATGCTTCGGTCGTGGTCTTGGGTGCGTATTGATGCAGCACGGCAAGACCATTGCCTTTGCGTCGAGACAGTTGAGGCCGTATGAGCTGAACTACCCTACTCATGATTTGGAGTTAGCGGCAGTTGTTTTCGCGCTCAAGATTTGGCGTCACTATCTTTTCGGCTCTACATGTCAGATTTTTACCGATCATAAAAGTCTAAAATACATATTTACTCAGCGGGAGTTGAATATGAGGCAGAGGAGGTGGTTAGAGCTGATTAAGGATTATGACCTCGAAATCCTTTATCATCCGGGCAAGGCGAACGTCGTGGCCGACGCCTTGAGTCGGAAACCGGGTGTGTTGCGAACGCTTGAGGTCCTTACATCTCAGTCTGAGCTTCGGCGGGCTTTGATCGAGTTAGATGTTGAGGTTTTGTTGCCTGGAGCTGTCGGGCAACTTTGTGCTTTAGAGATTTCGTCATCTTCGATCGGTGAAATTAAGCTGAAGCAATTAGAGGATCCGATGATTACTCAAATCCGAGAGAACGTTCTTAAGGGAAAGTCTCCTGGGTTTGTGATTCACGAGGATGGTGTTTTGAGATTTCAGAGTCGGCTTTGTGTGCCGAACGACTCAGAGTTGAGACAGAGTATTTTGTGTGAGGCCCATGCTACACCTTATTCCGTTCATCCTGGTTCGAGTAAGATGTACAAGGACCTGAGGAGGAATTTCTGGTGGAATGATATGAAGGAGGAGGTCGCACAGTTTGTAGCGAGATGTTTGACTTGTCAGCAGGTCAAAATCGAGCATCAGCGACCGGCTCGGTTATTGCAGTCACTTCCCGTTCTAGAATGGAAATGGGAAGATATATCGATGGATTTCGTTACGAGTTTGCTGAGATCGAGGTTGGGCATGAATATGGTATGGGTGATTGTTGATCATCTGACCAAGTCGGCACATTTTTTGGGCATCAAGGACATTTGGGGTCCAGAAAAGTTGGCTCGTGTGTTTATCGCGCAGATTGTCAGGCTTCACGGTACTCCGAAGTCTATTGTTTCGGATCGTGATGGCCGTTTCATATCGCACTTGTGGCAGGCAGTGCATAAAGCATTGGGTACCCGTTTGCATTTGAGTACCTCTTTTCATCCCCAGTCAGATGGACAGTCGGAACGCACTATCCTGACATTCGAGGACATGTTGCGTGCTTGTGCGCTCGATTGGAGTAATGACTGGGAGGAGCAATTGCCATTAATCGAATTCACGTACAACAATAGTTGGCACGCGACGATTCGGATGGCACCGTATGAGGCGCTCTACGGGCGGCGTTGTCGATCGCCGATTTGTTGGAATGAGGCATCCGATTTGGTCGGGACCGAACCGGATGTCGTTTTAGAGACGAGGCGGAAGATAGAATTGATTCGGGAACGGATGTTAACTGCCCAGAGCCGACATAAGTCTTATGCCGATGTCCGTCGTCGACCTTTAGAATTCGAGGTGGGAGACCATGTTTTGCTGAAAGTGTCGCCGACGAGAGGAGTTTTCCGTTTCGGGAAAAAGGGGAAGTTGAGTCCGAGATTTATTGGACCCTTCGAGATTCTCGAGCGAGTCGGTGGGTTACCATACTGTTTGGCATTACCCCCGGCCCTGAGTCATGTTCATAGTGTTTTTCATGTTTCCCAGCTGAGGAAATATGTCCCGGATCCGAGTCACGTCATCGATTACGGTGAGATTGATGTCGCCGAGGATATTACTTTTGAAGAACGTCCCTTGAAGATTTTGGAGCATCATGAGAAACGACTGAGGCATAAGACCATCCCTTTGGTCAAAGTGCAGTGGTCGAGACACGGTGTCGAGGAGGCAACTTGGGAAACCGAGGATAGCATGCGTGCTAGGTACCCTGAGTTGTTTGTTTCTTAAGTTTCGGGACGAAACTTATTTTTAGAGGGGTAGAATGTAATATCCGCATTTTTCTTTCCCTTGTATTTTTATTTCCGGTGTATTTTTTTCGATTGTAGTAACCCTCGTGTATCTTTTCTGTCATCTATTGATCTGATTCTCGTTATTATTGTGCGGAACTGCCGTTTCGGGGTTGCCGTGGATCCATTTCGTGTTATTGGTTTCCAAAGATTGATTCCTATTGCTTTTATTCTCTTCCCGGATCATTTTTCATCATTTTAGGACCCAAAGGGGGTGTGGGCCGCGGCACAAGGAGTGTGCGCCGCGGCACACACATTTTTCCAGTTTTTGGCCGAGCGGATCAGACTGTGCCGCGGCACACCCGTCGGGCCGCGGCACACCGCTGAAGTCGCCGCGGCACTCCGGGCCGCGGCACACTCGTGTGGCATTTTTGGCTAAAACCCGACTGTACGGGGTGCCGCGGCACATGTCGGCTGGGCCGCGGCACACTGCCGAGCCCTGGGAGCAATTTTTTGGCCTGTGCCGCGGCACACAATGCGGTCAACCCTATAATTGCGTCGTTTTGAGCGAGAGCAGCTCATTTTCTTCCTTCTTCTTCCATTTACGCGAGAGAGAGAGAGGGGGGGGGGGGAGAACTCCTCATCATTCATCAATTGGGGGTCGATTTTCATCATTCTCCTTCAGTTGTGAAGCCCGAATAATCAATCTAACACGTGTTCTACGGATCATAGTACTTGGATCTTCAAAGGTAATATCTCTTAGAACCCTACTTTCGGATAATTTGGGGGTTTTGGGATTTTCTTCCGATTCGTTCCGTTTTGTTGGTGGATTCTTGATGAATATGATTAATATTGTTAGTATCATTAACTTTCCTACGGATTCATGGTATATTTTGTGGTTTTTACGGAATCGAGAGGGTTTGGTTGTGGTCCGCCCTCGTTGTTATTTTTGTACGAATATGCATGAATCGTAGACGGGTTTTCGGGTGTATTCCATTTCCGTATTCGTCTAGAGTTGGTTGTGATTATGTTCTTCGAATCGTTAGGTTCGGTTCCGTTGATTTCTAGCGTTCTTCGGTGATTATACTTTCCGTTCGTTGCGTCATCAATTATTCAAGGCAAGTAATTCTTGGAAACCTTTATGCTTAACATGAAATGGTAATGTATATTGTGTGTGCTTTACTCACCTCGGGAGGGTCCGACGGGGCCTCGAGGGAATCTATGGCTTCGTCCTGGATTCATGAGTTTGATTCGCTAGCCATCTCGGGAGGGTCCTTAGAGGCCTCGAGTGGGATTCGTGGCTTCGTCCCGGTCCTAGGTGACGTGTGGTGCTTGATTTGTTTTATGAATGTGGCCAGCTCGGGAGGGTCCTTAGAGGCCTCGAGCGGAATTCGTGGCTTCGTCCCGGTCCTAGGCAAATTAATTGTGACTGTTTGTTTCCGGAAAAGACATGTCTGGTTTTGGTTTTTGAAATGATATTGGTGCATGTACTATGAAATGTGTAAGCGATTGGTTTGCCTTAATTACTTGTACTAGCGTAATTGCTAACCCCTTTGGGGACCCGTTTTGGGGAAATTCTTGCTATGGATTTCAGGTTATGATTATCCGGACGAGCGAGCACTGGGACAGTACTAGGATGTTGGCTAGGGTCGTTGACGTGTGCATTTGGGTCTTCTTATTTTCTTTCGTTTACTTCGATTTGGTTGTTTCCCATTTTTATAAACTTATAGATTGTGCTCGCGAGTACTTAGGTTTTTCGTTTCAAACTCCGTATGGTATTACTTTAAAATTGTTACATTGTCGGTTGATGCTTATTTTCCCGGTTCCTCCGGGCGTACCATTTTATGTCATATCATTTAGATGTGTGTCCTCGCTAACCGAGATGGTTAGTCGAATGGAGTTTTCTTGTTTGTAGCCTGGTGGGTCCCATGTAGGGGTCTACGGCGCTGTAATATACTCCAAATATCTCAGGGTGTTACACTCCCGGCCCGTTAGGATCTGTATTATTGTTTGCTGATACCTGCTGTCCTCCGGAATGGGAATCTGTTCGACTAGCGGTTATTTCTGGGGTAGACACCGAATCTTCCTGTCTCGCATTTCCACGTCCGCGTCCACGACCGCGTCCGTGTCCACGACCTCCCCTCAACATACTGCAAACACAAATACTTAATATCCAGGGCAACTTTTCTAAAAGAAAGTCCGTCAATATTCACAAAAAGGAATTAAATAAAGCGGTAGTAACTAAGATTAGGAGACTTACAACCACGATCCACACGACAATGCTGGCTCAGCAGTGATGTTACAAACGACCCGCAAATAATGTAAACGGACCCAACTAAAACCCGACTGCCAAGATATCCATGAATCTTAGCTCTGATACCATATTCTGTAACACCCCGAGATATTCGGAATAATTACAGCGCCGTAAACCCTTTAAGTAAGGATTTACAAGGCTAATTAGAAGAAAAGTGATTACAATCCAACAATACCACAAATTTCAAGTTACAAAACCGGTTCCAACTGATCCATTGAGTTAATTAATACAACCATATCGAAATGATATTAACAAGACACGCTTACTCGAGTACTGAAAATGAACCAAGAAGTCAAATCACAAAAACAACAAACATCAACCACATCACTGAGCCATTTCATCGTCATGCTGGTACTGTGGCTGCCTCCCCGCTCCTCGGCTACCTGAACATCAAAACAAATGTCCACCCCCGAAGGGGTTAGCAAAACGATGCTAGTACAAGTATCATAATACAAATTTCATCAATGCATTATAAAACAAACAAAACGGACTTCCATCATCGGAA
The DNA here is from genome assembly GCA_033398695.1 of Orobanche coerulescens. Taxonomy (NCBI): domain Eukaryota; kingdom Viridiplantae; phylum Streptophyta; class Magnoliopsida; order Lamiales; family Orobanchaceae; genus Orobanche; species Orobanche coerulescens. The sequence goes on from CM065808.1 coordinate 103,937,561, forward strand.
TCCAACGATGTGAATCCTCACGATTCCATCAACACAATACAGGGTAATCCAACGATCCAGCGCCCTCGGTATAGATCCCCATGATGATCCCGTCGGACCAATGCATGGTGGAAAACCCATCCAACGATCCAGCGCCCTCAGCATAGATCCCCATGATGATCCCGTCGGACCAATGCATGGTGGACATTCGATCCTGCGCCCTCAGCATAGATCCTTATGATCCCCTCGGATCATTTTCAACACAACCATCATAATTATGCATACACATATGCAAATCAACACGTTCATCAACGTAAATATCATGACAACTCAAAGAATATGGTCACATGTTCAACAATACGAATAAACCGTACACATGATCAATAATGCAAATTAGTAAGCTTAAAATACGATACTTGCCTCAAAGATGGCAAGAACAAATCACTCCAACGAATCTCAACACACTCGAAGGCCGTCTCCTTCGATCAACGTAGCAAGCTCGAACCTTAACAAAAGAAATAATATAGAATTTATCTTATGTCGTACGAATGTCTAACAACCCGGTCTATGGCCGAAAGCTCTAAAAATGAAATCTGCCTGAACTACTTAGCGTACGCTACGTACTCTACGTAACGTGCGCTAAGACTGCCTGTTAGCGTACGTAAACGACGAAGTCTAGCGTACGCTAACTTATGTACCGGCAGCCCTTCTCTGACCAGCCGACTGACTCGCCTGATGACATAACGTACGTTACGTACCAAATGTAGCGTACGTTAATCATTCCCGATAGCGCACGTTAATATACACATCTTAGCGTGCGCTAACCGTGCATGGCAGTTTACTACTGGGCAGAAAACTTGAGCTAATGGTGATGAAACTCAAGAAATCTTTCAGTGTTAAAACATTTCATCTCCGTGCATATCATGCTCATACGATTTGTGAAAGATCCTTACGGATTAAAAGACTTCAAGGTACGAGGATACGTATAACCATCACAACATCTTAATTCATCTTGATCTTCAAGAAAATATCCTAAGTTCAATCCATTCCAAATCCTAAAACGTATGATTCCATTATGTAAAGACCTAAGAACATGCTAATCTCCATGAACTGGCCAATATCGATTAGAAGATACATGAATATGCTTAAAAGTCCAAACACACTAAAAAGGTTCAACGGTTTATACGATGAAGAAGTACCAAAGCATCGAAAATATCCTTCTAACAACATGATGTTCGACTACGTATGAATTTTAACTGACTAGATAATCCCAAATCATGATCAAAACATCCTTCAGAATATTACTAATATTGGTGAAGAATCACCTACCTCAAAGTAGTGAAGAACACGAAGGGTCTTGAAGAAATCCAACACCGAGAGCTTGAACAACAACCTCCAATGATCTACAATCTTCAACTCGGGCTAGGATGATGATACGAAGGGTTTAGGATGGAGAGAGTGACTCTCTATGTCTCAGAATTCGGGTGTGGGAAGTGAAAAGGCTGAAAATATGAAAAAGGGTGCTGTCCTATATATAGAAAATGGTTATTAGCGCGCGCTAGTCCATATTGATAGCGTGCGCTAACGGCTATACGAAACTTACTGACTACACTGTACTCAGCATTTAGCGTGCGCTATCCTCATATCATTAGCGTGCGCTACCGCGTTGACTTGGCTTTTCCCGAAAGCCGTCCAGGTTCATTCCGACATAATCCAACCAAGATCCGCGGCCTGATCTCACCTACCAACACGTCTCAATCATGCTGACTACGTATAGCGCGCGCTAAGGTTCATATATAGCGTGCGCTACTAAACCCAAATTAGCGTACGCTACGCCTAGTCGATAGCGTGCGCTACAAGTGCAAAATCACAATATTGAACACAATCATGCAATCATGCGCTCAACAACACTGGATCATGAAATACGGAGAATAATACTCAGATCAAAATACCACAAATACAATATCACAAGGTTCAATTACACATCAGAAATCTCGGGTATTACACAAGATTCCATTAACACAGCATGGGTATTCCAATGATCCAGCGCCCTCAGCATAGATCCCAAGATGATCCCGTCGGACCAACACGAGGTGGAAAAACCCGTCCAATGATCCAGCGCCCTCAGCCTAGATCCCAAGATGATCCCTTCGGACCAACACGAGGTGGACATCCGATCCAGCGCCCTCAGCTTAGATCGTACAACATACACAAACACAACTCATGCATACATATATGCAAAATCGCTATGTCCATCAACATGAACATACAAACACTAAATAACGAATATCATGACAATTCAACGAAATAAATTCCATGTTCAACAACATGAATAAACCACATGTATACTCAAAATACGAACATTAACAAATTACGATACTTGCCTCAAGGATGGCAAGAACAATTTACTCCAACGATCTCAACACACTCGAAGGACGTCTCCGTCGATCAACGTAGCAAGCTCGAACCTTAACAAAAGAATAATATAGAATTCATCTCAAGTCGTACGAATGTCTAACAATCCGGTCTACGGCCGAAAGCTCTAAAAATGTAATCTGCCTGAACTACTTAGCGTGCGCTACGTACTCTACGTAACGTACGCTAAGCCTGCCCGTTAGCGTACGTAAATGACGAAGTCTAGCGTACGCTAACTACGTACTGACAGTCCTATCTGATCAGCCGACTGACCCGCCTGATGACATAACGTACGTTACGTACCAAATGTAGCGTACGTTACTCATTCCCGATAGCGCACGTTAATATGCCTATCTTAGCATGCGCTAACCGTGCATGGCAGTTTACTACTGGGCAGTAGACTTAATCTAATGGTGATGAAACTCATGAACTCTTCAGTGTTAATACATGTCATCCCCGTGCATATCATGCTCATACGGTTTGCGAAAGATCTATACGGATTAAACGACTACGAGATACGAGGATACCTATTATCATCACAACATCATAATTCATCTTGATTTCAAGGAAATATCCTAAGTTCAATCCATTTCATGTCCCAAAACGTATGATTCCATTATGTAAAGACATAAGAACTTTGATAATCTCCATATACTAGTCACAATCGGTTTGAAGCTTCATGAATATGCTAGGAGTTCAAGCACTAAAAGGTTCAGTGGTTTATACGATGAAGAAGTACCGAAACATCAAAAATATCCTTCTAACACATGATGTTCGACTACTTACGAATTTAACTGACTAGATAATCCCAAATCATGATCAAAACATCCTTCAGAATACTACTAATATTGGTGAAGAATCACCTACCTCAAAGTAGCGAAGAACACGAAGGAACTTGAAGAAATCCAACACCGAGGGCTTGAACACCAATATCCAATGATCTACAATCTTCAAACTCGTGCTAGGAGGATTATATGAGAGGTTGAGGATGGAGGAAGTAACTCTCTAAGCTCAAAAATTCGGATTTGGGAAGTGAAAAGATCTGAAAAATGAAAAAGTATGCTGTCCTATATATATAAAATGGTTATTAGCGCGCGCTAGTCCCTATCCATAGCGTGCGCTAACGGCCATACGAAGCTTACTGACTTCACTGTACTCAGCATTTAGCGTGGGCTATCCTCATATCATTAGCGTGCGCTACCGCGTTGACTTGGCTTTTCCCGAAAGCCATCCAGGATCATCCCGACATGATCCGACCGAAATCCGCAGCCGATCTCACCTACCATCCTGTCTTAATCATGCTGACTACGTATAGCATGTGCTAAGGTTCATGCACAGTGTGCGCTACGGATCCAAATTAGCGTACGCTACACTTAGTCGATAGCGTGCGCTACTTGCGCAGAATCACAATTTAGATCACATTCATGAAATCATACTCAGATCAAAATGCAACAATTACAATAACACAAGGTTCAAGTACATATCAGAAATCTCGGGTATTACATCCTTCCTCCCTAAAAAGAAGTTTCGTCCCGAAACTTAAGATGAAAACAACTCTGGATATCTAGTCTTCATATTGTCCTCCGTTTCCCAAGTGGCCTCTTCAGCTCCATGTCGTGACCATTGTACTTTAACCAAGTGTATTGGTTTATTCCTCAATTATTTGATCCGACTCTCAAGTATCTTGATTGGTCTCTCTTCGAAAGTGCCATCATTAGCTATCTCGATCTCATCGAAATCAATGATATGACTGGGATCTGGTACATACTTCCGCAATTGGGATACGTGAAACACATTGTGAACGTGACTCAGCGATGGCGGTAAGGCCAACTGGTATGCTAAATCCCCAACTCTCTCGAGGATCTCGAATGGTCTGATATATCTCGGACTTAGCTTACCTTTTCTCCCAAAACGGAAAATCCCTCGTGTAGGAGTCACCTTCAATAGTACGTGGTCCCCAATGTCGACTTCTAGAGGGCGACAACGCACGTCTGCATAATACTTCTGTCGACTCTGGCAGTCAACAGTCTTTCCCGAATCAAAGCTATCTTCTCTTGAGTCTGAACTATCAATTCCGGTTCCGTCCTGATCAAGTCCGAAGAATCATCCCAGCACAGGGGTGATCGGCATCTTCTCCCATACAAAGCTTCAAATGGTGCCATCTTAATAGAAGCATGCCAACTATTATTGTAGGTAAATTCAATCAATGGTAAGTGAACCTCCTAATCAGTTGACCAATCCAAAGCACAAGCTCTAAGCATGTCTTCTACTGTTTGTATAGTCCTTTCGGACTGACCGTCCATTTGGGGATGATAAGCCATGCTAAAGTTCAGCTCGGTCCACAGAGCCCTGTGAACTGCCTTCCAGAAGTGCGACACGAAGCGACCATCTCGATCTGAAATAATGGTCTTCAGCGTCCCGTGCAATCTGACTATCTCTGCAATAAATACTCGTGCCAATTTCTCGGGTCCCCACGTGTCTTTAATTCCTAAGAAATGAGCCGACTTGGTTAGTCGATCAACTATAACCCAAATCCTGTTCATTCCCGTCTTGGTCCTTGGCATATTGGGGATGAAATCCATTGATTTATCCTCCCACTTCCACTCAGGGATCGGAAGCGGCTTTAACATTCCGGCAGGTCGCTGATGCTCAATTTTAACCTGCTGACAAGTCAAACACTTTGAAACGTACTCTGCTACGTCCTTCTTCATATTTCCCCACCAGAAGTTTTGTTTTAGATCCTTATACATCTTACTGCTTCCCGGGTGAATAGAATAGGGCGCGCTGTGAGCTTCCTTCAGAATTGTCCGTCTCAATTCATCATCATCGGGAACGCAAAGTCGACTCTGAAATCTCAGAACTCCATCATCTTGTATCACGAATCCTGGGGCCTTTCCTTTCTTTACTTCGTCACATAACCGAAGGATTAGAGAATCGTTCAACTGCTTAGATTTGATTTCCTAGACTAGTGACGAAGTCAGTTCCATCACATATAGTTGCCCTTGAATGCTGGTTTGGGATGTAAGTGCTTCCATCACTCGAAGAGAAACAGGTTTACGGCTCAATGCATCGGCTACTACGTTTGCTTTACCCGGATGATAGAGAATTTCCAAGTCATAATCCTTGATCAATTCCAGCCACCTTCTCTGCCTCATGTTTAATTCTTTCTGACTGAAAATGTACTTGAGGCTTTTATGATCTGTAAAGATCTGACAATGAGTACCGTATAAATAATGTCGCCAAATTTTCAAGGCAAAGACCACAGCTGCTAACTCCAGATCATGAGTCGGGTAATTAACTTCATACGGTTTCAACTGTCGAGAAGCATAGGCGATCACCTTATCCCCTTGCATCAACACACATCCCAGACCCTGATTTGAAGCGTCGCTGTATACCATAAATCCATCAGTTCCATCTGGTAATGCTAATATAGGTGCTGTCGTCAGTCTCTTCTTAAGTTCATCAAAACCAGCCTGGCATTTCTCATCCCACGTGAACTTTTGAGTTTTCTGTAACAGCTGAGTGAGTGGACGAGCAATTTTGGAAAATCCCTCTACAAAACGGTGATAATATCCAGCAAGTCCTAAGAAGCTTCGGACTTCTTTCACGTTTTTAGGAGCTTCCCATTCCAAGATTTCTTCGACTTTCTTCGGGTCTACCTGAACTCCGTCAGCTGATATCACATGCCCAAGGAAAGTTACTTCCCTAAGCCAGAACTCACATTTAGAAAGCTTCGCATAGAGCTATTCCTTCCTCAAGGTGCTCAAAACCACACGCAAATGCTCGGCATGCTCCTCTGTGTCTTTCGAATAGATCAAGATGTCATCAATGAAAACGATCACAAACTTATCTAGGTATTCTAAGAATACCCGATTCATCAGTTGCATAAATACCACAGGAGCATTGGTAAGTCCGAATGGCATCACCACGAATTCATAGTGCACGTACCGGGATTTGAAAGCAGATTTCGGTATATCCAATTCTTTAATTCTCAACTGATGATATCCTGATCGCAAGTCAATCTTCGAGAATACCCTTGCTCCTTGCAGTTGATCAAACAAGTCATCGATCCGAGGTATAGGATACTTGTTCTTGATTGTCACCTTGTTAAGCTCCCTATAATCAATACATAATCGGAGGGATCCATCTTTCTTCCGGACAAAAAGAACGGGTGCTCCCCAAGGAGAAACACTAGGTTGAATGTAACCCTTGTGCAATAGTTCCTCCAGTTGCTTCATTAGTTCATACATCTCGGTTGGCGCCATGCGGTATGGTGCTCTAGAAATAGGAGCGGCTCCAGGCTCTAATTCAATAGTGAACTCCACTTCTCTCTGCGGAGGTAACCCAGGTAGTTCGTCAGGGAATACATCTGAAAATTCATTCACAATTGGAATAGATGAGAGCTCTACTCCTACTTCTTTCTTCATGGCGTAGAACCAAAGTCCATGACATCCCTGCTTCAGAATTTCACAGCTTTCATTGCTTTGATCAATTTTCCCGAGCTTCCCGGTCTCCACCCTCTGAATAAGTGTTCAGATCCGTCATCAGCAATGATAGAAATGACTTTCTTTCGGTAATTCAAAATAGCTCCATAACGGTTGAGCCAATTGTCTCCGAGAATTAAGTCGTCACCATGGATGTCAACTACAATAAGATTCGATGGCCAATCTCTCCCTCCTATAGACACTGGAAAATCTATAGTTTCTAGGGTTCCCACAATTCTCTCTCTGCTCGGCAAACCCACAACATATGGTTCACAATCAAATAAACATGAGATTTTCAAACGATTAACACAGTTCAATGATATGAAAGAATGTGTAGCTCCGGAATCGAATAAGACACTAACTGGTTGCAAAAGGATCTTAATCGTACCTGATGCAACAGAAGTGTTCTGATCGTCAGATTTCCTCATCTCGTACAGGTGCGGAGGAACGGACCCAACACTGGATGTCTCTCTCTTCCCAACATTCTGCTGCTGAAATCCACTCTGCTGCGTCTGGTTCACACTTATTTCCTTCGGAACTGGCGCCGGAGTGCGAGTACCAAACGATCTAGTCGCCACTCCACAGAAAGCCGCACAGTGACCTTCTTGCCCACAATCGAAACAAGTCACAGAAGATGCGGGGCAATCACGTCGTATATGCCCTGCCCGACCACAAGTATAACACTTCTTTGATGCGTCCGAAACTACTGATGTTGTGTGGAACTTCTTTCCACCTCTAGAAGGATGTGGAGGTTTCCTGGATGAATAAAAGGAAGACTGGCCCTTGCGGGGCCCACCACTCTTGTTTTCCGAGAAGTTGCCGGTCACTTTCTGCTTCTTTGCCTCCATCGACTTCTCCACCGCCGCCTCTTTCATGTCGTAGGCCAACGCTTTGTCTTGATACTGTCGCAATGTAGTACACTCGAATCCAGACATGTACTGTTGAATTTCCGGCTTCATTCGCATATCGAAATGAAAAATCTTTTCTGCCTCCGTTCTGACCAAGTGTCGCACACAAGTCAACTGATGATTAAAAGTTTTGGTTAAATCTGTCACAGATGCTTCCGAACTCTGTGGTGAGAAAAGATTTTTGCCTCTCTAACTGGACGAGGACAATACTGTGCTTCCATCATTAGTTTGAATTCCGTCCAATCCGCATTATGATTCTCGGGTCGAATAGCTTCCCACCAGTCAAATGCCTCCCCAGTCAGAAAATACTGGGCAATGGGAACCTTCCGGTCCTCGGGACAGTTAATACCCGCGAATATCTTCTCTAACTCCTTTAGACAATGATCCCAAGTAACTGCCTCAGCAGATCCGTCAAATTTTGGCGGGTGCAATTTGACCACCTCAGCAAGCCATCTGTCTCCCCGGTTATCCTCGTATCGTCGCTGCCCCATCGCTGCCTCGCATGTGTTCAACTACTCGAGCGAATCGGTTTATCTCGAGCCACCACCGCTGAAGCACTCCCGCATGTTAGGATTTGCGTCGTCATTCGCCGATCCTCGCCGCCTCCGTAATGGGAATCGGTTCGACTAGCCGATAATTCTGGGGTAGTTGCAGAATCCTCCTGCCTCATGTTACCACGTCCGCGTCCACGACCGCATCCGCGTCCACGTCCTCCTCTCAACATACTGTAAACACAATTTCTCAATATCCAGGATGAAATTTTCAAAATAAAGCCCGTCACATACTCACAAAACATAAATCAAGTAAAACGGCAGTATAAAAGATTAAGAGACTTACAACCACGGTCCGCATGACGACTTTGGCTGAACAGTGATGTTACGAATGACCCGTAAATCAATAACGTAAACAGACCCAACTAAAACCCGACTGCCAAGATATCCATGAATCTTAGCTCCGATACCATATTCTGTAACACCCCGAGATATTCGGAATACTTACAGCACCGTAAACCCTTTAAGTAAGGATTTACAAGGCTAGTTAAAAGAAATGTGAATAATCCAACAATACCGCAGAAATTCAAATTACAAAACCGGTTCCAACTGATACAACGAGTTAATTAATACAACCATACCGAAATGATATTAATAAGACACGCGTACTCGAGTACTGAAAATGAACCAAGAAGATAATCAAAAGCAACGACAAACATCACTGAACCCCTTTGTCGTCACATCGGTACTGTGGCTGTTTCCCCGCTCCTCGGCTACCTGAACATCAAAACAAATGTCCACCCCCAAAGGGGTTAGCAAAACGATGCTAGTACAAGTATCATATTAAACAAATCGAATATGCATCAACAATACATAACAAGATACACCACACGGACTTCCGCTACCGGAATCCGACAATGCGAATCCGCAAGATTCCATTAACACAGCATGGGTATTCCAATGATCCATCGCCCTCAGCATGGATCCCAAGATGATCCCATCGGACCAACACGAGGTGAAAAAACCCGTCCAATGATCCAGCACCCTCAGCCTAGATCCCAACATGATCCCGTCGGACCAACACGAGGTGGACATCCGATCCAGCGCCCTTAGCATAGATCGTACAACATACACAAACACAACTCATGCATACTTATATGCAAACTCTCTATGTCCATCAACATGAACATACAAACACTAAATAACGAATATCATGACAATTCAACGAAATAAATCCCATGTTCAACAACATGAATAAACCACATGTATACTCAAAATACGAACATTAACAAATTACGATACTTGCCTCAAAGATGGCAAGAACAATTTACTCCAACGATCTCAATACACTCGAAGGTCGTCTCCTTCGATCAACGTAGCAAGCTCGAACCTTAACAAAAGAATAATATAGAATTCATCTCAAGTCGTACGAATGTCTAACAATCCAGTCTACGGCCGAAAGCTCTAAAAATGTAATCTGCCTGAACTACTTAGCATGCGCTACGTACTCTACGTAACGTACGCTAAGCCTGCCCGTTAGCGTACGTAAACGATGAAGTCTAGCGTACGCTAACTACGTACTGACAGTCCTCTCTGATCAGCCGACTGACCCGCCTGATGACATAATGTACGTTACGTACGAAACGTAGCGTACGTTACTCATTCCCGATAGCGCACGTTAATATGCCTATCTTAGCGTGCGCTAACCGTGCATGGCAGTTTACTACTGGGCAGTAGACTTAATCTAATGGTGATGAAACTCATGAACTCTTCAGTGTTAATACATGTCATCCCCGTGCATATCATGCTCATACGGTTTGCGAAAGATCTTTACGGATTAAACGACTACGAGATACGAGGATACTTATTATCATCACAACATCATAATTCATCTTGATTTCAAGGAAATATCCTAAGTTCAATCCATTTCATGTCCCAAAACGTATGATTCCATTATGTAAAGACATAAGAACTTTGATAATCTCCATATACTGGTCACAATCGGTTTGAAGCTTCATGAATATGCTAGGAGTTCAATCACTAAAAGGTTCAGTGGTTTATACGATGAAGAAGTACCGAAACATCAAAAATATCCTTCTAACACATGATGTTCGACTACTTACGAATTTAACTGACTAGATAATCCCAAATCATGATCAAAACATCCTTCAGAATACTATTAATATTGGTGAAGAATCACCTACCTCAAAGTAGCGAAGAACACGAAGGAACTTGAAGAAATCCAACACTGAGGGCTTGAATACCAATCTCCAATGATCTACAATCTTCAATCTCGTGCTAGGAGGATGATATGAGAGGTTGAGGATGGAGGAAGTAACTCTCTAAGCTCAAAAATTCGGATTTGGGAAGTGAAAAGATCTGAAAAATGAAAAAGTATGTTGTCCTATATATAGGAAATGGTTATTAGCGCGCGCTAGTCCCTATCCATAGCATGCGCTAACGGCCATACGAAGCTTACTGACTTTACTGTACTCAGCATTTAGCGTGCGCTATCCTCATATCATTAGCGTGCGCTACCTCGTTGACTTGGCTTTTCCCGAAAGCCGTCCAGGTTCATCCCGACATGATCCGACCGAAATCCGCAGCCGATCACACCTACCACCCTGTCTTAATCATGCTGACTACGTATAGCGTGCGCTAAGGTTCATTGTAACACCCCAAGAGGCGGCTATTACAGTGCCGTGAATCCCACACTGGGACCCACCAGGCGATATCCAAAACAGGTTAAATAAATATTATTTGTGATACCGAATCACAACGAATAATCATTTCTCCGATTAGGAGTTTATTAAAATATGGCCAACCGCCTAACAACACACAGGATCCGAAAAACAAGTATAGACCATATGGGGATGGAAAATATTTCAAATGTCAAATACAACCCAATAACAATTTAAATGAAACGGGAAATAACATAACACGGTTTAACATAACCGGACAACAAAGATGAGGGCCCCCCGAACTAGTATCCTCTGAACCCTTCGCCGTCGACATGCTCTTCCCGTGCCTTGCCTTTGCCTCGACCTAAAATACAATACAAGTATTTCGCCCAACACAGGGTCAGATATACATGACAACCAATTCTTCCGACATTATACAATTCACATATATAGATCTCAAGAAAATCATTCTGACTATTAATCATACCCCTCGGGCGTATGAAACAATCAGTCACAAAATATCGAAAACATATAATAATAAATGTACTATGAACTATTAAAATTATAGATCAAGATGGACATCACAAGACGCCCGATCCGGAAATGTGTCCGTACATGTCCACCCCGTATACGGAATCCAATATACGTGTGACAATGTACCTAATTAGCCTCACGAACTACGCCTCGTGCACACCCAATACGGAGACATCCACGTATGACTATACAAGTGCCCGGCTAAAAATCCTACACAATATCCAATCGGCACGCAGATATGATTCCGGAAATGTCACGACACAACATGACAACGAAGTTCAATGAAATACACATCCAATTAAGGATCAAGAAAAACTCACCAAAGTGAAAGTAAGGACCAACGAGATCAATGATTCAAAACGGCGTACTTGGGAATGCAGTCTCATAATGCCAAGGACAATATCAAATCACGACAAACGTCACATGGACAATTCATACACATGAAATATATAATCATCACAAGAATCTAATCATCATTATAACCAAGCAAGATAACTTGCCTTAATACGGAGACGAGAATAGTCCTCTTCTTATCGGAACGAACGAACGGTCCTCGACAAGTTTTACTTGAACAAACAACCTTAAACGAAATACATTTTACTCAAAACATATTCATATAATTATCAATATAGGATTAGTAAGACGTCAACCTACAATCCTTTAGAATAGTTTGTTACTACCAATTATTGAAGCCTTATGCCAGGAGTCCTTCTAACATCATTACAACCATAAAAATCGGTTTACAATATTTACCGAATGTTCGCATGGTTCATCATAAGCAAGAGTTTTATCAAGGTATGTTGAATAACCAATTATGATGTTAAGATCATCTTATGATGATTAAACTTTCCAAAACATTAAAAGGGTGAAAGGTAAAATCTGCACATTATGATTGTTCTCCTCTCATCTAAATTGACTTTAAGCTTAACAACAAGTTCATAAGTTCTGAGATTACACCATACTCATGAGGGTTATCAAAGTCTTTGTTTACAAGGCTGGAGGATTCATTAACATGATGGTGAATTTACCATTTATCTAGTATGATGATCAAACATTCTAAGTTCTCAACACATTAGATTCATGAAAAGTTATTGTTGTAATTATCAAGATCCTTATCAATCTTCAAAGACTTGTGCAACTGAACAAATATGATTTGTTAAAGCTTCTAAGATTTCTGAACTAGATCATCTAATCTTATCTTTAACATTATCAAGTTCTTCTCAAGGCAAATAAATACCTAAAATGGTGTTTAAACACTTTATGATATCAAGTTCTTGATTAAATCCAGTTATGAAGAAGCTAACCGATCCAACAATGTCCTACTGAGCTAAATTCGTCCAGAAGGTGAGTAATGACAATTACAAACATGATTAAAATCACTATATCATCAAGAACACCTCCATCTCAAACCCTTATTTAACATATTCATCAAAAGTGCTTAAAGAGTTTAATTATAACCATGTTTTACTTGCTTAATCTAACTCTAGGTGAAGTATAATTCGTCATTAATAATCAACATAAGAAAATAATGCAGAGAAGAAAACACACCAACCTCCAGAAATGAAGAACAACTTCAATGCTATGAGAGAATATATTCCAAGCTTAAAAACAACTCCAAATCTCCAAAAATGAGCTTCACTCCGAGATTCAAGGCTTAGAAACAAGTTGGTGAAGGTTTATATCGTTTTGGTAGTGCAGAGGTATGATATGTGAAGAGAGAAATTCAGTTTGGGTTGTGAAGAAATGAAAAACAGGCTCGTCCTATAAATAGACTGTGCAGACTTAGCGCACGATATCGGGACAGATTAGCGTACGCTAATGAACTTACGTACGCTATCCGGTCGATATCACGTATGTAAACGGCTTACAGTGGCTACTGTCTTGAATTATCGCAGACCGTTAGCGCACGCTAATGATAAATGGGTTACGCACGCTAATAAAAGTAGATTCTCACCGACACGACAGCTCAGACTTAGATCTCATGCATGCTAACGGTTAAAAGGGTTCACGTGCTGAAGTCAACTGCTGCCAGATTCCCTATTAGCGTACGCAACAGAGGAAACCTTACGCACGCTAAGTCACATGATTAGCGTACGTTAATAGTACTGTGTAGCGTACGCTACATTAACAAAAATTCGAAAATGAAACACTCTAATAACATCGAATCATCACATATGAAATGAAATAACAACAATATGATATTTAAATCTATACTACCACGACATAATACTAAATGCAACGATTCATGATAATCAGATTATCCGAATAATACAATGACAGGTAAAAATGAAAAGTTACAATGGATATTACATACTCCCCCTTAAAAAGAGTTTCGTCCCCGAAACTAAGGGGTAAATAACTCGGGGTATCTCGCCGCATACTATCCTCGGTCTCCCACGTAGCCTCCTCGACTCCGTGTCGTGACCACCGAACTTTCGAGGGGAATCGTCTTGTTCCGCAATTGCTTGATCCTCCTCTCGAGTATCCGTGACAGATGCTCCTCGCACGAATGATCCTCTCGCTAAATCAATATCTTCAATTGAAGTACGTGGCTCGGATCAGCAACATATTTCCTCACCGAGACATGAAACACGCCGTGAATCTTACTCAAGGTCGGTGGCAAGGCTAGTCGATAGGCCGGATCACCTACACGCTCCGTAACCTCAAACGGCCCAATGTACCTTGGGCTCACTTGCCCTCTTCCCGAAACGAAAAACACCTCGAGTAGGAGACACCTTCATTAACACATGGTCACCAACCTCGAACTCAAGCGGTCGTCGACGATGGTCAGCATAAGACTTCTGTCGACTTTGAGCCGTTAACAACCGACTCTTAATCAAAGTGATCTTCTCACGGGCGGCTAACAACATATCGGGTTCCGTACCTGCAGATTCTCGATACCATCCCAACACAAAGGGGACCTAAAGCGACGGCCATATAATGCCTCATACGGTGCCATCTGAATCGAAGCGTGCCAACTATTATTATAAGTGAATTCCACCAAAGGCAGCTGGGCTTCCCAATCGTTCTTCCAATCAAGAGCACATGCTCTCAACATATCTTCTAGAGTCTCAGATGGTTCTCTCCGATCGACCATCGACCGTGGATGGAAAGCCGTACTGAAATTCAACTGCGTGCCCATCGCACGATGAACTGCCTTCCAGAAGTGTGACACAAATCGCCCATCACGGTCTGATACAATGCTCTTGGGGGTACCGTGTAGTCTCACAATTTCCTTAATAAACAGCTGGGCCAATCTCTCGGGGCCCCATGTGTCCTTAATTTCCAAGAAGTGGGCTGATTTGGTCTGACGGTCCACAACAGTCAACTCCTCAAGCTGGTTCTTCAATTCTTGCATCTCAGTTGGAGCCATACGGTACGGTGCTTTTGAGAGCGGGGACGTACCTGGTTCTAACTCAATAATAAACTCCACGTCACGATGAGGAGATAAGCCTGGCAACTCGTTTGGAAATACATCTGGGTAGTCTCGGACTACCGGAATGTCGGCCAATTCAACTGGTCGATCAGCTGTTTTGGTCATGTAGCACCAATAACCAATACACCCTTGATTAAGCAGTTTCACTGTTTTCATAGCGCTGATGACTCTCCCAGAACGACTGGGATTATCACCTCGAAAAATACACTCGAATCCATCATCAGAAGTGAAGGTAACCATCCGCTTGCGGATATTGAGTATTGCATCGTGACGATCCATCCAATCGATACCCAAGATTATATCATCCTTAGGTAGATCGACTACAATGAGATTTGACAACCACTCACGGTCGTTCAAACGAATCGGACAGTCCTGGACTTCACGACTCCCAATAATTCTTCTACCATCAGGTAGACCAATCACGTAGGGCTCACAATTGATAACATGGTCTAGAGGCAAACGACTTAAACAGGAAGATGATATAAAGGAGTGCGAAGCACCGGTATCAAAAAGAACACATACAGCGAGTGGATCTCGAGTATACCGAAATCATGCCGCCTCGGATCGCGCCTTTCTTCATCTCGTAAATCCTGGGTTTCACAGTTCCGGCACCAGGTGTACCACCTTGATTCCCACGGCCCATTCCCCTATTCGCCCCGGTGGTCTGATAGGAAGCGGACGGAGGCATCCGGTTCTGGACAGAGGATTGAACTGGAGCATGAGACGCTACTGGTTCAGGTCCGGGTCCACCCCTGCAAAAGCGAGCACGGTGACCATTTTTGCCACAAGTATGGCATGTGACGGCAGGCTTCGGGCATTTGGAGCTGAAATGCCCCTGGTCTCCGCAGTTATAGCATACAACAGAGGAGGGGACCGCTCGAGAGTGCGATCCAGCTGGCTTCGACGCCATGGGTGGTCGATCAGAAGGGTTTGGCAATGACTGGGGCTTCCTGAATGTCCCCCGGTTACTCTCAGTCTGGTTCTGGTTCCTGGATCTTTTGTTGTTGGACTGGGGTTGTTTCTTGGAAATCTCCTTCGCGGTGAGTTCGTACTCCAGAGCCTTCTCGATGAACTCTGGTAAGGTAGTACAGTGGTGATTCAACAGCTGCATTCTCATTCGGGGTTTAAGCCTCTTGAGAAAGTATTTGATCTTATCGGCCTCTGTTCGGATAATTGTTGTGGCAAAAGGAAGGAGTGCCTGGAATTTCTCAGCAACAGATAATACATCATCGTCTTCAGACGGGTCGGGGTTCAAAAGTTCCGACAGTTTGGCCTCACGGAGTGGCCCTGGATAGTAACGGTCTAGCATGAGGTTTTTAAATTCCTCCCAAGTGTAAACACCATCAGCTGGCCTTACTGAAAGCCACCAGGTATGAGCGCCTTTGCTAAGATAATACGCGGCTACCGAGACGCAATTCTCTTCCGAGCAATCCACCATCTGGAAAAGTTTCTCAAAATGCTCGATCCAATGCACAATGTCAGCAGGCTCAGAGGAGCCTTCAAAAGTCGGTGGTCGCTGGCGAGAGATGTCGCTGATAATCCGACTCACGGGTCCGCCAATCACAGGAGGAGGATGAGCCCCCTGCTGCTAGCCAGTAGCGGCCCTCTGCATAGCTTCCATTAGTTGACCCATCTGGGTCATCTGTGTCATCATGCCCTGCATTACGACGTAAGGATCGACATGTGCATCCCCGCGCCCACTGTGGTGCGATTGTCCCTAGAAGGTGAACCACTGTCTGCGGAACTCTGATCCGCATTCGCGCGTCTGTTGTCTCGAGGTATTGGGATTCGGCCCCTTCCGCGGCCTCGTCCCCCTCTGCCACGACCTCTCAGGTTTCTTTCCATACTGAAAGAATCAATCATAATGATAACCATAAGTACAGTTCTAAAATTCATGCTAAGTTAATAGCAACAAGGAATCACATATTAAAGGAAAACGGTTATCGATACCACAAATGTCGCACCGAATATCATATCGGTGTCAAGTCGAACAATTTCAATTGTATAATCAATTCAGCATTTACCTCGGATTATCAATCAGATAAATCCTGTCACAATTCCTTGAAATAACATGATCAACAGGGAGACCCATACTGATATCAATATCATGCCAGTAATTAAACCATGGCTCATAAAGTACATACCGTATTTGGCTCGTAGGTCGCGCCAGACAGTCACACGTGACACGAAGGTCTCTTGATACTAGTTCATTTCTCAATGACTCATAAAAAAACGACTCTCTGATACCATCTTCTGTAACACCCCAAGAGGCGGCTATTACAGTGCCGTGAATCCCACACTGGGACCCACCACGCGATATCCAAAACAGGTTAAATAAATATTATTTGTGATACCGAATCACAACGAATAGTCATTTCTCCGATTAGGAGTTTATTAAAATATGGCCAACGGCCTAACAACACACAGGATCCGAAAAATAAGTATAGACCATATGGGGATGGAAAATACTTCAAATGTCAAATACAACCCAATAACAATTTAAATGAAATGGGAAATAACATAACACGGTTTAACATAACCGGACAACAAAGATGAGGGACCCCCGAACTAGTATCCTCCGAACCCTTCGCCGTCGACATGCTCTTCCCGTGCCTTGCCTTTGCCTCGACCTAAAATACAATACAAGTATTTCGCCCAACACAGGGTCAGATATACATGATAACCAATTCTTCCGACATTATACAATTCACATATATAGATCTCAAGAAAATCATTCCGACTATTAATCATACCCCTCGGGCGTATGAAACAATCAGTCACAAAATATCGAACACATCCAATCATACATGGACTATGAACGATTAACAATATAGCTCAAGATGGACATCACAGTACGCCCGATCCGGAAATGTGTTCGTGTACATGTCCACCCCGTAGACGGAATCCAGAATATACGTGTGACAATGTACCTAATTAGCCTGACGAACTACGTCTCGTGTGCACAGTCCAATACGGAAACATCCACGTATGACTATACAAGTGCCCGGCTAAAAATCCTACACAATATCCAATCGGCACGCAGATATGATTCTGGAAATGTCACGACACAACATGACAACGAAGTTCAATGAAATACACATCCAATTAAGGATCAAGAAAAACTCACCAAAGTGAAAGTAAGGACCAACGAGATCAATGATTCAAAACGGCGTACTTGGAATGCAGTCTCATAATGCCAAGGACAATATCAAATCACGACAAACGTCACATGGACAATTCATACACATGAAATATATAATCATCACAAGAATCTAATCATCATTATAACCAAGCAAGATAACTTGCCTTAATACGGAGACGAGAATAGTCCTCTTCTTATCGGAACGAACGAACGGTCCTCGACAAGTTTTACTCGAACAAACAACCTTAAACGAAATACATTTTACTCAAAACATATTCGTATAATTATCAATATAGGATTAGTAAGACGTCAACCTACAATCCTTTAGAATAGTTTGTTACTACCAATTATTGAAGCCTTATGCCAGGAGTCCTTCTAACATCATTACAACAATAAAAATCGGTTTACAATATTTACCGAATGTTCGCATGGTTCATCATAAGCAAGAGTTCTATCAAGGTATGTTGAATAACCAATTATGATGTTAAGATCATCTTATTATGATTAAACTTTCCAAAACATTAAAAGGTTGAAAGGTAAAATCTGCACATTATGATTGTTCTCCTCTCATCTAAATTGACTTTAAGCTTAACAACAAGTTCATAAGTTCTGAGATTACACCATACTCATGAGGGTTATCAAAGTCTTTGTTTACAAGGCTGGAGGTTTCATTAACATGATGGTGAATTTACCATTTATCTAGTATGATGATCAAACATTCTAAGTTCTCAACACATTAGATTCATGAAAAGCTATTGTTGTAATTATCAAGATCCTTATCAATCTTCAAAGACTTGTGCAACTGAACAAATATGATTTGTTAAAGCTTCTATGATTTCTGAACTAGATCATCTAATCTTATCTTTAACATTATCAAGTTCTTCTCAAGGCAAATAAATACCTAAAATGGTGTTTAAACACTTTATGATATCAAGTTCTTGATTAAATCCAGTTATAAAGAAGCTAACCGATCCAACAATGTCCTACTGAGCTAAATTCGTCCAGAAGGTGAGTAATGACAATTATAAACATGATTAAAATCACTATATCATCAAGAACACCTCCATCTCAAACCCTTATTTAACATATTCATCAAAAGTGCTTAAAGAGTTTAATTATAACCATGTTTTACTTGCTTAATCTAACTCTAGGTGAAGTATAATTCGTCATTAATAATCAACATAAGAAAATAATGCAGAGAAGAAAACACACCAACCTCCAGAAATGAAGAACAACTTCAATGCTATGAGAGAATATATTCCAAGCTTAAAAACAACTCCAAATCTCCAAAAATGAGCTCCACTCCGAGATTCAAGGCTTAGAAACAAGTTGGTGAAGGTTTATATCGTTTTGGTAGTGCAGAGGTATGATATGTGAAGAGAGAAATTCGGTTTGGGTTGTGAAGAAATGAAAAACAGGCTGGTCCTATAAATAGACTCCGGACTTAGCGCACGCTATCGGGACATTAGCGTACGCTAATGAACTTACGTACGCTATCCGGTCGATATTACGTACGTAAACGGCTTACAGTGGCTACTGTCTTGAATTATCGCAGGCCGTTAGCGCACGCTAATGATAAATGGGTTACGCACGCTAATAAAAGTAGATTCTCACCGACACGACAGCTCAGACTTAGATCTCATGCATGCTAACGGTTAAAAGGGTTCACGTCTTTGAAGTCAATCTGCCGCGATTCCCTATTAGCGTACGCAACAGAGGAAACCTTACGCACGCTAAGTCACATGATTAGCGTACGTTAATAGTACTGTGTAGCGTACGCTACATTAACAAAAATTCGAAAATGCAACACTCTAATAACATCGAATCATCACATATGAAATGAAATAACAACAATATGATATTTAAATCTATACTATCACGACATAATACTAAATGCAACGATTCATGATAATCAGATTATCCGAATAATACAATGACAGGTAAAAATGAAAAGTTACAGTCGGATATTACATTCATGCACAGCATGCACTATGGATCCAAATTAGCGTACTCTACACTTAGTCGATAGCGTACGCTACTTGCGCAGAATCACAATTTAGATCACATTCATGAAATCATGCATTCAACAACATGAGATCATGAAATACTGAGAATAATACTCAGATCAAAATGCAACAATTACAATAACACAAGGTTCAAGTACATATCAGAAATATCTGGTATTACAGGTCGCGGCCCAGGGCTCAGGGGGCACAGCCCAAGGCTGCTGGGCAGCCCTACTTGCTGCCCGATGTGTTTTCAGGCGCGGTCCAGACCCTTTCGGACCCGTTTTGGGCTTGTTTTCTTCGTGTATTCCTAAAAATTGATTTCCCACATTTAAATTGGATTTAATATGATTAAAATGATATATGGTATTTCATTTTATAAAGGAAAATTGATTTATTGGAATACTTGTGATCGACCGAATTATTTTGAACATTTTCATATTACCGATTGTGTGAATCGATTGGATCGGTTTGTATTGTTGATTGGATCAATGTATCTCTACGCTTTCCATTTATATAGTAGTTATTAGATGAATGCTTTTTTGAATGGCGATGTGGTTCATGGACTTAGTTTTGAATCGTTCGTTTTATTCGATTGGGTTGTAAAGGCTGTTTTGAGCCTATTTATTTTACTAGAAATATTTGTATCTAGGATGCAATTTTCAATGTAAAATTTATATGTAATGACGAAGACCGGAGGAAGATCCGTTTCGAGAAGACGAAGATTCAAGACGAAGACTTGTAATTAGATTACGGAGTTTTTGTTTCTAGGAACGGTCCATGAACCACATGTTGGTAGCAACTAGGTTTTGAATGGTTGTTCATATTGTATGAATGCTACAAACGTGCTTAAATAAATTAATGTGCAAAGTGTAACATTAATCGTGAAAATTTTCCCACGACAAATTATTAAGTTTATAAGGTTTCAAGGTTTTCCTTCCCTCCATCGAGCGTTCGGGAAATTGAAATCCAAACTGGATGTGCTATGCTTCCGA
Source organism: Orobanche coerulescens (assembly GCA_033398695.1). Lineage (NCBI taxonomy): Eukaryota > Viridiplantae > Streptophyta > Magnoliopsida > Lamiales > Orobanchaceae > Orobanche > Orobanche coerulescens. Next base: position 103,958,632 of record CM065808.1, read on the forward strand.
GTTATCGAGGTAGTCGTTCGGGGAGGATGGATAAATTACCAGGTGCGCATTGGATGCCTTCGGTTGGAGCAAATTTTATCCCTAGAAACCTGATAGGTTGTCGGATAAGATTCAATTGTGAAACTGATTTGCGTCGATTGTGTAAACTTAACTTGTTCACGAACCATAGAAACCGTATAGGTTGAGGGGAGTGAACAAGGGGAAAAAGAAGATCGAATCATCCATTATATGGGTTGGTGTTGGACACCATTTTATGAAAATTAATAGACTAGAAACCTGTTCGGTTGCCCTCTATTACGATTTATAAAGAACTCGATCACCACTATGAAGTAGAGCGACGATACTTCCGGATTTCACATGGGAGTGTGTTATTCCGATAAAAATAGTGGGAGCTGGGTAACAAGAATAGAAAAGACCTTAATTCTATACTTAGATCATAATTGAACGAGTCACTAATTAATCTGTCATAGTTAATACAGACATAACTCTCAATATGACAATGAATCCACTTGCAATTCTACTCGAAAAGAACACCTTGATGGGACCTAACTTTATGGATTGGCTCCGCAATCTGATGATTATCCTCAGTATAGAGGCACTGGGATACGTCTTAGAGACGGACATTGCGGCACCTCCTGTGCGGACCAGAGCCAATCAGGAAGAGATTGAAAATCACGAAAAGTGGGTTAAGGATGACGTAAAAGTCCTTGCTTACATGATGGCTTCTATATCTAATGAGCTCCAGAGAGCTCATGAGAAAATGACTTCTGCTAGGAAGATTCTATCTCCCTTAACCGAGCTTTATGGTGAGGACAACAGAACTGCAAGATATGAGATATCCAAGCAACTGTTCGGTGCAAGGATGAAGGAAGGTGAGAAGGTTGGGGAACACGTCCTCAAAATGATATCCATGATCGAGAGATTGGAGGCTCTTGATTTTAAAATGGATACTTCTATCCAAACCGACCTTATCCTATAGTCTCTCCCTGATTCCTTCTCACATTTTGTTATGAACTTCAACTGCAATGAGATTGCATGTAATTTAGCTGGGCTAATGAACAAACTTGTGACCGCTCAGTCTCAGATGAAGACTCCGCGGATGAAGGAGTCTACTCTTGTGATTTCTTCTGGACCTCGGAGGTCTAAAAACAAGAAGAAAAAGACCAAGAATCAGACGGGACCACAAGTCAAGAACCTTATGGGTAAGGGTAGGGCCCCAACGGTTCCGAAGAACAATAAGAAGAAGGATTCTTATCTCAAGTGCGGTGAGCTGGGCCACTGGGCTAGAGAGTGTCCTATTCTTCATGGCACTTCAGGTACAGAACTTTTAGTTTTGGAAACAAATTGTTCTGCTACTGTATTTTCTAATTCCTGGATACTAGATTCTGGTGCTAGTTCTCATATTTGTACCGTGAATCACGATCTGGAACAAAGTAGGAAGCTTGGAGCTGGAGAAGTTATGATCACAGTCGGAAGCGGGCATAGTGTCGAGGCAACCGACATAGGATCACTTCTTTTGGGTTTAGAATCTGGCTTTGTTTTGACTTTAGAAGATGTACTTATTTTGCCCAAGGGGCACAAAAACATTGTATCCATTCTGGTCATGGACCGAAAAGGCTTTTCATTTTTCATTGGTGATGGTTCCTGCAAAATTTATTTCAGAAATAAACTAGTGGGTACTGCTACATTGTTAAATGGATTGTATCATCTAAATCTCAGCAATAAAGTAGTTGTGAATACTATGACTAGAAAATGTGGTAGGGATGAAAACAATCAAGTTTTGAAATGGCATCTTAGACTTGGTCATGTCGGTCAGACCAAGGTTTACAAAATGGAAAAAGATGGACTTATGGGTCCATTGGGATCGGATCCCTTTCCTACTTGTGAATCTTGCCTTAAAGGCAAAATGACTAAGTCCCCCTTCATAGGGACTTTTGATGAGCCAGTGGCAAACTGGGATTAATCCATACCGACGTATGTGGCGCTTTGGAAGCAGCACGTGACGGATATCAATATTTCATTATGTTTACAGATGATCATACTAGGTATGGTTATGTATACTAATGAAAAATAAATCCGAAGCCTTTGAGAAATTCCAGGAATTCAAGGCCCTAGTCTAGAAACAAACTGGTAATCATATCAAAGCACTTCGGTCGGACCGACGTGGCAAGTATATGTGTACGGAGTTTGACGAGTTACTTAAGGAACATGGAATAGTATCACAACTAACACCTCCAGGTACTCCTCAGTTAAATGGTGTGTCAAAAAGAATGAACCGGACCTTGTTGAACATGGTCCGTTCCATGTTGGGCTATACTGACTTACTGATTTACTGACACGTCTTTTGTGTAACTATCGCAAGTGCACGATATCGTATCAAGTAGTAAGTGGACTTTTTGAGTCCGGTTTATCGCTCCCATGAGGAAGTTAGGTTATATATTGAATTATACACTATTTAACTATTTGTTATAGAGATTTATAAGATTGAAACACACAATTTAAGAGTTTGGTTTGACAATTACAAAGAAAATACAATAATAGTTCTAAAATTCAAGGAAATAAAAGATTGCACTAATAATAGATTAATAAAAGATAAAATGAAATAGTTGGGATTACAAACTTAGATCATCATTAGTTATAGAAGATGTATAGGAGATTATAAGATGAATTTACTTATTATGTTGTGTAGATTCGATTTTCCTTCCTCTTTCGAATGTCAAAACGACCCTTATTGAATCAATCCACTATATTTCTATGTTGATTGGATTCAATACATAGCATTAGGTTTTATGAAAATAACTCAAAGAATCATCTAAGGTCTAGAGGTATATTTCTATCCCCTAGAACAACTTAGAGTGAAGATCATTTGATCTAATCAAACATATTTTCTTTCGAAACATATGAAGACCATAAATATCGTCATTTATTGGCCAAATAAATAAAGATTGGTAAAACAATGAAAATCACACACAATAATAAGTAATTCATAATAGATCTTTATACAAACTTAAATAACATGACTAACCTTGTTTATAATCCCAACTTAAGTAACTTAGCCCATTAAGGGTTTATTCAACATATTACACGCTTTAATGGTCATTAATAGTTGAAAAGGGGAAAGAATTGATCCTAACTCCCTTAGTAGATAAAGGAGAAAGAAGCAATAAACTCCGTCAACAACATAAGCTAAACCACACTTACACAAATCACTCAAGAACACAAGTGTGTTCTTCACACAAAAAGAAAAAGTATTACAAAGTGAGAAAATATAAGATGAATCATGAATAATGATGGATCTAAGGGGTCTATTTATACACCTAAAGTCATCTAATAGTTCCAAAACTCCAGCATTATTACAATAGACCGGATCAATGCCAGCCATCCCCTCAATAATAGACCAAAAATATAAAAAATTAGACAATGATCACAATCTGACAAGAGTTATGGCCGTAACATTGAGTTACGGTCGTAACTATGATGACTTACGGCCGTAACATTGAGGAGTTACGGCCGTAACATGGCTTCATAAATTTGCATTTTTGTGAGTTACGCCCGTATGGAGTTTCAGACTTCATTTTCAGCCCAGAATTTCTTAGACTTTGCGTTTTTGCCCCAAATCTTCTTCGGATGATAACTTTTGATATATAACTCTGATTTTGAATCCGGAAAGACTGCCGAACTCGTCTCGGAAAGCCCTACAACATGAATACATAAAAATTCATCAAAGAGAATATTTTATACACATGTTATTTCTTGAGTAAATCAGTAATTCAATCCGATTAAGACTAAATTTACATCTTCATCAGATAAATAATAAAATTATTAAAAGCTAATTAATTCTAAGCAAAAACTAGTAGACTAGCTCAATTATGGGTGAAATATATCGATACAAACCATGGATAAGTGTATAAAACTGACACTTATCATACCCCAAACTTGAATTCTTGCTAGTCCCGAGCAAGACTCTTTATTAATCACACTCCAAAAATAAAAATAAGACAAAAATAATAATGCACACATAAATTAAAAAAAATAATTAGATCAAAATGTCATTAATTCACAATAACCAGCTTTATACAATAGATAGAAATGAATCAAGATTCAAAATAAATCTACTAATGATTTTGAAGTTAAAACACGATTTTATTTTTGTAATTCCAAAATGCAAGGTTTCCCCCCAAAAGGTTGATTATTTCTTTCCCACTCGTGATACACACGACTCCTTTTAATGGTTGCTCTTCATCACTCGTTTATTTTACGACTCAATATGAAGAAGAATTTCATTGGCGTCATCAAATGTTGTGATTGTTCACGAAATTGAGTGTATTGAAATTCAGCCGCTAATTAATTCAAATCTGCTCATAAATTACATCCCTTTTAGTGATAGCTTTCACACCGTTATTTGCTAACGTGTAGCTCTTTTGACCAACATAATTTCCATTTTTTTAGTATAGGTGATAGTTTTCACACCGTTATTTGCTAACGTGTAGCTCTTTTCACCAACACAATTTCTATATTTTTTTAGGTGATAGCTTTCACACCGTTATTTGCTAACGTGTAGCTCTTTTCACCAACACAATTTCTATTTTTTTAGGTGATAGCTTTCACACCGTTATTTGATAACTTGTAGCTCTTTACACCAATGACTCCTTTTTTTAGGGAATAGAATTTTTGCAGAAAATCATTTATTAGTTAAGCATGAATAATCAAAAACTCCACAAATTAAGTAAATTTCAGTTCTATTTTTCAGCAACCGACTGATTCTTCTTTTCTCAAGGAAATGAATGACTCGATTTTATATGATAACTACAATGCTTGGAAAGAGAGATTAAGGCTCAAAAAATTTTGGAATATATAATTTTTCTTACCGGTTAAAATGATTTTAGAAGCTTGTATATAGCTAACTTATTGGTGTTATGGCCAGCTCTAGAAAACTCATATATATAAATATACACTAAAAAAAATCAATGCCAAATAATAAAAATAATCAAAACACACCACAATAATCAAAGCTAAACACACCAAAATACCAAACATACCAAAATAATCAAAACATACCACCCCCAAACTTGAAAAAGAAACTGACCTCAGTTTTAAAAAAAAAAATAATAAAAAGCAATGGAGAAAAGCAGAATACTCCCTGTTATGAAAGTTGATGCTTGAGCTAACGCCTTTTAGAATCTGCAAGAGAATAAATATACGAGGCAAACAATAAAAGAAAATAAAATATACTCGGAAGTATAACACAATTTTTAAGATGCGCTTCAAGAAAGTCCGAAGAGTCGCCTTACGCTGCCATCAATGCTTTTATAAAAAAAAACAATAAAACTTACAACAATAAAATAACAATACATAACTCGCGAATAAATGCGCGTCAAGAGATCAAGAAGAAACTCCTTAAGCTGCCATCATTTAGCACGATTTTTTACACACGACAGAAAGTAAAAATACAAGAGGTCCGACATGGATTATCAAAGGAAGAGGAATGAATCCACTTTTCGTTTTCTCACAGTAAAATCTTCCATCCAGACAATTTTAGCTAAAGCTGGATCTGGTTGAGGAACAAATTCAATGAGTTTTTTGATTAGTTCTTCTGGTGTTGTTGCAACGACTATGATTCGTTTAACACGCTCGGAAATAAAACCCTTTTCAGCAGAGTAGTTGATGAAAGATAGTAAACCATCAAAGAAACCATTGACATTAAGCAGACCTATTAGTTTTTGATGAACATTTAGCTGGGCTCTGGTAACCACATGAAAAAGTTCCTCAAGAGTGCCAAAACCACCGGGAAGGGTGATAAAGGCGCCAGAATTGTTTATCATGTGAGTTATGCGATCTTGCATATTTGCAGCTCTAAACTCATCTCCAATAGTTGCCCCAGTGATTTTACTTTCAGCCAGTGGTTTTGGAATTATTCCCAACACTCTTACTCCTTCCATATAGGCAGAAGCAGTAGCTCGTCCCATTAATCCTAGACTTCCTCCTCCGTAAACTACATGAATGCATTTTTCTCCTAAGGCACGACCCAAGTTTTTGGCTACTTCAGTAAAGCATGCCTCTTTTCCATAACTAGCTCCACCAAAAATGCAGACTGTGCTAAATTTTTTTATGGAAGATAATGACTTCATTTTTAAAAAGAAATTTATTTAAGAGAAAAAGAGAAAAGTACAAGTTTGAGGAATGAATAAAAGAAACAAGCACAATGTTTATTTATAGAAGAAAAATGAGGTAAAATTGTTTAACAAGTTTGTGATTGCGTTGACTGCGCTTCAACTACTCAATAGAATAATGAATGCATTTATTGCGTATCACCCCGTTTTTTTATTCAGAAAATCTCACCTTACGACAAAAATAAAAGATACTCACGTGTATGTACAGTAGTTGTGATTGTGGCTCACATCTTCCTCTGATTTTACGTTCAGAAACGGCCTAAACGCCTTCTATGAGTCGGGGAGAAGCTTTCCAACCAATTTTCTTACAAATTGGCAAACAGGGTCTTTTAACGTCAGATTCCCAAGACGTTCATATTCTGGTTTGAATTTATTCCACAAACATCGAATTCCGTAATGTACGAGTCCACTAGGATGCGTGTCAAGAGAAATTTCGATATTATCTAAATTCTCTTTATTCATACCATCCTTTATGAACTGAATTTTATCTTCTCTGTTTGTATATGGAATTCCTAAAGATAGATATTTTAAATTACAATTACATCTAGCATATTTATAGCAAACGGCTATTATCTTTGCTTGTCGTTTCTTAGCATATGAACTTTTTCCAAGCCTTGGTAAAAATCTAGTAGGCATTTCTGTGAATTCACATGCTATTCTCACTTTGGCTTCAATAATGAATCTAATGTCAAAAGGTATGCTTTTATTCATAAGCAACATCATCCTTTCAAGTCTTGTCTTGTAAATTTTTAAAATTACTTATTTGCTAAGAAAGGGAAATCTGTTTTCAATACTATTCAAAGTTTCTTCCATGATAAAAAAAATAATATCTAAAAATATCAGTTGTTGTGGAAACTGAAAAATCCGACTTTAATAGTCACGGAGTACCGTTATCCGCCACTTGACCGGACAAACACAATTGAGTACTAAGTTACAACGTCGAGAAATTGTATCCTAAAAAAATAGTTTACAATGTAAGATTTCAAATATAACACTTATACTTCCCCGGCAACGGCGCCAAAAACTTGACACGTCTTTTGTGTAACTATTGCAAGTGCACGATATCGTATCAAGTAGTAAGTGGACTTTTTGAGTCCGGTTTATCGATCCCACGAGGAAGTTAGGTTATATATTGAATTATACACTATTTAAATATTTGTTATAGAGATTTATAAGATTGAAACACACAATTTAAGAGTTTGATTTGACAATTACAAAGAAAATACAATAATAGTTCTAAAATTCAAGGAAATAAAAGATTGCACTAATAATATATTAATAAAAGATAAAATGAAATAGTTGGGATTACAAACTTAGTTCATCATTACTTATAAAAGATTTATAGGAGATCATAAGATGAATTTACTTATTATGTTGTGTAGATTCGATTTTCCTTAAAAAGACGGTTCCTCTTTCGAATGTCAAAACGCCCCTTATATATTGAATCAATCCACTATATTTCTATGTTGATTGGCTTCAATACATAGCATTAGGTTTTATGAAAATAACTCAAAGAATCATCTAAGGTCTAGAGGTATATTTCTATCCCCTAGAAAAACTTAGAGTGAAGATCATTTGATCTAATCAAACATATTTTCTTTCGAAACAAATGAAGACCATAAATATCGTCATTTATTGGCAAAATAAATAGAGATTGGTAAAACAATGAAAATCACATACAATAATAAGTAATTCATAATAGATCTTTATACAAACTTAAATAACATGACTAACCTTGTTTATAATCCCAACTTAAGTAACTTAGCCCATTAAGGGTTTATTCAACATATTACAAGCTTTAATGGTCATTAATAGTTGAAAAAGGGAAAGAATTGATCCTAACTCCCTTAGTAGATAAAGGAGAAAGAAACAATAAACTCCCTCAACAACATAAGCTAAACCACACTTACACAAATCACTCAAGAACACAAGTGTGTTCTTCACACAAAAAGAAAAAGTATTACAAAGTGAGAAAATAAAAGATGAATCACGGATAATGATGGATCTAAGGGGTCTATTTATACACCTAAAGTCATCTAATAGTTCCAAAACTCCACCATTATTACAATAGATCGGATCAATGCCAGCCATCCCCTCAATAATAGACCAAAAATATAAAAAATTAGACAATGATCACAATGTGACAAGAGTTATGGCCGTAACATTGAGGAGTTATGGTCGTAACTATGATGACTTACGGCCGTAACATTGAGGAGTTACGGCCGTAACATGGCTTCGTAAATTTGCATTTTTGTGAGTTACGCCCGTACACGCCCGTATGGAGTTTCAGACTTCATTTTCAGCCCAGAATTTTTTAGACTTTGCGTTTTTGCCCCAAATCTTCTTCGAATGATAACTTCTGATATATAACTCTGATTTTGAATCCGGAAAGACTGCCGAACTCGTTTCGGAAAGCCCTACAACATGAATACATAAAAATTCATCAAAGGGAATATTTTATACACATGTTATTTCTTGAGTAAATCAGTAATTCAATCCGATTAAGACTAAATTTACATCTTCATCTGAAAAATAATAAAATTATTAAAAGCTAATTAATTCTAAGCAAAACCGAGTAGACTAGCTCAATTATGGGTGAAATATATCGATACAAACCATGGATAAGTGTATAAACCTGACACTTATCACACCCCAAACTTGAATTCTTGCTAGTCCCGAGCAAGACTCTTTATTAATCACACTCCAAAAATAAAAATAAGACAAAAATAATAATGCACACATAAATTAAAAAAAAATAGATCAAAATGCCATTAATACACAATAACCAGCTTTATACAGTAGATATAAATAAATCAAGATTCAAAATAAATCTACTAATGATTTTGAAGTTAAAACACGATTTTATATTTGTAATTCCAAAATGCAAGGTTTCCCCCCCAAAAGGTTGATTATTTCTTTCCCACTTGTGATACACACAACTCCTTTTAATGGTTGCTCTTGATCACTCGTTTATTTTTCGACTCAATATGAAGAACAATTTCATCGGCGTCATCAAATATTGTGATTGTTCACGAAATTGAGTGTATTGAAATTCAGCCGCTAATTAATTCAAATCTGCTCATAAGTTACATCCCTTTTAGTGATAGCTTTCACACCGTTATTTGCTAACGTGTAGCTCTTTTCACCAACACAATTTCCATTTTTTTTTAGTATAGGTGATAGCTTTCACACCGTTATTTGCTAACGTGTAGCTCTTTTCACCAACACAATTTCTATATTTTTTAGGTGATAGCTTTCACACAGTTATTTGCTAACGTGTAGCTCTTTTCACCAACACAATTTCCATTTTATTTAGGTGATAGCTCTCACACCGTTATTTCCTAACGTGTAGCTCTTTTCACCAATGACTCCTTTTTCTTTAGGGAATAGAATTTTTGCAGAAAATCATTTATTAGTTAAGCATGAATAATCAAAAACTCCACAAATTAAGTAAATTTCAGTTCTATTTTTCAGCAACCGACTGATTCTTCTTTTCTCAAGGAAACAAATGACTCGATTTTATATGATAACTACAAGGCTTGGAAAGAGATTAAGGCTCAAAAAATTTTGGAATATACAATTTTTTTACCAGTTAAAACGATTTTAGAAGCTTGTATATAGCTAACTTATTGGTGTTACGACCAGCTTTAGAAATCTCATATATATAAATATACACTAAAAAAAATCAATGCCAAATAATAAAAATAATCAAAACACACCACAATAATCAAAGCTAAACACACCAAAATACCAAACATACCAAAATAATCAAAACATACCACCCCCGAACTTGAAAAAGAAACTGACCTCAGTTTTAAAAAAAATAAAAAAAATAAAATAAAATAAAAAGCAATGGAGAAAAACAGAATACTCCCTGTTATGAAATGTGATGTTTGAGCTAACGCCTTTTAGAATCTGCAAGAGAATAAATATACGAGGCAAACAACAAAAGAAAATAAAATATACTCGGAAGTATAACACAATTTTTAAGATGCGCTTTAAGAAAGTCCGAAGAGTCGCCTTACGCTGCCATCAATGCTTTTATAAAAAAACAATAAAACTTACAACAATAAAATAACAATACATAACTCGCGAATAGATGCGCGTCAAGAGATCAAGAAGAAACTCCTTAGGCTGCCATCATTTAGCACGATTTTTTACACACGACAGAAAGTAAAAATACAAGAGGTCCGACATGGGTTATCAAAGGAAGAGGAATGAATCCACTTTTCGTTTTCTCACGGTAAAATCTTCCATCCAGACAATTTTAGCTAGAGCTGGATCTGGTTGAGGAACAAATTCAATGAGTTTTTTTATTAGTTCTTCTGGTGTTGTTGCAACGACTATGATTCGTTTAACACACTCAGAAATAAAACCCTTTTCAGCAGAGTAGTTGATGAAAGATAGTAAACCATCAAAGTGTAACACCCCGAGATATTCGGAATAATTACAGCGCCGTAAACCCTTTAGATAAGAATTTACAAGGCTAATTTTAAAAGAATTGTAAAAATAATTCAATAGTACAACTGAAGTCCAAATACAGAATTGATTCAACCGATCAAATGAGTTAACTTATACAACCATATCGAATTGACTTTATTAAAACAGACGTACTCGAGTACTAAACGAACCAAGAAGACAAATCACAATAACAATAACATCAATCACATCACTGAGCCATTTCATCGTCCTGTCGGTACTGTGGTTGTCTTCCCGCTCCTCAGCTACCTGAACATCAAAACAATGTCCACCCCCGAAGGGGTTAGCAAAACAATGCTAGTATAAGTATCATCATACAATAAATCATCAATGCATCATAAAGCATGCAAAACGGACTTCCGCTACCAGAATCCAACGATGCGAATCCTCACGATTCCATCAACACAATACAAGGTAATCCAGCGATCCAGCGCCCTCAGCATAGATCCCCATGATGATCCCGTCGGACCAACGCATGGTGGAAAACCCGTCCAACGATCCAGCGCCCTCAGCATAGATCCCCATGATGATCCCGTCGGACCAACGCATGGTGGACATTCGATCCAGCGCCCTCAGCATAGATCCTCATGACCCCCCTCGGATCATTTATGCCATAATCAATCAATTATGCATACACATATGCATTTCAATATGTTCATCAATATGAACAAACAACAACGAATATCACGAGAATTTCCAGAAATACATCTCATATTCAATAATATGATCAGAACCACAAGCATGATAAATCAAACTCGACATATGATACTTGCCTCGAAAATGGCAAGGACGAAACACTTCAATGATCTCGACACACTCGAAGGCCGCCTCCTTCGATCAACGTAACAAGCTCGAACCTTAACAAAAGGAACGATATACAAATCATCTCAAATCGAACGATGGCCTAACAATTCGGTCTACGGCCGAAAAGCTCAAAATAAACAATGCACGGGTCGCTTAGCGTGCGCTACATACTCTACGTAACGTGCGCTAAGCAGGCCTGTTAGCGTACGCTATCGGGTAAGACTAGCGTGCGCTAGCTACGGACTGACAGTTCGAATCGGCTGATACATAACGTACACTACGTACGTTCTGTGCGTTAACTGAACCTCGATAGCGCACGTTAACTCACATATGTTAGCGTGCGCTAACCTTGCATGGCAGAATACTGCTACCGGAAAAACTGGGTTGAAAGGTGGTGAATTCACGAATTCTATGTTGATACAACATGTCATCCTCAAGCACGTCATGCTAATAAGTTTTGTGGAAGTTCCATGATCATGAGGTACAAATATACGGATAATCAACTCAACATCATATCTTATCTTCGATCTTCAAGAAATATTCTAAGTTCCGATTATTTCAAGTCCCACAACATATGATTCCTTACGTAAAACATACGAACTAGGTAATCTCCGATTACTGATCATAAATCGATTTGAAAACGCTTAGGAGTCCATACTACTAAGATGGTTCAAAGGTTCATACGATAAATAGTGCCGATACGTCAAAGTATCCTTCTAACATGTGATGACCGATCGTAAACGAAATAACTGGCTATCTAAACATGATCAGACGTCCTTAAGAACATTACTAACATCGGTGAAGAATCACCTACCTCAAAGTAGTGAAGAACACGGAGGAAGTTGAAGCAATCCAACACCGAAAGCTTGAACACCAATCTCCAATGATATACGATCTTCAATCACGAACTAGGGTGTTGATATGAAGTGTTTAGGATGAAGGAAGTTATGTTCTAAGTGTAGGAATTCGGGTAATGGGAGTAGAGAGAACTGAAATCACGAATAGGATGCTGTCCTATTTATAATAAATAGCTATTAGCGCGCGCTAGACCCTGTTCGTAGCGTGCGCTAACGGCTCACTGACTAAACTGTACTCAGCACTTTAGCGTGCGCTACGCATATACCTGTAGCGTGCGCTAAGGCGTTGACTCGGCTTTTCCCCGAAAGCCGTCCAGGTACATCCCGACACAATCCGACAGGGGTCCCCCAGCCAGATTTCACCTACCGCACGTCCCAATCAAATTGACCACGCATAGCGTGCGCTAATGACCCTCTGTAGCGTGCGCTATGAATCTACGTTAGCGCACGCTAAACATAGCCGGTAGCGTGCGCTACATGCGCAGATTTACAATCTTTAAATCACAACCACGAAATTAAACGCTCGACCACATCGGACTATGAAATACGGAGAATAGTACTCAGACAAAAGTACAATTATTATAATATCACAAGTTCCAATTACATAGAAATCTCGGGTATTACATCCTTCCTCCCTAAAAAGAAGTTTCGTCCCGAAACTTAAGATGAAAATAACTTCGGATATCTAGTCTTCATACTGTCCTACGTTTCCCAAGTGGCCTCTTCGACTCCATGTCGTGACCATTGTACTTTAACCAAGTGTATTGGTTTATTCCTCAATTGTTTGATCCGGCTCTCCAGTATCTTGATTGGTCTCTCTTCGAAGGTGCCATCATTAGCTATCTCGATCTCGTCGAAATCAATGACGTGACTGGGGTCCGGTACATACTTCCGTAGTTGGGATACGTGAAATACATTGTGAACGTGACTCAGCGATGGCGGTAAGGCCAACCTGTATGCTAAATATCCCACTCTCTCGAGGATCTCGAATGGTCCGATATATCTCGGACTAAGCTTGCCTCTCCTCCCAAAACGGAAAATCCCTCGTGTAGGAGACACCTTCAATAGTATATGGTCTCCTGCATCGAACTCTAGAGGGCGACGACGTACATCTGCATAAGACTTCTGTCGACTCTGGGCAGTCAACAGTCTCTCTCGAATCGAAGCTATCTTCTCTTGAGTCTGAATAATCAATTCCGGTTCCGTCCCGATCAAATCCGAAGAATCATCCCAACACAGGGGTGATCGGCATCTTCTCCCGTACAAAGCTTCAAATGGTGCCATCTTAATTGAAGCATGCCAACTGTTATTGTAGGTGAATTCAACTAATGGCAAATGAACTTCCCAATCAGTTGACCAATCCAAAGCACAAGCTCTAAGCATGTCTTCTATAGTTTGAATAGTCCTTTCGGACTGACCGTCCGTTTGGGGATGATAGGCTATGCTAAAGTTGAGCTCGATCCCAGGCCACGTGAATCGCTTTCAAGTGTGACACGAAGCGACCATCTCGATCCGAAATAATGGTCCTCGGCGTCCCATGCAATCTGACTATCTCCGCAATAAATACTCGTGCCAATCTCTCGGGTCCCCATGTATCTTTAATTCCCAGGAAATGAGCCGACTTGGTTAGTCGATCAACTACAACCCAAATCATGTTCATTCCCGTTCTAGTCCTCGGCATACTAGTGATGAAATCCATCGAGATATCCTCCCACTTCCACTCAGGGATCGGAAGCGGTTTTAACATTCCGGCAGGTCGTTGATGTTCAATCTTAACCTGCTGATAAGTCAAACACTTCGAAACGTACTCCGCTAAGTCCTTCTTCATATTCCCCCACCAGAAGTTTTGCTTTAAATCTTTATACATCTTACTACTGCCTGGGTGAATAGAATAGGGCGCGCTATGAGCTTCCTTCAAAATTGTCCGTCTCAAATCATCATCCTCGGGAACGCAAAGTCGACTCTGAAATCTCAGAACTCCATCGTCTTGTATCACGAATCCTGGGGCTTTTCCTTTCTTTACTTCGTCACATAATCGAAGGATCAAAGAATCGTTTAATTGTTTAGACTTGATCTCCTCGACTAGTGATGAAGTCAGTTCCATCACATAAAGTTGCCCTTGGATTCCTGGTGCCCATACTTCAATCCCCTCGCGGATTAGTTCTCGTTGAATACTGGTTTGGGACGTAAGTGCTTCCAACACTCGAAGAGAAACAGGTTTACGGCTCAAAGCATCGGCTACTACGTTTGCTTTCCCCGGATGATAGAGAATCTCCAAGTCGTAATCCTTGATCAATTCCAGCCACCTTCTCTGCCTCATGTTTAACTCTTTCTGACTGAAAATGTACTTGAGGCTCTTATGATCTGTAAAGATCTGACAATGAGTGCCGTACAAATAATGTCGCCAAATTTTCAAGGCAAAGACCACAGCTGCTAGCTCCAGATCATGAGTCGGGTAATTAATCTCGTACGGTTTCAATTGCCGAGAAGCATAAGCAATAACTTTATCCTTCTGTATCAATACACAATCCAGACCCTGATTCAAAGCGTCGCTGTATACCATAAATCCGTCAGTTCCCTCTGGCAGCGCTAATATAGGTGCTGTCGTCAGCCTTCTCTTAAGTTCGTCAAAACCAGCCTGGCACTTCTCATTCCACATGAACTTTTGAGTTTTCTGTAACAGCTGGGTGAGCGGATGAGCAATTTTGGAAAATCCCTCTACAAAGCGGCGATAATACCCAGCAAGTCCTAAGAAGCTTCGGACTTCTTTCACGTTTTTAGGAGCTTCCCAGTCCAAGATTGCTTCGACTTTCTTCGGGTCCACCTGAATTCCGTCGGCTGATATCACATGCCCAAGGAAGGTTACTTCCTTAAGCCAGAACTCGCATTTAGAAAATTTTGCGTACAGCTGTTCCTTCCTCAAGGTGCTTAAAACCACACGCAAATGCTCGGCATGCTCCTCCGCGTCCTTTGAATATATCAAGATGTCATCAATGAAGACGACCACAAATTTATCCAAGTATTCCAAGAATACCCGATTCATCAATTGCATGAATACTGCAGGAGCATTGGTAAGTCTAAACGGCATCACTACGAATTCATAATGCCCGTCTGGGATGCAGCGATTTCGGTATATCCGATTCCTTAATTCTCAACCTGGTATCCGATCGCAAGTCAATCTTCGAGAATACCCTTGCCCCTTGCAGTTGATCAAACAAGTCGTCGATCCGAGGTATAGGATACTTATTCTTGATCGTCATCTTGTTGAGCTCCCTGTAATCAATACACAATCGGAGGGATCCGTCTTTCTTAGGACAAAGAGAACAGGCGCTCCCCAAGGAGAAACACTAGGTTGGATATAGCCCATACGTAACAATTCCTCCGATTGCTTCTTGCGTTCATACATCTCGGTTGGCGCCATGCGGTATGGTGCTCTGGAAATAGGAGCTGCTCCGTGCTCTAATTCGATAGTGAATTCCACTCCCTCTGCGGAGGTAACCCGAGTAGTTCGTCAGAAATACATCGAGAACTCATTCACAATCGAAATGGACGAGAGCCCTACTCCTTCCTCTTTCCTCATGGCATAGCACCAAAGTCCGTGACATCCCTGCTTCAGTAATTTCACAGCTTTCATTGCCTTGATCAATTTTCCCGAGCTTCCCGGTCTCCATCCTCGGAATAAGTGTTCAGATCCGTCATCAGCAATGATGGAAATGACTCTCTCTCGGTAATTCAGCACAACTCCATAACGGTTGAGCCAATCATCTCCGAGAATTAAATCGTCACCGTAGATGTCGACTACAATGAGATTCGATGGCCACTCTCTTCCTCCTATAGATACTGGGAAATCCCTAGCTTCTAGGGTTCCCACAATTTTCTCTCCGCTCGGTAATCCCACAACATAAGGTTCACAATTATACAAGCACGAGATTTTCAAACGATTAACACAGTTCAACGATATAAAAGAATGCGTAGCTCCCGAATCGAACAAGACACTAACTGGATGCAAAAGGATCTGAATCGTACATGATGCAACAGTGTATTCGATCATCGATTTCCTTATTTCGTACAGCGCGGAGGAACGGGCCCGGATCGATGTCTCCTCTTCCCAACGTTCTGCTGCTGAAATCCACTGCTGCGTCTGGTTCACACTCGTCTCCTTGGACTGGAGCCGGAGTGCGAGTACCAAAAGATCGGTCGCATTCCCACAAAATGTTGCGCGATGCCCTTCTGTCCACACTCAAAGCAGTCACGGCAGCGAGAAACAATCACGCCGAACATGTCCCGCCTTGCCACGGTTGTAACACTTCTTTCACGTGTATGCAAAGCGATCGGTCTTTGCCGGAACTTCTTTCCACCTCGAGAAGGATGTGGAGGTCTCTGGATGAATGAAAAGAGGATCGACCTTGCGAGGTCCGCTACTCTTATCCTCCGTGAAGTTGCGGACACCTTGTTTCTTTGCTTCCGTCGCCTTTTCTACTGCTGCCTCCTTCATGTCATAGGCCAACGCCTTGTCCTGATACTGTCGCAAGGTGGTACATTCAAATCCGGACATATACTGCTGAATTTCCGGCTTCATTCGCATGTCAAAATGAAAAATCTTCTCCGCCTCGGTCCTGACCAAGTGGCGCTCATAAGTCAGCTGGTGATTAAAAGTCTTAATCACGTCCGTCACAGATACTTCTGAATTTTGTGGTGAGAAAAACTCTCGAACTCGGGCTTCTCTAACTGGACGAGGACAATACTGTGCCTCCATCATCAGTTTGAATTCTGTCCAGTCAACAATGTGCTCCTATGGTCGAATGGCCTCCCACCAGTCGAAAGCCTCCCCGGTCAAAAGATACTGGGCGACCGGAACCTTCCTATCGTTGGGACAGTTAATCCCTGCAAAAATCTTTTCCAATTCCTTCAGCCAATGATCCCACGAAAGCGTCTCAGCGGAACCGTCAAATTTCGGAGGATGCAATTTGACCACCTCGGTGAGCCATTTGTCCCCCCGATTATCCGCGTTGTGCTGCTGTCCCATCGCCGTCTGCATGCGATCTACAACCTGAGCAAACTGGTTTATCTGGGCAACCACTTGCTGAAGCACTCCTGGCACGTTAGGATCTGCATTATTATTTGTCGATCCCTACTGTCCCCCGGAATGGGAATCCGTTCGACTAGCGGTTATCTCTGGGGTCGATACCGACTCTTCTTGCCTCGCATTTCCACGTCCGCGTCCACGACCGCGTCCGCGTCCACGACCTCCTCTCAACATACTGTAAACATAACTACTCAATATCCAGGACAAACTTTCTCAAAGTATATCCATCAATGTTTACAAGACATGAATTAAATAAAACAGTAGTATTCGAGATTAGGAAACTTACAACCACAGTTCACTCGACGATGCTGGCTCAGCAGTGATGTTATGAACGACCAATAATCAAATAACGTAAACAGACCCAACTAACCCGACTACCAAGATATCCATAATCTTAGCTCCGATACCATATTCTGTAACACCCCGAGATATTCGGAATAATTACAGCACCGTAAACCCTTTAGATAAGGATTTACAAGGCTAATTTTAAAAGAATTGTAAAAATAATTCAATAGTACAACTGAAGTCCAAATACAGAATTGATTCAACCGATCAAATGAGTTAACTTATACAACCATATCGAATTGACTTTATTAAAACAGACGTACTCGAGTACTAAACGAACCAAGAAGACAAATCACAATAACAATAACATCAATCACATCACTGAGCCATTTCATCGTCTCCTGCATCTTGTGGTTGTCTTCCCGCTCCTCAGCTACCTGAACATCAAAACAATGTCCACCCTGAAGGGGTTAGCAAAACAATGCTAGTACAAGTATCATCATACAATAAATCATCAATGCATCATAAGGCATGCAAAACGGACTTCCGCTACCGGAATCCAACGATGCGAATCCTCACGATTCCATCAACACAATACAAGGTAATCCAGCGATCCAGCGCCCTCAGCATAGATCCCCATGATGATCCCGTCGGACCAACGCATGGTGGAAAACCCGTCCAACGATCCAGCGCCCTCAGCATAGATCCCCATGATGATCCCATCGGACCAACGCATGGTGGACATTCGATCCAGCGCCCTCAGCATAGATCCTCATGACCCCCTCGGATCATTTATACCATAATCAATCAATTATGCATACACATATGCATTTCAATATGTTCATCAATACGAACAAACAACAACGAATATCACGAGAATTTCCAGAAATACATCTCATATTCAATAATATGATCAAAACCACAAGCATGATAAATCAAACTCGACATATGATACTTGCCTCGAAAATGGCAAGGACGAAACACTTCAATGATCTCGACACACTCGAAGGCCGCCTCCTTCGATCAACGTAACAAGCTCGAACCTTAACAAAAGGAACGATATACAAATCATCTCAAATCGAACGATGGCCTAACAATTCGGTCTACGGCCGAAAAGCTCAAAATAAACAATCTGCCTGGACTGCTTAGCGTGTGCTACATACTCTACGTAACGTGCGCTAAGCAGGCCTGTTAGCGTACGCTATCGGGTAAGACTAGTGTGCGCTAGCTACGAACTGACAGTTCGAATCGGCTGATACATAACGTACGCTACGTACATTCTGTGCGTTAACTGAACCTCGATAGCGCACGTTAACTCACATATGTTAGCGTGCGCTAACCTTGCATGGCAGAATACTGCTACCGGAAAAACTGGGTTGAAAGGTGGTGAATTCACGAATTCTATGTTGATACAACATGTCATCCTCAAGCACGTCATGCTAATAAGTTTTGTGGAAGTTCCATGATCATGAGGTACAAATATACGGATAATCAACTCAACATCATATCTTATCTTCGATCTTCAAGAAATATTCTAAGTTCCGATTATTTCAAGTCCCACAACATATGATTCCTTACGTAAAACATACGAACTAGGTAATCTCCGATTACTGATCATAAATCGATTTGAAAACGCTTAGGAGTCCATACTACTAAGATGGTTCAAAGGTTCATACGATAAATAGTGCCGATACGTCAAAGTATCCTTCTAACATGTGATGACCGATCGTAAACGAAATAACTGGCTATCTAAACATGATCAGACGTCCTTAAGAACATTACTAACATCGGTGAAGAATCACCTACCTCAAAGTAGTGAAGAACACGGAGGAAGTTGAAGCAATCCAACACCGAAAGCTTGAACACCAATCTCCAATGATATACGATCTTCAATCACGAACTAGGGTGTTGATATGAAGTGTTTAGGATGAAGGAAGTTATGTTCTAAGTGTAGGAATTCGGGTAATGGGAGTAGAGAGAACTGAAATCACGAATAGGATGTTGTCCTATTTATAATAAATAGCTATTAGCGCGCGCTAGACCCTGTTCGTAGCGTGCGCTAACGGCTCACTGACTAAACTGTACTCAGCACTTTAGCGTGCGCTACGTATATACCTGTAGCGTGCGCTAAGGCGTTGACTCGGCTTTTCCCCGAAAGCCGTCCAGGTACATCCCGACACAATCCGACAGGGGTCCCCCGGCCAGATTTCACCTACCGCACGTCCCAATCAAATTGACCACGCATAGCGTGCGCTAATGACCCTCTGTAGCGTGCGCTATGAATCTACGTTAGCGCACGCTAAACATAGCCGGTAGCGTGCGCTACATGCGCAGATTTACAATCTTTAAATCACAACCACGAAATTAAACGCTCGACCACATCGGACTATGAAATACGGAGAATAGTACTCAGACAAAAGTACAATTATTATAATATCACAAGTTCCAATTACATAGAAATCTCGGGTATTACACAAAGAAACCATTGACATTAAGCAGACCTATTGGTTTTTGATGAACATTTAGCTGGGCTCTGGTAACCACATGAAAAAGTTCCTCAAGAGTGCCAAAACCACCGGGAAGGGTGATAAAGGCGCCAGAATTATTTATCATGTGAGTTATGCGATCTTGCATATTTGCAGCTCTAAACTCATCTCCAATAGTTGCCCCGGTGATTTTACTTTCATCCAGAGGTTTTGGAATTATTCCCAACACTCTTACTCCTTCCATATAGGCAGAAGCAGCAGCTCGTCCCATTAATCCTAGACTTCCTCCTCCGTAAACTACATGAATGCATTTTTCTCCTAAGGCAGGACACAAGTTGTGGGCTACTTCAGTAAAGCATGCCTCTTTTCCATAACTAGCTCCACCAAAAATGCAGACTGTGCTAAATTTTTTTATGGAAGATAATGACTTCATTTTTGATAAGAAATTTATTTGAGAGAAAAAGAGAAAAGTACAAGTTTGAGGGATGAATAAAAGAAACAAGCACAATGTTTATTTATAGAATAAAAATGAGGTAAAATTGTTTAACAAGTTTGTGATTGCGTTGATTGCGCTTCAACTACTCAATAGAATAATGAATGCATTTATTGCGTATCACCCCTTTTTTTATTCAGAAAATCTCACCTTATGTAACACCCCCAAATCCCATTGGGTCATTACAGTGCCGTGGACCCCACACCAGGTGATCCACCAGGCGAACACGACTAAAATACAACAACCTGTCCAAAATAGGAAATCACAGACCCTACTATGATGTCTGACATACTATTCCGATATGGAATTTCAACGACAAGGATGGGCCTACATGGCCAAAATAAAATACAACAACATACACGAGCCTTGCTCGGGTAATACAAAACGACAACGACTGAACAAAAATGGAGTACTCCAACTGTCTGACCAACATGAACACCAAAATATCTCGGACTAGTATCGCTCGAATGCCTCGTCGCCTTCGTCATGCCCCTGTGTCTCAACTCTCTCCTCGCAAGTACCTAAAACATGAAAACATGTTCCGCCCCCATGGGGTCACCATCCAAAGATAATGAATATCAAGTACATGCACAACATGATATGCATCCAAAGGCGTAATAAACAGACAACAATGGTAGTACGAGATGCTCACAAACCAAAGTAAGAATCGAGCATTCGTGGAATATTATGCCCACGGCATACGATCAATACCTGCTCAATAGGTTAGAACATAAGTGCCCAACGACGAAACATCAATATAGAACACAACAATACATTACCCAAAGGTAAATCAATCCAACGCTGAAATAAATAAGGATCACAATGCTCAAGGCTCAAACGGAAATACCGTTACATCACAATGGCCTAAGAGCCCTCACCAAGCCGCCAAAATATCACGATGGCACAAAGCCGAATGCCCGAAGTCAGAAATCATCACAATACGATCTCAAAGAAACAAACTCGATCGTCGAACATACCCCTCGGGCGTTTGAACTCTTAATCACAAACGTCGAACACATCCACACATTTAAATGGACTATGAACGAACAAAATTGTATGGCTCAATGATGGACATCACAAGACGCTGATCCGAATATGTGTCGGTGCACATGTCCACCCCGTATACGGAATCCGTGATATACGTGGGACAATGTACCTAATTAGCCTCAACGAACTACGTCTCGTGTGCACAGCCTTTCACGGAAAATATTCACGCATGACTATATATGTGCCCGGCTAAAAATCCTACACAATATCCAATCGGAACGTAGATATGACTCCGGATATGTCACGATACAACATGACAACGAAACTCAAAGGATAACACATCCAATACGGATCATACGACTCACCAAGTGAACGATGACACACGAATAATGAAAGATCGACACGACCAACGATATTCCAAACAACTATCCTGGGATCAAAATCCCTAAGGACCGATTAACACGAGCAACGATCACAACACAACAGTTCGGGAAATCCTCAACTTTCAACGATCACAAAATTACCGAGTTCACAAGAATAATAGTGTGCTGCCTTGAATCGGTCAACACGACAATAATAATTCAACGGATGGAAATTATCGTTGATAATCCCAATTCAATACTTCGATTACCGTAGAATGGCCAATCGATAACAATTATACAATGGATGGGAATTATCTTTTTGACAACGGGTGGAAATTATATTTGATAATCCCAATTCAATATATCGATTACCGTTAGAGCGGACAATCGATAATAATTATACAACGGATGGAAATTTTCTTTGATAATCCCAATTCAATATATCGATTACCTTCAGAACGGTTAACCGATAACAATTATACAACGGATGTCTCGGCACCTTTAATCGGTTACCGATAACGAAGATGATAATCGAATACGTCAATGCCTTCAATCGGCCAAAACGACATCAATAGAAAAATACTGATATCAATAACGACGATTCACCAAAAAAAAAATATCTTGATGGAACATCAATCAATAATAGCAATCGATACGTCGATGCCGCGAACCGGCTAGCAACAACAATATCTCAAAGGAACATCAATCAACAATAACAATCGATATGTCGATACCGCGAACCGGCTATCGACAAATATATTACCAACAAGTATCGTAATGCCTTCAATCGGCCATTTACGAACAACAATAATATTTGGCATAATTTGCCGAAGGGTATCGTATCAAACAATCCCCTGATATCAATAAAATCACAAAGAGACCAAGTCTCGAAATGATACACACATTCATACACATACATGATAACATTAATCTCATTGACCAGTACAAGTATAAAACTTGCCTCAAACCGAAGGCGAGAAAGTCCTTCCACGATCAACGTCCTACCACGAATCAATCAACGCGTCCTCCGTCAATCACAAGCACTCGAACAACCTTGAATGAAATACAATTCATTCGATAACACGATATCGACCGAAAACAACACAATAGATAATTCCGATCCCAACACGAACACATACTATACTCGTATTAATCCGTATACATACGTATATATATAATATATATTACATATATATATATACAACTCATATATATATATAAATACATAAAACACACAACACACACTGCTCACATATATATATATATATATATATATATATATATATATATATACATAAAACACACAACACACACACTGCTCATAATATATATATATATATACATAAAACACACAACACACACACACAATCACGCAGCACACACTAACACACTACTGCACCACAACACCTATATATATATATATATAGCTGAAAACACAAAAACCTTACCAGAGGAAGGAGCCGATCGGCCAGGTCCGAAAGAAAAACTCCCATGCCGGAAATCGGCCGCCGGAAAAATGACCCGCCGGACTTCGTCCAACTCCAGCCCGTTTCCGTCTATGGCCGGTTTTCACCCGACTCCGCCTGCAACTCCTCGCCGGAAGTATGTCAAACCTCCGTTCCGCCGTCCGTTCCGGACAAAAACCACTTCCGGTCGCCGGAATCAATGGAGCTCCGTCCATGGCCGGTAACCATGAAGATTGCCGGACGCCCGAGCTCCGCCTCGCCGGAAGAAAAATGCCGGAACACTTCAGATCGACCGGATTTATAATGCCTTCCGGTTCGGAAATTCCGATCGGCCGCCGCCGAGCTCCAGTCGCCGCCAGAGACGTCGGCCCTACCTCCGGTCGCCGGAAAAAATGGAGAAGCTGGTGCCTGCTCCGTCTCGCCGGAAAAAGAAGAAAAAATTACTGGAACACGTCGACGGGGCTTGCAGCCTTCCGGTTCGGAAATTCCGACCAGGCCGTCGCCGAGCTCCGGTCGTGAGCTGCCTGCCGTCGCCGAACTCTATCTCGCCGGAAAAAATAGAGAAACCGGCCCGTCCTCAAGCTTCCGCCTTGCCGAAAAAAAAATGACGGAGAGAAGGGAGAGAGAGCTGGCGAGAGAAAGATGATGAGGGAAGAAGAAGAAAAAGAAAAGAGAGAGGGAGATGGTGAGGTGGGAAGGTGATGAATTGATAGTTTTATATATATATATATGTATATATATAATACAGCATAATTCACGTGAGGGGGGGGAATCTCATGAGGGAAGTCAATGATGACAAGGTGTATATATATATATATAAATGATACTCCAAAGATACCCTCGTCCCGAAAGTTGACCACGAGGAAAGTTCCCACCACCTACCACGCATTACGTACGTAACCTCAGGGCGTAACGTACGCAATCGCAACAAATTAGCGTACGTAATGCTACACAAGTAGCGTACGCTATGGCTATAAACTTAGCCAAAATTCCAAACTCGCCAAGCAACAACCAAACGACGAAACCAAACCGTCGACCAGTATAAATATTTCGATCCCGAAATATTCTAATACAATATACATTGTATTGGTCCAAACAACAACACTTGTACAATTCCAAATGAATACGTACAACTCAACAGTAACACGAAAAAAAAATTACCCCCGGATATTACATACTCCCCCCCTTAAAAAGAGTTTCGTCCCCGAAACTCAGGGTGCACAAGTCGGGGCACGGACTATCCATCAGGATAAGAAAACAACATCTCCAGGAATACTCCTCAATACGAGCAATTCCGCCTAAGCAACTGGGCCGACCCCACGGGTCCCCACGTCTCCTCTGCCTGAACAAGGCGAAAAATCAAGTGATAAAGACACTCAATCAAATGCGAGATTAGCCGAATCATGACTCCTCCGCCAGAGACCAGCCAGGAAGTCGCACCACAAAAGTTAATAAAAAAACACGAATAGTCCTCGGGACTATATCGAACGCACGTCCAAGTCCTCACGACTTGACGTCTCGAATCATAATGAACGATTACCCAGATCATCACAAAAATCTCTGCACAGACCAAAAGGAAAGAAAATCACCTTAAATGACTCAAGTGTCAAGATTCTCGAATCAATGATAACAAGATAGATCAATAATAAATGGTTCGCAACCACAATAATAAAATACGAATAAGTCAAACATCAATCCGAGAGACAAGGAAAATACAAATCAAGGTTACATCTCAAATGTACCCGAAATCAACATCCTCCGGATCATCGAGTTCCTCGATCTCATCGACTCGAGGAAGACCCTAATCTGAACTCGCTACTTCCCCTCGGGTGTCCATACCTCGGCTCCGAAGCCCGATATGACCCCTTGGATGAAGTACGGATGAAGTGACAAAATCTCTCGAGGCCCATGAGCTCTCTCGAGACCTCGGCACTAGAACTCATGCGGTATTCAAGGTGTCCCCACCTCCGACACGTAAAATAAATAATAGCCGCACCGTACATCGAGTACTAACATGCCCAATGAATCACGATTAAAACAAACAACGGTCGAACTCGTCGCACAGGGAGAAAATACTTTCCCGGTCTGGCCGACTAGGAAATGACCTCTTGGACGTCGGAGCTCGATGTCCCTCTGAACGAATCGGCATCCTAGTCCTCTCACCAGAAGAAACTGAAGGATCCTTCTGAGTAAGCTCCTCGATCGAAAGTTCTGCTCCAAGAGCCTTCTCGATGAATTCGCCAAGTGAGTTACAATTGTGATTGAACAACTGTATCCTCAACTGCGGGTTCAACTTCTTGTTAAAATACTTGATCTTATCCGCCTCAGTACGGATAACAGATGAAGTAAACTGAAGAAGTCCTTGAAACTTCTCAGCAATAACAATAACACCCTCGTCCTTGACGGATTCGGGGTTCAAAACCCCCGACAACTTGGCTTCACGAAGTGGAGCCGGATAATACCTCTCTAACATGAGAGTCTTGAACCCGATCCAAACATAATCACGATCGGTGGGTTCTCGAGCACGACTCCAAAAATGATTCGTCAGCCACCAAATTATTGGTACGAGGTTTCGGGTGTCGGCCCACGCTGCAGCCTCTACCCCCTCTGTCACGTCCTCTTTCCAGACCGAAAGAATAACGTTCAATCATGATCACAACACAATTACGCCTCAACGGCCAGAATGCTAGGTCAACGCCAAACATGAGTATACATACTCAACAGATAAATGATCACATCGATCACGCTAATCATAGCCGATACAGAGCCCACACGCTCCAAAGCAAATAATCATAAATCAATCGCACCCGATCGTCACATACAAGTGTCAACAAAACAAGTTTAATCAATGACATAATGAATGTATGCACATAAAAGAGAATAGAGTCCTTACACAGGTCATACGAAGCTTCGAGGTCTTGCGATACTAGTCTTCACTGACGACAACTCGATGAAAGAATGACTCATACAGTCGTCCAACTATCACGACTCACAAAACCCGATCGTCAGTTGTCATAACTTTGTGACCCGCTACTACCGCCTTGGTAGAGCCACATAACACACAAGCCAGGGTATCTCACAACCCAAAGTTCCGATACCATCTTCTGTAACACCCCCAAATCCCATTGGGTCATTACAGTGCCGTGGACCCCACACCAGGTGATCCACCAGGCGAACACGACTAAAATACAACAACCTGTCCAAAATAGGAAATCACAGACCCTACTATGATGTCTGACATACTATTCCGATATGGAATTTCAACGACAAGGATGGGCCTACATGGCCAAAATAAAATACAACAACATACACGAGCCTTGCTCGGGTAATACAAAACGACAACGACTGAACAAAAATGGAGTACTCCAACTGTCTGACCAACATGAACACCAAAATATCTCGGACTAGTATCGCTCGAATGCCTCGTTGCCTTCGTCATGCCCCTGTCTCTCAACTCTCTCCTCGCAAGTACCTAAAACATGAAAACATGTTCCGCCCCCATGGGGTCAGCCATCCAGTATAATGAGTATCAAGTACATGCACAACATGATATGCATCCAAAGGCAGAATAAACAGTACAACAATGGTAGTACGAGATGCTCACAAACCAAAGTAAGAATCGAGCATTCGTGGAATATTATGCCCACGGCATACGATCAATACCTGCTCAATAGGTTAGAACATAAGTGCCCAACGACGAAACATCAATATAGAACACAACAATACATTACCCAAAGGTAAATCAATCCAACGCTGAAATAAATAAGGATCACAATGCCTGAAGGCTCAAACGGAAATACCGTTACATCACAATGGCCTAAGAGCCCTCAGCCGAAGCTGCCAAAATATCACGATGGCCTGAAAGCCGAACAGCCCGAAGCTGTAAATCATCACAATACAGATCTCAAAGAAACAAACCTGACTGTCGAACATACCCCTCTGGCGTATGAACTCTTAATCACAAAACGTCGAACACATCCACACATTTAAATGGACTATGAACGAACAAAATTGTATGGCTCAATGATGGACATCACAGTACGCCCGATCCGAATATGTGTCAGTGCACATGTCCACCCCGTATACGGAATCCAGGATATACGTGGGACAATGTACCTAATTAGCCTCAACGAACTACGTCTCGTGTGCACAGCCTTTCACGGAAAATATTCACGCATGACTATATATGTGCCCGGCTAAAAATCCTACACAATATCTAATCGGAACGTAGATATGACTCCGGATATGTCACGATACAACATGACAACGAAACTCAAAGGATAACACATCCAATACGGATCATACGACTCACCAAGTGAACGATGACACACGAATAATGAAAGATCGACACGACCAACGATATTCCAAACAACTATCCTGGGATCAAAATCCCTAAGGACCGATTAACACGAGCAACGATCACAACACAACAGTTCGGGAAATCCTCAACTTTCAACGATCACAAAATTACCGAGTTCACAAGAATAATAGTGTGCTGCCTTGAATCGGTCAACACGACAATAATAATTCAACGGATGGAAATTATCGTTGATAATCCCAATTCAATACTTCGATTACCGTAGAATGGCCAATCGATAACAATTATACAATGGATGGGAATTATCTTTTTGACAACGGGTGGAAATTATATTTGATAATCCCAATTCAATATATCGATTACCGTTAGAGCGGACAATCGATAATAATTATACAACGGATGGAAATTTTCTTTGATAATCCCAATTCAATATATCGATTACCTTCAGAACGGTTAACCGATAACAATTATACAACGGATGTCTCGGCACCTTTAATCGGTTACTGATAACGAAGATGATAATCGAATACGTCAATGCCTTCAATCGGCCAAAACGACATCAATAGAAAAATACTGATATCAATAACGACGATTCACAAAGAAAAATATCTTGATGGAACATCAATCAATAATAGCAATCGATACGTCGATGCCGCGAACCGGCTAGCAACAACAATATCTCAAAGGAACATCAATCAACAATAACAATCGATATGTCGATACCGCGAACCGGCTATCGACAAATATATTACCAACAAGTATCGTAATGCCTTCAATCGGCCATTTACGAACAACAATAATATTTGGCATAATTTGCCGAAGGGTATCGTATCAAACAATCCCCTGATATCAATAAAATCACAAAGAGACCAAGTCTCGAAATGATACACACATTCATACACATACATGATAACATTAATCTCATTGACCAGTACAAGTATAAAACTTGCCTCAAACCGAAGGCGAGAAAGTCCTTCCACGATCAACGTCCTACCACGAATCAATCAACGCGTCCTCCGTCAATCACAAGCACTCGAACAACCTTGAATGAAATACAATTCATTCGATAACACGATATCGACCGAAAACAACACAATAGATAATTCCGATCCCAACACGAACACATACTATACTCGTATTAATCCGTATACATACGTATATATATAATATATATTACATATATATATATATATACAACTCATATATATATAAATACATAAAACACACAACACACACTGCTCATATATATATATATACATAAAACACACAACACACACACTGCTCATAATATATATATATATATATATATATATATACATAAAACACACAACACACACACACAATCACGCAGCACACACTAACACACTACTGCACCACAACACCTATATATATATATATAGCTGAAAACACAAAAACCTTACCAGAGGAAGGAGCCGATCGGCCAGGTCCGAAAGAAAAACTCCCATGCCGGAAATCGGCCGCCGGAAAAATGACCCGCCGGACTTCGTCCAACTCCAGCCCGTTTCCGTCTATGGCCGGTTTTCACCCGACTCCGCCTGCAACTCCTCGCCGGAAGTATGTCAAACCTCCGTTCCGCCGTCCGTTCCGGACAAAAACCACTTCCGGTCGCCGGAATCAATGGAGCTCCGTCCATGGCCGGTAACCATGAAGATTGCCGGACGCCCGAGCTCCGCCTCGCCGGAAGAAAAATGCCGGAACACTTCAGATCGACCGGATTTATAATGCCTTCCGATTCGGAAATTCCGATCGGCCGCCGCCGAGCTCCAGTCGCCGCCAGAGATGTCGGCCCTACCTCCGGTCGCCGGAAAAAATGGAGAAGCTGGTGCCTGCTCCGTCTCGCCGGAAAAAGAAGAAAAAATTACTGGAACACGTCGACGGGGCTTGCAGCCTTCCGGTTCGGAAATTCCGACCAGGCCGTCGCCGAGCTCCGGCCGTGAGTACTGCCGTCGCCGAACTCTATCTCGCCGGAAAAAATGGAGAAACCGGCCCGTCCTCAAGCTTCCGCCTTGCCGAAAAAAAAATGACGGAGAGAAGGGAGAGAGAGCTGGCGAGAGAAAGATGATGAGGGAAGAAGAAGAAAAAGAAAAGAGAGAGGGAGATGGTGAGGTGGGAAGGTGATGAATTGATAGTTTTATATATATATATGTATATATATAATACAGCATAATTCACGTGAGGGGGGGGAATCTCATGAGGGAAGTCAATGATGACAAGGTGTATATATATATATATATATATATATATATATATATATATATATAAATGATACTCCAAAGATACCCTCGTCCCGAAAGTTGACCACGAGGAAAGTTCCCACCACCTACCACGCATTACATACGTAACCTAAGGGCGTAACGTACGCAATCGCAACAAATTAGCGTACGTAATGCTACACAAGTAGCGTACGCTATGGCTATAAACTTAGCCAAAATTCCAAACTCGCCAAGCAACAACCAAACGACGAAACCAAACCGTCGACCAGTATAAATATTTCGATCCTGAAATATTCTAATACAATATACATTGTATTGGTCCAAACAACAACACTTGTACAATTCCAAATGAATACGTACAACTCAACAGTAACACGAAAAAAAAAATTACCCCCGGATATTACATACTCCCCCCCTTAAAAAGAGTTTCGTCCTCGAAACTCAGGGTGCACAAGTCGGGGCACGGACTATCCATCAGGATAAGAAAACAACATCTCCAGGAATACTCCTCAATACGAGCAATTCCGCCTAAGCAACTGGGTCGACCCCACGGGTCCCCACGTCTCCTCTGCCTGAACAAGGCGAAAAATCAAGTGATAAAGACACTCAATCAAATGCGAGATTAGCTGAATCATGACTCCTCCGCCAGAGACCAGCCAAGAAGTCGCACCACAAAAGATAATAACAACACACGAATAGTCCTCGGGACTATATCGAACGCACGTCCAAGTCCTCACGACTTGACGTCTCGAATCATAATGAATGATTACCCAGATCATCACAAAAATCTCGGGTACAGGACCAAAAGGAAAGAAAATCACCTTAAATGACTCAAGTGTCAAGATTCTCAGATACAATGATAACAAGATAGATCAATAATAAATGGTTCGCAACCACAATAATAAAATACAGACCGAGTCAAACATCAATCCGAGAGACAAGGAAAATACAAATCAAGGTTACATCTCAAATGTACCCGAAATCAACATCCTCCAGATCATCGAGTTCCTAGATCTCATCGACTCGAGGAAGACCCTAATCTGAACTCGCTACTTCCCCTCGGGTGTCCATACCTCTGGCTCCCGAAGCCCGATATGAAGTACGGACTGAAGTGACAAAATCTCTCGAGGCCCATGAGCTCTCTCGAGACCTACTGGCACTAGAACTCATGCAGTATTCTGAAGGTGTCCCCACCTCCGACACAGAAAATAAATAATAGCTGGCACCGTACATCGAGTACTAACATGCCACGCTGAATCACAGTTAAAACAAACAACAGTCGAACTCGTCGCCTGGGGAGAAAATACTTTCCCAGTACGAAGCCGACTAGGAAATGACCTCTTGGACGTCGGAGCTCGATGTCCCTCTGAACGAATCGGCATCCTAGTCCTCTCACCAGAAGAAAACTGAAGGATCCTTCTGAGTAAGCTCCTCGATCGAAAGTTCTGCTCCAAGAGCCTTCTCGATGAATTCGCCAAGTGAGTTACAATTGTGATTGAACAACTGTACCCTCAACTGCGGGTTCAACTTCTTGTTAAAATACTTGATCTTATCCGCCTCAGTAAGGATAACAGATGAAGTAAACTGAAGAAGTCCTTGAAACTTCTCAGCAATAACAATAACACCCTCGTCCTTGACGGATTCGGGGTTCAAAACCCCCGACAACTTGGCTTCACGAAGTGGAGCCGGATAATACCTCTCTAACATGAGAGTCTTGAACCCGATCCAAACATAATCACGATCGGTGGGTTCTCGAGCACGACTCCAAAAATGATTCGTCAGCCACCAAATTATTGGTACGAGGTTTCGGGTGTCGGCCCACGCTGCAGCCTCTACCCCCTCTGTCACGTCCTCTTTCCAGACCGAAAGAATAACGTTCAATCATGATCACAACACAATTACGCCTCAACGGCCAGAATGCTAGGTCAACGCCAAACATGAGTATACATACTCAACAGATAAATGATCACATCGATCACGCTAATCATAGCCGATACAGAGCCCACACGCTCCAAAGCAAATAATCATAAATCAATCGCACCCGATCGTCACATACAAGTGTCAACAAAACAAGTTTAATCAATGACATAATGAATGTATGCACATAAAAGAGAATAGAGTCCTTACACAGGTCATACGAAGCTTCGAGGTCTTGCGATACTAGTCTTCACTGACGACAACTCGATGAAAGAATGACTCATACAGTCGTCCAACTATCACGACTCACAAAACCCGATCGTCTGCATTGTCATAACCTCGACCCGCTACTACCGCCTTGGTAGAGCCACATAACACACAAGCCGTGGTATCTCACAACCCAAAGTTCCGATACCATCTTCTCGTAACACCCCAAATCCCATTGGGTCATTACAAGGTGTGGACCCCACACGTGTGATCCACCAAAGTAACACGACTAAAATACAACAACCTGTCCAAAATAGGAAATCACAGACCCTACTATGATGTCGACATACTTTTCCGATATGGAATTTCATCGACAAGGTTGGGACTACATGGCCAAAATAAAATACAACAACATACACGAGCCTTGCTCGTAATACAAAACGACAACGATCGAACAAAAATGGAGTACTCCAACCGTCGACCAACATGAACACCAAAATATCTCGGACTAGTATCGCTCGAATGCCTCGTCGCCTTCGTCATGCCCCCGTGTCTCAACTCTCTCCTCGCAAGTACCTAAAACATGAAAACATGTTCCGCCACTGGTCACCATCCAAAGATAATGAGTATCAAGTACATGCACAACATGATATGCATCCAAAGGCGTAATAAACAGTACAACAATGGTAGTACGAGATGCTCACAAACCAAAGTAAGAATCGAGCATTCGTGGAATATTATGCCCACGGCATACGATCAATACCGCTCAATAGGTTAGAACATAAGTGCCCAACGACGAAACATCAATATAGAACACAACAATACATTACCCAAAGGTAAATCAATCCAACGTGAAATAAATAAGGATCACAATGCTCAAGGCTCAAACGGAAATACCGTTACATCACAATGGCCTAAGAGCCCTCATTAAGCCGCCAAAATATCACGATGGCTCCGAAAGCCGAAGCCCAAGTCAAATCATCACAATACAGATCTCAAAGAAACAAACTGATCGTCGAACATACCCTCGGGCGTATGAACTCTTAATCACAAAACGTCGAACACATCCACACATTTAAATGGACTATGAGCGAACAAAATTGTATGGCTCAATGATGGACATCACAAGACGCCCGATCCGAATATGTGTCGGTGCACATGTCCACCCCGTATACGGAATCCAGGATATACGTGGGACAAAGTACCTAATTAGCCTCAACGAACTACGACTCGTGTGAACAGCCTTTCACGGAAAAAATTCACCCATGACTATATAAGTGCCCGGCTAAAAATCCTACACAATATCCAATCGGAACGTAGATATGACTCGGATATGTCACGATACAACATGACAACGAAACTCAAAGGATAACACATCCAATACGGATCATACGACTCACCAAGTGAACGATGACACACGAATAATGAAAGATCGACACGACCAACGATATTCCAAACAACTATCCTGGGATCAAAATCCCTAAGGACCGATTAACACGAGCAACGATCACAACACAAATGGGAAATCCTCAACTTTCAACGATCACAAAATTACCGAGTTCAAAAGAATAATAGTGTGCTGCCTTGAATCGGTCAACACGACAATAATAATTCAACGGATGGAAATTATCGTTGATAATCCCAATTCAATACTTCGATTACCGTAGAATGGCCAATCGATAACAATTATACAATGGATGGGAATTATCTTTTTGACAACGGGTGGAAATTATATTTGATAATCCCAATTCAATATATCGATTACCGTTAGAGCGGACAATCGATAATAATTATACAACGGATGGGAATTATCTTTGATAATCCCAATTCAATATATCGATTACCTTCAGAACGGTTAACCGATAACAATTATACAACGGATGTCTCGGCACCTTTAATCGGTTACCGATAACGAAGATGATAATCGAATACGTCAATGCCTTCAATCGGCCAAAACGACATCAATAGAAAAATACTGATATCAATAACGACGATTCACCAAAAAAAAATATCTTGATGGAACATCAATCAATAATAAAAATCGATACGTCGATGCCGCGAACCGGCTATCAACAATAATATCTCAAAGGAACATCAATCAACAATAACAATCGATATGTCGATACCGCGAACCGGCTATCGACAAATATATTACCAACAAGTACCGTAATGCCTTCAATCGGCCATTTACGAACAACAATAATATTTGGCATAATTTGCCGAAGGGTATCGTATCAAACAATCCCCTGATATCAATAAAATCACAAAGAGACCAAGTCTCGAAATGATACACACATTCATACACATACATGATAACATTAATCTCATTGACCAGTACAAGTATAAAACTTGCCTCAAACCGAAGGCGAGAAAGTCCTTCCACGATCAACGTCCTACCACGAATCAATCAACGCGTCCTCCGTCGATCACAAGCACTCGAACAACCTTGAATGAAATACAATTCATTCGATAACACGATATCGACCGAAAACAACACAATAGATAATTCCGATCCCAACAGGAACACATACTATACTCGTATTAATCCGTATACATACGTATATATATAATATATATATTACATATATATATATACAACTTATATATATAAATACATAAAACACACAACACACACACTGCTCATATATATATATATATACATAAAACACACAACACACACACTGCTCATATATATATATATACATAAAACACACAACACACACACACAATCACGCAGCACACACTAACACACTACTGCACCACAACACCTATATATATATATATAGCTGAAAACACAAAAACCTTACCAGAGGAAGGAGCCGATCGGCCAGGTCCGAAAGAAAAACTCCCATGCCGGAAATCGGCCGTCGGAAAAATGACCCGCCGGACTTCGTCCAACTCCAACCCGTTTCCGTCTATGGCCGGTTTTCACCCGACTCCGCCTGCAACTCCTCGCCGGAAGTATGTCAAACCTCCGTTCCGCCGTCCGTTCCGGACAAAAACCACTTCCGGTCGCCGGAATCAATGGAGCTCCGTCCATGGCCGGTAACCATGAAGATTGCCGGACGCCCGAGCTCCGCCTCGCCGGAAGAAAAATGCCGGAACACTTCAGATCGACCGGATTTATAATGCCTTCTGGTTCGGAAATTCCGATCGGCCGCCGCCGAGCTCCAGTCGCCGCCAGAGACGTCGGCCCTACCTCCGGTCGCCGGAAAAAATGGAGAAGCTGGTGCCTGCTCCGTCTCGCGAAAAAGAAGAAAAAATTACCGAACACGCCGACCGGCTTGCGCCTTCCGGTTCGGAAATTCCGTGCCGCCGCCGAGCTCCGGCCGTGAGTCGCTGCCGCCGAACTCTATCTCGCCGGAAAAAATGGAGAAACCGGCCCGTCCTCAAGCTTCCGCCTTGGCGAAAAAAAAATGACGGAGAGAAGGGAGAGAGAGCTGGCGAGAGAAAGATGATGAGGGAAGAAGAAGAAAAAGAAAAGAGAGAGGGAGATGGTGAGGTGGGAAGGTGATGAATTGATAGTTTTATATATATATATATGTATATATATAATACAGCATAATTCACGTGAGGGGGGGAATCTCATGAGGGAAGTCAATGATGACAAGGTGTATATATATATATATATATATATATATATATATATATATGATACTCCAAAGATACCCTCGTCCCGAAAGTTGACCACGAGGAAAGTTCCCACCACCTACCACGCATTACGTACGTAACCTCAGGGCGTAACGTACGCAATCGCAACAAATTAGCGTACGTAATGCTACACAAGTAGCGTACGCTATGGCTATAAACTTAGCCAAAATTCCAAACTCGCCAAGCAACAACCAAACGACGAAACCAAACCGTCGACCAGTATAAATATTTCGATCCCGAAATATTCTAATACAATATACATTGTATTGGTCCAAACAACAACACTTGTACAATTCCAAATGAATACGTACAACTCAACAGTAACACGAAAAAAAAAATTACCCCCGGATATTACACCTTACGACAAAAATAAAAGATACTCACGTGTATGTACAGTAGTTGTGATTGTGGCTCACATCTTCCTCTGATTTTACGTTCAGAAACGGCCTAAACGCGTTCTATGAGTCGGGGAGAAGCTTCCCAACCAATTTTCTTACAAATTGGCAAACAGTGTCTTTTAACGTCAGATTCCCAAGACGTTCATATTTTGGTTTGAATTTATTCCACAAACATCGAATTCCGTAATGTACGAGTCCACTAGGATGCGTGTCAAGAGAAATTTCGATATTATCTAAATTCTCTTTATTCATACCATCCTTTATGAACTGAATTTTATCTTCTCTGTTTGTATATGGAATTCCTAAAGATAGATATTTTAAATTACAGTTCCATCTAGCATATTTATAGCAAACGGCTATTATCTTTGCTCGTCGTTTCTTAGCATATGAACTTTTTCCAAGCCCTGGTAAAAATCTAGTAGGTATTTCTGTGAATTCACATGCTATTCTCACTTTGGCTTCAATAATGAATCTAATGTCAAAAGGTATGCTTTTATTCATAAGCAACCTCATCCTTTCAAGTCTTGTCTTGTAAATTTTTAAAATTACTTATTTGCTAAGAAAGGGAAATCTGTTTTCAATACTATTCAAAGTTTCTTCCATGATAAAAAAAATAATATCTAAAAATATCAGTTGTTGTGGAAACTGAAAAATCCGACTTTAATAGTCACGGAGTACCGTTATCCGCCACTTGACCGGACAAACACAATTGAGTACAAAGTTACAACGTCGAGAAATTGTATCCTAAAACAATAGTTTACAATGTAAGATTTCAAATATAACACTTATACTTCCCCGGCAACGGCGCCAAAAACTTGACACGTCTTTTGTGTAACTATTGCAAGTGCACGATATCGTATCAAGTAGTAAGTGGACTTTTTGAGTCCGGTTTATCGATCCCACGAGGAAGTTAGGTTATATATTGAATTATACACTATTTAAATATTTGTTATAGAGATTTATAAGATTGAAACACACAATTTAAGAGTGTGATTTGACAATTACAAAGAAAATACAATAATAGTTCTAAAATTCAAGGAAATAAAAGATTGCACTAATAATATATTAATAAAAAATAAAATGAAATAGTTGGGATTACAAACTTAGTTCATCATTAGTTATAAAAGATGTATAGGAGATCATAAGATGAATTTACTTATTATGTTGTGTAGATTCGGTTTTCCTTAAAAAGACGGTTCCTCTTTCGAATGTCAAAACGCCCCTTATATATTGAATCAATCCACTATATTTCTATGTTGATTGGCTTCAATACATAGCATTAGGTTTTATGAAAATAACTCAAAGAATCATCTAAGGTCTAGAGGTATATTTCTATCCCCTAGAAAAACTTAGAGTGAAGATCATTTGATCTAATCAAATATATTTTCTTTCGAAACATATGAAGACCATAAATATCGTCATTTATTAGCTAAATAAATAAAGATTGGTAAAACAATTAAAATCACACACAATAATAAGTAATTCATAATAGATCTTTATACAAACTTAAATAACATGACTAACCTTGTTTATAATCCCAACTTAAGTAACTTAGCCCATTAAGGGTTTATTCAACATATTACACGCTTTAATGGTCATTAATAGTTGAAAAGGGGAAAGAATTGATCCTAACTCCCTTAGTAGATAAAGGAGAAAGAAGCAATAAACTCCGTCAACAACATAAGCTAAACCACACTTACACAAATCACTCAAGAACACAAGTGTGTTCTTCACACAAAAAAAAAAGTATTACAAAGTGAGAAAATATAAGATGAATCATGAATAATGATGGATCTAAGGGGTCTATTTATACACATAAAGTCATCTAATAGTTCCAAAACTCCAGCATTATTACAATAGATCGGATCAATGCCAGCCATCCCCTCAATAATAGACCAAAAATATAAAAAATTAGACAATGATCACAATTTGACAAGAGTTATGGCCCTAACATTGAGGAGTTACGGTCGTAACTATGATGACTTACGGCCGTAACATTGAGGAGTTATGGCCGTAACATGGCTTTGTAAATTTGCATTATTGTGAGTTACGCCCGTACACGCCCGTATGGAGTTTCAGACTTCATTTTCAGCCCAGAATTTCTTAGACTTTGCGTTTTTGCCCCAAATCTTCTTCGGATGATAACTTTTGATATATAACTCTGATTTTGAATCCGGAAAGACTGCCGAACTCGTCTCGGAAAGCCCTACAACATGAATACATAAAAATTCATCAAAGAGAATATTTTATATACATGTTATTTCTTGAGTAAATCAGTAATTCAATCCGATTAAGACTAAATTTACATCTTCATCTGATAAATAATAAAATTATTAAAAGCTAATTAATTCTAAGCAAAAACGAGTAGACTAGCTCAATTATCGGTGAAATATATCGATACAAACCATGGATAAGTGTATAAAACTGACACTTATCACACCGCAAACTTGAATTCTTGCTAGTCCCGAGCAAGACTCTTTATTAATCACACTCCAAAAATAAAAATAAGACAAAAATAATAATGCACACATAAATTAAAAAAAAATAATTAGATCAAAATGCCATTAATACACAATAACCAGCTTTATACAATAGATAGAAATGAATCAAGATTCAAAATAAATCTACTAATGATTTTGAAGTTAAAACACGATTTTATTTTTGTAATTCCAAAATGTAAGGTTTCCCCCCAAAAGGTTGATTATTTCTTTCCCACTCGTGATACACACGACTCTTTTTAATGGTTGCTCTTGATCACTCGTTTATTTTTCGACTCAATATGAAGAATAATTTCATCGGCGTCATCAAATATTGTGATTGTTCACGAAATTTAGTGTATTGAAATTCAGCCGCTAATTAATTCAAATCTGCTCATAAATTACATCCCTTTTAGTGATAGCTTTCACACCGTTATTTGCTAACGTGTAGCTCTTTTCACCAACACAATTTCCATTTTTTTTAATATAGGTGATAGCCTTCACACCGTTATTTGCTAACGTGTAGCTCTTTTCACCAACACAATTTCTATATTTTTTTTAGGTGATAGCTTTCACACCGTTATTTGCTAACGTGTAGCTCTTTTCACCAACACAATTTCCATTTTTTTTAGGTGATAGCTTTCACACCGTTATTTGCTAACGTGTAGCTCTTTTCACCAATGACTCCTTTTTTTTTAGGGAATAGAACTTTTGCAGAAAATCATTTATTAGTTAAGCATGAATAATCAAAAACTCCACAAATTAAGTAAATTCCAGTTCTATTTTTCAGCAACCGACTGATTCTTCTTTTCTCAAGGAAACGAATGACTCGATTTTATATGATAACTACAAGGCTTGGAAAGAGAGATTAAGGTTCAAAAAATTTTGGATTATACAATTTTTTTACCAGTCAAAACGATTTTAGAAGCTTGTATATAGCTAACTTATTGGTGTTATGGCCAGCTCTAGAAATCTCATATATAAATATACACTAAAAAAATCAATGCCAAATAATAAAAATAATCAAAAAACACCACAATAATCAAAGCTAAACACACCAAAATACCAAACATACCAAAATAATCAAAACATACCACCCCCAAACTTGAAAAAGAAACTGACCTCAGTTTTAAAAAATAAAAAAATAAATAAAAAGCAATGGAAAAAAGCAGAATACTCCCTGTTATGAAAGTTGATGCTTGAGCTAACGCCTTTTAGAATCTGCAAGAGAATAAATATACGAGGCAAACAACAAAAGAAAATAAAATATAGTCGGAAGTATAACACAATTTTTAAGATGCGCTTCAAGAAAGTCCGAAGAGCCGCCTTACGCTGCCATCAATGCTTTTATAAAAAAAACAATAAAACTTACAACAATAAAATAACAATACATAACTCGCGAATACATGTGCGTCAAGAGATCAAGAAGAAACTCCTTAAGCTGCCATCATTTAGCATGATTTTTTACACACGACAGAAATTAAAAATACAAGAGATCCGACATGGGTTATCAAAGGAAGAGGAATGAATCCACTTTTCGTTTTCTCACGGTAAAATATTCCATCCAGACAATTTTAGCTAGAGCTGGATCTGGTTGAGGAACAAATTCAATGAGTTTTTTGATTAGTTCTTCTGGTGTTGTTGCAACGACTATAATTCGTTTAACACGCTCGGAAATAAAACCCTTTTCAGCAGAGTAGTTGATAAAAGATAATAAACCATCAAAGAAACCATTGACATTAAGCAGACCTATTGGTTTTTGATGAATATTTAGCTGGGCTCTGGTAACCACATGAAAAAGTTCCTCAAGAGTGCCAAAACCACCGGGAATGGTGATAAAGGCGCCAGAATTATTTATCATGTGAGTTATGCGATCTTGCATATTTGCAGCTCTAAACTCATCTCCAATAGTTGCCCCGGTGATTTTACTTTCAGCCAGAGGTTTTGGAATTATTCCCAACACTCTTACTCCTTCCATATAGGCAGAAGCAGCAGCTCGTCCCATTAATCCTAGACTTCCTCCTCCGTAAACTACATGAATGCATTTTTCTCCTAAAGCACGACCCAAGTTGTGGGCTACTTCAGTAAAGCATGCCTCTTTTCCATAACTAGCTCCACCAAAAATGCAGACTGTGCTAAATTTTTTTATGGAAGATAATGACTTCATTTTTGAAAAGAAATTTATTTGAGAGAAAAAGAGAAAAGTACAAGTTTGAGGGATGAATAAAAGAAACAAGCACAATGTTTATTTATAGAAGAAAAATGAGGTAAAATTGTTTAACAAGTTTGTGATTGCGTTGATTGCGCTTCAACTACTCAATAGAATAATGAATGCATTTATTGCGTATCACCCCTTTTTTTTATTCAAAAAATCTCACCTTACGACAAAAATAAAAGATACTCACGTGTATGTACAGTAGTTGTGATTGTGGCTCACATCTTCCTCTGATTTTACGTTCAGAAATGGCCTAAACGCCTTCTATGAGTCGGGGAGAAGCTTCCCAACCAATTTTCTTACAAATTGGCAAACAGGGTCTTTTAACGTCAGATTCCCAAGACGTTCATATTCTGGTTTGAATTTATTCCACAAACATCGAAATCCGTAATGTACGAGTCCACTAGGATGCGTGTCAAGAGAAATTTCGATATTATCTAAATTCTCTTTATTCAGACCATCCTTTATGAACTGAATTTTATCTTCTTTGTTTGTATATGGAATTCCTAAAGATCGATATTTTAAATTACAGTTCCATCTAGCATATTTATAGCAAATATTAGGCGTATTTTTATACGCTTATTTATCATTATTTCGTATTATTTTGGCGAGTAAATTTGCATAAATGAGCTTTTAATGCCTTATTCTTGTATGTTTGACAGGAGATTGGAGTCCACAAGCTAAAACGAGGCGAAATGGGCGAAAGCGGCGAATTTTGGCCGTGGGCCGCAGCACAAGGCAAGTGGGCCGCGGCACACGCAGAAAACCAGCAGGCACCAGAGTAGACTGTACTCTGAGCCGCGGCACAGACTTGGTGAGCCGCGGCCCAGAAGAAACAGACAGCGCCCAGGTTTTAATTTGCACGCCGTATGCCGCGGCACACTGGGCGGTTTTGGTGTGCTCCGCGCGGGTTTGGGCCGTTTTGAAGCCAATTCTCGACCTACTCACACGGACGTGATTTGGAGGCTGTTGGGAGCTATAAATAAGGGTTTAAGACCCTAATTAATCATCTGGGAGGCTTGGGAAAAGGAAGATCATAGAAGACTATCGCAGACGAGAGAAGCAAAAGACATCAAAGGCAGAGGGCGGAAGCCAGAAGAACGGAGGAATCCGAACTCTTCATCTGTGTTTGATTTTCATGCTTTTAATTATTAATTCTGTATTTTCATTATTTAGCATGTCAGGCTAAAACCCTTGTTCTAGGATTTTGATGAAACCTAAGTTTTGACGGATTTGCTTTAGATTATCTATATAATTCCCTTTTCTATTGAGTTTTCCCAATTGAGTTTAATGCTTTCAATTGTCTGGCCAATAATTGGATTGTTTTAATTACCTTACTCGAATCGGGAGAGGAGAGTTGGTGAGGGAACTATTGGTGAGGACCGTTTTATTCTGTGAGATAGGATTATACTCATAGGAACTACGTGGCCTTTTGGAGATTTTATGCTTTTTGCCTATTGACGAATTAATTCACCTAGGGATAGAGTGCGTTATTCGCCTTTAGAAAAATCCATTGACCTCGGGAGAGGCGGTAGAGTATTTTAGCAATCTTCGCCTTCAATAAATTGGGAAAATCATTAATTTCAGATAATCGAGAGTAAATTCGGACAAACTGAGGTGGATTCATAATCCTAGAATTATCCATCATTTGATTTTCCTCCTTTGATCGATCGTTTATACTGTTTAATCTTTATTAATTCTTTTAGTAATTAATTACAACCCAAAGTTCGATTGTTCAAATAAAACTAGAATACATAAAAATCGGTAGTTAGTGACTCAGTCCTCGTGGGAACGATACTCACTCATCACTTTATTACTTGTCAACGATAACGTGCACTTGCGTTAACGAAAAATCCGCAACAAGTTTGAACATTATTTCTAGTCTTAGTTTGAACATTTTGGCGTCGTTGCCGGGGACTGATTTTTACTAATATTGATTTCATTATTTCTAGTCTTAGTTTGAACATTTTTTTATTTACTTATTTTCGTGTATTTTATTTTATTTGTTTGTCCTTTCAGGATCTTTCGCGTAGTGCATGAGAAAATTCGGTAACGAAGGCCTATTACCTTTGGATGCCGAACTCGAGCGCACTCTTCGAAGAAACAAGAAGGAGAAACGTGATTACCAAATAAAGTCAACATGGCCGATAATATCGAAAATCACGGAGGAAATAATATTGTGCAGCAAGCTCAACCGGAAATGGCACTTCGAGATTATGCTATGCCGCAGATTAACGCAAACTTTTCGGGGATTCGGTGTCCCACCATTCAGGCGAACAACTTCGAAATCAAGCCTGCAATTGTAATATCCGACGGAAATTCTTACTTACTGTTGTATCGTTCGGATAATTCAAATACTGTTGTACTCTTGTTGCATTTGTGTATTGTTATTGATATTGGAATATATCATAAATAAACATAATAATAAATCACTCGCACTATAATTGGATTCTCAACGTCGCATAGATTAATACATTTTTTTAGCTACTAACCTGGGTATAACGTACGCTAATCCTTAAACATAACGTACGTTATGCTTAGTTCTTTACGTACGTAAAGGTGTGCTTGTTACGTACGTAACCAGTGTAATCGTATCCGATCTCAACTTTCGGCGTGTAGGGCCGGACGGGATTCGAATATCTGATCTTTTGGAGGCAATCTAGTTGACCTACATTACGTACGTAATACGTTGATATGTAACGTACGTAACGTTGTTCGTGTTTC
Source organism: Orobanche coerulescens (assembly GCA_033398695.1). Taxonomy (NCBI): domain Eukaryota; kingdom Viridiplantae; phylum Streptophyta; class Magnoliopsida; order Lamiales; family Orobanchaceae; genus Orobanche; species Orobanche coerulescens. The sequence goes on from CM065808.1 coordinate 104,002,248, forward strand.
AGTCCAGTAACATCTGGACAGAGCTTACGTCGTATCTTGTCGGGTAGCGTACGTAAGCAGTCTTGTTATAAAAAACAACTTGTGTCTTTAATTTTTCACGACCTAACTCCGAGTTTTCACCTAGATAATCATCCTCCTGCACCCCTAGATCAAAATTACCTTCTTCCAACTTGTGTTTGAGCTTTACATTTGGATTTTGGAGCTTGTTGATTGGGAGTTGGAGTCATTCTTGAAGCTTAGATTGTGTTCTTGTGGTCTTGGTGTATTGTTCTTCAATTCTGAAGGTATGTCATACGTTTTAACCCTATAATCTCATAGTTATAATGATAGTGATTAAGTATACTCCACCTAGTGATGATTTAATCAAGCTAAACATGTTCATAGTTAAGCTTCCAACAAACTTAATGATGAATATGATAGTTAAGGGTTTTGTAAGGTTGTGTTCTTAGTATCTTAAATGGTGATGATCATGTTTAGTTAAACCAAACTCTTATTCCTGGACTAATAACACCAATAGACTACTAATAATCTTTGTTTCATTATGATGTAAATAACTTCTTGGAATAATTACCATAAAATGTTTTGAGAAACCCTTGTTGATCATTAGAAGTATGGAATCACCTTCTTGAACCTAAGCTAAAATGAATCCAGAGGAGTAATGTTTAAACTTCCAAGTTAACTAAAAGACCATAAGGAGGTGTTGAACTTGAAGTAGTCTTCTTGATCATAATATGGAATTGTAACTACTTAACTCAACATAAGTAATTGATGGAAGTGCAGATTTTCCTTTTGATGTCCTTGATAAGTTTAAAGAGTAGGAGATTAATGTTAATACATCTTAATCCAGCAAACATTTGGTAAACATTTTGTAATCAATTGTAAGAATAGAATGGTATTGAATGAGGTCCTTGAAGTAACGCCCAACATCTTAAAGTTGAACTACTCAAATGAGAATTAGGATGTTGTCTCGTTAAAGTTGGTATAGATGATCATATGAACGTATTATTGAGTGAAATATACTTCATTCAAGGTGGATTGTCCGAGTAACCAATTTTGAATCGAGGGCCATTCGTTCGACAAAGAAGGACTTTACACGCCTCCGTATTGAGGCAAGTTATCTTGCTTGGTTATAATGATGTGTGAATTCTTATGATGATTATGCATTTCGTGTATATGAAACACTCATAAACTTGTGTCTTGTGATTTGATGTTGTTCTTAAATGATGTCCCGTTTTCATCGTGGGATTGTATTCCCAAGTTCGTTACTTTTGGACCCTTGATATTGTTGATCTTGTTGTCATCTCGGTGAGTCCTCGATCCTTATTCGGATTTTGTGAATTATTGAATTCGTTGTCATGTTGCATCGTGACATATCCGAGTCATATCTACGTTAGATTGGATATTGTGTAGGATTTTTAGCCGGGCACATATATAGTCATGCGTGAATATTTTCCGTGAAAGGCTGTGCACACGAGACGTAGTTCGTTGAGGCTAATTAGGTACATTGTCCCACGTATATCCTGGATTCCGTATACGGAGTGGACATGTGCACTGACACATATTCGGATCGGGCGTACTGTGATGTCCCTCTTGAGCCGTACTATCTTAGTCGCTCACAGTCCATTTTTATACTTGGATGTGTTCGACGTTTTGTGACTAAGCGTTCATACGCCCGAGGGGTATGTTCGTTAGTCGGGGCGTTATTCTTGAAATCTTATATACGTGAATTGTATACTATCTTGAGAATCATTTATCATGTATATCTGACCCTGTGTTGGGCGAAATACTTGTGTTGTATTTTAGGTCGAGGAAAAGGCAAGGCACGGGAAGATCAAGGTGATGACGAAGGGTTCGAAGGATACTAGTTCGGGGGCCCCAAGTCTTTCCTGTCCGGTCATGTTCGTACCGTGTAATGTTATTTTTTTTTCTTCCTTCCGCTTCATTTTAAGTTTGAACAAATGTATTGTTATTTAAGGTATAATTCATGTCCATATGGATTATACTTATGTTTTGGATCCTGTGTGTAATAAGGTCGTAGGCCATACTGCTGTAAACTCCACATCGGAGTAAGTAATATGTTTTGTGGTTCGGTATCACATGTATTGTGAATTTAATCTGTATTTTGGATATCACCTGGTGGATCCCAGTGTGGGGTCCACAGCACTGTAATGGCCGCCTTATCGGGGTGTTACAGAAGATGGTATCAGAGAGCATTTTTCTAGAGGTCGTTTTCTTTCTTTTGAGTCTTTGTGTATTAAACTAGTATCAAGAGACCTTCGTGTCACGTGTGACCCGTGCGAACGCCTGATCCTACGAGCCAAATGCGGTACGTACTTTATGAACCATGAATAAATTATTGACATGATATTGATCTCTGAATAGATCTCCTTGTTGATCTCGGCATTTTAAGGGTTTGTGGCAGGAATTATCTGATTGATGATTCAAATAAAATTCTGGATTGATTATATGATTGAAATCGTTCGACTCAAACGTCGATATGATATTTTGTGTGACTCCCGTAGTGATGATAACTCATTACTGTTGTTTTCGAATATGTAATTTCTTACTGCCATTAACTTAGCGTGAATTCTGATTGGTATCATGAACTATACTTATGATTATCATTACAAAATTGATTCTTTCAGTATGGAAAGAAATTTGAGAGGCCGTGGCAGAGGGGGACGAGGCCGCGGAAGGGGCCGAATCCCGATACCGCGAGCCAACAGACGTGCGAACGCAGATCATAGTTCCGCAGGCAGTGATTCGCCTTCTAGGGACCAATCGCACCACAATGGACGCGAGGATGCTCGTGTCGATCCTTACACTGTAATGCAGGGCATGATGGCTCAGATGACCCAAATGGGTCAGTTAATGGGAACTATGCAAAGCGCTGCTACCGACCAGCATCAGGGGCCACCTCCTGTATATGGCGGGCCGGTGAATCGGATCATCAGTGACATCTCGCGCCAACGACCCCCGATTTTTGAAGGTTCCTCTGAGCCGGATGATATCGTGCATTGGATCGAACACTTCGAGAAATTGTTCGATGTGGTAGACTGTCCAGTAGAGAATCGCGTCTCCATAGCAGCCTACTATTTGGGCAAGGGCGCCCACACTTGGTGGCTTTCGGTGAGGCCAGCTGATGGCGTATGCACTTGGGAAGAATTTAAAAATCTCATGCTAGATCGTTACTATCCAGGTCCTCTCCGCGAGGCCAAATTATCAGAATTTATGAATCCAGAACCTTCCAAAGATGATGACGTACTATCTATCGCCGAGAAATTCCAGGCACTTCTCCCTTTTGCCGCGACGATTGTCCACACAGAAGCTGATAAGATCAAATACTTTCTCAAAAGGCTTAAACCCCGAATGAGAATGCAGCTGTTGAACCATCATTGTGTGACCCTACCGGAGTTCATCGAGAAAGCTCTGGAGTACGAATTGACCGTGAAGGAAATTTCCAAGAAGCAACCGCAGTCTAACAACAAGAAATTCAGGAACCAGAACCAGTCAGACAGCAACCGGGGAACATTCAAGAGACCCCAACCAGTACCAAATCCTTCTGAACGGCAACCTACGGCGCCGAAGCCAACCGGATCGCAACCTCGGCGGTCGGCTATCCATTGTGTGCTATAATTGTGGAGACCGGGACACATCAATTCGAAATGTCCTAGGCGGCCGTGTCATGCCATACTTGTGGGAAGAACGGACATCGTGCTCGTTATTGTAGGAGTGGACTAGGACGTATTCCCGCGGCACCTCATGCTCAATACAATCTTGATTCGAGATCGTGTACCTCCATCCGCTTCTTATCGGACTACGGGCAAACAAAGGGATGGGACGTGGAAATCAAGCGGTACATCAGTGCAGGGCTGCAAAACCTAGAGTTTACGAGATGAAGAGGGTGAAGATCCCGGCTTGACATGATTGCGGTACTCTCGAGACCCAATCTCAGCCTGTATGTGTTCTTTTTGATACTGGTGCTTCACACTCCTTTTTATCTACTTCTTGTTTGAGTCGTTTGCAATTAGAGCATGTTATCAATTGTGAACCTTATATAATTGGTCTACCCAATGGTAGAAGAATTTTTGGGAATCGTGAAGTTGGATCTTCGATTCGAATGAGCAAGTGAGTGGTTGTCAAATTTAATTGTGGTCGATTTACCTAAAGATGATGTGATCTTGGGTATCGATTGGATGGACCGTCATGATGCCATAATTAGTGTCATAGCGACGATGGAATCACATCTGACGATGGTATTGAGTGTACCTTCCAGGGTGATAATCCCAGCCATTCCGGGAGAATCATCAGCGCTATGAAAACGGTGAAACTGCTTAATCAAGGATGTATTGGCTATTGGTGTTACATGACCAAGACAATGGATCGACCAGTTGAATTGATCGATATTCCGGTAGTCCGAGACTACCCAGACGTATTTCCAGATGAGTTGCCAGGCTTACCTCCGCATCGTGATATAGAGTTCAATATTGAGTTAGAGCCTGGTCCCCGCTTTCAAAAGCACCGTATCGCATGGCTCCGACTGAGATGCAGGAGCTGAAGAGCCAACTTGAGGATTTGACCGAGAAGGGCTACATTAGACCTAGTGCGTCCCCTTGGGGAGCACCAGTGCTATTTGTACGGAAGAAGGACGGATCTCTACGTGCATGTATTGATTATCGTGAGTTGAACAGGTAACCATTAAGAACAAATACCCATTGCGCGTATTGATGATTTATTGGATCGGCTTCAAGGGGCTTTGTGTTTTCTAAGATCGACACGAGGTCCGGTTACCATCAGTTGAGGATTCGTGAGTCTGATATTTCGAAGACCGCTTTTCGTACTCGCTATGGGCATTATGAGTTCGTGGTGATGCCTTTTGGACTGACGAATGCACCGGCAGTATTTATGGAGCTGATGAATCGAGTGTTTATTAATTATCTGGATCGTTTTGTAGTAGTTTTTATTGACGACATTCTGATCTATTCTCGTGACCATGAAGAGCACGAGCGTCAACTCCATCTAGTTCTCGAGGCGTTAAGGCGAGAGCAGCTTTATGGAAAATTTTCTAAATATGAGTTCTGGATAAATGAAGTTATCTTTCTCGGGCATGTGATATCAGTTGATGGGGTGCGAGTAGACCCACAGAAGACAGAAGCTATCCGAGATTGGTTACCGCCAAAGAATGTTAAGGAAGTACGCAGCTTCTTGGGACTAGCAGGTTATTACCGACGGTTCGTGGAGGGGTTTTCCAAAATTGCCCAACCAATGACTAATTTGTTGAGGAAGGATAAGAAGTATTTCTGGTCAGAGGCATGTCAGCAGAGCTTTGATGAACTTAAGAGCCGATTGATTTCGGCGCCTATTTTAGTCCTACCAAAAGGAACGGAAGGTTTTGTAGTGTATAGTGACGCATCTAAGCAGGGCCTTGGGTGTGTACTAATGCAAAACGGGAAGGTGATCTCCTATGCATCAAGACAGCTACGACCTTACGAGGTCAACTACCCCACCCATGATTTAGAACTCGCAGCTGTGGTGTTTGCTTTAAAAATCTGGCGTCATTATCTGTATGGAGTTACATCGATTTTTACGGATCACAAGAGCTTGAAATACATTTTTACTCAGAAGGAGTTAAACATGAGGCAGAGAAGGTGGCTAGAACTCATCAAAGACTATGATATCGAGATCCTTTATCATCCGGGCAAAGCAAATGTAGTTGCTGACGCTTTGAGTCGTAAAACAGTACAGGAGCAGATGCTTGCCCGCCTAACAACTCAGAGGGTATTGCGGTTAGAATTGACGAGGCCGGAAATTGAAGTCTGGTTACAGCGTATTCAAGGGCAACTCTGTACACTTAAGATTTCATCGTCCCTTGAGGATATAATTAGATCGAAGCAAGTTACGGACCCATTCTTATCTCGAATCTGCGACGAAATAACTCAAGGGAAAGCTCCTGGCTTTGTGATACACGAGAATGGATTGATACGCTTCAGGAACCGAGTTTGCGTACCCGCTGATGACGAGTTGAGGAGTTCTATCCTGAGAGAATCTCATGCTACCCCGTACTCTATCCACCCGGGGTCTAGCAAAATGTATAAGAATTTGAAACAATATTATTGGTGGGGAGGTATGAAACGTGAAGTTGCAGAATTCGTTTCGAGGTGTTTAACCTGTCAGCAAGTTAAGATTGAGCACCAGCGACCCGCAGGATTGCTGAAACCGCTTCCGATTCCCGAGTGGAAATGGGAGGACATATCGATGGATTTTATTACCAGCCTGCCGACGAGTCGTCGAGGGATGAATACGATTTGGGTGATTGTGGATCGTTTGACCAAATCAGCCCACTTTCTGGAGATTAAAGATACTTGGGGACCCGAGAGATTGGCCCAACTATTTATCAAAGAAATTGTAAGGCTACATGGTACCCCTAAGAGTATTGTATCAGATCGTGACGGGCGATTCATGTCACATTTTTGGAAAGCAGTTCATCGTGCGATGGGTACGCATTTGAACTTCAGCACAGCATTTCACCCGTAGACGGATGGTCAGACTGAGAGAACTATCCAAACTTTAGAGGATATGCTGAGGGCGTGCGTTCTCGATTGGAAGGATGATTGGGAGGCCCAACTACCCTTGGTGGAATTCACTTATAATAATAGCTGGCTCACTTCTATTCAGATGGCACCTTATGAAGCATTGTATGGCCGTCGTTGTAGATCCCCTCTGTGTTGGGACGATCCATCTGAAACCCTGGGTACGGAACCCGATATGTTGTTAGCAGCCCGTGAAAAGATCGCCCTGATTAAGAGTCGTTTGTTGACGGCTCAAAGCCGACAGAAGTCCTACGCAGACAACCGCCGGCGACCGCTTGAGTTCTAGGTCGGCGACCATGTACTAATGAAGGTGTCCCCTACTCGAGGAGTTTTTCGTTTTGGGAAGAGAGGCAAGCTGAGTCCGAGGTATATCGGGCCGTTTGAGGTTTTGGACCGAGTAGGCGATTTAGCCTATCGCCTGGCTTTACCAACAGCCCTGAGCCGAATTCATAACGTGTTCCATGTCTCCCAGTTAAGGAAATACGTTGCTGATCCGAGTCATGTACTTCAATTCGATGAGATCGATTTAGCGGAGGATCATTCGTATGAGGAGCGCCCCGTACGAATACTTGAGAGGAGGATCAAACAACTGCGTAATAAGACGATTCCCCTACTGAAGGTTCAGTGGTCACGACACGGGGTCGAGGAAGCCACATGGGAGACGGAGAAAAGCATTCAAGAGAGGTATCCTGAATTGTTTACCCCTTAGTTTCGAGGACGAAACCCCTTTTAAGGGGGGGAGTATGTAATATCCGACGGAAATTCTTACTTACTGTTGTATCGTTCGGATAATTCAAATACTGTTGTACTCTTGTTGCATTTGTGTATTGTTATTGATATTGGAATATATCATAAATAAACATAATAATAAATCACTCGCACTATAATTGGATTCTCAACGTCGCATAGATTAATACATTTTTTTAGCTACTAACCTGGGTATAACGTACGCTAATCCTTAAACATAACGTACGTTATGCTTAGTTCTTTACGTACGTAAAGGTGTGCTTGTTACATATGTAACCAGTGTAATCGTATCCGATCTCAACTTTCAGCGTGTAGGGCCGGACGGGATTCGAATATCTGATCTTTTGGAGGCAATCTAGTTGACCTACATTACGTACGTAATACGTTGATAGGTAACGTACGTAACGATGTTCGTGTTTCAGTCCAGTAACATCTGGACAGAGCTTACGTACGTAATACTGTCCGGGTAGCGTACGTAACGAGCTGTGCTGTTATAAAAAGACAGCTTGTGTCTTTCATTTTGCACGACCGAACTCTGAGTTTTCACCTAGATAATCATCCTCCTGCACCCCTAGATCAAAATTACCTTCTTCCAACTTGTGTTTGAGCTTTACATTTGGATTTTGGAGCTTGTTGATTGGGAGTTGGAGTCATTCTTGAAGCTTAGATTGTGTTCTTGTGGTCTTGGTGTATTGTTCTTCAATTCTGAAGGTATGTCATACATTTTAACCCTATAATCTCATAGTTATAATGATAGTGATTAAGTATACTCCACCTAGTGATGATTTAATCAAGCTAAACATGTTCATAGTTAAGCTTCCAACAAACTTAATGATGAATATGATAGTTAAGGGTTTTGTAAGGTTGTGTTCTTAGTATCTTAAATGATGATGATCATGTTTAGTTAAACCAAACTCTTATTCCTGGACTAATAACACCAATAGACTACTAATAATCTTTGTTTCATTATGATGTAAATAACTTCTTGGAATAATTACCATAAAATGTTTTGAGAAACCCTTGTTGATCATTAGAAGTATGGAATCACCTTCTTGAACCTAAGCTAAAATGAATCCAGAGGAGTAATGTTTAAACTTCCAAGTTAACTAAAAGACCATAAGGAAGGTGTTGAACCTGAAGTAGTCTTCTTGATCATAATATGGAATTGTAACTACTTAACTCAACATAAGTAATTGATGGAAGTGCAGATTTTCCTTTTGATGTCCTTGATAAGTTTAAAGAGTAGGAGATTCATGTTAACACATCTTAATCCAGCAAACATTTGGTAAACATTTTGTAATCAATTGTAAGAATTGAATGGTATTGAATGAGGTCCTTGAAGTAACGCCCAACATCTTAAAGTTGAACTACTCAAATGAGAATTAGGATGTTGTCTCGTTAAAGTTGGTATAGATGATCATATGAACGTATTATTGAGTGAAATATACTTCATTCAAGGTGGATTGTCCGAGTAACCAATTTTGAATCGAGGGCCGGCTGTTCGTTCGACAAAGAAGGACTTTACACGCCTCCGTATTGAGGCAAGTTATCTTGCTTGGTTATAATGATGTGTGAATTCTTATGATGATTATGCATTTCGTGTATATGAAACACTCATAAACTTGTGTCTTGTGATTTGATGTTGTTCTTAAATGATGTCCCGTTTTCATCGTGGGATTGTATTCCCAAGTTCGTTACTTTTGGACCCTTGATATTGTTGATCTTGTTGTCATCTCGGTGAGTCCTCGATCCTTATTCGGATTTTGTGAATTATTGAATTCGTTGTCATGTTGCATCATGACATATCCGGAGTCATATCTACGTTCCGATTGGATATTGTGTAGGATTTTTAGCCGGGCACATATATAGTCATGCGTGAATATTTTCCGTGAAAGGCTGTGCACACGAGACGTAGTTCGTTGAGGCTAATTAGGTACATTGTCCCACGTATATCCTGGATTCCGTATACGGGGTGGACATGTGCACTGACACATATTCGGATCGGGCGTACTGTGATGTCCCTCTTGAGCCGTACTATCTTAGTCGCTCACAGTCCATTTTTATACTTGGATGTGTTCGACGTTTTGTGACTGAGCGTTCATACGCCCGAGGGGTATGTTCGTTAGTCGGGGCGTTATTCTTGAAATCTTATATACGTGAATTGTATACTATCTTGAGAATCATTTATCATGTATATCTGACCCTGTGTTGGGCGAAATACTTGTGTTGTATTTTAGGTCGAGGAAAAGGCAAGGCACGGGAAGATCAAGGTGATGACGAAGGGTTCGAAGGATACTAGTTCGGGGGCCCCAAGTCTTTCCTGTCCGGTCATGTTCGTACCGTGTAATGTTATTTTTTTTTCTTCCTTCCGCTTCATTTTAAGTTTGAACAAATGTATTGTTATTTAAGGTATAATTCATCTCCATATGGATTATACTTATGTTTTGGATCCTGTGTGTAATAAGGCCGTAGGACATACTGCTGTAAACTCCACATCGGAGTAAGTACTATGTTTTGTGGTTCGGTATCACATGTATTGTGAATTTAATCTGTATTTTGGATATCGCCTGGTGGATCCCAGTGTGGGGTCCACGGCACTGTAATGGCCGCCTTATCGGGGTGTTACAGCAATTATTCAGATGGTACAATCGAGCCAGTTCTGTGGTTTGCCGAACGATGACCCCAACGCACACATCGCGTCTTTTCTCGAGATTTGTGACACGTTCAAGAACAATGGTGTCACCGGCGATGCTATCCGTTTACGGCTTTTCCCTTTCTCTTTGAGGGACAAAGCAAAATTTTGGTTGAATTCTTTACCGCCGGGCTCGATCACGACATGGGCGGAATTAACGCAAGCCTTCCTTGCTAAATTCTTCCCACCTTCAAAGACGGCGAGGTTACCAAACGAGATCACCACCTTTGATCAATATGATATGGAGTCGCTCCACAAGGCGTGGGAGCGATACAAAGATTTGCTAAGGAGATGCCCACATTACGGCCTTCCGGACTGGCTCCAAATTCAGACATTCTACAATGGTTTGAGTGCCTCTACACGCACTCTCGTGGATGCAGCCGCTGGAGGAGCTTTAATGGGAAAAACTATGGCCGAGGCACACTCGTTGTTGGAAGCTATGGCCGCAAATGCATATCAATGGCCATCTGAAAGAGTAACTCCGAAGCGAGTCATGGAAATTTCAAATAATGATCCAATCTCAACATTGTCAGCCCAAGTCGCTGTAACACCCCCAAAACCATATGGGAATATTACACGCCGCAGACCCTTTCCACAAGGATCTACCAGGCTAAACATCCATAAACAACCAAATGCTTGCCCAGCCAGGGTCAAACAATAAAATGATACAGACCGATATGGTCACTTACACGTGAATACATAGACTGATGAGGTCACACAACCCAATCGATAAAACTGACTTAAATAACATTACCCACACAGGGGTCGAAATACAATACAGCGGAAGACTGAAATCAACTCTGACAACACAACAAAAATCAAAACTGTCGGGTACGGGATCGGATTTTTGCGCCGTTTGCGGAAGCGTAAATATAAGTGCGGAAAATAAAGGACACGAGGATATATAGAGGTTCGGCAATAAACGAGCCTACGTCCTCTCTTTATCTTTTTCAATAGGTTAAAGATAGCAACCTCTACGCCTCTCTTCTATCGGTCGAGGTATAACCGTTTACAATCACGTCTTCTATCGGTCCGTGATAAACCTCTCGTACTTGTCTTTGTGTCGGTCCAAGTTAAACCGTTTTCCTTTTCTATCGGACAAGGAATCAACCGCTATAGCTTTCTATGGGTACTAGATAAACCTCACTTAGATATCGATTGTGATTCTAATAATGCCGGATCCTTGATCCTAATAACACCGATCCAATCGTATCTTTTCTTTTACCACTCGTGTATGTTTTCGTGAACTCTCACTAAAACACTTACAATTAAGCTCAATATCAACAACAAGAATGTGTATAATAATATCACAAGTATAGACTATTTGCTCAAGGTTGTTGTGCTCAAACAATACCATAGGGATGGTATTTATAGGCTCCATCATCAAACTAGCCGTTAGCTGCCAGACTGCTCATTACGTACGCTATCATCGCCACTTTACGTACGTAAGCATCGTTACGTACGTTAACCGTCACGGGTTACGTACGTAAGCCTCTTTTAGTTTCAGTCCAGGGAGTTTCGTCATTTTGAGTTACGTACGTTAGCATAGACTCCGTTAGGTACGTTAACATTTCATCACTGATGACGTCATATATCCGTTGTATGCTTTTCTGACTTTGACTCCTCCAATGTTCACTTGTTTGAACTACATTACGTACGTTATCTTACTTCCATTACGTACGTTAGGCTGCTTCATTTACGTACGTTAATCATGCTGAGTTACGTACGTTAGGCTTGTGCAGAACACTATTTTCCAGCTTTGTTTTCTTCGATTCTTGGCTTCGCCTCTTCATTGTTTTGTTTTGTTTAGCGCCTTTAATCATCAAAACACTTTTAATTTATGTATGGAACAAAATGTTCCAACAATCTCCCCCTTTTTGATGATTACAAAACAAAACTTCGTCAATGGGATTTACCTGCAAAAGTACAAATATATGTATATCTTTACAGACCAAAGTTTTCTACTTTGTCCGTTTCGTTAGAATCTTCTCCCATTTCTTTTTCAACTCCTTCGATTTTCATTTTTCAACTTTTCAACTCCCCCTATTTGTATGTTTTTCTTTTCTTTTCGACATCTCCCTTATTTTTCAACTCCTTCGTTTTTCATTTTTAATTTTTCATCGTCTTTTCGACGTCTCCTCATTTTTCTTTTTCCTTCATATTCGACTTCTCCTTTTCATTTTTCAATTTTCTCCCCCTTTTAGGGTTAACCCCATTTTCGACTTATTTTTCTCCTTGTCCATTCTCTCCCCCTTTATGTATTCATCAAAAAGAATAAAATGCCAAAAAAAAAAATTCAATAAATATTGAAATATGCAAAAATAAATACAAGGGTATTAACTCCCCCTGAGAATATTATCCCTTTAAAAAATTACATCCCCTGAGTAAAATAACAAAAATCAATGTTTGGGGATCCAACCTATAGTTGGTTTTTGTTTAGAAACGTAGACGATATTTGAAATGATTGTTCCTTTTGGAACCCAAATTTTCTTAATTTTTATCGTCCGGCGAGGGCTTTTGCAATTTGAAACGTGATGCCCGATTTTCAAACACTTTTCGCAATGGGGTATTTTAAAATTAACGGATTCGTTTTTCGAACGTGGTTTGAATCCTAACCCCTCTTTATTTAAAGTATATTTTTGAACACATAACATTTGTTCAAATTTATCGTTGCCGCAAGAGAATTTCTTTGTCAAAGATTTAAACTCGGTTTGGATTTTAGCGAGATCATTCTTCAAAATATTTTCATTTTCAATACACTTTGAATGATCGATTTCAACAAATTTTCCCTTTTCAATAATTTTGAAATTTTCAATTTCCAAAGATTTAATTTTAGACTTAAGGGATTTTATTTCGGATAAAGCGTTTTGAAAATCCGTATGCAATAATTCAAATGCATCAAAAAGTTCATCACGGGAGGATGTACTTACTTGGCTTTCGACGTCGCTATCGTCGAACGAACTTCGGGCCATGAGAGCGAGATTATTTTGATTGATGAAATCATCGTCTTCATCTTCATCGCTCCAAGTAGCCACGAGAACCTCCTTCTTGGGTTTGGCACAGCAATGCTTAGCGAAGTGGCCTGGTTTTCCACATTGTCGACAAGAGTTGTCGAACTTCTTCGTTTCGCTCGAGATATCCTTCTTCCTCCGGTTTAATAATGTTTGGAATTTATTAATATTCTTGGCATAATATGCCGCTTCTTCGTCGCTTTCTTCCACCGGAATTTCTTCTTTCTTTTTCGATATCTTAGCCTTCATGGCTAACGATCGTTCCTTTGGCTTTGGCTTGACACTTCGTGATTTTAATACAATCTCATAATTGATTAGTGAACCAATAAGGGCACTAAAATCGAGTGTGTTGAGATCTTTAGATTCCATAATTGCGGTTACAGTGCCGTCCCATTCGCTAGGTAGTGATCTTAAGATTTTCTTGACTTTTTCACTACTAGATAATGGTTTGCCAAACGAGGCTAGTCCATTGGTGATAACCGAAAATCGGTCGAGCATATTGGTGATGGACTCGTCACCCTTCATCATGAATAACTCGTAGTCATGGAGAAGCATATTTATCTTCGTCTCCTTGACTTGAGTCGTCCCTTCGTGTGTGATTTCTAGAATTTTCCATATTTCTTTCGCACTCTCACACGATGAGATTCGATTGACCTCTTCCGGATTTAAGGCACAAAATAAGAGTTGAGTAGCCTTACAATTTACATGGTCATTTTTCCGATCGGCATCGTCGTATTCTTCAAAGGATTTGAGCGTACCGTCGGATTTGATAGGAATTTTTGGGCCAAGGCAAATAATCTTCCAAATCTCGATGTCATATGCTCGGATGAATATCGACATCTTCTTCTTCCATGTCAAATAATTTGAGCCATCAAAGAATGGTGGTCGGTTGAGAGCAAGGCCTTCGACTGGAGAGAATTGAAACGCCATTTTTGGATCTTTTATCCTCGGATGTTAAGCCGCGTATTGGAGTACCGGCTCCGATACCAATTGTCGGGTACGGGATCGGATTTTTGCGCCGTTTGCGGAAGCGTAAATATAAGTGCGGAAAATAAAGGACACGAGGATATATAGAGGTTCGGCTATAAACGAGCCTACGTCCTCTCTTTATCTTTTTCAATAGGTTAAAGATAGCAACCTCTATGCCTCTCTTCTATCGGTCGAGGTATAACCGTTTACAATCACGTCTTCTATCGGTCCGTGATAAACCTCTCGTACTTGTCTTTGTGTCGGTCCAAGTTAAACCGTTTTCCTTTTCTATCGGACAAGGAATCAACCGCTCTAGCTTTCTATGGGTACTAGATAAACCTCACTTAGATATCGATTGTGATTCTAATAATGCCGGATCCTTGATCCTAATAACACCGAATCCAATCGTATCTTTTCTTTTACCACTCGTGTATGCTTTCGTGAACTCTCACTAAAACACTTACAATTAAGCTCAATATCAACAACAAGAATGTGTATAATAATATCACAAGTATAGACTATTTGCTCAAGGTTGTTGTGCTCAAACAATACCATAGGGATGGTATTTATAGGCTCCATCATCAAACTAGCCGTTAGCTGCCAGACTGCTCATTACGTACGCTATCATCGCCACTTTACGTACATAAGCATCGTTACGTACGTTAACCGTCACGGGTTACGTACGTAAGCCTCTTTTAGTTTCAATCCAGGGAGTTTCGTCATTTTGAGTTACGTACGTTAGCATAGACTCCGTTACGTACGTTAACATTTCATCACTGATGACGTCATATATCCGTTGTATGCTTTTCTGACTTTGACTCCTCCAATGTTCACTTGTTTGAACTGCATTACGTACGTTATCTTACTTCCATTACGTACGTTAGGCTGCTTCATTTACGTATGTTAATCATGCTGAGTTACGTACGTTAGGCTTGTGCAGAACACTATTTTCCAGCTACGTTTTCTTCGATTCTTGGCTTCGCCTCTTCATTGTTTTGTTTTGTTTAGCGCCTTTAATCATCAAAACACTTTTAATTTATGTATGGAACAAAATGTTCCAACAAAAACAACTCTCGACTCATGATTAGTATCGCAGCTCGTCATCCTCTTGTGCCAATCCTGTGACTGCTCCTCTGAATCTGCATGTACCGGGACGCAAAACAGACATCCACCCCCCGATTACTCGGGGGTTAGTAAAACTCCACTGTTTTACTAGTGCAAGTATCAAATCATACGAAATGTAACAAGCAAATAATAATCGTGAATCCAATATAATAATCAAGTATCAAAATATTCCCGGGAGGTTTTCACAAGGGAAGATAAGCTATGAAGCATTCGAAAATAAGATTATCATCTCGGGATTTTTTTTTTAGATTTTCAAAACCTTTAAGACCTCAAGTCCTGATTCACAAAACCTTTCGAAAAACTTTAGGGCCTTAACCCGATTCTCGTTTCAAAGCACACTTGATAATATATCTTTATGAGTCTGAGACCCATATTTAAAATGTTACCCAAATAATCACTGATACACGATCATTGTTCGTACACATCATGTACCGAACTCCGGAGGCCTCGACGGACCTTACCCGGACCACACATACTGTTCGTACACATCATGTACCGAACTCCGGAGGCCTCAACGGACCCTACCCGGCCACAAACATCGTTCGTACACATCATGTACCGAACTCCAGAGGTCTCGTCAGACCCTACCTGGATCACACACCTTGTTCGTACACATCATGTACCGAACTCCAGAGGCCTCGTCAGACCCTACCTGGATCACACACCTTGTTCGTACACATCATGTACCGAACTCCAGAGGCCTCGTCAGACCCTACCTGGATCACACACCTTGTTCGTACACATCATGTACCGAACTCCAGAGGCCTCGTCAGACCCTACCTGGATCACACACCTTGTTCGTACACATCATGTACCGAACTCCAGAGGCCTCGTCAGACCCTACCTGGAACACACACACACATCGACACGACACAACTCATAATCATCAAATATCAAGCCATTCCACATTACATACAACAATGAGCACAATTAATCAATCACATTGATCACCACAAAATCGTACATCCCACGCACATAACACAATCTCAACACTCGCAACAACTATCGTCAATCAACGACACATAACCACCATAACACACGTTCGGTACACAATACATTGCACAACCGAGTGTACAACCATCCCATATATACGTCGCAATCCTGCACAAATGGCACAACGCCTAACACGTATACTAATATAATATTATTATCACAAAGCCTTCAAATTATGGAAAATACAACCAACTCAAACGGAACATAATTACGAAGGCAAGCAAAATCATCATACATATCATACGTAATTACTAGTCGCAAGATACAAGTCGTATAATAAGATACTTGCCTTAATAACCGCTACCAAACGCTCCAAAGAACACGGTTCAACCGGGAAGCTCGGACCCCGAAGAAGACAACGAACGGAAGGGTTCCGACTCGAGTTCTTCACAAGAATTCGACCCTAACAACATATAATCAATAAATCATCGATCATACGAGGAAGAATAATCGTAGAACGCCCGAAAACCCCTCTATGACATTTTACCGGACACCTTCAAGGCGTCGATCAAGAACTCGACCAAAACAACGAATCGATATGATCCAACCATGGAATAACAAGGTAAATGATATAATACATCTAAATATTCATCAATCCATCATAATCCTAAGTTAAATCGGATTAATCGGACGAAAACAACCAAAATACCCAAATTCCCCAAAACTAGATTTTTAGAAATCTAACCTTGATTCGGTAGATCGGAAGAGGTTATGGGATGATTGATTGATGATATGAACTCCAAGACTTCATGGATTTATTGTCCAACAATATCTCTCCATGATCAACACACCCCCATCCGCGGAAGAGAAGAAAAGCGAGTGAGAAATGGCTGAAGAAAACGCCCGTTGGCCTTAAATAGACTGACCGTCGGCCGAGTTACGTACGTAACCGGCCAAGGCTTACGTACGTAACCGAGTCACTGCCCCAAATCTGCCGGCCCGTTACGTACGTGGCGGCGAGGGCCTTACGTGCGTCGCTGAGCACTCGGCGTAACTCGGCCGGTCTGCTGGGCCCGAACGACGGCCCGAACGACCCCGAAACCCGAATCTGAATACGAATCGAAGATACGGTTACGAAGTACTCGCAAATACGAACTCGAGCACTAAGAGAACACATGATTCCGACCACCCGAAGGCTCGAAATTCGACAACGGAAGGTAATTACCCCAAACTTTGGGGAATTACGAAAATGGCCCAAAACGTCCGAAAATCACAATACGTGATCGAATAACCAGACCGAAGTTCACAACACGTCTAACAAAGTTAAACGGACTTACGGGAAACTCGAAATGGCAGTTTCCAACGAGATTCACAAGAATCGAACTCAAGTGGGGAAAAGTTGCCAAAAAGCACGGAACTCAACAAAACGACACCAAAACGAACTCGGATGACAAAAAGTGCAGAATTAATCATTCTCAGAATGACGAAACGGTCATGAGCGAGTCGTCAAAACGGACTTCCGCCGAAAGAAAGAAATTACCGGAAATCGAAATTACGGGTATTACATTCTACCCTCCTTAAAAGAAGTTTCGTCCCGAAACTTAAAACAAGTAAGGAGAAGCAATATCCACTGTCAGGAGGACTCGACGAGATACACAAAAACCGAAAACTCGCGCCCGACGGCAAAACGCTGCAAGAAACACAAAGGGACATACGGCGTGAAAACACGCTCCACGACGACCAACACGACGCCACCGGTAGAGACATAATAAAATCAACAAGTGACAAGCGTCATCAAACAGATAGTACAATCAAGTCGATTATCCGAACAATCATAAAACACAACGAACGAAAATCAATATGATTGACCACTCCAACGGTATGTCAATCAAAATGCGAGCCAATCGCTGAACAAATACGGGATTCCACCGCCCAAGGGTTGGAAGATCGAAAACGAGACTAATCTCCCGAACTTAAGGGAATTACGAAGGAGCATGAATGCTCAACAATCACGAAACGAGAACAAAAACCGAACAAACAAACGATCGAGACAACAAAAATCGAACAATCATGTCCGAAACACGAAGGATAATAAAACTCAACCAACAACTCCCAGAATGATCTGGTGAGAACAACAAGACATGCATTCCCATAAGATCCACAGGAAAGGGAATAGCGATTGAAAAGTCACAACGACAAACGAGTTATTCCGAAACAATACCACCCTCGTTCGATCAACAAAAGCAAGGGATAGGGAAAGTTCAGAAAATGTTAACGAGCATAACGAGTCGATAGAGTCGAAAACACAGGAGTTCCAAATCCGATCCACTTCGAATAAAAGAACTAATAGAACCAAATGATGTCACTTCCGAACAAGGTTCACAAGAATCGAACCGAACTCAAAAAAGTCACAGCGATAACCAGATCGACCCACAACAAGATCACAGTTCGTTCGGACGATGAAACCGAAATACAGAACAAGTTCAAAAAGTATCGACGAACACGTGCAAGTCGATAGAATTTAGAAGGAGAAACTGCAGAAGTCAAATATAGTACGGGTATTACATCCGACCTCTTATAAAAGAAATGTCGTCCCCGCAACTCACAACGGAAACAAGGTAACAACACAAAAAGCAAGCAGCGGGAAAATCTCCCATAGGTCTCTCGGAGAAGATCCCGATATACGTCTTTGACGCGAACTCCGAAAGTCTCGGTAGCCATTCGCAAAGCCAATTCGGTGTCCCTCGAGTCCGCACTTGAAATGCATTACTAACGAGAAGGACAATTTACACGTGCATGCCCCGGCACACCACGGTTGAAACACCTCGGCTCGGCATACCGAAAATACAACTGCTAGGTACAATGGAATATAACGTCGCAAAACAACAAACCAGAGATGCCAACTTGGCATAAAATATCAACACATACTAAAATCACAACAACCACGACATTGTTCGATGATTACAACAGCCCGAACGATAGCCAGCACACAATCACAAACCGCATGAACAATCACCCATGTGCATAAACGCACAAAAATCCAAGCTTTAACAACTCACACTCATGCGACAACACGCAAATCACCACGAGGTAATAAACCGTAAACACCAGTTCACACCTCTCACAGAGGGCTAGTTCAATAATTACGTGGCAACGCCTCGACGTTCATGCCACCAATTCGATCATACTCGGGAGCAACATAAAAACGACAAAGCGAAAATCATACATACATTCCCAAACGCAAACGGGAATTGATAGGTTTAAAAAAAAGAAATGAAAACCACCTTTTGAAAATAATATAGAAAAACACCGGTTGATCTTGAGTATCACCTTTCAAAAAAGTACAAACGTGAAACATCGTTATCGAGACTTTGGAAAACCATTTCGCATTTGATAAAAATGAGGACACTTTCTCTTAGTGGAAAACTTTCAGAATATTCGACCCTCGGGTCTAAGTTAAAGTGTTTATAAAACATTGAAAAATATCTCAAAACATTTTGGTCCTCGAGGTAGAAGAATTCTGAAACATATCGTGGCACCTTGGAAGTACCACGAGAAAACAATTCATTTTAAACGTACGTCTCGAAATTTATTTCTAGGATACTCAAGGTTTTCAAAGATAATTCAATGGGCTAGAATGCCCAAAAATATCAGGTAATTACACGGAACATTATAGCGCTGTGGGTCCCGCGCCGGAACCCACCAGGATAAAAACCATTTACAAAAACGCCAAAAGGGCCGATGACGGTAATATTTCAAAAACTCACAAAAGCCATTTACAAAATACTAAATAGCGTCATAAGAATTTTGCCAAAACGATCAAGGCCATAATGCCAAAAACTCGGTTAAGGGAATCGATTTTCAAAATAAAACTCAGTCGGTAAAATACCGAAAGCCATTACAAAAGAACTCACGCAGCGGATAAAAAAATAATACAATCCAACATGCACAATCCAATTGAATACGTCTCACAGCATCAAGTTTAAACATATAACAAAACCATTCCTCGGAGTTTCTCACGAACCCAATCATTGATACCTTTTCGAAATCCATCAAGGCTTACAACTTTCACACCATACCACACCACCCGGTGGTTCAAAGATAAAACAATAATGTGCTCAGTTCTATACACATACTATATGCCACAAGTACTAAACACATCTATGTAACACAATACTGTGTAAATAAAATAATGCACCGTAATTAACTCACTAAGATAAAATCGAGATACACAGGTACTTCGCATAAAAGAGGAGACTTACATCCACAGGTCGCACGGAGGTGACAGTCGCCCACGATACTAATCTCGTCCGACAACATAACCGACACGTTGTGACTACACACAACTCAATTTGTCACTGACGACTCGAACGACAAGACAACACATTACTCGACAAATCACGACTTGACTCGACCCGACAGCCTAGGTTTCCGCAACCTAAGCTCCGATACCATAAATGTAACACCCCCAAAACCATATGAGAATATTACACGCCGTAGACCCTTTCCACAAGGATCTACCAGGCTAAACATCCATAAACAACCAAATGCTTGCCCAGCCAGGGTCAAACAATAAAATGATACAGACCGATATGGTCACTTACACGTGAATACACGGCCAGGTGAGGTCACACAACCCAATCGATAAAGCGGCTTAAATAACATTACCCACACAGGGGTCGAAATACAATACAGTGGAAGACTGAAATCAACTCTGACAACACAACAAAAATCAAAACAACTCTCGACTCATGATTAGTATCGCAGCTCGTCATCCTCTTGTGCCAATCCTGTGACTGCTCCCCTGAATCTGCATGTACCTGGACACAAAACAGACATCCAGCCCCCGATTACTCGGGGGTTAGTAACACTCCACTGTTTTACTAGTGCAAGTATCAAATCATACGAAATGTAACAAGCAAATAATAATCGTGAATCCAATATAATAATCAAGTATCAAAATATTCCCGGGAGGTTTTCACAAGGGAAGATAAGCTATGAAGCATTCGAAAATAAGATTATCATCTCGGGATTTTTTTTTTTTTAGATTTTCAAAACCTTTAAGACCTCAAGTCCTGATTCACAAAACCTTTCGAAAAACTTTAGGGCCTTAACCCGATTCTCATTTCAAAGCACACTAGATAATATATCATTATGAGTCCGAGACCCATATTTAAAATGTTACCCAAATAATCTTTGATACACGATCATTGTTCGTACACATCATGTACCGAACTCCGGAGGCCTCGATGGACCTTACCCGGACCACACACACTGTTCTTACACACCATGTACCGAACTCCGGAGGCCTCAACGGACCCTACCCGGCCACAAACATCGTTCGTACACATCATGTACCGAACTCCAGAGGTCTCGTCAGACCCTACCTATATCACACACCTTGTTCGTACACATCATGTACCGAACTCCAGAGGCCTCGTCAGACCCTACCTGGATCACACACCTTGTTCGTACACATCATGTACCGAACTCCAGAGGCCTCGTCAGACCCTACCTGGATCACACACCTTATTCGTACAGATCATGTACCGAACTCCAGAGGCCTCGTCAGACCCTACCTAGATCACACATCATGTACCGAACTCCAGAGGCCTCGTCAGACCCTACCTGGAACACACACACACATCGACACGACACAACTCATAATCATCAAATATCAAGCCATTCCACATTACATACAACAATGAGCACAATTAATCAATCACATTGATCACCACAAAATCGTACATCCCACACACATAACACAATCTCAACACTCGCAACAACTATCGTCAATCAACGACACATAACCAGCATAACACACGTTCGGTACACAATACATTGCACAACCGAGTGTACAACCATCCCATATATACGTCGCAATCCTGCACAAATGGCACAACGCCTAACACGTATACTAATATAATATTATTATCATAAAGCCTTCAAATTATGGAAAATACAACCAACTCAAACGGAACATAATTACGAAGGCAAGCAAAATCATCATACATATCATACGTAATTACTAGTCGCAAGATACAAGTCGTATAATAAGATACTTGCCTTAATAACCGCTACCAAACGCTCCAAAGAACACGGTTCAACCGGGAAGCTCGGACCCCGAAGAAGACAACGAACGGAAGGGTTCCGACTCGAGTTCTTCACAAGAATTCGACCCTAACAACATATAATCAATAAATCATCGATCATACGAGGAAGAATAATCGTAGAACGCCCGAAAACCCCTCTATGACATTTTACCGGACACCTTCAAGGCGTCGATCAAGAACTCGACCAAAACAACGAATCGATACGATCCAACCATGGAATAACAAGGTAAATGATATAATACATCTAAATATTCATCAATCCATCATAATCCTAAGTTAAATCGGATTAATCGGACGAAAACAAGCAAAATACCCAAATTCCCCAAAACTAGATTTTTAGAAATCTAACCTTGATTCGGTAGATCGGAAGAGGTTATGGGATGATTGATTGATGATATGAACTCCAAGACTTCATGGATTTATTGTCCAACAACATCTCTCCATGATCAACACACCCCCATCCGCGGAAGAGAAGAAAAGCGAGTGAGAAATGGCTGAAGAAAACGCCCGTTGGCCTTAAATAGACTGACTGCCGGCCGAGTTACGTACGTAACCGGCCAAGGCTTACGTACGTAACCGAGTCACTGCCCCAAAACTGCCGGCCCGTTACGTACGTAACCGGCCAGGGCCTTACGTACGTAACTGCCGAGCACTACCGGCCGTAACTCGGCCAGTGCCGGCCTGGGCCCGAACGACGGCCCGAACGACCCCGAAACCCGAACCTGAATACGAATCGAAGATACGGTTACGAAGTACTCGCAAATACGAACTCGAGCACTAAGAGAACACATGATTCCGACCACCCGAAGGCTCGAAATTCGACAACGGAAGGTAATTACCCTAAACTTTGGGAAATTACGAAAATGGCCCAAAAACGTCCGAAAATCACAATACGTGATCGAATAACCAGACCGAAGTTCACAACACGTCTAACAAAGTTAAACGGACTTACGGGAAACTCGAAATGGCAGTTTCCAACGAGATTCACAAGAATCGAACTCAAGTGGGGAAAAGTTGCCAAAAAGCACGGAACTCAACAAAACGACATCAAAACGAACTCGGATGACAAAAAGTGCAGAATTAATCATTCTCAGAATGACGAAACGGTCATGAGCGAGTCGTCAAAACGGACTTCCGCCGAAAGAAAGAAATTACCGGAAATCGAAATTACGGGTATTACATTCTACCCTCCTTAAAAGAAGTTTCGTCCCGAAACTTAAAACAAGTAAGGAGAAGCAATATCCACTGTCAGGAGGACTCGACGAGATACACAAAAACCGAAAACTAGCGCCCGACGGAAAAACGCTGCAAGAAACACAAAGGGACATACGGCGTGAAAACACGCTCCACGACGACCAACACGACGCCACCGGTAGAGACATAATAAAATCAACAAGTGACAAGCGTCATCAAACAGATAGTACAATCAAGTCGATTATCCGAACAATCATAAAACACAACGAACGAAAATCAATATGATTGACCACTCCAACGGTATGTCAATCAAAATGCGAGCCAATCGCTGAACAAATACGGGATTCCACCGCCTAAGGGTTGGAAGATCGAAAACGAGACTAATCTCCCGAACTTAAGGGAATTACGAAGGAGCATGAATGCTCAACAATCACGAAACGAGAACAAAAACCGAACAAACAAACGATCGAGACAACAAAAATCGAACAATCATGTCCGAAACACGAAGGATAATAAAACTCAACCAACAACTCCCAGGATGATCTGGTGAGAACAACAAGACATGCATTCCCATAAGATCCACAGGAAAGGGAATAGCGATTGAAAAGTCACAACGACAAACGAGTTATTCCGAAACAATACCACCCTCGTTCGATCAACAAAAGCAAGGGATAGGGAAAGTTCAGAAAATGTTAACGAGCATAACGAGTCGACAGAGTCGAAAACACAGGAGTTCGAAATCCGATCCACTTCGAATAAAAGAACTAATAGAACCAAATGATGTCACTTCCGAACAAGGTTCACAAGAATCGAACCGAACTCGAAAAAGTCACAGCGATAACCAGATCGACCCATAACAAGATCACAGTTCGTTCGGACGATGAAACCGAAATACAGAACAAGTTCAAAAAGTATCGACGAACACGTGCAAGTCGATAGAATTTAGAAGGAGAAACTGCAGAAGTCAAATATAGTACGGGTATTACATCCGACCTCTTATAAAAGAAATGTCGTCCCCGCAACTCACAACGGAAACAAGGTAACAACACAAAAAGCAAACGACAGGAAAATCTCCCATGGGTCTCTCAGAGAAGATCCTGATATCTGTGCTGAAGCGCGAACTCCGAAAGTCTCGGTAGCCAATTCGCAAAACTGAATTCGGTGTCCCTCGAGTCCGCACTTGAAATGCATTACTAACGAGAAGGACAATTTACACGTGCATGCCCCGGCACACCACGGTTGAAACACCTCGGCTCGGCATACCGAAAATACAACTGCTAGGTACAATGGAATATAACGTCGCAAAACAACAAACCATAGATGCCAACTTGGCATAAAATATCAACACATACTAAAATCACAACAACCACGACATTGTTCGATGATTACAACAGCCCGAACGATAGCCAGCACACAATCACAAACCGCATGAACAATCACCCATGTGCATAAACGCACAAAAATCCAAGCTTTAACAACTCACACTCGTGCGACAACACACAAATCACCACGAGGTAATAAACCGTAAACACCAGTTCACACCTCTCACAGAGGGCTAGTACAATAATTGCGTGGCAACGCCTCGACGTTCATGCCACCAATTCGATCATACTCGGGAGCAACATAAAAACGACAAAGCGAAAATCATACATACATTCCCAAACGCAAACGGGAATTGATAGGTTTAAAAAAAAAGAAATAAAAACCACCTTTTGAAAATAATTTAGAAAAACACCGGTTGATCTTGAGTATCACCTTTCAAAAAAGTACAAACGTGAAACATCGTTATCGAGACTTTGGAAAACCATTTTGCATTTGATAAAAATGAGGACACTTTCTCTTAGTGGAAAACTTTCAGAATATTCGACCCTCGGGTCTAAGTAAAAGTGTTTATAAAACATTGAAAAATATCTCAAAACATTTTGGTCCTCGAGGTAGAAGAATTCTAAAACATATCGTGGCACCTTGGAAGTACCACGAGAAAACAATTCATTTTAAATGTACGTCTCGAAATTTATTTCTAGGATAATCAAGGTTTTCAAAGATAATTCAATGGGCTAGATTGCCCAAAAATATCAGGTAATTACACGGAACATTATAGCGCTGTGGGTCCCGCGCCGGAACCCACCAGGATAAAAACCATTTACAAAAATGCCAAAAGGGCCGATGACGGTAATATTTCAAAAACTCACAAAAGCCATTTACAAAATACTAAATACCGTCATAAGAATTTCGCCAAAATGATCAAGGCCATAATGCCAAAAACTCGGTTAAGGGAATCGATTTTCGAAATAAAACTCAGTCGGTAAAATACCGAAAGCCATTACAAAAGAACTCACGCAGCGGATAAAAAAAATACAATCCAACATGCACAATCCAATTGAATACGTCTCACAGCATCAAGTTTAAACATATAACAAAACCATTCCTCGGAGTTTCTCACGAACCCAATCATTGATACCTTTTCGAAATCTATCAAGGCTTACAACTTTCACACCATACCACACCACCCGGTGGTTCAAAGATAAAACAATAATGTGCTCAGTTCTATACACATACTATATGCCACAAGTACTAAACACAACTATGTTACACAATACTGTGTAAATAAAATCATGCACCGTAATTAACTCACTAAGATAAAATCGAGATACACAGGTACTTCGCATAAAAGAGGAGACTTACATCCACAGGTCGCACGGAGGTGACAGTCGCCCACGATACTAATCTCGTCCGACAACATAACCGACACGTTGTGACTACGCACAACTCAATTTGTCACTGACGACTCGAACGACAAGACAACACATTACTCGACAAATCACGACTTGACTCGACCCGACAGCCTAGGTTTCCGCAACCTAAGCTCCGATACCATAAATGTAACACCCCCAAAACCATATGGGAATATTACACGCCGTAGACCCTTTCCACAAGGATCTACCAGGCTAAACATCCATAAACAACAAAATGCTTGCCCAGCCAGGGTCAAACAATAAAATGATACAGACCGATATGGTCACTTACACGTGAATAAACAGACCGATGAGGTCACACAACCCAATCGATAAAACTGACTTAAATAACATTACCCACACAGGGGTCGAAATACAATACAGTGGAAGACTGAAATCAACTCTGACAACACAACAAAAATCAAAACAACTCTCGACTCATGATTAGTATCGCAGCTCGTCATCCTCTTGTGCCAATCCTGTATTGCTCCCCTGAATGCATGTACGGACACAAGCAGACATCCACCCCCCGATTACTCGGGGGTTAGTAAAACTCCACTGTTTTACTAGTGCAAGTATCAAATCATACGAAATGTAACAAGCAAATAATAATCGTGAATCCAATATAATAATCAAGTATCAAAATATTCCCGGGAGGTTTTCACAAGGGAAGATAAGCTGTGAAGCATTCGAAAATAAGATTATCATCTCGGGATTTTTTTTTTTTTAGATTTTCAAAACCTTTAAGACCTCAAGCCCTGATTCACAAAACCTTTCGAAAAACTTTAGGGCCTTAACCCGATTCTCAGTTCAAAGCACACTAGATAATATATCATTATGAGTCCGAGACCCATATTTAAAATGTTACCCAAATAATCTTTGATACACGATCATTGTTCGTACACATCATGTACCGAACTTCGGAGGCCTCGATGGACCTTACCCGGACCACACACACTGTTCGTACACATCATGTACCGAACTCCGGAGGCCTCAACGGACCCTACCCAGCCACAAACATCGTTCGTACACATCATGTACCGAACTCCAGAGGTCTCGTCAGACCCTACCTGGATCACACACCTTGTTCGTACACATCATGTACCGAACTCCAGAGGCCTCGTCAGACCCTACCTGGATCACACACCTTGTTCATACACATCATGTACCGAACTCCATAGGCCTCGTCAGACCCTACCTGGATCACACACCTTATTCGTACAGATCATGTACCGAACTCCAGAGGCCTCGTCAGACCCTACCTGGATCACACATCATGTACCGAACTCCAGAGGCCTCGTCAGACCCTACCTGGAACACACACACACACATCGACACGACACAACTCATAATCATCAAATATCAAGCCATTCCACATTACATACAACAATGAGCACAATTAATCAATCACATTGATCACCACAAAATCGTACATCCCACGCACATAACACAATCTCAACACTCGCAACAACTATCGTCAATCAACGACACATAACCAGCATAACACACGTTCGGTACACAATACATTGCACAACCGAGTGTACAACCATCCCATATGTACGTCGCAATCCTGCACAAATGGCACAATGCCTAACACGTATACTAATATAATATTATTATCATAAAGCCTTCAAATTACGGAAAATACAACCAACCCAAACAGAGCATAATTACGAAGGCAAGCAAAATCATCATACATATCATACATAATTACTAGTCGCAATATACAAGTCGTATAATAAGATACTTGCCTTAATAACCGCTACCAAATGCTCCGAAGAACACGGTTCGACCGGGAAGCTCGGACCCCGAAGAAGACAACGAACGGAAGGGTTCCGACTCGAGTTCTTCACAAGAATTCGACCCTAACAACATATAATCAATAAATCATCGATCATACGAGGAAGAATAATCGTAGAACGCCCGAAACCCCTCTATGACATTTTACCGGACACCTTCAAGGCGTCGATCAAGAACTCGACCAAAACAACGAATCGATATGATCCAACCATGGAATAACAAGGTAAATGATATAATACATCTAAATATTCATCAATCCATCATAATCCTAAGTTAAATTGGATTAATCGGACGAAAACAACCAAAATACCCAAATTCCCCAAAACTAGATTTTTAGAAATCTAACCTTGATTCGGTAGATCGGAAGAGGTTATGGGATGATTGATTGATGATATGAACTCCAAGACTTCATGGATTTATTGTCTAACAACATCTCTCCATGATCAACACACCCCCAGCTGCGGAGGAGAAGAAAAACGAGTGAGAAATGGCTGAAGAAAATGCCCGCTGGCCTTAAATAGATTGACTGCCGGACGAGTTACGTACGTAACCGGCCAAGGCTTACGTACGTAACCGAGTCACTGCCCTAAATCTGCCGGCCCGTTACGTACGTAACCGGCCAGGGCCTTACGTACGTAACCGGCCTTACGTACGTAACTGCCGAGCACTACCGACCGTAACTCGGCCAGTGCCGGCCTGGGCCCGAACGATGGCCCGAACGACCCCGAAACCCGAACCTAAATACGAATCGAAGATACGGTTACGAAGTACTCGCAAATACGAACTCGAGCACTAAGAGAACACACGATTCCGACCACCCGAAGGCTCGAAATTCGACAACGGAAGGTAATTACCCCAAACTTTGGGAAATTACGAAAATGGCCCAAAACGTCCGAAAATCACAATACATGATCGAATAACCAGACCGAAGTTCACAACACGTCTAACAAAGTTAAACGGACTTACGGGAAACTCGAAACGGCAGTTTCCAACGAGATTCGCAAGAATCGAACGCAAGTGCGGAAAAGTTGCCAAAAAGCACGGAACTCAACAAAACGACACCAAAACGAACTCGGATGACAAAAAGTGCAGAATTAATCATTCTCAGAATGACGAAACAGTCATGAGCGAGTCGTCAAAACAGACTTCCGCTGAAAAAAAGAAATTACTGGAAATCGAAATTACGGGTATTACAGTCGCAGCATTAACGCAGCAGCTTCAAGTATTTTCGCATGCTCCTTCCCCCGTTACCATTGAGTCTTGAAATTGGTGTAACGGATCTCACCCAAGCGTGGAGTGCCAAGTTAGAAACCCGTTCGAGCAGCCCCCAATTGAACAAGCTCAGTTCGTAGGAAACGGAAACCGGCAAAATAATCCGTACTCCAACACGTATAATCCGGGATGGCGTAATCATCCCAACTTCTCATGGAGAAACGGACAGAACTCGAACCAGCCTCCATTCGCTCAAAACCAACAGCAGCCTCCCCCCGCTCCAAAAGTTTCTCTCAAGGAAGCAATTGCGAAATTGGCAGCGAATACGAGTCAATTCATGACCCGTACTGAAGCAACATTGCAAAATCATTCCGCCTCCATTCGGAACTTGGAAGTCAGTGGGCAGTTGCTAATGTGTTTACTGACCCGCCGGAGCATTGCCAAATACGACCGAGACTAATCCTAGAGAAAGTCTTAATGCCATCTGTTTGTGATGCGGGTAGGAGGTGTGTGACCAGCACGAGAGAAGTGAAAAGAGAAGTGAAATTGAGGAGAAGAAAAATTTAGCGACGGAGGAATCACAAGATTGGAGACCCTCGATAACGTTTCCGGATAATCCGAAGGCATATGTGCCACCCGTCCCGTTTCCGCAGCGATTACAACAGAAAAAGGCGGACAAACAATTCTCTAAGTTCCTCGACGTGTTCAAGAAGCTTCATATTAACATTTCATTTTCCGACGCGTTGGAACAAATGCCAAGATACGTTAAATTCATGAAGGATATCTTGTCAAAGAAAAGAAAACTCGAGGAGTTTGAGACAGTCGCCTTGATGGAGGAGTGCAGCGCGATTCTTTAGAAAAAGCTCCCGCCAAAATTGAAGGATCCGGGAAGTTTCAACATACCGTGCACCATGGGGAATCTCTCTTTTAATAAGGCGTTGTGCGATCTCGGTGCTAGTGTTAACCTCATGCCTCTGTCTATTTTCAAAAAGCTGGGAGTTGGAGAAGCAAAGCCGACGACGGTCTCCTTGCAATTAGCGGATCGATCTATTAAGTATCCGAGGGGAGTGATTGAGGACGTGTTAGTAAAAGTGGATAAATTTATCTTTCCAGCGGATTTTATTGTTCTCGACATGGAGGAAGATCGAGATATCCCGATTATCTTGGGACGACCATTTTTAGCGACCGGCCGAACTCTTATAGACGTGGAAAAAGGGGAATTAACTCTGCGGGTTCAAGACGAGCATGTTACGTTCAAAGTATTCAAATCCTTTTCATATCCGGGAGGTGTTGATAAGAGCTCACAAAGTGAAAGTGTGGAGGCCGTTGCGAAAGAAAGACACCGAAAAAATCGTCGGTCGAAAAATTCAGATTCCGTTTCAGATGGTCCAACTTTTAAGAAAGATGAAGAACGAGTAGCATTTCTCAAGCATGTGAACATGCCATCATCGCCATCTGACCAGCCACAATCGGAAAAGTCTGCTGCTGTCATAAGTTCGTTCGTGAAAGAGGAAAATAAGCCGGAAGTCAAACGGACATCTAGTCATGAGAAAAACGGGTGTTTCGGAAAGTTGTTCTCATCAAAACCTTTCTGCAACCAACATTGGGTGTCCGAACCGAAAATCGAAGCGTTAATGACCGATGGTCAAAATTTTAAAAACCATATTAACGGTTCGATGAACGGGGCGGAGATCAAATGGAGTTTGCGAAAAGCGAACTGATTTTTAAATAGGTCCGGCTGAAGACTATAAACTTAGCGCTTCTCGGGAGGCAACCCGAGTTCTTAGTTGTAGATTTTTGCGTTTCTGTATTTTTCTTGCATTCTTGAATTTTTATTTTTCATCTTTTTGTGCTTTGATTTGCTTTTACCTCTCGCTCTTGACGTGTTCTTCTTAAAATTATGTGCAGGAAAAGTCCCATGGGAGAAATTTATGCCTGAGCCGCGGCACACACAAATCGAAAGGGAGAGCTAAACTTTCTGTACTATGTGCCGCGGCACAACATTACTGAGCCGCGGCACACTTGAGCCCTGAGCCGCGGCACACCAGGTCATTGAGCCGCGGCACACATTCCCTGAGCCACGGCACACCAAAGGTTCAAGAAATGCCCAGGAGACTGTACTCTGTGCCGCGGCACGAACCAAATGAGCCACGGCACACTAACACGTTGAGCCGCGGCACGCCTAAACTGAGCCGCGGCACCCGGCGGTATTACAAAAAAGTCCCAGGCCGACTGTACTCTGGGCCGCGTCTCACTTATGTTGTGCCGCGGCCCCCGTCGCAATATAAGAATGCCCAGGTATACTTCATACATTCGATCGGCCAGCACAAGGTCCCTTCCTTCCTTCCTTCGCAC
Organism: Orobanche coerulescens; assembly: GCA_033398695.1. Taxonomy (NCBI): domain Eukaryota; kingdom Viridiplantae; phylum Streptophyta; class Magnoliopsida; order Lamiales; family Orobanchaceae; genus Orobanche; species Orobanche coerulescens. Next base: position 104,033,724 of record CM065808.1, read on the forward strand.
AATGAGGTCAGTCGATACCCTTCTCTTAGTCTTCTTCTCAAATTCTTCAGGTAAATCTCGATCTCTTAAGCTTAATTGATACACGATTTGAAAAGTGAATTAAAGTTATATGTTGCTAGTTGTACTTCAATGTTTTCTCAAAAATGGAGTTAGAATATGGTGATTATGGTATTTGATTGTGATGGGATTGGTGAACGAATTGATGATGTTAGTTGTTGTTTTTCATGGCTATTATCTGTGTTATTATTTTTGGGATTTGGAGTTAACCATTAAAATTCTTGTTCTTCATTTTAACTTGTGCATACCAAGTGTTTGATAAATTGCAACAATGAAAAATTGGTAAGCCAAGCATTTTCAAATTATATGCAACGAATCATTTTATCGAATTACATTGTCCCCAACCCTTACATCATGTTAAACTTTAGAGCTCGTACTTAACTTCCTCTTTGATGATGTAAGCTCATTTATTCACGCTCCGTATGATGTAGTCGAGAAGCGTGCAAGCTCGCCGGATGATGTCGGCACCAGCTCGTGAGAGGACTGGAGGGGAGTACTTGACCTTTCACTTCTATTGCATATTATATTTTGTCCATTGAGGTCAATGTACGTCCTAAGTTTGGGGGGGGGTCTATTTCTGTTGCTACATTCACTGTTGTACTTATTTCGTTGCACTTTTTGTTATTTTTAGTTATCTTTTTGTCGATAGCCTTGCTTGTCATGATTTTTCTCTTATTCGTGAATTTTTTCGTGCTTCTATTTGTGTAATACAGATGTTACGACACTATTTTTCCCTCTAAAGAAACGGTCGAGTTTTAGTCGAGTTGTAGTCAGTGATTTCTGTTTCTGCTAAGTCCTCATTTAGGTCCGAAATTTTTTCGTAATTGTAGAGGTCTTAGCAGATAAGAGAGGATACATACGTGTTTTAAAATCACCGTCGATATGTTTGGTTACATTTTTCGGTTAGCTAGTCGTCCAGTTACATAAGTCGTGTTGGCACTTAGATTGAGTTTAGAGTCAGTCAGTTTTTCCCAAAAGTCGAGATATTTTTGTTCTATGATGGGAAGTCTAGTAACCGGGGGTATTCACGTGACCCATTGATTACTCTCGCGTAAAACGACGACCCTGATTAGACTAGTGATTTAGAAATTTCACATGTGCCGATGATAGGGAGCCTAGTAACCGGGGGTACTCGCGTGACCCGTTGTTTACTCTCGCGTAAAACAGCGACCTTGATTCGGACATGCGGGAATGGCTTTGCGAGTTGTTTCTCCGCTGTGGAGGGGAACTTAGTAACTAGAAGCATCCATGTACCCCATGAGTGTCTTTTACGTTAAACGGTTTCCCAATACATGAGAATGGAAGTTCCACCCTAGGATTATCCCGATGAAACATCCCGAGATCCGAACCTAGTGGTCAACTCGAATCAATTTCTTGAGCATATATATATAAGGGAATACTGTCCGAGGATTATTTTTTGATGAAACTCGTGAAAATTTTGCCATTAGGCTGTGGAACGGGGCGAATTAGCTTGTTTATTTTAACCTTTCATATTGACGGTCGATTAAATTCACGTTTGTTAATCTTTGAGCTGGATTTTCTTCATGAACGAGTGATTAGGACTGAACTTGGTTACTTTGCGGAATCAGTGTTCTGAGTGTAGCTCGCCATTACGATACTCGTATTATTCAGAGAGAATTTCCGGGTAGTATTGATTAGGTTGAGCACTATGAGTTGCACGATTATTCACGATATTCTTTTGTTGAAATTAATTCTTTTTAGGATAAGCAAAGCCTCAAGTTTGGGGGTATTTGTTAGGCGTATTTTTATACGCTTATTTATCATTATTTCGTATTATTTTGGCGAGTAAATTTGCATAAATGAGCTTTTAATGCCTTATTCTTGTATGTTTGACAGGAGATTGGAGTCCGGAAGCTAAAACGAGGCGAAACGGGCGAAAACGGCGAATTTTGGTCGTGGGCCGCGGCACAAGGCAAGTGGGCCGCGGCATACGCAGAGGACCAGCAGGCACCAGAGTAGACTGTACTATGAGCCGCGGCACAGACTTGGTGAGCCGCGGCCCAGAAGAAACACAGAGCGCCCAGGTTTTAATTTGCATGCCGTGTGCCGCGGCACAGATTTAGTGAGCCGCGGCACACTGGGCGGTTTTGGTGTGCTCCGCGCGGGTTTGGGCCGTTTTGAAGCCAGTTGTCGACCTACTCACACGGACGCGATTTGGAGGCTGTTGGGAGCTATAAATAAGGGTTTAAGACCCTAATTAATCATCTGGGAGGCTTGGGAAAAGGAAGATCATAGAAGACTATCGCAGACGAGAGAAGCAAAAGACATCAAAGGCAGAGGGCGGAAGCCAGAAGAACGGAGGAATCCGAACTCTTCATCTGCGTTTGATTTTCATGCTTTTAATTATTAATTCTGTATTTCATTATTTAGCATGTCAGGCTAAAACCCTTGTTCTAGGATTTTGATGAAACCTAAGTTTTGACGGATTTGCTTTAGATTATCTATATAATTCCCTTTTCTATTGAGTTTTCCCAATTGAGTTTAATGCTTTCAATTGTCTGGCTACCTTACTCGAATCGGGAGAGGAGAGTTGGTGAGGAACTATTGGTGAGGACCGTTTTATTATGTGAGATAGGAATATACTCATAGGAACTACGTGGCCTTTTGGAGATTTTATGCTTTTTGCCTATTGACGAATTAATTCACCTAGGGATAGAGTGCGTTATTCGCCTTTAGAAAAATCCATTGATCTCGGGAGAGGTGGTAGAGTATTTTAGCAATCTTCGCCTTCAATAAATTGGGAAAATCATTAATTTCAGATAATCGAGAGTAAATTCGGACAAACTGAGGTGGATTCATAATCCTAGAATTATCCATCATTTGATTTTCCTCCTTTGATCGATCGTTTATACTGTTTAATCTTTATTAATTCTTTTAGTAATTAATTGCAACCCAAAGTTCGATTGTTCAAATAAAACTAGAATACATAAAAATCGGTAGTTAGTGACTCAGTCCTCATGGGAACGATACTCACTCATCACTTTATTACTTGTCAACGATAACGTGCACTTGCGTTAACGAAAAATCCGCAATAGCAAACGGCTATTATCTTTGCTCGTCGTTTCTTAGCATATGAACTTTTTCCAAGCCCTGGTAAAAATCTAGTAGGTATTTCTGTGAATTCACATGCTATTCTCACTTTGGCTTCAATAATGAATCTAATGTCAAAAGGTATGCTTTTATTCATAAGCAACCTCATCCTTTCAAGTCTTGTCTTGTAAATTTTTAAAATTACTTATTTGCTAAGAAAGGGAAATCTGTTTTCAATACTATTCAAAGTTTCTTCCATGATAAAAAAAATAATATCTAAAAATATCAGTTGTTGTGGAAACTGTAAATTCCGACTTTAATAGTCACGGAGTACCGTTATCCGCCACTTGACCAGACAAACACAATTGAGTACTAAGTTACAACGTCGAGAAATTGTATCCTAAAACAATAGTTTACAATGTAAGATTTCAAATATAACACTTATACTTCCCCGGCAACGGCGCCAAAAACTTGACACGTCTTTTGTTTAACTATCGCAAGTGCACGATATAGTATTAAGTAGTAAGTGGACTTTTTGAGTCCGGTTTATCGATCCCACGAGGAAGTTAGGTTATATATTGAATTATACACTATTTAACTATTTTTTATAGAGATTTATAAGATTGAAACACACAATTTAAGAGTTTGATTTGACAATTACAAAGAAAATACAATAATAGTTCTAAAATTCAAGGAAATAAAAGATTGCACTAATAATAGATTAATAAAAGATAAAATGAAATAGTTGGGATTACAAACTTAGTTCATCATTAGTTATAAAAGATGTATAGGAGATCATAAGATGAATTTACTTATTATGTTGTGTAGATTCGATTTTCCTTAAAATGACGGTTCCTCTTTCGAATGTCAAAACACCCCTTATATATTGAATCAATCCACTATATTTCTATGTTGATTGGCTTCAATACATAGCATTAGGTTTTATGAAAATAACTCAAAGAATCATCTAAGGTCTAGATGTAATATCCGTAACTTTCCATTTTTAGCAGTTTCCATTTTTGGTGTATGTCTATTTTTATCGACTCGCTTGTAACCGTTTCGACATTTTGAATCTACTTTATTCTTGGAGTTTTTCCATTTGGACGAGTTTTGGTGATGTTTTCACGTGATTTCATTTTATGATATATTTTGCCGTATGAACGTTCGATTCTTGTAAAACTCGTTCATTTCCGTTGTTTCTTGGTTTGTACAAGTTCGTATGATTGAGTTGGTCGTGTTGAGACTTTCAGTTTGCAAATCCGACGTCGTTTCGCGGTTTTCGGGCACTTGGGCCATTTTTGTAATTTCCTATGAGTTTAGGGAATTTCATATTCGTTGTCGTATTTCGGATTCCCGGGTAGTCGGATTGATGTTTTCTTGTGATGGTTAGACTCTCCATCGAATATTCTTCGTAGTCGTATTTTTGGACAAAGAATGCTAGCATCATCGGTAGAATGTTACGCCGTAAGACACAGAATTCTGTTGTAAGTTGGCCATGTTATGGCCGTAAGTATCCTATTCTGGCCGTAATGACCCGTTGTTTTAAAGCAATGCGTGAGGTCAACACCTCATTTTCTATCTCTTTTCTTTCGTTTTCTTCACGGGGCGACTCCAGAGGCGATTTCCTTCGGTTTTGATCGGAAAATTCTTCGTGTTCCATCACCGTAGAATCGTATTAGCATATCACCATCAGCGTAATCATCCTCCATCGTCCGAATCCGAGGTATTTTCATCTAGAACCCTAACTTGTCAATTTTGGGGGTTTTTCGGGATTCTAGGGATTTGTTCTGAATTGTTCAATTATGTTACAATATTCCTTACCGATTGTTGTTAGTGAGTGATTCCAAATCCATTTTCCTAGATTTTAATTCGTGAATTATCAATACGGAGAGATTTTGCGTAAACCCTCGCCCGTATCGATTGAACGCCTATTGTCGTGAATTGAAATCGGGGTTATGGGAGTATTCCTTTCGATTTTTGATGTCCGTTGGGACTGAGTTATGTTAATTCTTCGTTAGGAACCGTCGTCTTCCACTCGGATCATCCGTAGTCGTTTTTCACTTCCGATTCTTTGAAGATGTCACAAAGGCAAGTACTTTACATTTGTTTACATGTTCTAGTATTTGAATTATGGCTGTATCGTGGTTGTTGTGGATGGATATGTGTATGTTCACCTAGGGACGGTCCGACGGGGCCTCTAGGAATACGTATTGCCGTGAGTGTGCGTATCGTGAACTGTGGTTAGCCACCCAGGGATGTCCGACGGGGCTCTGCGGGGTATGGTGGCCGTGAGTCTCGTACCAACGGTTAACTTTGAATTGTGATTTGTTGGAGATAATGTATTTTGTGATTGTACATTGTAAATATTCCAAAATATAAAACGTTTTCAAAAATGATTTTTGGCGCATTATTCATCTGATTAGAATGTAGTTCAAATGGATTGTACTTGCACTAGCAGTTGTCACTAACCCCTTAAATGGGGGAAATACTTTTTGTATTTCAGGTATTGATCGTGGGGACAAGCGAGCACCCGAGCTGTATGAGGATGATGGGCAAGCATGATATTGTCCAGTAGTTGATTATTGGTGTTTTGTCTGTCAATTATTATTGAGATCTGATTTTGGGATTTCTGTATTATAAAATTGGTTTAAGTACTCGAGTACTTCCTGTTTGAATTTGTTAATGTTGTGTTCCCGTTTTGGGAAATGGATTTGATGTCATAATTTTATTTGTCGGTTTGTAGTCTTTTATTTGAATTGTCGTTTTATTAATGATTGTTGACGTTGTCGAATGTCTTGTTTGGTACGTTAGCCTGGTGGATTCCACAGTGTGGGGTCCACGGCGCTGTAATATGCCCTGAATTTCTTGGGGAATGTTGGCTGCTCAGAGTCGACAAAAGTCTTATGCAGATGTTAGGCGTCGACCCTTGGAGTTTGAGGTAGGAGATCATGTTCTGTTGAGAGTGTCTCCGATGAAGAGAGTTTTCCGTTTTGGAAAAAGGGGGAAGCTCAGCCCGAGGTATATTGGACCTTTCGAAATATTGGAGAGAGTCGGTGAGTTGGCATACCATTTGGCTTTACCTCCGTCACTGAGTCATGTTCATAGCGTATTTCACGTTTCCCAATTGAGGAAGTACGTTCCGGACCCGTCCAATATTATTGACTTTGTGTAACACCCCCGAATCTAACCGGGAATATTACACGCCGTGGGCCCTGCGCCGGAACCCACCAGGCTAAAAAACAATTTCAAGAACGACAAAAAGCCGATGACGGTAATATTTTAAATACTCAAATATTTTTAAACGCATAGTTCTCAAATATCGTCATAAAACACCATTTGAAAGTACAAGGCGAAGTGCCAAATCTCAACAGTTTAAAATATACGTTAAGCCACCACTTAAACGTACCGATAAAATAATTTGGGAAAAAGAGTTTGACGAAAATAACCCAAGTTCGTAAAATGCCCAAAAGGCCATTTTAAAATACACACACGAGTTGGTAAAAATACCAAAGAGCTATTTTGAAATATACACACGCAGTGGATAAAGATACCGAAAAGACATTTTGAAATATACACATGCAGCGGATAAATGCAGTTCAAAATATACATTTGCAGTGGAAATGAATAAGCAGAAAAGAAATACTCGATACTCCAAAACATGCCACCGCCAGTATCACATCGGGAAGCTCATCCCTTCACGACCGCTACTAGCTCGATCTCCGAGTACCTAAAAATAAAACCCACGACGGGGTCAACCACAATACTCAATAATGATACCGATCACATCATCATAAATAATTACATACCAATGTAATAATACTGTAAGAATACTACCAACGTAATCTTACCGTTATAATCTTACCAATCCCCAACAATCCAATCCTTACCATAATCCATATTTCGCATCCTCGAATGACGAAATGAACTTAACAACTATTATCTATATTGAATTTCAAAAATACCAACAATTCTCAAAACATTATTATAACTCACAAGTACGGAGTAATCCAATCTGTGCCAAATCCTGTCCGTCGGATTACACAATCAAATCTCAACCTGGATAAACCAATAATACACAACATTTCCGTAGATCAACTATCACATGACAATGAATACAAATCCCGAAACATCGACGTACAGTCCGAATGCTCATAAGATCAATAACAATGATCAACCAATACATCAACTGAGAATATCATCAACATGATAACTCCAATACGACCAACAAAGGATCAACAATAACCGAGATTACTATCAACATGATAACTCCGACACGATCAACAAAGGATCAATAATAACCAAGAATACCATCAACAAGGTAAACTCCAAATGATCAACAAAGGACCGACAATAACCGAGAATACTATAACACCCCCAGATTTAACCGGAAATGTTACAGCGCCGTGGGCCCCGAGATGGAACCCACAAGGCTGAAGGAAATTTTCGCAAACATTTACAAATGCCCAAGAGGCCAACGACGGTACTATCTTTAAAAATTTACAAAGACTTATAAAATCCATTTATCAAAAACCGTCGTAAAAACTCATTTGAAATCGCAAGACCAAACGGACGACACTCAAAAGTTTAGAAAACGATTTCCAAAGTAATCTCAGTTACTAGATACCAAAAGAGCATTTCAAAATACTCACGCAGCGGAAAAAGACCAACCATAAAGATACTCTAGCAGCGGAAAACAAGAACCAATCAAGAAACTCAATGCACAGAACATGTCCTAGCCAGTATCCTCCGGGAAGCTCATCTCTTCACGACCGCTACAAGCTCGATACTCCAAGAACCTAAAAAGAAATCCCACGACGGGGTCAGCCATAATATCCAACAATGATAACCGTCACATCACATTAATAATAACATACCAATGAGAATGCAACATAAGAATACGACCAACGTAATCTTACCGCCATAACTTTGCTTACTCAAGTAATTCTCATCAGACTAACCGTTATCACATTTCATATCTCGTACCCGATTAACCAATAAACTCGAACATAATATCTGTATTGCACCTCAAACAATACTCAAGATTCTCAAACTATCATAACCAACTCACGATACGAAAATATACCATTTCTGACCTCAACGATCCGTCGAATATTATCATCAAATCCCAAGACGATAACCAATTGTCCATCAAAGACAAATGCCAAGGAAATACGGAACATACCTCGAGATATGATATGCCACGACAATCATATCGGTCTAATCCGAGATCAGATCGATGCAATACGGAAAAGGTCCTAACACAAGACCTACAAATGCATATTCATATGACAACGTCAATATGCTCAAAAACAATAACAACTATGTATACTCAATGGAAATCCCATGATCCAGCGCCCTCAGCATAGATCCCAAGATGATCTTACAATATCAACACGAGGTGGATTACCAACAATATACATATGCACAACAATAACACAATACTGGGTAATCCAACGATCCAGCGCCCTCAGCATAGATCCCCATGATGATCCCGTCGGACCAACGCATGGTGGAAAACCTGTCCAGCGATCTAGCGCCCTCAGTATAGATCCCATGATGATCCCGTCGAACCAACGCATGGTGGACATCCGATCCAGCGCCCTCAGCATAGATCCTCATGATCCCATCGGATCATTTACAACATAAACAATACAATCATGCATACACATATGCAACTCAATATGTTTATCAACATGAACGACATATGGATCAAAACATGAACGACGCTATGATGACACAACTAAGACGACTTCATGTTTAGCAACATGAATGACAACCTGCTTGATCAACATCATTAACACTAAACCGAATCAAACTAAGATACTTGTCCCGAGTCCTTTAGGAGCAATCTTGATGTCAAATCATCACCGGCAATTATCCTCAATGCTCGGCGATCCAGACGTACAATGAACTATAGATACTCATATCCTCGTCTTTACCATAATGTACCCTTGATACCCGAACATACCAATAACTGAGATAAAGCATATACATTATGATTTACCTTCCAGAACCGAAAGAACAATATGCGATCCGAATACCCAGAGTTCACAATAATAATCATCGCTATATGCATTATAAACGAAATTAAACTGAAACCATTCATTAAATATTATAACTGAGCAAGTAATAACTTGCCTAGATACCAATACAATGATGATGAAGCCGCTACCAGTCACAATGCCTTCGTCTACGAGCTCCTCGGCCCCGACCGAAGCAATTCACGAACATACTCGAACATGACTGCAACATACGGTTATACTCACCGATCAATAATCTCAACCTATTGAAATAATCGATTAACACATATCCGATAACAATTAAAAACCGACACGACCAACCAAATCATATCAACAATTCAACGATATCTACAATACAAACTACAACTCGATGATCACAATCAATCAATACAACCGATCAATAAACCCAACGGTTCCACAACTATCCTGATTAACCACAAGTCCGAATAATCCAATTCAAACAATTACGAATTCACAACCACAATGCGATTACGGATACGAGCGTAAAGGAAATCATATTCGACGAACAATCACAATCTTTCCGGATTCCAAATTGATATCATGATTCGTATTTCATTAAGAACATACGAATTCTACCACTACAACCAACGAATAGTCCATATTCATATATAAAAATACCGATAATTCAATATACGATCGTCTTGCTATGTTAAATTCATCAAAAGTTCCTCATAACACTAAGGGATTCGAACTCATGTTCATAACCATTAAAACAACATAATTCGATATCCTTTAACATGAAGATAATCTTCCAATTCGTAATCCAAGTCATGAATCATCGTACTCTTCAGTATACACTCTACATAACCTCAAGGATTGCAGCAACAACTCCCTAATTATCATCATACGGATCAAATACGGATAATAATACCAAGAACATCAAGACTCTATGATTTCATAATCATAATCAACATATTCAAGGTATAAACTATCATATCATCATCTTCCTTCAACATATAGTTCATGTAGCCTCAATAATCGTAACAACAACATCATAATCAACTTCATACGAATCATATACGGATAACAATACCAAAATCCAAAATCAAAGTGAAGAATTCAACAACATACCTCAAGAACGTGAATAACCCAATCAAACCCTTCAAGAATCATTGATATCTTCATATCCAAGCTTCTAATCCATGCCTCCAAGCTCACAATCGACTTAGAAGTGTTTAGAGCACACTTAGAAGTGAAGAAGGATGGAAGAACGAAGTGAAATGATCAGGAGAAATGAAAGACGAACTTTCATTTTATAAACTGCATCGATCTTTACGTACGTTAACCACCAGCATTAACGTACGTAATGCACTTAGCATACGCTAAGAGTCCTTAATAACGTACGTAATCTCATTTCCAAAACTAACTGACCTGTTTCATCCAATTGATTACGTACGTAACATTTCCTTTATTACGTACGTAATACGTACGTTGACTTGCTACAGTGAAACTCCATTTAACGTACGTTATACACTTCTCGTAGCGTACGTAATGGCCGGGGTTGACTCGCCTGTCCACATCCGCCGCCGACACCGGGTCCCACCTGCCGACCATGACTCGGTCATGTCCGATTCCCTCGTTACGTACGTAATGCTTTAGCCATAATGTACGTAACACAACCAATATAGCGTACGTAAGTCTTCAACATTAGCGTACGCTAAGTATTCTATACTTAGCTAATTTCAACTGTTACCGCCTGTCTCAACATACTGAAAACGAACATACGGCATAGTGAATATGTATACTGAATCCAATAATATTCTCATACGATATACCCAATATCAAAAGTGCGAAAACCTGATACACGATATCCTCAATGCAACTGTCGACCAGATACGACAATTATACCGATACCGACATCTCAGTCCTTTATTTATTTTATCCATACTGTACAGATTCCACGCTGTACAATATAACTCGGATAAAATAATATCAAACAACAGTAGTAAAAATTCCGGGTATTACAAATACCATCAACAAGGTAAACTCCAAATGATCAACAATAATGGATCTCAAAGAAATAACTCCGACTGTCGAACATACCCCTCGGGCATATGAACAACCAGTCACAAACCGTCGAACATACCCAACCATAAATGGAGGATGAACGACCAAACAATATGGCTCAAAGATGGATGTCATAGTACGCCCGATCCGGAAATGTGTCCGTGCACAATCCACCCCGGGTATCGATCAAATACACGTGTGGTCTTGTACCTAATTAGCCTCACGAACTACGTCTCGTGTGCACGGTTCAATGTGGAAATATCAACACATAACCATCATGTGCCCGGCTAAAAATCCTACACAATAACAAATCGGCACGCAAATATGACTCCAGATATGTCACGATGCAACATGACAACGAAACTCAAAGAAACACATATCCAATAAGGATCAAAAGACTCACCGAAGTGAACAACAACAGACTGACAATGAAAAGTCGACACGACTAATCAATATCCAAAACATCAATCCTGGGATCATCATCCCCAAATGAATGACCAACACAATCTACGATCTCAATACAACAGTCCTGGGATCAACATCCCTCAACGAATAACCGATACGAAACTCATTACACGAAACCTCAACATATACAACAACTCAACATACTAATTATCCACATGACTGAACAAATACTTAGATTACCTCAAAGTCAAGGACCATATCCATTAACATCCCCCAATGATACGATCAACACAACCATTAATACCAACAATAGTCCTGGATTAACATCCCTCAACGAACAACCAGTACGAATCTCAATATACGAAGCCTCAACATACAACATATACAACAACTCAACATAATAATTATCTCATAACTGAATAATGCATAAATTACCTCAAAGCCGAAGACAACATCCTTTCCACGAACAACATCCCTGAACGAATACACAGTTATACAAATAATCTCAAATAAAGTACCATCCATTCAATACCAAAAACCTTTATCCTGATACTTATGTCATCACGATAACTATCCTCGATATCCGATATTCTATATCCTTGACCAAAGATAACTCACATCTTCCCTGAACACAATTAAATCATATACCTTATGATTTAATACAACCAGAGCACGATACACAAACCATTATCCCAACAACTTACAATTCTAACAACATTGCTATACGAATTATAAATGAAATGAAAACGAAACCATTCATCAAATATTATAAACTGAACAAGTAGAAACTTGCCTCGATACCGATACCACGAAGCCGTTACCAAAATCCATTGCCTTTGTCTACGAGCTCCTCAGCCCCGACCAAAAGCAATCTACGAATTCTTTAGCCTCAACCGCAACTCAACGGTCATAATCCAAGATCAAAACATATCAACCTATTGCAATAACCGATTAACACACATTCGATAAAAATCAATAACTGACATACTCAACCAAAAAACTCAACGGTTCAACGAAACCTCGATCATATATATAATACCAAATAATCCAACTCAACAAATACGAACCCATATCCACGATACAAGCCGTAGCTCGATGATCACAAATAACAATCAATAACCGATCAACAACGGTTCTACAATATCCCGATTAAACACATATCCAAACAAACCGAACTAATCAAACACGAATTCAAAACCACAATACGATTCCAAAATCCAAAGATCATATCAATAATCAATTTAAACCAACAAGGGTCTAACATTACCGGTTCCAAATTCAATCTTAAATACGGATACAAGTTTCCTCCTTGTAAATTCATAATATAAACCAATTACCGGTTATCATCATCAATCCGGACAATCCGATCAATTCAACATTATAGATAACCATATTCCAAAGGTTTCAAATAATTCCATTATCCGAATTGAACACTTGTTAAATACCTATGAATTCTCAAACTCAAAAGTAAATCATAATGTTATCAAATCCGGAATCATATTCGTATTCCTATACGAATATTGTACCAAGACACATAACTTAGTTTTAGATATGAATATTCCATATTCATATCTAAAACACCAACACCTCTTAACCATGTTCAACCATTCATATAATCCAAGAGTTCCTTAAGAACACAACTAATTCCGAAATCATATTCAAAATCTCCAATACGACATAATTCGATGTGTTCTAACATCTAAACAATCCTTATTCACAATTCAAGGTGTATATAATCATGTTCTTCAACATATATACTTCTCATAACATCATAAATCGCAACAAACCACCAAGAACATCGAGAATACCACGATTCCATAATCATAACAACATAATCGAATCATTTGATCACCAATTCATTATCTTCCTTTAACAAAATTCTCGTAAATACCAAGAATCATCACAACAATATCAATTCAACCATCATTCATACGAAAACGTGTAGAATTTTCCAAGTTTTACTCATTGAGACATTTCATCGAACACTTTGAAGGCATAGTCCAATTCAATCGATTATTCAAAGAAATACTCGAATTCATTCCACAAAACTTCAAGAGTATTGAATGGTTACGAGTTTACAATCAAGTTCAATCAACAATATGAATCAAAACGAAGCAAATCGGCCAAAACACCAAGAAACATCAAGAACATCCAAAAACCAAAAGTTTAGGTGTTCTTACCTTCGATCCGGGTGGAAGATGATGTTAATACATGATTCCAACTTCTAAAACATGTTGTTATAAGTTGCTCTTACTCAAATCCATCAATTCTTGCTGAAGGAATCGCGAAAAAACGAAGAAAAAATGAAAATGCCGAAGTGACCCGGTCCAGGCCTTATATAGGCCGAGACCTGCCGGTACATTACGTATGTAACCGGCACCTGGCTTACGTACGTAACCGGCCATGGCCTGCTCACTATCCAGTCCGTTCGGCACCCTTACGTAGGTAACCGGCACCCGACTTATGTACGTAACTGGCCCTTACGGCCGTAACCGGCCACTGCCTTACATATATAATCGGCCAGTCCTAGCCATCCCTGCGAGTCACTACCGACCGTGATCGGCCATCCATGCGAGTCACTGCCGACCATGCTCGGCCACTACAGGTCCTCTCGGTCACGACTCGACCAGCCACCCCGTAACGTACGTAACACTTATTCCGTTGCATACGTAATACGTACGTTGACTTGCTACAGTATTATACTCGTATTACGTACGTAATACACCCTGTATAACGTACGTAATTCCATCCATTGACTCACCTGTCCACATCTGCGCCGAAAGTTGCCGACACCGGGCCCAACTGTCCGATTCCTCTTGTTACGTACGTAATACCTTATGCATAACGTACGTAAAGCATATAATTTAGCGTACGTTATCTCAACATCTTAACGTACGTTAAGGGCTCTATACTTAGCCAAAATCCAACGGTTCCTGTCCGACATCTCGACGTATAAAATATAAACATACGGCATACTGAATACATATACTGTATCCAAAAATATTCTCATACGGTATACCTGATATCCAAATCAGTTCAACCTGATAAAACATATCCTGAATATATCTGTCAATCAAAAACGATAATCACACCAGTATAACTGTCTCGGTTCTCAATTTATTTTATCCATACTGTATAGATACCAAACTATACAGTATACTCAGATAAAATAATACGAAAAATTTATACTGAAAATACGGGTATTACACTTTAGAGACGTGGAGATCGAGAAAGATGTTACGTTTGAAGAGAGGCCCATCAAGATTTTGGAGCATCGAGACAAACAGTTAAAGCACAAAACCATTCCTTTGGTTAAGGTGCAATGGTCGAGACACGAAGTAGAAGAAGCGACGTGGGAGTTAGAGGAGGATATGCGTTCGAGGCACCCCGAGCTTTTTGATTCTTAAGTTTCGGGACGAAACTTTATTTTAGAGGGGGAGAATGTAATATCTGTAACTTTCTATTTTTAGCAGTTTCCATTTTTGGTGTATATCTATTTTTATCGACTCGCTTGTAACCGTTTCGACATTTTGAATCTACTTTATTCTTGGAGTTTTCCATTTGGACGAGTTTTGGTGATGTTTTCACGTGATTTCATTTTATGATATGTTTTGCCGTATGAACGTTCGATTCTCGTAAAACTCATTCGTTTCCGTTGTTTCTTGGTTTGTACAAGTTCCTATGATTGATTTGGTCGTGTGGAGACTTTCGCTTTGCAAATCCGACGTCGTTTCGCGGTTTTCAGGCACTTGGGCCATTTTTATAATTTCCTATAAGTTTAGGAAATTTCATATTCGTTGTCGTATTTCGGATTCCCGAGTAGTCGGATTGATTTTTTCTTGTGATGGTTAGACTCGTCATCGAATATTCTTCGTAGTCGTATTTTTGGTTCGATAGCAGGTCCGGGTTTCGGGGTCGTCCGGAATCGTTTGACAAGAAATGCCGAATCTGTTGTCCAAGAGGTGTTACGGCCGTAACACCCGTGGTTACGGCCATAAGTTGGCCATGTTACGGCCATAAGTATACCCTGTTACGGTCGTGTGACCCATTGCTTTAAAACAATGCGAGGTCAAGACCTCATTTTCTATCTCTTTTCTTTCGTTTTCTTCACGGGGCGACTCCAGAGGCGATTTCCTTCGGTTTTGATCGGAAAACTCTTCGTGTTCCATCACCGTAGAATCGTATTAGCATATCACCATCAGCATAATCATCCTCCATCGTCCAAATCCGAGGTATTTTCATCTAGAACCCTAACTTGTCAATTTTGGGGGGTTTTCGGGATTCTAGGGATTTGTTCCGAATTGTTCAATTATGTTACGATATTCCTTACCGATTGTTGTTAGTGAGTGATTCCAAATCCATTTTCCTTGATTTTAATTCGTGAATTATCAATACGGAGGGATTTTGCGTAAACCCTCGCCCGTATCGATTGAACGCCTATTGTCGTGAATTGTAATCGGGGTTATGGGAGTATTCCTTTCGATTTTTGATGTCCGTTGGGACTGAGTTATGTTAATTCTTTGTAAGGAACCGTCGTCTTCCACTCGGATCATCCGTAGTCGTTTTTCACTTCCGATTCTTCGAAGATCTAACAAAGGCAAGTACTTTACATTTGTTTACATGTTCTAGTATTTGAATTATGGTTGTATCGTGGTTGTTGTGGATGGAGATGTGTATGTTCACCTAGGGATGGTCCGACGGGGCCTCTAGGGATACGTATTGCCGTGAGTGTGCATATCGTGAACTGTGGTTAGCCACCCAGGGATGTCCGACGGGGCTCTGCGGGGTACGGTGGCCGTGAGTCTCATACCAACGGTTAACTTTGAATTGTGATTTGTTGGAGATAATGTGTTTTGTAATTGTACATTGTAAATATTCCGGAATATAAAATGTTTTCCAAAATGATTTTTGGCGCATTATTCATCTGATTAGAATGTAGTTCAAATAGATTGTACTTGCACTAGCAGTTGTCGCTAACCCCTTAAATGGGGGAAATACTTTTTGTATTTCAGGTATTAATCGTGGGGACAAGCGAGCACCTGAGCCGTATGAGGATGATGGGCAAGCATGATATTGTCCAGTAGTAGATTATTGGTGTTCTGTCTATCAATTATTATTGATGTCTGATTTTGGGATTTCTGTATTATAAAATTGGTTTAAGTACTCGTGTACTTCCTGTTTGAATTTGTTAATGTTGTGTTCCCGTTTTGGGAAATTGATTTGATGTCCGAATTTTATTTGTCGGTTTGTAGTCTTTTATTTGAATTGTCGTTTTATTAATGATTGTTGCCATTGTCGAATGTCTTGTTTGGTACGTTAGCCTGGTGGATTCCACAGTGTGGGGTACACGGCGCTGTAATATGCCCTGAATGTCTTGGGGGTGTTACACTAGAGGTATATTTCTATCCCCTAGAAAAACTTAGAGTGAAGATCATTTGATCTAATCAAACATATTTTCTTTCGAAACATATGAAGACCATAAATATCGTCATTTATTGGCCACATAAATAAAGATTGGTAAAACAATGAAAATCACACACAATAATAAGTAATTCATAATAGATCTTTATACAAACTTAAATAACATGACTAACCTTATTTATAATCCCAACTTAAGTAACTTAGCCCATTAAGGGTTTATTCAACATATTACAAGCTTTAATGGTCATTAATAGTTGAAAAAAGGGAAAGAATTGATCCTAACTCCCTTAGTAGATAAAGGAGAAAGAAGCAATAAACTCCCTCAACAACATAAGCTAAACCACACTTACACAAATCACTCAAGAACACAAGTGTGTTCTTCACACAAAAAGAAAAAGTATTACAAAGTGAGAAAATATAAGATGAATCATGAATAATGATGGATCTAAGGGGTCTATTTATACACCTAAAGTCATCTAATAGTTCCAAAACTCCAGCATTATTACAATAGATCTGATCTGTAATATCCAGATTTATTATTGTGTATTTCATCTGTATTCGAACCCTGCATTATTCGGATTTGTGATCTTGATTATTGGAGTATGATATTTCTTTCGTTGGTAACTTTGTACATAAGTATATCAGCATGCAAAATTTCTCATGCAAACTCGTGATAGCGCACGCTAAGAATGTAGCTTAACGCGCGCTATCGGCTACTACTAGCGCACGCTACATATGTAGGAGTTGCGTGCGCTAGGCACTCAATTATTGAGCTGGGCGGCTAGCACGAGCGCCAGCCGGGACATGGGTCCGGGTAAGATTCCCGCGGACGAACCTGGACAGTTTTGAAGTCAACTCTTATTAGTGCGCGCTAAGGAATGCTTAGTAGCGTGTGCTAATCTGCTTTTGTACAGAAAGTTTATATATGGGCCAGCACTCCATTTTGTTCTCATTTCCTTCGTTCACCTTTCGTCTTTGAGAGACCAGAGGGCATATCATCTTCCTTAGACACACTTATAACACATCCACTTGACCATTGGACATTGGATACTTCTTGTTATTGATCATTGAAGAGGAGTAGCACCTTGGAGTTATGTATATCCAGCCGGAGTCAGATTCTACCTTTGGAGTTCAGTGATTTCGTCATATTAAGGTATGTTGATTCTATTTCCAACTCTAGATTCGTGTTATGGAGGATAAGATGATCATGCTAGCAAAATATTGAGTTTCTTGGGTGAATTATCCAAACCACTTCATGTTTGGAATATTGAGATGATTATGCCTTAAGTACCTTGATTATGAACATCATGATTCGAATCTTATTACATGAATAAGTAGAGGAAGCTTCTATCATTGTTAATCCGAATCTAGTAGTTGTATTAATAGCAATCTCGGACTTAAATTTAACATCATTATTGTTAGACGAATCTAAAGGATTGATCATGGAAGGATTTATCTTGTAAAGATGGAATGTTAATCAAACGACAGAATGATAGTTTTTTATTGATATAAAGGTGTTGATATCGACCGTTAAGTCTTCCGAATGATCGCATGAAGAATTGTAATCGAATGGAATATGGTTTCATAATAGTATACATATTCTTGAATCCGAAGTAGTTGTTATCCGTAAGATCATTCATAACCATATGAACATGATATTCATGGAGGTAACATGAATTAATACTGAAGATTTCATTTGGTTTGATCATGTCGAGGTCAGTCTACTGCCCAGTAGTAAACTGCCATGCACAGTTAGCGCATGCTAAGCTATGTAGATTAACGTGCGCTATCGAGCATGAGTTAACGTCGCTACGTTTGGTACGTAACGTACGTTAGGCCATCAGACGAGTCAATCGGCTGATCAGTGAAGTACTGACCCTGCATAGTTAGCGTACGCTAGGCTTTGTTGTTTGCGTGCGCTATCGAGCAGACTTAACACACGCTACACAGAGTACCTAGCGTGCGCTAAGAAGTTCAGGCAGATTACATTTTATGAGCTTTTGGCTGTAAATCGAATTGTTAGACATTCGTACGATGTGAGATAAATTCTATATTATTTCTTTTGTTAAGGTTCGAGCTTGTTACATGATTAATTGAGGGGGGGCGACCTTCGAGTGTTCGTTTTCGTGGAAGTATGGTTCTTGTCTTCGAATCGAGGCAAGTACCTTAATTGTTTTATGTATTAATGTTATACATATTGTCGTGCATGTATGTCTTTGTTGTATGTCCACCTCGTGTTGGTCCGACGGGATCATCGGGGGATCTATGCTAGCGTGCGCTGGATCATCGGACGGGTTTTTCCACCACGGGTTGGTCTGACGGGATCATCGTGGGTTCTAGGCAGTGAACGCTGGATCGTCGGAATTACCATGTGTATGTTATGATATCTTGTTGTGATTATCAGTTGTGTATGTCACTTATGAGTTTCTCGTAGGAGAAGACTCGTTGGTAATTTTGTCGTTTACGTTATTATTCTTCGTGAGATATGAATAATATGTTGTGGTGCTTGTACTAGCATCGTTGTGCTAACCCCTTCGGGGGTGAACATTTTGTTTATGTTCAGGATCCAGGAGAGCGGGAAAACAACCACTGGAGCTGCATGACGACGAGGGTGCAGAGTGATGTTCCGGCCGGGTTTATCTGACTGTTGTTTGTTGGTTATTTCAATAAGTACTCGAGTACGTAGTCGTTTATGATGAATTTGAATTGGTGATGTATTAATAAGTTTCTGTTGAACATTTGTATTTTCGATTTGGTCGAATCGTTGTATCTTAATTCCGTTATTTCCATTCATTTGTACCTGTTAATGTCTGTTCAATTCTTCAGCCTTGTAAATCCTTATGTAAAGGATTTACGGCGCTGTAATATTCCTGAATATATCGGAGGTGTTACAGAATATGGTATCAGAGCTAAGATTATGGATATCTTGGCCGTTGGGTTAAAATAGGGGTCAGTTTTGTCTTTTGAGGTAACCGGCCGCGAATAACATCACTGTACTGCCTACGTCTTCGTGCGGGCGGTGGTTGTAAGTTCCTAAACTCTATATCATCTTTTACATGTTATATTACTTTGTACTTGAGCATTTGAATAGTATTGTTTCCGGTATATTGAGTATTTATGCTTACAGTATGTTGAGAGGCGGACGTGGGCGTGGTCGTGGTCGTGGACGCGGACGAAGGAATGCAGAAAGAGAAGCGTCGCCTTCAAATCAAGCCAGTCATAGCTCAGGCGAGCCGCAACGATCTATTAATAACGAACCGGAACCTGCTGTACCAGAGATCCTTCGTCAAGTGGTGAACCAGATGACTCAGTTCGCCCAAGTCGTGGACCGAATGCAAGTGGCGGTGGGACTACAGTAGGGAGAGAGACAGCAAGGGATCCCAGACATGAGAAATCGAGGTGACCGGTGGCTGCAAGAGGTGGCAAATATGCAACCACCCAAATTCGACGGCATTTGTGAGACTCCCACCTGGGACCATTGGTTGAAGGAACTGGAGAAAATCTTTGCCGGAATTAACTGCCCAGACGACTGGAGAGCCTCTATCGCTCAATATTTTCTGATAGGGGAAGCGTCCGAATGGTGGGAAGCCATGTAGACCATGATGCTGATTGGACAGAGTTTAAATTGATGATGGAAGCTCAGTATTGCCCTCGTCCTGTGAGGGAAGCCAAAGTTCGGGAGTTTTTCTCCGCTCAGCCTTCAGATGTACCAGTATCTCAGGCAATTAAGATGTTTAACCAACAGCTGGCATTTGTTCGACATCTGATCAGAACAGATGCAGAAATGATGATCCATTTTGATATGAGGATGAAACTAGAAATCCAGAGGTACATGTCCGGTTTTGAATGTACCACACTCCGTCAATACCAGGATAAGGCGTTGGCGTATGAGATCAACGAAGCAGCTATGGAGAAATTTACGGAATCCAAGAAGTAGAAAGTCTCTGGTACTTTTACAGAGCACAAGAACAGCGGGCCCCGTAAGGCCCAGTCATCCTTTCACTCTTTCAAGAAACCTCCGCACCCAGTTAGGAGCGGAAAGAACTTCAGAGCAACATCAACCATGACTGATGTTACCAGGAAATGCTTTAACTGTGCCCAGACGGGGCACTATCGACGGAATTGCCCCCTACATGCCGTGACTTGTTTTGATTATGGTCGAGAGGGACATCGTGCGGTGTTCTGTGAAGAGGCTGCAAAGTCTTTTAGAGCCCGTACACCACAGCCAGTCCAGAAGGAAGCCAGTATCCAACAGACACAGCAAAGTGTTCAGATGCCTCAGAATTTTGGCCGCGGGCGAGGCAGAGGACAGTGGGACCGAAAGGGTACATCGAGTGCCGGATCTGTTCCCCCACGTCTGTACGAGATGAGAAGAACAGACGATCAGGATGCTTTTGTCGCATCAGGTACTGTCCAGATCCTTTCCCAGCCAGTTAGCGTTTTATTCGATACAGGAGCTACGCATTCTTTTATATCCTTGTCATGTGTAAATTGTAACACCCCCAAAACCATATGGGAATATTACACGCCGTGGACCCTTTCCACAAGGATCTACCAGGCTAAACATCCATAAACAAACAAATGCTTGCCCAGCCAGGGTCAAACAATAAAATGATACAGATCGATATGGTCACTTACACGTGAATACACAGACCGATGAGGTCACACAACCCAATCGATAAAACTGACTTAAATAACATTACCCACACAGGGGTCGAAATACAATACAGTGGAAGACTGAAATCAACTCTGACAACACAACAAAAATCAAAACAACTCTCGACTCATGATTAGTATCGCAGCTCGTCATCCTCTTGTGCCAATCCTGTGATCGCTCCCCGATACTGCATGTACCGGACGCAAAGCAGACATCCACCCCGATTACTGGGGTTAGTAAAACTCCACTGTTTTACTAGTGCAAGTATCAAATCATACGAAATGTAACAAGCAAATAATAATCGTGAATCCAATATAATAATCAAGTATCAAAATATTCCCGGGATGTTTTCACAAGGGAAGATAAGCTATGAAGCATTCGAAAATAAGATTATCATCTCGGGAATTTTTTTTAGATTTTCAAAACCTTTAAGACCTCAAGTCCTGATTCACAAAACCTTTCGAAAAACTTTAGGGCCTTAACCCGATTCTCGTTTCAAAGCACACTAGATAATATATCATTATGAGTCCGAGACCCATATTTAAAATGTTACCCAAATAATCACTGCTACACGATCATTGTTCGTACACATCATGTACCGAACTCCAGAGGCCTCGACGGACCTTACCCGGACCACACACACTGTTCGTACACATCATGTACCGAACTCCGGAGGCCTCAACGGACCCTACCCGGCCACAAACATCGTTCGTACACATCATGTACCGAACTCCAGAGGTCTCGTCAGACCCTACCTGGATCACACACCTTGTTCGTACACATCATGTACCGAACTCCAGAGGCCTCGTCAGACCCTACCTGGATTACACACCTTGTTCGTACACATCATGTACCGAACTCCAGAGGCCTCGTCAGACCCTACCTGGATTACACACCTTGTTCGTACACATCATGTACCGAACTCCAGAGGCCTCGTCAGACCCTACCTGGAACACACACACATCGACACGACACAACTCATAATCATCAAATATCAAGCCATTCCACATTACATACAACAATGAGCACAATTAATCAATCACATTGATCACCACAAAATCGTACATCCCACGCACATAACACAATCTCAACACTCGCAACAACTATCGTCAATCAACGACACATAACCAGCATAACACACGTTCGGTACACAATACATTGCACAACCGAGTGTACAACCATCCCATATGTACGTCGCAATCATGCACAAATGGCACAACGCCTAACACGTATACTAATATAACATTATTATCACAAAGCCTTCAAATTACGGAAACACAACCAACTCAAATGGAACATAATTACGAAGGCAATCAAAATCATCATACATATTATACGTAATTACTAGTCGCAAGATACAAGTCGTATAATAAGATACTTGCCTTAATAACCGCTACCAAATGCTCCGAAGAACACAGTTCGACCGGGAAGCTCGGACCCCGAAGAAGACAACGAACGGAAGGGTTCCGACTCGAGTTCTTCACAAGAATTCGACCCTAACAACATATAATCAATAAATCATCGATCATACGAGGAAGAATAATTGTAGAACGCTCGAATTCTCTTTGTGACATTTTATCGAACACCTTCAAGGTGTCGATAAAATACTCAATAAAACGACAAATCCGTGGCAATCCAACCGTGGAATAACAAGGAATTAGATGTAATATAGCTTAACAATCATCAATCCATCAATATTCTGAGTTAAAACGGATTAAACGGACAAATCGAACAAAATCCCCAAAACTATATTTTAAGAAAACTTGCCTTGATTCGGTCGATCGGAGCAAGTTATGGAAGGATTAATCGATGTTATGAACTTAAAAACTTCATGGATTTAACCCCTAACAACATCCCTCCATGATCATCACAGCTCCAGCCACAGAAGAGGAAGAAACGAGTGAGAAAAATGAAGAAAAACCCGACTGCTCTGCCATATTTATAGCCCTGCCGGACACGGCGCAAAGCAGCCCCAGATCAGCGCCAGGTGTCTCGGCCGTGTCTCGGCAGGCTGCTGGTCCTGGCCGACCCGGCGCAAGACACGGCGCTGGGCAGCGCCGTTTCCAGGGCCGTTTCGCACAGGTCCGGCCAGCCAGGACTCGGTCGTTCCGACGGTCCGAAAAATCCCGAAACTCAGACCTGAACGTAAACTGAAAGCACGGTTACCAAGTACTCGTAAAGACGAATCCGAAAACTGAGAGAACACATGATTCCGACCACCCGAATGCTCGAAATTCGACAACGGAAAGTAATTACCCCAAACTTTGGGAAATTACGAAAATGGCCCAAAACGTCCGAAAATCACAATACGTGATCGAATAACCAAACTGAAGTTCACAACACGTCTAAAAAAGTTAAACGGACTTACGGGAAACTCGAAACAATAATTTCGAATGAGATTCACAAGAATCGAACTCGAGTGCGGAAAAGTCGTTAAGAAACACGGAACTCAACAAAACAATACCGAAACGAACTCGGATGACAAAAAATGCAGAATTAATCATTCTCAGAATGATAAGACGGTCCCAAGCGAGTCGTCGAAACGGACTTCCGCCGAAAAAATAAAATTACCGGAAATCCGAAATTGCGGATATTACATTCTACCCTCCTTAAAAGAAGTTTCGTCCCGAAACTTAAATCAAGTAGGGAGAAGCAATATCCCGCCAAGAAAACTCAACGAGATACACAAGAACCGAAAAAAATTTGTGCCCAACGGCGAAACGTTACAAGCAACGCAAGGGAATATACGGCGTGAAAACACGCCCCACGACGACTAACGCAACGCCACCGACTATGTTTCAAACAACAACGAGCAATTAACGACGCATCACATACCACATCACATGCACACATTTAATCGAAGAAATGTACTCTACAACAAGTTGCACCCGACTAAAACGGCTATGCGATAGAAACAAATAGAGTATCACGATAGAAATCATTCCGATTCTCATCAATAAGAAAATGTCCGACGTCAAAACACAAACAATTCAAGATAACGGAAAACGAGAATACCGGACATTACATTCTATCCTATTTAAAAATAAGTTTCGTCCCGAAACTTAAAATAAAACATCATGGTAGAATACAAACAAAACCAAAAAGTCCACGCAACAAATATCAATTTCTACACGAATTACAGCACGAAGTACGATACACAACTACATCACGGACACCACGTGCACTCCCGAGTAGGAACGAAACCCACCCCGAACATCTTGGCAACGGTCTCACAATGCATCGCTCGGTGACCCACTTGGCCACACTCAAAGCATTGACTAACGGTGAACGACAATTCTTCGCGATGCGAGATCGAAACAACAATCGGACAACCCGTTCGAACAACAACGATCGAACAACAACGATCAAATAACAATGATCGAACAACAATGATCAAATAACAATGATCGAATGACAACAATCGAACAATGACTCAAGTCCCTACCGCAACTCCGGACATTAAAAGAAGCGGTAGAAAGTGAAAGATGTTACTTCCAAACAAGGTTCACAAGAATCAAACCGAACTCGGAAGGTCACGATGACAAACAGTCGATCTAAAACAAGGTCACAACCGGTTCGAATGATGATAAGCGAGACATCAAACAAGTTCAAAAGTATCGACGAACACGTGCAAGTCGATAGAATTTAGAAGGAGAAAGCTATGAAGTCAAATATAGTATGGGTATTACATCCGACCTCTTATAAAAGAAATGTCGTCCCCGCAACTCACAACAACGGAAACAAGGTAACAACACAAAAAACATCCGACAGGAAAATCTCCCATGGGTCTCTCAGAGTTGATCCTGATATCTGTGCTGAAGCGCGAACTCCGAAAGTCTCAGTAGCCAATTCGCAAAACTGAATTCGGTGTCCCTCGAAACGCGTCACTGACGAGAAGGACAATTTACACGTGCATGCCCCGGCACATCACGGTTGAAATACCTCGGCTCGGCATACCGAAAATACAAATGCTAGATACAATGGGGCATAAAGTCGCAAAACAATATAGCGGAGATGCCAACTCAGCACAACAAAGAATCACGACGGTATCGTTCGGCGACCTCAACGGCTCGAACAATAACCAGCACCTAATTACAAACATTATGAAACAATCACACATGTACACAAACGTACAAACCCAAGCTTCAACAGCTCACACTCGTGCGACAACACGCAAATCACCACGAGGCGATAAACAGTAAACACCAGTTCACACCTCTCACAGAGGGCTAGTACAACAAATGCGTGGCAACGCCTCGACGTTCATGCCACCAATTCGATCATACTCAGGAGCAAACATCATAACGACAACGCAAACATCATACATACATACCCAGCCCTCAAACGGGAATGGATAGGTTTTAAAAACGAAAACCTCCTTTTGAAAATAATTTTGGAAACACCGATTGATCTTGAGTATCACCCTTAAATAAAAATACAATCGTGAAACATTGTTATCGAGACTTTGGAAACTATTTCGCATTCGATAAAAATGAGGACAATTTCTTTTCGTGAAAAACTTTCGGAAGTATTCGACCCTCGGGTCTAAGTAAAAGTGTTTCTAAAACATTGTAAAATATCTCAAAACATTTTGGTCCTCGAGGTAGAAGAATCTTGAAACATATTGTGGCACCTTGGATGTACCACAAGAAAATAATTCATTTTAAAAGGACGTCCCGAAATTTATTTTCTAAGGTACTCAAAGTTTTCAAAGATAATTCAATGGGCTAGAATGCCCAAAAATTTCAGATAATTACATGGAACATTATAGCGCGGTGGGTCCCGCGCCGGAACCCACCAGGCTAAAAACCATTTACAAAACGCCAAAAAGGTCGATGACGGTAATATTTTACAATGTCCGAAGTATTTCAAAACACATTTTTCAAATACCGTCTGATTGTGTCATTTGAAAATACACGGCCCATTTGTCAAAATTTAACAAATTTTAAAAATCCATATAAACCATGGTTTGACCGCACCACCAAAATATTTTCCAAAAATCGATTTCTACAAAATTCTCAAACTGTAAAGTCCTTCAGGAAATATTCTCAAACTTACCCATAGCGGACAAAAATTACAACATTCCAAAAACAGTCGAATTTAAAACCATATACTCAAATGGAAACCAGGGTCGCCAATTCAATCAAATGCATCTCGTGGTATCAAGTTTAAACACACAGCAAAATCATTCATCGGAGTTTCTCACAAACTCTACCGTCGGTACCTATTCGAAACCCATCAAGGTTTAAAACTTTCACAACCTACCACCCCACCCGGTGGTTCAAAGATAAAACAATAACGTGCCCATTTTTATACACATACTATGTGTCACAAGTATTAAACACAACTATATTACACAATACTGTGTAAATAAAATTATGCACCGCAATTAACTCACTAAGATAAAATCGAGATACACAGGTATTACGCATAAAGGAGGAGACTTACATCCACAGGTCGCACGGAGGTGACGGTCGCCCACGATACTAATCTCGTCCGACAACATATCCAACACGTTATGACTACGCACAACTCAACTTGTCACCTGACGACTCGAACGACAAGACAACACATTACTCGACAAACCACGACTCGACTCGACCCGACAGCCTAGGTTTCCGCAACCTAAGCTCTGATACCATAAATGTAACATCCCCAAAACCATATGGGAATATTACACGCCGTAGACCCTTTCCACAAGGATCTACCAGGCTAAACATCCATAAACAACCAAATGCTTGCCCAGCCAGGGTCAAACAATAAAATGATACAGATCGATATGGTCACTTACACGTGAATACACAGACCGATGAGGTCACACAACCCAATCGATAAAACTGACTTAAATAACATTACCCACACAGGGGTCGAAATACAATACAGGAAGACCGAAATCAACTCGACAACACAACAAAAATCAAAACAACTCTCGACTCATGATTAGTATCGCACTCGTAATCTT
This sequence comes from Orobanche coerulescens, assembly GCA_033398695.1. Taxonomy (NCBI): domain Eukaryota; kingdom Viridiplantae; phylum Streptophyta; class Magnoliopsida; order Lamiales; family Orobanchaceae; genus Orobanche; species Orobanche coerulescens. The sequence continues at coordinate 104,061,325 of CM065808.1, forward strand.
CTTGTGCCAATCTTGTGACTGCTCCCTAAATCTGCATGTACCGACGCAAAACAGACATCCACCCCCCGATTACTCGGGGTTAGTAAACTCCACTGTTTTACTAGTGCAAGTATCAAATCATACGAAATGTAACAAGCAAATAATAATCGTGAATCCAATATAATAATCAAGTATCAAAATATTCCCGGGAGGTTTTCACAAGGGAAGATAAGCTATGAAGCATTCGAAAATAAGATTATCATCTCGGGAATTTTTTTTAGATTTTCAAAACCTTTAAGACCTCAAGTCCTGATTCACAAAACCTTTCGAAAAACTTTAGGGCCTTAACCCGATTCTCGTTTCAAAGCACACTAGATAATATATCATTATGAGTCCGAGACCCATATTTAAAATGTTACCCAAATAATCACTGCTACACGATCATTGTTCGTACACATCATGTACCGAACTCCAGAGGCCTCGATGGACCTTACCCGGACCACACACACTGTTCGTACACATCATGTACCGAACACCGGAGGCCTCAACGGACCCTACCCGGCCACAAACATTGTTCGTACACATCATGTACCGAACTCCAGAGGTCTCGTCAGACCCTACCTGGATCACACACCTTGTTCGTACACATCATGTACCGAACTCCAGAGGCCTCTTAAGACCCTACCTGGATTACACACCTTGTTCGTACACATCATGTACCGAACTCCAGAGGCCTCGTCAGACCCTACCTGGATTAAACACCTTGTTCGTACACATCATGTACCGAAATCCAGAGGCCTCGTCAGACCCTACCTGGAACACACACATATCGACACGACACAACTCATAATCATCAAATATCAAGCCATTTCACATTACATACAACAATGAGCACAATTAATCAATCACATTGATCACCACAAAATCGTACATCCCACGCACATAACACAATCTCAACACTCGCAACAACTATCGTCAATCAATGACACATAACCAGCATAACACACGTTCGGTACACAATACATTGCACAACCGAGTGTACAACCATCCCATATGTACGTCGCAATCCTGCACAAATGGCACAACGCCTAACACGTATACTAATATAACATTATTATCACAAAGCCTTCAAATTACGGAAAACACAACCAACTCAAACGGAACATAATTACGAAGGCAATCAAAATCATCATACATATCATACGTAATTACTAGTCGCAAGATACAAGTCGTATAATAAGATACTTGCCTTAATAACCGCTACCAAACGCTCCGAAGAACACGGTTCGACCGGGAAGCTCGGACCCCGAAGAAGACAACGAACGGAAGGGTTCCGACTCGAGTTCTTCACAAGAATTCGACCCTAACAATATATAATCAATAAATCATCGATCATACGAGGAAGAATAATTGTAGAACGCTCGAATTCTCTTTGTGACATTTTATCGAACACCTTCAAGGCGTCGATAAAATACTCAATAAAACGACAAATCCGTGGCAATCCAACCGTGGAATAACAAGGAATTAGATATAATATAGCTTAACAATCATCAATCCATCAATATTCTGAGTTAAAACGGATTAAACGGACAAATCGAACAAAATCCCCAAAACTATATTTTAAGAAAACTTGCCTTGATTCGGTCGATCGGAGCAAGTTATGGAAGGATTAATCGATGTTATGAACTTAAAAACTTCATGGATTTAACCCCTAACAACATCCCTCCATGATCATCAAAGCTCCAGCCGCAGGAGGGGAAGAAACGAGTGAGAAAAATGAAGAAAAACCCGATCGCTCTGCCATATTTATAGCCCTGCCGGACACGGCGCAGAAAGCAGCCCAGATCGGCGCCGGGTGTCTCGGCCGTGTCTCGGCAGTGCTGGTCCTGGCCGACCGGCGCAAGACACGGCTGGCAGGCGCTGCCGTTTCAAGGGCCGTTCGCCGCAGTCGGCCCGGCCAGACTCGGTCGTTCCGACGGTCCGAAAAATCCCGAAACTCATACCTGAACGTAAACCGAAAGCACGGTTACGAAGTACTCGTAAAGACGAATCCGAACACTGAGAGAACACATGATTCCGACCACCCGAAGGCTCGAAATTCGACAACGGAAAGTAATTACCCCAAACTTTGGGAAATTACGAAAATGGCCCAAAACGTCCGAAAATCACGATACGTGATCGAATAACCAAACCGAAGTTCACAACACGTCTAACAAAGTTAAACGGACTTACGGGAAACTCGAAACAGTAATTTCGAACGAGATTCACAAGAATCGAACTCAAGTGCGGAAAAGTCGTTAAGAAACACGGAACTCAACAAAACAATACCGAAACGAACTCGGATGACAAAAAATGCAGAATTAATCATTCTCATAATGATGAGACGGTCCCAAGCGAGTCGTCGAAACGGACTTTCGCCGAAAAATAAAATTACCGAAAATCCGAAATTGCGGATATTACATAAATCGTTTGAATATTTCTGGTTTTCATACTTGTGAACCTTATGTTGTTGGTTTACCGAGTGGAGAGAGGATTGTCGGGAACTTAGAAACCAGAAATTTCCCTGTATCATTTGGAGGCAGAGAGTGGCTCTAAATTTGATTGTGATAGAAATGCAAGGACACGACCTGATACTCGGAGACGATTGGCTTAATCGATATGGAGAAATTGTAAACTACCGAAGGAGGAATATCTCGCTGATCGCTGACGATGATTTCGAAATACTGTTTGAGGGATGGAAACTAGGAAGCTCAGGAAAGTTGATCAAAGCGATGAAAGCTGTCAAACTGTTGAAACAGGGTTGCACCGGATACTGGTGCTATGCAATGAAGAAAGAAGACGAAATTGTGGAACTTTCATCCATTCCTGTTGTAAACAAATTTCCAGATGTATATCCTGACGAGTTACCTGGACTACCTCCACGAAGGGATGTAGAATTTACCATTGAGCTGGAACTCGGAGCTACACCAATTTCTAAGGCGCCGTATCGTATGGCACCTACTGAGATGTATGAATTGAAAAAGCAGCTGGAGGAGTTACTGGACAAAGGCAATATTCAGCCAAGCGTTTCGCCCTGGGGAGCGCCGGTTCTTTTTGTCCGAAAGAAGGATGGATCGCTTCGACAGTGTATCGACTATCGAGAGCTGAACAAGATGACAATTAAGAATAGGTATCCGTTGCCACGGATTGATGACCTGTTCGACCAGTTGCAAGGGGCAACAGTATTTTCTAAAATCGATCTGAGATTAGGATATCATCAGCTGAGGATTAAGGAATCTGATGTTCCGAAATCAGCGTTCAGAACTCGCTACGGACACTATGAGTTTGTAGTGATGCCGTTTGGTCTCACTAATGCACCTGCTGTATTCATGCAGTTGATGAACCGAGTGTTCATCGAATATTTGGATAAATTTGTGATCGTGTTCATTTATGATATTCTAGTGTATTCTAAGAACCCAGAAGAGCATGCACAGCATTTGCGGATTGTATTAGAACTTTTAAGAAGCGAGCAACTGTACGCCAAACTCTCTAAGTGTGAATTCTGGCTAAAGAAAGTAATGTTCCTCGGTCATGTGGTATCAACTGAAGGAGTCCGAGTAGATCCTCAGAAGATTGAAGCGGTTTTGGATTGGAAGCCTCCAAAGAACATGAAAGAAGTTCGAAGTTTCATAGGACTTACTGGGTATTATCGTCGGTTCGTGGAAGAGTTTTCCAAAATTTCCCGCCGACTTACTCGACTCCTGTAGAAAACTCAAAAGTTTGAGTGGAACGAGTTATGTCAGATTAGCTTTGATGAATTGAAGAAGAGATTGACGGCGCCGATTCTATCACTTCCACAGGGAACTGGAGGATTTATAGTTTACAGTGATGCTTCGAACCAAGGGCTCGGATGCGTATTGATGCATAATGATAAGGTGATCGCTTATGCGTCGCGACAGCTGAAACCTTATGAAATGAATTACCCAACACATGATTTGGAGCTAGCAATAGTAGTTTTTGCTTTAAAGATCTGGAGGCATTATCTGTACGGGACTCACTGTCAGATCTTTACGGATCACAAGAGTCTCAAGTACATCTTCAGTCAGAAAGAGTTGAATATGCGGCAAAGAAGATGGTTAGAACTGATTAAGGACTATGACTTGGAGATTTTGTATCATCCAGGCAAAGCGAATGTAGTGGCCGACGCACTCATCCGCAAGCCTGTTTCTATTCAGATGCTGGAGATGCTGACCTCCCAACTTAGCCTTCAAAGAGAAATGATTCGAGAAGGAATTGAAGTGTGGTTACAAAGAGTCCAAGGACAACTGTGCGTGATGGAAATAACTTCATCATTAAACAAAGAAATCAAATCTAGACAGGCAGATGATCCTCTGATGATCCGGTTACGTGATGAAGTGATCAAGGGAAAGGCCCCCGGATTCGTAATTCATGACAATGGAGTTTTGAGATTTCAGAACCGACTCTGCGTTCCCGATATCGGTGTTCTGAAACAGACAATTATGAAGGAAGCTCACACTTCGCCCTATTCTATCCACCCGGGCACCAGTAAGATGTATAAGGACTTGAAGCAGAATTTCTGGTGGGGCAACATGAAGAAAGATGTAGCAGACTATGTTTCGAAATGCTTGACTTGTCAGCAGGTTAAGATCGAGCATCAACGGCCTGCCGGAATGTTGAAGCCGCTCCCGATTCCTGAATGGAAGTGGGAGGACATATTGATGGACTTTATCACTAGTATGCCGAGAACCAAAACAGGAATGAACATGATTTGGGTGATAGTTGATCGTTTAACCAAATCAGCTCATTTTCTAGGCATTAAGGACACGTGGGGACCAAAGAGGTTGGCACGAGTATTTATTTCGGAGATAGTTCGATTGCATGGTACGCCAAAGACCATTGTTTCTGATCGAGACGGCTGTTTTGTGTCTCACTTTTGGAAAGCAGTTCATAAGGCCTTGGGAACCGAATTGAACTTCAGCACAGCTTATCACCCACAGACTGATGGACAATCCGATAGGACTATTCAAACGGTGGAAGATATGCTGAGGGCTTGTGCCTTAGATTGGTCAATTGATTGGGAAGTTCATCTACCGTTGATTGAATTTACCTACAACAATAGTTGGCATGCTTCCATTAAGATGGCACTGTTTGAGGCATTATACGGGAGAAGATGTAGATCGCCCCTATGTTGGGACTATTCATCAGACTTGATCGGGACAGAACCAGAGTTGATCATACAGACTCGAGAAAAGATAGCCTTGATTCGTGGAAGGCTGTTGACCACCCAGAGTCGCCAGAAATCTTACGCAGACGTACGTCGTCGCCCTTTGGAGTTCAGTACTGGAGACCACGTACTTTTAAAGGTTTCTCCTACTCGGGGAATCTTCCGTTTTGGAAGAAGGGGAAAGCTGAGTCCGATATATATCGGACCGTTCGAGATCCTTGAGAGAGTTGGAGAGTTGGCATACAGATTGGCATTGCCGCCGTCGTTAAGCCATGTTCATAACGTATTCCACGTATCCCAGTTACGGAGATATATACCGGACCCTAGTCATGTCATTTATTTCGGGGAGATCGAAGTCGCTCAGGATGGGACGTTTGAAGAAAGACCGGTCAAGATACTCGAGAGTCGAGTTAAGCAGTTGAGGAACAAACCCATTGTTTTGGTCAAAGTTCAATGGTCACGTCACGGAGTGGAAGAAGCCACATGGGAAACGGAAGATGGCATGAAGTCCAGATATCCCGAGTTATTTTCGTCTTGAGTTTCGGGACGAAAATCCTTTTTAGTAGGAGAGTATGTAATATCTGAATTTATTATTGTGTATTTCATCTGTATTCGAACCCTGTATTATTCGGATTTGTGATCTTGATTATTGGAGTATGATATTTCTTTCGTTGGTAACTTTGTACATAAGTATATCAGCATGCAAAATTTCTCATGCAAACTCGTGATAGCGCACGCTAAGAATGTAGCTTAACGCGCGCTATCGGCTACTACTAGCGCACGCTACATATGTAGGAGTTGTGTGCGCTAGGCACTCAATTATTGAGTTGGGCGGCTAGCACATGCGCCAGCCGGGACATGGGTCCGGGTAAGATTCCCGTGGACGAACCTGGACAGTTTTGAAGTCAACTCTTATTAGCGCGCGCTAAGGAATGCTTAGTAGCGTGCGCTAATCTGCTTTTGTACAGAAAGTTTATATATGGGCCAGCACTCCATTTTGTTCTCATTTCCTTCGTTCACCTTTTGTCTTTGAGAGACCAGAGGGCATATCATCTTCCTTAGACACACTTATAACACATCCACTTGACCATTGGACATTGGATACTTCTTGTTATTGATCATTGAAGAGGAGTAGCACCTTGGAGTGATGTATATCCAGCCAGAGTCAGATTCTACCTTTGGAGTTCAGTGATTTCGTCATATTAAGGTATGTTGATTCTATTTCCAACTTTAGATTCGTGTTATGGAGGATAAGATGATCATGCTAGCAAAATATTGAGTTTCTTGGGTGAATTATCCAAACCACTTCATGTTTGGAATATTGAGATGATTATGCCTTAAGTACCTTAATTATGAACCTCATGATTCGAATCTTATTACATGAATGAGTAGAGGAAGCTTCTATCATTGTTAATCCGAATCTAGTAGTGTATTAATAGCAATCTCGGACTTGACTTTAACATCATTATTGTTAGACGAATCTAAAGGATTGATCATGGAAGGATTTATCTTGTAAAGATGGAATGTTAATCAAACTACAGAATGATAGTTTTTTATTGATATAAAGGTGTTGATATCGACCGTTAAGTCTTCCGAATGATCGCATGAAGAATTGTAATCGAATGGAATATGGTTTCATAATAGTATAGATATTCTTGAATCCGAAGTTGTTGTTATCCGTAAGATCATTCATAACCGTGTGAACATGATATTCATGGAGGTAACATGAATTAATACTGAAGATTTCATTTGGTTTGATCATGTCGAGGTCAGTCTACTGCCCAGTAGTAAACTGCCATGCACAGTTAGCGCACGCTAAGCTATGTAGATTAACGTGCGCTATCGAGCATGAGTTAACGTACGCTACGTTTGGTACGTAACGTACGTTAGGCCATCAGACGAGTCAGTCGGCTCAGACGAGTCAGTCGGCTGGTCAGTGAAGTACTGACCCTGCATAGTTAGCGTACGCTAGGCTTTGTTGTTTGCGTGCGCTATCGAGCAGACTTAACGCACGCTACACAGAGTACCTAGCGTGCGCTAAGAAGTTCAGGCAGATTACATTTTATGAGCTTTTGGCCGTAAATCGAATTGTTAGACATTCGTACGATGTGAGATAAATTCTATATTATTTCTTTTGTTAAGGTTCGAGCTTGTTACGTGATTGATTGAGGGGGGGCGACCTTCAAATGTTCGTTTTCATGGAAGTATTGTTCTTGTCTTCGAATCGAGGCAAGTACCTTAATTGTTTTATGTATTGATGTTATACATATTGTCGTGCATGTATGTCGTTGTTGTATGTCCACCTCGTGTTGGTCCGACGGGATCATCGGGGGATCTATGCTAGCGTGCGCTGGATCATCGGACGGGTTTTTCCACCACGGGTTGGTCTGACGGGATTATCGTGGGCTCTAGGCAGTGAACGCTGGATCGTCGGAATTACCATGTGTATGTTATGATATCTTGTTGTGATTATCAGTTGTGTATGTCACTTATGAGTTTCTCATAATAGAAGACTCGTTGGTAATTTTGTCTTACGTTATTATTCTTCGTGAGATATGAATAATATGCTGTGGTACTTGTACTAGCATCATTGTGCTAACCCATTCGGGGGTGAACATTTTGTTTATGTTCAGGATCCAGGAGAGCGGGAAAACAATCACTGGAGCTACATGACGACGAGGGTGCAGAGTGATGTTCCAGTCGGGTTTATCTGACTGTTGTTTGTTGGTTATTTCAATAAGTACTCGAGTACGTAGTCGTTTATGATGAATTTGAATTGGTGATGTATTAATAAGTTTCTGTTGAACATTTGTATTTTCAGTATTTGGTCAGAACTGTTGTATCTTAATTCCGTTATTTCCATTCATTTGTACCTGTTAATGTCTGTTCAATTCTTCAGCCTTGTAAATCCTTATGTAAAGGATTTACGGCGCTGTAATATTCCTAAATATATCGGGGTGTGTTACATGATCAATGCCAGTCATCCCCTCAACAATAGACCAAAATTATAAAAAATTAGACAATGATCACAATCTGACAAGAGTTACGGCCGTAACATTGAGGAGTTACGGCCGTAACTATGATGACTTACGGCTGTAACATTGAGGAGTTACGGCGGTAACATGGCTTCGTAAATTTTCATTTTTGTGAGTTATGCCCGTATGGAGTTTCAAACTTCATTTTCAGCCCAGAATTTCTTAGACTTTGCGTTTTTGCCCCAAATCTTCTTCGGATGATAACTTTTGATATATAACTCTGATTTTGAATCCGGAAAGACTGCCGGACTCGTCTTGGAAAGGCCTACAATATTAATACATAAAAATTCATCAAATAGAATATTTTATACACATGTTATTTCTTGAGTAAATCAGTAATTCAATCCGATTAAGACTAAATTTACATCTTCATTTGATAAATAATAAAATTATTAAAAGCTAATTAATTCTAAGCAAAAACGAGTAGACTAGCTCAATTATGGGTGAAATATATCGATATAAACCATGGATAAGTGTATAAAACTGACACTTATCATTTACCTATGGGGGTATGCACTCCTGACTGCCGTTTATATCTTGAACAGATGTCCTTCCAAATCCATTCCTAAAACTCCACATGAGATGTGGGAGGGCAGGAAACCAAGTCTTAATCATATTAGGATTTGGGGATGTCCTGCCTATGTCGAGAAGACTAAGGTGGAGAAGTTGGAAGCGAGGTCCGCGAAGGGAAGTTTCATTGGATTCCCGTTTGGGACGATGGGGTATCTATTCTACATGCCTGAAGATCGTAAGATCGTTGTTGCTTTACAAGCACACTTCCTGGAAGATGAGTTCATTCAGGAAGGCAGAGCAGGTAGAAGTATTTCTTTGGAAGAATACAATGAAACTTCTCAGGAGACACTTGTGCAAGAAACTGGAACTGAACATTCTGAAACACAAGTACAACCACTTCGTAGGTCTAGTAGGGTAACCCATTTACCTGAGAGGTATGGGCTTATACACTTGGAGGAGCTGGGTCTCTATGAGGTTCCAAGTGATAGCCAAGAGACCGACCCAACGACCTATGACCAAACGATGGTGGATGTAAACTCCGCGAAATGGCGCGAAGCTATGGAAGCTGAGATAGACTCGATGCATGTCAATTAGGTCTGGACTCTAGTAGACCGCCCCAAGGGCATAGTGCCTATTGGGAACAAGTGGATCGACAAGAGAAATACTAATGGTGATGGAAAGGTTGACGCCTATAAGGCCAGGCTTGTGGCAAAGGGTTATACCCAAAAGGAAGGGATCGATTATCATGATACCTTCTCGCCCGTTGCCATGATCAAGTCTATTCACATGATGCTTGATATAGCTGCCTACCACGATTATGAGATATGGCAAATGGACGTAAAGACGGCTTTCCTTAATGGATTCCTCGAGGAGGAAATCTATATGAAGCAGCCTAAAGGCTTTGTGTCCGAAGTCGATATTCAGAAAGTGTGCAAGCTTCAGCGTTCCATTTATAGACTGAAGCAAGCGTCGCGTAGTTGGAATCTTCGTTTTGACGAGGCGGTCAAAGAGTTTGACTTCGTACAAAATAAAGAGGAACCTTGTGTATACAAGAGGGTTAGTGGGAGCAAGATCGCATTCTTAGTACTATATGTGGATGACATTCTACTAATAGGAAATGATGTGGGAATGCTTAGTTCTGTGAAAGCTTGGCTTTCGAGTAATTTCTCTATGAAAGACTTGGGAGAAGCAACCTATATTCTTGGTATTCGGCTCTACCGGGATAGACCGAAGAGAACAATAGGTCTTTCCCAAGCCCTCTATATAGATAAGATCTTAAAGCGGTTTAAGATGGATGATTCTAAAAGAGGGTTCATGTCGATGCGACATGGAATAAAACTCTCCTTGAAGATGTGTCCTCAAAGTGAGGAACAACGAAAGGAAATGAGTAATACACCATATGCTTCGGCCGTGGGTAGCCTTATGTATGCTATGTTGTGTACGAGACCTGACATTGTGCATGCTGTAAGCGTGGTGAGTAGGTTTCAGGCAAACCCAGGTAGGGAACATTGGACTGCCGTAAAGAACATTCTCAAGTACTTAAGAAGGACTAGAGATATGGTTCTGATGTATGGTGGTGGAGAATTGGATGTGGTGGGATTCACTGATTCGGACTTCCAGGGACAGAAGGACGACTCGATGTCTACTTCTGGCTACATATTTACTCTTAATAGAGGAGTAGTATCTTGGCGTAGCTCCAAGTAAAGCGCGACTGCTGATTCCACCTGTCAGGCTGAGTATCAAGCAGCCTCAGAGGCTTCCAAGGAAGGGTTCTGTATTAAGAAGTTTCTGGGAGAACTTTAAGTGATACCATGTCTTGTTTTGCTGCATTCATCTTGCGACAATGACAGAGCTGTAGCGCAGGCCAAGAAGCCGAGGTTTCACAACAGCACCAAACATATTGAGAGGAAGTATCATCTCGTATGAGAATTTGTTCGCAAGGGATACATTGTGCTGCACAGAGTAGACTCATCCGAGAACGTCGCTGATCCACTGACCAAGCTACTTTCTCAGACTAGCTTGGAGCATCATCTGGAGAACATGGGTATTAGATACCATAGTGTGTAGCATTGAGTGCAAATGGGAGATTGTTAGGAGTATGCCCTCGAATGCCACTCAGATGATGTTGAGTGAGGGCATTGTACTTGTTATTATGTAAATCATTAATATAAGGCAATGGATGTTTCTTTATTTACTTGTAGTTACTAGCATTCCTAACTTGTAAATATACATATAGAAACTAGTCCTTGTATTTGAGAGCAAAACGTTCCACTCCTTATTGGATAAGGGGGTCGGCACTGGAAAGGTTTATAGCTCAAATACTTAATCGTTTGCAAGTCGATGAAACTTGACTGGGCGTTAAGTGTATGTGAAGACTTGTATGACGTGTTCTTTGACATGGAGAGTGCCTGTCCAACACTAATGGTTAGTGGGAGCACACGTTATAGGTATGCTAATTGGATTAGTATACTCGAACCGACTCACCCTCGATTCGTCACACAGATTTCACTTCGGGACAGTTAATGACGGAATCGAAAGGTTGTGATAGGTATTCGTGAACCTTCGACTTGAGGATTTAGTAGGGATGTGCTTGTGATGTCAAGATTTTCATTAGAGTAGTTCGACCCTGTAAACCGGAAGGTGGGGGTCAACCTCGACGTGCATCTTGACGGGCAAGTAGCAGGTCCTACTGAATACCAAGATAGAATTCTTTCTCCTGTTAGTGAACGGGTTATATGTCCTATGCGGTTATTGGCAGATGAGATCATAAGTCTTTGGCCAAAGCATTAGAGCTAGTTGTATTAGATACACGAGAGCTCGATGATCTCGATTTGCATTAACGCATGCATAACGTCAAGTACAGATAGGTTTTGACTGACCGTGACCCTATAACTTGATCGGGACATTTGAAAGAAGGGTTTATACGTATACTGGTATTCACGACATAATGGTTCTTGAATGATCCCATCATTCGTTCTCAGTTGGGGTACAGTGTAGGCCGCCAGGCTGGCTAGGTGGTGCTACTACTCTTTGGTTCCTTTTATTTTTGACTGAGACGGAGCTACCGAGTCGCGCAATAGGATTGACGGCGAAATAAATCAAGCTAATTCTCTCATTATAAATATTAGATATTGGATATCTAATTTAGGACATTGGATGTCTAAATCGATTTATTGGATAAATTGATTTACGTCCTAATGAATTAAATAAATTACTAAGTGATTAATTTAATTCATGAATATAATTATTTTTTGGAGAAATTAATTATGTTATTATGTATTTGATATGATTAATTAATTGATATAAATACATCGGAACGGAATTGGAGTTTATCTGTTTGGACTCACGGGAGTCCGAAATGAGCCGGACTCGTTCCATTCCTTCTAGATGGGCCGCCCATTTCCTCCCCTTTTCCTTAGTCCTTGTCTCCACCTTAATTGGTGGATGACATAAGGCATCTAGGGGACAAAAGATATGTGGGATATCTTGGGGGTAGGTGAGTCTTAAAAAAAGAAGAATAAGAGGAAGACTAACTCCCCTCTCTTACTATACAATCACACCCGTAAGTTCAAGAGAGAGAGTGAGAAAATAATTCTTCTCAAGTCTTCATCATCTTCTTCACCTTGTTCTTGAGTTCTCTTGGATAAAATTCAAGATATATTGAGAGTGTATGACTTATACACCTAGAGTGTTATTGTAACACCGCGAGATATTCGGAATAATTACAGCGCCGTAAACCCTTTAAGTAAGGATTTACAAGGCTAATTTAAAAGAAGTGTAAATATAAGACATCAATACTGCGGAAATTCAAGTTTACAAAACCATTCAACTGGTTCAACAAGTAATTAATACAACCATATCGAAATGATATTAATAAGACACGCATACTCGAGTACTGAAATCAAACAGATCACCAACAACAAACAAACATCACTGAACCCCTTCGTCATCACGTCGGTACTGTGGCTGTTTCCCTGCTCCTCGGCTACCTGAACATCAAAACAAATGTCCACCCCCGAAGGGGTTAGCAAAACGATGCTAGTACAAGTATCATTTAAACGAATCAAATATGCATCAACAATACATAACAAGATACACCACACGGACTTCCGCTACCGGAATCCGATAACGCGAATCCACAAGATTCCATTAACACAGCAAGGGTATTCCAATGATCCAGCGCCCTCAGCATAGATCCCAAGATGATCCCGTCGGACCAACACGAGGTGGAAATAACCCGTCCAATGATCCAGCGCCCTCAGCCTAGATCCCAAGATGATCCCGTCGGACCAACACGAGGTGGACATCCGATCCAGCGCCCTCAGCATAGATCGTACAACGTACACAAATACAACTCATGCATACACATATGCCAAATCATTATGTTCATCAACATGAACATACAAATACTAGATAACGAATATCATGACAATTCAACAAATTAATTTCCATGTTCAACAACATGAATAAGCCACAAACATGCTCAAAATATCGATTTTAACACATTACGATACTTGCCTCGAAGATGGCAAGAACGAAACACTTCAATGATCTCAACACACTCGAAGGCCGCCTCCTTCGATCAACGTAGCAAGCTCGAACCTTAACAAAAGAAATGATATACAAATCATCTCAAGTCGAACGATTGCCTAACAATGGTCTACGGCCCAAAAGCTCAAAATATGCAGTCTGCCTGAACCACTTAGCGTACGCCACGTACTCTACGTAGCGTGCGCTAAGCCTGCCTGTTAGCGTACGCTATCGTCTAAGCCTAGCGTACGCTAGCCATAGGCTGACAGTACTCTCTGATCAGCCGACTGACTCGGCTGATATCATAACGTACGTTACGTACTAAAGGTAGCGTGCGTTAACTTATCCCCGATAGCGCACGTTAACTAACGTATGTTAGCGTGCGCTAACCGTGCATGGCAGATTACTACTGGTAGAAAACTGGATCTAATGGTGATGAACTCATGAATTCTATGGTGATAATACAATTCATCCCCGAGCATATCATGCTAATAAGGTTTGTGAAAGTTCTATATGTACTAAATGACTATGAGATTCAAAGATACGTATAATCATTACTACACTATCATTCATCTTGATTTTCAAGAAAATATTCTAAGTTCCGTTCGTCCTACGTTCCAAAACGCATGATTCCAATGTGTAAAACGTAACAACTAGGTAATATCCGTCTACTGATCACAAATTGGTTTGAAGCTGCTTAAGAGTCCAATAAACTAAAAAGGTTCAAGGGTTCATACGATGAATAAGTGCCGAAACGTCGAAAATATCCTTCTAACACATGATGATCGATTTAGAACGAAATAACTGACTATAAAAACATGATCAAATCGTCCTTTAGAACACTACTAATATTGGTGAAGAATCACCTACCTCAAAGTAGTGAAGAACAAGGAGAAAATCGAAGCAATCCAACGTCGAAGGCTCGAACACCAATCCTCAATGATATATAATCTTCAATCACGAGCTAGGATGTTGATATGAGGTGTTTAGGATGTAGGAAGTTATACTCTAAGTATAAGAATTCGGATGTGGGAAAAGAAAGGACTAAAAATACGAAAAGGATGATGTCCTATTTATAGGAAATGGTTATTAGCGCGCGCTAGTCCCTGCTTGTAGCGTGCGCTAACGGCTACTGACTTCACTGTACTCAGCACTTAGCGCGCACTATGCACATGCCTGTAGCGTGCGCTAAGGCGTTGACTTGGCTTTTCCCGAAAGCCGTCCAGGTTCATCCCGACACAATCCGACCAAGATCCCCAGCCTGATCTCACCTACCACATGTCTCAATCAAATTGACCACGTATAGCGTGCGCTAATGTTCCTCTGTAGCGTGCGCTATGGATCCATGTTAGCGTACGCTACACATAGCCGATAGCGTGCGCTACATGCGCAGAATTACAATTTTTAAATCACATACACGAAATCATACGCTCAACAACATCGGATTATGAAATACGGAGAAAATACTCAGATCAAAGTGCACAATTACAATGTTACAAGTTCCAAATACATATCAGAAATCTCGGGTATTACATCCTTCCTCCCTAAAAAGAAGTTTCGTCCCGAAACTTAAGATGAAAACAACTCTGGATATCTAGCCTTCATAATGTCCTCCGTTTCCCAAGTGGCCTCTTCGACTCCGTGTCGTGACCATTGTACTTTAACCAAGTGTATTGGTTTATTCCTCAATTGTTTGATCCGACTCTCAAGTATCTTGATTGGTCTCTCTTCGAAGGTGCCATCATTAGCTATCTCGATCTCGTCGAAATCAATGACGTGACTGGGGTCCGGTGTAATACCCAGTTGTAATTCAGTCATTATCATTCAGTAATTTCATTCGGTGATTGTCACTCAGTGGATTTTCACTCAATTATAATCATTCATCAATCATGTTCATTCACCGTGTTCACCGTTCGGAAAAACTTCGAGTTGTGTATCGTTATTGTTCATTGTTTCAACTTTCCTCATATGAGTTCGACTTTGTTAGATCACCATTAATTTTTGGTAACTCCAAAAATTTTGAATCTTTGCAATATTATAGAGCATCGAGTTAGCTTTCCATTGGTTCAAACGGTGAGTCAATCGGAGTCCGGACGAGAGAGTTATGGTCGTTTTAGCTCACCCGCTCATTTTTTTAGTTTATGGCCGATCACTGCCGTACGAACGCGGCCGTGTCGTCCGCCACCGCCGTGCAGTTCACGTCCGGAAATGCCGAAGTCTCTTCCACAGGACTCAAGCGTAGCCAAATGCAGCACGGCCGAGTCGAACTTTTCGGATAAGCGAATCGGCGCGCCCAGACGCCCGACCGTGTTCCAGGACACGGTCGAGTCATGCCGAGTCGCTGTCGGACGGGTCACTATCGGAAGGCCCTCCGCGCCGCGACCGTGTCAAGCAGGACACGGTCAAGTCCCTGCCGGCCAGTTGCGCGCCGCGACCGTGCTGATCGGCATGGGCCGTGTCCGACAGACAGTCAACCCCCTATAATTTCGTTTTTTTTGAGCATTTCAGCTCATTTCTTCATTCTTTCACCTTCATACGAGAGAGAGAGAGTCTTGAGGGAAAGATTTCTTCATCAATTATCATTTGAGTGTGTAATTTTCATCATCTTCAATCTTTTGGGAAGCTTGGATACTCGATTAAACTCGTGTTCTTCGGATCGAAGTGGTTGGATCTTCAAGAGGTAATTTCTTCAACACCTTGGATTTCGATTCTATGTTGAGATATGATGTTTTGGACGTTATAATCATGTTATATGAAGGGATATGTATATGATTATGAGTTTATATAAGGATTCATTGGATTATTGAGGGATTATTCAAGAACACTTTGAATATCGAGTTGAAATTGGGGGTTTTCGATTAATTGTCGTTATAATCACGTTTTCGGATATTCATTTTGGATTTGATCTTTTGGAAGATGTTTGTTGGTTTGAAAAACTTCTTGGGGGATTTGATGGTGGCTTATTGAGATTTTATTGTAAACAATCGGAGTTTGGCCACAACGTATTCGATATAATGCCCCAATGAATTTAGTTTAATCGTATCGACGTTTTGAGTTCGTTATATTCGTGTTTGATTCGTGTATTGAACGGGTTGTTGGATATTGTATAATTCAAGGTTGTTCGAGCGATCGATATCTCAATTAAGGACGTTTATCGTGGAAGTACCTTCTCGCCTTCGGTTTGAGGCAAGTTTTATACTTGTACTAGTCAATGAGATTAATGTCATCATATATGTGTATGAATGTGTGTATCATTCCGAGACTTAGTCTCTTCATGAATTCATTGATATCAAGAGATCGTTCGATACGATACCTTTCGGCAATTATGCCAAATGTTTATTGTTGTTCATTAACGGCCGATTCAAGGCATTGTGATAATCGTTATTAATGTCATTGTCGATAGCCGGCTAGCGGCATCGACGTATCGATTGTTGTTAATATTGATGTCGATCTAAGACATCGTTCAGATCATCGTTGTTCATGTTGGGGGTTGTTATTAAAACCATATTGGCCGAATTAAGGCATTGGCTTATTCATTTCTCATCTTCGTCGTTGGTCACCGATTAAAGGTGCCGAGGCATCCTTCGTATCATTGTCATCGATTGGCCGTTCTCAGGCAAATCGAAATGTTCAATTATTCACCATTTCATTGTTATCGATTGACTGTTCTAAGGCAATCGAGGTATTCTAATCATTCATCGTATCATTCGTAGCGATTGGCCATTCTAAGCCAATCGAAGTGCTTACTCATTCATGGAATTCATCCGCTGCATCATTGTTATCGGTTGGCCATCCTAAGGCAATCGAGGTGTTAAATTGGGACTGTCAAGGACGGTGTTTATCCGTGTTATTCGTCATCGTGTTGGCCGACTCAAGGCGGCACACTATCATTAATTGTGATACGGCCGTGCGTGGCTTCGCCCTAATTGTGATACGGTGGATGCCGTGGCTTCGCCCTTATTGTGATACGGCCGTGCGTGGCTTCGCCCTAATGGTGATACGGCTGGATGCCGTGGCTTCGGCCCTTATTGTGATACGGCTTCGTGCCGTGGCTTCGGCCCTCATTGATACAACTTCGGGCTGTTTTGACTTCAGGTGTTTGTGGTATTCGTTAATTTCCGCTGAACGACTTTCAGGCCTTTTGTAATGTCTTGGTATTTTCATTGGAGCCTTTGGGCATTATGATTCATATTAAATTCAGTTCTGGTTTGGTTCATGTCGTTTAATTCATTGTAGTGTTCTGTGATTATGATTCGCCGTTGGGCATTTATGTTCTAACATGTCTAACAGGTATTAATAGTATGCCGTGGGCATAGTATCTCGCGAATGCTCGGTTCTTACCTTGGTTTGTGAGCATCTCGTATTATTATCATCATTGCACCGTTTCATTCTGCCTTTGGATGCATATCATGTTATACATGTATTTGATGTTCATTATCTGGATGACTGACCCCGTGGGGGCGGAACATGTTTTTCATGTTTTAGGTGCTTGTGAGGAGAGTTGAGACACGGGGCATGATGATGGCGGCGAGGCATTCGAGCGATACTAGTCCGAGTTGTTCATGTTGGTCGATCGGTTGGAGTGTTCTTGATTGTCGATCATTGTCATTTTGTAATACCCGAGCAGATGTTCGTGGATGTTGTATTTTTACTCTTGGCCATGTAGGCCCATCGTTGTCGTTGAAATTCCTTATCGGAATATTGTGTCGGATATCATGGTAGGGACTATGATTTTCCCTTGTTGTTTAATTTAATGTATTTTAGTCATGTTCGCCTGGTGGATCTCCTGGCGTGGGGTCCACGGCACTGTAATAACCCAATAGGATTTGGGGGTGTTACATCCGGTACATACTTCCGCAGTTGGGATACGTGAAACACATTGTGAACGTGACTCAGCGATGGCGGTAAGGCCAACCTGTATGCTAAATCTCCAACTCTCTCGAGGATCTCGAATGGTCCGATATATCTCGGACTTAGCTTACCTCTCCTCCCAAAACGGAAAATCCCTCGTGTAGGAGATGTTAGGAGTATGCCCTCGAATGCCACTCAGAGGATGTTGAGTGAGGGCATTGTACTTGTTATTATGTAAATCATCAATATAAGGCAATGGATGTTTCTTTATTTACTGGTAGTTACTGGCATTCCTAACTCGTAAATATACATGTAGAAACTAGTCCGTGTATTTGTGAGCAAAACGTTCCACTCCTTATTGGATAAGGGGGTCGGCACTGGAAAGGTTTATAGCTCAAATACTTAATCGTTCGCAAGTCGATGAAACTTGACTGGGCGTTAAGTTTATGTGAAGACTTGTATGACGTGTTCTTTGACATGGAGAGTGCCTGTCGAACACTAATGGTTAGTGGGAGCACACGTTATAGGTATGCTAATTGGATTAGTATACTCGAACCGACTCACCCTCGATTCGTCAAACGGATTTCACTCCGGGACAGTCAATGACGGAATCAAAAGGTTGTGATAGGTATTCGTGAACCTTCGACTTGAGGATTTAGTAGGGATGTGCTTGTGACGTCTAGATTTTCATTAGAGTAGTTCGACCACCGTAAACGGAAGGCGGGGTCAACCTCGGCGTGCATCTTGACGGGCAAGTAGCGAGTCCTTGAATACCAAGATGGAATTCTTTCTCCCGTTAGTGAGCGGGTTATATGTCTGCGGTTATTGAGATGAGATCATAAGTCTTTGGCCAAAGCATTGGAGCTAGTGTATTAGATACACGAGAGCTCGATGATCTCGATTTGCATTAACACATGCATAGCGTCAATCTGAGATAGGGTTTGGTAGACCGTGACCTATAACTTGATCGGGACATTTGAAAGAAGGGTTTATACGTTTACTAGTATTCACGTGAATGGTTCTTGAATGATCCCAATCATTCGTTCTCGGTTAAGTGCAGTGTAGGCGCCAGTGGCTAGGTGGTGCTACTACTCTTTGGTTCCTCCCATTCTTTGTCGAGACGGACCTACCGAGTCGCGCAATAGGATTGACGACGGAATAAATAAAGCTAATTCTCTCATTATGAATATTAGATATTGGATATCTAAATTTGAGACATTAGATGTCTAAATCGATTTATTGGATAAATTGATATACGGCCTAATGAATTAAATATATCACCGGGTGATTAATTTAATTCATAAATATAATTATTTCTTGGAGAAATTAATTATGTTATTTTGTATTTGATATGTTTAATTAATTGGATTAATTAAACGACACAAATATATCGGAACGGAATAGGAGTTTATCTGTTTGGACTCACGGGAGTCCGAAACGAACCGAACTCGTCCCGGCTCCTTCTAGATGGCCATCCCAATTGCCCTCCTCTTTCCTTTGGTCATAGTCTCCACCTTAGTTGGTGGATGACTTGAATAATCAAGGGAACAAGATCTTTTAATTAATTCATTTTAATTATTTGGTCTTGATTTGGGAGGATTTTATGGGGAATAAAATGAAGACTCTCCTCACTTGTATTGTACAAGTTTTGAACGTGAGAATAGATAGAGATAGATAGACTTTGAGTTTAACACTCATCTTCATCTTCTTCATTCACTTCCTCTTCATTTTTCTTGGAGAAAAATTGAGAGAAAATTATTGAGAGATATATTATACACTTAGAGTGTAATAATAAAAGCTTCATCATTTGATTCTAGCCGTAACCTTAGAGGTTAATCAAGTGTTGTTATTCCGGTCGTTTTTCCGGCGCGTGGCAAGTAGAGACGCGGTGTTTTGGCGTTGGATCGTTCAAGGGCTTGGAGCGGATCGGATACGTAGAGATCAACTAAAGCTTGGGGAATAGCTCAAGAGAAGGTTTCCATTTAATCAACGGACTTGAGGGTTAGTTTAAATCGACTCTTGCTTTTCGTTTATATATTCGTATATACGTAGCTCGATCGATCCTCGTAGGGATTCGAATCGAATTAATTTTCATTTTACCGGAGCGTAGGTCTTGCGATCGTATATACGATATTAGCATTTGGAATGCTTGATTAGATGGTGAATGATTTGGAATCATTTTAGTCATAATCGTGGTATATATTTTTACGTTCATTGTAGTTATATTTTCGTAAGTTTATGTCTAAATATAAATCTTAATTTCTTGGAAATATGATTTATATTGAAGATATGAATGTTGAAAAATATTTATATTGGATATCCGGTCGAAAATCGAGCTCGAATCGTCATCGGACGATTTTTTGGACAAAGCGAGTTCTTTGCAGGTGACTCGGCCGTGTCGTGACACGGGCCGTGTCGGCGATCCCAGTGCCATCGCCGGGCGGACCCGACCGTGTCGAGACACGGGCCGTGCCCGGCCGGCACGCCGATCGTGATCGGCCATGCCAGCATGTCTGTGCCGGCATCTTTGCAGCGACTTCGGCCATGGCAGCCAATTTCGCCCCTCGATTTTTCGTGTATTCTTGAAAATTAATCTCCGCATGTTAAATTGGATTTAATATGATTAAAATGATTTATGGTATTTCATTTTATAAGGGAAATTTGATTAATTGGAATATTTATGGTCGGCCAATTATTTTGAGCGTTATTATATTACCGATTGTGTGAATCGATTGGATCGGTTCGTATTGTTGATTGGATCAATGTATCTCTACGCTTTCCATTTATTTAGTATTTATTGAATGAATGCTTTTGAATGGGGATGTGGTTCGTGGACTTAGTTTTTGAATCGTTCGTTTTATTCGATTGGGTTGTAAAGGCCGTTTTGAGCCTATTTATTTTACTAGAAAAATTTGTATCTAGGATGCAATTTTCAATGTAAAATTTATATGTAATGACGAAGACCGGAGGAAGATCCATTTCGAGAAGACGAAGATTCAAGACGAAGACTTGTAATTAGATTACGAAGTTTTAGTTTTCTAGGAACGGTCCATGAACCACATGTTGGTAGCAACTAGGTTGTGAATGGTTGTTTCATATTGTATGAATGCCACAAACGCGCTAATAAGATTAATGTGCAAAGTGTAACGTTAATCGCGAAAATTCTCCCACGATAAATTATTAAGTTTATAAGGTTTCAAAGTTTTTCCTTCCCTCCATCGAGTTTTCGGGAAATTGAAATCCAAACCGGATGTGCTATGCTTCCGAGTTATCGGGGTAGTCGTTCGGGGAGGACGGATAAATTACCGGGAGCGCATTGGATGCCTTCGGTTGGAGCAAATTTTATCCCTAGAAACTTGATAGGTTGCCGGATAAGATTCAATTGTGAAACTGATTTGCGTCGATGGTATAAACTTAACTTGTTCACGAACCATAGAAACCGTATAGGTTGAGGGGAGTGAACAAGGGGAAAAAGAAGATCGAATCATCCATTAGATGGGTTGGTGTTGGACACCACTTTATGAAAATTAATAGACTAGAAACCTGTTCGGTTGCCCTCTATTAAGATTTATAAAGAACTCGATCACCACTATGAAGTAGAGCGACGATACTTAGGATTTCACATGGGAGTGTGTTATTAGATAAAATAGTGGGAGGTGGGTAACAAGAATAGAAAAGACCTTAATTCTACACTCGAACATAATTGAATGAGTCACTAATTAATCTGTTATACTTAATGCACAAATCTCAATATGACAATGAATCCACTCGCAATTCTACTCAAAAGAACACCTTAATGGGACCTAACTTTGTGGATTGGCTCCGCAATCTAATGATTGTCCTCGGTATAGAGGCACTGGGATACGTCTTGGAGACGGACATTCCGCGCCTCTGTGCGGACCGAGCCAATCGAAGAGATTGAAAACCACGAAAAGTGGGTTAAGGATGACGTGAAAGTCCGTGCTTATATGATGGCTTCCATGTCTAATGAGCTTCGAGAGCTCATGAGAAAATGACTTGCTAGGCGGTCTGTCTCACTTAACCGAGCTTTATGGTGAGCACAGCGAATCGCTAGATATGAGATATCAAGCAAGCTGTTCGGTGCAAGGATGAAGGAAGGTGAGAAGGTTGGGGAACATGTCCTCAAAATGATATCCATGATCGAGAGATTGGAGGCTCTTGATTTTAAAATGGATACTTCTCCAAACCGACCTTATCCTACGGTCTCTCCCCGATTCCTTCTCACGATTTGTTATGAACTTCAAGCAATGAGATTGCATGTAACTTAGCCGGCTAATGAACAAACTTGTGACCGCTCAGTCTCAGATGAAGACTCCGCGGATGAAGGAGTCTGCTCTTGTGATTTCTTCGGGACCTCGGAGGTCTAAGAACAAGAAAAAAAGGACCAAGAAGCAAACTGGACCACAAGCTAAGGACCTTAAGGGTAAGGGCAAGGCCCCGATGGTTCCGAAGAACAAGAAGAAGAAGGATGCTTGTCTCAAGTGCGGTGAGCTGGGCCACTGGGCTAGAGACTGTCCGATTCTTCATGGCACTTGGTCTGAGAACTTTTAGTTTTGGAAACAAATTGTTCTCTTGTATTTTCTACTTCTGGATCTTGGATTCGTGCTAGTTCTCATATTTGTACCGTGAATCGGGATCTGGAACAAAGTAGGAAGCTTGGAGCTAGAGAAGTTATGATCACGGTCGGAAGCGGGCATAGTGTCGAGGCGACCAGGCATAGGATCACTTCTTTTGGGTTTAGAATCCGGCTTTGTTTTGACTTTAGAAGATGTACTTGTTTTGCCCAAGGGGCACAAAACATTGTATCCATTCCGGTCATGGACCGAAAAGGCTTTTCATTTTTCATTGGTGATGGTTCTGCAAAATTTATTTTAGAAATAAACTAGTGGATCTTGCTACATTGTTGAATGGATTGTATCATCTAAATCTCGGCAACAAAGTAGTTGTGAATACTATGACTAGAAAACCTGGTAGGGATGAAACCAATCAAGATTAGAAATGTCATCAAACACTTGGTAATGTTGGTCAGACCAAGGTTTACAAGATGTAAAAAGATGGACTTATGTGTCAATTGGGATCGGATCCAATTCCTACTTGTGAATATTGCCTTAAAGGCAAAATGACTAAGTCCCCTTCACAGGGACTTTTGAAAGAGCCGCTGATAAATTGGGATTAATCCATACTGACGTTTGTGGTGCTTTGGAAGCAGCACGTGACGGATATCAATATTTCATTACGTTTACAGATGATCATACTAGGTATGGTTATGTATACTTAATGAAACATAAATCCGAGGCCTTTGAGAAATTCCAGGAATTCAAGGCCCTAGTCGAGAAACAAACTGGTAATCATATCAAAGCACTTCGGTCGGACCGAGGTGGTGAGTATATGAGTACGGAGTTTGACGAGTTCCTTAAGGAACATGGAATAGTTTCACAACTAACACCTCCAGGTACTCCTCAGTTAAATGGTGTGTCAGAAAGAAGGAACCGGACCCTGTTGAACATGGTCCGTTCCATGCTGGTCTATACTGACTTGCAGTTTTAACTGTGGGGGTTTGCACTCCTGACTGCCGCGTATATCTTGAACAGATGTCCTTCCAAATCCGTTCCTAAAACTCCACATGAGATGTGGGAAGGAAGGAAACCAAGTCTTAATCATATTAGGATTTGGGGATGTCCCGCTTATGTCAAGAAGACTAAGGTGGAAAAGTTGGAAGCTAGGTCTGCGAAGGGACGTTTCATTGGATTCCCGTCTGGGACGATGGGATATCTATTCTACATGCCCGAAGATCGAAGGATCATTGTTGCTTTACAAGCACACTTCCTTGAAGATGAGTTCATTCAGGAAGGCGGAGCAGGTAGAAGTATTTCTTTAGAAGAATACAATGAAACTCCTCGGGAGACACCTGTGCAAGAAACTGGAACCGAACTTTCTGAAACACAAGTACAACCACCTCGTAGGTCTAGTAGGGTGTCTCATTTATCTGAGAGGTATGGGCTTGTGCACTTGGAGGAACTGGGTCTCCATGAGGTTCCAAGTGATAGCCAAGAGACCGACCCGACGACCTATGACCAAGCGATGGTGGATGTAAACTCCGCGAAATGGCGTGAAGCTATGGAAGCTGAGATAGACTCGATGCATGTCAATCAGGTCTGGACTCTAGTAGACCGCCCCAAGGGCATAGTGCCTATTGGGAACAAGTGGATCTACAAGAGAAAGACTGATGGTGATGGCAAGGTTGACGCCTATAAGGCCAGGCTTGTGGCAAAGGGTTATACCCAAAAGGAAGGGATCGATTACCACGATACCTTCTCGCCCGTAGCCATGATCAAGTCTATTCGCATGATGCTTGCTATAGCTGCCTACCACGATTATGAGATATGGCAAATGGACGTAAAGATGGCTTTCCTTAATGGATTCCTCGAGGAGAAATCTATATGGAGCGACTAAAGGCTTTGTGTCCGAAGTCGATATTCGAAAGTGTGCAAGCTTCACGTTCCATTTATGGACTGAAGCAAGCGTCGCGTAGTTGGAACCTTCGTTTTGACGAGGCAATCAAAGAGTTTGATTTCGTGCAAAATGAGGAGGAACCTTGTGTATACAAGAGGGTTAGTGGGAGCAAGATCGCATTCTTAGTACTATATGTAGATGACATTCTACTAATAGGAAATGATGTGGGAATGCTTAGTTACGTGAAAGCTTGGCTTTGAGTAATTTCTCCATGAAAGACTTGGGAGAAGCTACCTATATTCTTGGTATTCGACTCTCTAGGGATAGAGCGAAGATAACAATAGGTCTTTCCCAAGCCCTCTATATAGATAAAATCTTAAAGCGATTTAAGATGGATGATTCTAAAAGAGGGTTCCTACCGATGCGACATGGAATAAAACTCACCTTGAAGATGTGTCCTCAAAGTGAGGAACAACGAAAGGAAATGAGTAATATACCATATGCTTCGGCCGTGGGTAACCTTATGTATGCTATGTTGTGTACAAGACGACATCGCGCATGCCGTAAGCGTGGTGAGTAGGTTTCGAGCAAACCCAGTAGGGAACATTGGACTGTAGAAAGAACGTTCTCAAGTACTTAAGAAGGACTAGAGATATGGTTCGATGTATGGCGGTGGAGAATTGGATGTGGTGGGATTCACGATTCGGACTTCCAAGGACCGAAGGGCGACTCGATGTCCACTTCGGCTACATATTTACTCTTAATGGAGGAGCGATATCTTGGCGTAGTGCCAAGCAAAGCGCGGCTCTTGATTCCACTGTCGGTGAGTATCAAGCGGCCTCGGAGGCTTCAAGGAAGGGTTACGGATTAAGAAGTTTAAGGAGAACTTCAAGTGATACCATGTCTTTGCTGTTCATTTCTTGCGACAACGATGTAGGCATAGCGCAGCCAAGGAGCCGAGGTTTCACAACACCAAACATATTGAGAGGAAGTATCATCTCGTAAGAGAATTTGTTCGCAAGGGATACATTGTCTTGCCAGAGTAGACTCGGTGACAACGTCGCCGATCCATCGACAAGCCACTTTCTCGGACTAGCTTGGAGCGTCATCTGGAGAATATGGGTATTAGATACCATAGTGTGTGGCATTGAGTGCAAGTGGGAGATTGTTAGGAGTATGCCCTCGAATGCCACTCGGAGGATGTTGAGTGAGGGCATTGTACTTGTTATTATGTAAATCATCAATATAAGGCAATGGATGTTTCTTTATTTACCGGTAGTTCTTGGCATTCCTAACTCGTAAATATACATGTAGAAACTAGTCCGTGTATTTGTGAGCAAAACGTTCCACTCCTTATTGGATAAGGGGTCGGCCTTTGGAAAGGTTTATAGCTCAAATACTTAATCGTTCGCAAGTCGATAAAACTTGGTAGGCGTTAAGTTTATGTGAAGACTTGTATGACGTGTTCTTTGACATGGAGAGTGCACATCGAACACTAATGATTAGTGGGAGCACACGTTATAGGTATACTAATTGGATTAGTATACTCGGAACCGAATCACCCTCGATTCGTCACGGATTTCACTCGGACGATCAATGACGGAATCGAAAGGTTGTGATAGGTATTCGTGAACCTTCGACTTGAGGATTTAGTAGGGATGTGCTTGTGACGTCTAGATTTTCATTAGAGTAGTTCGACCACCTTAAACCGGAAGGCGGGGTCAACCTCGACGTGCATCTTGACGGGCAAGTAGCAGTCTCCGAATACCAAGATAGAATTCTTTCTCCCGTTAGTGAGCGGGTTATATGTCCTATGCGGTTATTGGCAGATGAGATCATAAGTCTTTGGCCAAAGCATTGGAGATAGTTGTATTAGATACACGAGAGCTCGATGATCTCGATTTGCATTAACACATGCATAGCGTCAAGTACAGATAGGGTTTGACTGACCGTGACCCTATAACTTGATCGGGACATTTGAAAGAAGGGTTTATACGTTTACTGGTATTCACGACATAATGGTTCTTGAATGATCCCAATCATTCGTTCTCGATTAAGTGCAGTGTAGGCCGCCAGGCTGGCTAGGTGGTGCTACTACTCTTTGGTTCCTCCCATTGCTGACTGAGACGGACCTACCGAGTCGCGCAATAGGATTGACGACGGAATAAATAAAGCTAATTCTCTCATTATGAATATTAGATATTGGATATCTAAATTTGAGACATTAGATGTCTAAATCGATTTATTGGATAAATTGATATACGGCCTAATGAATTAAATATATCACCGGGTGATTAATTTAATTCATAAATATAATTATTTCTTGGAGAAATTAATTATGTTATTTTGTATTTGATATGTTTAATTAATTGGATTAATTAAACGACACAAATATATCGGAACGGAATAGGAGTTTATCTGTTTGGACTCACGGAGTCCGAAGCAACCGAACTCGTCCGACTCCTTCTAGATGGCCATCCCAATTTCCCTCCTCTTTCCTTTGGTCATAGTCTCCACCTTAGTTGGTGGATGACTTGAATAATCAAGGGAACAAGATCTTTTAATTAATTCATTTTAATTATTTGGTCTTGATTTGGGAGGATTTTATGAGGAATAAAATGAAGACTCTCCTCACTTGTATTCTACAAGTTTTGAACGTGAGAATAGAGAGAGATAGATAGACTTTGAGTTTAACACTCATCTTCATCTTCTTCATTCACTTCCTCTTCATTTTTCTTGGAGAAAAATTGAGAGAAAATTATTGAGAGATATATTATACACTTAGAGTGTAATAATAAAAGCTTCATCATTTGATTCTAGCCGTAACCTTAGAGGTTAATCAAGTGTTGTTATTCCGATCGTTTTTCCGGCGCGTGGCAAGTAGAGACGCGGTGTTTTCGGCGTTGGATCGTTCAAGGGCTTGGAGCGGATCGGATACGTAGAGATCAACTAAAGCTTGGGGAATAGCTCAAGAGAAGGTTTCCATTTAATCAACGGACTTCGAGGGTTAGTTTCTTACGACTCTTGCTTTTCGTTTATATATTCGTATATACGTAGCTCGATCGATCCTCGTAGGGATTCGGATCGAATTAATTTTCGTTTTACCGCTTCCGTTGGGCCTTCGTTTTAGGCACCGAATCCCAACAGGAGACACCTTCAATAGTACATGTTCCCCAACGTCGAACTCTAGAGGACGACGACGTACGTCTGCGTAAGACTTTTGTCGACTCTGGGCAGTCAACAGTCTTTCTCGAATCAAAGCTATCTTCTCTTGAGTCTGAATTATCAATTCCGGTTCCGTCCCGATCAAATCCGAAGAATCATCCCAACACAGGGGTGATCGGCATCTTCTCCCGTACAAGGCTTCAAATGGTGCCATCTTAATAGAAGCATGCCAACTATTATTGTAAGTGAATTCGATCAAGGGCAAGTGAACTTCCCAATCAGTTGACCAATCCAACACACAAGCTCTAAGCATGTCTTCTATGGTTTGAATAGTCCTTTCGGACTGACCGTCCGTTTGGGGATGATAAGCCGTGCTAAAGTTGAGCTCAGTCCCCAAAGCCCTGTGAACTGCTTTCCAGAAGTGCGACACAAAGCGACCATCTCGATCTGAAACAATGGTCTTCGGCGTCCCATGCAATCTGACTATCTCCGCAATAAATATTCGCGCCAATCTCTCGGGTCCCCATGTATCTTTAATTTCTAGGAAATGATCCGACTTGGTTAGTCGATCAACTATAACCCAAATCATGTTCATTCTCGTTCTAGTCCTTGGCATACTGGTGATGAAATCCATCGAGATGTCCTCCCACTTCCATTCAGGGATCGGAAGCGGCTTTAACATTCCGGCGGGTCGCTGATGTTCAATCTTAACTTGCTGACAAGTCAAGCACCTCGAAACATACTCTGCTACGTCCTTCTTCATATTCCCCCACCAGAAGTTTTGTTTTAAATACTTATACATCTTACTGCTGCCCGGGTGAATAGAATAGGGCGCGCTGTGAGCTTCCTTCAGAATAGTCCGTCTCAAATCATCATCATCGGGAACGCAAAGTCGACTCTGAAATCTCAGAACTCCATCGTCTTGTATCACGAATCCTGGGGCTTTTCCTTTCTTTACTTCGTCACATAATCGAAGGATCAGAGAATCGTTCAACTGCTTAGACTTGATCTCCTCGACTAGTGATGAAGTCAGTTCCATCACATATAGTTGCCCTTGAATTCCTGGTGCCCATACTTCAATCCCTTCACGGATCAGTTCTCGTTGAATGCTGGTTTGGGACGTAAGAGCTTCCAATACTCGAAGAGAAACAGGTTTACGGCTCAATGCATCGGCTACTACGTTTGCTTTCCCCGGATGATAGAGAATCTCCAAGTCGTAATCCTTGATCAATTCCAGCCACCTTCTCTGCCTCATGTTTAATTCTTTCTGACTGAAAATGTACTTGAGGCTCTTATGATCAGTAAAGATCTGACAATGAGTTCCGTCCAAATAATGTCTCCAAATTTTCAAGGCAAAGACTACAGCTGCTAACTCCAGATCATGAGTCGGGTAATTTACTTCGTACGGTTTCAACTGCCGAGAAGCATAGGCAATTACCTTATCCTTTTGCATCAATACACATCCCAGACCCTGATTTGAAGCGTCGCTGTAAACCATGAATCCATCAGTTCCATCTGGCAATGCTAAAATAGGTGCTGTCGTCAGTCTCTTCTTAAGTTCATCAAAACCAGCCTGGCATTTCTCATCCCACTTAAACTTTTGAGTTTTCTGTAACAACTGAGTGAGCGGACGAGAGATCTTGGAAAATCCCTCTACAAAGCGGCGATAATATCCAGCAAGTCCTAGGAAACTCTGGACTTCTTTCACATTATTAGGAGCTTCCCATTCCAAGATTGCTTCGACTTTCTTCGGGTCCACCTGAACTCCGTTAGCTGATATCACATGCCCGAGGAAAGTTATCTCCCTGAGCCAGAACTCGCATTTTGAAAGCTTTGCATACAGCTGTTCCTTCCTCAAGGTGCTCAAAACCACACGTAAATGTTCGGCATGCTCCTCTGCGTCCCTCGAATATATCAAGATGTCATCAATGAAGACAACCACAAATTTATCCAAGTATTCTAAGAATACCCGATTCATCAATTGCATGAATACCGCAGGAGCATTGGTAAGCCCAAACGGCATCACTACGAATTCATAATGCCCGTCTGCAGGGACACGAAGCGATTTTGGTATATCCGATTCCTTAATTCTCAACTGGTGGTATCCTGATCGCAAGTCAATCTTCGAGAATACCCTTGCCCCTTGCAGTTGATCAAACAAGTCGTCGA
Source organism: Orobanche coerulescens (assembly GCA_033398695.1). Taxonomy (NCBI): domain Eukaryota; kingdom Viridiplantae; phylum Streptophyta; class Magnoliopsida; order Lamiales; family Orobanchaceae; genus Orobanche; species Orobanche coerulescens. The sequence continues at coordinate 104,091,265 of CM065808.1, forward strand.
TCCGAGGTATAGGGTACTTATTCTTTATCGTCATCTTGTTGAGCTCCCTGTAATCAATACACAGTCGGAGGGATCCGTCTTTCTTCCGGACAAAGAGAACGGGCGCTCCCCAAGGAGAAACGCTAGGTTGAATATAGCCCTTCCTTAACAATTCCTCCAGTTGCTTCTTGAGTTCATACATCTCGGTTGGCGCTATGCGGTATGGTGCTCTGGAAATAGGAGCTGCTCCAGGCTCTAATTCGATAGTGAACTCCACTTCTCTCTGCGGAGGTAACCCAGGTAGTTCGTCAGGAAATACATCTGAGAACTCATTCACAACTGAAATAGACGAGAGCTCTACTCCTTCCTCTTTCCTCATGGCATAACACCAAAGTCCATGACATCCTTGCTTCAGTAATTTCACGACTTTCATTGCTTTGATCAATTTTCCCGAGCTTCCCGGTCTCCACCCTCGAAATAAGTGTTCAGATCCGTCATCAGCAATGATAGAAATGACTCTCTCTCGGTAATTCAGAATAGCTCCATAACGGTTGAGCCAATTGTCTTCGAGAATTAAATCATCACCGTAGATGTCAACTACAATAAGATTCGATGGCCAATTTCTCCCTCCTATAGACACTGGAAAATCTCTAGCCTCTAGGGTTCCCACAATTCTCTCTCCACTCGGCAAACCCACAACATATGGTTCACAATCAAATAAGCACGATATTTTTAAACGATTTACACAGTTCAATGATACGAAAGAATGTGTAGCTCCGGAATCGAATAAAACACTAACTGGTTGCAAAAGGATCTGAATCGTACCTGATGCAACAGCAGTGTTCTGATCGTCAGATTTCCTCATCTCGTACAGGCGCGGAGGAACGGACCCAGCACTCGATGTCTCTCTCTTCCCAACGTTCTGCTGCGGAAATCCACTCTGTTGTGTCTGGTTCACACTTATCTCATTCGGAACTGGCGCTGGAGTGCGAGTACCAAAAGACCTAGTAGCAACTCCACAGAAAGCCGCACGGTGTCCTTCTTGTCCACAATCGTAGCAAGTCACAGAAGATGCGGGGCAGTCACGTCGAATATGCCCTGCTCGACCACAATTGTAGCATTTCTTTGATGCGTCCGGAACTGCTGATGTAGTCCGGAACTTCTTTCCACCTCTGGAAGGATGTGGAGGTTTCCTAGCCGAATAAAAGGAAGACTGGCCCTTGCGGGGCCCACCACTCTTGTTTTCTGAAAAGTTGCCGGTCACCTTCTGCTTCTTTGCCTCCACTGATTTCTCCACCGCCGCCTCTTTCATGTCGTAGGCCAGCGCTTTGTCTTGATACTGTCGTAACGTAGTACACTCGAACCCGGACATGTACTGCTGAATCTCCGGCTTCATCCGCATATCGAAATGAAAAATCTTTTCTGCCTCCGTTCTGACCAAGTGTCGCACACAAGTCAGCTGATGATTAAAAGTTTTGATTACATCTGCCACAGATGCTTCCGAACTCTGTGGTGAGAAAAACTCTCGGATCTTTGCCTCTCTAACTGGACGAGGACAATACTGTGCTTCCATCATTATTTTGAATTCCGTCCAATCCGCATTATGATTCTCGGGTCGGATAGCTTCCCACTAATCAAAGGCCTCCCCAGTCAGAAAATACTGGGCAATGGGAACCTTCCGGTCCTCGGGACAGTTAAGACCCGCGAATATCTTCTCTAACTCTTTAAGCCAGTGATCCCAAGTAGGTGCCTCAGCAGATCCGTCAAATTTTGGCGGGTGTAATTTGACCACCTCAGCAAGCCATCTGTCTCCCCGGTTATTCTCGTGGTGTTGCTGTCCCATCGCCGTCTGCATGCGGTCGACTACCTGGGCGAACTGGTTTATCTGTGCCACCACCTGTTGAAGCACTCCCGGCATGTTAGGATTTGCGTCGTCATTCGCTGATCCTTGCTGCCCTCCAGAATGGGAATCGGTTCGACTAGCTGATAATTCCGGGGTAGTCGCGGAATCCTCCTGTCTCATGTTACCCCGTCCGCGTCCACGACCGCGTCCGCGTCCACGTCCTCCTCTCAATATACTGTAAACACAATTCCTCAATATCCAGGACAAAGTTTTCGAAATAAAGCCCGTCAATACTCACAAAACAGTAATTAAGTAAAACGGTAGTATAAGAGATTAAGAGACTTACAACCACGGCCCACATGACGACTTTGGCTGAACAGTGATGTTACGAACGACCCATAAATCAAATAATGTAAACAGACCCAACTAAAACCCGACTGCCAAGATATCCATGAATCTTAGCTCTGATACCATATTCTGTAACACCCCGAGATATTCGGAATAATTACAGCACCGTAAACCCTTTAAGTAAGGATTTACAAGGCTAATTTAAAAGAAGTGTAAATATAAGACATCAATACTGCGGAAATTCAAGTTTACAAAACCATTCAACTAGTTCAACAAGTAATTAATACAACCATATCGAAATGATATTAATAAGACACGCGTACTCGAGTACTGAAATCAAACAGATCACCAACAACAAACAAACATCACTGAACCCCTTCGTCATCACGTCGGTACTGTGGTTGTTTCCCTGCTCCTCGGCTACCTGAACATCAAAACAAATGTCCACCCCCAAAGGGGTTAGCAAAACGATGCCAGTACAAGTATCATTTAAACGAATCAAATATGCATCAACAATACATAACAAGATACACCACACGGACTTCCGCTACCGGAATCCGATAATGCGAATCCACAAGATTCCATTAACACAGCAAGGGTATTCCAATGATCCAGCGCCCTCAGCATAGATCCCAAGATGATCCCGTCGGACCAACACGAGGTGGAAATAACCCGTCCAATGATCCAGCGCCCTCAGCCTAGATCCCAAGATGATCCCGTCGGACCAACACGAGGTGGACATCCGATCCAGCGCCCTCAGCATAGATCGTACAACGTACACAAATACAACTCATGCATACACATATGCCAAATCATTATGTTCATCAACATGAACATACAAATACTAGATAACGAATATCATGACAATTCAACAAATTAATTTCCATGTTCAACAACATGAATAAGCCACAAACATGCTCAAAATATCGATTTTAACACATTACGATACTTGCCTCGAAGATGGCAAGAACGAAACACTTCAATGATCTCAACACACTCGAAGGCCGCCTCCTTCGATCAACGTAGCAAGCTCGAACCTTAACAAAAGAAATGATATACAAATCATCTTAAGTCGAACGATTGCCTAACAATGGTTTACGGCCCAAAAGCTCAAAATATGCAGTCTGCCTGAACCACTTAGCGTATGCTACGTACTCTACGTAGCGTGCGCTAAGCCTGCCTGTTAGCGTACGCTATCGTCTAAGCCTAGCGTACGCTAGCCATAGGCTGTCAGTACTTTCTGATCAGCCGACTAACTCGGCTGATATCATAACGTACGTTACGTACTAAAGGTAGCGTGCGTTAACTTATCCCCGATAGCGCACGTTAACTAACGTATGTTAGCGTGCGCTAACCGTGCATGGAAGATTACTACTGGTAGAAAATTGGATCTAATGGTGATGAACTCATGAATTCTATGGTGATAATACAAGTCATCCCCGAGCATATCATGCTAATAAGGGTTGTGAAAGTTCTATACGTACTAAATGACTATGAGATTCAAAGATACGTATAATCATTACTACACTATCATTCATCTTGATTTTCAAGGAAATATTCTAAGTTCCGTTCGTCCTACGTTCCAAAACGCATGATTCCAATGTGTAAAACGTAACAACTAGGTAATATCCGTCTACTGATCACAAATTGGTTTGAAGCTGCTTAAGAGTCCAATAAACTAAAAAGGTTCAAGGGTTCATACGATGAATAAGTGCGAAACGTCGAAAATATCCTTCTAACACATGATGATCGATTTAGAACGAAATAGCGACTATAAAAACATGAGCAAATCGTCCTTTAGAACACTACTAATATTGGTGAAGAATCACCTACCTCAAAGTAGTGAAGAACAAGGAGAAAATCGAAGCAATCCAACGTCGAAGGCTCGAACACCAATCCTCAATGATATATAATCTTCAATCACGAGCTAGGATGTTGATATGAGGTGTTTAGGATGTAGGAAGTTATACTCTAAGTATAAGAATTCGGATGTGGGAAAAGAAAGGACTGAAAATACGAAAAGGATGTTGTCCTATTTATAGGAAATGGTTATTAGCGCGCTAGTCACTGCTCGTGGCGTGCGCTAACGGCTCGACTTCATTGTAGTCGGCACTTAGCGCGCGCTATGCACATGCTCAGGCGTGCGCTAAGGCGTTGACTTGGCTTTTCCCGAAAGCCGTCCAGGTTCATCCCGACACAATCCGACCAAGATCCCCGGCCTGATCTCACCTACCACACGTCTCAATCAAATTGACCACGCATAGCATGCGCTAATGTTCCTCTGTAGCGTGCGCTATGGATCCATGTTAGCGTACGCTACACATAGCCGATAGCGTGCGCTACATGCGCAGAATTACAATTTTTAAATCACATACACAAAATCATACGCTCAACAACATCGGATTATGAAATACGGAGAAAATACTCAGATCAAAGTGCACAATTACAATGTTACAAGTTCCAAATACATATCAGAAATATCGGGTATTACAGTTATAGTCAATAGCTTCATCACTTAGCTCTAGCCGTATCCTTGGAGGATAGCAAGGTGATCGTCATCCCGTTCGTTTCTCTGGCGCGTGGCAAGTAGAGGCGTTGTATTTTCGACGTTGGATCATCCGAGGGCTTGGAGCATATTGGATCGTAGGGATATACAACTAAAGCTTGGGGAATAGATCAAGAGAAGGAATCCATTTAATCAACGGACTACAAGGGTGAGTATCTTACATCTCTTATGTTTTCATTTATATATTCGTATATACGTAGCTCGATCGATCCTCGTAGGGATTCGGATCGAATTAATTTTTGTTTTACCGCTTCTGCTGGGCCTTCGTTTTAGGCACGGAATTTCAACACTCGTGTCACTCGGTGTGGTGTGACTGGTTCTCAGTAGGTGAATCACTACCCGCTGAGCTCTGCTCCAGATTCGAACGTGTATTGTCTCGTGGCCTCGGGATTCGGCCCCTTCCGCGGCCTCGACCCCCTCTGCCATGGCCTCTCAAATTTCTATCCATACTGAAAGAATCAAACAATAATCATAAGCACATTTCGTGACTACCTCTGTGGCAATCACAATTTTCACGCTAAGTTAATAGCAACAATGAAACTACAATTTCAAGAAAATAGTTCATCACGAATTATTGGCACCACTAGTGATATGCAAAATATCATATCGACATCAAGTCGAAACAAATTCAATCACATAATCAATCCAAAATTTCCCTCGGAATATCAATAAGGAAAAATTCTGCCACAAACATCTTGCTAGTAATTAAATCATGGCACATAAAGTAATATACCGTATTTAGCTCGTAGGGTCAGGCGCTTGCACGCACATGACGTAAAGGTTTCTTGATTCTAGTTCAATCCACAACGACTCTTAAAGAGAAAAGACTCTCTGATACCATCTTCTGTAACACCCCAAATACGGCGGCCATTACAGTGTTGTGGACCCCACACTGGGACCCACCAGGCGATACTAAAACACAGTTTAAACATAACATTATCGTGATACCGAATCACAAAACTTACTCCGATTAGGTGTCTATAAATGATACGGCTATTAGTCTCAGAATATACAGGATCCAAATACTAGTATAAACCATACAATCGACAATAGTTAAATGAAACGGAAAGTAACATTACACGGTTTAAGCATAACCGGACAACAAAAGACTTGGGGGCCCCGAACTAGTATCCTTCAAACCCTTTGCCGTCACCGTGCTCTTCCCGTGCCTTGCCTTTGCCTCGACCTAAAATACAACACAAGTATTTCGCCCAAACCACAGGGTCAGATATATATGATAATAATTCTCAAGACATTATACAATTCATAAATATAGGATCTCAAGAAAACAACCCGACTATTGAACATACCCCTCGGGTGTATGAACAACTAGTTGCAAACCGTTGGACGTACCCAATCACTCATGGAATATTAACGACCAATCAACATGGCTCAAGACGGACATCACACTACGCCCGATCCGGAAATGTGTCCGTGCACATGTCCATCCCGTATATGAAATCCATAATATACATGAGACAATGTACCTAATTAGCCTCACGAACTACGTCTCGTGTGCACAGTTCAATACGGAAACATCAACGTATGACCATATGTGCCTAGCTAAAAATCCTACACATAACCAATCGGCACACAAATATGATTCCAGATATGTCACGATACAACATGACAACGAAACTCAATAAATTACACATTCAATCAAGAATCGAGAAACTCACCGAAGTGACAAAATAATCAACGAGACCAACGATACAAAGGTGATGAACTTGGGAATACAATCCCACAACGAAACAGTACTATGACCAAGAACAATGTCACATTACGAATCATAGATTCATAAAGCATTTCATATACACGAAATGTGTAACGTTCACAAGAATTCAATCATCATTATAACCAAGCAAAATAACTTGCCTCAATATCGTAGACGAATAGTCCTTCTTCAAACGAACGAACGGACAGTATCCTCGACTAGTAATACTCACTCGAACAAGCAACCTTGAACGAAACGTAACTCATTCAACAACACATTCATACAATAATGAAATCAATTCGTAGGAAACGACACCCGTAATCCTCCCCGAATAGTTCATCCTATCTAAACGAACATTCTATCGTTTCATTAATGAATTTCAATATACCAAATTAATCTTTAAGAATCGGATTTACCAAGTTCTTAAAGGTTCTTCAATATTTACATCATCTATTACACAAGGATTATCGTAATTGAATTCGACCACTCATTTTATTATGACATTGTCATAAATAATCATCATAATCTTCCCAAGAATACTATCAACATATGAATACGATGATTAACACATTCTTAAGTTATCAAAACATCCGATTAACATGAATATATATAAAGATTATATTTGTATTCTTCATAATCCATCATTACCTCCTCAAGAATTTGCTAAGCTATCTCAAAACATAGTTATATCATTTAGGATTTCTGAAACTTTAAGAACATCATCCTATTCTTCAATACTCATCAAGTTCTTCCCAAGGTATTGGTTAATACCTAACATGATATTTTAACACAACCTATGTCTTCTATCCACCGAGTTTAAATTAATTATATCGGAACCTATGATCATCCTCCCAATAATGTTAATCACTATAGCAAACTGAGTATGATTCTTATAACGTTATTATTATCATCTAAACATCAAGAACCTACTTGTTTTAAACCTTAATTACTACATTCTTCAATAAGTGTTCAAAATCTTAACTACAATCATGTTTTACTTGATCAGATTAACTCTATGTGCACTATTCCACATTAATATCATCATTACTACGAAAATAGAGTAAGATTGTACAACATACCTCAAGAAATGAACAACAAACCACCAAAACTACAAGAATACATTCTAAACTTCCAATCAATATGCTCCAATCCAATATACAAGACTCAAATACAAGATGGAAGAGGATAAAATCGATCTAGGGAGGTAGAGGGATGATAACTTGGAGAAAATATCAAGTTTGGATCGTGCAAAATGAAAGAAAAGACCTGTCTTTTTATAAACTGCACTTCCATTACGTACGTTAACTCAGCAAGTTAACGTACGTTAGCCTCTTTACGTACGCTAACACACAAGATGTTACGTACGTAATAGACCCTGAGAGACTACTGTCTCAAAATACCTACACCCTTATGTACGTTGCCAGAAAAGCGTACGTAAGCTCTCCACCATTACGTACGTTATAGCATAAGCATAACATACGTAATGTACGTTTGACTAAGCTGCCTCGGAAGGCCAAATATCCGAATCTGCATGGCCCCCCCTGCCGAAAGCTGAGATCGAATCAGATTCCCTACATTACGTACGTAAGTCTAATCACTTTACGTACTTAATGCCAACGAAATAGCGTACGCTAAGCTGGAGCCGTAGCGTACGTTAGGCACTAAAGACCTAGCCCATAAATGCAATAATCTACAACACGACTAACAATCGAGCATCGTATGAATGGCAATAATAATTAATTCGATCCTCATACAACTCAACATCAACAACCATAATATTAGATGCAACAAGTTTCGACGATACCCAAATTATCCGAGTAGTACAATAGTAGATAAGGAAATTACAGTCGGATATTACAATGTGTGTATCTCTGTTTTGTGTGAAAATATGTATCACTCATTATTTTGTCATGCACTAAGCCGGGGGTCTTCACGGAAACAACCTCCCTAAACTTTGATGTAGGGGCATGACACATCTTACTCTACTCAGACCCCGTTCAAAGCGGGATATACTGAGTATGTTTGGTTTTGTTTGGTTTAGTAAGATTTATTATTTTATTTCCCATTCAAGTATTTTTTTATCTTTCATGTATACAATTATTTCATTAGATTTCTATATTATGTATACACCATTATTTAATTAGATCCAAACAAATAATTACGTGTGTTCGAAGTTATTTTTATACCTTCAGGGATTTCTTTTCCACAATTCATAAAATTTCCATTTCTAATTATGAAATTTAAAAATGATCTAATTTTCCAAGTATTATAATTTATTTCTTTTAATGCTATATTTATGTTAGTAATTATATATACATATATTTATGTAAATCACCTGTACTTTAGTTTCAAATTCAAAAGTTATTATTAATTTTTTGACCATTATAATTTGTGTACATCTTACTCTACTCAGACCCCGCTCTAAGCGGTATATACTGAGTATGTTTGGTTTGATTTAGTTTAATAAGATTTATTATTTATTTTCCATTCAAGTATTTTTTATCTTTCATGTATACAATTATTTCATTAGATTTCTATAATATGTATACACTATTATTTAATTAGATTCAAACAATTAAATACGTGTGTCCGAAGTTATTTTTACACATACTTTGAGGGATTTCTTTTCCACAATTCATAAATTTTCCATTTCTAATTCTGAAATTTAAAAATTATCTAATTTTCCAAGTATGATAATTTGTTCTTATTTATTTCTTTCAATGCTATATTTATGTTAGTAAATATATATACATATATTTACGTAAATCACCTGTACTTTAGTTTCAGAAGTTATTATTAATTTTTTGACCATTATAATTTGGGAATTGATTTGTTATTATAAAATTTTTTGGTTTAATTTTATTTTATTATTACACCATATGTTATATTAATTTTTATTTTTATTTTAAAATCAAATGGATCTGGAAGTCCGATCCGATAATCCAAAATCCTAATGGATTGGATATGGATCATGTTAGTATTAAAAATTGGACAACGATCCAATCCGCATCCGATCCATCAAATTTAAATGGATATGAATTTAGTCAAATCTGATCCAAACCCGTCCTGTTGACGAGCCTAGCTGATAGATAGGGGGCTAAATTGAAGTGGGCTGATTTGTTTGGGGCCGCGTAGTCAAAAAATAAAAACCCTTGTAGCGAGGAGAGGAGCGCACGACACGAGGCAAATAGGAAACCCAGTTTGTGCAATTGAGAAACAGAGGGAAAATGGTGAAGATCTTGATGGAGTTTGTTAAACGACACACCCATGATATGAGAGAGGTAACCGTTTGTTTCTTTATATATACATGTTTGTGTTTTGCGAAATGTTAATTTAATCGGCGGGTTTGTTTTAAATCTGTAGTTCTTTCGGGACGATAACGCATTCAGTGCAACAACAAAGCTCGGGTTCGCTGCATTTATCATCGTGTGTGCGGCGAGGACCAAAAGGAATCATTATGATATCTACCATAAGGAGTAATGTAATTTCAAACTCAAGGCCGCCTTGTTCTGTTGATCTATGTTTAACTATATATGTCCAGTATCTTGCTTGTGGTAATTATGTTATCCAGGGGTTATGTAATCTGAATTATCCTCTTGTTTTTACCATTATCATCTTGCTTGTGTTCGTTCAGACCATTCGCAATTATTACTCAATTATGTCATGGATTGCCACTAATTGGAGTCATGTTCCATGATGTATGTGTTGATTTTACAATATCAATCACGTATTGTGACATGACAATAGCAATTATCTCAAACTCATCGCCGTCTCATGATATTTTCCATATAAATGGAAAAACCTATGATGTTGACGGTTTTGGAATTTCGTTCTATTTCTCCTTCATATGAAGGTTGCGACAGGAAGGGCATCCGGCGT